>CM049998.1:0-1495066 GCA_016630955.3 Didymella arachidicola | reverse complement strand
CCTAACCCTAACCCTACCCTAACCCCTAACCCTAACCCCTAACCCTAACCTAACCCTAACCCTAACCCTAGAACCCTAACCGCTAACCCTAACCCATTCGACGGGTGCCCTTCGGGCAACCCTCTTTCTTCCCCTCTTACGGGCCCACCCCCCACCCCTTTACTTCTTCTTGTAATCCTTCTAACGGGTTGCCCTTCGGGCACCCTCCTTTCCCTTCTTACGGCCTACCCCCATACCCTCCCTAATACGCTTTTATTAATACCTTATTACAGCTTTACTAACACTTTTTCTTTCTTCTCTTCTCTTAGTATCTTATTATATAACCTTACTCTACTTTTTATTTCTTCTTTTTATCTTTAATTCTTCTACTACCTAATCTATTTATTCTCTTCTATTATTTCTTAAACTTACTACTTATTCTTTTTTTTAATAATTATTACCTATTGTTTTTGTTATACCTACTACCTATTTTTTTATTATACCTAATACCTATTGTTTTTGTTATACCTACTACCTATTTTTTTTATTATACCTAATACCTACTTTTTTTTTTATACCTACTACCTACTTTTTTTTATACCTACTACCTACTTTTTTTTATATCTACTACCTACTCTTCTCTTTTTCTAACCTATAATATCTTATTATAGCTTAGCCTTCTACTATATCTACTATATCCTACTATATCCTACTATATTCTACTATATCCTACTATATTCTACTATATTCTACTATATTCTACTATACTTTACTATGCTTTTCCATACCTTACTACATCCTACTATATTTTACTACACTCTGCTACACTCTGCTATACTCTACTATACCTTACTATATTCTGCTATATTTTACTATACTCTGCTACACTCTACTATACTCTGCTACACTCTACTATACTCTGCTTCTTACTACGCTTTGCTATACCTTACTATACCTAACCCTACCCTACTACACCTTCCTATACCCTGCTACGCTCTGCTATATCTTGCTATACTTTGCTATACCTTACTATACTCTATAATACCCTGCTACACTCTACTATACTCTGCTTTTTACTACGCTCTGTAATATCTTACTACACCCTACTACACTCTACTATATCTTGCTATACTCTGCTACACCCTACTATACCTTGCTACACCCTACTATACCTTGCTACACCCTACTATACCTTGCTACACCCTACTATACCTTGCTACACCCTACTATACCTTGCTACACCCTACTATACCTTGCTACACCCTACTATACCTTGCTACACCCTACTATACCTTGCTACACCCTGCTATACTCTTCTCTCTTTCCCTTTGCTGCTCTACTCCTTGTAACACCTAAACGGCCCACTACCTACCCCCCCTTCTTCTCCTACTCACCCTAACCGCTCCGCTGCTTGTAACACCTAACGGGCCTACTGCCCACCCCCCCTTCTTCTGCCCCGGACGGCCTACCACCTCCCTACCCTGTTACTCTCTTGCTAATACCTTGTCACGGCTTTGCTACGCATATACACCTATTACTTCATCTATTCCCCTGCTTGCTACTCTACTCTGCTACCCTCCTCTTCCTCTCCCTCTCGTCCCCACCCCTCCAACACCAGCCTAATCGCCATCGCCATTGCGTTGCTAAACATCTGTCCCCAAATCTCTGACCTGTGCGGCTTTCCCAGCCACCCAGCGTACGCCTCGTCTCCCGTCTCTGCAAACCCCAGCTCTCCCATTGCCTGAATCCCACCCCTCGTCAACCGCGCTGCGAATGCCAGCGGCACCACCACGTTCGGCCACTGACACCGCTTGTCCATCCCTTCCCCAGTCGCGCAGTACTTCTGACTCACCCAGCACCGTCGACAGTTGTTCTTCACCGTCCGATCCCGCATCTTCACACGGAACTCATCTGCCTGCATCCCTGTTCCCCTTGCCCATGCCGTGCACTGCATCGCCCGGTGCCCTTTCCACTGCTCCTCTTCAGCCGTCGGGAACTCCTGCCTAACCATCCAGCAGATCGCACACCCCTCTCGCAGCTCTGTGAACCCTTCCTCCACCACCGCCCACTCCCGCGACCACTTCTCCTGCTCCTCTATCCACACCTCCTCTCCCTCTCCGCACCGGTCGCATCCCGCTGCCCCAATCTGCCCGCAGCTCTGCCCCCGCTCGTCCAGATACGAGCTCATCAGCTCTCGTCGACACCCGCTGCCGATCAGAAACTGCCCCATCGCGAGCACCTCCATCTTCTCTCTCTCTCGCTCCATCACCTGCTCCACCTCCCCGTGCCCCACCAGCACCACCACATCGTATTGCTCTCCTCCTCGTCCCCCGCGTCCGCTTGCCTGAGCAAAGTCGCTCATGCTCCACGGTGTGCCTACGTGCAAGATGTACACGATGCCAGCAAAGTCCACTCCCGTCCCCAGCGCCGACGTCGCCACCATCATTCCGCCCCCCTCCACCCACTCCTGTAGCCGGTCTGCGCGATCCACCACCCCTGCGTGATAGTGTCCGCAGCCCAGCTCCGTCGCGAGCCGCTCGCACTGCACCTTGCTCTTGCAGTACACCACCCCCTTCTGTCCGCTCCGCCGCAGCTTCTCTGCCCACCGCTTGCACACGAACAGCGCCGTCTCCTCGAGCTTGTCGCGCTGACACCACGACACAAAGTACCGCGCGTTCGGCCGCACCGTGCTTGCTCTCACGTACGTTGCGTGACGCACAAGCATGCTCGCCTCAAGCTCTCCCTCCTGCAGCGGCGGCAGCGTTGCTGTCAGCATCACCATCGGACTACCCAGCAGCCGCAAGTTCTTCATCGCCACCAGCTTCTCTCGCCAATTCCTCGCCGTGAACACCAGATGACACTCGTCAATCACCACCCTATGCAGCAGCCCCTTTCCTTTCAGCATCCGCGCGTAGCCAAGAAAGTTGCCAGTGCTTGTTATGTCGCCAGCTACGTCTGCACTGACTACCACCACAGATGCCGGGTTGTTCTCGCCGTGCTTCCACTCCATGCACTCGACGCCGCACTGCTGAATCCTCCTGACTAGATCTTCAATCAGCGCCCGGTACGGCACGACGACCACCGTTACCCCCGGCTCCTCCACGCAAGCCGGCAGCGTGAACAGCAAGCTCTTGCCTCCGCCCGTCGGAAGCACGACGATGAGCGGCGTCTGCTTCTCCAGCACCGCGTGCAAAGCCTGCTCCTGCTCCACCGATCGAAAGCCAACATCTTGCTTGCCTAGCACCTGCTGCAGCCCCCTGTGTATCGCATCTGCTCGCGGGTCTGCAAACCGCACTTCTTTCTCTTTCGGCAGCCCAACAAGTGCCGACGACGTGCTGTTGCTCATCCGTCGCTTTGTCGTCCTGCTCGGCTCTACGGGCTTCGCTGCGCTCCCATCCACCCCTAAGAAGCGGTGCCATGCTGCGCTAAGCGGCCGGAACGCATCAACGGACCGCACGCTGAGATGCTTCACGATATCCATCGGCACGCTGTAGTTGCCTACCCCCATTGCGGTTGTGCGTGAGTTCTGCAGCTCAAGAACGTCTTCGCCATCGTCGTCCACTTCCGCCTCTTCTGTCTCGCCAACGTCGTCCTGATAGCCCCTGCTGAACGACTCTCCCACCTTGACTCGCCCAATACCTACTGCCGTGTGTCGGTACTCTAGCGTGTGCAGCACCACGCCCAGCCTCTTCCCTGTCTCGCGCTTCAGCACCCTCGTGAGCCGGCCGGTGTCCCACGCGCCCTGCGCGTCTTGCCACACGTAGTCGCTGTAGCTGCCGCTTAGCACCTGCAGCGTTAGATACTCGCGGAACGGCTGTACGTAGACCAAGTACACCGCCATCACCTGCCCTAGCTGCGGCGGCAAGAACCGCGGCACAATCTTCGGCTTGTCCCACTGCGACTGCGACTTGTGATAGCGGACCACTGTCATCACCTGCCCGTCCACGACGAAGATGTTGCGGTCCTGCAGTACGCCGTTGCGGTGCCGAATCGTCGTGATCTCGGACCCACGCCCGGGCTGTCCTGACGTGATGTGCACGCTGCAGAGCAGTAGTTCCAAGAAGCGATCCATCTGTCGCATGTACTGCCGCACCGCCTTGACGCTCCACTGCCCGTCCGCACGCTTCAATCGCAGCCCGCCCGCTGTAGTCATCGCTCTCCTAAGCATCCAAACCAGCCCGCCTTGCAGTTTGTTGCCCGGAGCGTCGACAAACGACGTGCGTCGTTTTGTGAACGTGACGTCGTCAACTACTTGCTTCAAATCAACGGTAACCCGCTCTTCCTCGCCGTCCACCCAGCACAGCTCCCACAGCATCTGCTCTGTTTCAGCCAGCAAGTCCTGCGCCATCTTGCAGAAGCGGCGGATGACGATCGGTCGGCCGTTCAGATAGAACGTCTGCTTGTCCTCTGACCAGTATGCGTTGCCTGAGTTGCCGGCCGTCAGTCCAATGTGCTTGCCGTACGCCAGCATGCTGATCATCTCGCTCATTGGGCTGAACGTGCCGTCTGCTAGCTGCTTGTGCCGCGTTGCCAGAAAGTTGTCGCGGTCTTCTTCTGTCTGCGTGTCGCGCTGCCCTCCTGGGAGCAGCTTCTCTAGAGCGAGCACCCGCACGCAGTACACCATCCCCGCCAGCATGTACGAGTAGTTCTTTGCGGTCCGCAAGCGGCCCGTGTCTACATCAATCCCAAGCACCGCCAGAAACTGAATCAAACCAGTAGACAACGCCACGGGATGATACGTCGTGAAGATGAACGAGCTGATAGACGCAAGAAGCGCCTCCGTCTGAGCGCCTCTGTCGTCGCCATTCAGCGCGTCCCACAGCCTGATCGCACACAACTTCTGCTCAGCTGTCCACGTAAAGAGCTCGCGCGTGTCCTTCATCATGTCTGGTGCCTGTTGACTGCGTGTCCTGCGCCGGGGCTGCGGGCTGTCGTCGTCAGCCTCACTGCCTTCCGCCTCGTCTTCGCTGTCTTCGTCGCTGCTCGACGCCGCACTGCTTTCTGATCGAGCAGCTGTGTCGCGTTGCTGTCGGAAACGCATAACCTGCTGCTCTTCATCTCCTAGCACGCGTAGATAGAAGCAGACAAACCTCACTATATAGCTTGCGTACACAGCCTGACTCTCTGGGTTCTGCAGTCGCCCCAACGGCCGCACGTCGATCTCGCTCTGCTTTGCGCTCCGCAGCCAGCGCCTGAGTTCTTGCGGAAGCGTAGCCAATCCCTTGACGCTTCTCTCAATCAGTCCCTCTGCAAGCTGAGCAGCTAGCTTGAGCTTGTGCTCGCTCCGATCGGGAGCCCGGGCTTGATGGGCCAGATGAACAAGATTTCGATCCTTGAAGAACTCTAACCAGCCTGTCCGCTTAAACCAGCCTGTCTTGTCTGTCTTTGCAGCCTCTTCAAGTGTTTGAAGCTCTTCTTCGACTTCTTGTTGTGTCAGTTTATACTCGGCAAGCTGCCTCTGAACTGCAACTTCGACGTCGTCGTTTAGAGCATTTTCGGCTACAGCTACATCAACAACAAAATATCGCTGTAAAACCCCTGTGCGGAAAAAGCTCTGTACTTTGACAGTGTGATAGAGCGCGCCTTTTTCTCCTAGCCAAGCTTGCTGGTGATCTTTCTTACAGTGCATGCGCATTGTGTCCTTGTTGATAGTGATGAAGCTGCATGTCTTGCACTGCAGCCCGTCTAGCGGCTTCCCAAGCTCTTCTATCGGTCGCGCCGGCTCATCTGGAAGCTCAACGTCTGCTGCGTCAATCAGCGCGAATTGATTGAAGCGTTCAACAACTTGTTTTCGAGTTGCAGCGGGCACGCTGTGATGCTGCAAGAGATGCGTGTTGAGATTAACAACAGCAGTGTGATGCTCCCTGCATACTAAGACGCTGTAGTCTTCTAGAAAACAGTGAACATTGTCGCAGGTTAGAAGTGGCTAAGTCACTATTAAGGTAATTTATATATTATTGAATTACTATAGTTGTTAGTACACTTTACATGCAGAGGACGTGTTTAGTTACAGAACACTAAACGACTATAAAGTATTTCTGCAGACCACCTGTTCGGAAGAAGCTCTGTACCTTCACTGAATTATACAACTGGCTCTTGTCGCCTAACCAAGCAAGTTTATGATCTCGGTTGCAGTGCATCCGAATCTGATCTTTGCTAACAGTGATATACCCGCATGCTCTGCACTCTAGCCCAGCAAGTGGCTTACCAAGCTGTTCTATAGCCTGCGTGGGCTCTTTAGGCAGCTCTATCTTGCTTGGAGCCACTGGTTCAAGGCGACTAAAACAGTCAACAACCTGTCTTCGTACTGAAGCAGGCACTTTGTGGTGCTGCAACATATGGCGGTCAAGACTCATAACTGCGGTATGATGTTGCTTGCATACGAAGACCTTGAAGTCTTCTAAAAAGCAGAACACATCTGCGCAGTTACTTAACGATACTTGTGAGCCCCTCTTACGATACCGGAGCGTTCCATTGGGGTCTTCGCCCCCTTGGTTTGTTAGCGCTCGTTGGGAGGCAGCTTTGCAGAGTTTTTGCATCTTGTGCTCATGCTCTAGGGCGGCAAGATCTGCTCGTAAAGCATCAATCTTTTGCTGTATTGGACTTATACTCTCATCTGAGTCGCGCCTTCGCTTCCGCGGTCGCTCATTCTCGCCAGCGGCCGATGCCTCGATCTGCGATACTGTGCTCTCTTCGGGTACTTCAAGTGTTTGTGTAGTCCTATTAGTCAAGAACGCATCATCCTTTGGTGGCAGAAACATTGAATGCTCTACTGGAGCTTCTGGTAAACTTCTGTTTGCACTAAAGCTGAGAATAGCCTGATCTGTGCTTTGTCTGTCGACACCCAGAAATTGATGCCATACCTTACTGACTTCGAGGTATCGTTCTAATAACTCAGGTTGCAGCTTGGCAGGATAGGCACGATCCAAAGCGTACGCGCCAGCATGGGTAGCTGGATTATGTCCTGTCTGGAAAGAGAGAAGTCGTAATAGTCCATCGCGATCCCTCGGAGTGTGAGGATCAAAAGGCTGGGCAATATCTAGAAGATGCTTCTTGCTAATAGCTACTGCAATCTGGCGATACATTTGAAAATGGAGCAGTATCGGGCATTCTGGTGTGGATTGCTGCAGGAGCTTCGAGCAGACTGATGAGCTGAAACACGACACAGGTGTGTCGTACGCAGTGAACAAGTGCGGATTGGTTGGAACGCTTGTGTTGACAAGCTTTAGTTGTCGGCTAAGGAAATCGCTGAATGGTCTGATGTATGCGAGGTAAAGGAACAGGCACCTCTCTACTGATGAGCAGGGAACTCGAACAACAAAAAAAGAGTTGTTCGAGTTCTGGCTAGCTTTATTGTACGAAAAGACTAGCAAGATCCGGCCCTGGCAAATGAAGATGTTGCGTTGCACTGCGGCAGTGTCTGCCCAGCGCAGAACCCGAAGCTCCTCTCCTCTAGCAGGCATTCCGCTGGTCACATGGATACTACTGAACAGTACTTCGACCATGTTGTTATATTGTTTCAGGTAGGACATTGCTTTCTCTCGGCCTCTGCCTTGTAGGGAGAACCCCCTCCCTTCTTTAGAGAAGGCTCTTCGGCTCAAATGCTTAAAGCTAGTCTGTAGCTGATTTGCTGGCTCTTGCAGGAACGAATAACCTGGGCGGTGCCTTGATAGATCCTCTTTTAAGGTATGGAGATCTACCTTAGGCCACCAGTCAAACATGAGGTCTCGCGTGATTCTTTCAAGTCTAGCAAGGAGGCAGTGGATTGTATAGCGGAATTCATGCATAGAGATGCGAGAACCAGCGATGTCTAGGGTCTGACCATCGAGGGACCAAGATAGGTTGGTGCGTGGTCCTTCGCGTTTGGCAATGGCTCTGCCGTGCTGCAAACGCTCAATCAGGTAGCCCATAGGTGAGAGACTGCCGCGTTGGAGGTATGCTGGGCGAATCTCTACACAGAGACGTTTGCCCTGATCAGCATAGGCTGCTCGTGCTGGCCAGAGAACATCAAGGGTAGTGTACCCTCGCAGCGGCAAGGCGTACTCGAGAATAATAAGTCTACCAATCCACAGTAGAGCTGATAGGTACGGTGTGTAGTCGTAAGCTGTACGGTATGCCAACTCGTACGGATGGATACCCAGCACACCAGAGAAGTGGACAATTGCTTTGCCTTCCAATATGCCGTCTGTGGACACATCCGTCCAAAATAGCACGAGCAGCTGAAAGACGGTTTCTGATAAACGGGAAGAGAACGTAGGCTCTGCCTTACTGAATCCTTTTGTGGACAGATCTGACCAGACAGATTTCACGATATCCGCCTGTGCGTCCGACAGCTGAAGCCCATATACCTCGCTTAAGCTTTGATTGAGCTTCTGACATACCTGCCATGATCGGAATACATAGCACAGAAAGCGGTTTAGGAAGGAGCGGTACCTAGCTTTCGTAGCGTCTCGTTGAGGTAGCTCGAAGGGATACGCGTAGAAGTGTGACCCCCAGCTTCGCAGCCAGCAGCGCAAGACTCGCGGAGTTTGTTCTAATGTTTCCTCGCAGCGATCAAGCACGAGATGAACAATTTCTGATAGTTGTCTTAGTTTTGACTCTGTAGCTGCGGAGCTGATCCACTCCACGCTGTTCCAGGTGCCGAGGTGAATAGCTTCACCGGTAGAAGTGGCCAACCTAGAAGTAGCAATAATCAGATGGAGCGGCTTTTGGGCAAACCACCGCGTCCAACCACAACCGCGCAGCCAGTCGGTTTTCTCGTCATGCTCAAGCTCGTTGCTTAGGGCCATCAGTTCTTGATCTTGCTGTAAGAGCCTAGCTTCCTCCTCGGCTTCCATCAGCAGAAGAGCGGCGGTCGCAGGGTCGTCTGACACGGATCCGTCCTGGCTTGATCTTCTTCTGCTTTGAATTGTGTGTGTAGCGTGTGCTACCCTCCAGGTACCTCCCACGTTTCGCCTGATAGGAGACCATCGCTGGACGAAGCAGAATAGATCATTGCGCGTCCTCTGCCCCCTACTGCACTGCGTCTTCCGAAAATGCAGCAGCATTGTATCCCAACTACAAGTTGTCAAGTCGCACTGCGGACAGGAGTAGCCTCGCTCGGGTGGCGCTAGGAAATCTAAGCTAGAAGAGTTATTTGCACGAGGGACAACGTCTGCATCAATCTGCGATACAGGAAGTCCTTTATACTGAGAAAGGATAATTTCGCATATGGACGATCGAGTTTTGTGGTAGTGGCGGAGGTGGTAACGGAGCGTCTTGTAGGGTATAACGCTTCTACATGGGGTGCACAACAGGTGTCCATGTTCTGGCAGATAGGAGATAATGTTTGGCACTTCGGGTTCTGCAGGCTATCTATAATTAGCAAGTGAGGGTGAGATAGAATAAAAAGTGCGGCAAAGGTACGTCATTCACATGCCTTGCTCTTTGCTGAGTCGCCTGAATGGACAGTCCATGAGGAAGGGTTAGAGGCGCTTTCAGAAAAGACACCGGCTTCTGGATTACCCGTGTAGACTATCCAGCGAGACGCTGTCTGGTGAGACATAGCACTACTTTGTTGCTAACAGTAGCACACAATTGAATAGCAGGCCGTGGCGTCTTAGTTAATGCGTAAGCAGGTAAAAGTAGTACAGAACAACAGGTAACAAGCAGGAACTGCTATAGCTGCCCTGTGTTGGAGCATGCATGCCCGTGCAGGGCCGAGCTAGACCGAAATAGAGCATCAAAAGGGGTCGACTCCAGGCTAAGGCTGGGAGGGGACGAAGTAGGGCCGAAGTCGCGCACTATACCGCATCAAGCGCGAACGAGGCTCGGGGTCGTGGCGGTCGCGTGGAGGTAGACCAGTAGACAGCGCTACGGGGTGATATGTCGTGAAGATGAACGAGTTGATCGACGCAAGAAGCGCCTCTGTCTGAGCTGCTCTGTCGTCGCCATCTAGCGCATCCCACAGCTTGATCCCACACGACTTCTGCTTGTCTGTCCATGTGAAGAGCTCGCGTGCATCCTTTGCCATATCCTGTTGCGGCTGATTGCCTGTCGTGCGTGTTGTGCGTGTTGTGCATCGCAGCCGCGGGCTGTCGCTGTCGCCTTCACTGCTCTCGCTGTTGTTGTTGTCCTCCTCGCTGTCCTCCTTGCTGCCTGATGTTGAACGGCAATCCGCATGAGCGACGGCACGCTGCTGCTCTCTAAAGCGCACAATCTGCTGCTCTTAGTCGGCTAGTACCCGCAGATAGAAGCAGACAAACCTGACCATGTAGCTTGCGTACATTGCCTGACTCTCCGGGTTCTGCAGTCGCGCCAACGGCCGCACGTCTGGTTCGTCTCGCTTTGCACTCCACAGCCAGCGCCTCGTCTCCTGCGTGAGCGTAGCTAGCCCTTTCACGCTTCTTTCGACCAGCCCCTCGGTCAACTGAGCAGCCAGCTTAAGCTTGCGCTCGTTGTGATCGGGTGCGCGGGCTTGATGAGCCAGATGAGCAAGATTCCGGTCCTTTAAGAACTCCAGCCAGCCTGTACGCTTAAACCAACCTGTTTTGTCGACCTTCGCAGCTGCTTCAAGTGTTTGCAGCTCTTCCTCAATTTCTTGTTGCGTCAATTTGTACTCAGCAAGATGAGCCTGAACTATAATTTCCAGCTCGTCGTTTTAGGGAATTTCTACCACGTCCAAATTAACAATAAAATATTTCTGCAGCCCCCCAGTGCGAAAAAAGCTCTGCACTTTCACAGTCTTGTAGAGCGAGCTTTTCTCTCCTACCCACGCTTGCTGGTGATTTTTTTTGCAGTGCTTGCGCATCTCATCTTTGTTGATCGTGATCCAGCTGCACGTCTCGCACTGCGCACCATCAAGCGGATCTCCTAGCTCTTCTACCGGCTGCGCGGGCTCGTCTGGGGACTCGACTGCGCTTGGAGCGATAGTCTCAAACTGACTGAAGCGCTCGACAATCTGTCGCCGTAGCGTAGCGGGAGCAGCATGATACTTGCGAAGATGCGCATCTAGACTCACGACTGCTGTACAGTGCTGCTTGCAAACCACAACGCCAAAGTCTTTAAGAAAGCAGAATACAGCGTTGCAGTTGCTAAGTGTAAGCTTCCGGGGCCATGCGTGCAAGTTTGCAGTGTTGCTTTCGCTGTTGCTTACGTTGTCTGCTAGTTAGAGTGTTGCTGCTCGGCTGTCCCACACAAGCTCTATTGCGCAGAAACCCTAACTCTACTTACCCTAACAGCACTACGTTTCGCAGAAGTTGTAAACGAAACTTTTCGCGTCGCTGTGCAAGGTACGGAAGAGTTGAATTTACGATAGTAACCTCTTACTAGATACCCGTCCCCTCCTCCGCTTTATAGTACTTGAGGTTCGACTACTTTGTACTTTTGAACTAGAGTCCTTCTTGCTTCCATCCTTCGGAATCCTAGTCCTTGCCCTGAGCGTCCTTTCCTCCTCCCACTCGCTTGTATCCAGCTCTGACGCAGGATCTGATTCTACATTATTCTGACCAGTATTTCGACCTGTTGCTCGCCTCTTTTTTGACATGGCGCGCTCTTGAACAAGATCGTTCAGTTGCTTTTGCATATCGAGAATTTTTCTCGTAAGAGGGCTGCAACTCTCAGTCTCTCTGCGTCGCTTTTTCCCTCTTTGTTGCCTCTGCTCAGGTGTCTGTGTATGCAGAGCCTCGTCTGGGGGCTCTGTATCGCTTATTCCGGGTGTAGCACACTCTGGTGTTCCCTCAGAAATAGCGTCCGGGTAGTAACCAACTTGTGTCGTACTGCTTGAGGTTTTGTGCACGGTTGCTAAGCTATAGTCTAGAGCGTCTTCCTCTCGGGTCAACGTGAATTCATGCCACATATGGCTGTTTACCAGGTAGCGATCAATCAGATCAGGCTGCAATTTGGTAGGAAATCCATGCTCTAGCGCATATGCATTGGCATGTGTAACTGGTCTATGACCTGTTTGGAAAGCTAGGAGTTGAAGGAATCTATTGTAATCCTTAGGCGTATTGGGGTCGAATGCAGTAACAAGTGCAGGGAGATGCTTCTTTGCAATGCTAGTCGCAGTTTGTCTGTACAGACTGGTAGTTGTCGGAGTAGGGCATTTGGCTGTTGACCTTTTCAGACTCGAGTGGGCTTTACTTGAAGAAAAGCAGGCCGTTGCACTGTCATAAGTACTAAACAAGTGAGGGTTCGTTGAGCCTGTAGATTGCGCCCCTGACTTTCGACTAATAAGACTGCGGAATGGGCGGATGTACACAAGGTAAAGGTAAAGAACTCTTTGTACCATAGGACAGGGGGAGCGTACGATATAAAACGAGTTGTTGGTGTTGGTGTTTGCCTTGTTGTATGCGAAGACAAGTATCACTTTTCCTTTGTAGATAAAGATGTTTCGTCGCACGGAGATCGTGTCAGCCCACCGTAGGACTCTGAGCTCCTCACCACGTGCTGGCATGCCGCTTGTTAGGTGCATTGCTGCATAAAGCAGACGAACAAAGCTGTCGCTTTCGTTCAAGTACCGCCTCTGCTTTGCTCTCCCTCTACTTGTCTCTGACGAGAAGCCGCCTTGTTCTGAGAACGCTAATTTGCTCACAGCGCGGAAAGCTCCCTGGAGTTTGTTGGCTGGGTGCGCCAGAAACGAGAATCCAGGGCGATGGGTCGCAAGATTATCTTGTAGAATGTCGAGTTGAACGTCTGGCCACCATCCGAAGAGGAGCTCCTGTGCACGGCTTTGTAAACCTACTACAACAGTGTGAATTGTCTCACGAAATTGTCGCATATGAATCTGTGTTTCCGCAATATGGAGTGTCAAGCCATCTGAAGACCAGGAGATGTTTGTTCTAGGACCCTCGCGCCTCGCGATTGCTCTTCCGTGCTGTAGTCGCTCGATAAGGTAACCAGCTGGTGCAAGACTACCTCGCTGAAGATACTTGGGTCGGATATGCTCACGCAGTCGCTGTGCTTGGTCGGGGTAGGCTGTACGCTCGGGCCAAGGATTCTTAAGATAGTTGTATGGTGCAAGTGGTAGGGCATACTCGAGTATAATCAGGCGACCTACCCACAGCAGTGCTGATATAAAAGGAGTATAGTCGTAGGGCTTGCGGAAACATAGCTCTGTGGGATGTATTCCCAAGACACCAGAGAAGTTCATGATAGCGCTACGGCTCATGTTTCCGTCGTGCGACAAGTCTGTCCAGGACATGACAAGAAGTTGAAAGAGATTTTCGTTCAGGGCGGCCAGAGATGACTGGAGCAGAATCCCGAGGTCTGCCTGCTGGCTGACAGCAGTGACGTGGTCCCAGATATGGTTCATCATGGCCAGCTGAGCCGTGGTTAGCTGCAGCCCAGAGATGTCGTTTGTAGGCTCTTTTATGTTGCGCGACAGTGCTAAGACGCGGAAAATGTAGCATAAGAATCGCTCGTGGATTCTATAGTATCTTCGTCGGGTGTTTTCGCGTTGTGGCAGCTCAAAAGGGTAAGGAAGAAAAGAAGGCGTCCAGCTCCGCAGCCAGCAACGCAAAACCCGTGGCGTCTGCTTTAGTGTTGCTTCGCATCGTTGGAAAACGATTCTGCTGGCTTCTACAATCTTCCAGATCGTTCTCTCCGTCTGTGCTGGGCTTACACATTCGAATCCGTTCCAAAGGCCTAGTTTGAGATCATCTGATGTTGCCATGGGAGGCAGTGCTGCAGCTGCAATAATGATATGGATAGGCTTGTGAGCAAACCACGCTGGCCACTCGCAGCCTCGCAGCCACTCAGTGTTCTCGTCGTGTTCTAGCTCTCCGTCGAGAACCACGCCGTTTAGCTCATCATCTAAACGTTCTTCTTCTTCTTTCTCTTCATCCTCTACACGTGTCAAGCACTCGCTATTGCTTGTCTCAAGTGATCTTTCGTCGCTCTGATGCTGGTGAGAGCTGTCGTCTTGGCTCACCACCCAGTATTTGGGCGAGTACTTCGTCCAGCTCTGTAGATAACACTTGTATCGCGATTGATCTTGAAGGCACTTAGGCGCGCTAATGTTGTGGTGTTTCTTTGTATGCTGTCGTATCTGATCCCAATTAATACTCTTTCCCTCTAGACAGTGCGGGCAACAAAATCCAGTCAGAGGTGGGCCAAGGTAAGAGAGCGGCGTAGATCCATCCGGTCGGGGCACTAGATCATTGAAGGACTTCGCAGCAGGCACGTCGTCAAATCGTGCTATCGTAGCTCGACGCACTTTGGCGGGTTCATAGTGGCAAGTCCGTAAGTGGGTGTTTAAACTAGTTACAGGTACTGCGGTGTAACAAGGTGTACAGATAATGACGTTCTCGCTGGCAACAAACGTGACGTAGTCTAGAGCGATTGGTCTATGTTCCTGTAGCGTTTGGATAGCAAGCTTAGCAGATTGGTTGCTGACATTGCATACCTTTTGCTTAGCAATAGACGCTATGGGTAGGTCATTTCTTTTCGCAATCTGGCTACGTAGCTATCTGAGGTTACTAAACGCTTTGCTTGCGTAGCACACGTTTCTTTCCTTCTATTCCTATAATTCTAACCCTTTCTTATCTTTGTGTATCTAAGACCAGTGCTCGTACAGCTGATGCTGACTCTCCCGCTCTTTAGTCTAGCTGAATGTGATACGCTTTGGTTCTGAAGGACGTTACAAAGGTCGCTGCTCAGTCTACGCTTGCTTCGTGTCAATAATCTCCTATCAGGCCCTTTTGCCTCTGCTTTCTTTCCGTCTCCGCTATGCAGTGCGAAAAATACCTCTTCTGACATACCCACGTCTACCGCTTGATGTGCCGGCTTCATCGTTGACATCATCAATTTCTGTATCTGTGGGTCTAACGGGCCCGGATTTGCTTCTCTGTCTATAGGTCTGTCCTCGATCTCCAGGAACCGATGCCAAATCAGGCTGTTCTCAAAATAGCGGTCGATGAGCTCTGGCTGCAATCTCGCCGGATAGCCTCTCTCGAGAGCGTAAGCGCTTGCATGAATCGATGGAGTGTGACCTGTCTGGAAGGCTAATAGATGAAGAAAGCCGTTCTGGTCCTTTGGAATGTTGGGGTCGAACGGCTCCAGCAGTGTTGGGATATGCTTCTTGCTAATGGCGACCGCGATGTGGCGATAGATACACAGCTGAAGTCGAATGGGGCAGTCTGGCGTAGCCAGCTCTAGGCTCTTCGAGCAGTCTACTGCGCTGAAGCAACCAGTGGGATGATTGCTTCGGGTGAAGAGATGCAGATTCGTCTTTGTTCGCGCATCAATGAGTTTCAGTTGTCGGAGGAGGAAGTCGGTAAAAGGCCGTATATAGGCAAGATATAGGAACAGAGCTCGCTCTACTATAGGACAAGGCACCCGAATAATGTAGAACGAGTGGTTTGCTGTTGTGGACACTTTGTTGTAAGTGAAAACCAGCATGATGTGTCCCTTGTGTATTATAATGTTGCGTTGTACAGCGACGGTATTTGCCCAGCGTATAATGCGGAGCTCTTCCCCTCTAGCGGGCATGCCGCTCGTCATGTGGATACCTGCAAAGATCAGTCGAATAAACTCGCCACGTCTCTGGAGATACGCCACCGCTTGCTGGCGTCCAGCGCCCTGCAGTGCTAGCCTCCCTTCTTGAAGAAAGAACGCTCGGCGGTAAAGATGCTTGAAGCTCATTTGCAGATTGTTCTCAGGCTCCGCTAGAAATGAATAGCCCGCTCGATAGCTTGTTAGCTTGTCCTTGATCCCACGCAAATTGACATCAGGCCACCACTGAAACATTAGATCGCGAGCTTCCCGATTGATCGCATCCAGAAGAGAGTGCACTGTAGAGCGCAGCTGTGTCAGAGTGATCTGAGATCCGTTCACCTCGAGCATCTGGCCATCAGGTGACCAGGAGATGTTTGTTTTGCCACCTTCCCGCTTTGCTACAGCTCTGCCATGTTGGAGGCGCTCAATGAAATATCCGAGGGGCGCGAAGGTACCACGTTGGAGATACCTTGGCCGAATCTCTCTAAGAAGCCTCGACCCTTGATCTGGATGCGTAGTGCGTGCCTGGAGAAGAGGGTCCCACGAACTGTAAGCTCGCGACGGCAGCGCATACTCGAGGATCACTAATCTTCCTACCCAGATTAAGGCGGAAAGATATGGTGTGTAATCATACGCGGTGCGGAGAGTCAGCTTATACGGGTGGATCCCAAGCACACCGGAGAAATGAATGAGTGCTTTGGCACCTGCATCCCCGTCTATCGAAGTGTCTGACCAGAAGAGAACAAGCAGCTGGAAGATAGTTTCGAGGATGGAAGAGGATGGAGGAGGCAGTGGCGACGAAGGACTTGACAGGGCTCTCTCTGCCTCACTCGGCGACAGATTGTCCAGCGCCGCCCAGATAGTATCCGCCATTTCTGCCTGGGATGCGGTAAGTGTCAGGCCGTAGATGTCCTTCGCGTCGTCACCCTGCGCAAAGCAAATCTGCCTCGCTCGGAAAACATAGCAAAGGAAGCGGTAACAGTAGGAGCGGTACTTTTTCTGCGTAGCCTGTCGCTTTGGTTGCTCAAATGGGATAGGGCAATAATGTGGGCCCCAGCTGCGTAGCCAACAGCGAAGAACCCGCGGTGTAGATGACAGGGTCTCCTCGCACCTGTCTAGCACGCGACTCACAAGCTCAACGAGCACCAAGAGCTTCGTCTCTGTAGCTGAGCAGCTGCTCCATTGAGAGCCGTTCCATGGTCCTAGGTAGAGAGCTTCATGCTTTTTCGAGGGAAGCTGCGATGTAGCGACAATTACATGAAGCGGCTTGCGTGCGAACCAGCGTGGCCACCCGCACTCACAAAGCCAGTGCGTGTTCTCGTCGTGCTCTAACTTGTCTGGGAGACATGCGTTCTCGTTTGCTTCATTGGCAAGCCGGCGTTCCTCTTCATCTTCCATACGGAGAAGCTCCGCTATTTCTGGGTCGCGACAAGCTTCTTCCAGCTGCATCAATCTTTCTTCATCTGCTGGCTCTTCCTCGCAATCTGTTTCCACAGACTCAACGCTGTCCGTCCTGGTGCGGTCCACGCGCCAGTATTGTCCAGTCTTTCTGTGCGCGACCCATTGTTGCAGGAAGCATGAAACGTCCCTCCTGTCAACTAGTATGTTCCTTATACTATGAGTTTTACTTAGATGCTTTCGAAGTTCGCCCCAGTTCACCGTAAGCCAGATGCAATGCGGGCAGCTGAAACCCTGGACAGGAGCCGCTAGGAACGGCAAGACACGGCTGTCATTGGGAAGTGGAACGATGTCCAAGTCTTCCTGCGCTACGGAGAGATGTTCGTATTGGCGAAGTATAGTTGTGGATAGGCCGCTGCTGATGCCGTGATGTCGCTGGAGATGATTGAGGAGTACCTTGCGGGAAATGGCGCTCCTGCAAACCGTGCAAAACAGGTAGCCATATAGTGGCAGGTAGGAGATGATGTTCAGCGTTTCTCTCGCTTCTAACTAGAAGCAAGCAGTCAGTAAACTTGACTGTATTGGTATAATTGCCTGGACACCTGCCTTAGCGATAGTAGAAGGGGGATCTGGAAGGCTAGACTGCAACGTGCAGTAGCTGGGATTGACAGGATTTCCTGTGTAAATTCTCCACGTACGAGACATAGACTAGACTTAGCACCACGCCCCGCAGTTGTAGCAGTTGCATGAAATCGGAGGTCCAACTCAGCAGCAGAGGTTGCGGAGCCAAGATAGCTAAAAGGGGTAAGTGCAGGGGTAGTCATGGAGTCCATCCGGGACTAGTACGAAACAGGGCAGAAGAGATCCGTGCGGGTACCCCAACCTGTTGGTTCCCTGCCATGTAGGTGCGCTACTTACCTATATACGCTGCTTACCTATAAGGTATATTACTACCCCTTTATATTAATACGCCTACTCTACTACTTACTTCTACTATCTTTATCTATCTAATTTCTACTAATTATAAATCTCCTATAGTAACCTATATAGGAAACAATAACTATAATTCTTATACTTAATTTTCTTCTCTACCTTTTTAATAACCTCCTTTGCTGTCCTGCTCTCTAGCCTCTAACACTGCTGCATGCTATGTCTGCTTATACCCTTGTTAATTGCCTTATCTTCTATATTATCTGTCTCTATTGCGTCTGTTACCTCTACCTTGTCTTCTGTTACTAACATCTCGCCTTCTGTTACTAACATCTTGCCTTCTGTTACTAACATCTCGCCTTCTGTCTCTATCTTGTCTCTATCGTCCCTGTCGGCCTGCCTGCACACGTTGCACCTCTCCTCCCCCTCCTCGCACCGAACCCTGACCCTCTCCCGCCGGTCCAAATACCCGTCCAACACCACCCGTCTGCACAACGCCGCGCTGTCGCTGCCGTGAATGTACTCCCTGACCAGCTGCTGCTCCACCTCCGCCTGCTTGTCTTCCGCCGCCGGCTGCTCCCCCTCCTGCACGATCATCACCGCCTCGCTCGGCAGCCCGTCCCGCCCGGCCCGCCCGCTCTCCTGCGCGTAATCCAACACGGTGAACGGCTGGCCGACATGGATGATGCACCGGATGTCGGGGATGTCGACGCCCATCCCCAACGCGCTGGTCGCCGTGATGATCTGCTTCTTGCCCGCTGCGAACTCCTCCAACATGCTGGCCCGGCCTACGGACTGGCTGTGGTACGCATGGCACCCCAGCTGCTCCGCCAACGCCTTGACGCGCGGCACCGAGTTGCTGTACACGACGACCTTGCCGCCGCTGTGCTTGTGCCTGCGCAGCTGCCGCTCTGCGATGCTCTTGACCATGTCCTCCACCTCCTTCTTCTTCGCCCCCTTGCCCACCTGCACCACACGGTACGCCACGTTCTTCCTCGCCGTCTCGGCACGAAACAACGCCACCTGATCGCGGTCGACGTACATCCTGCGGAACAGCTCGTCCTCCTCGCTTGGCGGCAACGTCGCGGTCAACATCACCATCTGCGTCTCGGCCGCGACCAGCTTGCCCAGCTTCTGCATCTCCTTGCGGAAGTCGTACCGCCGGTTCAACACGATGTGGCACTCGTCCACCACGATGCGGTCCAGCTGCCGCATCGCCCGCAGCCGGTTCAAAAACGTCATGAACTCCTTGCTCACCGCCGACTCGGGCGTCACCAACACCACCGCGGCGCCGTCGGGCTGCTGCCGGCTCTCCCACTCGGCGCACGATATTCCCAGCTTGCTGCATCGCCGCTTCATGTCGCCCCGCAACGCGATCAACGGCACGACGACGACGGTGGTCCCCCCCTGCTCCGCCCACGCCGGCAACATAAACAACAAGCTCTTGCCTGCGCCTGTCGGCATCACTGCCACCACGTGACTCTTGCCGGCGACGATGGCCTGGATGGCTTCTCTCTGCACGCCGCGAAACTGGGCCTTCTTGCCCATCATCTGCCGCAGCTGGGCGTCGACGTCCATCTTCCTGAACCGCGCCCACCGGCTGGCCCTCGACTGGTCGGCCTCGCACTCGAACGGCGCCCGCTTGCGCTTCTTGGGGCTGCCGTCCTCTTCATCTATCTGGAAGCCCAAAAACCGGTGCCAATCGGTGCTCGACGTGCGGAACTGCAGCCTCCTGTCGGCCACTGCCCCTGCCATCTCCATGATGCCCCGCGCGTATACCATGCCCGCCACATGCGACGTGTGCCCGGCCTGCAAGTCGGCGATCAAGCCTGCCATGTTCTCGTCCTCCCACGCCTCGTTCTCGTCGCCCTCGTCTGGCTGGAACGCGCTGGCCTTGCGCATGAACCGCCGGCTGATGCCGATGGCGATCTCGCGGTACGCGGGGATGGTCAGCTCCAACCCCAGTCCGATCCGGCTCTCGCGCTTCAACGTCTCGCGGAACCGGTCGCTCGTCCACTTGCGGCCGCTGGGGTCGGCGGGCCACATGTGCGACGATATCTTCTCCTTCTCCCACACCATCGCCTCTAGCTGCTGCTGGAACGGCAGCACCAGCCACATGTAATACACCAACAGCTCGCCCACCTCGCGCGGCAAATACCGGTGGATGATCTTGATGTCGCCGCTCACCTTGTACCCCTTGTGGTACCGCGTGGCGAACACGACCATGCCGTCTTCGATGAATATATTGCGGTGCCCGCCCTCGATCGTGTTGCTGTGCCGCACGCTCATCATCTCCGTCCCCCGCGCCGGCTGGCCGCCCGTGATGTGCATCAACACGACCAGCTTCTCCCGGAACGCGATCACCTGGTCCATGTACCGCTCCACCTCGCTGCTGTTGACGCCGGACTGCGTGCCGCGCTTCAAAAACCGGTCCCTGACGGTCTCGCCCTGCCCGACCCGGTCGTGCAGCCAAACCTGGCCGTCGACGGGCATGCGGGTGCGTGGGTCTTTCAAAAAATTGAACCCGTCCGCCTCGTTGGTCGGGTTGTCTCGCAAACGGTCCCACGGCACGCTGGGTATGGGCGGTGCGCCCTTCACGCTGCCCAGCAGCAGCTCCTCCATCATCAGCCGCCGGCTCTCTACCACCAGCCCGTGGACCATGCCGCGGAACTGGCTCATGCTGAACTGCAAGTCCTTGTACAGCAGCTGCTCCTTACCTACCCAGTCCACGTGCCCGCGCGTGGTGGTGTTGTAATGGATCTTCAGCCCGTACGTCCGCAAGTCCAGCATCCACTGCATCGGGCTGTGGCTGCCGCGCACCATGAACTGGTCCATCATCTTCTTCACGAACTGTAAACATCCTTTTCGCCGGCGTTGGGGCGGGCTGCCGTCGCTCTCGTACGCGCTGTCGCTGTCGAACGCGTCCAGCTCGTCTTCTTCCTCCTCGCTGGACGCGCCTGACAGCTCCACCGCCTGCTGAACGACCATAAACCGCGCCACCTTGATAACGGCCGACAAAACGGGCGGATACGACTCGGGGCCCTTCCAGCCGTCCTCCTTGACGCCCAGCACGGCTAACGCGCACACCATCGCGCTGTCGTACTCCTTGCGGGTGATCCGCTGCTTCAACAACGCAATGCAAAACTCCAAACACGCCCGCTGCACGTTGGACAACCTGGTGGCCGGGATGATGCTGTTGGGGCCGGGGCGTTGGCGCTCCTCTCCCTCTATGTCGTAAATGCCCTCGTCGTCTGCGTCGGCGTCGTCTGCGCCGTCTACGCTGTCTACGTCGTCTGCGCCGTCTACGCTGTCTACGTCCATCTCCTCCCCATCGTCAACATCATCCCCCCCTTCGACGGCCTGCTCTGCCGCCTTGACGAACGCCTCCCACGCCTCCCGCTGCTGCCGCGTGAACCGGTACTTGGGGCTCTTCCACGTGTGCTCGCGCTGGGTGCGTGCGAAAAACATGATCATCTGCTGCCACGGCCGCACGTGCTTGACGATCGACCGCTCGTCCATGTACGGCTGCAGCGGCTGGTACCGCGTCTGGTGCATCTCCGTGCGGATGGCCTCGAGCCGTACGAATACGCCAATACGCTCAATGACGGACCGCTGACTGAACCGCGCCAGCCCGTCCATCGCCTTCCACATCGCCGCCTCGACTGGCTCTGCGCGCTGCTCGGCCTGCTGTCTGTTTCGCGGGTCAATCTCAGCCACGGGCTCGTTGATGCACGCCAACAGCTCTGGCCGCTTGGTGTCAACTAAGTACGGCATCCACTGCGTGCGCTCCAGCCACGGGTTCGCCTCGTCCACCTCGCCCTCCTGGATGGTGATCCGACGCCGCTGCTCGACCCTGGCCCACGCCTCTTTCATCTTCTTGCCCACCTCCGCCCACGCTGCGGCGCCGTCGACGGGCACGACGTCTGGGCCGCCGTCGCCGGGCTGGTGGACCTCGAAGTACTGTTTGCCGTAGCCCTGGGCCATCAACCGCTGGCAATGTACTGTCTTGCAGTGCTTGCGGATGCGATCTTGTATCTTCTTCTGCTGCTCCCGCCCGGGACGTCCACCTTTCCCTGCCGGTGACCACTCGTGGGCGACTCGCCAGTGCTTCTTCATCACGCCTTCGCTCCGGAATATCTGGCGGCAACGATCGGGCGCCAATCGACACATCAATCCGTCCCGGTGCACGGGCAGCTGATTGATGGGCTCGATGACCTGGTCGGGCACGTTCAACTCGCCCGCATACTGCATCAAGCCGGGCCAGCTGCCTACTTCATCTGCTATGGCTTGGGCTTGCTTCCGCTTGGCGGGGTGGGCGCGCTGCACATGGCTCTTGATCTGGCTGGGCAACACGCCGTGCCGGCACTCTCTGCACACGGCCAACGCGTACTCGGCCAAATGCTCGAAATGTGGGTTTACGACGCGGTTCTCTGCCATGGTTACGCAACGGTTGCGACAATGATTTGGTTTCACGGTGTGGGCTCAAAACGACACTCTGCAGTAATCTGCTCTCTACTGTGGGCTCTCTGCTACACTATATATCGCGTGGTGGACGCGTGTTCGCTCCTAGTGCGTGTTGACCCTAATCGCGGGTTTGCTCTTGGGGTTGCTGATCGCTACTTCGGAACAAGCTCCGAACCCTAACCCTGAGGTATCGACCTTACAATCATAACCCTAAGTCTAGTTTAGTTTAGTTTAGTCATCCTACTCGGTTTCAGCCGCGTACTGCGCAGCTATGTCCTGTGGCAGACAGCGGACGCGGTGCGGACGTTGATCCGCGCCGCCCCACTTCATCCCTTGAACGAGACCAGCTGCCCCCGTAACCTGCCGTTTTCCATCAACCACTATCTACAATTTGCCTGGCAGCTCATCTAGATACTGGTTCTACTGACTGTATGCCGTGATTCTAGGCTCTTAGAGGCGCGTTGCCTCGTCTATCGCGTCCGCTGTACCTACAGTCTATCCAGCGCACTGTGTTCTCGTCGACCTTCCGCTTTCGCAGGTTGTGAAGCAGCCGCTTGTGAGATACGTTGTCGAAGGCTCCGGACACGTCCAGCAACAGGAGGCTGGCCACCTGGCCGTCTTTGCCGTTGTTCCACTGTTCGTAGATCTTCGCTGTGACAGCGTGTAGTGCGTGCTCGGTAGATCGATGCTTCCTTCCACCCATGTGGGTCGGTGGTAGCACGTGGTGGGTCTCAACGAGGTAGCTCAGTCTCCGTGCCACTACCGCATCCATGACCTTGCCGATTGTGTTAAGCAGTGCGATGGGCCGGTATGCTTTAGGTACTGCGTAGTTGGCTTTACCAGGTTTGCGCAGGACCGCTGTGATAGAGGCTCGGAACGAGACCGGGCAGTAGCCCAGCCGTAGGCTTTGGTTATAGATTCTCGTCAGGTGGGCTGCAATCAGATCGATGCCGGCTTGCAGCGCTTTGTTTATGATGCCATCCGGCCCTGGAGCCTTGAGGGGCGATGCCGCTCGTATCGCTGTGCGCACCTCCTTCTCCTCAATCAGTGGCATGTCAATCTGGCCGCTGTACGCAGCGTGCTCTATGTCTCCCAAGTCTGCTTCAGGTGGCGTTGGAAAGAAGACGTCTCGAAACAGCTCAGCTTTGTCTGCAGGGTCGATGAGTTCTTCTTGTGTGTCAGGGTGATGTATAGTTGGTATGGATCTGGTGGACTGGTCGTGCCTCGTGCGTGCCCACTTCGCTAGCTTCCATAGCGCGTCTGGCGACTCAGATGCCCGCTCAATACGGTCTCTGTGTGCTTTACGCAGTGCCTTTCTAATCGTCCTCGCTTTGTGATTCCTTGCGGCGCGGTATGCTTCCCACGTCTCTTCTGTGTGGTGTCGGCTGTGTGCTCTCTTCAGTCGTTTTGTCTCAGCGAGCACTGCTCTGCATTCCTCAGTCCATCCCTCGCGTGTATAGGTGGAGGGATGAGTCTCGGGCACTGCTTCGTGTATCGCGTCCTGGATTGCTGCTGTCACCTCAGCCGTGTAGGAGTCAAGCGCTGTGTTTGTGAGTGGTCTTCGAAGAGGAGGCAGAGAGCGCCTCAGCGCTTTCGTATACAGTTTCTCGTTCAGTCTTTTCCAGTCTTTCCGCGGCTTCTTCTCAAGACATTGCACTGTGAGATCTAGCGTTGTGCTTATAGGCAGATGATCTGAGTCGTGGTCTAGGCTCCTGTCTACTTCGCTTTTGATGACTTGCTCAATCAGCCCTGTTGTAACAAGACAAAGATCGATTGTAGACTGCGATCGGCCTTCTTCGTACGTTACTGTGCCTGGTGGGAGGGTGTTGTGGAGCGCAAAGTCCCCTATGATGTCTATTAGGTCTTCTGATTCAGGATTAGTGACCTCCCTGTTTAGTCCTCCCCATAAGGGGTGGTGCAGATTGAAGTCACCAAGTAGCACTTGTTCGTTTGTCTGGTAATGCCTTAGCGCCTCCCGCACCTGCGGTATTGCACTCTGCCGGTTGTTTGAGGTCTTTGGCGGGTTGTAGACGTTGTGGACAATAAGCTGCTCTTGGCTTTGCTGATCGTCTGTTAAGTCTATGTTAATAATAATAGAACAAATGTCTCTTGTTCGCTCCTCAAAGCGCCACTTTGTCTGATCTATTCTCTTGTTAATGAAGAAGCAGACCCGTGCTTGGCCTTCCGCGTCTCCTGCTGGGTAGCAAAGGTGGAACCTATCCTTGGCTGGGTGATGAGTGGTGGCGGAGTACGGGTTCCTCCACGGCTCCTGGATGGCGATGATGTCGAAGTCGTAGATCGCCTGATCGCGCAGCAGCGACGCCATGACCATGTCTCTCGACTTCCTTACGTTGTACTGTAGTATGTTCAGTCTGTTGTGTCTATTCATGCTTCGTTGTCAGAGTCGATTTCCATGTGCTGGCTAGTGCCGCTCTGTGTCTGCTGCGTGCTGTTCCCGGTAGCTTCCATGGCCCTCCGGGTAGGTATGACGTGCCTCTGCGGCCTTTGGCTGCCGTTCGCGTGTGTTGGCTGGTTGTGCTGCTCTGCTGAGTCAATGGTAGTTCCTGCATTAGTCCTCTTCTGTCCTCGTCCAGTTTGCGATCGGTTCCTGGTGATTGGTGCTGGCTGCGTCGATGCGGGAGCTTGGGCGAGTCTACTCCGTCGGACAGAGGTGGCCGACGCCTCCAGTGGGATGTTGTTCCTTGGTGTCTCCGCGACTGGGTGGTAGTATGGGCGTACGTCGTATGCAGCCCTTGCTTTTGCCCTCTCCTCCTTCCTGGTAGGGCACTGGTAGCTCCACGCTTCGTGTTCGCCTCGGCAGGCGGCACACTTCCTGGGTACGTTCCGGTCGAGCTTGGACGGACAATCCCTGCTCTCATGTTGTTGCGCGCAGTAGCCACATGCGATTGTTGCCTTGCACTGGGTTCCTATGTGGCCGTAGTGTTGGCACTTGAAGCACTGCTTCACTCGGCACTGTCGCTCGTATCGCTCGCACTGGAAGACCTCGCCCTGCCAGATGAGGCCCTCGTCAATGATCTTGTTAGCGTCCTCTGCCTTGCTGAACTCTATGATGACGCTGGAGGCGGCTTTCGTGGGTGCGTTGCGTGTCAGCCACCCGACGTACTTGATCTCTGCCTGTGGGATGAACGGCTTGTTGTCCAGCAGTAGCTGATCCCTCGTCTCCTCAAACCTGTCCATGTCTATTGTGCTGGTGCGCATGCCGTGTGCGATGATGCCGTAGGTTGTAATCCGCAAGGTGGCCCTGTTGCCGATGCGGTGGACCCAGTCGTCAGCGAACTGCTTTAGTGCTTCTACTTCTTTGTTGGTCGCCGTTCTGATGCTAAGGTCGCCGCTTCTTAGCTGGTTTGAAGAGAGCACCTTGATGCTGTTAATGTTTTCGTTTCTGCTTTGCGCGATGGCGCGCTCTACATGCGCGTTAAGGTTGCGCGGGTTCATCGCCCGCAGGCTGAGCACTGTACTGGGGTCTCTAATGGTCACAACGACTTCACGCTGCGTCTGCATAGGAGCCATTCTGGGAACTTGTGTATTTGCTGTACCTGCTAGCGGTGCGCCCCTCGCCGCCATCGCAGCGTAGCTGAGCACGCTACCAGTCTGTGGTCCTGCGTTTTTGATCTGTCTTGCTATCTGCAGATTGGCCTTACCTACCTCTACCGCCTCCTTGGCTGCAGTCCTAGCTTCCTCTCTGTTCCTTATGTTTTGTTGTACGTTTATGGCGATTGCGTGGACGGTATCGGCGGTGTTCTTTATTTTAGTCTTGAGTTCCTGCTTGACAGCATTAAGCATTCGCGTGGTGTTGTTAGAGGACGCCTTGGCCTCAGTTTGCAGGATGCTAAGCGCGTCACACACTGTGCTAAGGTTAGGCGCGTGTTGCACTTTCAGTATAAACGTCAGCGTGCCGTGTATAATGACCTTGACGAGGTCTGCTGGCACAGGCTGGCTTTGCGTGCGATCGATACAGGCCAGCGCGTCCTGAAGGTAGGTGCTGAGGCGTGTAGCGTGCTCGCGGAATGGGGTGGGCCACGTGGGCTGCTGAGGCCACGGTGTCGCCATGGCACGTCAGACGCAGTGGGCTGCTGCGGCTGGGTGCTGGCTAGTCAATTGGCGTCAAGAGCGACCGTTTGAGCGCGAAAATACGAGTGAATTCCAAAAATCGAGTTCTCGCTATGTGTGGTGTTTTTGTTTGTTTGTTTGTTTGTTTGTTTGATTCCTACTCGGTTTCAGCCGCGTACTGCGCAGCTATGCCCGGAGTGACAGGCGTGGCAGACAGCGGACGCGGTGCGGACATCAGTCGGCACCGCCCCACTTCACTCTCGAAAGAGCCATCTGTCCCCAGAGGCCTGCCGTTGTCTGCCTTCTATCTGCGACTATGTACATTTCGTCTCTAGAAGTGACGTGCTTGCCTGCATGTGTGTTCCTCAAGCTGTTGTTTCCGTGTGTGCCGCACTCGAAGTTGTGTATGTATACCGTTGTTTCAAGGCTCGTAGAGACGCGTTGCCTCGTGTGTCGCGTCCGCTGTACCTTCAGTCTCCCCCTAATGCTCGGCTTCGTCTATTTGCACCTGCCCTCGTGCCCTCAGGGCGTGGTTTGAGTTCCGTCGTTCTTGTTCCTTCGTGTTTTATTGCCTCCCACTAGGTTCCTATGTAGCCATGGTGTGTGGTGTGACCTGCCACCGGGCGCAGCGGCAGCAGCATTGCGTCGCGACGCAGCTATACGAGAGCGATGCTCCGCTCGTGCAAGTCGTCGAGCCTACTGAGCATGAGAGCTCTCTCGCAAATCTCCTCAGACCTTGTCGGGTTGTGTCAAAGAGGCACCACGCCTTCGACACAGGGTTGGGGCGACAGTGGACGAGGCTGTCTGGTGATCAGTAAGTATGTTGTGGCACCGATGGTAGCATGCCGGGGTGTCTGTGAAGAGATTCGCGTGATAGATGATGCTGTTCAGCCCGAGGGCTCGTCGATGCGGGACGTCGCAGACATTGACGGTTGGTGATGGGCTGACAAGGAAGCCCATCGGCGACTGTTGTGTGTATTGCGACCGTGATGCTCAAGGGGCGTCTGGGCTCCGTCGTCGCGTCTCGCGTTGCTGTGTCGCGGCTAGAAGGCTGCCGCTGCATTTGGTGGACGTGTCATTCTAAGTAGCTTGCTCGCAGAGTTTGTTGATCCGTGTCTGCCAGGGGCGCAACGGAGACTCTACAGGTACCAAACCCACACGGAGGGACGTGTGGTGGCCTGTAGAGACCGTTGCGGCCTCTGGCAGACGTTTTTGCACGCCTTTGTGATGGTAATTCCAAAAATTAAGTTCTCGCTGTGTGTGGTGTTTTTCGACAGCCGCAGTGCTGCTGAAATTTGATGCTGCAGCGCTATTCGTCGCTGTGACGCGCTTGCCCCGGCGATTTGCGTCAGTCGGCCGTCTTCTGAGTCAGGGACAGAGATCACAGAGAGTCATGACGCGATAACAGTCCACAGCACGGGGAACACAGCGAAGGTCATGTAAGTCGTGCGGTCGCAGAGCGAAACGACATCACGAGACGTGACCGGGATTCGCACGGCGCCATGCTGCCGACCCTTGGCAAGCCCGGGCCTCACAGCGGCGTCCCCGCCGCGTGGCGCTGCGTCGGCCTGCCTCTTTGCGTGACCCCCGACAGCAACGCCGCTTGTTCCTGCAGGTTCAGGGGATTCTGCAGGATCCTGCGTGCAGTCAAATGCCGCAGGGGGTCCTTTAGCGCGCTTTGCGTTCCTGGATGGCACCCTGGCGTCGTACCTGGCGTATTAAGCGCGCATGCTCCCGCCACGTGCGTTGTGCCCCTGTTAATAGCGCGGCAGCGCATGTCCCGTCAGGCTGCTCGAATAGATCGTTGTTGAGTTAGAGTTCTTACGTCCCTACTGGGCTTGAACAGCCCCCGGCGATCAAGGATGCTTACTCCAACGGCGCTTACTGTTCTTCGTAGCCGGCTACGTTGCATAGCATCGACAGCATGCGCTCAGCCTGCCAGAGCTCGAACGTCTGCCTGGCCTGGAGGTACGATGAGAGTGCTTCGAGTCGGGCGGGAGCGTCACTATCGTAGAAATGTGCAGCTTGTGCACGTTTCGATTCCTTCTTAGGACCCTTGTGCGGCGTTCCCTCAGGCTACCGCTCAGCGCGAGTGGCACGGATGCTTTAGAGTGAGCAATTGCAGTCGGCGGCTGGCTTATCGTGTTGCACGTCTAATCACAAGCAGCGCGTTGGCGCGAACTATATTAGCATACACGCAGACGACAAGATCTAAGCGCACACAGGTGCCCTAATGACATGGGGGTGTGGCTGACAGGGAAGAACAGATAATAAAGAGGCGACAACGTCTGAAAATCGTTCGTCTCTAAGTACATTCAAGAAGCGTGTGCGAAAGCCTGCACCAACAGACGCATCAGGGTACGGACTAGCGGCACGATCGATAGCGTTGCCCTGAGCGTGTGCTTCCGCTGCTGTACGCTCACGCCAGCTCGCACTCGATCAGACTCTCCTGAGAATGCTTGACGCTCCACACGTGCACGATCTTCAGACCGACCCTGGTTGGTTGGTTGGTTGGTATTCATTTTACGTCTAGTTGATGGAGATTAAGTCTACCATCTCGCCTCCCGAAGGGCATATATGACGTGCTAAGCTATGGAATTACAGTGCTAACACACTACCTTAGAAAGCATTTCTTGCGTACGCGGGTATTGCTACTATGTCAGAACTACAGCTCCCCGTCCAGTTGGGGAGACTGAGCAATTTGTGTACATTAGGGTGGATCCCTTGTGTGTGTTCAAAGGCAGTGAAGTGCCGTAAGAGAGAGAAGGGAAGAGAGGGTGGGTGTAGAGAGCCGGTGCTCTGTCGAATCAAGGCCGTGGCTCTGCGCGAGGAGAGCCTTTGTACTAGGCTTGGCCATGCCTGTGTTGAAGGAGATAGGTGTAGTAGGAAGGCAGAGCCAGGCCATCCTTCTTCTTTATCTCTTAGAAGTCGTGGAATGTAAGGCCATGCTGGCTGCCTTGTTTGCGTGTGGAGAGCCGGTGCTCTGTCGAATTGTGCTGTGGCTCTTCGCATGGAGAGCCTTTGTGTTTAGGCCTGGCAGGTGCCCATATCTTGTAAGAACAGGGAGTGGCAAAGCTGTCTCCTTGTCTTAACGGTGGTTGTGGCCTTCGACCGAACGTGTAAAACTAAGTGGCGCACAGGCCATTTTGAAAAGATTTCAGCTCAGCAAAGAGCTGAAAGACAAAACAGGGCAGCGCGCCGGCCACAACGCCTGCAGCGGAGACAGGACGTTGGGAAACAGATTTACGAAGGCATTTAAGTCGTGTTTGAACAAAAAATCGATGGAAATCGACCTTTCGCTGACCTAGAAAAGTTGATGTTCGGGTGTCTTCGGCTTGGCGCCCATACGCGCGCTTTAAAGGACCAAAACAGCCTACATCAAGCGGTTAAAGGAGGTGCGATGAGTGAGAAGGCATGCAGACAGTGATAATCTTGCTATCCTTGCAGTATTGCTGGAAGTCCAGCGAGTTGTGACTCTCATGGCCGTCAATAATAAGCATACGGTGGGTGCCTACTGTACGTCCCTTTGTATGCTCGTAAAAGTGCTTTAACCACTGCAGACCAAGCTGATTTGTAGTCCAGCCGTTCTCAGAGATCCCAATAACCCAGTCTTTAGGCAGGTCTTCTTCCTTGTACCAGTTGGTGAGCTGGTTGCGCGCTTTGAAGATAATAAAGGGTGGGATAGCCCACCCTGTAGCATTGATGCCCTGGATAACTGTTGTCCACTCCCGGTTGCCTGGCTGGACCTGCTTTGGTCTTCCTTGATGCTCTGAAGCTGTAACAACCGCTCCAGTAGATATCTGGCCCATCATGAAGCCTGTCTCATCAAAGTTGTACGTGTCGTTATCCTGGATGCCATACTTGGCTTTAATGTTGGCTACTAGGCTAAACCAGCCCTGTATAACCTCAGGATTCTCGCAGAGGGCTCTCCTGTAGTCGTACTTGCGATTGAACTTCACTTTGAGCTCTGGTTGGCGTGAAACAAACGTACTGGCCCAGTTTGCGCCAACATAGGCCATACCACGCTCATTGCGCAGAGAATTGGCCATATCAGCCACAGCGTCAAGCCGGGGGGGAAATCCTCGTGCGGCTAGCTCAAGTACGTGCTCAACAATCACCTGCTCCTCAGCATTGGTCAGGTTCCGTGAGTTGGCCATAGTATCAGCGCGTGAAGGTCGTCCAGCGCGTCTATCGCGTAAGGTTGCTCGTGGCGCGTTGTAGATAGCTGCAGCACGTCGCTCAGAAAGTTTAGGGTCTTGAATAAGAGCTTGAAGCGCAAGCTGTACTTGAGATTCGCTTGATGTGTTAGTTTGGCGCTGTTGTTGAGGCATTAGTGTAGGAAGGGTGTTTTGGTGTGGTCTTGGCAAAAGTGGGCGACTCGCCCGTGTGGACGGCTCGCCCGTGAGGTACGTTAATACTTTAAACTTAACTATTTCCTAGCATAATAGAAGCTAGTAGAAGTTGCTATAATACCTAAAGTAGGGAAGAAAAACTAGATATTACCCTAATTCTAGAGACCTATAGCACTACTCTCCTATATTAGAAAGGGCCTTAAATAGATAACGTAACTGCATAGCGAGTCGGCCAGCATAACGTGCACGGACAGCTCATGCCCGGAGACACCTCGTGCCCCGCCGAACACCATATCCACCACTTCAAAAGTGAGGCTATTAAGCCACGTACAATCGCTATTATCATGAAGGTCTGTAGAGGAGTTGTAATTAGATGCTTGCGATCAACCCGAACTAATTATATTTACTCGGGAGCTTAATGTTGCGGCCACGTGATGTGACTTTAGGTGGAGCAGCAGATGGCTCATCTCGAGCTTGAACACCAGCGTGAGCAGCGCCAGCGCGTTTCTGACGCTTGTTACTTGATGAGATTGCTTGCAAGGCTGGTCGCTTGCGTTTTTGAGCTTGTTGGATAGCTTTTTTCTGGTGTTGAGCTTCAACTTTGCGCGCGCGTTCAGCTGCTTTCTCAGCTCGCTCAACCTCCCTCATCTCTTTGAGCCTCTGCCTCTCCACACGCTTCTCCTCGAGCTCAACTTGACGCTGCAGTCGAGCCTCCTCGCGCTGCTTCTTGGCCCGTGCTTTTTGGAGTTTCTCCTCCATCTCATCTCGCTCCCGTACTGCTTCTCTAGCTCGAGCCTCACGCAGCTTGCGAGGAGACCAGTGGACCGCGCCACCGTGATACTCCTGGCGCTGTTGGAGGTCAAGAGCTTTGCCCTTCTTCTTATGCTTCTTTTTATGTTGAAGAGCCTCCTTTAAGCCCTCGTTTTCATGCTGTAAAAGCTCATACTGCACAGAGAGATGGTGAACGCTTGAGCGCAGCTTTCTTGCCTCATACTGATGGCTATCATTGACAGCAGCTCGTACTAACCGATCGAGCTTTCTCCAGTCATGATCAGAGAGCCCTGACGATGAGCTTCTCTCAGCTTCTGGCGTGCTAGCAAATCTACGGAGGATAACGTTGGCATCCATCGGTTGGTTGGTTGGTTGGTTGGTTGGTATTCATTTTTCGTCTAGTTGATGTGGAATAAGTCCATCATCTCGCCTCCCGAAGGGCATGTACGACGTGCTAAGCTATGGAATTACAGTGCTGATACACTACCTTAGAAAGCATTTCTTGCCTGCGCGGGTATTGTTACCATTTCAGAACTACAGCTCCCCGTCCAGTTGGGGAGGCTAAGCGATGTATGTATATTAGGGTAATTTCCTTGCATTCTGAGGCATATATGTGCCGTAGGAGAGAGAGAAAGAGAGATCGTGTGAGTGGAGGGGGTGAAGGGGTGGAGAGGTGGAGGGGTGAAGAGTGTTGCATCGATTGTGCTGGACCTAGCAGAACTAGGTGCAGGTGTTGCTGCTGTTGCAGGGCTGCAGGAGCTAGCGGGGGCAGATCTTGGTGAAGTACTGTGTAAGTTTGACAAAGGCGTCAAAGGCCTCTGGCTCCTTCACTAGTGCTGCAGTGTACGCTAGGCCATCAGCCTGGCTGGATGGTAGTATTAGTGGTCGCAGCGGCCATCTGCTAAAGCTCCCGCGGGTCTTGCGGCAGAGCACGAGGTGCTCTGGCGTCTTGTCGCGCCCGCATGAGCAGCTAAGGTTTGCATCCTTGTGATTGTACATTCGGTGATACCAGGCAAAGTCCCCATGCCTAGATTGGATGGAGAGGAGCCTGGCTAACGTGGCCCTTGGTAGGTCTAGTTCCCTTGGACTGCTGCGTGGTGCATAGTCCAAGTCCCAGCTCTTGTACCATTTCGAGAGCTTAGTCTTCTTGTCAGACCACCAGGTCTGTTGTGTGTGTCGCAGTGTCTTGCGGGCTATCGTCTTGATGCCTGAGAGTGTAGGCAGAGCGGCTTTTCCAGTCGGGGGTGAGGGGTGCTGGGCTTCTAGGTTGGCTAATCTGTCTGCTGCCTCGTTCCCCTCAATGTCTAGGTGTCCAGGGGCCCATTTGATAGAGACGTCGTGTGTCTCCATGGCGCCATGGCACTCCAGGAAGGCCCATTGAGAGGTAGGAGGTGCGTCGCCCCTGAGGCACCAGACCACTGAGGTGCTGTCTATGCACAGCCAGATTCGGCGGGTGCGGAGCGCTGGTTGCCTTACGGTATGCTGGAGGCCTCTCCATGCTCCTACTACTTCCGCGTCGAAGACGTGCGAGGTAGGGTTGAGTGACCCGCGTCCAGTGTGCAGTTGTTTTCCGTTCTGATACACTGCAAAGCCGTAGGTAACCCGCTTTTCTCCTTCCTTTGTGTACTGTTCAGAGCCATCTGAGAAGATAGTGACTTCTAGTGGTGAGAGCTGGGCCCACCATTCTTTAAAAGCCTTAGCTGCAGTCTTCTTGTCTAGGCCAAGCGTCGGGTCTGATCGGCAGCCAGTCGAGTAGTGAGGGGCTGAGAGTGTAGTCCTGGGGGTCTCTGGTAGAAGAGATGCCATCTGTTAGACTTTCGTCTTGACTCGCTAGGGTTGTCCGGTTTTTACGCCCCTGTTTACGATAGGTACTGCTGTGCGCCTAGTGAGAGGGTGGTCTGCATCTGTAGTGCGCAGGTGGGTTGCAAATCTGAGTCTGGCTTCCTCGAGTGCCACTGCTGCCGGTAGCAGTCCGGCGTCTCGGAAGAGTGCAGCTATAGGGGTTGTTCTCCACGCTGGTAGGATGCCTCTTGCTGCTATGGCTAGTGTTTTGTCTATGGCAGCTATGTGCCACCCAATGTAAGCGCTGACCTCTTGTGGCCTGCCTGGTTTAAGTGTGTGTGGCTTTTTGGTGCGGCCTCTGTACCAGCATTCAGTTCCATACAGGAGTGATGGGTACACACAGGCAACAGTGGCCTTGCGGAGGGAGCTGGCTGGGGGTCCATAGGTAGTCCTAGCTAGGCTGCGAATGTGATAGGCTACCTTGGCAGCTTTTGCCGCGCGCGTAGCTACATGCCGTCGGAAGGTGAGTCTGCGGTCAAACCACACGCCTAACCAGCGCAGGGCTGGCTGACTGTGCTCTCCACCCGGGGGAATTGGATGGATCGTGAGCTGTTCATCTACGACGCAGGGAGGCGCATAGCTGCTCCGCTGTCTGGTCAAGTGGATCATTTCCTGCTTTTCTGGAGCAAAGGTGACCTTATTAGCCTCACCCCATGCTCTGATCTCCCTTAGGTCTTCTGCGAGGAGCTCGACGTTGTCGTCCATAGAGTGTGAGGCCTGGTATAGACATATGTCGTCTGCGTACCCAAACCTCCGTTCAGTGTCCATGGATAGGAGCTCTGCCAGGTACAGTGTGTACAGGACGGGTGAGAGAGGCGACCCCTGGGGTGTGCCGCAGGCAACTGCGTAGCTAGGAGTGGTGACCTAGCCAAGGCGGACTTGCACCCTCCGGTCAGTTAGGAATGAGTCTACAAAGAGGATCGTCCTTTGTGGCCAGCCCTGTTGGGCCATCCGATGCAACAGGCGGTTCTTCAGGAGAGCGTCAAACGCGCCTTGCACATCTAGGGTGACCATAGTAACGTGCTTTCCAAGCACCCATGCTGCTTCAGTGTCGTGGGTGAACGCTGCAGTGAGGTCTGCTGCAGAGCGTTTTGGAAGCGCGCCGCCATGCTGGGGGCTGAGGATCTTGTGTGTCATGGCAGTCCATGCAATACGTCTAGCCACAGTTCGTTCGAGTCCCTTTCCAATACAAGACAGAAGCGCTATCGGTCTCCAGGAGCGGGGCGATGTCCGGTCTGTTTTCCCCACTTTCGGTATCATGGCTACCTCTGCAAGCTTCCATTGCGCCGGGAAGTGGTTGAGTTCAAGACACCGCTGGAAGATCCTTCGTACGAGTTCCCCCACCTAAGTCCAGCAGGCGCGGAGTAGTCGCACTGTAGAGCGGTCAGTGCCTGGTGATGTGCTTGACACCCCTATCGTGTTTCGCTCACACTCCTCAAGTGAGATGTGTGTGCTCCACGGGAGGGTGGCTGCAGCCTCCTGGTCTGGACGCTGTCCGAGGTCATCTTCTGCTGTGTAGCGGTTGAGAACTTCCTGTCTAAGTGCCTCTGCTTTCTCCAGGGGGTCTGATATCGTTCTGTTGTTCACTTCGAGGGGAGTGTCCTGGTTCTCTGGCGTGAGCTTGTGCCAGGCAATGATCTTGAACAGGTCCTTGTCGTCTCTAGCGTTATTGATGACGTGCCTCCAGTACTGCCTCTTGGCCTGTCGGACGGTAGTCTTGAAGGCCTGTCTCTCCTCTGGTAGACTGCCAGAGCAGAGCTGTCTAGCACGTTTGTAGGCCTGGTAGGCGGTCTTGCACTCCTCAGTCCACCATGGTGCAGCGCGGCCTTCCTTGCGGTTGAGCTTGCCTGCTGCCTGTACAGAGTGCTGTATAGCCTCTGTGAGCAGCGTGACGCATTCTTCTAGCTGTGCTGCATCCTGTGTTGCAAGCGGGTCTGCGATGTTTTGGGCACCCATTTCTACCAGCCCAGCGAACTTAGCTAGGCTCGCCTCTGGAACTCTGTAGTGGTACTGTTCTAGTTGCGGAGTGCCTGGTGTGGAGATGGGGACAGAGGTCACTATCGTCTCATGATCTGAGCCGCTGTGCATGCTAGCATCGACAGCAGACTGGGCAAACGGGATGTTAGAGAAGGTGAGGTCAAGAACGTGACCAGCGCAGTGTGTTGGCTGCCCTGGCACACCAATGTAGTCCATAGACGCGTTGGCAGCCCATCTAGCTAGCTCCACTCCTCCGTTGGCTGCAGTGATGGTAGGCTCAAAGGATTCGTGTCTGGCGTTAAAGTCGCCCCCGACAAGGCAGAGCTGAGGGGGTGTCAGATGTGTGACGTATTGAATGACGTCTGGGGTGTGTGGCTGTCTGTAGCAGTTGAGTATGGCGACTCCATTTACTACCGCCCATAGCATGTCTGGGTGGTTGAGACTCTCTCTAGCCTGGTACCGTAGGTGGCGGCCTCTGCGGATGTATGTCATCACTCTAGGGCGGACTGAGCCTGGTGTGTTGGGGCTGTCCCAGGTGCTGATAGGTGCTAGGTGCTTGAAACCAGGGTGAGTGGATGTTCTTGAGTTGGCACATGCGAAGGGCTCTTGAACACACACGACATCTATGCCCTTCTGGAAGGCCAGCTCTAGTGTTGTGATGTGCCAGGGCGAGCATCTGCCGACGTTGGCCCAGCATACACGGAGTTGTCTGCTTGGTAGACTGTGCTGTTGACGCCTGTTGTGGGCTGGTATGTTGTAGGGGTGTTCTAGCATGACGATGGCGGGTCATCGCTCATGCTGGTGTCTTCCCTCTCCGAGGTGGACGGGTCAGTGTGGGTAGTCGATTGTGGGCGGATGCTGCCGGCAGACAGCTGTCCTACATTGAGGCTTCTCTGGCCTGTGGCGGCCCGCCTTGGTCTCTTTGCTCTGCCAGTGGAAGAGGAGGATGGATAGGAGTTAGTCGTTGTAGGAAGTGATGCGGAAGCCCTGCTATCTCCTTCTTGCCTCTGGGTGGGAGGCTGGGGAGGCGCTGTCTCCGATGCCTCTAGAGGAGTAGTCTCAGGCTGAAGCGTTGCCTGTCTGAGGGTCTCTTCGACTGTCCTGTAGAGGTGCTGCTGTGCTATCTTGCCTGCGCGTCGGATAGCCTTCAGCTCGGCTCTTGTAGGCTTGATGCTGTGTCCGTTGACCCGGCGAGGGGCTGCAGGGCAGTTGGCGTGGCTAGCTGGGTGTGGTCCGTGGCAGTTGGCGCACACGGCTTTGTGGGCGCAGTTGTCCCCGTACGGTCCTTGGTGTCTGTCTGTGCGGTCTCCACAGTGCACGCAGCGCGCTACCTGGGTGAATCGGGCAGCGTTACAGTAGCCCTGGCAGCCTGGGTTGTGGCGCTGGATGGTAGGGTGCTTGTTGATCACCTTGGAGTACTCGCTGATACCAAAAAGGCGGAACGAGCGGACTGGCTCCTTGTAAGAGATGATCCAGGTGGTAAGGCCACGGTGGTTGGCTCCATGTCGTGAGGCCCTGCAGCTGACCGGCTGCCTGCCTGTTTGCGAGCATACCTCTTCCTCCACTAGCTGGATAGTCGTGGGTAGTTCTGTGCCGTCGAGGGTTCGGAGGGAACTAGGTACTCCCTGTACTGCGTAGTTGATCCAGCGTTCTGGGACCCTTACCGCGTCTCCGTCTAGTGCTCTCGCTAGAAGTTCCTGGTTTTCTTGGGTTAGAAGCTGGTCCCGGATAGACTTATTAGCTGGGGTGATCGCCCAGCCTGTTTTGATTGGTGATGCGGCAGGTATGTCCCTCAGGGTGATTCCTCCTATGCTCTTGCAAACTGCCTGTCTTACCGCAAATGGTGAGGGTTGTTGCAGTCGCATTGTTGGGTTAGAGATGGCTATGAAGATTCGATCGTCTTCTTTGGGCTTAGCCGACGGACCAGGCCGGGGTTTAGCAGGGATCAGGGGTCGGTTGGCACCCCTATCTGAGATTTGGGGGTCTCTGGCTACGTCCGCCCAAGAGCGGCGTCCTGACTCTTGGCTCCCGGGGTTGCTGTGATTAGTGTCGCTGCTCCAGCGAGAGCTAGGGGGAGAGTTGCTTGGGGAGAGGGAGGTCAGCGCGTGAACGACCCTCTGCTGCAGCTCCTGTGCGATCCTGGCTTCTTGCGGGTTAGTGTAGCCCTGTGCGTGTTGATCTACGGCTGCTGCGAAGGCAGTAGTGATGGTGTTCCATAGCTGGGTGATTTGCTGAGTCTCAGCGATGTGGCGTTGGACGGCATCAGAGACTCGAGGTTTGGGAGCGCCCCCACCGGGGTTCTGGCTGCTCAGAAGGGGCGCATGGTGCTGCATGTCCTCCTGGGGCCGTCTTGGAGCGCGTGTATACAACTGCTGGGGGATCTCGTAGTCTGGGGACCCTGTGTGCTGGGAAGAGGGAGACTCTGCCATCCTATTAAGCTCCTTGCGCGTCGCGCAGGGGGCCTAGGCGGACGTTAGAGGTACTCCCAGAGTGGCCGCAGTGAGCCGGATCGTTTGCTGTGATTTTTGGGGCTTCTGTGAAGGAAACCCAGAAATCAAAAGATTGGTGTTCGGTGGCATCCATCGGCTGGTTGGTTGGTTGGTTGGTATTCATTTTTCGTCTAGTTGATGTGGAATAAGTCCATCATCTCGCCTCCCGAAGGGCATGTACGACGTGCTAAGCTATGGAATTACAGTGCTGATACACTACCTTAGAAAGCATTTCCTGCCTGCGCGGGTATTGTTACCATTTCAGAACTACAGCTCCCCGTCCAGTTGGGGAGGCTAAGCGATGTATGTATATTAGGGTAATTTCCTTGCATTCTGAGGCATATATGTGCCGTAGGAGAGAGAGAAAGAGACATCGTGTGAGTGGAGGGGGTGAAGGGGTGGAGGGGTGGAGGGGTGAAGAGTGTTGCATCGATTGTGCTGGACCTAGCAGAACTAGGTGCAGGTGTTTGCTGCTGTTGCAGGGCTGCAGGAGCTAGCGGGGGCAGATCTTGGTGAAGTACTGTGTAAGTTTGACAAAGGCGTCAAAGGCCTCTGGCTCCTTCACTAGTGCTGCAGTGTACGCTAGGCCATCAGCCTGGCTGGATGGTAGTATTAGTGGTCGCAGCGGCCATCTGCTAAAGCTCCCGCGGGTCTTGCGGCAGAGCACGAGGTGCTCTGGCGTCTTGTCGCGCCCGCATGAGCAGCTAAGGTTTGCATCCTTGTGATTGTACATTCGGTGATACCAGGCAAAGTCCCCATGCCTAGATTGGATGGAGAGGAGCCTGGCTAACGTGGCCCTTGGTAGGTCTAGTTCCCTTGGACTGCTGCGTGGTGCATAGTCCAAGTCCCAGCTCTTGTACCATTTCGAGAGCTTAGTCTTCTTGTCAGACCACCAGGTCTGTTGTGTGTGTCGCAGTGTCTTGCGGGCTATCGTCTTGATGCCTGAGAGTGTAGGCAGAGCGGCTTTTCCAGTCGGGGGTGAGGGGTGCTGGGCTTCTAGGTTGGCTAATCTGTCTGCTGCCTCGTTCCCCTCAATGTCTAGGTGTCCAGGGGCCCATTTGATAGAGACGTCGTGTGTCTCCATGGCGCCATGGCACTCCAGGAAAGCCCATTGAGAGGTAGGAGGTGCGTCGCCCCTGAGGCACCAGACCACTGAGGTGCTGTCTATGCACAGCCAGATTCGGCGGGTGCGGAGCTCTGGTTGCCTTACGGTATGCTGGAGGCCTCTCCATGCTCCTACTACTTCCGCGTCGAAGACGTGCGAGGTAGGGTTGAGTGACCCGCGTCCAGTGTGCAGTTGTTTTCCGTTCTGATACACTGCAAAGCCGTAGGTAACCCGCTTTTCTCCTTCCTTTGTGTACTGTTCAGAGCCATCTGAGAAGATAGTGACTTCTAGTGGTGAGAGCTGGGCCCACCATTCTTTAAAAGCCTTAGCTGCAGTCTTCTTGTCTAGGCTAAGCGTCGGGTCTGTTCGGCAGCCAGTCGAGTAGTGAGGGGCTGAGAGTGTAGTCCTGGGGGTCTCTGGTAGAAGAGATGCCATCTGTTGGACTTTCGTCTTGACTCGCTGGGGTTGTCCGGTTTTTACGCCCCTGTTTACGATAGGTACTGCTGTGCGCCTAGTGAGAGGGTGGTCTGCATCTGTAGTGCGCAGGTGGGTTGCAAATCTGAGTCTGGCTTCCTCGAGTGCCACTGCTGCCGGTAGCAGTCCGGCGTCTCGGAAGAGTGCAGCTATAGGGGTTGTTCTCCACGCTGGTAGGATGCCTCTTGCCGCTATGGCTAGTGTTTTGTCTATGGCAGCTATGTGCCACCCAATGTAAGCGCTGACCTCTTGTGGCCTGCCTGGTTTAAGTGTGTGTGGCTTTTTGGTGCGGCCTCTGTACCAGCATTCAGTTCCATACAGGAGTGATGGGTACACACAGGCAACAGTGGCCTTGCGGAGGGAGCTGGCTGGGGGTCCATAGGTAGTCCTAGCTAGGCTGCGAATGTGATAGGCTACCTTGGCAGCTTTTGCCGTGCGCGTAGCTACATGCCGTCGGAAGGTGAGTCTGCGGTCAAACCACACGCCTAACCAGCGCAGGGCTGGCTGACTGTGCTCTCCACCCGGGAGGATTGGATAGATCGTGAGCTGTTCATCTACGACGCAGGGAGGCGCATAGCTGCTCCGCTGTCTGGTCAGGTGGATCATTTCCTGCTTTTCTGGAGCAAAGGTAACCTTATTAGCCTCACCCCATGCTCTGATCTCCCTTAGGTCTTCTGCGAGGAGCTCGACGTTGTCGTCCATAGAGTGTGAGGCCTGGTATAGACATATGTCGTCTGCGTACCCAAACCTCCGTTCAGTGTCCATGGATAGTAGCTCTGCCAGGTACAGTGTGTACAGGACGGGTGAGAGAGGCGACCCCTGGGGTGTGCCGCAGGCAACTGCGTAGCTAGGAGTGGTGACCTGGCCAAGGCGGACTTGCACCCTCCGGTCAGTTAGGAATGAGTCTACAAAGAGGATCGTCCTTTGTGGCCAGCCCTGTTGGGCCATCCGATGCAACAGGCGGTTCTTCAGGAGAGCGTCAAACGCGCCTTGCACATCTAGGGTGACCATAGTGACGTGCTTTCCAAGCACCCATGCTGCTTCAGTGTCGTGGGTGAACGCTGCAGTGAGGTCTGCTGCAGAGCGTTTTGGAAGCGCGCCGCCATGCTGGGGGCTGAGGATCTTGTGTGTCATGGCAGTCCATGCAATACGTCTAGCCACAGTTCGTTCGAGTCCCTTTCCAATACAAGACAGAAGCGCTATCGGTCTCCAGGAGCGGGGCGATGTCCGGTCTGTTTTCCCCACTTTCGGTATCATGGCTACCTCTGCAAGCTTCCATTGCGCCGGGAAGTGGTTGAGTTCAAGACACCGCTGGAAGATCCTTCGTACGAGTTCCCCCACCTGAGTCCAGCAGGCGCGGAGTAGTCGCACTGTAGAGCGGTCAGTACCTGGTGATGTGCTTGACACCCCTATCGTGTTTCGCTCACACTCCTCAAGTGAGATGTGTGTGCTCCACGGGAGGGTGGCTGCAGCCTCCTGGTCTGGACGCTGTCCGAGGTCATCTTCTGCTGTGTAGCGGTTGAGAACTTCCTGTCTAAGTGCCTCTGCTTTCTCTAGGGGGTCTGATATCGTTCTGTTGTTCACTTCGAGGGGAGTGTCCTGGTTCTCTGGCGTGAGCTTGTGCCAGGCAATGATCTTGAACAGGTCCTTGTCGTCTCTAGCGTTATCGATGACGTGCCTCCAGTACTGCCTCTTGGCCTGTCGGACGGTAGTCTTGAAGGCCTGTCTCTCCTCTGGTAGACTGCCAGAGCAGAGCTGTCTAGCACGTTTGTAGGCCTGGTAGGCGGTCTTGCACTCCTCGGTCCACCATGGTGCAGCGCGGCCTTCCTTGCGGTTGAGCTTGCCTGCTGCCTGTACAGAGTGCTGTATAGCCTCTGTGAGCAGCGTGACGCATTCTTCTAGCTGTGCTGCATCCTGTGTTGCAAGCGGGTCTGCGATGTTTTGGGCACCCATTTCTACCAGCCCAGCGAACTTAGCTAGGCTCGCCTCTGGAACTCTGTAGTGGTACTGTTCTAGTTGCGGAGTGCCTGGTGTGGAGATGGGGACAGAGGTCACTATCGTCTCATGATCTGAGCCGCTGTGCATGCTAGCATCGACAGCAGACTGGGCAAACGGGATGTTAGAGAAGGTGAGGTCAAGAACGTGACCAGCGCAGTGTGTTGGCTGCCCTGGCACACCAATGTAGTCCATAGACGCGTTGGCAGCCCATCTAGCTAGCTCCACTCCTCCGTTGGCTGCAGTGATGGTAGGCTCAAAGGATTCGTGTCTGGCGTTAAAGTCGCCCCCGACAAGGCAGAGCTGAGGGGGTGTCAGATGTGTGACGTATTGAATGACGTCTGGGGTGTGTGGCTGTCTGTAGCAGTTGAGTATGGCGACTCCATTTACTACCGCCCATAGCATGTCTGGGTGGTTGAGACTCTCTCTAGCCTGGTACCGTAGGTGGCGGCCTCTGCGGATGTATGTCATCACTCTAGGGCGGACTGAGCCTGGTGTGTTGGGGCTGTCCCAGGTGCTGATAGGTGCTAGGTGCTTGAAACCAGGGTGAGTGGATGTTCTTGAGTTGGCACATGCGAAGGGCTCTTGAACACACACGACATCTATGCCCTTCTGGAAGGCCAGCTCTAGTGTTGTGATGTGCCAGGGCGAGCATCTGCCGACGTTGGCCCAGCATACACGGAGTTGTCTGCTTGGTAGACTGTGCTGTTGACGCCTGTTGTGGGCTGGTATGTTGTAGGGGTGTTCTAGCATGACGATGGCGGGTCATCGCTCATGCTGGTGTCTTCCCTCTCCGAGGTGGACGGGTCAGTGTGGATAGTCGATTGTGGGCGGATGCTGCCGGCAGACAGCTGTCCTACATTGAGGCTTCTCTGGCCTGTGGCGGCCCGCCTTGGTCTCTTTGCTCTGCCAGTGGAAGAGGAGGATGGATAGGAGTTAGTCGTTGTAGGAAGTGATGCGGAAGCCCTGCTATCTCCTTCTTGCCTCTGGGTGGGAGGCTGGGGAGGCGCTGTCTCCGATGCCTCTAGAGGAGTAGTCTCAGGCTGAAGCGTTGCCTGTCTGAGGGTCTCTTCGACTGTCCTGTAGAGGTGCTGCTGTGCTATCTTGCCTGCGCGTCGGATAGCCTTCAGCTCGGCTCTTGTAGGCTTGATGCTGTGTCCGTTGACCCGGCGAGGGGCTGCAGGGCAGTTGGCGTGGCTAGCTGGGTGTGGTCCGTGGCAGTTGGCGCACACGGCTTTGTGGGCGCAGTTGTCCCCGTACGGTCCTTGGTGTCTGTCTGTGCGGTCTCCACAGTGCACGCAGCGCGCTACCTGGGTGCATCGGGCAGCGTTACAGTAGCCCTGGCAGCCTGGGTTGTGGCGCTGGATGGTAGGGTGCTTGTTGATCACCTTGGAGTACTCGCTGATACCAAAAAGGCGGAACGAGCGGACTGGCTCCTTGTAAGAGATGATCCAGGTGGTAAGGCCACGGTGGTTGGCTCCATGTCGTGAGGCCCTGCAGCTGACCGGCTGCCTGCCTGTTTGCGAGCATACCTCTTCCTCCACTAGCTGGATAGTCGTGGGTAGTTCTGTGCCGTCGAGGGTTCGAAGGGAACTGGGTACTCCCTGTACTGCGTAGTTGATCCAGCGTTCTGGGACCCTTACCGCGTCTCCGTCTAGTGCTCTCGCTAGAAGTTCCTGGTTTTCTTGGGTTAGAAGCTGGTCCCGGATAGACTTATTAGCTGGGGTGATCGCCCAGCCTGTTTTGATTGGTGATGCGGCAGGTATGTCCCTCAGGGTGATTCCTCCTATGCTCTTGCAAACTGCCTGTCTTACCGCAAATGGTGAGGGTTGTTGCAGTCGCATTGTTGGGTTGGAGATGGCTATGAAGATTCGATCGTCTTCTTTGGGCTTAGCCGACGGACCAGGCCGGGGTTTAGCAGGGATCAGGGGTCGGTTGGCACCCCTATCTGAGATTTGGGGGTCTCTGGCTACGTCCGCCCAAGAGCGGCGTCCTGACTCTTGGCTCCCGGGGTTGCTGTGATTAGTGTCACTGCTCCAGCGAGAGCTAGGGGGAGAGTTGCTTGGGGAGAGGGAGGTCAGCGCGTGAACGACCCTCTGCTGCAGCTCCTGTGCGATCCTGGCTTCTTGCGGGTTAGTGTAGCCCTGTGCGTGTTGATCTACGGCTGCTGCGAAGGCAGTAGTGATGGTGTTCCATAGCTGGGTGATTTGCTGAGTCTCAGCGATGTGGCGTTGGACGGCATCAGAGACTCGAGGTTTGGGAGCGCCCCCACCGGGGTTCTGGCTGCTCAGAAGGGGCGCATGGTGCTGCATGTCCTCCTGGGGCCGTCTTGGAGCGCGTGTATACAACTGCTGGGGGATCTCGTAGTCTGGGGACCCTGTGTGCTGGGAAGAGGGAGACTCTGCCATCCTATTAAGCTCCTTGCGCGTCGCGCAGGGGGCCTAGGCGGACGTTAGAGGTACTCCCAGAGTGGCCGCAGTGAGCCGGATCGTTTGCTGTGATTTTTGGGGCTTCTGTGAAGGAAACCCAGAAATCAAAAGATTGGTGTTCGGTGGGCATCCATCGGCCAGATCCCAGTAGCTTCGAAGCCCTTTAATATGAGGCTCTCTGTGAAGGACGATATCCAGGCATTCCAGAAGAGTGGGAAGAAGTCTCCTTTCTTAATTGGAATAAGACCTTGAGCCTTATGGAGATGGTTGGTGAGCTCATTGGAGTAAGCTTGAGAGAGTGGCTTAAACAGCACTACGTCAAGCGGCTGGAGCGTATGAGTCGAATGGGGGGGAAGGATTATAAGGATGATCCTGTGGCGATCACAGTAGTCGATAAACTCCATCGTGACATGAGATCCATGGCCATCAAGGATGAGCAGTCGCCATCTCCCTGATCGCTGCTTTGTATAGCGATCAAACACCTGCTCTAGCCAAGCTAGGCCTATGTCGTCGTTTGACCAGCCTGTTGGAGATGATGAGACAAAGACCTCATGCTCTCCTGTCTTAATATCCTCTACCCAACTTGATCGTATAGCTCCTTTTTTAGCTGCGTAGATAAGGCTTGGAGGCAGCGAGCTCCCATCGGCGCAGCAGCAGGCCAGGAGTGTCAGGAACTCGCGTGATCCATCCTGGAGAGATGCTTGAACCTCCTTCTTCTCCCATTGACGCCTGCTAAATACCCTCTTGCTTCTGCCTATCAAGCCAATTAAGAAGCCCTTCTCATCCATATTGTATATATCTCGAGCCTCAAGGCGATATTCAGTAATCTTTTGATGCAGTAGCTTAAAGTAGAGACGATATTTTGACTCAGAATCAGCCAGGTGGCGAACACGATCCATAGCGGTGGTCCACTTTGAGATTATATGGATCTGGTGTCTGGTAATGAAGCGAGAAACCCATCGATCGCTCAGCTGCCGATGGGCTACTTCAGATGAGAAATTCCTGATCATCTCTCTCGTAGGAGGAAGGCCTCTCTCTGTAAGCTTTGTGATATATTGTATAAGCTCTAGCTCTTGTTGTTGGTTAAGAGCTTGTTGATTTAAGTATCCATCCTCCCGAGACGCTGTCACGCCTCTCCACCTTCGCCCCAGCGTTGAGCGGTTAACCTGGTATTTCTCAGCAACTTCCCTCAACGTAAAGTGTTCTCCTGGACCACGCAATTTCAAATCTTTAATTGCATCGTCGATAGGTGCCATAGCTGTAGCGTTATAGTCTGTTGAAGCTGTGGTGTTGAGACGCGGCTTGGTGTTCGGCGGGGCACGAGGTGTCTCCGGGCATGAGCTGTCCGTGCACGTTAGCGGGTCGGCCACCCCAACAAGCTATTGGGCCCACCAACCTTCAAACCTCAATGGATCAACCACCACCCCTTGAATTGCTTTCAAAAGAAGAGAGAATTAAGCTTGCAATCCAAGCAATTAAAAAACCACTAGAGCTAAGCGTGCGACGCGCTGCTATCGTCTATAACGTGCCAAGATCAACTCTCCAAGGCCGACGCGCTGGAACACGCTCAACACGCGATACCCAGCCCAAATCATCAAACCTTACCAAGGCAGAGGAGCAGACCCTTGTGAAGTACATAAGGAAGCTTGACCAGCAAGGATCTAGCCCAACGCTCCGTTGGGTTGAAGATATGGCTAATCAACTGCGCGCTGCACGCGACGCAGGCCCTGTTGGCCCGCGATGGGCCTCAGCCTTTGTTAAACGCGAGCCTGGAGTCAAATCGCGTATAACTCGACAAAGGGATCGCCAGAAAGTCCTCTGCAGCGACCCAGCCGTCATTGGGCCCTGGTTTGACCTGGTACAGAACGTTAAGGCCAAGTACGGTATCCTGGACGAAGATACCTACAACTTTGACGAGACTGGGTTTATGATGGGCGTTGGAAATCAAGTCAGAGTAGTTACTGCATTAGAGAGACGTACTCAGCCTATTGGAGTCCAGCAGGGAGACCGTGAGTGGGTGACTTTGATCGCTGCGATCAACGCGATGGGCTGGGCAATCGCGCCCTACCTCATCTTCAAAGCAAAGGAGATCAACGAAGCTTGGTACCCTGATCTGAAGTCCCAATGGCGCATTGGGGTAAGTAACAACGGCTGGACTACCAACGAGCTTGGTGTAGCCTGGCTCAGGCACTTTATTCAGCAGATCAAGGGCCAGAGGGTGGGTAGCCACGTGCTGCTAATACTTGACGGCCATGAGAGCTACAAGTCGCTCTCTTTCCAGGAGCTCTGCGAGGAGAACAAGATAATTACCCTCTGTATGCCTCCGCACTCGTCACACATCCTTCAGCCGCTTGACGTGGGTTGTTTTGCCCCCTTAAAGCGAGCGTACAGTAGAGAGATCAGAGGCTTGGCATTGGACCATATTGGCAGAATTGACAAGAAAGCCTTCATCGCAACCTTTGCAAAGGTATTTGAGCAGGCGTTTTCAGAGGCAAACATTAGAGCAAGCTTTAAAGCAACTGGATTAGTGCCTTACGATCCACTAGTGGTGCTATCGAAGCTTAATGTGAAGGTCCGCACGCCAACACCGCCGCTCCTAGGGGAGCTCCAATGGAACCCTAAGACACCCACCAACGCCAACGAGATCCAGGCTCAATCAACGCTGCTTCGCGATCGTATTCAAAAGCACCAAGGATCGTCACCTACTTCGATGGTTGAGATTGTTGATCAGCTGCAGAGAGGCACGGCAATGCTGCTGCATGGGCAGACGTTGTTGGCAGCCAGAGTGCTGCAGCTTGAAGCGTCAAATAAAGCAGCCTCTGAGCGCAAATCACGGAAAAGAAAGCGTATTCAGAAGGGTAGAGACCTGTCAAAAGAAGAGGCAGAGGAGTTAATAGCCCAATACGACGTTAGGGCGCAGGTTGAAGGGGAGAGTCGCAAGGGTAGGGTTCGAACAGGTGCAGGCAAGAGGGGTAAAAGGCACTGTAAGCGCTGCGGAGAGACTGGTCACAATTCGCGCACTTGTGAGAAAGATGTAGTAGAGGTCAGCGATTAATATTCTGTACTGTAAGCTACAGTACGGCGTTGTGGTGTTGTACTGTTGCAATTAGTAGGCCCAATGGCTTGTTGGGGTGGCCGACCCGCTATGCTGGCCGACTCGCTATGCAGTTACGTTATTTGAAAGGACAATATACTCTAACGTGTTCCACCAGTAAGCGGCCCACACCAGTAAGTGGCCCACCCCACCGAACTTGACGCGACTCTCTCCACAACAACCACCATGGCTCAACAACAACGTCATCAACAGACTTCTCGTGAAGGCAGAATTCTTCTAGCATCTCGTGCGCTTCAAGAACAACGCATTATAAGCCAGCGCCAGGCTGCCTTGTTATACGACGCTCCGCGAACAACGCTCCGACGCCGCCTCCGCGGTACTCAGCCAAAATCAGAGACAGCATCTGTCAATCGCAAGCTATCAACTACTGAAGAGCAGTCTCTTGTTCAGTGGATCCTAGAGCTTGATCGACGAGGCTTTCCACCTCAGGTTATTGATGTACGGCGAATGGCAGACGCTCTTCTTGCCGCGCGCGGCCAAAATCCACCCCCTCCACCTATAGGCAAGAACTGGGTGTCGCGCTTTATCAACAGCCAGTCTGAGCTTCAGACAAAGTGGAATAGGAAGTTCCACAGCCAGCGCGCTCGCTGTGAGGATCCTGTCACTATTGCAGCGTGGTTCAAGCTCGTAGAGGAGACGCGCCAGGCGTACGGCGTACTAGATGACGACGTCTACAACTTTGACGAGACTGGCTTCATGATGGGCGTTGCTGCTACCTCTAAGGTTGTCACGAGCTCAGATACAGTAGGTCGAGCTACTGTCGTGCAGCCAGGCAATAGAGACTGGGTCACGACAATTGAGTGTATCAATGCGTCTGGCTGGTGTCTCCCGCCGTTCGTGATCCTGTCTGGGAAGCTTCACCAGGCTAGCTGGTACCACCACACCCTACCAGACTGGGTACTTGCAGTATCAGACAATGGCTGGACGACAGATGAGCTTGGTGTAGAGTGGGTAAAGCACTTCAACAGCCATACAGCGTCCCGTACGCGTGGAGTCTACCGTCTCCTTATCCTAGACGGCCATAGCAGCCATGCTACGCCTGAGTTCGACCAGTTCTGTACAGAGAACAAGATTATCACTCTCTGCATGCCAGCTCATACCTCTCATCTCCTCCAGCCACTTGATGTGAGCTGCTTCGCGCCGCTCAAGCGTGCGTACGGTCACGAGATCCAGGAGCTCGCCCGCCAAGGCGTCTACCACGTTGACAAGATAGACTTCCTTACAATCTATACACAGATCCGGCCAACAGTATTTACAGAGCAGAATATCCAGGCTGGCTTCCAGGCGACAGGGCTTATCCCTCCCTGTCCACATCGTGTCCTATCGTCGCTCACCGTCGTCCGGACGCCGTCTCCACCAGCGACTACAGCAGACAACAACGTCGCGTGGACAGCAGAAACGCCGCGTACAGTAGCGCAGCTTCAGCAGCAAGCTCAATATATAAGAGAGCTCCTTCATCGCCGATCACAGAGCCCAATAATGCAGGCCATTGGCCAGCTTATTAAGAGTGATCAGCCTATGATGAACTCAGTAACAATACTTACAGAGGAGGTTAAGAAGCTGCGCAGAGCTAATGAGCGCCAGGAACGTAAGAGAGACCAGCGGCGTCAGTGTATAGCTCGTGGAGGAGTGCTACAGGCTCAGCAAGGCTAGCAGCTCGCTGTAGAGGCAGAAAGGGTGGTCGCAGAGGTAGAACAAGCTCAGGCTACTCTAGGACGTAAGCGCGCACCACCAACGTGTAGCAAGTGTCACGTTCAAGGACATATGCGGACTCAGTGTAGACAGTAATAGACTAGCTATCTATAAATTCTTATGCTATTATCTTGTGTTGTTGTAGAGCTATTGTGCAGAGAGTCGCGTCAAGTTCGGTGGGGTGGGCCACTTACTGGTGTGGGCCGCTTACTGGTGGAACACGTTACAAGCAAGTTGCTTACTTTTGCTGAATACTTGTTTTAGCCTAAATCACTGACGTACCCCACGGGCGAGTCGCCCACTTCTGCCAAGACCCCACCAAAACTCACCCTATCATGGCCCAAAATGCTTAGTCTTGCTGCACCGTCCATAGCGTCTTTGCGGGGGCTCGCCCACTTCAGCACGCACCTGCCTCTTCGCCCTCTTCCCATCATTACGCGCCCCAAACTCCCTCAAAGCTGTCAATCGCTGGCCTTCCATAACCACAAGGATCCCTTCTCGATGAACGCGCTTTCTTTTTTGTGATTTACGTTATGTGGTAGCCTCAGCAGCTGCTTTTAGCTCACGGATCTGTTTCGTGCAAGCGCAAGCTTATGCGACAGGAATGCTCTCCTCTTTGCTTAAGTCGCATGGCTGCCGTCCGGGGCGATAGACCTACGTGACGGCGGCCGCGCAACTTCCACGGCACGTTGGCGTGATCAGGAAAGCAAGCGTTGTGGGCACGTCTTTCTTGTGTCTGTGAAGGTGCCTAGGGAGAACACTGATGTGTCCGGCTCAAATCACCCAATCAATCCCACAGGATCCTGCTCATCTCTTCGTCCTCCGTGCGCGTTTCCCCAGCGCCTTGCGGCGTGTCCGCCGCGCGACCCGGACCGCTCCACAACACCGAGCCTGCGCTTGCCCCGCCCTTATTCATCACACGCCAGCAGCGGCGCTCTCTCGCGGTCCTCGCTGACAACCCGCCCGCGCGGGAACGGCTCGTGGCCTAGGAGCCCCGGGAAGCCGACGCCCAGCGAGATGGCGAAGAGAACGCCTGCAACCGTGAAAGCGAAGATAGGTTGCAGCGGCAGCTCGGCGATGTCGTTTGGCAGCTGGCCGACCCCAGTGGCTTGCTGGCGTTAGCGCCACGTTCGTGTCCCTTACTCGGACGAGCGTCTTCCAGTGAGGGGTCTACTTACAGATGGAAAGCATGGAGAGCGCGAAGCCCACGACGAAGTCTTTGTACGTCGCTAGGTAGAACATGCCGTACGCCAGCCAGCCGCAGAGGGAAAGGTGGGCCGCGATCCTGGCAACGAGATGCGTGGAGCTCACGGCAGCAGCGCCAGCCCAGTACAGCGCTGCATAGTTCCAGACCAACGGCCCAGCCAACGCGCCGATGTGAACAAGGAGGGGAGTGTTCGAGTGGCGAAAGTACGCTAGCGATAGGTTGAAGAAGTTCGCAACCAGGAGCAGCTCAGCGAGCCAGAGCTGCGAGCGCACCCACAGGTGAACGAAGGCCGAGGTGAGCAGGCTCGACACGACGAAGCACGTACTGACCCTGGCCGCAGCGACGGCGTAGAGCGCACTCGACGACCACAGAGAGCAGACATAGATCAGCTGGAAGATGAAGAGGAAGATCCTGCCATGTGTTTAGCGCCTTCAAGTCAACCCATGCGGGCCGAGCGGAGAACTCACCAGTAGATGGAAGTCACTAGGCTGCTCTGCGTGAACAGAGTTGCGTACTGCTGCTGCCACAGCTGGCCGTCAAGACCGCGTCCTTCGTCGAGACTGTAGTAGAGGATCGTGGTAAGAAGGACGACGTACGATATGCTGGGAAGGAGCTTGGTGGGGAGACTGGAGGCCTCTAGCGACGCCACCCCGAGCGCAGAGGTTTTACGGTTGGCCGCCCGATCCGACATGACGATTAGCAGTGGTTGTTGCGCTATTAGGCTGGAGGTGAGTTGTTGTAGAACCGTGCCTCCCGGGAATGCGTGAGTGTAAGTGTCGCGGAGTCGAGCCGGGTCAGGTCGAGCAGAGTCGAGTGGGGTACGGGGGTGGAGAGAAGGGATGGAAGCAGACAAGTAGACTGGGTGAGACGGCGAGATGCGTACCGCCAGAGCGTTTAAACGTACGTTGCGTCGTCCATGCTTCGCTCGCTCGTTGTATGACCCCAGTCTCACGTAGGTAGACTCATCCGTGCTATGTTCTCAGTCGAAGGATGTCCCGGTCACAAAAGCCATCATAAGCCACTCAGCTTCAACACCATGACAGCTTACGTCTGCTTACAGCGAGTCGGTTTGAGTGCTAACGGTGTGGACGTGCACCCCACAGTGCCGACTTGCCACACACGGCTCCGTATCCATGACATGTCCTGGCGTCTTGCCTGCTACCGTCCCACTTACGTAGTCAGCGATGCTGGACGCGACCATTCGTGTAAGCATCGGTCTCGTCCTGCAGTCGGCGTGTGCCGCATGTCGCACCACTCCGTACGGCTGCGTCAACCTTACCGTAGGCCCACTCGCGACGTTCAACCCTTGTTACATATGTGGATTGATGCAGCAAGGCCACAACGGCAAAACGAGCATGTCGCTTCAAGTTGCTACAGCCAGCTGCAAGACACTCCCAAAGAGACGCTACTGCAAGCTTGAGCTCATGTCAATAATTGCGCAAAGCAAGGTGTGGCCGAGAACGTGCAGTTGGGGCTCTGGCCCACAAGTGGTTTTGACGACCACACATAGAGGTACTGTATCACGTGGATAAGCGGCGCCGTATCCACGAGTGGTTCGATCTTGATAGTGGCTCTGGCGCGGATGGCGGGGCTTATTGTACTGTACGTACCAATCATTCTCCTGTGGTAACTATATGAAGTGAAGCAACCACATGGGGTGTAGTGACTTAGCACCTAGATGACACCGCAGACCACTTCGGGCGGAGCCTTCACACCGCTTGTGCTTCACTTCGGCTAGAAGGTTCAGTGATGCACTGTACATTCCGATTAGGCCATCACTGTTGCCATAGGACTGAGTGAACTTGCAGCTTGCGGGTCGGTCAAGCGGTGGAACTAATTTTGAGGATGGATGTACATAAGGGCCGGTATGCGCCTAACAGGAAATTCCAAAGTCTCCTCAGACTGTGCCCAGCTGGTGATGGCAAAACTCCTTACTGCCTTTGCAGTGCTCAGGGCAGTCAACTCGCAGAGTTACGATACAGTTGAAAGGCCTTCGGTTGCGTTTTCGTATGTCCAGCCACTGAACGCGACAATTCTGGACGAACACAGCTTTTCGCCACCATTTTACCCCTCGCGTAAGTGCCCCTGTCGACAACGAAAGCATTGTTTTGACTGTTTGTTTCATGGTAGCGAATATCAACGCAACTGCGGATGACGACTGGGGGGTTGCCGTCGACAAGGCAAGGGTCTTCGCAGCCCAGCTCACAATTGAAGAGAAGGCTGACATGGTCACCGGCCAAGCCGGGCCCTGCGTTGGTAACATTATAGCCATCGCCCGTCTGGGTTTTCACGGCCTTTGTCTTCATGACGGTCCCCTCGCTATTCGTGTTGCAGATTATGCCAGTGTGTTCTCCGCTGGGGTCTCTGTTGGTGGTGAGTCAAGACATCGCGCTGCACTGTCATGTTACGTGCTGACATGCCACAAGCTTCGTGGGACCGAGTTTTGATGCACGAACGTGGGCTCGCGATGGGCAACGAGTTCAAGGCCAAAGGCGCCCACGTTGCACTCGGCCCTGTTGCGGGACCCCTCGGTCGCTCTGCGTACGCAGGCCGCAACTGGGAGGGCTTCGCTTCTGACCCCTATCTTAGCGGTGTAGCCATGGAGGAAACCATTACTGGATACCAGGACGCTGGTGTACAAGCCACTGCGAAGCACTGGATTGGTAACGAGCAAGAGACCCTTCGTAATCCCATCTACGATCCCGAAGGTACCGTGACCGACAAGCTCTTTGCGGCTGTCTCGTCCAACATTGATGACCGCACTATGCACGAGCTCTACATGTGGCCGTTCGCAAACGCCGTCAAGGCCAAGGTTGCATCTGTCATGTGTGAGTACACCCTCTTTCGGTGGCGTAGGTACTGAGTTTGTGAGAGGTTGTATCAAACATCCAAAGCAACTAGCGTCGTTAAGATGTAAAGAACCCACACTGACTATACACTGTGTGCAATAGGCGCTTACCAGCGTCTCAACGGATCGCACTCGTGCCAGAATGCGATGGCTCAGAACGGTCTGCTCAAGACGGAGCTCGGCTTTCAAGGCTACATCATGTCTGATTGGGTCAGTCCCTCTTCCGAGGCGCAAGAGGACACACTCGCTGACGTTCACAACAGGGTGCCACTCACTCAGGTGTAGCCTCTATAGAGGCCGGTCTTGACATGAACATGCCTGAAGGACTTGGTTCTTACGGCCAAGCAGGCGGACCGCAATCTTTCTTCGGCGGAAACCTCACACTGGCAGTCAAAAACGGAACGCTTGACGTCGCTCGTGTCGACGACATGGTCGTTCGGATCATGACGCCGTACTTCTGGCTTGGGCAGGACCAAGACTTCCCTACAGTCGATCCTTCCACTCCTGATCTCAACGTCTTCTCGCCTCGCGCGAGCTGGACGCACGAGTTCAACTTGACTGGAGAGCGGAGTCGAGATGTTCGCGGCGATCACGGCGAGTTGATCCGTCGACACGGTGCCGCTGGCACGGTGCTCCTCAAGAATATGAACGGCGCTCTTCCCCTCAAGGCCCCCAAGGTCATTGCGATCTTTGGAAACGATGCCGGCGAGCCCACCCAGGGGTTCCTGGACCTTAACTACGAGTATGGAACGCTTGTCACCGGAGGAGGATCCGGAAGCGGGCATCTATCCTCGATAATCACGCCTCTGCGTGCCATCCAGAAACGTGCTGCCCATGACGGCGCCAAGATCGTCCAGTATTGGCTCAATAACACTCTTGTAGCCAACAGCGACTTGGAACAGCTGCTGACCCCTCAAATGCCCGACGTCTGCCTTGTTCTCCTGAAGACCTGGGCAGAAGAAGCAGCGGATCGCAATCGACTCAGTGTGGACTGGGACGGCGACGCGGTTGTTGAATCAGTTGCAAGCACGTGCACCAATACCATCGTTGTCACACACTCTGCTGGCATCAACACACTCCCGTGGTCCGACCACCCCAACATTACCGCCATCCTCGCAGCTCACTATCCGGGCGAGCAGGCTGGATACTCTCTCGCGGATATTCTCTACGGCGATGCCAACCCCTCCGGGCATCTGCCCTACACCATAGCTTGCCACGGCTCGGACTACAATGCCCCGCCGACCACCGCCATCAACACCACGGGCTTTTACGATTGGCAGTCGTGGTTCGACGAGAGACTTGAGATCGACTACCGCTACTTCGATGCCCACGACATCCCTGTCCGCTACGAGTTTGGCTTTGGACTCTCGTACACCACCTTCGACATATCGGATCTGCGGGCCACGCGTCTTCACAGAAACATCTCCTCGCACCCAGAGCATCTACCTGTTCAGCCTGGCGGCAACCCCGCGCTTTGGGAATGCGTGTATAACGTCACTATCTCCCTGACCAATAGTGGCGACCTCGCTGGCGCGAGTGTTCCTCAGCTTTACGTCGGGTTCCCCTTAGGCACACCTGCTGGCACTCCTCCCCGCCAACTCCGTGGTTTCGAAAAAGTATATCTTGAGGCTGGGGAAACACAGACCGTGGGCTTCGAGCTGATGCGAAGAGACTTGAGCTACTGGGATGTTGTCAGCCAGCAGTGGGTCATCCCGGAAGGAGAATTCGCCGTCTACTTGGGATTCAGCAGCAGAGACCTAATCGCTCAGCAGCACATTACAGTCGTGAGTGCGTGAGTAGACAAGCGATCAGAGACCAAACGGCGCGTGACGATGCTGTAGGCCGTAGTGGTTGGTGATATAGATGAGGGTATCGCAGGCTCGTCACGACTACGCAAGAGGATGGGAGGGTGACTCTCCCGCCGCTGCGCTCGACTGTATAGATTATGGTAGAAATAGATACCACAACAGCGAAGTCGCCGACGACGTCATCTTCCATCTGGCCGTCGCCATTGTGGTAGTGTCGGAATGAAAAGCGGATAGAAGTATAAAAGGCGAAGGTAGGAGCAGCCGTCCTCAATGTGGCTTGATGGACGTGGCGTTGGGTCATTGCGTCTTGCTCCAATGTAGTACGCGTTTGTTTCAGAGCCAAGGTCCAACAATCTGTTGACTGTTGACTGTTGATTGTTGGTCTGGCCTTCGCGAGTCGCTGACGTAATGAATGCAATCGCGCAAGGTGATGTCGATCCTCGAGCCATCCCAGTCCTACTGGAAGCATGTGTTCCTGGACCGATAACGTAGTTTACAAGGCAAGCGAGCGAATCAGCGCTCGAGAAACTGCAACGAGGGCGGAGTGGGTTTGGCCATGTAGCTCTAGACATGAATTATCCAAATCGTCCAGTAGCCTTGTCCCTTCTTAGATATTCGAATCCCGATCTATCGCTAAGCGTCTCAGAGACAGTAACTCCTGCGAAAGAGACATTGCTCGATCGAGACAGAGAAGCTGCATACTTGTGAATTTGTGGGGTAGTAAGATCTGCGGGCTAGGCTGACTCGTTTGGTAGACAAAGCAGAGGAGGTTTTCCACAGGCTCTTGTATGCTCGGAACGTCTCTTTCTGGAGCTTAACTATAATTATAGAGTCGTGGCGAGTTGATAGGTTGCTTATGAAGTTGTTTATCTTCGCCTAGTCAAACACGCTGATTTTGTCTTCACGGATAGACCGGTGTGCCTGCTCAATAACTTGATCGACGCTCTCGGACAGGATAACTAGTAGTGGTTCTGTAATCGGATTCGGACCGTACGCTAGCGGCGCTACTTTCTTCAAATTAACTCCATTGGAAAAGCGTGGCCATCGCGTCGTCTCGAGCCAAGGGGAGACTTCTGTCTTGGTGGTCTGGCTACAATATGTCCTCGCTTGGACTTCTTGCTCCGCAGCTCTGTGATAGAGCTGCTCACCAATCAATGCCTTAAGCAGCTCAGTATCCTGGCTTGGTTAAGACCCTCGAGACTTCACCAGCTCCTGGACGGCACTCGGCATGCAGACTTCGAAGAAAGAGCTCTGTGCGCCTTAAGAAAAGAAGCGCTGACAGGATATTTCCGAATAGATTAGTCCTTCGTCTTCTGGCACGCTAACAACCTTTCCTGGTCTGCCCTGTTTCCGTGGAATGATACGGTGTTTGTTGAAATGAGTCTGCATACGCGCGTGGGCATATTCTGATTTAACTAATCATTATTTTCGGACAACGACTACAATAGAAGCCACGATATAGCCGTAACTCTGGAACGGGCGGCTCTGTCGGTAGTGGAGTTGGGATCTAGGCATAGCGTGGGTCAAGAAGGCTATATTTTTCTTGTAAAAGTGCTGTAAGCATCTCTGCAGGTTTAGTGCGTTTCTTGTACATACTTGGCTCAAGGGCAGTAACATAACACGCAATGTCATTGTGTCGCGACTTAATATGACCTTGAAGGGATAAGGGCGGAATAGCAGACCTGCATGGCTTGCAGATAAGCACACCATAGCAAGGATAGAAGATAAATATCTCCATTAAAAAGATAGCAGGTAGAGAGGCGTGGAAGCAGAGTTGTGTAAGACTTGCGATTATTAAATTTACAGCGAGACCTAACTGTAAAGTACGGAGTAGACGCGTTAAGCAACACAATCTAACTACAGGTGATTTTTAGGGGTTAAGCATTAATCAGGACGAAGAGAGGTCTGTTCCTAAGATTGCCTTTCTGCACTAACCACTTGTTCTGCCTTTTTCGTCGGTGGTGTTTAGTGGGGACTAGCAGAAATTTAATAAGGCGAGCAAGGCGGTAAGGCAGTGCAAGCTAGCTAGAAAGAGCGCAACACCCCTGTTGAGTTGATTTTCGAAGCTAAGTTGATTTTATCATAGGTCTTAGGGGCTCTTTCGTCGCCTTATACCTAAGTAGGCTACTGAGTAAGGCTAAGGTAATACTTGCATACAAATAGCTACGATAACTCGACACTTCTACTCTATGTACTTTTGGTTAAACCAGGGAAGAGCTAGCAGTTCAGCAGCTGACAGGCGATCTTTGGGATCGTACTTTAGGGCGGACCTTATTACTTTAAGGAGTTCGGCACTTTCATTATATGTCATGTTTTTCGGCTTTCTCTCCTGAAATCTTTGCTCGAGCGTATGGCCAACCAAGATATCACTGGGTATCTCTGACTCTCCCACATCTGACCGAATTTGTTCTCCATCCTTATTGAAATATCTCTTCCCGCGAGGCCATCTCTCGAGCATCGCTGGAGGTAATGGTCCGAGGGCGTGAATCATTTGGAGGAGATGATCGTCGTTGTTTTCGTGGAGGGCTTGGTCGTTACGATCTGCTCCCGGAAGGGAATCGCCTTCACCCTCCTGGTGGAGATGGTTATCATTGCTCGTTCCGTGCAGATGGTCGGTATTGGTGCGCGCCAGGTTGAATGGTGGCATGACAAACAGAGGTGCCCTAGTGAAGAGCTCGAACAGAAGGCAGCCAAAGCTCCAGATGTCAATCCGGTGATCGAAACTGGACTGGAGTACGACCTCGGGGGCGCGCAGCCCATTTGCGATGACTGGTGTCGCAGGAGGGTCATTGGAGAAGAACGCTGCTTGTTATCAGGGCTGTTGACTCGAGACTCGACAAGTAGTACGTACCGGCACCAAGGTCAGAGAGCTTCAGCTCAACAGGAACTTCACGATCCCAGAACTCCGTAAGCGGCCGGCTTTCATAGATGCGCTCAGGAATTTGTGGATTGCCTTTGACCCCCGTAGACCAGTATTTGCCTCCAGAGGAAGGTTGTTGGATTGGGATGGTAAGGGACAGAAGCAGGTTTCCAGGATTTGAATCACTGTGCGCAATTCCCAAGTCGTGAAGGCATTTCAGTGCCGTTAGTAGCTGCTTGCATATCGATTTGGCCTGCCAAGCAGGGATTGGATTATAGTCAGGATCGTAACATGCCGCGACAGCGGGCCCCATGGGCTCGAAGACCAAGCACTCATGCTCACCGTTCGGACCATCGTGCTTGAAGCTATCCAGAAGTGTAACGATGTGGCCTTGTGCAGTGGCGTTGGCACGTATTTTCCGGTTAATTTGTACTTCTTTGGACGTACTGGACGCGTCGGAGCTCAAGATTTTGATTGCGACGTACCGAGGATCACTTTTTGGTACCTGGTTAGCAAGTAAACGATACAGGCGCTTGAGGTGTGGTACCTAGTGCACTCCGCGAGCCACACAGTTGAGAACGACCCGTGGCCCAGCTTGCGAATGATCATGTACTGGTAGGGATCCGCTTGAAATATGTCGCCGATTTTCACGGGATGAAGTTTTCCACGCCGATACGACTCAACTGGCTCGGGGTATACCAGCCACCCCGGAAGCTTGTCACCAAAGGTTAACGACTCTCCACCTTCGTAACCCATTGGCCAAAGCTGAGGTCTGGACGGCCAGATTGGTCTGGAAGACGTCGGTCAAAGTATCGATTCTTTGGGAGGCAGCTGATCCGCCAAGTATCCAGGATCGAGCGCCAGGTGCCTTTTGCTGCCTAACAACAAGGATGTCAGGCGCGAGAGTAGCTAGACAGTCTGATTATAAATGCCCAAACGTCGTAAGGAGACAAGTGCGGATCAGTCGATTTGCAGGTGCTCAGGTGATGGAAGGCACTTGAACAAGGAGCCGAAGGTAACAGCGCAATGCAAAGTTAAAATAAGATGCGGGAGGCCAAGTGGTCGGGTTGAAATAAGCGCCAAATCTGAATCGAGCTCCGCATTCGAATCGACCCCGCACTAGCGTGTCGCACGGGGCCGCTGAAGTTGTGAACTGCAGCTGCTGTCCAGCCCCGTGCGAGCTGACGCTAAAAGCCTGGCGGGCGTGGCGCGAGGATGGTTTTAGATTAGTGGTGTGCACGTTTCTCGGCGTCTAATTCGTCGTGAGCCCGCCGCAAGAAGACTTGCGTCACCCACCGGCCGCCACCTGGCAACTGCTAAATTCTCTCATCCCCACGATACCATGCTTACACTACGTCTCAACATCAAACATCCTAACGTCCCCTGCCCGTAAGCGAGAAACGCCCCTCAACGAGATGAGTTCACCCTTCACGCACTTCAGTCGTCCTTACGCATATCCAGACATCTGCAGTAGGCGTAGTACTGTTCTTTAGCCTCTTCTCTTTTAATTCAGACATAGCAGCAGAAAATTTACAACAGTTGTAATTGTACTAGCATTTATTTTGCGCGCAGCTTTAAAGGCTATTCTGCCTTTAGACTCTGCTCTATCGCGGCCCTTTATTTTCTTTTTAAGCCTGGAATACTACAACAGTAGGCCTAGCCTATATACACATTGCTTAAGGTTCTGAAGATTATTAGAGGTTAGGAATGTGTTCTCCGAGGCTATCTCCGTGTTGACGGTATCTGCCCTTGGCGCTGTGCGTTTTGGCGGCCGGTTCTAGTGTAATTACGTGGTGGAAAGAAGACCGGCAGGGCTGAGTTTATTGTATCTGACGCTATGCCTAATAAGCTCACAGTGTGGCGCTGTTCCAAAACCTGCCATGTGTCCTCCCATTCTCGAGCGACTGCCGGTACTCGGGATTCGCAAGGGGATAACTTATACGACTCGCGCAGACCTTAACAGCCTGGCTAGTTAGGCATTGTTGCAAGATACATTGTGGTTGTAATTAATTAATCTGCGACCCTAACTCTAATTATTACTCTACTAGCTGTGTTAGGTCGGCCCTCTGCTCCACTGCATCAGACCAACACGTGCGAGCGTCGCTGGATTAGCCGCTGTCAGCCTGGTGGATGGACCCTGGCGCGTGCTCTCAACCGTGTCTGCCCCGCCCCAGGCCTGACATCCAGCCTTGCACACCAACAGCATCGCCAACTCCACCAGACGCAGCCTGTAACAACATTGCAATTCCCTAATGTCTAAAAAGCTCGCTAAAGGCCTTGTGGCTTTTCGCATGTCGCCCTCCGCTTGCTGACACATGAATGCAGTAGAGTGACGGGGCGCCGCACGCCCCTGCTACTAGGCCGCCGCGTCAGGTCTCACGACTCTCGCTGCTGTCCCACGCGCCCACCACATGTCCACGCGAAGCGATGCGGCTTTTATACTACAGAGAAGATGGGGTGCCCAGTGTCACTGCTGACATTGTTGACGTAGACGCGATACCTCCCTACGCAATTCTGTCCCACACCTGGGGAACAGATGAGGAAGAAGTGACCTTCAAAGATCTTACAAAGAACGCAGGAAAGCACAAGCTTGGCTATAACAAGATCCAGCTGTGTGGAGAGCAGGCAAAGCGCGACGGCTTGCAGCACTTCTGGGTAGACACCTGCTGCATCAACAAGGCCAACAAGGCTAAGCACTCGCTGGCTATCCAGTCGATGTTTCGCTGGTACCGCAAGGCAGCGCGATGCTATGTCTACCTGTCCGACGTGCCTGCTTCGCCTTTCTCAGCTAGGGAAGAAGCTAACTCGCCGCAGTGGGACTCGGACTTCCGAGGTAGCAAGTGGTTCAGGCGCGGCTGGACGCTGCAGGAGCTGCTCGCGCCCGGCGTTGTCAAGTTCTACTCGCGCGAGTGGCACAAGCTCGGTGATCGGGCATCGCTAAAGTCTCAGATCCACGAAGTTACGACCATCCCTTCCGACGTGCTGGAAGGAGCTCTGCTGTCTTAGTCCAGCATCGACGAGCGGTTTCGCTAGAGACAAGATCGGCAAACAAAGCGGCCAGAAGATAGAGTGTATTGTTTATCTAGTCTCTTTAACATCAACATGGCGCCTGTCTACGGTGAAGGTACAGAGGAAGCCTTCAAACGGCTCCATAACAGGATTTGAAGGCAGCAGGAGGGCGTTCGGCAACGAGAGGAGTGCCTTCGCGACTTACGCACTACTAATCCGCGAGACAACAAGAGGCGCATCGAAGACACAAAGGGCGGCTTGTTGGACGGTTCGTACCGCTGGGTGATGAGCAACAGCAGCTTCCAGCAATAGCTTAACAGCACACAGAGCAAGCTGCTTTGGATAAAAGGCGATCCGGGCAAGGGCAAGACAATGCTGCTCTGCGGCATTATCAACGAGCTGCAGCAGATGGTTGCTAGAACCGCGTCTGTGTCTTACTTCTTCTGCCAGGCCACTAACTCGCGTATCAACAGCGCCACAGCTGTGTTGCGCGGACTGCTGTACCTGCTTGTTAGCCAACAGCCGGCGCTCACCGCGCACATTCGCAAGAAGTATGACCAAGGGGGCAAAGCCGTGTTTGAAGACGCAAACGCATGGGTTGCCTTGACAGAGATCTTTGCAGACGTGCTGCAGGACCCGAGCTTAGACACCACTTACATACTCGTTGACGCGCTGGACGAGTGTGTCACTGATCTGCCGAAGCTGCTTCGTTTCGTCGCACAGCAGTCTTCTGCGTCTCCCCGCGTCAAGTGGATCGTCTCGAGCCGCAACTGGCCTGATATCGAAGCGCAGCTAAAGCGGGCAGGACACAACTTGAGCCTTGAGCTGAACGCCGATTCAGTTGCGGCAGCGGTCGACATCTTCATCCAGCAGAAGATCGATCAGTTGGCACAAGAGAAGCAGTACAAGGCAGAGGTTCGATCCGCTGTGCTTCGATACCTGACCCTCAACGCCAACGGCACCTTCCTGTGGGTAGCTTTAGTGTGCCAAGATCTCAGAGCTACACCAAAGTGGAACGTATTGAAGAAGCTAGCGCAATTCCCGCCTGGACTGGACTCTTTGTACAGGCGGATGATGCAGCAAATCAAGGAATCCGATGGAGCTGAGATCTGTCAGCAGGTACTGGCATCAGCCGCAGTATTGTATCGTCCAGTCACAATCTTCGAGTTGGTTGTACTTGTGGAAGCGCTTCAAGATTTGGCGGATGACTTAGAGTCTGTACGGGAGATTATCAGCCTTTGTGGGTCTTTTCTCACTGTGCAAGGAGACACTGTCTACTTTGTGCACCAGTCCGCACAAGACTTTCTCCTCGCTAAGGCTTTTGGAGAGGTCTTTCAATATGGTGCGGAGACTGTCCATCGCAGCATCTTTTCCAGATCGCTCTCAGTCTTAATGAGGACCTTGCGCCGGGACGTGTACGGCGCGAAGGCACCGGGGGTCTCTGTCGACGAGATTGCAATGCCTGAGCTAAACCCGCTTGCATCGTCGCGCTACCCGTGCATCTACTGGGTCGATCACCTGTGCGATGCAAATCCTAAGTCTGGGGTGAAGGATGCCAAACTTGTGCAAGACATCCATGCTGTCAGTGAGTTTGTAAGGAAGAAGTACTTATACTGGCTTGAAAGTCTTAGTCTGTGCGAGAATGTAGCAAAAGGTGTGGTCTTAATGGCAAGGCTGTGCTTGCTGGTTCAGGTATGGCTTGCACAGACGCCTTGTCTACCCTCCACTGTTGGTGTAGATACTGATACAGTCAGGAGATGCATAGTGGGAACGAGCTTACTACGCTTCTTGAAGATGCCCGCCGCTTCATCATGTACCACAAAGGGGCAATCGAAAGCTACCCTCTTCAGCTATATGCATCCGCACTGTTGTTCAGTCCAACAGGGAGCGTGATCAGAAAGCTGTTCCAGCATGAAGAGCCGGAAGGAGTTACTATCAAACTAGCGATGAGCAGTGACTGGAGTGCGTGCTTGCAGACGCTTGAAGGGCATAGCAATCTTGTTAGCTCTGTTGCCTTCTCGCACGACTCGACTCGGCTAGCGTCAGCATCAGGCGACAAGACTGTCAAGCTGTGGGATGCAAGCAGCGGCAAGTGTCTGCAGACGCTTGAAGGGCATAGCGATTGGGTTAGGTCTGTTGCCTTTTCGCACGACTCGACTCGGCTAGCGTCAGCATCATACGACAAGACTGTCAAGCTGTGGGATGCAAGCAGCGGCAAGTGTCTGCAGACGCTTGAAGGGCATAGCGATTGGGTTAGGTCTGTTGCCTTTTCGCACGACTCGACTCGGCTAGCGTCAGCATCATACGACAAGACTGTCAAGCTGTGGGATGCAAGCAGCGGCAAGTGTCTGCAAACCTTAAACATTGGAAAGACTATTACAAGTCTGTCCTTTGACCCTGTCGGCTCTTGCATCTCTACAGAGATAGGAAAGTTTGCTATTAATATTCCCTAAACCTCCGACCACGAAGCGACCGCTGAGGCTGAACACCCTCAACATCTTAGCGCAAGCCTCAGCTCAGACATGACGTGGATTAAGCACGAAAACAAGAACATGCTCTGGATACCGTCAGAGTACCGGCCATCGTGCTCGTCTGTGCGTGGGACCACGGTTGCTATGGGCGTTGGGTCGGGCAGGGTGTGGACGTGCACGATTGACGCGTAGCAGATTTGGTGATCTTACAAATATTGGTCTGTCTTAGGTAATCTTAGTTAGGGAACAGTTTTCTCTTGTTTATTATCTTGTCAAGCAGTATAGAAACAGTTACAGGTATCCAGGGCGCAGATTGCTGTATAGTACATAGAGTGAATTGTGTAGGAATAGCTAATTGTGCAGGAACAGCTGCTGATGGGCAGAATTGGTGTAGCATGTACGCAACGTCGCGCATTTGTTTCCTGGCCAAGACAGCACAGCGCGCCTGTAGTCAATCCCTGAATAGTGTCCCCTGCAAACTTAGCGTTGGCTGTTAGGCTGTGCAATAAATAGGGTGTGGCTAGTGCAGCGAAGCTTCTAGAATAATTCCACCCTGTAAGTTAGTTAATTTTACTGCAGCTGCATACACTAAGCCTAGTTACCGAGTTCGGCCTCGTGATGCACACGGCGCGTGATGCACACCCCACCAACTTTCGCACCCCAGAATAAGTGAGGTTATTGATCGACACCACAACGCTACTATCGCGAGATAAGTTGGTGGATTACTATATAGACTATTGCGAAACTTTTGGCTACCACAGTTTTTTTGGAGGACGCGTGGTGCGGCCAGTAGACGTTGTTGTGGGTGAAGGTGGTAAGGGCGCCTTATGGGCAGCCACCTGCCTTCGCACAGCACCACCACCACGATTCTTTGTTACTTTTGACTGAGATCTCTGTGAGGCCTTACTCTTAGCCTGTTTAGGCAATTGGGTACTTTTTTCTGCGTTGCTCTTGCGCTGAGCCTCTTCTTTACAAGCCTCAATTTGAGCGCGCTTTGCAGCCTGTGCCTTAGCTGTCAATACCTTCTTCTTCTCTCGCTCAACACGCTTATCTTCCTTCTCCTTCGCTTGAATAAGCTTCTTCTGATGTTGAAGCTCCTTCTTAGTAGCTTTTGCTGCCTCCGCAGCGCGCTCTAGGTCCTCTTTTGCCTGGAGTTCTTGCTTCGCGCGCTCAATGCGTGAAGGACTCCACAAGACTGCACCACCACTGTCATTACCGTCAATAGGTTGCAAAGGTAGTACCCTCCGCTTTCTCTTCTTATTCTTATTAGCCTTTAGAGCCTCTTCTAGGCCTTCAATCCGAGCTTCTTGGACTTCTAATCGCACGTGGAGTTGGTGAAGGGCTTGATCAACTGCCTCATCAGCACTGGACCTATCCTCTTCTCTTGCACGCTTAAGTAGCCGCTGCGTCTTGCGCCAACTAGGTGAACCTGGTGCAGGCTGAGGCCCTGTAGGCTCTGAGGTCGTGCTAGGCGTCCTTGGTGTTGGTATTCTGAACTTCTTGAGCACGACGTCGGCATCTGGTGGGTGGATTCCAGTACACTTAAAGGCCTGTACAACGAGGTCTTTGGTGAAGGTCTTCTTCCAAGCTGCCCAAAAGAGCGGGAAGAAGTCAGCTTGACCTACAGGCACCCACCCCTCTGTGGTATGGCCGCGGTGAAGGAGTTCCATGGAGTAGCTCTGTGCCAACGGCCCAAAGCACGCTACATCAAGCGGCTGAAGCGCGTGGGTTGCGTGCGGAGGGAATATAAGTAGGAGAATCTTGTTAGCATGAGCGTATTCGATGAAGGCCTGGGTAACGTGACTGCCGTGGCCATCAAGGATCAAGAGCCTGTACTTCCCTCGCGCTCTTACTCTTGTATAGCGATCAAACACCTGCTTCAGCCAGGCAACACCAAGAGCATCATTTATCCAGCCATTTACTGAGGTACCAAAGTGTATATCGTGTTTCCCTGCGTCGACGCGCTGCACCCAGCTCTCTTGGAGCTGGAGAGACGATGAAGGATAGATGACTGCGGGCGGCAACGCATAACCATCAGCTCCTACTGCTCCTACTACTGTCACCCACTTCCTGTTGCCATCATAAGATGCTAGCTTGTATTTCCGGCGCCCAAAGAGTCGCTTATCGAAGATTCTGACGCCCTTTGACATCACTCCAATCATGAATCCCTTCTCATCCATATTGTACGTGTTTTCAGGCTCTATTGAATGCTGCTTGATTGTACTGTGCAGCAGGTCAAAATAAGAGCTAAAGGATTCATATGAAGCAGCATCGTGACGTGATTTTTCCATAGGCGTGGTCCAGGCTGTGAGAAGGTCGTCGGGGTAGCGATGAAGGAAGCGCGATACCCATCGATCGGAGGGCTCCCATTGACACAGCGACTTCACGATTCTCCGCAGGATCTTTCTTGTAGGCATAAGGTGTCTCTCGGTAAGTGATTTGACGTATTGTACAACCTCTATTTCATCGCGTGGGTGGAGAACTAGCTGGTGTTTTGATTTGACCTCATTTGACGCGCATACACCTTGGTGCCTTCGGCTCAACGTAGTGCGACAACAACCGTGTTTCTGGGCAAGATCTTTATACGTAAAATGTTCTCCATACTTCAAAGTAGCTAGCTCTGCGAGGGCTTCTTTTAACGGCATCGTGGGGTTGAGTTATGGGGAGGTGCGCAGTATAGGTCAATGTTGGTGGGGTGTGCATCACGCGCCGCGTGCATCACGAGGCCGAACACGCTAGTACTTTAGCAGTTATGTAATTACATAAGAGTCGCCTGCTAAAACGCACAGCGCTAAGGGCGATCGCGTCGAGCATAGAGATAGTCTCAGACTTCACACAATTAGCGCCTTATTGTCTTTGCAAACTACGGCAATGTGCATCAGAGCTAGGCCTATCAGTCAAGCACTTAAGAGACAGAACGAGTGAAGATTGAGCGACAGAGTAAAGACAGAAGGCGAAGTGGTCGCTAGAGCTGTGCGCAAGATAAATGCTGGTCTTATTAAAACTGCTGTAATTTTTCTGCTGCTTTGCATGACTTGAAAGATAGGGAGGTAAAGAAGAAGTTTACCTTTCTTGCACGTGTCTAGGTGTGTGTTGGGGTGCTTGAGGTGCGAAGAAGGTGAATCCATCTCGCTGAGGGGCGTTTCTCGCTTACGGGCAGGGCACGTTACTCGCCTCACCCAGCGTGACTTCCTTACAACGTCTGATTGGAACGAAGATGAGCAGACAGCCATCTTGGGGGCATGGCACTTCTGAGATTCGTGATGTAACACGCCTTTCGAACAACACCAGATACCATGCTGCATTGTTGGCGTGTCGTTGCTTATGTTCTACGGCGTGCCGCGAGTTCGGGATGTATGGACCTCTACGCGGCGTTATGCAAATCGAAACTAATATCTGAATAGAAATGGGAAATATGCGTACCTTCCGAGAGGATAGACGAGGCGATAGAAATCCTTCAGAGACGAGTTGAATATGTCTATGCCAAACAGAAGCAGGATCCTCAACCTCTATCGCTTGCGCACACATACACATGGTTTCAGGGAAATGTAAGTTAGTGGACTATAAATTCTGCTTGGTTCCCTCTATGCACGCACGGATATCAGTAGAGCAAACTCAGGTTCGCAGAAGTCGTAACGGCGTTCCCTATGCACCGTTGAAAGAGTTGGTGCAGAGCTCTTTGGACATTTTCGACATGGTCTCGCTTTGCGACATTGTTGATGGAGCTAATCTAAGTTATGCATAGGGCGAGGCATGCTTGGATCTCAGCGGAACTACTGACGTAGAATGGGCGCAGGAGCGTATGCAGAGTTGATGGGAGGTAATGGAAAATTTGAACCCGCGTTGGTTGGCAGCGTATTTCCAACAGCTCGGATAGAAAAGACGATTCTGTGGGAGAAGACGATTGAAGAAAAGGAGCAACGTTTAGCCCAGGTTATGCTGCCTGCAGAGCTGTTTGAGACACGGTTTATGCTGAAGGGGAAGTCTGAACCATGGAACGAGTGGAGCGAGGCATGTTAGAGGATATAAATTGACGCGACTCTAAGTACATATCTCTGCTAGGATCCCGCCCACTGCCACGCTCCATCCACGAACTTCCTAAAACGCCCGTGAGCTGGATCCCAGACCCATTCAGAAGCTGTTGCCGGTTGTGACGATGGTGCCAGTGCTTGTGTTCCCAATCCGAGCGTATTTGTCGACGAAGGCACCCTTTCTACGGGACAGGGCCATCGTCGGTGTGTATTATCCTCGTAGTAGTGGTAGATGAAGCAAACAGGCTCCGCGGAGGTGTGTCCCTCAGGGTTCTTGTCGTACCTAGTAACATACCTGTGGGCCCAGATTTTGAAAGTATAGTGCTGTCTGTCGTCGCTGTGGCTGCCGTGTAGACCTGAGCTGAGGATAAGTCAGTCCAGCTATTGTGAAGGTCAAAGATACGAGATTGAGAAGAGTGGAAGATGATCTGGGTCCGTGGGGCACGCACAGGACGTGGGCATGGTATGGATAGTAAGGGGGGTCATCCGTGCCCATTCCGTAAGCACACCGGTTTATAAAGCCTGAGATGGATGCCCTCATGCTCGATTGATTGTAGTACTGGTTGCCCTCCCACGTGATTCGAAGAGCCTGTCCGCTGGATGCAGCAGACGTGGCTACTGAAGAGATCGATGGCGCGTATTGTGACATCGCAATGTGGTAGGTAGAGTTCGTGGTGTTCAAGTTCGATCCAATGTAGTGAAGCGGTTGTCGCAGTTGATATTGAAATTCTCGCGTATAGTGTGTATTGAGATATTTAGCAAATAATTCTAGGGAGTTGAACAGAAATAAATAGTCTGCAAAAGCGCTCTCTAGCGGAAACCTGTTGCAGGAAGAGTGTGTGGGTTAAGTCATATCCTTGTCCCACATACGCGCTGTTATCGTCTGTGGGAATGATGGGCTTGCCATTATCGCTTGCCTCGACATGGATCGCCTGCTTCCAGCATGTGGTGTGGCAGGACTTGGTTTGTCTTGTCCTCGACCTCGTTGGGCCCAACCTGCAGCATCCATGCGTGGCCCGTTTCAACAAGCAAAAGCCACCCAGGGTCAGGGCAAGATCGACGCCTGCTATTGCTCGGCGTGTGCGTGATTCGATTGTGCAGGATCCGGAGATTGCAAGAAACCCTTCAGGCAACGAGTGCAAACAATGGTTTGTACGAGAAGCTGCAGCCCGTTATTGCTCCATGGATAGTGGAGCAATGCGAAGAAGCATTGAAGCGCCACCGGGACCATTGGGAGGCATCGACGGTGTCTTTCGTGGAGTCACAGCACAATACATCTGAGGAAGTGCTCCGGCGACTCGAGAACTCGCAGCATCTGCAAGCCACACAGCCCGATGATATAACCCAATTTCACCAAGTGTGACCCGAAAACCGCAGCAAGACGAGCTCGGCAGCTGATCAGCTGTAAACGAGATGAACTTGGGACCTAATACATGAAAGGCTATGTGTACCCTGGAATCAGCGGCACGAATTAGTCACTGTTCCATCGACAAGGGATACGCCAAGGAAATATACTTTAACGTTACATGGCTTTCGTCCGGACCGCCAGTCATCGTGCCAAGGCGCTTCCGTGCGCTAGCCATTGTGTGCAAAATCAGGTTTTCACGAAACCAGGTTTTGGTCAAACCCAATTTCGGTAACCCGGTTTCCTTTAATCAAGGCTCAGCGCAACCCCGCATCGCAAAATCCAATTTAACAAAACTTAGTTCCACCGCACCCAGTTTTCTCAAATCCCGTTTATCAACACTGCAAGACACAGAATCACCCAGGACCATCAACCGATTAGCATGGCCTTGTTCATCGACCTGTTCGAGAATCCAGCACTACTCGAGCCTACCCAGCACATGCTGGAAACACTCCAAGGTCATGTTCGTATAGTGCAAGGACTCGAACATGTGAAGAGCCTACTAGAACCGGGAACTCAGTTAAGGTCTACCGCGCTCGAAAAATGCAAATCCTTCATACGTTTCACCAACAAACTGGATCAGCAACATAGTTTTGTTAAAGAGCTTGCAAAGTTGTCGCTTGACGAACTTGCCATTATCTCTATTGCATATCCAGAGAAACGATTAGAGTCAATACATCAACACCTCAGAGCTGCGAACATTCGCTCATATATCGTGTCACAAAATGTCAAGGTGTCCGAGGAAGCCGGAGTACACAGGCGGATAGCCCACTACCTGAGGGCTTCTTACGGTACCTTCAACCAGTTGTATTCGATAGCTCGTAACGTCCAGCCATCACCAGAGGGTTAGTTTTCTCTGTCCATCATCGTGTATCGGCTGACAAGTCTTTGCTCAGGTCATGTGCCAACTACAGCTGATTCACCTTGGTCATTGGAGTTCAACACTACCACCTGGGATCGGGTCGAAAAAGTATTCGGCAGGACTGTTATGGACGCTATGCCAAAGCGAGACGCTATTACGACAGATTGCGTGAGGGCAAAATTGTCCCGTACACATGCCGAACACGACATGGTCGTAACGCTGGAAGTGGGACTACAAACGACCTGGCTTCCGACTTTGTTTACTGGAGGTACTGCGCACTTTGACAGTATCAGACCTATATTCGGCCAAACTATTGCAGAGGCAATTGGTTGCAGTCAGCTGCGAAATTGGGAGAAAAAGAATATGATAGAAGATAAGACGAAATGTGTAGAGTTGGCGAGTATCGTTAGGCTCCGTCTTGGATCCGGGTTGGACATTGCAAACACAATGTATTCGGTCGAGTGCGACACTTCTTGCTAACCAGCAATTACATATTTTCCCTTGTAGATAGTCACACCGACTCCTGCGGGGACTTCAATGATACCCCTTGATCCAGTTCCCTTAGTGCTCCAAATCTCTATCTTGTCTTGATTAAGAAAAATGGTTTCTTCGCAATCATGGCAGAGAAGTTGTGGCTTTTCTGCAGACTCGATTCTTGCAACAGCCTGCCATTGTGTGCCAGCCAGACGATCGTCACTCTGGTCGAGGGGCTTCCATGCATGCTTCTAAGCCCAGTTAGGATATCAACGCCAAAGTGTTACAAACATACCAGATCTTCCGCAGTTGTCATTCTGCTCCGTTTTGCAGCCGACTTAAGCTTCTTGACATGTCAGCAATCTTTGAGTCGATGCGGTGTGATTGCTTACTAGAGTTTGAGTGAGTCTGGTTTATCGGGCAAAAGCACAAGTATGACTTGTCAGCTACACCTTAATATTAGAGGAAACTTGTCTTTGGGCAGCACTTCAAAAGTCAGGCATTACCGGTTACGGAGGGAGCGCGTGCCCCGCACACACTATGTGTTCTTTGTCAAAGCACCAGCCCCTAGTGTGACTTAGCGTGCAGGGCCACGTAGTGCACACCGGCGCGTGATGCACACCCCACCAACATTGGCACCTACTTTGCACCCCCTAATAACTCAACACCACGATGCCGTTGGAAGAAGCCCTTGCAGAGCTAGATACTTTGGGACCAGATGATCATTTTTCGTACCAAGCTCTTGCGAGAAAACATAGTTGCTGCCGCTCAACTTTGACGCGTCGCCACCGCGGCGTATGCGCGTCGCGTGAAGACAAGGCAAAAGACCAGCTGGTTCTCCACCCGCGCGATGGGGTAGAGATTGTACAGTACGTCAAATCGCTCACAGAGAGACACCTTATGCCTACAAGGAAGCTTCTTGTGAGAATGATCACGCCTCTGTGCAGGTGGCCGCTAAGCGATCGATGGATTTCTCGCTTCCTTCATCGTTACCCCAACGAGCTCCTTACCGCCTGGTCAGCGCCTATGGAGAAGCAGCGTCACGACGCTGCTTCTTATGATTCCTTTCGCCTCTATTTTAATCTCCTGCACAGTACAATAAAGCAGCATGCGATAGAGGTGGAGAATACATACAATATGGATGAGAAGGGCTTCATGATTGGAGTGATAGGAAAGAGCGTCAGAATCTTTGATAAGCAGCTCTTTGGACTCCGGAGATTCAAGCTAGCATCTCATCATGGCAACAGGCAGTGGGTGACAGTGGTTGGAGCAATAGCAGCTGATGGTTTTGCGTTGCCGCCTGCAGTCATTTATCCCTCATCTTCCCTTACTGTGCAACATAGCTGGTTGAAGGAACACGAAGCAAAGAAAGACTGTGTACACTTTGGTACCTCACTAAATGGCTGGACGAACGATGCTCTTGGTCTTGCCTGGCTTGAGCAGGTGTTTGATCGCTATACCAGAGTCAGAGCGCGAGGGAAGTATAGACTCTTGGTCCTTGATGGTCACGGCAGCCACGTTACAAAGGCTTTCATTGAGTACGCTCATGCTAACAAGATTCTGCTACTTCTATTCCCTCCGCATGCTACTCACGCGCTTCAGCCGCTTGATGTGGCGTGCTATAGGTCACTGGCACATCACTACTCTGAAGAGCTCGTTCATCGCGGCCACACCACTGAGGGGTGGTCGCCTGTAGCTCAGAGCGACTTCTTCCCACTCTTCTGGGCAGCGTGGAAGAAGACCTTCACTAAAGACCTTGTTAAACAGGCCTTTGAGTGCACTGGAATCTACCCACCAGATGCCGACGTTGTGCTTAAGAAGTTTAAAAGTACAACACCAAAGTCATCTAGCACAACCCCAGAGCCTACTAGGCTCAAGCCTGCACCAGAACCACCTAGTTGGCGCAAGACGCAAAGGCTACTTAAGCGTGCAAGAGAAGAGGATAAGTCTAGTGCTGATGAGGCACTTGATCAAGCGCTTCACCAACTTCACTTGCAATTAGAGGTTGTTTAACACAGAGTTACAGGGCTAGAAGAGGCTCTAAGTACAAACAAGAAGAAGAGGAAGAAACGGAAGGTACTGCCTCTACAACCTATTGACGGTAATAAGGGTAATAGTGCAGTTCTCTGGAGTCCTAGTCGCATTGAGCGTGCAAAACAAGAACTCTAGGCAAAAGAGGACCTTAAGCGCGCAGCAGAGGCAGCAAAAGCTACTAAGAAGCAGCTTGAACACCAGAGGAAGCTTCTTAAAGCAAAGGAGCAAGAAGAGAAGCGTGTAGAGTAAGAGAAGAAGAAGGTGTTGACTGCTCAGGCACAGGCTGCAAAGCGCGCTGAAACTGACGCTCGCAAAGCAGCTAAAGTAGCTCAGCAGCGCGATAAGACTGTAGGAAAAAGTACTTAATTGCCTAAACAGGTAAATAGCAAGGTCTCACAGCAATCGCGATCAAGAACAACCAAGGTTCGTGGTAGTGGTGCTGTGCGAAGTCGGCGGGTGCCTTACAGGTCGCCCTCACCACCACCACCTACTAGGGCATCTACTGGCCGCAACACGCGTCCCCCAAGAAAACTGTGGTAGCCAAAAGTTTCGCATTAGTCTATAGATTAATCCACCAAATGATTTCGTAATAGCAGCGTTGTGGTGTTGCGCAATAACCTCCCTTATTTGGGGGTGCAAAAGGTGGTGGGGTGTGCATTACGCGCCGGTGTGCACTACGTGGCCGTGCACGGTACCGTGTCCGTGCACCTCATGAGCCGGGTCAGCGAGTGAGCCACCCCACTACCTTTAAGCATCAGAAAGAATTAAGATTATCAAGCTACACACAAAAGCGATTATTGTGAGGAAAGCTAGCAGATTGATCTGTTAACTATTGCGCATATTTTAGCTATCTTAACTTTCTTGTAGCGGTAATTATGCGACCACTGGTGCTCAATCTAGGTGGGGGGGTTGGGGAACGCGCGTGAACCACGCGTGGCCTGCGCACGGCAGCACCAGCACGTTGCTTTGTTGTTTTTAACTGCGACTGCTGTGAGACCTTGCCCTTAGCCTGTTTAGGCAATTGGATACTTTTTTGAGCGTCGCGATCGCGTTTCTGAGCTGCTCTCGCTGCCTTGCGCGCGTCAATTTCAGCACGTGATTTAGCAGCCTTGCGATCGCGCTCTTCTTTCTTCCTCAACCGCCTCACACAGTTATCCTCCTTCTCTTTTGCCTTGAGCAGTTTATTCTGGTGCTGAATTTCACGCCTGGTGGTTTTTGCAGCCTCTTCCTCTAACTGCTGCTGCTCAGTTGCCGCCTGGCGTTGATCGGCACGTGCCTTCGATTGGGGGCTCCACCAGGTAGCACCACCCTGTAAATTGAGGTTATCTGCAGCTAGAGGCAGTGCTTTCTTCTTTTTATTCTTCCTCTTCTTAGCTGCCATTGCCTCTCTAAGGCCTTGAATCTCGTGCTGGGTAAGCTCATTAAGCACGTGGAGGTGGTGGATTCTCTGTTCAACTGCGTCTGCAGCAGCAAGGTCCTTATCCTTCACAGCGCTCCTTAGCAGTGACTTAGTCTTCAACCAACTAGGCTCAGGAGAAGCCGCCTGAGGTCCTGCTTGCTCTGGAGATGTCGCAGGTGGCGGAGGTGTTGGTGTTCTAAACTAATCGAGTATGACGTCGGCGTTTGGTGGGTAGATACCTGTAGTTTCAAAGGCACTCTCCACCAACGCCTTAGTGAAAGTATGAACCCAGGCAGGCCAAAACAGGCTTACAAAGTCAGCCTTAGTTACTAGGTACCATCCCTGCGTTGTGTGGTTGTGTTTAACTAGTTGGTTGGTATAGTTTTGAGCCAGCGACTTGAAGCACACCACATCCAGCGGCTGAAGCGTGTGGGTGGCGTGTGGAGGGAAGATGAGCAGCAGAATCTTGTGCTGATCACAGTAATCGATAAAGGCCTTCGTCACGTGGCTACCGTGCCCGTCAATAATGAGTAGCCTGTACCTTCTCCGAGCTTTCCTCTTGGTGTAGCGATCGAAGACCTGTTCCAACCAGGCAACGCCCAAATCGTCGTTCGTCCAACCAGTAGGTGACGTGGTAAAATGAACTGAGTGCTTGGCTGGATTAATTTCGCGTACCCAGCTTGCTTGTACTGCGTCACCTTTGGCTGGAAAGATAACCCCCGGGGGGAGGTGGGTACCGTCAGCACATACACCAGCAACCACGGTTATCCACTCCCGATTACTATCGTGGGTAGGTTGTTTGAACCGCCTCTTACAGTACAGTAGCTTATCAAACACCCTCTTGCTCCTTCCAACTACCCTAATCATAAATCCCTTTTCATCCATGTTGTATGTGTTCTCAGGCAATACTTCATGCTCCTTAATTTTAAGGTGCAGGAGCTGGAAATACAAGCTGTATTTATCACCAGAATCAGCCTTGTGGCGTACAGTTTCCATAGGAGTTGACCAGGCAGTGATAAGGTGGTCTTGATTCCGGTTTAACAGCCTAGTAACCCAGCTATCAGAAGGCTCCCAGCGGCACAAAGGAGTCGAGAAATTAATGATCATTTGCCTTGTAGGCATCAGCTGTCTCTCTGTAAGTCCTCTGATGTATTGTACAAGCTCTGCCTCAGCACGTGGGTGGAGGAGCCGTTGGCTGTTGGTGACCTCTTCACGAGGGGTAACTTCACCCCTGTGCTGGCGGGTCAACGTCGCGCGTGAACAGCCATGTTTTTTGGCAAGAGCCCGGTATGAGAATTGTTCTCCAGGTCTTAAATTATCTAGCTCTGCAAGGGCTTCCTTTAACGGCATCGTGGCGTTGAGTTGTAGAGGGTGCAAAGTAACGTCCAAAGTTAGTGGGGTGGCTCACGCACTGACCCGGCTCACGAGGTGCACGGACACGGTAACGTTAGTTACAAGCGAGTGACGCACACAAGCGAGTGACGCACCCTAACAAACCATTGTGCTCTCCTACCTTTAAACCTTAATGGATCAACCACCCGACCTTGAATCGCTCTCAAAAGAAGACAGAATCAAGCTTGCACTTCAAGCAATTAAGAAGCCTCAAGAACTAAGTGTGCGACGCGCTGCTATAGTCTACAAGGTCTCTGAGGCAACTCTCCGCCGCCGACGCGTTGGGAAGCAGTCAACACGCGATACCCACCCCAAATCATTAAACCTTCAAAAGACAGAAGAGAGATCGCTTGCGCACTATATTAAAAGCTAGATGCGCAAGGGTTTGCCCCAACGCTCCGTTGCGTAGAAGATATGGCCAACCAACTGCGTGCTGCACGTGGTGCAGAGCCTGTTGGCGTCCATTGGGCTTCAAACTTTGTCAAACGCGAACCTGGACTCAAATCGCGGATGAATCGACAGCGCGATCGCCAGAGAGTCTTGTGCAGCAACCCAGAGGTTATTGGGCCCTAGTTTGACCTTGTACGCAATGTTAAAGCCAAGTACAGCATCCTAGACAAAGATACCTACAACTTTGACGAGACTGGCTTCACTATGGGCGTCGGAAACCGCGTTAAAGTAGTCACTGCTTCAGAGAGACGCACTGAGCCTATTGGGGTCCAGCAAGGAGACCGTGAGTGGGTGACGCTGATCGCTGCGATCAACGCGATGGGCTGGGCAATCGCGCCCTATCTCATCTTCAAAGCATAGAACCACGACGCGTCTTGGTACCCTGATTTAAAGCCCCAATGGCGCATTGGGGTCAGCAGCAACGGCTGGACTACGAACGATATCGGTGTAGCTTGGTTAAAGCACTTTATTGAGCAGATAAAGGGGCGGAGGGTAGGTAGCCATGTGCTGCTTATAATCGACGGCCATGAGAGCCACAACTCGCTTGCCTTCCAGGATCTCTGCGAGGAGAACAAGATAATTACCCTCTGTATGCCTCCGCACTCATCGCACATCCTGCAGCCGCTTGATGTGGGCTGCTTTGCCCCCTTAAAGCGGGCGTATGGCAAAGAGATCAGAGCCTTGGCAGTAGACCACGTTGGCCGAATTGACAAGAAGGCCTTTATTGCAACCTTTGCAAAGGTTTTTGAGGAGGCGTTCTCACAGGCAAATATCAGATCAAGCTTCAGGGCAACTGGCTTAGTACCTAATAACCCATTGGTGGTGCTATTAAAGCTTGATGTCAAGCATCGCACACCAACACCGCCTCTACCAGGGGCGACCCAATGGAACCCTAAGACACCCACCAACGCCGCTGAGATAGAGGCTCAATCAACGTTGCTTCGCGATCGCATCCAAAGGCACCAAGGATCGTCACCTTCTCCTATGGTTGAGATGATGGACCAGCTGCAAAAAGGCACTGCAATGATACTGCATTCACAGACGTTATTAGCAGCCCGAGTGCTGCAGCTTGAAGCGTCAAACAAGGCTGCTTCTGAACGCAAATCGCGCAAAAGAAAGCGAATTCAGAAGGGTGGAGACCTCTTAAAGGAACAGGCAGAGGATTTAATAGCCTAATGTGACGTTAGGGCGCAGGTAGAGGGGGAAACGCGTGAGGGTAGGGCCCGAGCAGGTGCAAGCAAGCAGGGCAAAAGGCACTGCAAGCGCTGCGGCGAGACAGGGCACAACTCGCGCACGTGTGAGAAAGATGCAGTAGACGTTAGCGATTAAGAATATCTACTGTATATTATAGTACAACGTTGTGGTGTTAAGCAATTGCGCATAGAAGGCCTAATAGTTTGTTAGGGTGCGTCACTCGCTTGTGTGCGTTACTCGCTTGTAACTCATGTTAACCTTTACAGGGTAGAGATGTTATTATGTTTACAGGAGTTTCAAATAACCTGTAGTGTTTGAAAACCGCTTGTTCTAGGGGCTGTGTATCCTGTCTAATTGCTTCAACCTTAATCTAGCACTTCTAATCTGCTATACAAGCATCATGCGATTACCTGTAGAAGTCAACCGAGCTACTAGACATATTGGTCTTAAAATAAGGCTAAGCTTTGCCTTAATGTTCTTTTACTGTTGCAGACTATTGTGTAGGTAAGACAAGTGCCTAGAAGGTGCATACACGTCTAGAAAGTAACTACAGCTAGCTTTTATGCTCTAGAATTGCCCACAGCCTCTGTTGTGCCAACTAGCAACAACAGTTGCGGGACCTAGTATTCTTCTTCAACAATAAATTATTGCAGCAGAAGTAAGTTCTCGATATCTGCTGGGATGTTCTCGTTGTGGGGTGCTAGATGGTAGGGGTGGTAACCTTGTGAAGCGTTGTTCATGTTTGTGTCGTCTGAGTAGACCATGTGTGGATATCCGGCGAAGCTCCCTTGAAGACCGCCGCTTAGGGAGCTGGCAGAGCTCACAGGGTGGCTGCTGATTCGCTTCAGATTAAACGAGTTGGTGGCATCAAGATTAAGGTTACCACCCATTGTTGCACTGCCGTGTAATGCGTCGTTGCTGTAGAGCCCAAAAGCTTGCGCACCGTTCGAGCCCAAGCCATAACGGCCAGATCCACTCAGACCGGGATCACCAGCATCTCGACTGGTACCGGCGTTGTGGGAACCCTTATGCTGGTAGTGTCTAGGTGATCTTCCACGGACGATCATGGGTTGGGACGAGCGAGCGGCGACCTTGACCCATTTTGGTTCGTTATCCCGTAGGTTCTGGGTGTTGGCCCAGAGTTCGACTACTAGGTAATAATACTGCTGCTGAGCTGTATGACTGCCGTTATGCCTGGTAGACGACTTGAATTGGATGCGTTCAAAATGGTGCTGGTAATTGCGACTGCCCTGGCTTGTGGACGAATATTGCTGCGAACAATTGCTCTCCTCCTGCAGGGGTAGATGCAGGTGGATATGGTCGAGCCCGTATTCGTAGACTTCTTGATTGTAACAAGGCGGAGTCGGCGCAAGAGGCTTCTTGTCCATGGAGAGCTGTGGGCCATCTTTGCGCCTAGAAGTGTACTGAATGAGTTCTACAGACTTTTCATCCGAATCGGTTGCAGCAAGAAAGACAGCCATGGACTGAATCTGCTCGGGCTGTTTGTCGTCTTGAGCAAGGTATAGGGGAGAGTCTTGGATCCATGGACTAAGGCTGTAAGAAACAGTTACAGCGATGTAGTTCCTGCGGTAGCATATCCAGGAACTGTTCCCGGAGTAGGAGAATCCGTTTTCAACCTGGGCGTCAAGCGTTGGCGTGACCGTCGTACCTTTGCAGGTGATGGTTTTGTAGGTCTCCTGGGCGTTGAATAGAAGTTCCTCAGATGATTGCGCATGACTCGCACAGGAAGAACTTGGCAAGTTGCTGTACGTCAAAGGCATGGCAAGTGATAGGACGCTACTGTACGTGCCGTCAAGAGACATGCAGCTGTAGGGCTGGTAGCAAAGAGACTAACACGTGTTCTGAGCTCCGTGTGCTTGCAGCTGTGATAACGAAAAGTCGTCAATAATGAGTTGCTTCTAGTGTTCTACAAGCAAGAACGACACACTGCCATACTAATAGATCACTGCATAGCTGCATATTGAACAGCGGCAGTGTGGCGCTAGCCAAGCATGTCAATAGATCCCAACGCAGGTCTGACCCCGCCGGTCCCTCAAGTTACAGGAGTTGAAACTAAGCTAGCGCCTGCGTCCCGTTTATTATGCCTAGCAGGACCGATCGTCAACTTTGCTCTACTCGCTACCTGCTAACAATGCCAAGCCCGGGGATTAGTGGAGAAGCTTGGAGGCTTAGATGCAAGTGAAGTTGGCGGCGATGTGGTGCTAGAACGTTTAGCGATGCAGAGTGACGGTTCAACTAGGGGCCTGCACGCAACGTACATACAGGTGAAGGAGGGAGTGTAAAGGCAAGTGCCCACGCATGCTTCAGTACAGGGCCAAAGCGGTCCACATCGGATGTGGGTCCCAGCTTGCTGCAAGGCGTAGCGCAGGGAGGTACCGCCCTGATCAACGACAGGCGGGGGCGACGGAAACTGGTGTCCGAAGATAGCGGACCCAGCGGATCGTGACATCACGCTTACAAGAGGGACCCATGAATCGACAAGAAAACAAGGGCCAATGTTAATCGCAGAACAACTAATTAAGACCGTTTAATGTAGGTACTGGCCATTTAGAAACCTCGAGAAACGTCTGTGCGCCACCTTGTATTCTTATTCATTCAAGGGCGCCTCTTGTATGCGCACCGGACGATAGGCCCGATCTATTCTAGCTTGGTGCTTACTGCTAGTTCCCATGTACGCAGGGTCCTGCGGCACGGTAATCGCCAAGCATGCCGCAATTTATCGGCGCTTGAGAAGCTTACTTTGCCTGGCGGCCAGATGTCCCGCAAGCGACGTGGCCCCGCCTCGCACCAAGCGCCCATAAGAGCCCGGAAACAAATCGATAGGGGCTGATCCACAACCTTGACTCCCTTGGTAAATTATCAGGGTGGGGATGGTTTCATACAGTAATGACGTTGGAGGTTCTGGCTAACCAGAGCATGTGACGTGACAAGATCGCAAGGTTCTTATTAAGTGCAAAGCTGCAGCTGTCCTCGCTTATGCGTTCACCATTTCGATTACCTAACCTGGAGGTTGACTACTGCCATCTCGCACAGCCTTTAGTCTGCAAAGAAGCTCGATTCGTCGCGACAGGCAGAGGCGGGCCCTAAACCCTTACAGCAACGCGGACACCAATCAGACCAGGTCAAAGTGTATCCCCCCCCCCCGGAAATCCATGGCTCTAGAGTGTGTGAGGAATGATGCGCTGCATGTAAACCGTCGCAATGGCGTTCGCGAAGGGATGCGACCCACAGGGTTTGTATTAGTTCTTCGACGGTAGCGATTCCAGGGCAGCCCAGCCGTGCAGCCATGCCTTCGCAAAGCTACATAGCCTAGGCCACGGTGCTCAAACATCAGTTTCTAGCAAAGGGTCACACACACACATGTCTTGATGACTGCCGAGATTGCTGCAAGGCCCACAGTTTAGATCAAACGCACCAAGGATAGAGAAGTAATGCGGTATACAGGCAGCAGGAAAAACCCTAGTTGCACGTAGTTATGAACGTTTCCTCTACACGCTAAGCGTTCCGACTTCTAGCCTTGCTTCCGTGGTTCCGCAAGGTCGCGGGACCGCTACGACCTACCGTACCACAGACTAGCTGTGCGGACCACTAACAGCCTTTGTTGACTTCAAAGAGCTTCAAAACAAGATACACGTCTATTCAGTCATCTGCTTTTGGTTTCCCGAGCAGACTACCCAAGTCCGATACATCTTCCCACGCGCCGTTGCAGCTTCCTGTGCACTGTCGCCTTCCGTGCTCCAGCTAAACTCAGCAATTGCTCCAAGAGACTTACTGTATAAGACAATGTCTACTATAAAGAAGGCTAGACTGCGCGAACGTTGGCCAGTGACCTACGTTCAGTAGCATGCTCAGAGCGAAAAGGCCACAAGTGCGAGGATAATTTGAGAAGATACGGTTGAGCGACATCATGTCCCGCCAACAGAACAAGATGTATGATTGTGATTAATTTTGAGCTAGGATCCTAGATGATTGACGCGCACCGCGCTCGTCCCTTTCTGTACATGCTTTCTGATACTACATCAGTGGTTCATTGACTATTGCAACGTAAGACTGTACGCCTTATCATCGCTTCTGCTATGCGAATCTAGTAGTAGCTACACAGGAATATTGGCAATAGATCTTCCGAAGCATTGCGACATGGGATATGCCACACGAGTGACAGAACCTACAACATGATCCGCCCCTACTCCTTAACACCAATGCATTGCTCCTCTTGGATTGTTACAGCTTGGCAGCTGCTAGGCGCACACCTCTTTCTGATCCGTCCACCAATGCACCTTTGCGCAGGGCAAAGATCGGATCTGAGCGGGGGCGTGAATGATATCATACTCTGCGGTGGGCCAGAGCTTACACCGGCGTTCATCGCAGCACATTTGGAAATGGACGCTTTTCATTGGGTGAACTGTGAAGCAAATCCACAAGCCGGACGTTGTTGCAGCTATCAACCAATCATGGCTTGGCCGCGTCCGTGCTACCCGCTGCGATCTCCGCCGATGGTTGTTAGCGAGGGCCCACGCCTGTAGGCGGCAGTGATTTTGTGTACGACATAGCTGTGCCCTAAGTCAACCCAATCTATTACACATTCCGCTGTCTGCCGCGCGCTCAGGCAGACAAGGCAAACACAAAGGTGAGCTTAGGAGAGAAGGCAACTGGTGAGCACACGAGATTGTGCGAGACACCCGTGTCGTACATGCGTAAGAGTGGATTCATTATCCTGCCTCTAAAGTACGACAAGGCACGTCCTTTTTAGCCATCGGGTTCGTGCAAGCATACCGAGTCGGAACGCTGGCTAGTAAGCGATGCGTTTTTCTCACACATTAGGTGTCCCGACCTAAGCCCAGCAAAGTGCACCCATGAGACTCCCAAATCGAGCGTAGCGGAGTGCACCCATAAGACTCCCAAATCGAGCGTAGCGGACTGCACCCATAAGACTCCCAAATCGAGCGTAGCGGACTGCACCCATGAGACTCCCAAATCGAGCGTAGCGGACTGCACCCATGAGACTCCAAAATCGAGCGTAGCCGAGTGCACCCGTAAGACTCCCAAATCGAGCGTAGCAGACTGCACCTAACGGAGCTAAATAGCGTGTGGCCGGCTATAGACGTACTTGTTCTAGGAGCAAGAGTGCGTCTAAAAGCAATAAGGTAGAAGCCGAGTATAGATAAGTAGACATAGTTAGTTCTATCTCTTAGCTATACAACCCTACTATTAAACTAGATAAAATTAAATTTAAAAGACCTTTAACTAGTTTAGGTATAACGTACCTCACGGGTAAGTGGGCCACCCTGTCTAGTGGGCCACTTTTGCCAAGACCACACCAAAACTCTCTCCCTACACTAATGCCTCAACAACAAGGTCAATCAGACGCGTTAAAAGAAGCTCAGATACAGCTTGCACTTTAAGCTATCAAACAGGATGCGAATCTCTCCCTGCGACGCGTTGCAGCTATCTTCAACGTGCCCCGAACTACACTAGCCCAACGACGCGCTGGACAGCCCTCAAGAGTTGATTCTATGCCTAGCCGACGGTATCTGGATGAGCACGCAGAGGAGGCGATTGTTGATCACGTTCTTTACCTTATACAGCGAGGAGAACCCCCTCGCTTGTCAGATGTGGCTGATATGGCCAATTTGCTGCGACAAGAGCGTGGAATGGCCCCTGTTGGCCGAAATTGGCCCAGTACGTTTGTAAAGCGTTAACCAAGGCTAAAAGTAAAGTTTAGTCGCAAGTATGACTACAAGAGAGCCCTCTGCGAGGATCCTGAGATAATACAGGGCTGGTTCAGCCTAGTAGCTAATGTCAAAGCTAAGTACGGCATTGTGGACGAAGACACGTACAACTTTGACGAGACTGGCTTTGCAATAGGTCAGATTACCCCTGGAGCAGTGGTTGCAGACGTAGAGAACCGAGGACGAGCAAAGCAGATACAGCCAGGCAATAAGGAGTGGGCTACGTTAATCTTAGGCGTAAATGCTGCAGGGTGGGCTATTCCACCCTTTATTATCCTTAAAGCCAAAACCTACACCACCAACTGGTCTAAGGACAAAGATCTGCCCTAGGACTGGGTAATTGGGGTCTCTGAGAACGGCTGGACCAACAACGAGCTTGGTCTTAACTGGTTAAAGCACTTTAACAGGCATACTAAGGAGCGTACCTATGGGACCCACCGTTTGCTACTTATAGACGGCCATGAGAGCCACCAGGCCGCAGCATTCACCCAATACTGCAAAGAGAACAAGATTGTAACTCTTACAATGCCTGCGCACTCATCGCACCTCTTGCAGCCGCTTGATGTGGGTTGTTTTGCCCCTTTGAAGCGGGAGTACGGGCATCAGGTCAACAAGCTCTCGCGCAACCGGATCAACCACATAGACAAGCAGTCGTTCCTAGTATGCTTAAGAGCAGCATATAACGCGACTATCACCCCTAGCAACATCCAGGGAGGGTTCCGAGGCGCTGGATTGGTCCCCTTTGACCCAGAACGGGTCATATCAACCCTCAATGTGAGGCTGCGGACTCCATCACCCCAACTACCTACCAACAACGAGCCCTGGCAGTCCCAAACCCCCAAAAACCTGCTTGAATTTCAGTCGCAATCAACTCTAATTCGAGACAAGTATAAGAGGCAGCAGGGCAGCTCACCAAATTCAGTGTATAGCGCGCTAGAGCACTATGCAAAGGGGGGAGCAAAGGTAGCGCACCAGCTTGCGTTGATGAGAAAGGAACGTGATGAGCTTCGAGAGGCTCTAGCAGCTGCAACAGAGCGCAAATCACATAAAAGGAAGCGAATTCAAACAGGAGGGAGCATAACAGTTGAAGAGGCACAGCGTTTAACTGCTCTAAAGGAGTTTGGCGTGCGTGGTGATGGTAAGAAGCCAAAGAAGAGGATGCGCGCTGAAGGAGGTGAACTATCCCAACGACGGTGTGGAACGTGCGGAGAGACAGGGCACAACGCGCGAACGTGTAAATAACACTTATCTACTATGGACCTTGCCAGGACGTCTTCCTCAGAACCCCCATACGCGAGGTGCTGTTACTATACTACAATTTAATGTGAAGTTTGGTGTGGTCTTGGCAAAAGTGGCCCACTAGACAGGGTGGCCCACTTACCCGTGAGGTACGTTATACTCCTATCTATTATAACCTTACTTATAGCACTAGTTAACTATAAAGGCTAACATAGTATAGAAGATAGTAGTTATATGTATATTTAGTATAGAGTATCTTTTCCCTACCTAGCGCCTTATATATTCTATATAATAAAACTATATAAGGTAGAACTACTATTTAAGTAACGTACCTCACGGGCGAACGCCGCACACGGGCGAACGCCGCACCTAGTTTTACTAGTTAAATCTCTGTTTTTACTTCTAAATAACTCCTCTAATACTAGGTATTAATTGCTTAAATTTTTATAGTAGAGCTGTAAGTATATTAAGAAACCATTTCTAAAATGTAGGAGCTATTACTAGAGTAGAAAATAAGCTATTTAAGATAATATAAATTGCAGGGATTATTTAGACCCACTTTTCTATACCTCTAGATCTAGAGGAGCAAGAGCTTAGCTACTTACAAGGCTTAAAGTACATGTACATAAGATATATATATTTAATTTTTAGAAGATTCTATAAGATAGTTCTAGAGCTATTAGCCTCTAGATGTTTGGTTTTCCCTAGTAAAACTAGGTGCGGCGTTCGCCCGTGTGCGGCGTTCGCCCATGAGGTACGTTATAACAGTTGCAACTTAGGAAAGATAAGGATTAGTTAAGCTTTAGCACTAAGTAGTCTAATTATTAATTCTTATGCATTGTTAATGCTGTTAGGTAGAGTTCCTTTGCTATTAGATTCTAATGTAATGTTTATAAGTCTTTCCTAACTATATTAACACGGCAGGAATACAGCGTACAAGGAGACTGTACAGATAATAGGGGATAGAGATATAGTCTACCTAAACAATATAATTGTAATAGTAGCTATCAACTCTTTGTACGCAATAAGCAAAGGTGTTTATAGGCGTAAAGTGCTTGTTCTTACCTAGTCCTGCAGAGTGAAGCTACGGCAAAATGTTACGTTTGCCGTGCTGTTAGACAGCAACTGTATCGCGAAGCAGACCTAATATATTCTAGGTGAGTATGCCTACGAACAAGCAGTGCGAATGCAGGACGGTCGCATTCACCTGCTAGTTCCGACCTACGCAGGCTTTCTAGCTGAAGAGATGCTTAGCGAACACGACATACGAAAAGTAGAGGAAGGCGAAGGGCTTCTGTTTAAGCAGTGCTTACCGCTTCTTAAAGCAAACGTTTGCACATTATTAGACTTATAGATTGTAATTAAAAGCTCCTAACTTGTTTAAACAACATAAACGCCCCATCTTCGGAGTCCTAACGTGTTAAGCGTGTCTAAGGAGATACTCGGCATGCAGCGCTACTAATGCTCTGGCCCCATAATCTATCTCGTCTCTTATTTGATTTTCTGCAACCAGCGCGAACAATGTGTCTTGCCTCTTGCATACGCAAATATTTGCGTATAACAGGAGCTACCGAATCCTTCGCGTCCTAAAGTGTTATTGGATTTGTAGCAACCCCTCTGTGTTGTACATAACCGCTTTACTCTGCTGTAACGGCACTAGGATCACGTCTGCACAAACACTAGCACACATGCTGCACTGTGCTTAAAGGCTCCGCAGCCTGCTCTGTTTCTGAAGACAGAGAACCTTAATATTTTTGTGTGCGGGCAGAGGCCAGGCGTAGAAAAGAGGGACTAGGTTGTTTCCTATCTAATGAGGGGAAGAGGGAATATACACCCTACAGATGATTATGTAACAGAGCACGTGATGCTGGCTAACACACCCCCCCAGCTTGAGTGAATAGCAAGAAACGAAAGCTGTAAATGAGCGTCTTGCGTCTCCAAAGCTAGACGTCTTACTCTGTAGGACCCTCTGTTTACAGACCTGAATCTGATCTGTCTCGCAGTTTGGATGATAGATCGCTTAGTCCTAGCTGGCGTACAAAGTTGGCGTGTCTCTGACGACTAAGGATCTTCGTAAGGCCATCAGCTGGCATCTCTGCAGTAGCCTTCCAATCTACCTGCAGTCTGCCCTCTGCTACCTCCTGGCGTACCCATTGATGGTGTACGTCTACATGCTTCAGCTTCGTCTGAAGCTTGTCAGCTGTCTTTGTTGCGATTAAGACAGTTTGCTGGTTATCACACCACAGTGCTGGTGTTAACTCTGGGTCAAACTGGATCGCTTTAAAGAAGCGCTGCCACCACTCCATCTCTGATCCGGCTGTTGATAGAGAGAGTAGCTCGGCCTCTGTAGTCGATTTCGTGACTGATCGTTGGACTGTCGCCTTCCAATCAACAGGCAGTCCATACAGCTTGAAGATATAGCCTTGAGAGCTGCGTCGCGTCTCTGGCTCGTCGGCAAAAGCAGCATCTGATGCACCATAGAAGAGAGGCTCATGCTCGTGCTCTTGCTGGGATAGCATTGTGATGCTCGTTATGCCTTGCTGCTTATCTGCGGACGCTCGAATAGCCAAGTGTTTCGTGCCTATCAGGTACCTCCATACATGGCAAGCTGCGTACATATGCTTCTGCCCGGGATTCTGCAGATGACGTGCAAGTACTGAGTGTGCTCTCGCGACGTCTGGTCGTGTCGAAGTCGAAATGTAAGCCAGTGAGCCGACTAGCCGCTGGTACCTTTGAGTTCGCGCAGCACTTGGTTCCTCTGTTGATGGCAAAAGGGCATTGTCCCTTAGGGGAACATCTGGACATCTTACGCTTGACTTCAGGTCAAACTTTGCTGCAATCTTATTGATGAATGAGTCTTGAGTCAGGTAGATAGAGCGACTGAGCTCCTCGCGGATTACGCGGATACCAAGGAACCACTTCAGCTCGCCTAATTCACGGATCTCGTACGTTGTAAGCAGCTGCTGCTTGAACGTCTGGTAATAGCCCCTGTTGAGCGGGTGAACAAGAACGACAATATCGTCCACGTAGAAAAATACGATCAAGTGATCATTCGTGTATAAGCATGGCACTCCTGGCACTGGCTCTAGGCTAAGCTTCTTCAAGGTCGATGATAGCTCCTGGTACCAGAGCAATGGAGCTTCTTTGAGGCCATAGAGAGCGCGCTGTAGTTCAAGTAGCTCTCCAAGCTCGTCTGTAAATCCTTCTGGCGTACGGCAGTACATTTTGCGTGGCAATCTCGCGTTGAGAAAAGCATTCATGGCGTCAAACTGAAACATCTGTAGGTCGAATGCTGCTGCTAACGCGATGAGGGCTCGAAAGACTTTAATTGCTAGCGTTGCCGCGTAGGTGTCTCCCCAAGCCTCTTGCATGTCTCCTCGTACGCATATACGCGCTTTGAACTTGTATAGGTATCCATCTTCGTCAAATTTGTACGTGAATACCCACATCAAGGGTAGAACCTCAGCATCTGCTGTCGCTGCAGTTGCCTCTGTCTGATTGAAGCAGTCTTTTGCCCAGCAGCTATCAAGCTCAGCTCGTGCTGCCTGTGCAAACTCAGCGCCAAATGGATGATTGTTCAGATCCTTCCATCGCTTTGGTGGATCCGGCAATTGGTCGCGATGTAATCGTAGCTTTGGCATTTCTCCTGTGAGCTTTGATGGGGCTGTCGGGTTCATTGCTACTGCAAATGCTCTATAGTACGTAGCTAGAGCATGATCTGGTGGCTTCCTGGTTCTTTTACCCGTAATGATGTTGCTGCTCACGATTGATGGGTCTGCCATCTTTGGAGCGTTGTTCTGTCGACGATCTGGTACGTAGTCCTCGGTATTGCTCCATCCTTTTGCCCATGTTGATGGCTGCTTTCGTGGACGGTCTCGCTTGCTCGTCACAGCTGGCCGTAGTGGTCCGTCTCCGCTGCTTTTGGCTGTAGATCTATCATCTTCGTGATGCGTCTGCGGCTCATCAAGCAGTTGATCTTGAATCTGTTCCCCAGTGTCTTGATCTTCAGCGCCTTGCTGATCTTCCACACTGATCTGTTCTGCCGGCTCGGAAGCTCGGTCTAGATCTCTGTCATTGCCTGTCCACTCCTGAGGTGGTACAGTACCGCGATCTGACGGTTCTGGTGTGGGCAGAAAGCTCTGATCCTTAGAAAGCTGCTGACGTTGTTGTAGCTCAGTTACTACTTCCTGATCTGCCTCTGCCTCCGCTGTATGCAGTATATTGAGGATCTCAATCTCTTCTTGCATAATATCTTCTTTCTCAGCCTTCTCATGGTCGTTGTAGAGGCTGCTTCTCTGGAATATCACATCTCTCACACGTATCACCTGGTTCTTTTTCGGCAGCCAGATGCGAAAGATGTTTGATGAGTCATACCCTACAAGGTATCCAACGAATGTACGAGACTCTAGCTTATCTGCCTTCTTCAGCTTTTTGTTAAGCGTGTACGCTTTGCACCCAATCTGGGAGAAGTGCGCGACTGAAGGCTGCTTGCCGTGAACGAGTTCGTACGGCGTCTTCCAATCAATAGATCTCGTAGGCGTTACATTCGTGATCTTTGTCGCCGTGATCGCTAGCTCATTTGATAGAGACTTCGGTAGACCTGCCTTAATGCGGAGCGATCTTGCTTTCGTAATGATGATGTTTCCGGCTTGTTCTGCAGCTCCAAGCTGCTCAGGCGTGTCAGGAGCACGCAGCTCAATCTTGAGGCCTGCTTGCCTCGCGATTCTGTAGAGTTCGAGGCCATAGCCACGATCCCCATCGACTTTGAGCACAATGACTGTGTACCCGTATTGTCGCTCAATCTTGTGTAGCAGCGCCTTGAGAGCTGCTATCACTACTGGTAGTGACTTGTTCGCAAGAGTCACTGCTTCGTGCCACTTTGAGTACTCGCATACTGCATGCAGCAGGTAGCGATCTCCATTGTAGCATGTTTCTCCAGTCGGTATGAGCTGTACAAGATCAACGACTATTCGATAGAAAGGCCTTGTCGCATGATCATCTGACGCGCGTCTGCTGACCTGAGCTGCCGATTTTGATTGTATACAGGTCTCACACTCGTGCATCCTTGGAGCTCTGGCGTCTTTGTCAAGAGTTATACCCTGTACATTCCTACTCAGATGGTCAATCACGTCCTTGCCAGCGTGTGCAAACATCTCATGAGCTTCGACATGGGATGTGTGAATTGGACGTCGATCTTCTCGCGATGGCTTGTACGCTCGCCGTACTGTCGCCGCGAAGCTGCTCAGAGCTAGGCGATCATTTTCTTCAGCGTCGACAATCCAATGCCCATTTGCGTATTTAAGCGAACAGATGACGTTTGATGGATGCTTCTGATACATTGCATCTCTCCCTGAGTCGAACTGCACGTCTATCTCTCGGCATCGTGAGAGGCTTACAACGTTTGTAAGGAAGCCTTCTACAAGTGCGACGTTAGACAATTGAATCTTGCCTATACCGTTCGGCCGGTTAACGCTGAACGTCACCTCTCCCCAGGCCTGTATCGCCAAGGTTGAGTCTCCTGCTAAGACCATCTCATGAGGTCTTGCCTTCCGTGTCTCTTGCCAGCCAAATCTCGTCGAGTTGCATACGTGAATATTCGAGCCTGGGTCGAGTATCCATCGATTACGTATCGCTGGCAAAGCCTTCTGCTGTACCTGTGCGACAGAGAAGCTGTTGTAGGTGACAAAGCTTGCGCTGCTCTTCCCACCATCAAGTGTGAGCGTCTCATCTGTGCCTTTTACTCTCTTGCCGTGCCGAGCTAGGAGCTTATTGATTCTCTTAACTTGCTCTGGATCCTTCAAGGCTGCTGCTACTCGGTCTTGCACAGCTTTAGCCGGTTGAAAGTCCTCGGGTCTCTTCGGATGATCTGGAAACAGGTACCAGCACTCTCTATACCAGTGCTTGCTCCCGCAGATACATTCTGGCTTGTATGGAGCTGATCTCGATGATCTCTGCTCCTTCTGATGCTGTTCTGACTTGGCTGATACACCTAATGACGCAAACGTACCAAGTGATGCCGCAGTAGGTCCGATTCTTCGGTAATAGATTCTGAACTGAGCGATGTAGTCTGCCACCGGTTGAACTTCATTCGTCTTGCCTGCTGTCTCTTTCATGATTAAATCATGATGCGATGATCCTGCCCATTCTGGCGCGATCGTCCTGATAGCTGACAGGAAATCCTCCTGAGCTCGACAGCCCGTTGTTTCAGGAAGGTCTACTTCCCTGCACTGATTCGTAATGTGAATCCAGTCGTCGAGCCACTGCTCGAGATCGCGACTCTGAGGGCCTTCCTGCAGAGATCGATACTTGACGATTAGCTCTCTGGTTCGTGTAGCAGTTGTCGGCGCGAACTGCTTCTTGAGAGCGATCAGTCGATCGTACACCTCATCTTTTCCGTTGATGAGGTAAAGGTGACGAGCAGCAATCGTACGGCTGATATCCAAAAGAAGTTCGCCTTCCTTCTGCTTTTTCTTCGCGTACTCTGCTCTTTCATATCTCCAGTCGTGGAGGAGATCACTGTACACTGCCTGCTGGCCTGCGTCCAGCTGGGCAATCGCTGTCGCTCCAGCTCTGACATCGCTGGGCAGTGGTTTGATAGGTTCTTCGAGCTTCGGTAGCTCGCTCTGTGGTTTCGAGATGTCATGGTACTTCCAAATAGCATCTACGACGGCTTTCTCTCGTCGTAGCTGGAACCATGACTCCCAATCGACTGGTTTATCCAGTATAACGGTCACTCGTGTGACTCCAGCGTCGTTGTACGACATCGTGATCTTCGTGATTAATCACCAAACTGATCTCTGTACAGAGCAGCAGTTCTGGTCCGTTAGCGACACCACCTGATGGCTGTCGACTAGAAAGGTCTTTGACGCTGATCAGCTGTCAGTAGACAAAACGAGGTAGAAGTGAACGTAGTCGTTGTCAGTTACACGTCTAGAGCTGTTTTAGTGCTGAGTAGCGCAGTCTAAGAGGTGCAAACCGGGCTCATAACTGTGTGCGGGCAGAGGCCAGGCGTAGAAAAGAGGGACTAGGTTGTTTTCTATCTAATGAGGGGAAGAGGGAATATACACCCTACAGATGATTATGTAACAGAGCACGTGATGCTGGCTAACACTTCCTGTTCTCGGCCAGGTACCTCGCCACTGACCATCGAGGCAATCTCTGCGTTATGTATGCGGCTGCTTGCACGAAGCTAGCGGCATCCTGTCCGCCTGAATCCAATGCGTTCAACACACTCAGACTCATCAACATACAGGATGTGGTAGGGACGGAAGGAGGACAGGTTGTATAAGTAGTAATCACAGAGTTCTGCGTTGTGTCCACTAGCTACTCGACGTCACGCTTCTTCACCAGCCAGCAGACTCCAACGTCCGACTTACAATAGAAGTTAGCACAAGTGTCCCAAAGTCGTCTAACAGAAAGATGGCCATCGATGCATCGATCGGGCTTCTCGAGAGGGCTTTTGTGGAAAGCTTCGAGCATTTTCGGTGTTACAGATCGAGGGCATCCGCAGCCCTTCCATGGCGCTTCGACAGAGCCGGATGCTTGACAGCCCGAACATTGCAGCCAGTTGCATCAGCCATTTGAATAGCCGTAAGACCGTTACTTAGCATTATATCGTGCATCATTTTGCGCTGTAAAACCGCCAGATCTGGCATCTGTCGCAGACGGTGGTTGCGGAGCAATCGGTAGCGATGATGTCAGAGCAGCAGAGAAGGTTGTGTGGCCAAGAGGCCTGCAAGACAGCGGCGCACGCAGCCAGGCTGAAGCCCAGCTGGAGCCTCGCCACAAACACCAGCGCCGACTGACGCATTCCAGTACTACTACATTATCATGGCCTCCGCCATCTCCTTTAGTGACGCGAACGCCGGCTTCCAAGCTAAGGCCGCTATAGGGCAGCAACCTAAAGATGAGTTGTCAGTAGCAGAGTGGGCCACGGTGCTCTACCGTGCAGCGTGGTTTGCGGAGAGTACAGGAAACATTGCTGATGCTGAGATACTAGCTACGAAGGCAATGAAAGCGCGGAAGAAGGTGCTGGGGCAAGAGCACGAGGATACACTGTGGAGTGTAGCAATGGTGGGACTGGTATATAGAGTTGGAGGCCGATGGGACGATGCCAAGAAGCTAGAGGTGAAGGTGATGGAGATTCGCAAGATGAAGCTGGGAGCCGACCATCCCGACACGCTGACCAGCATGGCCAACCTAGCGTCAACATACAGGAATCAAGGCCGATTGAGTGATGCCGAAGAGTTGGAAGTTCAAGTTCTAAAGACTCACAAGACGAAGCTTGGGGCAGACCATCCCTCTACGCTGACCAGCATGGCCAACCTAGCAGCGACATACAGGAACCAAGGCCGATGGGACGACGCCGAGAAGTTGTTTGTGCAAGTAGTAGAGACTTGCAAGATGACGCTAGGAACAGACCATCCTGACACGCTGAGCAGCATGGCCAACCTAGCGTCGACATACAGGAATCAAGGCCGATGGCACGATGCTGAGAAACTGTTTGTACAAGTTCTAAACACTCGCAAGACGAAGCTTGGGGCGGATCACCCCTCTACACTGACTAGCATGGCCAACCTAGCGTCTACATGCAGTAACCAAGGCCGATGGGAAGATGCCGAGAAGCTGCAAGTGGAGGTGCTGAAGACACGTAAGACAAAGCTGGGAGACGACCATCCAGACACGCTGACCAGCATGGCCAACCTAGTGTCAACATACAGGAATCAAGGCAGATGGGAGAACGCTGAGAGGCTGCAGGTGGAGGTGGTAGAGACGTACAAGACAAAGCTTGGATCAGACCATCCGCTCACGCTGACCAGCATGAACGACCTGGCATCGACATACACAAACCAAGGCCGATGGGGCGTTGCCGAAGAGCTGGAGGTTCAAGTTCTGGAGACTCGCAAGACGAAGCTGGGGGCAGACCATCCCGACACACTGACCAGCATGGCCAGCCTAATGTCAACATACCGTGAACAAGGACAACAGGGCAAGGCCGAAGTTTTAAGATTGCAATTGATAAATTGCAGAAAGGGTTTGGACAGTGGGGATACAATCGAGGACTCTAACAGTATCTCTGACGTCTCCGACATACCGTCGCTTTTCTCTGCAAGCTCGTCTTTGGATAGCCGCTCATCTGCGGGGCTGTTTGGAGATGATCATTGGACAGCGACTCAACACCTAGCAAGCACACTATCCCAGGATCCTTTTCTTCGACCACTATATACTCGTGCTCTGCAAGAGATCGGGCCGAAACGATTCTCAACACAACATGACCGACTTCTGAAGAAATTTCTGGCAGACCTTCGATTAGAGAGGAGCGACCATATCCATCTGCAAGCTGTTCGCTTTCTACGAAATCGATCGAGACGACAAGAAGTGACGGCACAGATTTGTCGATTCAATCGACCACACTCCAGTCTTGCAGATCAGCAAAAGATGCAGCAGATCTTAGATCAAGAAGAAGACCGGAGCTACCGTCTGGATCATTATCTCGAAGCGAGGAGTGAACCCCTGCCAGAGATGAAAGCCGGATATGAAGAAATCGATGATACAGATGACGATGGATACAATGAAGATGACGAAAATGAGGAAGAAGAAGAATCTGACGACGAAATTGTGAAGGTACAGGTTGAAAAACTTCCTAATATCGAGTCAGTAGTGGCAATTCTCACCAAAGGACCGTCATTCCGGTCATTCAGAACAAGCCTGCAATCTTTAGTGGATCCTCGCACGACAATAGAGGAAGCGCTGAGTTCCCAAGACATCAAGGTGTTGCAACAATTACTAAAAAAACGGTTTGAGGTCGTTGCCAAAGGCGAGTACTCCTGGATTCGTGAGCTAGATGAGATTGGATACACATGCGACGAAATTGCAGAACTTTTGTTCGATCAGGCCAATGACGCTCCCTGGATATACTTCGAACCGAGCAAATACAACCCTCTTACAGTACGAACTGGTGTTCATCTTCCAGGATGCGTACATCAGTTTCCCTTGTCCGATCGATCCTCTCTTTATCAATCAGCCACAACCCAATCACATCTTTCTCCTGGTGGTTGGCGACATGTTGTCAGAACTGTTGAAGAGCTCTGCGGTGTAGCCGGTGTCACGCCAACAAATCGAGACAGAAAAAGCTGGGATGGCTTCATCATATTCGAAGAGGAAAATTCTGTGGCCACAGTCACATGCTCTCGATCTCTCGAAAGTGTTCATTCGGAGCATTGTGCGATAATCGCCCGGCTCATAAACTCTCTTGGACGCTTCTGCCAAGCTGCAGGCTATGTTCAAGCTGCGGGGCTTTGTTGCGATTCATTTACTATACTGTGTCTACCGCTACAATATACTGGTCAGCAATCTTCATTGGAACCCTCAGTAGAGGTCTGTCGGATCGACTTCGAACTTCCCCTGCAGCTGTTATCGGAGTTGAAGGATTTATCTGTCATACGCAACACAAGCCCGGCAGATGTTTCGAGAGCCCAAGAGATGGCCTTGCAGATCTTACGACCTTTTGTGCAAGGTGTTACGGAAGTCTTCTCCGACGACATTGTTAATGCTGGTCTTCAAACCTGTTGCCTGGCCACTCAGGTCGTTTGCTTAGGCTTTCTATCGTACACTCAGGCCCATGCTGGAACCATCCGGCCGCTCTTTCTGGATACTCCGCTGAAGAAGATCCGTCTACTTGGCAATTCGACATCCACTGATGGAAACGCTTGGATGGAAGCGAGCCTCAACAATCTGACATGTTTCGGAGACATGATACAATCTCAGGTCCTTACCTTCAACCTGATACAGCCACGCATCTCTTCCCTGCCAATCACCGAAGGGACCATATACAATCTTTGTACAAACGCGTATGACCTTCTTGACACATGGGGCCCCGGCGAGTTCTTAATTCGAGGTACAGATATGATGCCTTTCGCCATCCAGATTGGCAACGGGGTTGTCTACGCATCTGATTCGATTGGCAACAACAAATTTCATTGGAGTAAAAATGTCTTCATTGAAAGCCTACCTCAAATTGCTCTCGATCCACTGAGCAAGATGATAATTGGAACATCAGTTGTTGTCAACGGGAACTGCGGAATTGATGCAAATCATTGCTGGGCAACTTCATCTCAGTTTCTCGAGCCCCTTGGTCCTGACGGAACTCACTGGGAGCTCGATGAGAAGCAGTTTGGAATCCAAGCCGGAAATTACGTCATGGTTCAGGCCATCGCCGCCTCACACAAGCTTCCTGGTCTGACTTTGAAACAGCATAGACTTCAGCAAGATGATGAGATGCTTATTCCTTTCTTGGATAATATATGGGCCGTACAAGTGAGCTTTTGCACGCGTGTTGCTCGAAGAGTGCCACTCCGAGAAATGATAGCCGACCTGCTTCCAGTATTCGCGATGGCGTCGTCTTCCCACACTGGAGCATATCTATGGGAAGAGCTCCTGAAAGTAGATATTATCAACGCATTTCGGCACAACAATATCCGCAATTTGTTGGTTAAACTTTCTTCACAACTTCACCAACACGTTCTGGGAATGATTCGGAGAATATTCCAAATACTCCAGCAAACAGGACTCGACCGTGAAGGGAAAATCCTAGTGGTGGCGTGGCCGCATGAACATGAATTGTTCAGATGTTTCAGAATCGCCTGCGAAAGAGAAAATTCATGGGCTGGCGTCCTTGCGGACTCAGAGGATTCCGCTACCTTCGCCTACATCACGACTAGGTGTTTCGAAACCAAAAAGATCAAGTGTAGCGGGCCTAGTCCTACTTGGCGGAGTACTATTCGTCTATTGGAAACAGCTGTTGTACTTCATGGCAGAGACGCTTCCTCACCCACAACTGCTCTGCAGCACGATGTGACGTACTTTTTCCAGAAGCCGGATCGCCTCCTGTACGTCAAAGCTCAGAGATCAGATACCGCCGATGTAGCAAACCTAATCGCTTCCAGCATGACGAGTCCACTAGATATCCAGCGGAGATTGCTCGTTAGACTCACGAAAGAGCGCAAACAGCGGGCAAGACTTCGTGAAAGGATAGCCTCTGATGATCTTGCCGAGAAAGTGGTCATTCTGCAGTAGTTAATATCGTTATGTGAGTCATACAATCAATCATCACACTAGAACTTCGATTGTTGTTCTCGGACATGTCTGCGCGTTGTTCACGCGTATTATACGTGGCTATATAGGATAGTAGAGAAGGGATTTAAGAGTGGAGTAAGCCTCTGTGTGCGCAGGCTAGCTGGTTTTAAGGCTGCTAATTACAGCTCGGTAGACTGCAATTGGCCAGGTTTGACCAGGAGCATCCATAGCTGACAAGGATCATACAGCATTATCGCCAGCGTGAAAGGTGAGGTCGGTTTTGCAGAGTGCTGTACCGTACAGTACTCGTAAAGCATGGTGGATGTAAATAGCGCATTGTATTTATTACACCTATTTTGCAATGACGGATGCTCGCAGGTACGTACTAGCTGAATAAGTGCTAGCAGATTATGATAGTTGGCCACTGGCTAGGGCTTGCAGGGGTAAACCTAGTCTGTAAGGGGTTTCTTACAAAAGTTGCTTGCACAAAAGGCGAGGGCGGTTTTGTAAAGTACTGTATACGAGCCGGAGGATAAGATTCAGCACCGCAACGGCGAACTTTATCGAGTGAGGGTACACGGACGAAGTGTCATCGCCTACGATGTATCAGTCGGCAGGTCAACTACAGTAGGAAGACATGCCGATGACGCGGAGGAAGTCCTGTGCGAAACTTGACACGCGGACCTGTCTTGCGCTGTAGCCATTGGTGTGCTTTCTGTTCTCTCGAGTGGGCGCTGCCCTTGCTGCCTTGCCCTTCCCAGGGCTTCCGCTAGCCAGACGATCAGCAGACACATGCGCTAGATTTTTGATCGCTGTGCCTGTTCCCTGTGACGCAGCTCAAGGGCATACGGCGAGTACTCAGCGTGGGCGCTCATACGGAATCCCCAAGCTGCAAAAACTCTGGCGAGGAACGAAACAGTGGATGGATAAGGTCTTGAATATTGTGGGGTGTGTGTCAACTATAGCATTGCGCTTGCTTTGGAATGCTGCAACGCGGACTACACGTTCAGATATTGGATAGTAATATCAACGCTCTCCAAGAGCGGTCACGACGCTCTACTCGGCATGACTGGTGACACAGTTGTGTATCCTGAAGGCTACCGGACATGCACTCGCTGCTTTCTTCGCTGTAGTTTGCTGTAGTTTGCTGTAGTTTGCTGTAGTACACAGTCCGAAACCGTTCATGGGTATAGTTCGTACAACACAAGTCCGCGACTCAGCACCGGACTAGAATAGTGTCTCCATACTCTATATTTACTGGCCCTTACCATGCGTCTAGACCTGTTCTCTGCAGCACAAAAGGTGTCGCCCAGACGGGCTCTAATCAGGTTCATGTACTATACTATAGCATATACAGTCGGGTGCCAAAAGTCTGTTCGCACGGGCGCACGAGCCACTACACCAACATTGCGAGCTTAACTTTAAAGTAGAATAACCCTACACAACGTAGACAAATTTAGACAATTTAAGTAATAAATAAATCGCAATACACTTAATATCGAGTCTGATATCCATTTGCTTGTCTTACAGCGTCTAGGCGTCGTGGCATTGACGTAATCAGTCGGCGGATAAGTGAGTCGGGTATTGCAGCCCATGCCTCGTGCAAACCCAATTCAAATGCCTCCCAGTTAGCTTGAGAGCCACTTATATAGTCAAACTTGGGGTGAAGCTTATGAAGCTTCTGCTTGAGCGCCCACCAGAGGTGTTCAATTGGGTTAAGGTCTGGAGAATATGGTGGCCAGTCAACTGTGGCAACCCCGTGAATCTCTAACCATTCCGTACAGGCACGCGCAGTATGGATAGGTGCGTTATCCTGCATAAACCACTCGCCGGGCCTGTAGTAGGGCAGGAGCCCTTCTTCCAATGCCCACAGGTAGCTTTGAGCCGTATACCCACGCCGTGCAGCTGCCTCGCCCCTAGTCATAATCACTAGAGGACTACGCCAAACTCGACCCCCCGGAGTCAACGATACCGACGCCCACACCATACGAGCAGGTTGGCGAGCAGTATTCACCTCCTCCACCATCTCGTGAGACCATTTCTCCTCTGGTAATCGCCATACCCATGTGGTGTTGTGGCCAGATCCACGAGCAACGCTGCACTCGTCACTAAACCTAAAGACTTGCCTGCCCCAGTTGAACCCCTGCCACGCATGAGCAAGAGCTAGACGAGATTTAGCTGTAAGCGTACTGATTTTTGGTCTACGCTTTGCTCTGAACTTGCGTAGGCCTTCATTGGCTAAGGCGCGTTGAACAGTACGACGTGATACTCGTGGGTGGGTGGCCCCGACGTCTCGTAGGCCGGCTTCCTCCATGAGCTTGGAGTACTCTATTTGAGGGTTTTTGCGAGCACAACGTCGTAGCCGGCGATGATCTCTACTAGTCAAAATAGGTGGCCGGCCTGTTCTTGCTTGCGACGTGGTGCTGGAGGTGGCTTTCCATCGAGCAACTGTTTTCTGCACGCAGCGTTGGGTGCAGGAAAGTGCTTCTGCAACTTTAGACGTTGACACACCAGCTTCAACCTGCGCTAAGCAATAGACTCGCTGCGCCTCTGATAATTCACCCCCGCGCATACGATTGCCCGAAATTTCAGTGCCAAAAGACCTCATCTAGATGGAGTATTATAGTGTTAAAGAAGGTGCTGCTCTAGAGGATTGTGGGGTAGTTATGGCCCGTGCGTTTCGGGCGAACAGACTTTTGGCTAAGTACTGTATATCGGGGATGCCTCCATAATTGCTGGCCTAGGCCTGCAAGTCTTGATCTCTGCTGCGTTTCTAGTATGCTGCATAGCATTTCACATCCGGTTTAGAGCGCATTTGATGGAAAGAATCGATCCCTCAATCATGGCAGTCCTGCTTGGGAATGTTGAACGCAACGTCTGTACTAATCCAAGTGCTAAACGTGTAAACACGTGTCGCATGATTGAGTATGCGATGCGATGGGATGGTTACCTGCCTAGCAACGAGTGGCCTACTTATGCTTTTGACGGGGCTATGGAATTCGCCGTCATGACTTGTTCCCTTGTGTGGTATCCAAAACCGTTTCAATCGGGACGAGACGAGTCTATGGAGCTTGTGGACAGCTCGGCTACTATAGGATGTTTGACGGACGTCTAGTCTCTAGCAGAGTTATCATAAAGACAAATCCCATAATGGTAACCTACCTATAATTAAATGTGGAGCACGAGCGTGCTGGCAGAGTACAGTTGGTGTGATTGAAACTCTTCGTGTCTCAATGTTATTCGCTCAAATGCGCGTCTCGATAGGATTGCTGTCGCCATACAGATTGGCGTTGCATGCAACTGTGCACAAAGCTCTATAAGGCTGCTCGGAATCACTTCAAACAGGGCCACGATCGCTGTGCAATCCGAAACGAGGCAATTAGTGGCCGATGCGCAGGGAGCCCTAGAAAACCTCGGGATCCGGGGTCCAGCTGATTGACCGGGCAACGGCTGAACTTGCGGTGTAGCATTGTCGCATTAGCTCCAATTCCATCGCTTAGGAGAGTGAAGTGTTCTTCCAGAAACATAGGAAGGAGGAGCCCACCCGTTGCTGATTACGACGCGTTGAGATGGGAGCGGGGCAGCGAAAGAAGCGCCTAAGTGTGGCCATAATAGGAGGTGGGCCCGGAGGTCTTGGCGCCGCCATCGAACTTTCCCGACTTGGATTCGTTGATTGGGAGCTGTACGAGAAGAAACCCGAAATCAGCGAGACTGGAGGTGGAATATCGCTAAAGCCGCACACCTGGAGACTGCTCGAGTTGAACCGCACAGCGCAATACGTCCGTGATGATGCTTTCTTCAGACATGAGGCAGGCCTGATCGAGCAGAGGCGGTGAGTGGACTTTCAATGCAGGCATTGAAGCACCGCTTACATTGACACGCAGTAATGGAAGAACCGGTGCAATCATTTACGAGCTTACTGCTCCCGATGATGTGCCTCACAGTCATCAAACATGCCGCTTGACTCGAGCGAGACTACAAAGCGCGCTGCTAAAGAACGTGGACCAAGCCCATGTCCATGTTGGCAAGAGACTGGTGAGATTCGAGCAGATTGAAGACGAGAAGGTTCGGGTCTTCTTCGCAGACGGCTTCGTCGATGAAGTCGATATGCTTATTGGTGCGGACGGCATCAGATCTGTATGTGAGAGCATCTCAAAGCGTCTCAACTTGACTAACGATCGATTAGCTAATTCGTCGCACTTGTTTCCCGACTTATACACTCAGCTACAGCGGGCAGTGTGTATATCGGTCCATTGTTAGTAAAAGGAAGGTTAGCGGTATCGAAGACATGCCTTTTGCGCCCGTATTCTGGAAGAGCGTCAGTGGCTTGTATGTCTACACTTGTCCTCTAGGAGATGATGATTTCGAAGTCACTGCTCGCATTCGGCGGACTATAGCAGTAGAAGATCAGGTCAGCTGGGGCCGATCTTTCCATTTTCCGGACCTGCTTCCCGAGTTTGACGACTTTTGCGTACAAGTACAGGACATCCTTCGACTGGCTGCGGAAGGAGAAACACAAGAATTTGCCTTGCTAGCTGGGCCCCATCTTGACCGCATGACCGCACACCAAAATATCGCATTCATCGGTGACGCTGCCCACGCATTCTGCGGTAATTTCGGCGCTGGAACAGGCTTTGCGCTGGAGGATGTCTACACCTTGGGCAGATGTCTGACCTGGGCCGCTGAATGCGATCAAAGCGCAGCCAAGGCCCTCGAGCTGTACGACCAAATCAGATCGCCTCATTATGAACGTCTCAATACCACATTAACAAAGTTCGTCGATATAAAGAGCAAGCTCAGTACTGAATGCTTAACGATTGACGAAGAGATTGAAGCTCGGATCCTGAGGATCGCACATGCCTCGGAAACTTGGATGTACTATTATAACATTGAAGACGTTGTGGAAAAAAAACTCAAAGAGGCCACCATACTTGCAAAGCCCACCGCAAGGTCAGGTAATGCAACGTGTGTATATTTATAATGAACTTGAATAAACCACAGGTCAACTTTCCAAAGCAGAAATGGATATAGATATGCATCAAAAATAACTCTCAGCACTGCACGTGAGTACTCGCCCATAGTCCAGCCTTGTCTTTGGATATCGCAATAATGATGGAATCCGGGTATCCGATATGGCTTTACATAAATGAGACAGAACACCGCCTGCAAATGAGAAGAAATGTTCTTGTAACCAAGATGTTTCCAGTCTAGTGTCTAGTTTGGAGAACATCCTGGAATAGAATTCAAACGCCTGCGATGTGTGAATGTGAGCCTGCAGAGTAGTAAACAGGATAGAGTCCATCGGCGAAATCAGACCTTATCTCTTCTCCTTAGTAGCAGCCCTTCAGGGAAGCTAGAGTTGGGTTCGCCAAGACGCAGTAGTAGCCAAATCGTTATAAGAACTGTGGCGTTCACATGACCTGTATGTACCAGCCATCACCATTAAATGTTGGCTTGACCGTCATGCACATGTACTTGGGTCAATTCTGACGACAATGGAACTCTCTCGTGACATGAGAGTCCATGCGGGGTTCTACTTCATTCGGTAGAACTCTGGACTTCCACGTTCTTGTATCCCAGACCCGCATCTCATCGTCGAAGGAACTCGAAGCAAATAATGAACCTGTCTGTGAGAACACAAATGCGTTGACTCCTTTCTTGTGGTCTCGGAGGATTCGGACGGGGTCACCATTTGATGCATCCCAGATCCTGATTGTCGTATCTTCAGACCCTGACACAACAGTGTGCGAGTCTGGGGAGAATGCAACTGTAGTAACCTTCATCGAATGTCCTCTGAAGGTCAAACATTCGCCTGTGCTGAAGTTCCAGAGCTTCATTAAAGAGTCATCTGACCCAAAGAGTATCCTTTCGCCATCTGGGGAGAACTTGACGCAATTAATGCCTTGCCCTTCGCCGTCCAGAATCTGGTCCGGTACACCCGAGAGATCCCCAACAGTCCAGAGTCTGATCATCTCGTCATCTGAGCCAGTGACGATCTTCAAACCATCAGACGAAAATTGCATGCTGTTGACGCAACGATTCTGGTTGTCAAATCGCCCAATCTCTGAGCCTGTGTGGATGTTCCAAAATACAATAGTCCCGTCCATCGAACCAGATGCCAGAACATCTCCGTCCGGTGAGAAACTGAGCGCATTGACCCAGCCAGCACGAGGTTCAAGAGTATGCTGGATCTTCATCGTACTGAGGTTCCACACCCTGATTGTAGTATCGTCAGACCCTGCAGCCAGTAGAACGCCATTCGGATGAATACCGACGGAGCTGACCTTCTCCGTGAAATCATCTTCGAGCATTTGCAGCCTGTCAGTCGTTCCGATGTCCCATAGTCTGGCCGCTTCCCTGCTGGATCCTGCAGCGACCTGTAAGCCATCAGATGTGAAGACCACCTCGTTGACGAAGTTGTTGGAACTTGGCATAGGGACCTGAGATCCTATATTTGCATTGCTGACTACCCATGACGGTGACGGTACTGGTTCGTCGGTGATTTGGCCTGGGATCCGAAGGGGTGGAAGCGTGAGATGTTGTTGAGTGGTTACCCACTTGATCGAGGGCTGCAATGCGACTATTTGCTGTCGGGCTGACTTTACAAATGGCAACTGACGGACGTTCAGAGTAGGCTGTTTGATAGTCAGCTATGTCCAGAGAAGCACCCAAGCTGTTATAATTACAAGAAGTAGTGAATGATACATCCTGACGAGGGCGCCGATTTCGGAACCTTTCTGCATTAATACCATGACTTGAACCCACTCATTTGACAAATTTTCAAAGAAACAGTGGGCGAGATCTCCATCATGGAGCTGTGATCGGCTTTGTCGATAATGTTCAATCCAGTACAAGCATGCGTAGCGGAGAGATGGCGACACTTGTGGCACTCGGTGACGACTCTTGTTTCCGTTAGGCAGACTTTGAGCAAGCTTAAAGCTCTCCAAGTATAATGGCAACATTTTTGACATGTGTTCAACGCAGCTGTCAGCCAGTGCAACGTGGGTTTCCTTCTCGTCGATCCATAAGTGTGGAACACTGCAGCGAGACTTTTCGAGAAGAAATTCCCGGAAGGTTGGATGATGGAGGCAGATGGGGGTTGAAGGATGGTCTGAAAGCCGTATTATCGGCTGAAGTCCTGCTAATGTCATTCGTAGTTCCTCAGACGATAGTCCGAGCAGAGCAGCAAGCGCTTCGATAGACAAGGCTGTACGTAGCACCACAATGTAGCCGAGAGCGTTTTTCAGACTGTGCACATCATTCTCATGCTTTGGAATGAAGTTTTGCAATACGGTGTCGTAGATCTGATCCAGTGAAGGTCTAAGGTCCACTAGTGATCCGTCGCGGTCGACCAGGATCGAGATACGGTCTTCCGGTCTTTTCGTCTCCTCCTCGATGAAGCGGCATGCCGTCGAAGCCCAGATAAACAAACCGCACGAGCTCTCAACCAAGGCCTGTACGGTCCTTGCGTCAGGCCAGCTTCGGGGTAGGCCGTGCTTCCTACGAATGTTGTGAAAACGGCTTTGGAAGAACAGTTGAATATCTCTGTTGACTTGATCACATGGTTCTTCGTGCAGGGTGACTATATAGCATTTGGATTCTGCCATCCAGGTAGCGTCTCTTGGCATCGAAATCTCAGAGCGACTGGAAATTAGTATTCGTAGGCGTACGTTGGCCAGTGGCCGAGTGGTCCCAAGAACTCGGAGGATATCTCGGACATCCCGTTCATCATCGCACTCGTCTAACGCGTCGATGACCATGAGGACTGTGAAAGGACGGATTTTCTCTTTGGCCAACTCTGAGAGCGGGTTGAGCACCAAGCGACTCCATTGCTCACGCAGAGGATGTTCAAGGATGTTTGCGTTCGCGGCAACTGCTTCACAGATGTGCCTTTTAGTGCGCGGTACAGCTATAGCTAATTGCCGTGCAATAGTTGTTACGAAGCGTTTAACATTGCTGAGGTGTCCGCTTCTTCCTGAGAAGAAGAAACATGCACCAAGCCGTCCGTTATCATGGTGAACGCTAGCGACCGTTCGGGCGATGGTAGATTTCCCTGTCCCAGCAATGCCATTGAGCCAGCATAGGTGTCGATCATCGTTTCCGGTGACCCATTTGTCTATACGTGCCAAGACTTCCTCTCGAGTGTGCGCGAGACATCTTGGCTGATGTATAGGGTCGCGCAGATCGAGTGTGGCCTCGGAGACCGAGGGAAGTACTTCTAGCTCCCGATCTCGTCGATCGCCTTCGGCTTGTCTTCTTTTGATCTGTTCGCGTAACCGATCCATGGCATGATCTGCTCCCTCTCCATAATTGTGGATCATGGAGACATTGAAGATACCAAGCCGACAGTATGCATTGTCTTCAGTCCGTCGCGTTTCACGTCCGGTGAACCATTTCAATCGTTCTTCGTAGCTAAAGCTTGTAAGGTCGACACCTCGTAAGGCGCGATGCGAGATTCCAGTTATTTCGAAGATACAATGTTCCAGCGAACTTTTGTCACCAAGGCGGAAGCCATCCCTCGAGTAAAACTCGACACAGCGCGGAGCCAAAAGTTCTTGTAGCGTCCAGCCACGCGTGAACCATCGACTCTTTCTGAAAGCAGGTTCCCATAAATGTATACTGAGTCGATTCGACACCCTCGAGTTGATCTCGCGTATTGTTGAGACATCTGTGAGATATACATAACACTTGGTGGCGTTTCGATAATACGAAAACATGGAAGTAATTGACTCTTGCAGTTCCTCGCTACTACCTCGGTTGATGCAGCAGGTATCAATCCAGAAGTATTCTAACTGATCTTCAGCGATACGTTCTGAGCAGAATTGGAGCTTGGCATGACCCAAAGGCTTCTCTTGTTGAAGGCCTCTCAAGGTCCTAGATAAGAAGTCTTTATAAGTGATCTCATCATCGTTGTTCTCCGACCACGTGTGAGACAGCACGGCATAGGATATTGCCAAAAGCTCTTCCTCGTCGAAGTTTTTAGTGAGTTCTAGGTTGCCATTGTCGAGGCGCCTAATGAGTCGCATGCTGTCGTGCGCTACTCAAGAGACGTTGGAAGGTTACCATCAGCAGAGCTGAGACTCGAAAGGGCATGCCGGGTGATGCTGGCGTCGACGGCGGTGCGCAACAATTTGACCTTGATCACTAGAACAGGCGGAGTAGCTAGAGACCCGAAGTGCGGGAAGGGAGTGTCCTCATAGTGGTGACAGGCTGGCGCCATGTGATCCGCAGGGTACGGGTGCCATTTCGCCGAGTGCAGCTCTATCAAAACCGCTGTAGCCTTACTGCAGGTCGGTAAACACGGTCGAATAAGAAATCATATTGCTTTGGGCTGAGATTCGCGAAGGTATGCAAACCTGGCATTCCCTGCGAATCATCGTCCCCCACGCGTCAGGCAAACGACGCATTGTTGCCTTTTGCAACGGAGGGCCGACCGGCCGTCATATGGACCCGATTTGTGTATGAAATAAATCAAATTAAAGATCATGAGCATACAGCCCTGTCAGATGCGTCAATCTGATTAGTAGCCTCATACTTGGAATTTGGCGACGTCAGTGTTTCTGGGGCAGGGCAAGCCTGTGGCCCTTTCTTGTAGCACCGCTCCTGCTGATATCAAAGCTGCTCACAAAACTATGTGGCAGTCACCTTTCCCCTCACAGATCGATTTGAAATCCAACGCATGATCACGAGGCGCAGTCACCGGTCAGACAGCACATAGGATGTCGCTGTCACTGCCCATCGCGGCTCTTCTCGTGTCGAATCTTGATGTCGTATTGTTCCTCGTGCGCCCCTGTAGATGTTGTCACATGCAGAATGATATGCAGTTATCATGCAGGTGAACCGCTTGTAAGCGGTGCTCACAGGATCGGGTTGGGCCGAATTGCACATGACGTAAAGTTTGAAGCCCCACAGATGGCGGAAGCTCTAATCCTTTGTACTGGGCGTCTAAATTCCAGCACATAAGGGTATTTTGTATACCGGCATGTCAAAACAAGTCGCGTCGAAGATGTCGTAAGATGCCGTACAGGCGTAGACGTCTGCAACGCGCAAGAAAGTCAAGGGCACTTTGCTGTAACTAGCAGTGACTACCTAGGTATCCCGCGCGTTAGGCCCGCGCGTTCCGCGCCTGCCTGTTCTTCCTATTCATGGCGCAATTGCCAGCCGCAACAACAAAATTGAATTTATAACATGCTTCACATCGTGTTATTACGCTCCTGATCACGTTTGATGCGACGTCGTCACTCAATCACAAATTGCACACGATGTACGAAGTATAGTCGTCAACACGCCCACCAAGCCAGCAGGTGTTTGTCTATCATCAAGCCGTACGCCATGTAACGCATCAGCACTGTTTTTAATAGTAACTGTGACATGGCGGACGCAGAAAGTTACTAGTAGCCAAGCTGCCTTTTAGACTTTGTGACTTGCCTGCAAAGACTAGGACCACCTGGGCATTCATTGCCGATGGAAGGCATATCGACGTAGATGTAACACAAAGATTTAAGGTCGGGGTGGGTGTACTTGCAGTTCTTATATTCCGACAAATATCTTATACGCTAACGAAGCTAGAATAGCTTAGGTAGTAAGTCCCAGTAACATCACTTATAACAAGGTCAGGCGCAATAGACACTCAACGATGCAGCACTATATTGCGCTACTAGGAAGCAGCTGGCGTCTAAATCCCTAACATTAACAGCGATAGTCTTGAAGCTTTAAGAGCTGGAATCGCTTAAGTCCACCAGAGCACCCTGTACAAAGTCTTAACATACGCACTTATTATGGCCGACAAGGCAGAAGTAACGCGCGCCGTTAACAATGCCGCGCAGAATTTCGGCCTCTTAGCTTAGTGTCAGATGTAAAGTGCGCTTGTGGTCCCTGGACTCGTCTCAATTCCTTAAAGTCAAAGGAGATCGAACGAGTGAGTTGGCATGGATTGAAGTGCGCGATGGTGTGCGTGAAGACGTCGAGAGAGGACGAGGTCGTTTGTCACATGCATCATGTCGATCATCAGAAGTTCCAATTACGCTTGAGCATGCGTCTCTTGCCTTAGAAAGTATGAATATGCGTTGATGCAGTGAGGATCAGGTGCTTGGAAGAGGAGGATATGGTTATCTCTCGACTGCGTTATCTCTCGCCTGGGTATTGCGCGAGTGCTGAAGATTTAGTATAGATGCTTGCCACTTCTTGGAGCTGCAACCAGATGGTCTCTTTTGGTTGGCACTGGGAGACATTTCACGTCGTATGGTGGATGTTGTGGGCGCGATTAAGGCCATCCACGTGGGTGTGGAGGAGCATGATTCAGAATTGGGGCCACAAGGCCACGGGAGATGTGCGTTGAAGTCAGGGGTGCGGCGCGAGGCTGAGATAAAATAGTGTGCACGCGTGCGTGTGCTTTTGTTGTTTGTTTTTGTTGGCGATGTAGAAGGCAGGAGCACACTGCTCAACGACGGTAGATGCTCAATCGATGTCCAGTAGTGCAAGGGCAGTGAATTTTTGACCTGACATGCTAGCTGCGGCAGTGGTGAGGTGAACGACGACGACTCAGCGTCAGCAAGACTGGGGATGCTGGCGTGGGAGGCTGTCTGTGCGCGTGTTGGCCTGCAGGAGCACGGCTGCTACCGAGTGAAAGTTGACAGCGACTTTGGGGGCGCGCAGGCCGGCGTCGCACCAAGATTTTGGAGAGATCGGCCGTTGACAGCGACACACAGCCGTTTGCTGCCCAGCCTGTCTCGTGCACACTCCCTCTGCCATTGTTCGAGTCCATTGACGTGACTGCCACTGCTGTCAGATCGTCGCCGCACAACTTGGACTTGTGGAGACTGGAGAGCTCGCCGCTGCAGCCAATCCCCACACAGCAACTCCGTCCAGGGGCATCCCCAACACGACGCCCACAGTGAAACCGTCGAGACGCGCCAGCTTACTCAGGTATCCTCTGCGCTGCAGCGATCGAGAATCGAACAATCGACCCCCCGCCTGCTTCACACGGCATCTGCTCGTGATGCTCGCGCGCCCACCGTCCCCTCGATAGCTCGACACGTCCGTCTGGCGCCATGCCGAGCTGGAGACCGCTGCCGCGGATTGCATTCGCGATATGCACCCACCCATTCCAGCCCTCGTCGCCCGCCGACCTGCCGCTCGAGATTGGCGACGAGCTGTACATCATCGAGCAGGGCGGCCATGACGGCGCCTGGTTCCGTGGCTACCTGGTCGCGCCGCCGTCGCTGCTGGCCGGCCTGACGAGCGTCAAGGGCCAGACGCTCGAGGCACGCGTGTTTTCTGGCATCTTCCCCCGCATATGTGTCGAGGTGCGCGAGGTCCTGGGCGAGGGAAAGAGCGCCGCTGGCCCGGACGCGCGCAGTGCATCGGCGCAGGGAGAACACACCAACGGCGTCCTCACCCCGACCGAGAGCACGCGCGCAGCCTCCGGAGACATGGCTGCCGCGCAAGCCCCGTCCGCGCACCGCCCCCTATCACGCCGCAAGTCCAGCAAGAAGCGCACCGCCAGCCATGGCTCGCAATGGACGTCTCGAGAAGACCGACTCCAGCAGCTCATGCTGCCATTGTCGCCCGTCTCAGATCCCTCCGCACCACGCCCACCTGCGCCCGTACCCATGCTGAAAATTGGAGACGAGACGCCCACATCGTCGCAAGAACCTCTCGTGGACGAGGTCGCCTCTTGCCTGCGCGAATGGCATTCGACAAAGGTCCACGAGCTCCTGCTGGCGCGCAAATACACTCTGCTGGACAACATGTCCTCGCTGGTCAATCGCCTTGACACAGCGCGCCGCCAGCTGCTACACAAAGTCCTGACAGCGAAAGAGTTGGACAAGGTGCGCGAAGCCACCGTCTGGAACCTCGTGGCAGGCAACAAACTCCTGTGCGGCGATGTCATTGTGCGCAGCCCCTCACAGCGCGGGCGCATCTTGACTGGCGACGATTCAGCAATCGAGATTACGAGGCTGCAGTCAATGATGAGCTTGCTGGAGAGCCGTCCCGTACCCCAGCCAGACGAGCACAATCTACACCATCTTTTTGTTAGCTTGAGGCGTGTGACAGGCGACGTTGTTCCTGGTGCTGCACAAGTGAGCATGTACCTCTGCTTGAAGACGCCGGGGATGCCGCCACAACCGCTCTCAGAAGCGTACTCTTTCGACCTGACGGCAAAAGACGGATCGTCCATCTCATTGGCTGGCGACAAACTGCGCGCCCTCATCGTGGGCCTAAGCTCCATCGACATTGGCGAAGGTGCCGGCTCTGGCTCCAGCATACATCTTGTCTTCAGACTAATGATCAACGAGCCAATCCGCACAACGATCCAGGAGAAGCCTGGTACCTCGAAAGACAACACTACTTCAGCTGCAGGAGGGGTGCAGCCTTCACAACACGGTAGTATCAAGGGTGGGAGACGGAGCGCCATGTTTGGATCAAGAAGGAAAGATTCATCCACTTCAAGGTCCAAGATGGACCCGCTCGCCACCGTCACCTCGATGTCTGACTCCTCAGACAGCCGCCAGATCAACGACGGCTCGCAAAGATCACAAAACTCTGAAGCTCGTCCTGCATCAGCTGCTACGAAGGACAGGACACCCTCGAGAGATCAGAAGACTCTGAAAAGAGCCGTAGCAGTGGGCGTACTCCGCGTCAACCAGGTCTTGAAGAGTGTCGCGGAGGCGGACCAGACTGTTACACTGTGGTCATTCATTGGCCCATCCGACGAGAAGTCGGAGGAGGATTCGGGATGGGACGATATCCTGACCGAACTCTACCCCAGTCCAACCGGAAAGTACAGGAGGAATGCCGATATTAGTAGCCTTACTGTCCACTTAAAAGCCTTTGTTCATCCAGATGCCGAAGGTTTGATCGAAAAGACGCCCACGATGCTCCACAACATCAAGCAGACCCGGAAAATTGGCTTCTCGGGCGCTCCCACCAAACCGCGCAGTGACATCTACGTAACATTAGCGGAGCCTTTCCTACCCAAGAACGCCTTTTTAGCTCATCCCAAGACCGGAACGGTGCCTCTCGTCCAGTCGTCCCTCATGGACAGCCTGCAATTGACCATTGAGGTTCGCAAAAGCTCAGGAGAAAGGATTGAGGGCTGCATATACCCTTCCACTAACAGTGCAGGGCATACCGCATGGCGCACAACAGCGGTAGAACGAGGAGAAGGCTGGAACGCTACCGTACGCCTTGCCATCGACCCACAGGATGTTCCCGGATCCCATCTGATCATGAGCGTGGCAGACGCACCCGGCTTTCCATTTGCATTGTGCTGGATGCCACTTTGGAGTCAGGATGCCTTCGTCCGGGACGGCGACCATGCCTTATCTCTCTACCGCTACGACGAGTACACCTCAGGTATGATTGCTGGCAAAGGCGCATATCTCGGACTGCCATGGAGCGCGAAACGGAAAGATGAGACAGTTATGGGCGGCCCCATGGCGGCTGTACACGTCAAGACTTTCTTGTGCAGTACCAAGTATTCCCAGGATCCTACTGTTCTCGGACTTATCAAATGGCACGACCAACCTCCAGGTGAACTTGTGGGCCTGCTGCGCCGCTTCAACTTCGTGCCAGAGATCGAGATCGTCAAGCTACTCAAAGAGGTGTTCGATGCCCTCTTCGCTATTCAAAACCATTATGCCGGTAGTGATGAGTACGAGGATCTAGTCTTCAACGCTATAGTGATCGTTTTGGGAATTGTTCATGACCGCCGCTTCAATCTTGAGCCGCTTGTCGACCAATACGCCAAAACCAAAGTATTCCATTCGCTTGTAACTTCATGCTTGACGCAGAGCTTCGAGCGTTTGCTTGCCAAGCCTGCTGAGTCAGAAAGTTCTCGCCGCCTCCGAGCAACTTTCAAGGTCGGAAATTTGGTCACGAAATTTCTGGTCAATGCGAGAGAAAAGCAGAAGATCAAGGAAGAGAGCATCGGCATCAAAGACCGTACACAGTTCCACAAAGAGCTGAGAACCCTGTTCAAGTCCCTTGAGCGGCTAATGAAGAACCCTTCTCCTGTACTCATTGGTACCAAGACGCTACTTGTACAGAACTTCCACTCGTGGCTTCCGGAATTAGAGGGATGCATGTCATCTATAGAGATCTTCAAGCTCGCCGAAGACTTTATTGATGCCTGCGCTAACGTGCAGGGCAAGCTCGTGCTGTATAAGATTCTTCTGATACATCATATCTCTGGTCTACGCATCTTCAGATCGCCCGATACCCTCGACGTTTTGCTGAAGAAGACCGTGACTTGGCTTGCCCCATATTGGGGCCATGCCGACAACGTTACAGATCAGTGGAAGGACCAAGTGCGCTTGTGTTGCTCTGTGGTTGCCTCACAAGTTGAAGAGCTGGGCCAAGAGGCGTGCGACTACTTGCCAAAGCTTGTGCACTCATATCGAGCAATCCAGTCGACCCCTCGACCGGCCAAGAAAAGCCTGTCGCTGCTATTTCCTACGACCTATCCTTTCCAGACCAAGCCAACTACAACAGAAGCAACTTTCGATGAAGCTCTTGTTGAAATCTCTGCAATACTTGCCGCCATGTCGACTCTCCCAGCCATGATTCACCTCGACTCGCAGAAAGAAGATACCGCCGAGCTTCTATTCCAGGTCCTACAGGTCTACATCTCCATTCTCGATTGCGAGGCGTTTCCCAGCTCTTGGCTCAGCGTCCACATTTACCATCACAAAGCCACGATGCGTGCTCTTACAAAGGTGTTCGGTATCTTGACTGAATCGTTCCTTCCTCTTCCGGACGAGGCCGACCTATTCAATACCGAACTCTGGCGGGCTTTCTTTGACGCGCTTCTAAAGCTCGTCGGCAGTGATGCGCTTGCTTTGGAGACTTTCCCAGAGCAGAAGCGACGAGCTGCATGGAAGATTGCCGGTGATGTGCGTGAGCACGGTGCCGAGCTGCTGCAACGCAGTTGGGAAGCCATCGGCTGGGAAGCTAGTGTTGAAGAACAGAGTCAGTACGGTCTCGAGAAGATGGGAGGGTTCCAAGTGCAATACGTGCCTGGCTTGGTTGCGCCGATCGTGGAGCTGTGTCTCAGTGTTCACGAAGGACTGCGCAGTGTCGCAATTGAGGTTCTGCAGACTATGATCGTCAGCGAGTGGACACTCAGCGAGGATCTGTCACTCATTCAGGCTGAGATGATTGACTGCCTTGACCATCTTTTCAAGACGAAGCATCTTACAGAGTCAATTCTCCAAAAGCACTTCATTCGGGAGCTTGTTGAGTTGTTTGAACCTCTTGCCCAAGATCCTGAGGAGCCACTTCTCGCCGCTTTGAAAGGCCTCGTCGCCACCATTGACGATCTGTTGGATCTTCTTGTCGCGGTGCACAGCACCGAAGCTGCAGGCGAAATATTTCATATCATGGACACACTGCATCTCATGGAGTTCCTCAAGGATATGCAAAAGGAGGACATGTACATCCGTTACGTTCACCAGTTGGTCGATCTGCAGGTGGAGGCTAACAACCATACTGAGGCGGGTCTTGCGCTGCGCCTACACGCTGAGCTTTACGAGTGGGACCCGAATGTCACTGTCGACCCGTTGACTGAGCCCAGCATGCCCCCTCAATCCTCTTTTGAACGCAAGGAACAGCTGTACTTCCAGATGATCGAGCACTTCGAGACTGGGCAGTCATGGAGCAATGCGCTCGGCTCTTACGCAGAGCTGGCTCTGCAATACGAGCATAACGTTTTTGACTTCGTCAAGCTCGCCAGGACGCAGCATGCTATCGCGAAGATTCACGAAAGCATCGCCAAGGGTCAACAGCATAACCCGCGATACTTCCGCGTCGTGTACAAGGGCTTGGGGTTCCCAGTTGGACTGCGTGACAAGCAGTTCATTTTCGAAGGCTCTGCCACTGACCGCTTAGCATCATTTACTGATCGAATGCAACAGCAACACCCCGCAGCGCAGATTCTCAACCCTGGTGTGGAGCAAGACGTAGAGGGCCAGTACCTGCAGATCTACCCTGTCAGCCCGCAGAAAGACCTCAGTCATCCAATCTACCAACGCGCCAAGGTTTCGCAGTCGGTTCGAGACTACCATCTGCTGTCACGACCGACTCATTTCACGTCAGCGTCCCGACGATCCGCGTCTCGCGCTACAACTAACGATAACACCGTGGAGAAGACGCTGTACACCACAGCTGAGGCGTTTCCAACTATCTTGCGACGCAGCGAGATCGTGTCTGTGGGCACCATCACTCTTACTCCTTTACAGTCAGCGATCGAGCGAACTTCACGCAAGACTACCGAGATTGCTGCGTTGGAGAAGAGGATCACTGATGGAGACGACACAGCGTTCAACGCGCTTACTCAGGAGCTTATGTATGCCGTCGATACAAACATCGAAGGCTGTGTGGCCAACTATCACGACTTGCTGCCAAATTCGCGACGCTCGATGGAAGAAGATGACGAAGAAGAAGAACGACGAATTGATCCCCCGAACCCGCTCGAGAACGCGTTGCGGGTCAGTCTGATTGACTATGCTTTGGCGATTCGACGTTGCTTGGCCATGTACACTAGGCCTGCTCAGCAAGCCACCAAGACGGATCTTTCGCAGCGTAAGTCTTACCAATTGTTTAAAACAGCCGCGACTAAACATTCACACAGGTTTTGAATCATCATTCCATCGGGAGTTAGCCATCCTTGCCCCGCCTTACGCACCTCAGCCCCGGACCCGGTCCCCGACGGGGTCCTGGCTTGCAGTGGCAACCTCTCGATCGCAGGTGGCAAGCCCGACTCCGGACGACCCCCAGGCCCAGGCCAATGGCAACAGAGTCACATCGCCCACACCCGACGGTCGCCCCGCTCGTCAGGACAAGAAACGCATGAGTCTTGGATTCCTGACTAAAGGTGTCATTACTGGCGAATCGCAGTCGGACAAGGAGAACAGAAACGACATCACGGCGCTACCCCAGCGAGCAGATGATGCGGAATCAACAACAGCGTCCACACACAGTCGCAGTCGCAGCAAGGACACGGGTCGTTCACGCCTCAGTCTCTCGTTCTTGCGACCCACGTCCCCACTCGAGGCACTGCCCGACTTTGCGAGCAATGAGCTCGGAAGCAGCATGAGCCGAGCGGCCAGCCAGAAGTCGCGCCCGGACACAAGCAAGAGCGAGAAGAGCAGCGACGGGACCACGCGTAAGGGCAGCGTGAAGAAGAGGCTCAGCTTCATGAGCATCAGCAAAAAGAGCAGTAAGACCAGCGTTGCTGGACGAGGAAGGAGGGACGACGTGCTTGTCGAGGAGTAGGCACGTTGCTACACATCTTAGTACTCGCTTTTTAAGTTTCGTTTTAGATGGGAGGGTCTTGGGATCTTGGGTATTTGGAAGAACGTCTTGTAATATATGTGCGCTGATCTGGGTGGGAGGGCCTTTTGTATAGTAGTTGCTGTTTCCTTGTCTATACCCTAGTCGTTGGCCTGGTAGAAGGCTTTTGTAGATGCTGTGGCTCGCAGAACATATGCTGTTGTTGGGTTTGGAGGCATTTCTCTACTTTGATGGTGTTTTGTCTGGTGGTTGGTCGTGTTGACGACGGTTGTGGTGACGGTGGTTGCTGCAGCCAATCAGGGCGGAGCGCAGAGCGCAACCAACTGCGGAAGGACCCACCGTTATCGATTGGAAATTTCGACCGCCTCCGCCATAATTTTGCTCGGTGCAGCTCGCACGCCTCTCTGCAACGACAGCCGCCAACATGTCGCTCGAGGAGAGATTGACCAAGATCCGGACGAGTCCGAAGCTGCAGAGCGTGCAGCAGGTGCGTCCGCCGCTCACGTGACCCGCCATGCCATGCTGACTGCTGCAGTCCCAAGTGGTCCTCTCGGCCATCGAAGACACGCTCCGCCAGCAAAACTCAGAGTTCACGCCGACCGCGTACTTCGCCGCCCTGCTGTCGCTGCTGGGCCGCCAGATCACCGACCAGGGCCTCGCACACAAGGAAACCGCGACCGCCGTCGTGTACCTGCTCGATCTCGTCACCCCCGACGTCCCCGCCCCGCTGCTGCGCTCCAAGTTCACCGAGATCATCACGAGTCTTGCGCCCGCCCTCACACACCCGGACGCCGACGCGCCGTTCCTGCGATCGTCGATAGGATGTCTCGAGTCGCTGCTCGTCGTGCAGGACGCCCACGCCTGGGAGCTGCCGCAGACGCAAATCAGCCCGCGCAGAGCCGTCGCGGGACTGCTGCAGATCTCCGTCGACCACCGCCCGAAGGTCAGGAAGAGGGCACAGGAGGCGCTGGCCAAGGTGCTCGCCAATCCGCCACCCAGCCCGTCGCTGGACCACCCGGCGGCAGACATGTGCGCTGAGACTGCGCTGAAGGTGCTCAATGACATTGCGGCGCTGGCTGCGAAGATGAAGAAGGGCAGGGCCGGGAAGAACGCCGAGAGCAAGGACCCAGACCTCATCCACGCCTTGCAGCTCATCAAGACCATCGCTACCGCGTCGGGCGGCTGGCCGAGTCGCAAGATGGACGTGCTGTGCGAGCTGTTGCTGAACATCTCCAGGTCGACCAACGAGTTCCTGACCATGGCCGCTTTCGAAATCTTCGAGGTCATTTTTGCAGGCATGGCCGCTGACGAGGTCGCGTCTGCAAAGCTCCCGCGCCTTTTGGAGGTCATTTCCGAACTGCAGCCCTCGAAGAACGATTCGCAGCTCCTCCCGCCCTGGATCGCTGTCATCTCGCGCGGGTACGAAGTCGCCGCCCAGATCGAGCCCGAGGACACATTCGCCAAGCTCCCAGAACTGTTCACCATGGTCTCGGAGTTCTTGGTCTCGTCTTCGCACAACATCCGCGTGTCTGCGTCGGAGTGCTTGATTTCCTTCCTGGTCAACCTCATCCCCGATGGCGTTATCCTCGAGCCCTCGGTTTACGATGAGAAGACGTTGGAGAAGGTTGCAAAGATTGCGCAGAATCTGTTGAGCGTCAAATTTCAGGCTGCGTGGATGGAAGTCTTCAGCATGCTGTCCGCTATGTTCGAGACGTTGAGATGGCGGTCAGAGCCTATCATGAGGCCGGTGTTGAGGGTTGTTGGCGATCTGAGGAGTAACGAGAGCTTTGCTGGAAAGAAAGAGGCGGATGCCGTCATCTCGAGGGCGATTGCCTCGATGGGCCCCGACGCCGTGCTTGAGGTCCTCCCCTTGAACCTCCCGCGCCCACCACCCGGTCAGACCGGACGAGTCTGGATGCTGCCTCTTCTCCGCGACGCCGTACACAACACTAAGTTGGCCCATTTCCGCAGCGTCATGGTGCCGCTGAGTGAGCAGCTCTTCCAGAGGGTTATCGACCACGGGCAAAGGGAGAAGACTATGGAGATTAAGGTCTTCGAGACCGTTGTGCAACAGATTTGGTCCACTCTCCCCGGATACTGCGATTTACCGCTGGATTTGACTGAGTCTTTCGACCAGTCGTTCTGCGAGATGCTCGCAAACCTGCTGTACAGCCAGGCCGATCTGCGTACCGACGTGTGCAAGGCTCTGCAAAACCTTGTTGACAGCAACAAGACAGTGACCGAGCTTGATGGCGATGACGACCTTGTCAAGCAGCTTCGCGTCTCAAAGGCTGACGCGCAGAAGAACCTGGAGCACCTGGCAAGCTTCGCTAGCAACATGCTCGCGGTCTTGTTCAACGTGTACAGCCAGACGTTGCCGCAGTACCGTGGCACAATCCTGCGAGCTATCAATGCTTTCCTCAGCGTCATTCCTGAGAAGGAGCTGATCGAGACTTTCGAACGCGTCGCTACGAATCTCGAGCAGGCTCTCCCGGAAGCTGGACCCCAAACACAAGCCGACAAGCAAAAGCAAGGAAAGGGTGCGAACAAGATGCCCCCAATGAGCCACACGCTTATGGACCTCATCATCACAATCGCTCTCTACCTTCCCCGAGACAGCTACGGATCGCTGTTCCGCATGGCTGAGATCATGATCAACAAGGACGACGACCCACAGTTGCAGAAGAAGGCTTACAAGCTCATTCCCCGTCTTTCAGAATCAGAGATTGGCAAGTCGGCACTGCAAGCTCGGAATGGTGAGCTGCAGCAGCTGCTTCTTCAAGCATCCGAGAAGGTCACTGGACCTGCGCGCCGTGACCGATTGCTGGCCATGTCGCAGGTCATCGAGTTCCTGCCTCAGAGCGATCTTCACTTCATCCCTTCGGTGCTCTCCGAGGTTGTCATCTCGGCGAAGGAAACCAACGAGAAGGCGCGTGAGGCTGCGTACAGTCTGCTTGTCGCTATGGGCGAGAAGATGGCTGAAGGTGGCCAGGTCGTACAGACCAAGGTGCCCGGCATGCCAGAGGATGCGCCCACCGTCGAGGCGTCTCTTGAAGAATACTTCACAATGGTTTCAGCCGGTCTGGCCGCTACAACCCCCCACATGATCTCCGCATCTGTCACTGCTGTTACGCGTATTCTGTACCAGTTTCACTCGAGAATATCGGATGAGACAATCACGAACTTGCTGGAGCTGATGGACATCTTCCTGCAGAACCCCAACAGAGAGATTGTTCAGAGTGTACTTGGCTTCGTTAAGGTCGAGGTCCTCACACTCCCCGACTCACTCGTTCGCCCGCGTCTGCAGAGTCTTCTCAAGAACCTCATGGTCTGGAGTCACGAGCACAAAGCTCACTTCAAGGCAAAGGTCAAGCACATCGTCGAGCGTCTAGTCCGCAAGTTCGGTGCTGAGGAGATTGAGCGTGCTTGTCCGCCCGAGGACCGCAAGCTCGTTGTCAACATCCGCAAGACCCGTGAGCAGCGCAAGAAGAAGAAGCAACAGGCTGAGGAGGATGGCGAGGCCCCTGCCGAGAAGCCTAAGGGCAAATTCGAGAGCGAATACGACCAGGCTGTCTACGGCAGCGACAGCGAAGAGAGCGAAGCGGGCGACTCAGAAGACGAGTTCGTCAAGAGCCAGAGCAAGCAGCGCACCGGCAAGGCTAAGACTGGCCAAACGTACATCGTTGAAGATGAAGATGAGCCTCTCGATCTTCTGTCCAAGAAGGCACTTGGTAACATCTCCTCCACCAAACCCCTCCGCCAACGCCAACAGCCCACGAAGAGAACTGCGGCTCGCACCAACGAAGACGGCAAACTTGTCCTTGGCGACTCAGACGACGAAGGCGGCATCAAGTTCAAGAAGTCCAGCAAGAGCAACGACATCGAAATGGATCTCGACGAAGACAACATTGGCCTCGAAGCCGGTATCAACGCCTACGTCGACGCGATCCGTGGCCGCGACGCCGCCCAACGCGGTCAGCGCAACAAGCTCAAGTTCAGCAACAAGCGCACCAAAGACGACGACGACATGGATATGGAGGACGACGGCCTCGACGCACAAGACGTCCGCAAGGCCAAATCCGGATCTGGCATGGGCCGCGGTGGAATCAAGACACAGCGCAAGGGCCTTGGGGCAGAGAAGCAGCGCGGTCCCAGCGGAAAGGTAGAGAAGGGGCGGAGTCCGAGGGGCAGAGGCGGATTCGGCAGGGGTGGTCGCGGCGGTGGGAGGAGATAACCACATGCACAAGCACGTCGTGTTGGGACTACTTGCATCTTAGATACCATTTCTGGCGTTCAAAAAGCGATCTACATTCCATCTCCATCCCGCCATCCGTCCTCGAAAAAAATCCTCACGAAACACACCCCCACATCCCCAACCCACCACCCACCAACAACATAACACCCCTTACCAAATTATACCTCCCCCACCTCTCAACCAACACCACCGTATCCTCCTCCTCCCCCTCTTTCCTCCCCATCGCCCTTCTCGCTAACTCCGCATTCACACCTCCCATAAGCACCCGCGTATACGGAGCCAACCCCCACCCCGCCACCGCCGCCGCGCCGTACAGATTCCGCTCGCGGCTCGACGCGGCGTACGCGAGCGCGGTGAAGCCGAGCGCGGAGGTTAGGGTTAGGGACACAACGGGGGTTATGGCTTTGTTGTAGAGGAGTTTCCATTGTTTGGCGAGGGTGGAGGGGGAGTGGAGGAGTAGGGGGAGGGTGAGGAGAGTTGTGCTGAGGTTTGTTCCTGGGGTTGTTAGGGTTAGGTCTAGGTGGGGTGGGCGTGATGAGTGGTTAGGGTGGAATGGAGGTGGATGTGGATGTGCGTTTGAACACTGAGGTTGTGCGGTCGTGGCAGTTGGGTGCTGGGGGTTGGGGTGGATTTACCTGCGGCGAGAGTGATTGCGAGGATGCTGTAGGTTTGGATGATTGGTTTTAGGGTCTCGAGGGGGGGTTGCGAAGACATATTGGGACTCAATGTCGTGGATGATCGGGACTCAATGGTGCGAACAGTCTACCAAGGTATCGCAGACAGGACTGCTAACTTCTCGGCGGACTTCTTAGCTATTGCAGCTTTCATAAATTCTGCACGGAAAACCGCTCTTCTTATCTAGAATCATCACGCTGTTCACGTGTAAGGCCTTCCACGCCGTTGCGCACGCAAGTAGATGCGCTGGGCTGGTGTTCAGCCGCTCGCTCGTCTTACGGCCGCAGAACAAGGCTTCGGTACTGATTAGCGAGTGCTGATCTGCCGCTCGCTACCATAACACCTCACTTGGTAAGCCTTCATGCTTGTAAGGTACTCGCTGGACGTGAACGAGACTGCTGTCCTGCTGAGCATAACGTCCGCAGTCTCACATGCGGCTTTCTATTTTTCCCTTCGGGGACTCACAGGATACGGTCCTAGGCTCTGCGGGAATGATGATCTGCGGGAATGATGACCAAGTTACTGCCCTTTAATCGGGAGCTCGCGCTATTGCTAGCGGCTTCAAGCCCGTTCCCATGGGATGCCTGACTCTCACTGACAGGTTTCCGGGTTTCCCTCCATCTGTTCCCACGGCGTAGCACACTGATGACTGCAGGATGATTTCCAAGGCACACTGAACTCACCGTCTGAATCTGATTCGTGGTGCAAGGCAGAACACCTCTAGTCCGGAGACACGCGTAACAAAGCGGTATATTCATTGAAAAGCCAGCCAGCTTAGCTACTCTGCGGGCCTTTGAACATGCTCGCGCCGCCCGCGTCTCAGAACAATACACCAGGTTACATTAAACGCTAACATGGGTAGGTGAACGGAAGCAGGGAGAGTTGGTTGGAAATCTGTACCAACGTGCGTTGTCAGAACCAGCACGTAGCAACCAGATCCATGGCATGTTGTTACCGGCACTTGCTAAGATACCGAAAGCATCACAACGCAAAGAGCCCTTTAGTAGAAAGGCGAAGATCACATTGTGTTTGATATCCTAAAGTATCGCGGTTCAACATTGCAACCCTCTATCGTCATGGACACATGCCAGCAGAAAAGTCAAGAAGGTTTAATCACAGTCCAAAACGTGCTAAGCACAAAGAGCTATGCGCAGATAGAATGGATACTTCGATACGACTCTAACCAAAGCAGGCAGCACGCCGTGCCACCATGGGGTATATTGCATGATAAATAACTCCTTTGCGATGCTGATGCTGTCACCAAACCCGAAGCTTACAACGCTACGATGCTCTTCAGAGGCCGCAGGGCCAGCATTTCCCGATCAAAGTACTTCAGCGTCGGCGACAAGTCTGCGAAACTCAGCTCGTCTAGTCCAGGCCAGTCCAGACGTCCCTTGTCTTTGATTGTGTCGAGCTGGGCTTGGAGAGGCGCCAAAGATAGCGGTGCGCGCTTTGATCGGCGGGACTGCCTGGGATTCTCGTGGTGCTGGCTGGAGATGCTTGTCAGTGTCTTGGGCTCGTCGAAGTCGTCCGTCAGCCAGGTCAGACTAAGGAGCTCGTCGGTGGCAGCTAAAAGCCTGCTTGTTGCGCGCTTTTCCAAAGGTCGCATGGATTTGAAGAGATTTAGTTGTCTTGTGTCGTAAACATCTTCCTGGTTGTTCTGGCGCAGCCAGCGGTTCTCGACTTGCAGAGCATCGAGAAGTGACATGAGGCTTGCAGGCGCGCTGCGCGATGACGCATCTGCCGGTTCAGGGCCGGGGGTCGCGACAGCGGGCGCTTTCTCTGCTTCTGAAGGCTGGTACTGTGCCGCGTGTGCAAGTTTGGCGTTCAGCTCTGCGATCTCTTCCTTCTGGGCCTTGTCTTGCTTCTGCAGCTGCTTGATCTCGGCTTGCGTTGTCTCAATCTCGGTCTGTAGGCGTTGCATGTCCTCGCTCTTGTTCGTCGCCTCGCGGTTCTTGGCGGCAAGGTGTTCAATCTCCAGCTCTCTAGTCTCGATGACCTGTTCGCGCTCGCGCAGCTTGAGAAGTGTCGCTTGGTGTTCAGCTGTGATTGATTGGAGCTTGTTCGCTGCCTCGTCGACTTGTCTTCTGGCGGCCTCGATCTCTTGAGCCTTTTCAGTCCAGGGTGCAGGACCGTGCTGGATCTCAATCGTGTCTTTGAGCATCAAAGCGTACTCGTTCCAGCTATTCAACGAGGAGGCAAGATTGTCGAGCTTACTTGATTGATCAGACCAGAAGGGTACCAAGAGATTTCTGAGGTCGACGGGCTCGACTAGTGCGCCGTCCGCGTCGACTGATCGAGCCAATGCTTCTAAAACGCCATGTGACCATTTAGTTGCATCCCGTGCGACCCTAGACAGAGACTCCTCGGCCTCTTTGATAGAGTCAAAATTGCCATTGAATTGGGGGTAAAGGCCGTCCCCTCTACGCTCTCTGCACGTCTTCAGCAGCCGTGAAGCTGCTATCATGCTGCGGCTGCACACTGTAGATGGCGCTGCAAGCCGATCCACGACAGTGTTTGCCTCCTCAGTGAGCTCTTCAGTGGACTCTGCCAACGACTTCAGCATCGAGATAGTAGCTGTGCAGGAAGCGTCGAGGTACGTCAGGCTTGCCGCAATCGAAGACACCCGCAACATTGTCTCATCTTCAGGCCGTTCGTCCAATACTGCCTGGTGAGAGGAAACAACAGCTTTGTACACTTCTGTTGAGCCTTTGAAGGATGTCGTCATTTCGGAAAAGTTAACCATATCAGCCTTGAGTGCTTCAAGTCCGTGATCCAGGTTCCTCTCTACAGCAGTCAATTCAGCGTATGCCGGGCCAAATGTTACAAACTGTGGTAGTGTCGATACTGCCATCGCAGACGATATTCGCTCGCTTCCACTCTTGAGCTGGGCCAAGTAGTAGCTTGCCTCGATGCTCAACAACTTCGAAGAAGCTTCTTCGACGCTGCCCTTCTGTGCTGCATGCTTGTCTGTGTTCGATAGGAAGTTCTTCAGCATAGAGGCCTTGAACGTGATGCGCTTTGCGGTGAAGTAGGCCTGCATCGGCTCGCTTCTGCCGAATTCTTGAGATTGTGTCTCGCTCAGGACAGCCAACATTTCAGACGTCTGGTCAACCTTGAGTTGACGGAGCTCAGAGATGATTTCTTTGCCGGTTGCATTCACTTCAGCGGCACGAAGACGTCGGTTGACGTCCATGACTTCGTTTATGCGCCCAGTGGTATCCTTAACTTGAGCTTCGGTCATGGTCTTGGTCGACTCAGCCTCCTTGATCTGCGCAAGCAGCTCAGTCACAAGATCTCTAAACTTTCCGTTTGTCTCTTCCAGGTCCGAGATTGTGACTGCCTGCTCCAGTGCGCGTTCGCCAAGTTGTGCAAGCTCAGACTCCTTGTCCTCGAGTTCCATGCGTAGGCCTTGCTGCTCTTCCTCTTGCTGTTCTTGTATCTCCGAGTTGAGGTCTCTCAGTTCCTCAAGCTCCTTGATCACTGCCTCTTGCTCGGCCACAGTCTTCTCTAGACCTGCGAGCTTGTCCGCCAGCTCCTCCACGGTATCTTCCAGGTCGTTCCGGTCATTGAGCTGAGCCTTGAAGTCTTCTGCAGCCGCCAATGTCTTTGTCAGTTGTTCCTCCAGCGCTTGATGCTGATTGCGTAAAGTCTCCAGCTGTGCAGAGTCCTCTTCCAGCTCCTCAATTCGAGTCTTGCTTTCATGTGCTTCTTCTTCCCTGACCTCTTTCAACATGACTAATGCGTCACGGAGACGCTCGTTGTCGTGCTGCATTCGGTAGAACCCGACCTTCTCCTTCTCCTCCTCGGACATGTCCGCAGTGTACTCCTTGGCTTCATCTCTGAGAATGTCCAGCTCCAGGCTCTGCTCCTGAACTCTTTCCCGCAGTATCATCAGCTCGTTTTCATTCTGCTCGGCGCGCTCTTGGGCCATTTCCCTTTCAAGCAATGCATCTTCCAGATCAAATTCGTGGTCTTGCGCTTCCTTGAGCAGTCGCTCGTTCTCCGTCTGCAAGTTCTTCAACTGTTCCTTGGTTTCAGTCGACTGATCGTGAAGAGATTTGAGCTTCGGCTGCAGCTTTTGTATGATGCCTTGCAAGCGGTCGCGCTCCGCCTTGATCTCTGAGAGCTCCTGCAATCCTGCCTGGTCTTCTGCATGCTGCTTCTCAAGATGCTTGATTTTGATCTGCAGCACGTCGACATTGTTGTCCCTCGTAGATGTCCGCAATGGATTTGTGGGTGGTTGTGAAGCAGAAGTCGTCGTCGAAGATGCGCTTGGACGTGATGTCGCCGACGGGCGTGTTGGGGGTGGGGAGAGCGCTGTGGTGGACGCGCTGGCGACACTTGGCTTGCGCGCCGGGGCGCGTAGTGGGGTGCGAGGGGCAGTCGGTGCTACGGATTGGCGCTTGGTGTGGCTCGGCGCTCTCGAGGTCGCTGGGGGCGAGGTGACGCTCGCAGGTCGTGTTGACGTTGACGCTGGTCTGGGCGCAACAACACTCGAGGGTCGTGATTTGGGAGCAGGGGCCTTGGGTTTCGGTGCCGCTGCCTTTGGCACAGGCGGTGAGACGATATGGAGAATGTCTGTTTCTTTTACAAACAGTCCATGCTGGGGTGGGCAGTCAAAGTAGCGCTCGCCGCGGACAGAGCCGTCGTTCTTCCCCGTGGGCTCTTGCAGGTCGATGCCGAGCCAGGCGCCCTCTGCAACATGGATGGGACCGACATATTTGACAATGCCAGTCCGGTGGGTATTCGTCTCAATTCTCTGGCCGACCTTGAAATCGGACATGGCGGTGTGGCGACTGCCGGGCGCAGAATGCGTGTTGACTCGGCAGCTTGAAGCTGTTGCGGAGAGTTGCAGGGAGACGCGCCTGAGCTTCGAGAAACACGGAGCCCTGGTGCGGCATTCACCGACGACGAGACTAGCGCACGCTAATGAGGCGGCCCCACTTAGTACGGGAGGGCTATACTAAAATCTTGACTTCAGGCGACTGAACTTCAGACGATTGTACTTCAGACATCACGCACATGCCTTTGCTCGGTGCTCATTCGAGTTATTTCTAACATGACCCAGTGGGTAGCCTGACATGCGATGCTCAAAAGCCGTGGGCAGCTGGCTGCATGTTTGCAGAGCTCTCCACAGCTCACGCATTACATCGAAGCCTCCAACTCTGCAATTCGCTGCTCAATGTCAGGTACGGCTCGCAGCTGCAGCTCGATGTCTTCCTTCTCGCTGTGGCAGATTAGCATGTGCGCATCCCGACACCGTCAACGCTGTACTTACTCCTCGAGCTCCAGACGCCTTTCTGCATCTAGCTTTGTGAACACGTACTTCCCTTGCCCATCAAATTGCAGAATCTTCTCATGGTACTTCCACAGACTCCTTCTATGCGAGACGGTCATGAGTGTGATGCCGAGCCTCTTCGCCTCGTCGTACATCACCCTCTCGATCTCCAGTGTTACTGAACTTGTGCATTCGTCTAGAATGGCGTACCGAGGGCGGTGGTAGAACAGACGCGCCATGGCCACTCGCTGTTGCAGGCCACCAGATAGCACATCAGTCCACTCTTGTTCAGCGTCCCAACCGCCTGGGCGGTCGACAATGCTCTCAATTTCAACGACGCTCAAGATGTTGTAGAGGTCGTCGTCTGTTATTCCTTTGTCGCGCATCTCGCGCAAGTTGTCGGGGTAGATAATTTGCTGGCGCAGTGTACCTCGGGAGAGGTATGGGCGCTGAGGGATATAAAAAATGTCCTCGAAAGGCGGCTTGCGCACGGTGCCACCGTAGACAGGCCACAATCCGCCAAGTATACGGAACAAACTTGACTTACCACAGCCGTTGGGGCCGACAATAAGAAGATGATCGCCAGGCTTGACTGTGAATGACAGCTTGCGTACAAGCACGTCGCCATTGGGTGAGACGATGGGAACGTCTACGAACTCAATATCTTCGCCCTCAGTGACCGCACCACGTCCGCGCAGGACAGCTGCGTTCTCTTCCGTGTCGGCCGAAGAGACGAGCTTCTTTTCGAAGTGACCAGCTTGGATGTCATCAATAACGTCCAGCAGAGTGGATACCCGAGATGTGTAGCCGGCAAGCTCGGTTATCTCCTTGTATGAGAACATGATGCGACCAAAGGCGTCAGAAGACATGAGCAACATGCGTCGATTGGTAACAAAGCTTTCTGTGCGGTCACCCATATTCTTTGCGTTCTGTCCAGGGACCTGGAAGAAGACAGGTACACTGCAGAGCAACAGCCCGAGCGCACCCCAGAAGTACTTGATCACGAAATCTTCCATGACGCCATGGTAAAGACGTCTTCTCAGTATCCTGTTGACGTGCTTAATCAGCGTGAAGTACCCCTTGTCTAGAGTATCTTTCTCGGCCTCGTGACCGTGGTACAGCGCAACTTCCTCGCTATAATCGATGAGCCTTGAATGCTGGAACCTGAATTCGCCCTCGAGTCTCGCCTCATCTGCGACGTACTTGCCAAAGGGCGGAGTCAGCGCGCGCATGACGTTAGCTGAAACTTGAACAAGTAGGCTCATGAAAAATAGACCTTCTCCTCCTACACTACGCGACAATGAGTAGTTGTATACTATGATATCGAGTACCGGTTTCGCAAGGTTCGAGTACAGCTCGGCGAGGCTGTTTGCAAATTTGGCCACATCGACGGTAATGAGCTGATCGGCGTTCTTGATTCGGTCGTCAAGGGCTGAAAGAGTGTAGAAAGTCATTTGCGAGAGGTATTTGTTGTGGACGTAGTTCGTGAGTCTTGTGCGGTACTGTAAGGATAGTTTGCACTGGTGGTAGGACAGCTGCAGAGGTCAGTGATCCCATTGGCACGAATTTTTGTGATGCCACATACCATCGAGTTCGTAAAGGTCGCTGGGATGGCGACTGTCATCCACCATACCAATCCCTTCAGAAACTCGCTGCCTTTGCCTCGCACTAGACTGCTGACAAGCCTGCCATCGAGCTCAGCAACATACAGACTTATCATAGTCCTCAGCACGAGGAAGATGCTGTGACTGATGATTAATCTGAACTCTTTGCTCCGCCATCCTGGTATACAGATCTTGAGCAGTCGCAAGAGGTTCTTGAAAAACTCGCGATTCAGCTCGACCCTCTTTCGCCCTGTGGCTTCACCTTCGCTTGGCCCCGTTCCAGACTTCCGTTGTGCTTCGCGCCGTATTGAAGCTGCTTTCTGCTCGGCTATAGCATTGCGCACGCGGTTTACGAGGGCGACGAAGAGCGTGAGGTAGACGGCGCGTGATATGCGGGTACGATTCTGTAGGTAAAGCTTCGTGAAGTCATTTGCGAATGACTTGATTGATGCGCTCGAAAGGCCTTGCTTCGACCAGGGTTTCGAAAGAACGGCCATGTCTACCGCGTGAGAGACATTCGTGGCGCAGGTGTATCGGACGTCACCATGTACCTAGGAACGACTTTGGCGGTGGTTGGGGCCAATAGAGCGCTGGAAAGTATGACGGGAGAATGAGGACTTCACAGAAGCCAGCTCGCATATGCGCCTCACATGTGAATGCCGTGAACTGTGCGAGACGCGGTGATCCGTGATCCAGTAGCTGGCGTGGAGGCATGTGAACCTGACGGACAGCCTCGGCTTTCCCCACAACGCGCTAGAATCTAATTAGGGAAGGCGCGTTCCTCTGGCTTCTAGTGAATTGAAGCGCGAACATCACAAACACTCCACATCGCCATTTGGTAGATATTGATAGCGAGGAACACGTCATTCGATGATAGGTCGTAAGTTGTACCACGCTGTAGGTATCGAGTCGTCGCTGGTCTAGTCATTGTCTCCGCAGGCATGGCGACACAAGGCCGGGGTTTGTGATCATTTCCACCAACACCAAGACCGATCCTTCCTGGGCGTTCCATCATAGCCTGAAGCTCTTCACGCAACGAGACTGCGCAATCGTGGACTATTCATTCCATGTTTGATACTATCAAGGCCATCTATCCGTACGAATGATCCACCGACTGCAGTAGAGATCGTCTACTTTGTAGGTCAGAATGCCTGTGCCCCCATGCCGCGTCCTCCCCTCGAACATGGTAGCCACAGCGGATATACAGCATCCATCAGGGGCGCTCCTCATTACTGACAGGGAACAAAGAGAAGGAGGCACATAGAATGCAGCCAAATGCAGCCAAATGCATTGATTGCACATGGTGACCTTGGCATGTAAGCCGTTGGCTCAAATGGCAGACCAGGCTGAAAGTTCATTAAAAAATAGTCGCCGCCCTTATGAATACCCTCAGCATTCTTGCGCTCTGCCTGATAGCCCACTTACCTCCACTTCTCGCCATAATTCGTGGCAAAATTCTTCAGTATGGCAGACCTTCACGGTACCCAGATCATCACCAGCTCGCTCGATTCCGACATATTTCACGGTTTCTGGATCAACAGGGGCGTCTCCAAAATCCAAGGAGCAACGCTGACGCTTGATCACCGAATTGGTGAATTACTAATCGCCTTCGTGGCTCTGTTTGTTAACACAAGCGGCCGTAGTCTTTGGAAACTCATTCGCTGCATTCTGCACTTCAGTGACTTCTCACAAGCTCAGCCTGTCGGACCCTATCTGCAACGCCAAGCCACTTTACGCAACTCGAATTAGCTGCCGATGCGTTCTTCGCCTTCTTGGAAATATGGCGCGTATGGCGAAAAACGATTAAGCATGGACACCGAAAAGTACTCGGCACAGCGTTCATAGCCCTTGCGATAGCTGTGGCCTTTACATTGGCCGGTATGTCCAATCATCTCCTGACCTGTGTGATCATCGTCTCATATTGAATCAGGTATCTTCTCATCGCGTGTGTCTCAAGGCTGGAATGAAGTCGTGATCACTGGTCCGAAGAACGATTGTGACGTCCCATTACAAGGTGTCAACTTCACAAGATCGGACAATCAGGCTGTGCAAGAGTATATCGCACCATTTCTGAATTCAAAGTCTGCTGAATACTTAGCATATGCGCAACGCTACTGTCAAGCTGAGAATCGTACAAAAGTACGAGAGGATGGTTACGAGTATTACGGCCGTCTGAACGAGAAGGAGAGGAAGGAAATACTCCCTGACGACTGTGGTATCCTGTCCATACCAATGCTACCCTACCGGACGAACAGGAACGCACCTTGTCCTTTCGCAAAAGAGACTTGCAGCTTGCAAGTTATTGGACGGTAACATTATCATAGAGACAGACTTGCTCGACGGTTACAAACATCTCGGGCTGAATCGGGGCCCGCCGCTGACCATGCGAGTGCGGCATCATTGTGCACCACTGAATGTCAAGGCAAATAACACCAATGGCACGCTGGCGTACTATCTTGGTGCCCAGGCCAGGAACATGACTTTTGAGATCAAGAGTGACACAACCACTTCGATTTCAGGCCACCGCAGCAATTACGTTGTGTAGTATGTAACTCTCTAATCGCCCCAGGGAGCTGCTCTGTCAACCAACACTGCTAATCAACACAGATGCAAGAGCTAACAAGTTGCCTAGCGCAATCAGCCAACATGAGCTTGGCTCTCCTTATGGTGATCATATACCATGGAAAAAAGACTTTATAGTGACGAATACGTCGACGACCATGCTGTTTCTGGTATCGACATCGGTAAAGTATGTGGGCGAGACAGATCATACCTGGTTCTTCGCCCCAGAGACCACTACTAACAATGACTCTTACCAATCAAAGGACGTTGTCTCGCTGGTCGGTTGCACTACTCAAAGAGAGTACTGTAACCCGACTAAACTGGGTTCAAACAGCTGTACCCAAATCTATTCCGACCACGAAACGCAGGAAGCAGACTTAAAGGAAACATGGAACGATGCCAGCGACCAGAAGCACCTGCGTCCCTTGGCGATGAGTTTGCACCAATTTAGTGCCCAAAGCATCGGTGCGTTTTGTGAGGCTAAAGCTGTACCTAATCTACTCGCGCGCAAGACTCTAAGGCTTTCTCTGATCACCCACAGACCCCCTTATGCAAATCAAACGAAGACGCTGAAGTCGGATCAGTGGCAGGACGAAACGGTGTACCTTAGCCAATCGAATTTCGCAGCGATACAAGTTGGCGGCATCATTCAAGTCCTGGCTTTCTTTCTCAACCCGCTCTTGGTCCTTCTATTCAGATTTAGGCACTACTATGGGTATGAAAATGACGACTTCGAGCATGCGTATGCTGAATGGCAGGCCGGATCAATACTCCAATTACAGCGGATGGCACAGCACGGTGTCGAAGCAGGCACGTGGAGCAGAGCAACAGCTTTGGTCCCGGTCACAGAGCCCGGAGACGTTCTTGCCGTCCTTGATTTGACGAAGCGAGAACATCCAAGGCTCTCACGTAAATTTCGTAAGCGTGAGCACATTCCTCTCCGTCCGCTCAGACAGAAAGGGTCGTCTGCTAGTTACAAAGAGATCCGAGACGAAGAGCAATGGTGGTTTGTGTTGTTTGACCACTGGCAACTGGTCAAGACTTAAGGGGAGACGTTTGAACAGTGAAAAGTAAGCCTTCTCGGCTTTCGTAGTGACGGCAAAAATCGGGACGGTGTTGCTTTCGACTCGTTGCGCACGCATTGCCGCAATACCACACATAACCCGCAATGCAAGGGTTTCACAACGGTAAAAACAAAGCATGCATCGGCCAGTAATTGGCACACAGCACGTGGTGTGGCCGCAGGTTGGTTCGTGATGCATCCGCACATATGATGCGCTGGATCACCTACATCGACAGCATACAAAAATGAGGCTCTAGAGCCGCACAAAAAAGCGATATTACCAATTATACAGCAGAGGTGGATGTTGAGGCAGAGGGTAGCGGCATCTGATGACGATGGAACGGCAACAATGCGGTCGAATAGACTTATTGAAACGCGTGCGCGAGCACCTTATAATCGAGGAGAGAGGCAATAGAGAGCGGAATGAGGTTGAGGAGGGAGGACAGCGACATGATGATGGGTCGGCTAAGTGATGAATAGGAATTGTACAATATATTGCGGGTTTTAGTGTCCTCACAGGCGCATCTCATGAGATTGACATGTTGGTGATGCCTGTTTTGGTGATGAGTAATTATAGCTATGACGGAGTGCGAAGCGCGTTCCTCGTCCCGCGTCTGACGGTTTTGGCCGCCAGCCCCCTTTACTCTCAGCCTTGCTATGCTATACCTCAGCCTACTCGCTCGCCGGACGAGTGAACAGACAGTATGAATTAGACACAGTCTTATTTGCAGCGCGAACATACCATAGGTATTGCTGCAGCGACGCAAGCCTCAGCATGTAAAACTTCTCCAAAATGTGCGGTGCTTCACTTGGCCAAAAAGTGAAGAATCCATGGACTGCAAAGATGTCGCCACAACCATACCTGGCGGTTTCATCTCACGTCAGCAGCAGGCAAAGGTTGCCTCTGTGTAAGATATGTGTGGTACAGACGAGTCTCGATCATGAAGCGAGCGGATGGTGTGTACAGCCTTGCATACTGTTGGGTAAAACTTATAGCACAATATTGGGGGGCTGGGGACGGAGTTCTGATGCATCTATAAGATGTGGAGAGGTCACATTGAGCTCCAGTCCGTTTCTGCAATTGCCTTGAGTTTCTCATCGATCCAATGGCCCAGCCTGAATCATTAGCCCTCTTACCCGGTACGAGACTGGAGACTGTCGTTGCGGCGGACTCCGCCTCAAGCACAACGACTCACTCCGATTCTATCACAAAGAGCGACAGGATCTCCCGAACCTGCCAGCAGACTCCAAAGAAATGGGCATTCGGATGCCTTACTACGCTTCGCGATTTCGTAGCTTGGGGCTCGAACATATGGACTGATACAGGACGCGCATTACAGAGGCTGTGGAATAGAAGCTGGACTGCCGAGGCATGCGCTTTCGTCTCATCCGTACTGACTCTTGGGGGTCTGATTGCAACACTGTTGACACATCAAGATAAACCGCAACCAGATTGGCCTCAGCTCATTACAATCAACTCTGTTGTGTCACTCTCTTCTTTGCTCATGATATCTGGAGCGAGTATCGTCTTGACAGAGGGTGGGTGATAGTTCGTAGTTCGCAGGCGGCAGGTCTGATATTTAGCAGGACTCAGCCAGTTGTGATGGCAGTGGTTCCGTAAGGCCCGGCGCTTGTACGATTCAGAAGATTTCGATGCAGCCAGCCGAGAGCCTTGGGGCTCATTCTTATTGCTCATGAAACTGGGACCCAAAAAACCGTAGTAGGTGGGATGTGGTTGTCTACTGATTTATGCTAATTCTCTTCAGCATTGTAGCCGCACTAGGGGCGCTTGCAACGATCATGACAGCACTGACCGGGTTCTTCTCACAGCAACTTTTGCGCTTTGAAACTGTGCTCAGCGCGTGGATGCTGCTGCTGTGGCAGTGGCTAGGACGAACAATTATTCCGCTACAGGCGCTGCCATCATGGGCGCCCGCGGAGCATTCAACGTGCATGAACCGATAGTCGCTGCCATGATCGTGGGTCTCATGCAACCTATCGAAGAGTATACGAACGCATTTGTGCGCGGATGTGACAGTGGTAATTGCACTCTCCCTTCCCCCGGTGGCGGTTCCTACTCCACAGTGGCAGTCAGTCATCTCTGCCAGAACATCAGCAGTCTTGTCCGCTTGCGTAACCAGACCTATAACGAGACCTTCAGAGATCCACAATCACTGTTCGTGTTGGACGTAGCGCATGGAAGCGGCAGTGAATACGAAAAGCAGTTGCCAGGACTTCTCAATATGTCGCAAAGTTATGGTTTGATGTCAACATCTACAAGCGCTACCGGATACGACAGAACAGATTGGCCACTAGAGACCGTAACTTTCTCATCTCAAGAGCAACGATGTCACTGCAATGAACTGCTCGCTGTTCCCAAGGGTCAACACGTACCATGCGGAGATCCGAAATACAATTCTCACGGAAAAGTTACTCAGCAGCATTCCACTGGACATTTCCTTTTCAGGGACCATCACAAATTCAGCAAAGGAAACCTACAACTACCTGGACGAAGAAGTACCCGGACAGGCGTTCTACAGATATGCTTTGGCGACAAATCAAACCTTACGGAGCGGCTTGCCCACTGATTGCACCGGTTTGGAAGATCCTGCACCGGGGCTGATGAAGCATTACAAAGTCATAAGAAGCGAGATCGACGAAGATGGTTACATACAACGGACGAGCTTACGCTGGTATTACCCAGCAGACTGCTTGTAGTTTATTGGGTACCGCACTGTATTTGGGATACGAGAGCAATTGGAATTGATGTTCTAGGACCAGGATTTAAGGACCCCGGGATTCTCATACATTGTACTAGCGTGTATCTGCGGTCTTTGTGGCAGGCACAAGAGATGAAAGGGAGCATGAACATCTCTGTCTGGGGAAATACCTCGTTCCAGAGCGTCGATAAAGCTTTCGGGGCTATGGCGCAAGCAATGACAGCCCATATGCGAACGCATGGCGGAGAAGGCTTGTCTGGGTTCGCGAAAGGTGATATGTGGGTAAAAACCACCTGTGTCTACGTGCGCTGGGAATGGATCATATTTCCAGTCGCTATGATAGCGTTTACAGGCATCTTCTTTCTTTTGGTTGTTGTTGACAATTGGGGAAATGATAGCAAGAGGCTTTGGAAGAGCTCTATACTCGCAAGTCTGTTCTGTGAGGTTGATATGCATCAGGATCGACCTACATGCAAGAGAGAGATGATAAAATTGGCCAAGTCAACGAGCATTAGCATTGAGGAAAAGTCGGAAACGCTGAGATTGGTCGCGCGTCAGTCCTAGGTATGGTGCTCGCAAGGTCTCTTGGTTGTCCAGCGGCAATGCGGCAGACCGAGTTTGGGAAATAGGAAAGCTAAGGACAAGCTGAGTAGCGCGAGGACTGGCAGGCAGTGTAATGCTCGCTTTTTGCGACTATCAGGCTGTATCAGTACGAACGCCGAGAATATCGGAAACCCTATCATGACAGAGAGGTTGCTCGACAGCGATCGGGTCCCATGCAACCCCTACGGGACGTCCGTCAGAACGAGAGTTACGTCGAGTACGAACCGTCTAGCAAATTTGTACGGGCTCATCGTGAACCGCATCCAGCGAAATGGTACCTGAGCAGACTGCATAACCTGACAGGCTACCAAGAAAACTCCTTTCAGGATCTACACTGGGCCAAATGATACGAGCATTTACCTAGGTACCTTCGAGATTGCATGTACAGCTTCGGTAAAGCTGCAGCGAGTGGCATCTCCCTGTACCTTGCTGATTTTTTCGATAACCAAAGGCTGAACTGGGGAAAGTAGACATAGAGTACTGGCAAACTTATGCTCTCGACCATCATCTCCCACCACGTAAGAAAGGACTCTGTCACCTGCGGCAGATGTACAGCTCCGATGACTTCGAATGATGCAGCGAAGAAGACTTTCGAAGGCGTCGGCAGTGCGATGGCTACGACCGTCCGGACGCACTACTCTGACGGAACAGACACGGACGCTAAAGGTATCATGTTAATGAAATTAATTGCATCAGGATCGACCGGCACTGGCTGTCGTTCCCAGTGGCTATGATAGACTTGGCAGGTATCTTCCTGGCTCTTGTCATTATCAAGAGCCGAGGCGTTCAGCGAGAACGGCTGTGGAAGAGCTCAATACTAGCATGTTTGTTTGCGAGGTAGATCATGGTGGGGAAGACGACGCTTTTCTCGACAGCAAGCGGGCCATGGACGACATTGCAAAGCCAACAAACGTCAGTCTTGATGGGACAGGGAGCATATTGAGGCTTGTTACCGGGAAGATAGTAGCGGCAAAAATCGGGATGATTGGTGTTGTTTCCGACTCGTTGCACACATAACACCTGCAACACTACGTTTGACCAGCAATGCAAGGTCTTTACAATGGCAAAAACAAAATTTCACTAGCTCGATTGAAGGAGCCGAAGCTAGTGTCCGCATGGAGTTCTAGAGCCCGGGGGGGGGGGGGCTCACGTGACCTACATCCACCAAGCAAAAATTTTTTCGTCCACCAGCACCACCACCAATACTTCCACGTCAACGACTCTGCAGCAGCAAAATGCATCGGCCGGGAATCGAACCCGGGGCTAGCCGAGACTGTCCTGTGAGGGATGGCAACGGCTAATTTTACCACTAAACCACCGATGCGATGGAACGTATTGAACACTTCGATGAAGTGACGCGTTGATAGAAATTATATGTAATTATTACAAAATCATGCGTACGGGCTTTTGTTCTCCTTACAGAGCCAGAAACTCAGTATCAGAACGTTGTTTTCGGAGTGTTGGCTGGAACGTGAAGATTTTTTGGAAGATGCTCATGTATGCTGCAGGGGGACTAGAAGCGGATTGCTGCAACTAATACATGGAACAGCCGATGCATTGCCGGACTCCACAAATATAGGCTTCGAAATTCGGTTGATAGAACTGCATTCGAACCAGACGTGCTGCTGTGTTGGGCGAAACGGTACGCGCACCAGGCGTCCTTATGCGGCATGCCAGTGTCTCCTTCGACACTATGTGTTGTCAGCAATTAATGCAATCTGAAATTGAGTCTCTGTTCTGAACCGATTATCTGTTTACTGATGTTGAGATTGAAATGATTTGACGCACTACTCATCCCTTACCTAGGTATGGCTCACCGCTACCCCATCATCACACCATCCCCCTCCCCTTTCCTCAATCCGCCAGTTCTCATTCGCATTCCACCAATTGAAGAGGCTTTCTTCAAACGCGCCATGGAATGTGCCCAAGGAGGTACAATCTCAGCCTTCAGGTTCTGGACCGATCGTCTACCTCCAACAGCGAGATTTCACGACTAAATAGCTGGTGTGAGGAGGTCAAGGCAAGCCACGAGTGTTGGATCACTACGAAGGTAGTAAGAAGTAAAAGTAGTGACTGATACATCTAAACTGCTGTCGCACGCTCTCCAGTACAGTGGAGCACCGCAGAGCCTCCACGGTGCTCTCATCACCAGATACACGTGATCTGCCTGATCACATGACCTGATCAATCATGTGATTTTTCCGATCTTTTCCTTCTTTATATAGCCACCGTGGCCTCTGCAGAATATACATCACTGATTCATCATATCGATCATACGAACGCTTGTTTACCGGCTCGTCAACAACTGCTCTACGATTGCCGCACGTTATGGACTCTGCGAGCAAGCATATGGGAATGCTAGATGATGACTCTTAGTTGCGTAATCGTATAGAAACGGCCCACAGTGATAGTTCATTGCCATTTTGAGTGATAACTAGTGCCACACTACACTTGTTGCGGCTGCGCCCTTGATCCCACGCGTAGCACCGTACTTTGCACACGAGAGATAGGACTTCGGGAGTAAGAACATGGTCAGCGTCTTTATATCCTTCCCTGACCTAATTAATTCTTCTACACTCAACTCTCTTAAGCATCTCTCGCAGTATCGCTGTCCCCACCTTGTCTGATACTTCAAGCATCCACGCCTCGACCTAGCTTGGCCTTACAGCGGCATCGACTTCGACCATGTCTTCGATTTGACCACGCTGCCGCACCGGTCACTGCCTTCTACTCAACATTTGACGACCTAAATCTCTTTCCAACAAGCCTTTCCGTCATTGCAAGTCCGTTGTGTTGTACCGGTGCGTCTGTTTGGATCTCCTTCTCTCACTTGCACACCTTCAGGCTTCTCTACCTTCCTCGTCCACGTTTGCACTACACACCGACCGTTGCATGCAGCTTCTACCATTCAATCCTATCGACCGCGACCGTCCAAATCGCGACCGTCCAAGTCCTGCATCAATGTCTCGACTGCGAATGCGAATACCATCATGACGGCTATCTTAAACGACCGCTGCACGTGCTTGCTGTCCTATACTTGTTGGCTAGATAGATTGGCACACACACATGTAAAGGCAGATAGTAAATAAAGATTGATTACGAACTTTGAGGCTTAGGCTGATGACGAAAAAACATGTTCCTGAAAAAAAGTCCCCTTGACTATTAGCTTCAGAGGCGAACTCCGAGCGATCTTCTTTACAGGCTCTCTCCACTCACTTCAGACCTCAGAACATGCTGTCGATGACAGATTTCCAAGTCATCACCTGTCTGAACCGACTGAGTCTCCCAAAACAGTCGGTTGTCAACCCACGACCTTTGCTGGTTTCAGAATTGTTTTGAATGGACTATGGAGGGTCATCCATTTTATATGTTCCTGCAGTTTGCAAGTTTGGGTCGTTGGCGCATTGGTGGTCCTGGGAGCCATGGTTGGACTTGGACTTGGCGAGTCGGGTTTCCGTATTTGGCATCAAGTCGACTGGTTTGCGATCAATGCTGTGCCTTTGCTCCTGCGTTCTCGTGAAGATCATCAGTCACTGCCGTGAAGAACATGGACCGTTTGATGAAAAGTAATTGATTCAACGAGGCGCACGCATTCCACAAACCACACGGACCAAGGGCGTATATGGTACCTAGTGCCATTACCGCACCTCGTCACGGCCGACGGGCCACCAAGCACACTGCATGTATACCAATGTCAACAGAGGGCGTCAGGTATGACCGGTGGTCTCCACATCATTGTAGAAGTTCTTAGGGTGACTGCGATATTTATTAGTCGCATTTTCCTGTTACCTTTTGTTGGTTGAATCCTGCCTAGTGTCCAGTCCGTCGTGACAAAGTGCAGTCAGTATGTGTGGAAGAGGCGTTGATGCTAAAGTTACTCGCCGACGACGTGCGTACACCCTTCTAGTGTAGCCCTCACTTCGTGCATACTTCGTACATCTTTCTTGCGTCAACAACCTCCCGCTCTTCTACTTTAAGAGTCTCCTTCTTTGCATCTGCTGTCTTAGAAAGTTTCATAGTTATAGGCTTGTAAATATTAAGGTAGGTAGTCTCGCTATTATACTGATACATAGAACAGTACGCATTACTTCCGGTAGTTAGGTGAAGGCAAAAGAAACCTTACAAGCACCCACGGCCTGTCTGTCGAAGATGAAAACGTGACTGAACTCCCAGATGTTGAGTGCGTCTTTACGGTAGCTGCGTGACTTAAAACTGTAACCACCTCCTGCTGGGATGGCAGAAGCCGGAAGCCGGTGTTACGTCGCGACGGGCGTCATGATCATATGTTGAAATTCGTCAAAATCTTGCAGTAAAAGTAATGATTGATTCATGTCCGTTTCCGCTAGTCTCTTTATGCGGCCCTGAACATGCTGAGGACACCCGCCCATGTCTCCCTGACTGTCGGCTGGATCTGGTTGGCAGGCAGGGAGAATCCATATGTGCCCTTATCACGGAGCTCATAAGTGTAAGAGTAGGTTGCATTTCCAGTGACATCAGTGTAGTCAGTAGATGAACCAGTGGTAGCGTACAGAGTTGAGCAGCTGGGGCCAATGGTGTAGGCGGTTCCAGAGACGGCACGGATGCCGGATGCGGCGTTTGTGGCCAACGTGCGGTGTGCGGCATCGTTCTCGGGGCGCGCGCTGCAGTCGTAGCCGTAGGGCCTGCGAAAGTGTTAGTTCAGATCAGTGATCTGATGATGTCAAAATGCTTACCAGAGGATGTACTGTCCATAGGAATGAACATCAAGATACAAGCGAATGCCTCGAGAGTTCTTCAGCGACTGAACCTGGGAGGTAAGACCACGGTTCTCAGGTGTGTCTCCTGCTGCCTGTCCTTTGTAGGTCTCAGAGCAAGGGTTGGTGCTAGCACCGCCTGTGAGCTCCCACTTGTAAGGCCAGTTGCGGTTGATGTCGGTGCCGACGCAGCTGTTTCCACTGATGGTCTTGCGGTTCTTGCGCCAGAGACGATCCGTTGTCTGGGAGTAGACAAAGCCGTCAGGGTTGACAATGGGCATGATGTAGAAATCGAACTTGTCGACGACAGCCTTGATGTTGGCATCCGAGGCGTACTTGGTGAGCAGCTGCCAGGCGAAGTACTCTGTAGTCATGGTGGTGATCCACTCGCGTGCGTGGACGGTGCCGTGAATGAGCACTGCAGGCTTCGATCCCTTGCCGCCAGATCCCCAGATGTGGATACCAGTAATGACCCGTCCCTGAACTGAAGAGCCGGAGGTAATAATCTCAGAATTGCCGGTGAAGCTGCCCTGGAGATCGGTCAGGAACGTCAGGTGATCCGCATACGGGTGGTATGCTGTGAACCAGCTCTCACTGGGGACTGTCATCACATGTCAGCACGTTGTGAATGCACACGAACAAGATCTGGCCTACCGGCATATACGCCCATCTCGCCCTCTTCAGCGAGGATAGCGCCAACGTCATCGTTGATGACTTTGCTCTCCGCCAGCGAGGTTATCGCATCAACGTTATCGGGCGAGACGACGACATCGAGTTGAGCGGACTTTCCGGGGTTGAGAACGTGGGCGGAGAGTTCCTCGATTTTGGCCTCGAGGCCCTGAGTATTCTCCAAGCGCAGAAGCTTGAAGCCACTGTAGTCAACCTTCTTATTGTCGCGTGGGACGACTGAGGCGAACACTGAGGAGGCGAGCAACGCGGAGCAAAGAATGTACTTCATCTTAGGCGATGTGTGAGATTTGCGCTGTCGCCTGCTAGATACTGCGGATGCCTCCACCTTTTATGTTGATCGCTTTCACTTCAAACAACCTCCCACCTGCCCATCGCATCCTCGTGTCCGAGTATCTAGAGTGACCATCACAGTACATCTGGTTTAGGCAGGTGCGCGCTTTCCCCAGGTCTATGATGATCTGCTGCAGGCGCCGGGAAGGCACGATTGAAGGAAGTCGGAAGAAGAGGCAACGCTCTGGATGGTTGTTTCATTTACTCGAAGAGCTTGGTGTCCGCTTGGCAGATTAGCGTGTTTATGCGCGGAGGCATGTCGATTGGCTCGGAGAGCTCTTGGCTGGCTGAAACAGGAAGGAGATGGGAATGGCGGAGCTTGGCGATATGGAAGAACCGATTCGAGGCTCAGCCAGACTGCAGGTGGCTGTTCTCGTGATGTACCTCGATTGTGACGTGCTTCGATTCGCTATATGACAGTGTCGAAGCGAGGTTCCGTTCAGGAAGGTCAGATCAACAATTTTGGAGATGTTGAAGCCACAATACGATTGCATTGAAGGTACAAGCAGCCACTTCCTATCTTCTCAAACCTTCTCCTCAATGAATCTGCTCTATGCACATGTGAAACCCTGTTAAAGCTCTCGACGGTACTGCTTCCGCAGCTTGGCAGGATTGGCAGCCTCCCAACCAGTGAGGTTCATCACTTGTACTCCTACAAGTGGTTAGCCGGTTAGTTTTACTCCACGAAGGCAGTCAAGTACTTACCCCAGCCCTCTAGCTCCTCGATAGCTGCCGCCTTAATTGCTGCGGAGACAGTCTCCGTAGCGTCCTCGATTAGTATCACCTCGTATCCCAGCTTGATGCCATCAATAGAAGTTCCCCTCACACACGCGTTCGTGATGAGCCCGGTGACGATAAGTGTTTCGATGCCATGCAGAGTCAGCTCCGAGTTCAGAGTCGTAAACTGGTGGTACTGATTATCTGCAAATGCCGAGTAGGAGTCAACAGAGTGATTCTGAGCTTTCTTGATGTAGTTGACAGTCGTCCGGAAGCCTTCAAGATATTGCAGACGTGTCTTAACACCATCTTCAATTTCTGCGCCCCATGTGCCTGGAATGCAGTGCTCCGCGTAGACACCCTGCATCTCCTGCTTCAGAGGGCTGTCAAGGAAAGTGATGTTGATTGCATCACCAGCTTTGGCACCGGGGTGCGCAGAAGCGAAGAAGACATGCCCTTCAGGGTGCCAGTCTTGCGATGCAGCAATGAATGGCCATTGGTGGTCGTCAAGCAGATCGTAGACCTTTGGCAGAATGACTGACGCACGTGGACTTCCAGCGACCCATTTATGAAGTCGTTCTGTATGTCGATCAAGAGAAGCGCGGTGTGCTTGTGCAGCTTGCTGGAAAACTCCAGGTATACATGTTAATGTAGTGAATCATCGAGGGTGGATGTACTGACAGGAACAGCCCCCACTGTTGCCGCTATCGCAGCCGAGACCACAAGAAGGGAGCTGAGCATGTTTGAGATAAAAGTCCCTGAAGGAATTTACTCTATCATAGAGAGGCAACTTCAACTCTATATCTGCCACCCAGTACTCTGTGGACTTCTACGAGGTTCATGAATCCTGATGGCAAAAGTGGAGTTACACGCCCACGGCAAGCAATCGGCGAGATAACACAAACAACAGTTGGTCACAACAATGTGCTTATTATTCGTATCTCCTTCGCTCTTAACAAGCCCAGGACTCACACACATTGCTAAAGCTACCTAAAACCCTCTGAAGGGGGATGTTCCATTCACAAAACGCCCACCGCGCTGCCTACCTATGGTAGCTGTCCATTCCAATCCACCACAACACCCCGACCCTCCACAACAACACCACACCCATCCTTCCAGCAGCACAACCCCTTTCCCACCACCACCTCACCACATCCTCCTCTGCAAACTCATCCCCTTCCTCCCCTCTTCCACCCCCCAAACCTGCTCATCATCACAAATCTCCTTCTCATCCCCCTCTCGACTCTTAACCTCGCTGCTCATGCTATCACTCCTTATACTCCCATTTTCAACTTCCGCCACCGCTCTCCTAAGTGCATTTTCTCTTCTGCGCCGTCGCAGCACGAAGAGCTCGAGGATGGTGTATAAGGCGAGCGCGACGAGGATGGCGAGGCTGAGGCTTAGTCCTGCTATTGCTGCGGAGGAGAGGCGGGATGGTGAAGGTGTAGACGGCGATGCTGAGGGGACGATTGGAGCAGCTGGGTCGAAGGGTGTTGGTGGGTGGGTGGGAGGTATGCTTGGAGTTGACTCGGTCGCGGGTAGGGCTGTAGATGGTGTTGGTGTGGTGGCGATGTCGAGGATGAGGATGGGGTCGGCGGCGGTTGCGCGCTGAGTAAGATGGTTCTGTGATGGTTGGAGAGTGCAATGTGAGTATAGTTGGGTAGGCGAGGGACATACGAGATTCTGCAGCTCGATGGTTTCGTCCGGTGCGGTGCGGATACCGTACGCAGCCCAGATACTGTTCGAGGTGAACATGGTAGAAAAGAAGGTAGCGCACACTGAACGCATCGAATTGAGTAATAAGAGACAAGAAGCAAGTCAATCAGCCAGCCAGTGACTTGGTGGAAATTGTTTGAAGAGATTGGAGTAAGAGAACGTCACGATAGCAGGCGACGAGAAGAAATATGGAGATGCGGCATCGACATGTCCATCACTACGGTGGCTGGAGAAAACAAACAAACTCGAACCGTCTTACATGAAGTAGTACAACTATCTGCCGTGTACCGCAGCTAAAGTTTGGAGGGGTTCAGGCGACACATCACCTCGAAATACACGAGGAATACAAGTGTACGTTGAACTTTATGGGCTGCGAAGCAATTGATGATAATCCAAACGAGAGGGCTCCGATAATGTTTAGTATCCAAAATCAAATTCCATGTTTGTCTTGATAAGAACTTGGTGGTGATGATGAGTTTCTATGGTGCTGAAACACAACACCCTTCTAATGCACGTACTAGTACTGCCGTGTGACCTCACTACGCAGCATCACCAAAAGCAACGTCCATCTCGCCTAGCGACGCGAGAAAAAGCCGATCAACAAACAAACCACAACCGCAACATCCCAGCAACACATGTCGAACCCTGTGATACCATACCAAAGCTCGCCACACAATTGTTCGTACGGCTCCTAAACGCCGCGAAACAATCAAGATGCAGCCAGAAGCCAGGTAACATCCGTCGAATTGAACACCAGCTCATTCGCCTCAATAACCAAATCTCTCCGATTGCTCATCATCCCATTGAGTGTGCACCTGAGCCCATCAAACGGCGGCCCAAGCAGACAAGTAAGATAACTCGTAGCTTGACCCGGCTCATTCGCCGTAATCGCAACCGCGCCCGCAACCACCCACCGTTCGGTCCTAAATCGCACTTAGCCACAAACTACTAACCGTCACCATCCACAGAAACTCACGCTCGCTTCCGAATCCTCCAAACCTTCAACACAAAACTCAACTCCCTCCGCCTCTTACCCAAACCTGTGTAATCCTCCATCGTGAATCTAACCGCATCGCCTTCGGTGGCACAAGGGGCGAAATCGTTCGGGTCTGGCAGCGTGCCGTTGGGGAACTCGGTGTGGCAGTGTGCGATCTGGCCGGGCATGTGCAGCTCGAAGTCGATGGTGGAAGGGTACTTGGAGGATGCGGGCCAGTCGCCGCCTGGGATGCCGGAGTGTTTGGTCATCATGTGGAGGTGCATGGTGGAGATGCTCCATTGTTGGCTTGGGGTGCGGATTCTGGGGGATGAGGTGTGTGCTGGGAGGGCGGTGGTAAAAGGCGTGAGGAAGGCGAGGGCTGTCGCGATGAGGTGTGAGAATAACATTGTGCTGGGTGCGGTGATGGATAGTGATGATTATGGTGGAGAGGAAGATGAGTGACTTTAACCATGGAAGTAGGAGGTAGGTCACTGTGATATACAGAAGGTGCGTGGGCGGTCTTCCTTACTGCATCGCAGGAAGGAGGCCGTGACGCTACACCGGCAAGTATGAGACTACCACTGTGCGAGCCTTATGTTGTTATTCACAGCTACCCATCACTGATTCGAGAAATACCTGAGCTGTCGACTGTCGTGAAACCATCGTTAGTATCGGGTGGTACGAAACGTTGAGATGTAGTACCCAACAACGGCTATGACCGGAGAGCCTCGCGTTCACCGCAGGGACACAGAAGATAAATTGCAGTTGGCGTCGTTCCTCGATATCGTGTGCGCTACCTCTAGTAGCACAGCTATGTTTAGCGAAGCGGTGTGATGTCGCAAGAGCAGTAGTACTGATGACGCTACGCTTCTTCCTCGCCAGAAACGCCCCGAACGTGGTATCAGTATCCATAGAAAACGCGAAAACAGCCCCCGGAACGATAACGCCCCAAAACTTCCATCAAGTATTGCCTGTGCTCAGGCCTAGGCAACAGCACGAACATGTCCCCTAACCGCAAGCGCAATCTTTGCCATATCTCTAAGGTTCCACTCATCCTTCGAGGTCGTACTCTTTGGTACATGTTCACCGCTGTTGATGACATGGACCTTCATCTTTGGATGGAACTTCAGACCCGTCAACAATTTTGGTGTGATCAAAAAGTATTGACTTGTACGCTCCTGACAAGCGATGTCGACCATTCGCTCGTGCACCATGCGCTCGTTGCGTGGATCCATACCTTGATTGATCTCATCGACAACGCGGAATGGCGCCTGCGCAAGGTCTTGCAGAGCCATGAGGTAGAAGATTGTTGAGACGGCACGCTCGCCGCCGGATTGACGATTGGCGTTGAGTACCGACATGCTCTCGCCCTCGCTGTAAGACGTCAGTAACAGCAACAAGAAGACGCTGAACAAACTCACCGGAAGCGGACAGATATCTGGATGGACCAAGCATTGAAGTCGTCTTCGTCCTTGTACACCGAGACCTCGCCAGCACAGCCAATCTGCGTGAAGTTGTGTGCAAAGGCGTCGCTGATCTTCGCAATCAGCGCATCGAGCTGCTGTACGAAGGGGCCTTTGATCTTCGCGATCTCGGCCTGGGCCTCTTCCAATTCTGCGACATGCCTCTCCAGTGACTCCCTCGTCTTTGCAATCTGGATTTCGCGGTTCTCGTAGGTCCTAACGACGGAACCGTCTCCTCCAGACATCATCTCAAGCCTTGCGCTGACCGACTGCATCTCGTCCTCGAGCAGAGCAACAGTTTCAAGGTGTTTGAATTCGTTGACGATTGCCAGCTCCTCGGGCGTGCATTCATCGAGTAATCTTTGACAGGCGGCATGCTTTCTCTTGATCTCTTCTTTCAACTCGCGCTTGTCCTGTTCAAGCTTTTGCACCTGCGCCTCTCTGGATCGTAGACGCTCCAGGATCAGCTTGTTTTCTTTCTCGAACGCTCGGACTTCTGAAGCAGCTTCAATCAAATGGATTTCAGCTTCGACCACGATCTGGTGGTGACGGCGGAACTCGGTAACAGATTTCTGGTCCACTTAGCGACAAAGCCTTTGGCGACTGATGGCATACACACAGCATATTCTAGCGTAAGACCAGCAATCTTGAGGTGACATTGCCGCGATTGGGTCTTGATCTCGCGTATGCGATCGCTTGTCTGGGCGTTGAGATCGATGTACTCTTGTAGCTCGGTCTTGTTTTGTTCTTCATGCTGTCAGTAAGAGCGTTGGCAGACTCTGCAAAAACACCTACCGATTTGACGTGGCAAAGCAGCCCACTCTGCTCTTGCCTTCTTGATTTGTGTTTCTTCCCTAACGACCTCATCCTGCGCTTATTAGCACTGTTGCAAAATCTGTGCCCCGTGAGACTTACCCGTTGAGCTTTTAAGACTTGGTTGGCGTCCTCAAGTCGCTTCACTTCGGCTTTAGCCTCCGTATGTTCGCTATTCATCTCATGGCCTTCGCGTTCAAGATTGCGAAGCTGCTCGTCGAGTTGCATCTTTTCGTCCGAGTTTACCGGTTGGTCCACAAAGAATTGCGCTCGCTTGAGATGGTTGACCGCTGTAGACGACACGCCGTACTCTCGTCGCGTTGTGATTCTGAACGTTTCACGCCCGCTGACCCAAGCCTGGATCGGACTGCTGGTTGCATACTCGTGCTGTTGTTCGGTGATAGGCTTTGCGGCATATGCGACTCTGTTGAGCTTGACGTTGTCGCAAAGCATTGCAATGACCGCATCAGGCCCGGTGATGTAGTCCCGCAGGTAACCGTCGAAGCCATACTGTGCCAGATCTGCATTCGCAACAGGGGGTGGGAAATCCGACAGCGGCTTCGGCGAGGTTCTCAGATGAACACTGTGCAGGCCAAGTTTGTCCTTATCCGTGAACTCTTTGAGCAGAAGGTGTTGGTCATCCTTGTCCGTGAAGGTAAAAGTGATGGCATCACCCAGCCTCATCTGACTTTCGACAGCGTCTGCATACTTGGAGTTCGTAAGCGAGCAGGTCAATATTGGAGGTCCGTAGACCTCTCCCTTCAGAGGCAGTCGCGCTTTGTTCTTTTCGAACCATTCCCATGCTTGGGCTGTTTGCGGAGAAAGCTTCTGTAGGAGACTGGCCTGTTTGCCGCTCTGTGTATCGAGTTGTGCCCTTTGTTGCTTGATCGTGTTCTTCTGTTGTTTCCAGTCTCCGACTCGGGCTGATATGGCTGACATTGTGCCTCTCAACTCTGTTATCTTGCGTTCAGCCACAGAGTACTCTGCGCGTAACTCCTGATTACGTTGTTTGAACGAGGCTTCATCGTATTCTACAGGCTGTTCCTGATGTCTGCGCTCAAGGTCTGAAACCTTCTTAGTCAAGCGAGCAACGTCTTGTTGGCGCGCCTGCTTGGAGCGAAGCTCGCCTGCAACCTGATCTTTGAAATCTTGGATATTCTTGTTCTCCGTACTGATCGCCTGTGCTTTCTTCTCCGCCTGCTTCTTGATCATGTCCATCATTTGCTTGCGGCGCTGCACGATTTGCTTGATCTCGTCATGGTAGGACTGTGCATCCTCTCCAGCTTCCCTAATGGGTTCCACTTCGGCTCGGAGCTCGGCGAGAGCTCGGTTTGCCCGTTCTACATCTTCCCTCAATCTGGCAAATTCGGTCTTGCGTATTCTGTCCTCAATGACTGGTTGTGTCTTCTCGAGAGCAGCTTTTTTCGTCGCAAGCTCCTGATGCTGGTTCCATCTTTCTAGGTCGTCTCGTGTATTGTTCTGGAGCGCCTCCAGTTTCTTGAGATGCTCGGCATCGGTGTGCCGCCTAGCCTCGAGGTCCTTCTCCTGTTCCCGGAAGTCTTTGAGTTGCTCGTGCCACTCACTCATTTCGGGTGGAGCTGCTGCGCCTAGGGTCGCCGCCAATCGCTCGGTATCCTTCATCTTGGCGAATTCGACGACCCGATCCTGAGGCAGGAACTGGCACAGATTGTCGATCTGTATAGAGAACTCCCTGCAAATCTGCATGACCGCCTTCTGCGTCGAGTGCTTGCCGTCGATATAGAACACAGTCTTGTTGTCGACCTTACGAATCACTCGTCTGATGACGCGGTTGGCACTCTGGCTCTCTGACTTTGCCAATTCGATCTCGATCGTGGCTTCGTCCGCTCCATGCTTGACGAATGCACCGAGCTCCTTCGCCCTCCCCAAGTGTTCTGATGACCATCCAAGGCCCAGGCAAATAGCACACACGAGTGTGCTCTTTCCCGTTCCATTTGGTCCAATGATCATGTTCAAGCTTGGACCTAGGTGGAATTCGGCGGCCGTATATGTGACGAAGTTCGTAAGTTTAACTCGCACGATCGAACCGGGTTGGAAGTTGTCGTCATCGTGGTTGCCATTCGCTGCCATATTTTGGTGGTGACGGCTGCCGTTTGTGCGGGCGGGACTATCGGACGCGTCGTAGTCATAGCGAGCGCGTTTGCTCCCGTTGATCGAGACGGGTGTGGGCAGGTCTGAGTCGGAGGAGTCTTCGGGTACTGTTGGCGAGGGACGCTTCCGCCGATTGCGGACGATGCCAGGCATGGTGGCGATACGTCGCTGCGGGGTCGAGCAGTAAGACGTCGTTGTGTTGCGTTCACCGTGCAATGGATTGCGCTATATTAGCGTTCACGTGCTAGCGCGACAGCGCGTCAGAGGAAAGTGCGGGGGATAGGAAGTGAATGACAATCGACGCCAGTTGATGGTGTTGATGCTGCTGATACAGCCAGTGATTATCTTGTAGCTATCTTAACACTTGTGACACGTCATAGTCGCTATTGTGATGTTTTCGTTCAGGTCGACATGAGATTCAGGGCGATGCCAACAGAATCAAAAATCGCAGCGCAACTACAACGAGTATAGATCAAGTCAATTGGAGGAGTAGAAGAATCGATAGATGACTCACAGCGAGCATTAAGAAGTTCTCTGGTGAGAAATTGCAAGCCGGGAAGGAAGTCACGTGTGGTAGGGTATCGTCGTTGCTTTATTTACCAAAATGTTTACTTGTACATGGCAGCGCTCTTCGATGAAGATACGCAGACCAAATGACGCTACCTGCCCAACTCGTTACACGTAGTGACGCCAAACCCTTGCGCAGCGATACGAGACTGGCTCTCCAACCTGCCGGCTCATCATGCATCCCAACATCAAATTTTTATGCTTCAAATGGTGCCCAAGTGGGCTGAGAAAGTAAGCGGCCCTGACAACAAACACAATGGTGTACGGTCGGGGCCAAGACTAAAAGATCGTGCCGAAGTTCTCCTCGACGGCGCTGAGAGGCTTTCGCGGGCTGGTAGGGTTACCACTCTCGTCTGCTGTCTTCTTGTGACGGAAGGTGACTGTTCAAGGTCAGCGAGGTCAGTGATACGAAGCAGTGAGTGCACTTACATCCAACAAACAGACCCTTGTTCATCTTCTCATCACGCTCGGCCATGGCCTCCAGTGCTGCCTGCTTGTCGTGCACCTCCTTATACTTCGCCATGTCAGACTCACTGCCAAAGTCATCGAAGTACCCTGCGTCGGTGTCACTGTCTAGCTCTGGGACGAAAGGCGCCTTGTTCTCCCTCAGCTTCGTCCAATCGACCTCGGCAAAGTACGGGTGAGCGTGGATCTCAGAGATGCCGCGGAATCGAGTGGACTTGGAAGCAACAAGACGGATGATGAGATCCCAGGTACGCTTCGACAAGAAGTACGACGGATCCTCGTACACTGGCTTGCGTAGCACCTTCTTCCACTGCTTCAGGTTCTGCCATGTCTCATCCACCGTAGCTCCAGCGAATGGCGGGTACCCAGCGAGTGCCTCGAAGAGCATGCAGCCAAGGCTCCAGTAGTCGACAGTGAAGTCGTACTCTTCTCCCTTGAGCACCTCAGGTGCCATGTAATCTGGGCTGCCGACGATACTCTTCGCGTAGTTGACGTCTCGCTCACGAAGAGATCGGTAGTTGTCTCGACGCTGAGCTGCGCTTCGCTCTTCGACAGGGCGACCGAACGGCGAGACGACGTCACTCACTGATTGGAGCTTGATGCGCATCGACTCAATCTTGATGGGGGCAAGCATGCCGGCTGCAAGACCGAAGTCGGTCAGCTTGACGTGACCAGTACTATCGATGAGGAAGTTCTCTGGCTTCAGATCGCGGTGAATGTACCCGAGTTGGTGAAGCGAGTCGACACAGGAGAACATCTCTGCGATGTAGAATCGAGCGTGGCGATTGTGCAATACCCCAGTGTTGTTGAGCAGAGTGCGGAAGTCACCACCGGGTACGTATTCCTGCAACACGTTAGTCGGAGCTCGCAGTGTCAATCTAGAGTAGACCCACCATAGCAAGGTAGATGCTCTTCTCATCTTGAAAGGCATATAGCAACCTGACGAGCCATTCGCTCTTTGCTGTGGTCAGAATGTCGCGCTCGGTCAGAACGTGACGAACTTCGTCCAGCTTGAACAGCAGTGTCTTGCTCATAACCTTCAAAGCACACACTTCCTTGGTATCCTTCTTTTGGGCCAAGAAGACCTGCCCATAGCCTCCCTGACCGACTTGTGTAAGGATCTGAAAGTCACCCTGCCTCAGACGCGTGCGGCGCTTACGGAGGTTGGCGCGCTCGCGGCCCAGGTATGATGTGAGAGCTTCGTTGTACTCGGGCTCGGGCGTCTCAGGCGGTGCGGGGTTCTGCTCCTTGAACTGACTGAGGCGGTTCTGACGCGTGTGGACATAGGTGAGGAGATCGAAGTAGTAGTCGAGGAAGTCTGAGGTTGGGTTAGCAACGCCAGTCGCTGCTATAGTCTCGGTCACTCACACAGCTGAGTGACGTTCGCCAGACGCTTCACAGACGGCTTCTTGGTCTTCTCGAGCTCTTCAGTCGAGAGGCGCGGCGGTGCAGGGTAGTAACGCTGCGAGCCCTCCGCTCCTCGCGTGCGGTACGGCTCCTGGCGCGACTGCGCGGCGTGTGTGAGGTAGCCAGTCTCCTTGTGGGTGTCTGGCCGAGCGCCTGGAGGCGTGTTCTCCTGGTTCGACCTACGCGTGGGACTTCCTGTTGTGGGAGCGGTGACGTCTCCTGCGCCATGGTCCACGTTGGTGCCAATCTTCAGCCTGCTGGGCGAGCCTGGCGTGTCTGGCTTCTGCTTGGTGGGTGTGCCCATAGAAGGCATCAGCTTCATGGCATTGTCGAACACGCTGGGCAGGTCGAACGCGCCGGGCGGGGCGTGGCTCTTGCTCGGACTGCCCTGAGGCGTCTCGCGCGGGCTGAGGAAGCCTTGTTGACGAGTGGGCGTGCCTGGAACGTCCATTTCGCTGGTGCGAGTGTGAAGAGGCGGCGGGTGTGCGGGGAGTTTATAGTTCTGCTCGTCGACGTTCGAAGCCATGTTTGCTACTCAGCTATTGTGTGTAACAGTCAACATGCAGTGGTCGCGGGGAAGGAGCGTCAGCGATTCGGATCGTCGCAGCCTGAGGTTGCCCAACAATGCAGGAGGCGAAGAAACAGGGCAGGCACAGCGGATGGCTGCAGACAGTAGACGAGCAAGAAATGAATCTGCGCAACGTTTTGTCCAACTCAGGACTCGACGGTATTGTTGTCAGCTTTGTTGGTACTTGCGGGGTCCAGCTTGTTTGTCAACGCGCTCCATGACAACCAATGAGCATTCCAGGATCTAGCTTGCACGTCGTTGTCTCAACACGGCTCGACCCCAGTGTGGTACTGCAAATCTTGTTATTATTGCTCTTGACCGCTACAAGAAAGCCACAAGTAGCTCAGAATAGGGTGAATATGTCACATATGAAGCCCAAGCGCTATCCCAGAAGAAACTCCGCATCCCAACCCCAGTAACCGTGACGCCGAGAGGCCCGCGATAAGATCGATACCAGGGTGCACAACAATGATATCATACCAGACCACCCCATCACACTAATGCCGAAACCGGTCATCCCGCTCGACCTGCTAGGCTAGCACACCTGCTTGTTGTGCCGAATCTTAGGCATGATCACTCTGAGGCTTGTTCGCAATAGATTCCTCAACAGCACCTACACACGGGTGTACTGCGACGAGTAGAAGCCCTGGAAGCTCGGTGTCGATTCCTCAGGGAACGCACGTCGTATTTCGCTGGATGTTGCCAACCATTGACCAGGTGAGGCTCTCCACGGTGACGGCGGAGGCTCGACGAGCTGCTTACGGCACATGGGGCATGTGATCTTGTTCTTGTGCGTCTTGCATGTTTCGAGCTGGGCGCGGTCAACTAACATACGTGATGGGGCTGCACCTACGTACCCACTGATCAAGGCAGAACTCGCCAAAGACGTGTCCGCAAGCTAGCATGACAGCAATCTCCTCGTCTTCTGAAGGCCGCACATTAGTCGCTGAGTAATCCTTCGCGCAGATGTCGCACGTTGGGGACGTGACGGCTGGCAGATCACTGAGGGTGTACCTGTCCAAGCTTTCTTTGAATTGTTTCAACTGGCGATTGAAAACTACAGTAGGATCTTGCATCGAGCTCTGGAACCGCATTCGGCGTTCTCTTTGTACCCTCATGCGACTCGCTGGCGGCGATCGAGCTGCGGCCTCTTCTGCGTCGGACGAGGTGCCGGAAGTCGTCCTGTCTCCAGCGTACAGGGCGTAACTTCGACGGTTGGCAGTACGTGGAGATGAGCTGCGATCCGAGCGGCGGCCCTGCGGATTGGGATCTCGCGAGCTTCGACCTTCCTCGTATCCATCATACTGGATGATACCGGTCCGGGTAGGCTGAATCTGCGAAGGCTGTTGCAATTGCGGACCTTGTGGGGTTATGCGCAGCCTTGAGTGCGATTGGTCACCCTGCTGAGCCTGGTGACTCTCCCCGCTGCTACCACCGAACCCTATTCCATGATGGGCCCGTTCATATGACAAAGGCGTATTCGCACCCATTGAAGCCGTTTGAGGCGGCCTTCGCGCAGGACAAAGGCCAGACGTCATTGGTGGCCGACCTTGGGGCCACACGTGGAAGTTCTCTTGATTCATATTTGCTCCGTGATAGATATTTGAGTAAGCTGGGTTCGGCAGCCCCCCTACAAAACTGCCACGAATGGATGGAGGAAGTCTTGGTCCATGAGGGTAAGAGTTGAACGACCATTCGGGATAAGACAGTGCCGAAGGTAATTGGCGGTCATGGCTGGCGTAGCTGCCATTTGGAGAGGCAGGATACTGGTTTTGTGCAAGACCATATGGGCCGTTGCTAGGCTGTGTTGGTGGTGGCAAGACGGGAGTGAAGGCCTGTTCGGAGAGGAAATTTTGGTTCATTTGGGTCATTCCACGTAGCCATGATTGCGATTGTTGGGTTGGAGGCGAAGTTGCACACCAAGGAGGAGATATGTTTTCATTCTGAGCTCCTGCACCGGTCGACATTGCAAGGTACTGGCTGTGAGCACTGAAGTCAGGAGCAGCCATGTGTAGGACACAAATAACGCAAGTCGGGCTTCCTAGGTTTGACGTGTTCCGGCGTGAGTGGACCTTTGATGTCGGCCTCCGGTCAGCGGTGCTCTCAAACCTCAGCCTTGACGTGTGTTTGTGTTAGTGTTTAGGCTAGAACCGCCGAGTAGCTGTAGGAGACTGATCTAAGAGAAGCAGCAGGTAACTCTGATGGTGGTGTCAAAGGAGTAGTGGGGTCGGCAAAGGAGCGATTGGGTGCAGGGTCAAAGGGGGCAATGTGCTCCTCTCGCAGGACCCGTAGGTCGGGTGTGTTTGTGAGGCTCTTCACAGGAGGGCGGTAGGTGCAGTGAAGCTGCAAGGGCAACAGACAGACAACAGAGTCGTTTGTCGTAGCGATGGTGTCAAGACTCAAAGAAGAGTACGCAAGCGGGGTCGAGCAACAGCGGTACTATGTAGGGCTTATCCGGGCGCGAACGGTGACGAACAACGAAGCGAAGCGGTGAAATCATGTGGTCAAGAGGCCCACTGCCCGCTGAGAAGAGCAAGGCCAGCTGCCCTCGCGCCACTTTGCCCGGAAATGACCTCTGACCAAGGAGCACCTTGCGCAAGGAGCGGACGTCTGGCGGCGGCAAGCTAGATCCGAGCCCAGCTTGAGCAGGGTTGCTGGTGGTCGGCGTCACGAAGCGTGCAGCGCCCCGTCCGCCTGTGGTTTGTCGTGCTGGGGCGAATGGGAAGTCGGCAGGCTACTGTAGTCTACGAAGCTACCAATGGACGTTTGAGGGATGCTTCAGCCATCATGACGACCAGCAGCACCAAGGATAAGTCGCCGCCAAAACATGGGCCAGCAGAGCGGGCAGGTACGAGGGGCAGAGTTTCAGTCGGCAGGTGCACTTGAGGCAACCTGGGCCGATTGGAGATAAAGACCGTGCCGCCGCGCATTGCTGGAGCGTGTCCTGAGAAGGCCTTGGGAGGGTCGAGCTAAAGCGGTGCGACTCTGCGGACGGACCGATGCATTGTTATTGCAGACGAGCGAGCGCAGGACAGGAAAAAATGCGAGAGAAACACCCGAACCATGGGATTCGTGCTGCAGATGGAGATGAGCGCCCGGGCGAGGCCCCGAGGACGAAAAGACATGTCGATGTGTGAGAACGAGTGCTGGGTTGTTGGAATTGGTTTTGGAGTTGGTCTTGTACATTTGCCCACGAACCATGGTCGCAGCGTGCCAAATCCCAATCCCTTGTCGATTTCCTCGTCGAAAGGGTTCCCTCAGCTAATTACTGCGGGGAGCGTCGTGGACAGTCACGTGAACGGTGCTCGGCAATCATCGCCAGCAAAGCCCGGATTCTCCCGCGACGGAGCTCTGAGCTCTCCCAAAGTTTGAGGCTCCGTTCTGTTTTCCATCGTCGTCCCTCTCTGCAGAGCATAGCAGGCATCGCACCTCGTCAATTGGCACGCCATCCATCGCCAGTCTCTCGCCGTCCATTGCGCCTTCCACGTTTCCCACGACGTAATCGCTGCCATGTTCAGAAGCGCTCGCACTCAGCTCCGGGCTGCCGAGGCCGGCAGCAGGGGCTCACTGGCATATGCGAAGGCCAGCCCCTCCATGCTCCGCACGGCGCGTCCTCTCTCCACCGTCACGCGCCAGACCGTCAAGTACACGCCCTTTACCGCACAGCGCCGCCTGTTCAGCGCAACCTCGACCATGGCCAACACGCGCACCGAGAGCGACGCCTTTGGCGAGGTCCAGGTCGCCAGCGACAAGTACTGGGGCGCCCAGACGGAGCGCTCGCTGGAGAACTTCAAAATCAACCAGCCGCAGGACCGCATGCCGCCTCCCATCGTGCGCGCATTCGGCATCCTCAAGGGCGCTGCGGCGACGGTCAACATGAAGTTTGGGCTGGGTGCGTCACGGGATCGAGCTTCAGCGGCGAGCTGAGGGCTGCGGGTGCCAGCATCGACTAACTCCCAACAGACCCCAAGCTTGGAAAGGCCATCCAGCAGGCCGCCGAGGAGGTCGCCAGCCTCAAGCTCGTCGACCACTTCCCCCTCGTCGTCTGGCAGACGGGCTCCGGCACCCAGTCGAACATGAACGCCAACGAGGTCATCTCGAACCGCGCCATCGAGATCCTCGGCGGCACCATGGGCTCCAAGAAGCCCGTTCACCCCAACGACCACGTCAACATGTCCGCCTCGTCCAACGACACCTTCCCGACCGTCATGCACATTGCCGCCGTCCTCGACTTTGAGGAGTCGCTGCTCCCCGCCCTCACCAGCCTGCGCGACGCCCTGAAGAAGAAGAGCGAGCAGTGGGAGAAGCTCATCAAGATTGGCCGCACGCACTTGCAGGATGCCACACCTCTGACCCTCGGTCAGGAGTTCTCTGGCTACGTCACACAGCTCGACTACGGCATCGAGCGCGTCAAGTCCTCCCTGCCCCGCCTCCGGATGCTTGCCCAGGGTGGCACAGCTGTCGGCACCGGCATCAACACCTTCAAGGGCTTCGCCGAGGACGTTGCTGCCGAGGTCTCCAAGATGACCGGCACCGAGTTCATCACCGCCCCCAACAAGTTCGAGGCCCTCGCTGCCCACGACGCCATCGTCGAGGCCCACGGCCAGCTCAACACCCTCGCGGCATCCCTCTTCAAGATCGCCCAGGACATCCGCTTCCTCGGCTCTGGTCCCCGCTGCGGTCTCGGCGAGCTGAAGCTGCCTGAGAACGAGCCCGGGTCGTCCATCATGCCTGGAAAGGTCAACCCCACACAGTGCGAGTCCCTGACCATGGTCTGCACACAGGTCTTCGGCAACCACGCCGCGACCACCTTTGCCGGCTCCCAGGGCAACTTCGAGCTGAACGTCTTCAAGCCCGTCATGATCCGCAATCTGCTGCACAGCTCGCGCCTGCTTGCCGACGGCATGAGGAGTTTCGAGAAGAACCTGGTCGAGGGTCTCGAGGCCGACGAGAAGCGCATCGGCTCGCTCCTCACCGAATCGTAAGTTTTCCACGTCGTCATGTCTTACACTGTACCCGTCGAACGGTCAAGTCCACTTTACACCACTACCCTTCTACACTCCACATTCCCAAGACCCCCATAGGGTCCCATGGCTAACTCCGCTCCCAGCCTCATGCTCGTCACCTGCCTCAACCCCGTCATCGGCTACGACGCCGCGTCCAAGACTGCCAAGCACGCGCACAAGAACGGGCTTACCCTCAAGCAGGCCGCCATGGAGCTCAAGGTTATTTCCTCCGAGGACTTTGACAAGCACGTTCGTCCTGAGCTTATGATTGCGCCGAAGGAGGCGAAGGCGTAGATGGGGGGGGAATGTAGATGGAGTGTGTATATTGATGTAATATGAGCGGATTGAGCGGACAGCAGATGGATGGGACTTCGGACTGGACAAAAGTGGTTTGCGCGTGAATTGTGACGAGATTCAATGAATCATCTTGAAGTTGGTTTGACAATGACAGTGGACAAGGCGTCCAACATGCGCAGAATACCGCGTCTGATGGGCCAGCGCGTAAGAAAGAGAACAGTGAGAGTGCACGCGAATACCGCAACGTCACATTGCAACTAGCAACCCTGACATGGTTTCCTGTAGTAGCCGCGCAGAATCATCCTGCATGAGCTCAACCCAGTCGTCCAACTTGGCCGCCAAAGCACGAGCAAAGCCCCAAGCACCACCAGCCTTACTCCCACCCCACCCGAAAAAAAGAAAAAAAACGCCGCACCTCACCTCTTCAACCCGCCCATCGCCTCCCTAAACGTCTCCATCCCCTTCTCCAACATGACCCGCCTATGCTCCAGATGCTCGCGCTGCTGCGACACCTCGAGCGGCTCGGCCGCCACAAACGCAACCTCGGCGTCGCTCATCTGCGTGACGGTGACGGGGCTGAGGATCGTGTCCGGCAGCGGCTCGACGAGGTGGCGCTCGATGATTGCTTTGGCGACGGCGTTGACAAAGTATTTTAGCTCGTCTTTGTAGTAGGCGCGTTGGGTGTCGAGGGCTTCCGAGGCGGAGAAGGTGTCCATGTCCCGCTCGATGGAGGTGCGCAGGTTTTCTGAGAGTTTGGCGGGGTCGATGTGGTCGTGCCACTGGTGGGTGCTATCGTAGATCTTGGTTTTGGATTTCTCTTGCGCGTCCTGGGTGAGCTTCTGGTGTTTGAGTTGACGGGTCTTCTGGATCGTGTCGGTGAAGTAGTGGTTGTAGGTGCTGGCGATGGTTAGTGACACGCTTGTTAAGTTATGGGATTGTATACCTTGGATGACGAGCCTTGTCCTTGAGAATCTTTGCCAGCTCCTTCTTCGCCTTCTTGAGGGACTTGGCGAGAGCAGCGTCAACGCTGATGGCTGCAAGTGCGGTCTGGAACTCAGCAGGGGCAGTGTGCTTCAGGACTTCAAAGACAAACTCCTTGCACGCAGCCGCGACCTTGTTGATGTGGTCTGAGGCAATCTCCTCCCAGGGTTTGGACTGCTCCCAAAAGAGCTGAGAGATCAACATGGGCTGAAAGGTGCCAGGCAGCTCGTAGCCACGGGTACGCTCCAAGGTCTTCTTGACCCAATGTACAGCCTCGTCACGACTGAGCTGCTTGGGCTTACATGAGAATACGTCATCATCGAGATCGAGTTCCTCAAGCTCTTCGAGAGCCTTTTCCTCTTCCTCGACGTCGCGCTCGTCATCACCTGGGCCCTGACCGAATGCGTACTTGTGACCCCGCAGGCGCATGTCCTTGGCAAACGCGAGGTTGAGGTGCTGGATGACCGCGCGGAACCGGCGAATGTTTTCAGGAGAGTCGACCGCAGCATCCACGTTGACGGATCCAAAGAAGGTAGACTCGTAGTAGCCCTTGGTGGCTGACTTCAAGATCTCATTGACGCGCATGCTGATCTTCATGAGGACCAGCTGTTGCTCTTTGATAGTCTTGCGACTATCTCCGAGGTTCTCAATGTCAGTGGTCGTGGCATCGAGTTTGCTCGCAATCTCTTCCTTGAGGGACGGGAGCTCCTTGATGAGGTGGTTGAGCAGCAGCTTACTCAGACGCTCGCGGAGGGTATCAATGCCAACGTTGTCACGCGGAACGTTTACATATCGACCCTTGCTGAAGAAGAGCTTCTCGGCTTCGTTGCGCTGCTCGAAGGAAAAGTCCATCTGGTCATCGCTGCGGTTCTTCAACATGTGCCAGCCGCGCTCAAGGTAGATGTCCTTGTTTTGTGCCAGGTCGATCCAGGACTGCTCGTTGTCTGAGCCCTCGCGGAGATAGTCAGGCTTCGTGATGATGCCAAGAGTACGGCGACCTTGCTGATCAATCTTGCGGCAGTGTTCAAGAATGACTTGGTTGGCGAAGTCGTTCTTTGCACTGATGACTGCAAGAATGATGGTGCGGGGGTTGGTCATGTACTCCTTGACGAGGTTCAGGATGAGTTCCTTGTCGGCCTCGGTCTGAGACTTGTTCGTGGCGTGAATCAGGCCGGGAAGGTCGACCAGAGTACTGTCAGGGTCAGCAAGGTGTTCTGTCACTCAAGTCTTGGTGGCTTACAGTTGAGGTCGATCGGGACCGGTGATCTCGACAGACAAGACATCGCGAGAGAAGGCCTTTGAGCCAATGCCGCCAACAGCGCCCAGACCCATCTCTTGTGTCGCCTCGTCAATGATGTCGGGCAGCTGACCAAAGTCACCGATGGACTTGCGGAACTTCTTGAGCGTGTTTTGCTCATCGGTGGGGCGGAGCTTGTCCGGTGTGATCGTGATGGAGATGGTTGCTGAAGGCGAGCGTCGCAGAATGATCTTGCTCAGTTAGTCAAAGCGCCCAAAAGCATCTTGTTGGAGAGCATACCTCGGTCGCGAAGCGAGTGCAGAGGTTCTCTTTCCGGGGAAAGGGAATCTCGGTGATGGCTTCTAGTACAGAGCTCTTGCCAGACGACTGGTCACCACAGACGACAAGCTGAGGCAGCTCCACAATGCCGCTGAGACCGGTGCGACGGAGCTTGTCCACAATGTCCATGACCTTGCGTTGGTCGGCGGACTGGAGCGCCTTCAATGAAGTGGTAGTGATGGCATTTGGATCGACTGGCGTCGCAGGACGGGAGACTTCACCATCAGTGCTGCTGCTCGTCATGGTTGCGGTAGTCTTGGGTGCTGGTGTAGATCTCTTCTTCTTTGCCATATAAGTGTTGAAAGCTTTGAGAAAAGAAGTGGGCGGTGGTAGGTGAGAGGAAAGGACGTGGAATATTGAGGGAAACAGCGAGCTTTTCTAGTCGCTGGTAGCGGAGGCAACCGTGCGGCGTAGGTGAAGATGAGAATGAAGGTGAGGGGCACAGTTGCAGTAGCAAACCCGGGCGGCTAACAGCACGCCGCACTGGTCCTTCTGGAGCCATCCATGCGGCCCGGCAGCTGTTGTCCCATGCAGAATCCTTTGTAAAAGGTGTGCTATTCTCTTTACGCGGGTCAGGCTGAGACAACTGCTCCCAAGGATTGTTTGTGCAGACCGGTGAGTCAAGCTCGGTTACAGCAGAGGCTGCATGCAAGGTAGAAGAAGACATGATAGAAACGAAGACACTAGGATAGCTGTAGACGACGACAGGGAAGGGCCGTGTGGAGTTTCGGAGAAAGATGATGGCTGTGCAGGTATTCATCAAGGTAATGTAAGTCAGTCCTCCTCCTCCACGACTTCCTCGCCGTAGTTCTCCTCCTCCTTTGCATCGCCAGCTTTGTCGTCGGCCATCTTCTGGGTGAGGAAAGTATTGATGTCGGTCTGCAAGGTCTTGAGGCTGGCTTGCAGGTCGCCAAAGTAGGCGACGCGGTCGCTGGTGGATGAGGATGGGGATACTGCAGGCAGCTGGGCGGAGAAGCGGTGGGTGCCGTTTGGTGAGGCGTAGTCTGCAGAGAGGTTGGACATGGTTACGATGGAGGTGCTGTGTGGGGGGTGAGGTGCTCTTGGTGGACTTGGGACGGCGTTGTCTTCGGAGGTGGGGTTGTGGGGCAGCTCTCAGCCTCATGCACTGATCGGCTGGGAGCTAGGGTGACGTCCGACGACGCTTCCTTCCTTCTCCTGTGACGATTCGAGAGGCGATGCTGTGATTTGGGAGAGAAAGACAGAAAGACAGAAAGACCGAAAGACGCACGACTGTATGCTATGCGCAAGAGGGTCATGCTGGCCATGACTGCGAAGCCGTGAACGCCCGCCCAGAAGCCACACACCTGCCACTGCCGCAGTGCAACAATGCAGCCGACGTCGCCTCCGCCACAGACGCCGGGCGTGCAGCGCCCCTCGCTCGACGAGTACGAGTCGGACGGCAGCCAGGCGACGCTGCAGCAGACGCGCCGCTCGCCCAGGCACCCGAAGCCCACCCCGAGTCCACACCCAAGCTCGCACCCGAACCCACACCCAAGCTCGCACCCGAACCCACACCCAAGTCCGCACCCCAACCCGCGCATCACGTCGCCGCCCGAGAGCGCCAGCAGCACCGCAACACCCGCGCCGAACTACTCGCGCCCGGCCGTCGTCCACGCCACGCAGAGCCAGACGTCGCTGGTGGAGCGCGCGCAGGGCCACCTCGGCCACCGCCCGCGCCAGCGCTCGCAGGGCTACTTCGAGCCGAGCCTGTCGTCGATGCGCGCCGAGGGCCTCATGTCGCCGCCGACGCAGCATCGCACCGCGAGCCAGATCGCCGCCCAGGCCGCCTACAGCGCGCAGCACATGCGGAAGCGCTCGACCACGGTGCCCGCGCCCGTCGACAGCAGCCATGCCAGCAGCACCAGCAGCACCGGCAACACCAGCAACGCCCCCGCGCCCGCCAGCCGCAGCCAGCCCATGAGCCCGCCGCCCATGCACGCCGCCCCCTCGATGACCTTCAGGACCAACGGCATGACGTACCAGCAGGGCGCCGTCACGGGCCGCTCCACCGCGGCCACGGCCGCGAATGCCGCCTTCCCCACCAGCCCGCTGGCCTCGCCGGGCATCCAGGACGCGCACTCGCAAGGCGCCTCTGGCCAGGCCTCGCCCCGCCTGGCCGCGGCCACCCCCGAGCTGGTCCTGCAAAAGGCGCCCAAGGAGAAGAGCAAGGCCATGAAGCTGATCTTCTCCTCGTCGTCCTCGAAGCCCAAGAAGACCGACGTCGACAAGCCGGCCGACAAGAAGCACCAGGCGCTGCCCTCCCCGGGCAAGATTGGCATCGGCATCCACAGCTCCCACGCCCTCAACCGCGTCATGAACCAGTCGACCACGAGCCTCCTCGACTCCGGGCCCAGCAGCAGCAATGCCTCCATGTACTCGTCCGCCAACGCCTCCACGTCGACGCTCGTCCCCAAGAACGACGCCTATGCGCCCGAGACAAAGGAGAAGGAGAAGCACAAGCACCACTTCCTGTCGCGGACCAAGGCCAAGCTGAAAGACAAGGACGACCACGCATTGCCGCTGTCGTCGGTAAACAGCACATCTCGACCTACGAACCCCAACGCCCCCGAGTCGCTCTACAACTTTGCGCCGTCCTCGCCCCTGCCTGGCAGCTCGTTCCCCAGCTCCGTGACGGGCCTCGACCTCAGACACGGTGGGCGCGGTCTTCGAGAAGCGAAGAAGAACGCAAAGGCTGCAGCATTCCTCGGCGAGGGTCTCGACGCCAACTTTGCCCCAAGACCTTCATTCAGCACGGAGCGCTCGGAATGGCCGTCGTTGGCAGGCGGTCTCAGCAACACGCCCGGCGGCGCCGCACCCGGCACGTCAATCCCCCACACCACCGAGATGATGCACCTGGCAGCTTCGTTCGGCATCCCCGGAATGACCCCCGACGATGCATGGCCGCTGCTGAAAGCTCGCGTGCTCTTGATCTTCGAGGGCGAGGATCCACGGCCGCCAGTCGAGGACTTCAACGCTCTCGTCACCGTGCACATCAAACGCTGCATACACAAGCGCTCACCCATCCTGCTCATCGAAGACCTGAACGAGCTTCTCTACACCGGCTTCGGCTCGCTGGACCAGACCCTCCGACACATCCCCGACGAGCGCCTCATCCCGCACCTGGTCGAGATGTGGCTCGTCGTCTTCACCACCATCCTCCCCTTCCTCCAAGCCGTCTTCCTCCCCCTCGATCTCGAGTTCAGAGGTGTCGGCATCATGTCGAGCCTCCAAGCCAGCGAGTTCTGGGGCGTCATGCTGCCCGACGAAATGAACACCAAATCGCCCTCGCACAAAAACATCCCCATCCTCGGCGAACTCGAAGTCCGCCGCATCACCCTCCTCACCTTCCGCGACATTGTCATCCTCCCCCGCTACGACTCCCTCATGGCAATCTTCTCCCGCCTCTCCCTCGAAAACCTCAACGCCGGCCTCGAATCCCCGTCCTTCATCCCCGACGTCCGCCCCGGAACCGCATCCAGCGCCTCCGAAGCCCTAACCGGCTTCCCAAGCCTCAGCACAACACACTCGTCAACCGGCTACCTCGAATCCACATCCTCCTCCCTCCCCGCAGGCCGCAGCCGCGCCACAAGCAACACGTCCGCCGGCTCGTTTTCCTCAAACCCGCACTCCACACTGCAGCCCCTCCCGTCCTGTCTGCGACAGCAACCCATGGACTCGGCCAAAGTCACAGAGACAGTCGGCCGCATGCTGCAGTGCGTCTCCGTGCTTGTCTCCCTGCAGAGCAGCGACGAGAGCCAGGAGAAAATGGCACGCATGAGCAAGGAGCTCAAGTACAATTGGCTCGGGAGGGGGCGCACTGGGCGGCAGCGCCAGGGTTTTGTCGGGCCGAGGAGGGGCGGAGGACTGCCGTTGGGGGGGCTGAGTCTGGGGTTGCCCGAGGAGACGGAGGTCGGTGCGTAGGTTTTCTTTTTTTTTTTTTTTTAATGGTTAAAAGGGGGCGTTGGGCGAAGGATATTGGGTTCTCGGCGGAATTGGGGTATTGATAGTTTTGTGTGTGACAGGCTATTGGATCCATCTTTTCATCATGCCCATCTGCCCACAACCTCCCCGGCTCAGCATCCCCCCACCCACTCCAACCATGACAACCCATCCCCCTGATCACAGCACCCACCCCTATTCATAACAGTGCGGCACCCCTCCATCCATGGCCAGCGCACAACTCGGCTCTCCACAGAGCGCTTGTAGCTGCCACCCCTGCGCACCGCACACTTCGACTTTGTACCGCGACGCGTCGCAGCGGTAGGTTTGGCCGTTGCATGCATCCAGTCCAGCGGGAGGAGGAATACTGGCGCTGAGCGCCGTGCCGATGAGGAGGAGAAGGGTGAGGAAGGTGTGCATTATCTGGGGTGTTAGATGGGTGGTGAGGGGGAGGGGGTGATTACGGTTTTCTTTGGGGTTTGAGAGGGGTGATGGGTGGGTGTTGGAGGGTGTATGTAGGTGTTGTAAGCAGATGTGGAGGTGAGTGTGGGGTTGATTTGGGGGGTAATAGATTGGGACCATGTCGTTGAGAACCAGAAAACTGCATGGACTCATCGTACCGCGCATCAGGGCGGGGAATGAAAAAGTTTGTGCGGTTAGGGTACTGTGGACGAGTTTGTGCAAAGTTGTCCAGTTCCAGAGTGTGCTCCCTCGGATAGTTCAAGTCCTGATGTGGCGGCGTATAGTTACTTGCTGGACGCCATGGTTTCAACGACTCAGTTGGCGCTAGTGCTACGTAGCTTCTGTGTGCAGTATTCACTGGTTGCTGATTCGTAGCAAGCTCTGAGCCATCGACACGCGGTTTAACAGCCTGATAAACTTTCTCTCGGGCGTGGATCTGGATCTCGCTCAAGTAGACATGTTCTTGTTCGCTAACTTTCCCGGCAATGAGGCCTCTGTGCGCAACATCGACATCGTTGCAGTAGAACCCAATCCAACCTCTGGACGTGTACTGATTGAGGCTCGTTCGGAGAAGATCTTGAGCATCGTCTTGTGTGTCATGTAGTGTTGGAAATGTGCCGACGCTGGTGACGAGAACTCGATCCTGGCCACAATACTGGTGATGTGATAGCTCGTACTCCATTTGTGGGATGGGTGGGCGGATGGTAGACATCTTCAATTGTGAGGCCAAAGTTGATGTGGTGGAGTGACTGTGATGCCGAAATGGGCCTACTGTGATGGAAATAGGCGCAGTTTGAAGGTTGCTGGGACCTCTTATACAGAGAATGTTTGTACCTCCGCTCGAGCAAGCTGTTTTCACTTTTGACATTCCCTTTCAGCATCAAAGCGCGAGGTAAAACCTAGGAGAACAACCATAGTCTTCATCCTAGTGAAGGCGCATTTTGGCACAAACTTACTCACAATGTCTTTCCAGGTGTCTTGAGAGGTATTCGAATCTTGACCTTCAATTATTCGACGGCTACCAGACCTCTGTCAGACTTATTATACGTAAAGACTAGGTCTCCTGGGCTGTTCATCCTCACCGATGGGGAACGCTGCTACCCATGGTATATATGAATGCCTGATTTTATACATCATCGTTATTTTCTCTACACATGGTCCATCTTGTCCAAGCGCACGATCGATAGACTTGATGTAAGATAAGAAGGAGACATACCGTAGAGTCTCAGACGTACCATCCCGCTTACTGTTTAGCGTTGCCTTCATTAGGCAACACTTGTCACAATCGCAACATCTGCCAGCCCGCACAATCGCCTGAACCATCACAATGCGCACCGGCAAGAATGCGTTCCTTGATCGACTGACACATGACGTTCGCCTTGCAATATATGCTCATATCGTTCTGCCGCCGTTTCAAGGCTGTCGCGAATATCTAGGCCTTCCGTTCTCTTGTCGACAGCTCTACAGCGAGATAGATCACGAGGGTACAAGGAAGCTGCGGATGTTACTACAGGACGTCAGTCGCACTAGTATCGCAGAACACAGGGGCCATGATTCACTGCAGGATGCTGCACGATCTTCCGTTGTGACTGGGCGTTACCTGCAACTGCAGTTCAAGAAGCCGACTTCGGTGCTGAGGCCAGTCGTTATATTTGTGAAAGTTCCGTTTGCTCTGCCGCCTATAGAGCATGACTGGTATCTTCAGCCTCCAATTGAAACGCCACGGACAGATCGAAATGGCACCAGCCACCTCATAATGTGCCGGCCCCGAACTGAGATCCCACGAAGCAGAGCAAGCAGCTCCCAGGACACTGCAGTACATTTTCAAAACCATACTCGGCAGCCTCAACCGCATATTTGGCACCAACCCATTACTGTACGACATCATCCTGCTTCACGCAGAATACAGCGAGAGAGGTTTGCGACGCATATCGATGAGCTGCTCAGCCCTATCGAGGTACTGCATAGACTCCACGCAGATATTCAAGTTCAGCTCACGGTAGACGAAGAGACGGTTGCAAGGATTTCGCAAGAGCTCATGCTCTACTCAACTCCGGACCTAGAAGTAGCCTACGCACTAGATTCCACTGCGCTCGGCTGGATACTGGAGATGCACATGAAACATTTCAGGGAGCGGTCTGCCCGCATGATCAGCGCCCCGTGCCAAGACTGGGCTTTTAATACCAGAACCATGGATATCCTATGGGACATGACGTCGCCGAATCCTGTCTGGCCATTGCCACAACTACCACAATCCCACTGGTCTCCCCGTACAGTTCCGCACCCACGTTTTGAGGGCCAGAACTGCCACGAGTGTCAAGTACTCTGCACTGATGATCGCCGAGAAGGAATGGTCCGACTGAAGTTCGACGTCAAAAAGGCTGTGCAATCACGGCTTGACTTTGCAAAGAAGATGCTTCAAAAGATGGAGGCTTCACGACGCCAGAATGCTGAAGTGTACATTGAAAGACTGGAGCACTATATCTTCGATTCTAAAAACAAGCTCTCCGTACTCGGCGTTGCTGGCTATAAGCAGCCAGGCTCTCAAGAGGAGCGTGAAAAGATATGGAACGAATCGTGGAGGAAAAGACGGGAAGCAACCTAACCTTGTACAGGCGATGGGTGTCAACGTTGTGCAATCGTGTTGCCATTTCGGTACGGCAACATCGACCAGGCGTCCCACCTCGCTTACCATTTCGCGTCCTTGCACCAGGCAGCAACGTCGCAATACCTGAGTATTTATCCCTTCACCTCACGCCTCAGGAACCTTGGGATCATGGCTTCCTCAAGTCGTGATCTGTCCCTGCTAGGGATGCCATATGATGTTCGTTTTGAGATCTTCTCTCATATGGCCCTGCCACCATTTGATGGCTGCGGAGAAAACGCCGGACTATGGCTGTCATGTCGGCAGCTCCGTGAGGACGTGAACTGTGAGAGTCTGAGACGACTTCGCATCTACGCGCAGGAGGCTATCAAGACCCATAGAAACGCTGAAGTTAATCACGCGCTTGATGGGAGCCCAGATGGCGGTGAAACGCACCCAAGTCCCGAGCTGTTGATGCCACCATCGATCTACGGCAAACTCGTCATCGGTGTCAACATCCCGTTTTTACTGATTCCCAGAGAGCACAGCTGGCATCTTCATAAGCTGTCTAGAAAAGCGGGACGCCGTGAAAGGGACCAGGATCATCTCGACGAGGGACCTGAACGTGATTGGTACCTAGCTGAGCAAACAAAGAGACGGCAGTACACCAAACAGGAAACAATGTACATGCAGCGCATCGATAAGCTGTTAGGTTCGATTGGAGACCTGCATGGTCTCTATGCAAAGATTGAGATATATCTTGTGGCGAACGAAGGTGAAGCGAACTTCATCAAAAGTCCAATATACAATCAGTCGTTGCACCACCAAGAGCGCCTATCGTGCATTGGACTCGGCAAGATGCTTGAGGTCTACATGCGCCGGATCCGCCGTCAGAGCTGCAATCGAATGCAGCTGCTGAGGGACGGACAGGCTTTCCACGCAACAACACTCAATGTAGTGTGGGACTTTGGCTCGGAAGACCCACACATGCGTCGAGAACAGGACCCGTGGGGCTCTGTCACTGGCCACAGGCCAGCGACGTACTGTAGTGCTCAAGCGGAATATTCTGCAGATCGACGAGAAGGATCTGTGCAAATGGATTTCGACGTCAAAGGGCTGTTGGTATCGGAGTATAATGATACCAATAGCCGGATCATGTCCATTAAAAGTCGCCTTGCAGAGGCCGAGACACAGGACGACTCTGTGCATGAGAGACTGAAAGAAGCACTTGACTACGAGGTAGAGAAATTGCAAAAGCTGTCATGCCCGAGATTGTGGGGATTCAATAGGGCTTCGTATTAGATAGAGGTTGCAGAGGAAATTGCAAAGAAGAGGGATAAAGATATGGCGGGCGCCTGATAAGATGGTATTGAATGGAACTGCTTCTTTTTCACAGTTTGAACGGAATTGAGAGGCGAATACCTGCAGTGCTTACCTTGCATCCACACAAACGGGTGACATGCCTTACTGTTCGATGAAGCAATAGCTTTCCCCATCCACTTCTATGCAGCATGCGTGCAGCCGGTGGGCAATAGCAGCCACCGCAGACCACGATGGTGGAGCAGTGGTGTGCAGCTCAAGTTTCCTTTTCCAGTCTAGAAAGCGGCCCCAATGTCGCACAACTATTGATCGTCCTTTGCGGCTCCAAGAAGCAACATCTCGTGCAACACACGGCAGTCGCCAGACGACCTCCCTGCAGCGATCACATCGTCCCACGTTGTGATCGACAAGACCTTGTCTGATCGCCTCTGGCTACATGTCAAGCCTCGTATTCTCTTCTCCTTGCGTCTTTTTGCAGAGGACTCGAGTTGCGCTTGCGCGGTCCACAATCAGGGCAACAGTCTCCGGTGGCTGCGGCCAATTAGCGCGGGTCTGCGCCAGGCCAGATTCGCGCCCTGGAAGAGTGCGGCGCTGCTATTCTTCTCCCATAGCACACCCGCTGTTCAGACTTCAGCTTGCCACGCGTACGGGATCCCGCCGATGATGGAAGTGGAGGCACTGTATGGTGTTGCGAGGAGGATGACGATGGTTTGGCTGGACGTTACATGTCTCTTCGACGTCTGCATGGCCATGAGTCGCCAACACGTGTGACCGCTGATCGCTGATCGTCAACCGGTGTTGCACGCCGATACGCGTTGAATACAGCATGTTTTGCCGTTTCTTCAGTCACCAGGGAGGGCAGCATGAGGTCCGTGAGAGAGAGAACAGCGACGTTTTGAACAGCTGCATAACACACGGCACGCACCGGCGAATTGGCATGAGTCGCGTTGAAAGCTTGTGAGCTGTCAAGTGCGTGATCCGACACCAGTGGTGCAGTATCGGTAGGGAAGAGTTGCAGTAGTGAACGTCAATCGACTGTCTACAGTCTAAAGAAGGATAGCGACTCTACGATTGACTTTACATTGTACCAATTCTGTTGGTGTCTTTGGGGTGCCCGCTCACACGACCAGAAAGCATGGAAAAGCGGCATCATGTCTGACTGTCAGAACCGCAGTTGTTATTGAAGTATGATTGATTGAAGTTTTACTATCGAGGGGCGCGCCGAAGTATCCATCCACTAGCGCCGTAAACAGCACTGGTTACTAAGCCTCATATGAGGAAGGAAACGCCCAACAATAGTTGTCCCGTCACACCGTTCACATGCTGCGGCCCCTGAGCGCCTTGTAGGGCCTTCCCGTACTCAATCTCTCAACCTCAAACTCTGTTGTCTCGATTGTTGGGGATTTTTGATCGATTGGAGGACGTTCATCCCGTGGGTGGAGGCGCTGCGGCTCCCGTAGTTTGGCGTTGAGGGCGCTGTCAAGTGTAAGCGAGATAAAAAGCATGGAGGCGTCAGCGGCACAATTGCTTTTCCCCTCCATCGATCGAGTCTTTGCAGGTGTCCGGATCTGACCAGCAGATCGTCATCGGCACTTCTCTTCGTGGACACGAACAACGTCAATTGCGACTCATGGACTGGCGATAGTCACGCATTTCGCAATATCGTGAAGCACCAAATCTTTTGACGATATTCCTGGACATTTTGCTCGCTTGTCCAATGCGCGGGGTGAAACTGCAGAGTTTGGTAGCTTTCTTGGTTAATTTCGAGGACTAACTTGCGTCCGTCAGCGGGAGATGCACCCTGGCTCCAATCATGGGCAGCTCCATGTCCGCCCGCATGCATGCGAATCCTGCCCGTCAATCAGTGACATCTGCCAGGACAATGTCCGAATTGTGGCTGTCTGAAAGAACGTCATTGTTTTGCTGTCAGCTGCCGATTGCAGCAACAGTACAAGCAGCCTGCAGTTACATGTTGTCCGTCGTCACCTCGCAGTCAAGCCTTTCTCCACACGCTTGCGCACTCGCGAACGTTGCGCCCGAGATACAACGGTTGTATGTAGAGTCTTCATTTCGGTTTGTTCCCGAGTCAGCTCGGCGGGCAGTCCGGCACGCGCTACGCATTGTCGAGAACTCGCACAGGCCGTGCTGTTCAAAGGCCAGAGATTTGCAATTCGGTAGACGCCTGCCTCGATGGAGGAGTAGCCCAGAGATCGACATGGCCCATGCCCAGATTGCCGAGGCGTGGGCATGCAATGCGCGACGGGGATTGGACTTCAGCTCCATCCACAATTTGCACTCACTGAACAAGAAACGAAATCCCCGTGCGCTGAGCCAGCGAGCGTCGCTAAGACTTTCTGCGGGGCGTGCCTGCTCGTCGGCGACCTCGAGGGTCCCATGTGCAACCATGGGGCGTTGAGTGTGCCATGCATTGTAGCCGAATTGGGAACCGCCGGCCGCAGTGGCAGGTGCAGCTTCCTCTGCGCATGCAAGAGCGCCGCCGGGAGAGCTGACCAGGCACGGTGCTTTCTAGGCTCTCTGTTCCTTACTCGTGTCTACTTATACCAGGCGCCTCTGCTCCCCGCTGGAAAACGCCAACGCCTCCCCATCACTCACAGCGGAGTCCTGTCCGTATCGACTTAGTCTGCACCGATCTTCCCGCCCTCGTGTGGCTTGCTGTCAGCTCGCTATCGAATCCATCGTTCGCCCAGATTACTGGAATTCCCTATATCAATCGTTCTCACGGGCCTCATCGTGATTGATTTACAGGCGTCGCTCCTGCCTCACCTCACTACTCCCACACGAGCAGCTGTGTAGTCACCCGAACCTCAGCACACCCACATTCTTCACAATGGTCTACAATCTCACCTACCGTCGCCCTCAAAAGCACGTCTCCTCATCGAGCGAGTCCGTCAGTGGCGAGCACAAGCAGTTATCCATCCATGAGTCTGTTCGCTCTGGCAGCAGTGGCATGTCTCATGGCATTCCCGAGGCATTGTCTTTCGACCGCATCATTGCTGGTGGTGTCTGCCCAGTAAGTTTGAAAGCCTCGTCTTACTTCTCAGCCGCACCCGAATCTGGGGTGATTAGAGTTCTGACCGTGACGCAATGCTGACCACAACCAGCCTTGCACAGTCCGTGACTTCATGAACTTTCTGAAGTACATCGAGCTTTCAGCGGAGAACCTGCAATTCTTCCTCTGGTACCGCGACTACAGCAAGCGCTTCAATGAGCTGCCCGAGAGCGAGAAGGCCTTGTCACCTGAGTGGACCGGCAGCCAGGCTATCGGCGAGATGCCCAAGCTCTCGAAGAGGAGCCCAGAGGCGAATGCCATCCTGGAAGGCACCGATTTTGCCAGCGAGAAGTTCGCAGCGCGAAGTGACCAGAGCAACAGCAACAACCCATTCTTCACACCACCGCACACGCCCACGGCTGATTCGCACCGCCGGGACGAGTCGCTCGATTCTTATGATGAGAGCATGACTCCCGGCAGAGTGAACCATTCTGAACGTGCTGCAGGTGCGTTTGAAAATGCGGGGCTGAAATGGAAGCCACGTGAGTTTTGCTGACTTTCTTCTTTACTTAGGACCAAAACGCTCATACACAACAGTCACCGTCCAGCCCTACCGCGAGGAGGTCAACCGCATCATCTCAATTTACGTCGCTGACGGCGGATCACGGCAACTCAACCTCTCTTCGAAGGAGCGTACTGCTCTGCTGCACGCTCTGCAGAACACGACGCACCCGTCTGCCTTCAAGGACGTGATCACCACTGTTGAGTGGTCGCTGCGTTGTCAGGCTCACCCCAACTTCATCCGCTGGACCATCTGCAACGGCAACCGCCCTCGTGTCATCTTTGCCCGCGGACTGGGTATTGGCGGCATTGTCGCTGGTCTTCTCACATGCATCATCCTTACTTTGAGCAGTGCAGGTCGTGCTTGGAGGGTCATGGGGCTCTTTGGCTTTGTGATCGGTATCTCCACGCTCATCGCTGCATGGAAGGGTATGTGCGTTGTCCTCCACGGCATGCACCACCGCCACCTGCGCCCATGGGAGCTCTTCAGCTCAGACGACGAGCCGCAAGGGTACGATGCCAAGCTTGACTCTAACGATACACTCGGTTCGCACACTTCCAGCAACTCGTGGGAGGACGAGCCGTGGGTCGCCAAGTACGAGAAGCGCAACGTCGTCCGCAAGATCTTCGACCGCGAGGTCTGGATCCAGGAGCCTGCTCTTCGCCAGATCCAGGATACCATCTTCCTCCAGGCGATCCTCGGTTCGCTCATTCTCGGCGGTGTTGCAGTCGGCATCTTCTGCGCCATTCCGGCTGGCAACTTTTTCTAAGCGCCATTGATGTCTCAACAGCATTTTACCGTCCTTGCGACGCAGCGCCTACCGGCCATTTCTTACCATCTTTAGTGCGATATACCCTGGTCCTCATCACAGCGCGGTCGGTACGCGAGAAGCTATATAATATGGAATGCGGCGATTATGTGAGAAGTGGAAGCTGATGTGTGCATGATGTAGCTGGTGTTGTGTACGGAGTACAGTCTTGTTTCGGTCTTTACGGTCGTGGGAGGCACACTGTTTTGATAGCATGTGAAGCCGGAATGTAATGTTCAGCAATTCTGCCAGTGTGACTTGTTGATACAATGTGCGTCTTGAGTTTAGCGCTCGTGTTACTCAGCAGCGCTGGACTGAGAGACATGGTGTGCGACACGAGCGTGAGCTATATACGCACTGCGGCATCTCGCGGTTTACCTTGGGGATAAGACGTGGCTACACGGGCACTCGTGGCGTGTCTTGGCGCTTCGCGCACGGTTGAGCGGCGAGTGTCCGAGCAGCGCAGCCGTGCAATCCGCCTCGCCTCCTCAGCTCGAGGGTGACTACTCAGAAATCAGCACGCATGGACATGCCCGAGTGGACTGACCGGCAATGCGGCTCTGTGTAGGGCGTCGCCAATCCTTCGCGTGACGGGTGATGTGGTGGCTGTGCTGTGCGGTTTGAGGCTTCTCCACTGGGGCCAGTGTGGGGAGAAGGCAGGGTTCTGACCGCTGCCCGGAAGTGGCCGCTGTCGTACCAAAGACTGAACTTGAGGGGGATAATGACAACGAAGGACGTGGTCGTTTGAGGCTGCGAGGGTCTCATGTGCAGCGTTGTGCAGGCGTTAAGCTTAAAGCCCGTGTGATGTGAGGGTGAGCCTGCGGCTGAGGGTGGTAGCGAGGGTTACACCAGAATGACCGGTGCAAGCATGTTGGAGCATGACAGGATCTCGCCGAGGACTGAGGGGAGTTGCATGAATGTTTCCACGCAGACACAGAGCGCCCACCGGTCTATGCAAGCAAAAGCGCGCAAACCGTGCTCAAAGCCTTACATGTCACTGCTGTCTGGCACTTCTCCGCCTGCGAACTGGCGGTGGGAGCATCCAGGAACACGAGCTAAGCAAAAGACGCCTTGCCCTGTTCGGGCTAGCACACGCTCGGAAGATGGAAGGAAGGTGGGACCCGCGCTGCGCTGACGGATGCGTCACTGAGCAGACGGGCATTCAACAAAGCACAATTGCCCCCGCTATGCAATCCTACGGGTCCGCGTCTCCTAGAATATTCTCTACAATACAAGCCAGTTTTGTCGGCTTGGCCTTTGTTCGCCCTCACTGAAGCCCTGATAAGCCCTGATAAGCCCTGGTATACGACACTTTCGCTCGCTCGCTTGCTCGCCCGCCAACGCCCGCATGCACACGCGAGACGCCACCTGACCGCGCGCCCTCTTACATGTCTTACGCCGACCACGACCGCTACTACCGCCCGCGCCATGAAACCTGTTCTTCGCGACCGCGCGACGCAGACCCGTACTCCTCCCGCCATGCACAACCGCCGTCTCCGCGCGAGAGGACAGCCATGCGGGGCAACATGAACGGCTACGCGTCGTCGTCCTACCGCGATCCCTACGACCCACGACGGTCAGCTGCACAAACTCGAGACCGCCCACGCACACGCAAACCTACATGGCCGCCCTCGCCCGCTGTCGAAGACGAGAGCGTTGCGGCGAAGAAAGAGGTGGCTTCGGTGGTGGGGTCTGACGAGGGCGAGCCGCCGATCAACACGCGGGGCACCGTCGATCAAGAGTCCCTGCTGGACGACATAGAGCCACCCGCACAACCTCACAGCGACGACCGGCGCTATGTCCATGTCGCTGGGGCTGGTGACAAAGGCCTCAGCGCCACACATGCCGCGCATGGCGGGCGGAGGAAGAGCTTCGCTGAGCGAGGGAACATGCCGCAGTTGAAGACGGACGTCGAGAGTGATCCAATCCTATTCACGAAGAGGGTTTCGACGCCCTACTCGTACACACCGCAGAAGGAGCCGGCACCACCGGCGTCTGCCGCCTTCGTGCTCTCGCCTGAGCCAATGACACCAGCCAACACAGGCAAGCCCAGGACCACCGCCAGCCGGGATGGGTGGGACACATCGAAGGACCAGAGCGCCAGGCCGTCGGTGCCAATCCCTGTCCGCACACGGCGTGAATCCCCCAGTCGACCAACCCCTCAGCCGACCAAGAACGACGTCTTCGACGACTCAGGTTCAGAGGCAGAAGACATAGCGCACCTACGTATCAACGAGCGCAAGCCTGCACGCTACAGCTTTGTGACAAGCGACTCCCAGAAGGAAGACATCAGAGCAGATCTCCGAAAGAGCCCGCCACGGCCCGAGCCAGCAAGACAGGACTCCACTCAGCGACCGCCGACTGCACGCACGGGCTACGACCACCCATCAGGGCCGTCCAAGGAGAGCTCATACTACCGGTCACCTCGCTCTTCATCTTCTTCGGTCAATAGCGAAAAGAGGAGATCGAGGCCTGCGCCGGTAGACACCGGCTATGCCAATAGTCCTCGTGCACCTAGTCGACCAAGTTCGCCGATGCGCCGTGCGCCATCGCCCAAGCTCCCTCCACGGCAGCGCGAGTCACCTCCTGGATCTCGACCCTCATCGAGGGGCAATGCAACTCGACCATCTTCTCCTCTAGCATGGTCGACGACAATTAGCCCTCCTTCTCCGCGTCAGGCACCCCGCGTTCCCATCACAGAAGCAGACTGGCACGCCACATACCCACCGGTTAATACCAATGACCGCTCTCGGCCGCCTTCGCGTTTCGGAAGACATGAGACAATACAGATTCCTCCTACTCCACGAGTAGACATCCAGAGTCCATCTCCAGTCAGGCCCAGCAACCCTCTTCCCTATCCCGTCGACGATCATCATGCCGATGTCTGGATGCCAGGAGAGGAGCACTATCAGTTCGATCACTCGACGGTCTCGGTCCCGCAACAGGTCTTGAGGGATGCTCCAAGGGTCGCCTCACCATCGATACCAAACTCACCTCGTCAAGGCGACGGATTCCGAGAACGCGCATCAAGACCGAGGACACCTCGCCCAGAGGAGGCGCCACGCAAGAGGCGGAGCAGGTCGACCAGTGTCGACTCGAAGCACAGCAGCGATGGACGCACAAGGCCGAGCAGGACGGTAGCGCTCGTTGACAGGCCACTTCCAAACTGCTCGAGACCTACTGCCACTGACAGGTACGATGACTGGTATAGTCTCCCTGGCTACCATAACTTCGACGTCTGTCCCTCGTGTTACGAGGGCGTCTTTGGAGGCACTCCGTTCGCACACCACTTCTCACAGAGCCGCAAATATGAACGCCCTACCGAGCGTTTCTGTGACTTCAGCAGCGCTTGGATGCGTCTCGCGTGGCTCCTGACCATCAAACAACGCCGCCAAGACATCGACCTCATCTACAAACTCGCCGACATTGCAGATCTGGGCCGTCTCTGCCCTGGCGACCGCGAAGTCAGTACCGAACGCATGACCTGGTACGGCATCGCCGACCAACGCGACGGTCTGCACGTTGCCAACTTCGCCGTCTGCTCCGCCGACCTAAAGAACCTCGAAGCCCTCTTCCCCAGCATCCGCGGCTACTTCACCCGCCTCCCCTCCACCTCATCCTACGGCATCGAGAAACACACTTGCTCCCTGCGCACAACATCCCGCCGTTTCCCAAAGTACCTCGATCTCCTCGTCGCGCTCGACGCGGAATCCCAGTCCACCGGCAGCCGGCCCAACATGGCCAAATTCATCAAAATGGCGCGCGAAAACGCCTTCAAAGGCGAGTGTGCGCGCGACAAAGCGTTCGTGAGAAAACCTTGGCACTTTATCCCCCAACTCCCCGAGTTCACCGTCTGCGAGGAATGCTACGACGAATGCATCTGGCCCCTCTCTGGCGCATTGCCGCGTCTCGTAAACAAGAGCATCCAGCTCGTGCCCGGCGAGGACCTCGAGCTCGGCAGCAGCTGTGCGCTGTACTCGGCCCGGATGAGACGCGTCTGGGACATCGCGGTCCAGGAGGAGGATTTCAAGTATCTCGAGCGCAAAGTCAGGGAGAGGAGACGCAGGGAGGTGGTGCTTGCGAGGGAGAGGAGGGGGTTGTTGCAGTGGCTTGCGGGTCAGGAGAAGGGGAGTCGTGGGTATGAGAGGGCGAGGGAGGAGTTGAGGGCGTTGGAGAGAGAGTGGAAGGATTGGGAGTAGGTCAAAATCTTAGATCACGATCAAGGAATGACGACAATGCGCCCACGGTGGGCATACAGCGTGCAACTCTTCCGACCGTTTCTTCTCGCAATTTAGCACGCTAGATAGGTCGTCCGTCGTATACGCCTGATTTGGCAATCACAGTGCCCATCATATCGATCAAGGTGCTCCTCAGGCCGCCCTAACATGCTCTAGGGCCTATAGCAATCATCAGCAAGTGCGTCCACAAGGCAAGAATACCCCTGACGGAGAACGAGTGACTGCCAACCATACAGAAGAATCCCGTGCCCTACAATTTAGCACGACAGGTCGTGCGAGAAAGCCGTGACTTATCCGTTCCTTCGCGCTGACGAAAGATTTCTGCGGTCAAGACAAACAGGCCTCGGCGTCAGAATCCTCGTGACACATCCGCAGTCCAACTCGGCTCCGTACGCATCGCCATGCACGGTACCCATTCGCCCACTTTCCTCGTCAACCAACGCATCTTTCCCAGCCCGCCATCCACGGCTTCCTCGAGACATCACCTGCAACAGGTAGCCGCCTTCCTCGACGATGACAGAGTTCACGTACAAGATGAGTGTCAAATGCCGTTTTTTGATTGTAGGACTCCTCGGCTTTCTGGGTGGTGGGCTCACGCTCTAAATACGAATGCTATGGAGCGCTGGAGTGATGTCTAGGGTGGTGATGTCTAGGGTGGTGATGTCTAGGGTGGTGATGTCTAGGGTGGTGATGTCCATGGTAGTGTTAGTGAGCGTGATCTCGATGCCTTCAAGGGCGGTCAAGGCCCCGGGCATGCTGGAAGTCGGACAGGAGGTTTCGGTGAAGTGTCCTTGTACTTCCGGAGGAAATTTTGAGGAGCTTGAGTGCATGTACTCACGACGTAGAACCGTCGTCGGTCGGTCATGGTGCTTAGTAGTGCGAGATACCATACCTTCTTGCATCCTATACAAAGGCGTAGACAGCACTTCGTACTCACGACATCATCGTCTCGAATACCATCCACGCCTCCCCTCACACCCACCCCCTTCCACCACACTCCCCAAGCTCAACACCTCCCGCCCCAATCATACCTACCTCTCAAACCTAACCACCCCCTTACACCCCCTTTCCCCGCCCCGACCACAATACCGACACGTCTCATGCCCGTCTTCCACGCACTTCCCGCACGAATTCGCCTCCCCTTCCCATCTCTGTCTCAATCCCTCAATCTCCTCCTCATACGCCGCTTTCAGTGCCTCCATATCCGCATTCAGCCGCTTAATCGTAAGTTCCTGGTCTGTGATGCTATCTCGTTGTTTCAGTTTCTCTGTTTCCAGCGCGTGCGCGGCTTTTAGGGCTTCGTTGTCCGCGGTCAGGCGCTTGATGGTGAGGGATTGGGCGGTGAGGGTGTCGTTTTGCTGGGTGATGGTTGCGTCTTTGGTGGCGATGGCCTTGTTTGCGGTGGCAAACTGGGTGATGTGCATGTGTTGCGGGATCATCTGCTAAAGTTAGTAGGTGAGGTTAGGTGATGGGTGAAGAGCTGAGTACTCTGATGTTGCCGACGCCTTGCGAGGATGCGCCCCAGCTGTGGGGTGTGTTGTCCCCATCCGCAGCGGTGTTCCAGACGTTTGCCATGTTCATGGTGTGCTGGTGAGTTGGTGGTAACTGCGGGCAGTTGGTTCCCAACTTAAGTACTGTTTCTGGGCATTTGTTTGGCGCGTGATAACTATGTATGTTTGGTAAAGGTGAGAAAGCAATACGCTAGTCCGGCAACAACGTTTGCCTTTCCTCTAGGTCTGACACTGCAAGTTAAAACCCATTGAAATTGTACGCTCAGAGATTGCGGTCTTAGACGGATCTTTTGAACAGACTTCAGGCTGACGCGCCTCACAGCTATCTCCTCTTGAGCCCCTCCTTCATCAAGTCCTGATCTTGCATGTCCCCGACCCGCTCGATAGCTTCCGCAAAGTCACAGCACATCGAGCTTGCGCACGGACAGCGTCCATCTCTGCCTTTAAAAGTACTCGGTTGTAATCTTTTACTGTTGCATCATAGCTTCGAACTCACCGCTCCATGACAACGTCCCTTTTACCCATCGTAATGTTCTCCTTGGTGATAGCAACGTAAATCTGGATTGGAGCTTCTGAAATACGGTGATGGAGCGATTGGAAGCAGTCAGTAAACGCGTCACAGAAGGTTGTGTGTTTAGACGCACCGTATTGGCGACTCGATTGGGTGCTGTCAAATCTGTCACCGCTGAAGCATGTTCGTGGAGCAGCTCCTATGATGCTGTGATTGGTATTATTCGACCGAAAATCCTCGGGGACAGAAGCAAATTGCATTGTGTGCGAGAGCGGCGTCGTTACCTAGGTCCCGTAGCGCGCACCCCATTGCTATTACACGTCCGGCGTATATTTATACCTTAAGGCAGGTGCTGTTCTAGGGCCCCTTCCCTTAGCAGTAATAGATGGGAAATCTAACAGCATCTTAAGCCTAACACTATATCACGCTGTGTATATATTACGTGGATACAGTGCTCTTAAGAGACATCGTTTCAATAGCATGCCCTACACATGACATCGACCCTAGGGTGCGCGCTACGGTCGTTTGACAATCTCTTTAACGTAGCCCGACGCACAGGAACTGCAAGAGACCAAAGGAGTGGCGCAAGTAGACAATACGTTCTTCTCTTGCTGTCGCTCTTCTGCTAATCTTTATTTCCAGGAACGAGCTGTGGAGGTTGCGACGCTGTGCCTTTCTCACGTCTTTCGCGGCCTCCAAACTGTTGCAACCAACCCGGGAGTTCCGGATCGTCAGGATTTAGGCCCTTACTATCTTCCTGAGGAGTGCTTTCGAATTGCGAGTACGTCTGGCTCAGTTCCTGGTCATCTCTGTCTTATTCGAAGGGTATAGTAGTTTCAGAGTCTGCCTTCTCCAAGTCTCCAGACGTTGCGCCGTTGCTCTTACAGGGACTTTTGTTGACCCCTCTCAAGGTCTTATCCAACCTTTCATCTAGCGATTGTTCAATTTCATGGATCTTTTGTCGCATCACTCGAGAGTGCGAATTGTAACGAGTTGTTTGCAGGCTCGATATCTCCTTGAGTCCTAGACCTCTAAGCCAAGGTCCAGGCCGGAATCTATACCATATGAATCGTTCATAAGGTTTACGGTCTCAAGATTGTGAGCGCGTAAGAGATCACGGATTGTGTTGCCAGTAGCTATGTGAGTGCTGAGCCGGTGCAGATATCTTGTGATCTTATGTCTCCTTCGTCACTCTTGATCATGGAATGTCGACGCCTAGTTCATTAAAACTACGGCAGGTCTATGGCCGCAATTTAACTCACTTGATGTCTACGCGAAGCTGCAGCATCGGTTCTATGCGGTTCTTGCTCGCTGGACAGAGGATACCCTGGCGGTGGACGTGATTGTCGAATATGTTTAGGAGGACGTGTCCGCAATCTACGGGCACTTCGAGACGCTTCGCTGGCATCTCTTTCATATTCTGTTATTCCCTCTCCAGATCTTGTTAGTTCAGTGACACTCCTCTCCTAAATAGAATTTTCGGATTAGGGTGGGTTATGGCCAAGCTCGTCACAACGACGCATCGCGAAACAGTGGACGAACAATGAAGAGGGCGAGGAAGTACACGGCAATATTTAGAAACTCGTGTTGAGTAAGGGAGCCCGTGCCGCGCACGAAAGTTATCCTCATCGCTACTCCAAGACTGCTGTGTCAATGAGAAGATGCCTCTTTCATCCAAAGCCTGGCACTACATAGCCGGTGCTGCAACACTCATATAGTGAACCTGAAAGTCGGATCGTCGTTGATCACTCGTTCGCCCCTATCAGCCTGCGCATTGCATCGCCTGAAGTACAAAGTTAAGATACCAGTAGTCAGGATGACGAGGACGTTGCAAGCCATACATGCTGCAAATCCCGGTACATAAGATGGCGCATCTTCAGTGCGGAAGATGAGGGCACCCGCGACACCGCCAATGCCACCCAGTCCAGTCAGCGTAGCCGAACAAAACGCTCTACGCCACTGTCCTCGAATGTTGTTGGCCTGGTACGCCATGATAGCAGGGATCGCGCTGTTTGTCCCGCTCACGGTGATAAAGACTCCAACATACTGGCCCCAGGGGTTCTCCACGAAGCCCATGATAGGCAGCCCAATCAGTGAGATAAGACAAAGGAAGCACACTACAGGTCCTCGGGTCTTGTACTTGTCGCTGAACCACGCCGCACCGTACATCATGAATCCGCTGGCCGCATACGGTGGAGCGCCCATGCACTGCGCCATAGCGACACTGAACTTAAGCTTCGTGCTGAGAATGATGGGTAGGAAGAACGCGAATCCGTATGCGATTGTTGTGACACAGAAGAATATAAACGCAAATCCATAGATGTACCACTGCGTTGCGGGCGCGAGGAACTTCTTCCATGAGAACGGCTCGGGCGCGACATCGCCGCGGTCGGCGTTGAGCTTGTCGATGATGAGATCAATATCGCCGGATTTTTTCAGGAAGCCCCATGATGGCCTGATCTTTTCCTGATCGGGAAACTTGATGATGAAGGCGAAGGCGAAGATAGCGACGCCACAGGTGATGACACCTTCCATAATGAAGATCCTAGATTAAGGTCAGTACTTTGAACTAGCCCAACAGCAAGGAGATGGTACCAGCGCCAGCCGCGAATGCCGTTCACGCCTTCCATTTGCTGCAGGCCGTAAGCCAGAATACCGGAGAGTGCTGATGCAATACTGCCGATGAAGTAGAAGACACTGTAGCGTTTCGCAACTTCAAATTTAGTGTACCAACAACTCAGTAGGTAGAGACAACTGCGAAAACCATTACTTCTGCTCAATTCAAGACTGTATGGCGTGCTTACCCAGGAAAGTAGCCACTTTCGAGAAGACCCAGCACGAGTCGCAACGGGATCAAGCTAGGCCAGGTCTTGGTGAAACCGAAGCCGACAATGACAGCACCCCAAGCTAGGCATATACCTATGCAGTGTCAGCGGACGCCGCCTTCATCATGTAAGAGATGGTACATACCTGGTAAAAAGTATCTTGGGCCCACTTTACGGCAGAGAATAACCATGAACGGCTGGCAAAGCACATATGTGATGAAGAAGCACAAGTTCACAAGATTGTACCCCATGCCTCGGCCCATCTTGAGGTCTACCAACATACCAGCAATGGCTGCATTTGAGACGTTCTTGCGGTCCATGAGCGAGATGCCGTACATGGCGCCCAGAGCAGGAATGAGTCTCCAGTCGATAGCATGACGAAGTCGAGCCGAGACTTTGGGATCGATGGTAAAGGGCACGTCGGTCTGAGAGGATGAAGAGGGGGTCGAAGAGGGGGTCGTGAAACCCTTCTCATTCTCGACATTGTCGAGGTGGCTCGCCTCGTGGTCTTTGAAGGTGATTTTTTTCTTCATAATAGTGGTTGACCCTAGGAGCAGACCCGCGGAAAGAATCGAAAGGGTCGAAATAGACGAGAGAGAAATGGTATCCGGGGCAACCTGGGAGCGATCAATTATACATATACCACACTTCCCTTACGCTAGAAAATGGTATCCTGCGCCTTGTGCCTGTGCCCTCGCCCCATTTACCGACTTATGCCCTGCCTTGCAGAGAGAATATGCAACGTCCCAAGCCCTTCAGCTTGGCTCACATCGTCAAGCGAAGGAGCGAGGCATCAGTTGTAGGCTATGTGGGCCGTTGACTGCAGGTGAGCGCCACTATATCATATTCCCGCCAGAGAAAGATTACGAAACACGATGATGATCGGTCATGATGGGCGTGGGACATTGTCAGGCCCACATTGCCAGACAGTGAGAGTGGGATGTCTGGGGAAAGTTTGCGGGGAAGAGGTCTTGGAGTCTTGGACATGGTCTTGGGCCGCGGCAATTGCAGACGAACTGTCGTTGCTTGAGGTGGATAAGGAAGGTGCAAACATTTCACAGCGGTAGATGAATTTCCAAGACTGTTAGCTGAACTTGGCTTTCTCACCGTTGATAGATTCAAAGCTACCACTTGATGGGCAGAGGGAGGCATTTCGCACAGGAGGCTGTGAACATTTGCCGTGTGTCGCTCTCACTAGCGTGCTCACAGTCGGGCTCTTCGGATTGACAAATAGAATCTGCTTCCTGCTCGGCTGCTCTGAAAAGCGAGGTCGGGCCCGAAGATGAGCCTTTCCGGGGCCTTAAGTCGGTGTAGATGCCGAACTTCGTGGAGAGTGGCTGTTCGCAGCGCAGTCAACACATGTTGTATGAGACCGCAGTGCAACTACGTTGTCTTTGAACTTGCATCTTCGATTTCGTGTCCGTTTAGTGACCTGCTTCTGGCTCTCCGATCTCATTCTTGCCGCCGTAGACTCCACCATCTAGTATCCACTGCTCGTTATCGTCGTTGTCATCTTGCACCCTCCTCCAAGCCTGGCTCTTTTCGGCCTGCTTATCCTTGCCCTTCGCTTTTACAGTGATTGTAGGCCGGATAAGTGCACCAAGAAGCGGGTTCCTGCTAAATGCACCACTGCCTTTCGAGATGGCGCCTGATTGGTAGTGGTGCGCAGGCTCTGTTGGCTCATCTTCGCTCTCAGGTGTCTTTGGTCGCTCTGCTGCAGCCATACGCTTCACAATCTTCCCTCCGACAAGGTCAATGCTGGCAACAACTTTGCGCTTCTCGTATTCGGGCTGCGCATTCCATTCCTGCTCTCGCAAAGCTTTCTGCTGGCGTTTGAGCTGCATTGCACGCTCTTGAGGGGATGCCCACATGCTCAGACCAGCGCTTGTCGTTTCGAAGTCTGCAGCTTCGTCGTGGACCTGTGTTCTCTTTGCATTCTGCGCTTGGAAAGCCAGAAGCTTGTCACGGTGTTGCTTGGCCTTTGCAAGCCTCTCGTTTTCAGAGTCTGCATCCGAGATTGATGCAGTGGTTTTTGGAGTAGAGAATGGGCGGGGTGCATGCGCGACTTCTGCACGTTTCTGACCTGCATTATTTGCGGCCATCTTTTCCTTTCCACGCTCTTCGCGCAAGATGCGAATCATCGACTGAGTCTCATCAGCGCTGAGGAGCGGAACATTACAAAATGTGCAAGGTCCAAGGCCCTCTTTTACACAGATAATCTTGCCGCAGTTCAGGCAATTTGGTGCGGTATCAAGCAGAGGATGCCGTGTTGCCATACAGTTGCACTTGCGTTTGGTGCTGTCTTGCGCAGATAACGAGGGATTCGTTTGGATTTCGAGTGTTCGAATGGCAGATTCCAGATCGCTGAGCGCGGTCGAAGCACCGTGCATTGGCGTACCACCTGCTACATTTATCTTTGCTTTTGGCTTTGTTGACGAGTTTCTTGACGACTTTGTCTCAGAGATGAGTTGGCCAGCCGCAGAAGGAGGAAGTTTCTTTGGCTGTGGAGCTGGTGAGACGCCACGTGATGTGGGCGTGGCCGTGCCCGAGGACGTTGCAGTTGGTAGTGGTAAAGCATCTGGCTTCTGTGACAAGCCAAACGCGTTGGCCTTCGGAGCTTTCTGCTTTGAGCTTCCAGCCATATAGTCGCCCTCGTCCTTCTTCATGTATGCACCTGCAACGTTGCCTGCGCCCTCTACTTGTCGTGCTGGCAATGGCCTGCCTATGCCGGTCTGCTTCTTCTTACGAGGTTTGGACCTTGGCACTCCCGAAATATCATTTGCTTGCGCACTTTGAGCGGGTGCAGCGGAACCTCTCAAATTTCTCCTGTTGTTGAATGATGTGATGAACTCCAAGGCCTGAGGACTATCGCCCAGCATGTTCTGTAGATGATCTGCCGCTTCTCTGTTAGGCAAAGACTCTGTGTAGTCGATGATCTGCTTCAGAGAATCGTTGTCTAGCGGAAGCAGTTTTGAGAGCTGCAGGAGCGCCCACTCTGAAAGACTCATTTTGGCGGGCTCTTGGTGTTGTTGCTGTTTGTGAGAAAGTTTGAGGCTCTTCAATAGAGTCAACGATGTCATCCGCTAGTGACGCCACAAAGTGTGGCTGCCGTTTTTATCTGTGCGTCAAACTTTCAATGGAGCAGCATGTTGACCATCATTGTACTCCCCCGCCTTGAGCATTACCCTACCCCACCCCTCAGACGTTATGGCAACCGAAGTCGCGCTTGATACTACTGTCGTCAGTTTGTGATTCTGTGTAATTCATATCCCAGCTGACCCTCCAAGGGCCTCATAACAGTCGAGCTCTATAACGAGCATGCGCCAAAGACATGCAAGAACTTCTCAGGTCTTGCACAGCGCAAGTACTTCGACGGCCTAATCTTTCATCGTATCATCCCGAGCTTCATGATCCAGGGTGGTGATCCCACTGGTACTGGGCGAGGCGGCGAATCGATCTACGGCGAGAAGTTCGAGGATGAGATCTCCCCAGCCCTCAAGCACACCGGTGCGGGTATCCTTAGCATGGCCAACTCTGGGCCCAACACAAATGGCTCACAGTTCTTCATCACCCTGGCACCGACGCCGTGGCTGGACGGCAAGCACACAATCTTTGGCAGAGTCAAGAGCGGCATGCAGTCGGTCAAGAAGCTTGGTTTAGTCAAGACCGACCGCGAGGACAGGCCTGTTGAGGAAGTCAAGATTCTGAAGGCATACATCATCAAGGAGTAGAGCATCGACTCAACGGCTGACGCCCGTGAGAGATGCGAGCAACTATCAGCACAAAGACACCCTTTCACACAGCGAGTGTTAGGCTATACAAAAATCTGAGAGTGAGTTGCTTGGATCTGGCTACCATCTACATTGCGCTCATTATTCTGATCAGTTCAGTGGCCCATTGGGATGAATCAACACCTTCGTATACCCGTCAATCCTCTGATCAAACTTCTGGTACGCTTCCGGCACATTGTCGATGTCAATCTCGTGCGAGACGACAAAGCTAGGCTTCGCCTTGCCCGAGATGATCATGTCACGTAGATACCTATTGTAGGCCTTGACATTGCACTGCCCAGTGCCCAGCGACAATCCCTAGCGATGTCAGCATATGGTCGCGCGACTTCGAATTCAAACATACCTTCTCGAAGAGCTTTCCGAACGAGATCAGAATCTGTCCCTTCTTGCTCTGCTCATCTGGCGCGCCTGGGTCTGCTGGTACATACAACCCCGGGATACCCAATCCCCCGGTTGGGCGTGTTACCATAATGAGTTGGTCTAGGACAATGTTTGGCTTCTCCTTCGACCCAGAAGAGTCTACAGCCTGGTAGCCCACAGCGTCAACTGCTCGGTCGACCATACCGCCGTTGGTCGTAATTATTTGCTCGACGGGATCGCTCTTCTTGAAATCGATCGGTATGCAACCAATCTTCTCAGCCGCCTTCAGTCGCTCCGGGACGGTGTCGACCACAAAAACTCTACTAGCGCCTCGCAGGACGCCGCTGTACGCTGCCATCAAACCTACAGGACCAGCACCAAACACAGCAACGCTTTCACCGCTCTTGAAGCCGGAGAGAACCAGACCGTGCCAGCCTGTGGGGAAGATATCGGCCAGTAAAATGAAGTCCGCCTCGTGCTCTGTGCCCTTGGGAAGCTTCAGGGCGTTGAAGTCGGCGAATGGCACCCGGATATACTGTGCCTGACCGCCTTGGTAGGGTCCCATCGCCACATAGCCATATGCACCACCTGCGAACCCGGGGTTCACCCTGCGTGGCCGTCAGCGGTCAGCTCTTCTTCCGGACAAACCCCACTTACCCTGTGCAGAATGCTGTCTTGCCTTCCTCACAATTTTGGCACCTTCCGTCGGCGACATTGAACGGCATGACGATACGATCCCCTTTGTCTAGCAAAGTAACGCCCGCACCCTTCTCAATCACGACGCCCATGTTCTCATGACCGAATACCAGTCCCGACTCCGCAGCTGTTCGACCCTGGTACATGTGCAGATCTGAACCGCAAATGGCGGCAGTTGTCACCTTGACTATCACGTCATCTGGATGCTCGATCTTCGGTATTCCAACCTCCTTTACAGATACTTTGAAGGGCCCCTCGTAGTGCACAGCCTTCATCTTGTCGCCGGACATATTCGTGGAGTTGTTCAACGTATCTTCGGCAGGTACCTGCCCTGGGTCGTGGTCGGGGTCGAGGAGAGGTATTATGTTTTCTCTGTCTTGTGGAGCGCGAGCCATCATGGGCTCTGGTGTGTTTATATGCGTGCGAGAATGGGGTCGACTGAGACAACCGGTTGCGGGATTATGGTACGAGAGGTTTCTGAGTTGCGAGTCCTGGAAAAGGCCAGAAAACGTCCATCTCCGTGTGATTTATAAACCCCATCCTTGAAGCTCCGCAAGTTGGCGTCATTGTTGCAACGATTGTGAGGGGCCGCTGGAGGGGCAACGCGGATGCCAGCGACCCACTGTGGGGTAGCATTGCTGCCAGCCGGAAGCGGGACTAGGAACCGCCGAACCGCTCGACCGCTCGACCGTCAGTTCGCGCTCTCCCGTTTGGCTACCAATAGGATTTGGAAGCCTCACGTAGTGTATTTCGAGCGCGCGTGATGTTGGTCGGAGTCGCCTACCTGGACCGTATCTAAGGCTGCATGTAACCATACAACAACCTGTCCATCTTCAGCTGCACACTTCACCGCGGATACGCAGCCTCACGAGCTGAGGACGCTGTTACTTCCGCTATCAGGAGGCACCATGAGATATTGTTCGGACATTGTTAACGGAAGAGCTGGTTGCGGGAGCATGTGCTTTCGGCATTTGCAACATTGACGGACTTGAGCGAAATGCGGATGTGCTCGGCCCAAGGAGACGAACCGAACATATTGATCATCCATAAGAACAGCAATTATCAATACGCGTTGCACGATGCACACCCAGTCGCTACTCATCAACTCCAGCGTCAGATGCAGGATATGTACCCGGCATGATGGCTTTCTTGCGTGGGACAGGAAGCCACGATCTCTGCGGGCCGGAAGTAGTTGTGATCCCGGTTGGCACAGCGAGACGTGAAGGACCCCGAGGAGCCTCAGCCTCAACTTCTGTATCGCCCGTGATGGGCCTGGAAGATCTCACAGATAAATCGAAGACTATTGCAGACTCACCAACAGGTCCAGGAGGTACCCGGAAGGCTCTAGATGCCAAAGAGCTAGGTTCTGCACCAGTGGATGGGACCCGTGCCGCACCAGGGCTTCTGACCGGCTTCGCAGATGCATTTAGAAACTTTCGCGCTGTCTCGAGTCTATCAGACTTGCTGATTTGAGCAGGTCTTGGGAGCTTCGGACTGTTTTTTGGACGCATTGTGAACGAGCGAGGTAGCGTCAGCGAAGTTCTCGGTGTTGGCTTTTCTTTCGCAGACATGCTCAAAGATCTCATGGTGTCAGCAGCCAGCGGTGACCGGGCTTCGGTCCGACTAGTCATTTCAGCTTGAGAGACACCTTGTTTCCGCACACTCGTTTGAGGTCTTCCTTGTCGAACTTTGACCCGGTTTGGAGGAACTGGTGCTTTGGGTGTTTGTCTGCTGAATCCCATACCCCGAGGCAGAGTTCGCGAAGCTGCTAGTCCACGGTCCGGAGGTGCAACGATTTGGCCTGGGAAAGTTCGAGTCGACTGGCTTCGAGCCATTGGCAACTTTCCCTTGGCTCGCTCTGACAAGTGTGAAGGCCCTGGGAGGCTGTTCTCCTGCCCATGCTCTTCGGGCAAGAGCGCTTCAATGTCGAGATCTTCAGGACCGAGATCTGCAACAGTATCTGCTGAGATCCACCCGTTTTCACGTGTCACCTTGGATAGAGCTGATTCGTACTGTGCATGGTCTTTCCTGTGCTGAGAGTGTCTCGGCCAGGTTCCATTGCGCGTCGTCTGGGCGGACTGGCCGGTCTCCGGTGCGGTTGGAAGGGCTCCCGCAGGTATTCCATCCTCTACTCGATCGGATTTCACAATGGCATGCCCGTCGAGAGCCTCAGCGAGTGCCGCATTGAGCTCCTCCAGTATTCCCGACGACGAAGGGGGTCGCTTCTCGGAATCAGACTCTTCACCGGCGACTACGACTTCGCACCGGTGATCTAACAGAAGCTTTCCAACATTGATCTGATATTGCCTTCTTTCTCTTGAACTCATGAGCCCCGAGGCCGTATCCGGGTCTGAAGACTCAGAGATCTCATCAGTCGGCGCGGCGCGCATGATTTCGGTCTCTGTTGCATCCAGCTCAAACACCTCATTGTTGTGGAATGTGCTAGGTGCCCGATAGTCTAGCCTCCGGCGAATAAGCATGCTTACATTGAGACCTTCCGTCTTTGTCTTGAAGAACTCCAGGTGAGGTGCGTTGACATGGTCCGCACCCGAGCTTATCAATTGCTGCAATATGTCTTCGATGTTTGCGCGTCTCATATGGTGAATGCTCGCTGCAAGATGGCCTAGTCGTTCGCCATCAATGGCTTCCCCTTCATTGACACTCAATTCAGTCGCCAGTATCCAGTATGCCCGGCAATAAACGCCGTGATCTATGATCTCGCAGAGTTTCATGGCTTCTCCATCGCTCAGGATAGAAAGTAAATTCGTACAGTGCAAATCTCGCAGGTTTGGTGCGGCATCGACGGGGATCTGACTCACTTGCATCGTGTCTTGTGTCTCCGCGATCAAATCGCTGCCCACAGTTGCAGTGGGATGGACAAGCTCGCATCTGTTCATGATGTCCATGGATTTTAACATGTTGCAATTGAACCTAGCCGCACGTCCGCGAATGGAGGATCGCCGGTCGAAATGACCCATCATTCGAACTCGCTCGTGTTCGTCGAGGCAGTTGTGAATGACGTTGGTCGCAGGCTCAGATGTACCTTCGTTGACTGCGCCGTTGCTTGGGGTCAATGGGAACTCTGCCACTGCTTCACGTGGGTCAACAGGGCCGCTACTGGCAGTAGTATTGTCGCTGTCATCTCCCCCAACAGCATCGATACCGACTTCCGGGTTCGCCTCTACGAAGTGTAGGAGCGACAGTCTCGAAGCATTTACTGATCTTCGAACGGATAATTGATGCCAAGGCGTATCCATCCTTGTAATCTGGCCCGGCAAGACTGGTGCATTAATTCTGGTAGCCTTCGCAGCATCCCTCAGCAATTTCGTGATTGGTTTGGTTCCTGACATGATCAGCATTTGCCATCGTAGTCGTGACTAAAATACAAAACCAAGACAAACACGAGAAGAACTTACTTTTGACGACTCTCCTCCTCACTGATCCCATCCTCTGCAACGCGACCTGGTCCGAAACTCGAACCTTCTGCACTTTCTTCTCGACGCTGCCTTGCACTTTCTTCAACACTCTCTTTACTTTCGCTGTCAGTAGCTCAGTCTGGCTCTGTAGAGCAGCTAAACTGTCGGACCAATGTCTTGCTTGCGGTGATTCTAGAGTGTCGGAAGGATGACCTCTCAACGGAGATGGCCCTTCGCCGAAGATCTCGGCCCTTGCACAGAGACGAATTTGTTGTGTCGAAGGCCTGATTATGAACTCTGCGCCGCGAGACTCATCTGGTTGCAAATTCAGTCTGTCAAGGTTGGTGAATGTTGGCGCTTCATCAGGTAGAACGGGCCTTTCTTGGGGGCTGGAATCTGCCTCTTCAACGTGATTGTCGGGTATGAGTGGAGCGGAAGGGGTCAGCATAGTGAAATTAATTCCGTTTACTGAGTATGTGGGGCCGTTGGAGGAAACGAGAGAAGAAAGTGGAAGAGTGCGGACGGGTATGGGGAGATCAGCTCCAGAGGTGTTGTGGTTTGGAGGGCGACTTGAAGAACACTCCCACCGGGCACAGAACTGTGATGTGTGGTCTCCCATCTTACAGAATCAGGGTGCGCAAAATTTTAGGCTCACAACTGGACCTATACAATGTGGTTCCCGGAACTAGAGGAGGAGAATTTTGTTCGGAGGTTGAAGAGGAAAGGAATATTGCGAAAACGAAACTCATGAGTGTAACATAAGATCTGTATCGTGTATAGCGGTAGCGAAGATCTTACCTCAACCACATATCATAACTGCTGGTTTGTCCTCATCTACTTGACCGCTCTGGATGTTTGGAGGGCTTGGTTAGACGGACTCAACAGGGTCTGAAGGTTTTGGACCCTGATTCCGAGATAGTAGTCACCAAATGAACGTTATTGCCTCGAACATAAGTCTTCACTCTTCCTTAAAGAAGCAGGTAGCGCCACTATGAGTGCGCCTCCGGTCAGGGGCATGAGCATTGTTAACTTGTTGCTCGACGTTTCGACGACAAAAATGGGCAAAATCAGCTTCAAGGAATAGTCAGCATACCATTCAGCAATTTCATCCGCGATGATCAACTAAAATCCCCACTTCTTATCAGAGATTCTAGTGCAACCTACTAACACATCTATTTTGCCACTATGCATCAATATCGTCAACCCTTACAAGCAAAGTCAACCTTGTACCGCTACTCTTTGCCCACAAGGCAACAGAGGTTTACGCACCTTTTTAATAATAAAAAAAAATTCTTTACATGTATCGTCCAGTCATCTCCCCAGCCATCTACCTCAGAGTTCTCATATTTTCGCTGAACCCTTCTCTCTGCTAGCGATAAAATCGCAGCGCGTCTCTGCGTAGCTCCTGCAAGGTTTCCAAACTGTTAGGTCTTCCCTTTTCGACTAGACATTGTTTTGTCGTCGCAAAGCTGGATACAACTACGAATCTTCAAAATTGACGAAGGTATTCAATCCAAACCACTATGAATCTGGCACATCAAGCGAAAGATCTTGAGACGACAATTGCGGAAGATACCCTTGGTGCCACTTTGAGTTGTCCCATTAGACAACCGCCCCCCCCCCCCCCCCCTCGAGTCAGTGCCCTGGGCATCAATTCGGTCTTCTCATGACCGTGATAGATGGTGACAAGAACCTCTACTATCGTAGACTACCTATGCTCTAGGAAGCTAGTGAGGCTCTGTAGAGTGTCTGCTTGGCATTATTGACAAGGCCGTGAGCGCTTTGCTAATATCTACGACGCTATGATTAACTGCGTTAGCATCTTTGCGCCCACATGATTGATCTATACCTGTGCAACACGTGAGATGAATTCGAGAAGGAACGGACTGATCAACCTGACCCCTGTGTCGTAAAACTAGATCTGATAGCATGCTCGTTGTAGGCAACAGAGAATCTATCTATGTTTGCAAGACATCAACACCGACTACCTCTCTGTCTTAATTATTTTTACCCTCGACGCGCAACCGAGCAAGACATTCGAGCACAGTTTTATGAAGATGATCTCAGCGAAGATGGCTCACTACTCAATCACCTTCACTGATGCCACTGTCTCTCAGCGCCGACGCATTGAAATCGCGAAGGAGATGATCAACATCACAGTCTAGTCAAACATCAGCATGAATTCCCTTGACAGAAGTCATTCATTGGCTCTACGCTTGCATCGGATCTGGGATATACGGTCAGCGGCTTTTTGTCGTACTTGTACGCATGGAATCATCTCTTTTGGCTGAATGATTCATACACAATCAGATGGAGAGGCCGAATATTACATCTACATGCTGACATATAGAACATATGGCCAGGCGTAGGGCAGGCACGAATAGGCCAGCCTCACAATGATGTGAGATGCTTCAACAAATTAGATACCAATGCAGAGAATGCCTAGGGATGTGAGGCCCGTACGACGGTGTATTGCAGCGAAGCAGAGTACAAGGCGTAAAACAGAGGACCGGGCACCAGCGATCAGCCATCTGCTACCGTATAAAGTACTATTTCGCTTAAGCAGCAAATACATAAGTGGGAAAGTTGTAGGCTGCAGGAGGTCCGCTAGCTTCTTAACTGTACCTACATAAGTAGTGAGTGCCTCCTATTGGTTTTGGGATCCAGGCTTGTGCTCGATATTTTGGGATGCGGGAGCTCATGTTGACGTGCAGAAAAATGTAGCCTTCGTTTTTACAATTTACCTCAAGGTTGACTGTAAGTATGATCTTCATATAGTCGCGATACTTGACTCCCGTGAATTGAAACATCTGATCACGAAAAGAACAGCAGTGCAGTATTTTCCTTTACGACCATTGACAGAAATGTGAGCATCTTTTTAAGCGCTCCTTGCCGCCACATTTGTTGCAGTATGAAAGCTAGGTATCATAATTAAATGCTGAAGCTTCCCTAAGGAAGGAAGGTTGTTAAAAGGATGAAGGTCTGCGAACCAAGGATTACGCATAGTCCTAAAGTACCAGAGCTATGGAAGGGGAGGCGGAGGGGGGGGGCAGAGGTAATCCGGATGGACTTATTTTGTTGTGATACTGTGAACAGGGGAGGAGTACAAATCGCATGAAGACCTTGAATGGTGTGAAGAGAGCCGTACACTCGAAGTCAACATGAGCAGAGGCTCCAGGGAAACAGTAGGGCCTTCACGGGACACTTGCAGTCGATCAACGGCCAGGGGCCGGACGTGACCGGTGATCTACTCAGTATCATCTAAGATATTAATAGCTTTATCTTACTAAAATCCCAATCACAGTAAAAAGCTTCCTTGGTGTAGTCGGTTATCACGTCGGTCTCATATCTCATCGAGTATGACTGTTCTAAGAACAGAAATCCGAAGGCCGCCAGTTCGAATCTGGCAGGGAGCAATTTTTTTGACGCGCTTGCCGACTGACCACGGTCAATATCTTTTTGCCCTTGCAGCAGAGCCCATGAGGCGGGCTAAGGTGCGTAGAACATTCGTAGCTTCCGGTGTGGATGCAGGACGTGAGCTGCATGTTCTTCTCATTCCCCGTGGCTTCGCACAGAACATTACTATGCTATCAGGGTCCATGGCTGCGATAATTTTGCGTCACAGACGACAAGAACACCACGCTATGTGAGACAAACAGACCCATAGTATGTATGCGAAAATTTCGTCACTGCCGCTCACGCCCCGCGCTCAATGCTTCTTTACGTCTTTCTCTCTCTGCTTCTCCGCAATCAGTCCGTCAAGCCGCCAGAATGCCGTCACTCCTTCTACGAAACTGCTACCCACCCACTGCCACCAAACAGCATCAGCAGTGCTCAAACCGTGCCTCTTGACCTTGTTCGCCATGACGAAAGACTCAGTGATGTGGATAGCCAGCATGACAGGTAAGACAATCCACCTGACTTGCAGCACGAAGCTTGCAAATGCCGGGACCATGTACAGTAGACTGTCATACAGCAAGCTCCCTGGCCTGAAATTTGCTCCTCTCGGCAGCAAAAGATAGACCAGCATGCACTGTGTGAAGTTGAAAAGATGGCCGAGCTTCACATATGGCGGGATGTAGCGAGTAACAGTAATATCGCTGCGGCCAAGGATCTGCAGAGTATCTTTGTCCATCTGAACAAGACGCTCTCTTGCTTCGCGCAGGCTCTTCATCGGCGGGTCAAATGTGACAGCGCTCGTCTGTCCTCCCACATTGAACAGCATCTGATTGAGATTGATGTCAGTCATCTGTACATCATGACTCTGCCTGGGGCTTTTCGAGGCGTAAGCTTCCACATAACGACGGATCTGTGCTACAGTCAGACCCACACAATGGGTGGTGTGAGTGTGTGACGGCGTACAGAGTCATGGTGGTCGGCATTCATGTGCTCGACGATGCGCTGCTTGGCTGCGGCATCTTGGGCCTCTGAGGATGCCATCCACCTGATCTTCGCGAATGAGACGGGCTTCCGGTGCTGATACGGGTATCTGGTGATGGCGATCGATGCCCTGTTCGACTTCTGCGGTCCTCTTCGCAAGGTAAGTTGTTGGCGTCACGATTGTGTGCAGACGAGGCTGCCGGGCCGACGGCGGAAAAGCAGCCGCGATGATCGATCCACGATGACGCTCGTGAAGACTTTCCTTTACGGCGATTTCAACGCTCGTTAGCCCAACGCTCTTTTCGACGTTGCCATCGAATCCGAAACACCAAATCATCATTACTCAGTTCACGGTCTTCTATTTGCAAGCAGAGCCTTGAAGTCCGGAGCTACGGTAGGTGTACCAAAGTCACAGAGTGACATACCAGCCACGCGTGCCGCCAAACCTGTCAATTGTGTGGTGCGTGCCTCAGCAGCCAGTTTTCGCTCGACGCCGCGCAACAGGGACAACCTCAAGCGCGCATACAGAGGCGGCGCTCGATTGAGACATGCTGAGCTTGTTCTGAGCTCACCGCAAAGGAGTTGCGCCAATGAGAGCTGACGGACGCGTCAGGGCAACAGAGGCGGGCACCGGGGCAGAAAGTTGGCAGGACGATGGACTGTTTGAGCCTTTGAGGCTCGGCCAGGCCTGCCCGATCGATGCTCTGCTGGGATGTTGACAAGTTTTGGGAATGGCTCTCACGCGTGGTGGGGTAGAACATCAGTTCCACTATTGCGTCAGTCTGCATGATGTGGGTGGCTCGTGTGCGAGCAGGGATGTCAAGGCACCTTTGCAGCTCCAAACCTGTTCCCATGCCGCAGGTGTTTTCTCTTAACAAATCTAGCTCCGTCAATTTGGATTCCGCCATTTCCAGAACCAATCCTTGAGTTTGCTTGCCAATATCCAGCTTCGTGCGCCCGTAAAAACCACCATTCCAGCCCATCCATCTGAAATCGAAGACACCACACCATGGCGGACACTGTCGAGGAGAAGAAGTCGTCGATTGAGGGACAGGGCCAGGCTGACGCCAACGCCTCGATTGGAGGATCTGGCAAGGCTGAATCATCGAGTAAGAAAGAAAAGAAGACCCCGAAGAAGCTGGGTGGAAAGAAGCCCCAGCAGCAGCCCACCCCCGAACCCACCCCTGCGCCCGAGAGCGATGCCGAAGCGGAAGCTGAAGGCGATGCTGAGGGCGAGGGCGAAGCCGACGTCGAAAATGCTGGTGACGCAGAGGCTGAGCAGGAGTCCGCAGGCAAGAAACGAACCAACGGCAATGCCGATGCCGACGAATCAGAACCGGAAGCTCAGCCTCAGAAGTCAAAATCGCAATCGAGGCGTCGCCAGTCTCGAGGCCGTGGACGACGAGGCGGAGATTCCGAGGACACTGATGCGCGATCCGACGTCTCCCAGTCTGGCGGCCGCCGCAACCGCCAGCGCCAGAAGAAGGGTGGAAAAGGAGGCCCGCTTGACGACATCACCGAGAACGTACCTGGAGGCGAGCTAGTTGGCGGTGCCGGCGACCTGGTCCAGGATACCGCAGGCAAGGCTGTGGGCCAGGTCGGCAACACTGCTGGAAAGGCCCTTGGAGGTCTGACCGGCAGTGGAGGCGGCGAGGAGGAGGGCGGCGACAGCAAGGGCGAGCAGCTGCGTCTGCGTCTGGAGCTCAACCTCGACATTGAAATCCAGCTGAAGGCCAAGATCCACGGTGATCTGACTCTTGGTCTGCTGTAAGTGTGATTCATCACCTTTGAACAACGAGTGCTGACTCTTTCCAGTAATTAAGCTATGCGCAACGAATCTTGCACGACTATTACTACTTTACGACGTTTGGAGCATTGAGTCCGGGGCTTTCCGGGCGGCGTTCGGCTTGGGGATTTTACGTAGTGTAATTCTATTGATGCTACAATGAAGCTCTCAAAAATCCCATTGGGTCTGCTCTGCAGTGTCTTGTCGCTGTGATGTGATTTATGCGCGACCTCGAGATCAGACGTTGGAGCCAGACTTCAGAATCATAACCTCAAAGCCATACCTCAGTGAAACAGCAAAACCACAAATCTACAGCCAATTCAGACACCAGACGCGAGTGGCGGCGGCGTTCCACCCACCTCGCAGATGGCAGCCTGGTTCCGCCCCGCCAACTTTCCTCTCCGTACAAGCGTCAGCCGTGTGTCGGTTGTGTACAGCTGCAGCGAGCATCCCTGCACAGAAGGCGATCTCCGCTTTCTTCTCATCCCACGCGCCGCCACGCAACGGCAGAAACGGCCGCGCCATGCCAAATTGCGCTGTGACGTCAGAACCCGGTGTCTGCTTCGGCTGCGGTGGCCAGGGGGCCACATCGGGGCAACGCGCGGTTTGCACATGCATGCTCCACCCTAGCATGCATCAATCTTGATTTCAAGTGACGGCTGGTCATGCCTCTAGCTTGGCCCAGCCCTGACGTCCCCTCATCTGTACAGGCAGTCCTCTCCGTTGATTCTGTAATACCTGACACTATCCCACCCTACACTTTCAATCGCAAGTATAGGTGCGGCATCTGCACCTAGGGTATCCACGTCCAACCCCAAATCAAAGGAAAGACCGCCACACACAGCCGCAACGATGGCGGACGCGAAGAAGCAGTACAAGCAAATTGAGAGGCAAATTCAACAAAATGCCGACCGTGAATCCGACTCTGAGCCGCACGAGCGCACAACCATGCAGCAAGAGAAGGCAATCAACAAGAAGAAGCAAGAGAAGCGAGACGAGGGCCTGCAATCCGCACGCTCAAGATCCTCTTCCCGCCGTGCCCGCCGCGCCCGCATTGAAAAGGGCATACGCGACGGGAAATACATGATGACTAACTCGCTGGAGGCCCTCGAGGAAGCCGACGCCAACGGTGATCTCCAGAAAATGGGCATGTTTGAGCGCATTGGGCCGGACAGCACATCCATGGATGGTCCCGTGACGTATGCGCGCGCTATGCGTGGCGAGATCCCCATGCGCAGCACCATGCCTAATGATCCGTACATCATGGAGCCGGAGAAGAAGAAGGGGAGCTTGGCGGACGACGATGGTTTGAAGCTGACGCTCGAGGCGAACCTGGAGATTGAGATTGAGCTCAAGGCGTCGATCCGCGGCGACCTGACGCTGTCGTTATAGTAAGTTGCTCTCATATCTCTTCTTAGCATTTACTGCTTTTCGTCGCTTTACACTTGGTTTACTGCGTCCTGATATCTGCAGCGGCGACATGCTGCCTGAAATATCCCTGCCCAAGCTTCCTAAGTTGCCCAAGCTTCCCAGCGTTGGCAACGTGACGAAGATGGTGCCCAATGTAGGCGACGTGACCAGCGTCGTCCCCAAACCCCAGCTCTCACGCGTTACACAACTCGCACAACTCTCATAAGGTCGGCCGTTCCTAATTCGGATCTTAACAGTGAATAGTGCATGATTGGACTCGAAGTGTCGACCCAGTATCGCGCCAAGACGACGTCGACCTCGCTGCAGGTTATCACGAGAGGCGTCTGCCGGCAGTTCTTGCAAGGTCGTCGAATCCTGGTTGCGAGTACCACGAAAGTCACGACCCGTCGACCCCACCGCAAGGTTTTAGCACTATAAAGTCTCGGTACCGAACCGTACTTTATGTCGGATCCACGAAACCATTTTACCGTCCACACGGACTGATGCACTGTTCCGAGCGTTTGGAGTTCATATGCCATCTCATTAGGCAGGGTTGTTGAATTTGGGTAGCTAAGCCAAGATGAGAAGAAATGATAATGTTGTACGACACTAAATTATGTGTCTGGCTGCAGATGTGAAAGGATCGAGGAATGTACACCGGGCATAGTCTTACTGAGGGGTGGTCCGCTCACCGCGGCAACGGTCACTTACCGTGACTTACGTAGTAAGGTCAGCAAAGGTGCTGCACGCGGGCCTCGAGCCATAAAAAGCACATGGCCCTATTACACGGGCCTGACTGAACCGCGACACTCTGTCTTGCGCTGGGACGAGCAGTCACAGCATTCTCTGAATCGGATTGTATCGCTTGCTCGACCTGAGTTGTCGACGAGGACATGGCAAAATGCTGCCAACACGGACGGTATGTCCTCCGGGGTCGGCCCATCTGTATCGATAAGGGATTTCAAAAGACTCATGCGCATGCCGCGCCGATGACTGCAAATGCCTCATTGACTTTTCTTTCCTGCGTCCTTTTCATTTGCAAGATACCCAGCATAGACAATGGCTTTTCGAATTGCTTCTAGGAGGGTGTGCGCTTCGCTGCGTGCGCCCCGCGTGAACGGCGTGTCGGCTCGTTTTGCTTCTTCGGCGGCGGCAGCGGTGCAGGGCTCGAGTTTGCCGCAGCATGTCAAGGACGCGATAGCTGTAAGAATGGCTACGGACTGGTTGCTACGGCTCAATTGCTGATTGGGGACAGCGCGATGCAACATTGGCGACCCCAGACCCAGCCCCAGGCTCAAAGACGGCCGGCCTGGTCGACCAGCAGCTACCGTACATGGTCCCCACCTATGTCCGCCCACCGCCCATGTTCGAGAAGGGCGAGGGATGCTACATGTGGGACGTCGAGAACCGGAAGTATCTGGACTTCACAGCCGGTATCGCAGTCAACGGCCTTGGGCATTGTGACGCGGGTGTTGCAGAGGTTATCGCGCAGCAGGTAGGAGCCGCCATCGCAGGAAGGCACGACCGGGTACTGACTGCAGGACAGGCCAAGCAGCTGATGCACACATCGAACCTCTACCACAACCCTCACACCGGCCTCCTCTCCAAGCAGCTCATCCAGCTCACACACGCCACCGGTGGCTTCGCTAGCGCAACCAAGACCTTCATCTGCAACAGCGGTTCGGAGGCCAACGAGGCAGCGATCAAGTTTGCACGCAAGACTGGAAAGTCGCTGCAGCCAGATGGCTCCAAGCACGAATTTGTCTCGTTTCACAACTCCTTCCACGGCAGGACCATGGGCAGCTTGAGCGCCACACCGAACCCCAAGTACCAGACGCCATTCTCGCCCATGGTCCCAGGATTCAAGTATGGAACATACAACGACATCGAGGGCATCAACAGCCTCGTCACAGAGTCGACATGCGGCGTCATCATCGAGCCCATCCAGGGTGAGGGTGGCATCAACGTAGCAACGCCCGAGTTCCTGCTCGCCCTCCGCAAGCGCTGCACAGAAGTCGGCGCAGTACTGATCTATGACGAAATCCAGTGTGGTCTCGGCCGTACAGGCACCTTCTGGGCACACGCCCAGGTCCTCAAGGAGGCTCACCCGGACATCGTCACCACAGCCAAGGCGCTTGGTAACGGCTTCCCCATCGGCGCTACCATCGTCAACGACTTCGTATGCGACAACATCAAGACCGGGGATCACGGCACAACATACGGCGGTAACCCACTTGGCAGCCGAGTCGCCTCGTACATCTTGTCTCGCCTCTCCTCGCCCGAGATCCTCGACGCCATCCCCGCGAAGGAGCAGGCCTTCCGCAAGCACTTCGATGCTCTGCGCCAGCAGTACCCTGAGCATATCAAGGAGGTCCGCGGCAAGGGTCTGATCCTTGGACTCCAGCTCAACGCCGATCCCACTGAAATCGTCACTGCTGCCCGCGAGCGTGGACTGCTCGTCATTACCTGCGGCACCAACACACTGCGTTTCGTCCCTCCTCTGACCATCACCGAGGCAGAAATCGATGAGGGTATGCAGATCTTGGCCCAGGCGATGAAGAGCGTCTGGGTCAAGGGCGAAGAGGTCGAGGGCACAGATGGACAGCAGGAGATGAGGTAGAAAAGCGTGTCTGACGATTGGTATGACGCACCTGATTTGAAGATTTCACGTTTGAGTGATAGCGCACAATCCATTCCCGTGCATCAGCCCAAAGCGGTTCCATAAGTCACGCCTTTTCTTTGCAGACTGCAGGCTCACAGCAGTACATTTCGAAGCATAGCTCGCTGCCTGTCAAAAGCTCCGTCAGCTTCTCGAATACAGCGGGTTAAATACGCCCGTATCTTGGTGATAGTTTAATAAAGGTGAATACGAGTTGGAGTTAATTGTCAACCGTGCTTGTCGACTTTTCTCAACCTGACCTTTGCCTCCTCCATCCCAACAAATACCTACCACTTTCTAAGGAGACACTGCAGGTGGCCCCTTTAACAATCTGGTACCTCAAATCAACACTATAGATGACGCTCAATAATCGGGAAACTGGCCGCGAGCACGCCGCCCAGAAGCAGCATCCCAGTGTCTCACCAAGGTGATCGAAGACTTCCAGTACAGGAGATTGATTATCAGCGGAGGAAACATGACCTGGAACAGGAGCTGTCTCTGCAGCGCCGCATAAAGAAACCAGTATCGCTCGTTGGTTGCGGTGAAGGCAGCGACATTAGAATGAACGTGTAAGCGACTGCCAAGCTGTACTGAATTTGTTAGCCAGCATCACGTGCTCTGTTACATAATCATCTGTAGGGTGTATATTCCCTCTTCCCCTCATTAGATAGGAAACAACCTAGTCCCTCTTTTCTACGCCTGGCCTCTGCCCGCACACAGTTATGAGCCCGGTTTGCACCTCTTAGACTGCGCTACTCAGCACTAAAACAGCTCTAGACGTGTAACTGACAACGACTACGTTCACTTCTACCTCGTTTTGTCTACTGACAGCTGATCAGCGTCAAAGACCTTTCTAGTCGACAGCCATCAGGTGGTGTCGCTAACGGACCAGAACTGCTGCTCTGTACAGAGATCAGTTTGGTGATTAATCACGAAGATCACGATGTCGTACAACGACGCTGGAGTCACACGAGTGACCGTTATACTGGATAAACCAGTCGATTGGGAGTCATGGTTCCAGCTACGACGAGAGAAAGCCGTCGTAGATGCTATTTGGAAGTACCATGACATCTCGAAACCACAGAGCGAGCTACCGAAGCTCGAAGAACCTATCAAACCACTGCCCAGCGATGTCAGAGCTGGAGCGACAGCGATTGCCCAGCTGGACGCAGGCCAGCAGGCAGTGTACAGTGATCTCCTCCACGACTGGAGATATGAAAGAGCAGAGTACGCGAAGAAAAAGCAGAAGGAAGGCGAACTTCTTTTGGATATCAGCCGTACGATTGCTGCTCGTCACCTTTACCTCATCAACGGAAAAGATGAGGTGTACGATCGACTGATCGCTCTCAAGAAGCAGTTCGCGCCGACAACTGCTACACGAACCAGAGAGCTAATCGTCAAGTATCGATCTCTGCAGGAAGGCCCTCAGAGTCGCGATCTCGAGCAGTGGCTCGACGACTGGATTCACATTACGAATCAGTGCAGGGAAGTAGACCTTCCTGAAACAACGGGCTGTCGAGCTCAGGAGGATTTCCTGTCAGCTATCAGGACGATCGCGCCAGAATGGGCAGGATCATCGCATCATGATTTAATCATGAAAGAGACAGCAGGCAAGACGAATGAAGTTCAACCGGTGGCAGACTACATCGCTCAGTTCAGAATCTATTACCGAAGAATCGGACCTACTGCGGCATCACTTGGTACGTTTGCGTCATTAGGTGTATCAGCCAAGTCAGAACAGCATCAGAAGGAGCAGAGATCATCGAGATCAGCTCCATACAAGCCAGAATGTATCTGCGGGAGCAAGCACTGGTATAGAGAGTGCTGGTACCTGTTTCCAGATCATCCGAAGAGACCCGAGGACTTTCAACCGGCTAAAGCTGTGCAAGACCGAGTAGCAGCAGCCTTGAAGGATCCAGAGCAAGTTAAGAGAATCAATAAGCTCCTAGCTCGGCACGGCAAGAGAGTAAAAGGCACAGATGAGACGCTCACACTTGATGGTGGGAAGAGCAGCGCAAGCTTTGTCACCTACAACAGCTTCTCTGTCGCACAGGTACAGCAGAAGGCTTTGCCAGCGATACGTAATCGATGGATACTCGACCCAGGCTCGAATATTCACGTATGCAACTCGACGAGATTTGGCTGGCAAGAGACACGGAAGGCAAGACCTCATGAGATGGTCTTAGCAGGAGACTCAACCTTGGCGATACAGGCCTGGGGAGAGGTGACGTTCAGCGTTAACCGGCCGAACGGTATAGGCAAGATTCAATTGTCTAACGTCGCACTTGTAGAAGGCTTCCTTACAAACGTTGTAAGCCTCTCACGATGCCGAGAGATAGACGTGCAGTTCGACTCAGGGAGAGATGCAATGTATCAGAAGCATCCATCAAACGTCATCTGTTCGCTTAAATACGCAAATGGGCATTGGATTGTCGACGCTGAAGAAAATGATCGCCTAGCTCTGAGCAGCTTCGCGGCGACAGTACGGCGAGCGTACAAGCCATCGCGAGAAGATCGACGTCCAATTCACACATCCCATGTCGAAGCTCATGAGATGTTTGCACACGCTGGCAAGGACGTGATTGACCATCTGAGTAGGAATGTACAGGGTATAACTCTTGACAAAGACGCCAGAGCTCCAAGGATGCACGAGTGTGAGACCTGTATACAATCAAAATCGGCAGCTCAGGTCAGCAGACGCGCGTCAGATGATCATGCGACAAGGCCTTTCTATCGAATAGTCGTTGATCTTGTACAGCTCATACCGACTGGAGAAACATGCTACAATGGAGATCGCTACCTGCTGCATGCAGTATGCGAGTACTCAAAGTGGCACGAAGCAGTGACTCTTGCGAACAAGTCACTACCAGTAGTGATAGCAGCTCTCAAGGCGCTGCTACACAAGATTGAGCGACAATACGGGTACACAGTCATTGTGCTCAAAGTCGATGGGGATCGTGGCTATGGCCTCGAACTCTACAGAATCGCGAGGCAAGCAGGCCTCAAGATTGAGCTGCGTGCTCCTGACACGCCTGAGCAGCTTGGAGCTGCAGAACAAGCCGGAAACATCATCATTACGAAAGCAAGATCGCTCCGCATTAAGGCAGGTCTACCGAAGTCTCTATCAAATGAGCTAGCGATCACGGCGACAAAGATCACGAATGTAACGCCTACGAGATCTATTGATTGGAAGACGCCGTACGAACTCGTTCACGGCAAGCAGCCTTCAGTCGCGCACTTCTCCCAGATTGGGTGCAAAGCGTACACGCTTAACAAAAAGCTGAAGAAGGCAGATAAGCTAGAGTCTCGTACATTCGTTGGATACCTTGTAGGGTATGACTCATCAAACATCTTTCGCATCTGGCTGCCGAAAAAGAACCAGGTGATACGTGTGAGAGATGTGATATTCCAGAGAAGCAGCCTCTACAACGACCATGAGAAGGCTGAGAAAGAAGATATTATGCAAGAAGAGATTGAGATCCTCAATATACTGCATACAGCGGAGGCAGAGGCAGATCAGGAAGTAGTAACTGAGCTACAACAACGTCAGCAGCTTTCTAAGGATCAGAGCTTTCTGCCCACACCAGAACCGTCAGATCGCGGTACTGTACCACCTCAGGAGTGGACAGGCAATGACAGAGATCTAGACCGAGCTTCCGAGCCGGCAGAACAGATCAGTGTGGAAGATCAGCAAGGCGCTGAAGATCAAGACACTGGGGAACAGATTCAAGATCAACTGCTTGATGAGCCGCAGACGCATCACGAAGATGATAGATCTACAGCCAAAAGCAGCGGAGACGGACCACTACGGCCAGCTGTGACGAGCAAGCGAGACCGTCCACGAAAGCAGCCATCAACATGGGCAAAAGGATGGAGCAATACCGAGGACTACGTACCAGATCGTCGACAGAACAACGCTCCAAAGATGGCAGACCCATCAATCGTGAGCAGCAACATCATTACGGGTAAAAGAACCAGGAAGCCACCAGATCATGCTCTAGCTACGTACTATAGAGCATTTGCAGTAGCAATGAACCCGACAGCCCCATCAAAGCTCACAGGAGAAATGCCAAAGCTACGATTACATCGCGACCAATTGCCGGATCCACCAAAGCGATGGAAGGATCTGAACAATCATCCATTTGGCGCTGAGTTTGCACAGGCAGCACGAGCTGAGCTTGATAGCTGCTGGGCAAAAGACTGCTTCAATCAGACAGAGGCAACTGCAGCGACAGCAGATGCTGAGGTTCTACCCTTGATGTGGGTATTCACGTACAAATTTGACGAAGATGGATACCTATACAAGTTCAAAGCGCGTATATGCGTACGAGGAGACATGCAAGAGGCTTGGGGAGACACCTACGCGGCAACGCTAGCAATTAAAGTCTTTCGAGCCCTCATCGCGTTAGCAGCAGCATTCGACCTACAGATGTTTCAGTTTGACGCCATGAATGCTTTTCTCAACGCGAGATTGCCACGCAAAATGTACTGCCGTACGCCAGAAGGATTTACAGACGAGCTTGGAGAGCTACTTGAACTACAGCGCGCTCTCTATGGCCTCAAAGAAGCTCCATTGCTCTGGTACCAGGAGCTATCATCGACCTTGAAGAAGCTTAGCCTAGAGCCAGTGCCAGGAGTGCCATGCTTATACACGAATGATCACTTGATCGTATTTTTCTACGTGGACGATATTGTCGTTCTTGTTCACCCGCTCAACAGGGGCTATTACCAGACGTTCAAGCAGCAGCTGCTTACAACGTACGAGATCCGTGAATTAGGCGAGCTGAAGTGGTTCCTTGGTATCCGCGTAATCCGCGAGGAGCTCAGTCGCTCTATCTACCTGACTCAAGACTCATTCATCAATAAGATTGCAGCAAAGTTTGACCTGAAGTCAAGCGTAAGATGTCCAGATGTTCCCCTAAGGGACAATGCCCTTTTGCCATCAACAGAGGAACCAAGTGCTGCGCGAACTCAAAGGTACCAGCGGCTAGTCGGCTCACTGGCTTACATTTCGACTTCGACACGACCAGACGTCGCGAGAGCACACTCAGTACTTGCACGTCATCTGCAGAATCCCGGGCAGAAGCATATGTACGCAGCTTGCCATGTATGGAGGTACCTGATAGGCACGAAACACTTGGCTATTCGAGCGTCCGCAGATAAGCAGCAAGGCATAACGAGCATCACAATGCTATCCCAGCAAGAGCACGAGCATGAGCCTCTCTTCTATGGTGCATCAGATGCTGCTTTTGCCGACGAGCCAGAGACGCGACGCAGCTCTCAAGGCTATATCTTCAAGCTGTATGGACTGCCTGTTGATTGGAAGGCGACAGTCCAACGATCAGTCACGAAATCGACTACAGAGGCCGAGCTACTCTCTCTATCAACAGCCGGATCAGAGATGGAGTGGTGGCAGCGCTTCTTTAAAGCGATCCAGTTTGACCCAGAGTTAACACCAGCACTGTGGTGTGATAACCAGCAAACTGTCTTAATCGCAACAAAGACAGCTGACAAGCTTCAGACGAAGCTGAAGCATGTAGACGTACACCATCAATGGGTACGCCAGGAGGTAGCAGAGGGCAGACTGCAGGTAGATTGGAAGGCTACTGCAGAGATGCCAGCTGATGGCCTTACGAAGATCCTTAGTCGTCAGAGACACGCCAACTTTGTACGCCAGCTAGGACTAAGCGATCTATCATCCAAACTGCGAGACAGATCAGATTCAGGTCTGTAAACAGAGGGTCCTACAGAGTAAGACGTCTAGCTTTGGAGACGCAAGACGCTCATTTACAGCTTTCGTTTCTTGCTATTCACTCAAGCTGGGGGGGTGTGTTAGCCAGCATCACGTGCTCTGTTACATAATCATCTGTAGGGTGTATATTCCCTCTTCCCCTCATTAGATAGGAAACAACCTAGTCCCTCTTTTCTACGCCTGGCCTCTGCCCGCACACAGAATTTGTTGCTCACAGTCCCACCAACGAAGAGAGGAACACTTAGGTACCATTTCATTAAACTCGACTTCACATCCTCTTCACCACTCAATAACCTTCTCACCCCTCCAAAACTCCCCCGTCTTGCCCCCAATATCCTGAATCGCCAGCAGCACCGGCGTCTGCGCACCCTGATCCGGCGTCTTCGTCCCATTGCCCTTGGTCATATCCGTGTTGACATAACCCGGACAGCACGCGTTAACCAACTTCCTTCCTCCCTTTTCCTTCTCCGCACGGGCAAGCGCCTTGGTACCACCGATACATCCCGCCTTGCTCGTCGCGTACGCCGCGCTCGGGAACCCAGCGTCCTTCTCCTTCCCTTGCTCCACCGCAGACGCAAAGTCGCGCATGATGGCCGTGATGTCGTCCTCGGTCTTTGCGGACAGGAAGCGCTCGCGCACGGTGTCTGAGTATTTTGACAGTGCGCCCGAGGAGGAAGCGACGTTTACGATGCGGCCGGTGGGTTTGAGGAGGGGGAGGAACGTGTGTGAGGCGAGCATGGTGTTGTAGTAATTTGTGTGGAGGGTCTCTTTGACGATATTCGAGTCTGACTGTGTTAATATGGGCGGGGGTGCAATGGTGGGAAGCGTACCAAAGCCGTTCAGCGCGATGCCGGCATTGTTGATGACAAAGTCGATGCCTTCTGTGTGCGACTCTTTTAGATACTTTGCGAGCTTCACGATGCTCGTTTCGTCTGTGATGTCCAGATGGTGGTACTTAATCTCTGCGAGGCCACCATCTGCTTTGAGAGCTTTGGCTTGCTTCAACTGAGAGTCTTGTTCGAGTTGCTTCAGCGCGGCCTCGCCTCGACCCTTGTCGCGCGCCGTAAGGTAGATGAGGAAGGGACCATTGTTCAGAGGTGACTTGAGGTACTGAAGAGCCAGCTGGCGGACAATTGCGAGGCCAATGCCCTGCTGATGTTAGCTGGGTCCACAGGCCTGTTGAGCGCAGGTACCTTATTTGCCCCAGTGACAACGCCAATTCTGCTGTTAGACATGATGGTGGTGGATTTCAATCAAGTAATTGCTATCTGATAGTGGAGGCAAGTTGTTATTAAACTTGTTGGACTCAGTCCCCACTCTCGCTGTCCGTTCATTATTCATCATCATCGAAGTTGTCGGCGTTGGCGCCGGCCAAAAATCGCGAATAGTTAATGACGTCACGCGGTCTCGCGTCTGGACAACAATTAAACAACAGCATCCACCGATCCATCAAGAACTTTCTGCAATTTGTATGCTCTCGAGAACACAATCACCTCGTTGGTGGCGTTGAGCACCCTGCCTATGTCGTCTTTCCTTTATAAGTGATTCTCCACCACGTCCCGCAGCAACGACCATTACTGCAAGGCTCGAGATGCCGTCTCCATAGCTCACTACTCTTAAAGTGTTGTTGGAGAGCACTCAGACCTTGCTGCTAAATATCCCAGCCGAAGAGCCGGATCTACAAGTCTTTGTCGTCTGGCCATAATCCCGGCGTCTCTGTTGAAAGCTCCTGCTCCTGCTTGATACCTTGCTCCGTTGAGTCCACTTCCATTGGAGTTGCGGGTCGGTCCGTGTCTGGGCTGGTAGCCGAAGATGATGCACCATTTCTAAACGCGCCAAGGCCCTGTGCGATAGCATCGAAAGACTCTTCCATACCTACGGTACCAATGAGCGCGCCATCTGGCCTTGTGAGTGCTTCGTTGACACTACCTGAGGCTGTGATGTCTGTGGCCAACGGTGGATTACTTTGCCCTATGTCTTGGGCGCTGTTGCTCTGTTCAGTAGTATCCGGGTCTTCATCTTTGCCATCGGCGTTGGTGTCGCCGTCACCGTCGATGTCGCTGTCTTCATCCTTGATACGGTTGTGCATGTCGCCGAGATAGCCGTCCTCGTCTAGGTCGTCGATATCCTCGTCCTCGTCCTCGTCCTCGTCCTCATCGTCGGGGCCGTCATTATCTCGTCTAGGTTCGTCCGGGAGGTCAAAGGTGACGCCGCGTTCCTCGAAGAGCTGGATCTGGAGATTCAATATAAACGCCTCACGGTCTTGATGCGGAAGCCTATTGAATGTGGCACGCATAGCTGCATCGACGTGCTGCAGGACGAAGTGGTGCTCGTCTGGATCGTCGTCTGCGTCCTCGTCCGAATTGTCCGCGTCCGTGATAGCGCGTAGACGCGTCTGACCCTCTCGATCAAGGCCGGTGTCGCGGTGGAATCCGTCCTGATTGTAACCCTCCTCGTCGTAGATGGCGGGACCATAGTGTGGGCAGCCATGCATGCCTTGCCATGACTCGCCACATACATAACAGAACTCGGCGCCGCATTGGCATCTACTAGTCATCAGCACTTTAGCATGCGGGGAGACAGACTTGAACATACAGAATGTGGTTGCACGCTTCACTAAGCTCGACCGTAGAAGCGCAGGTTGGACATTCCTTGAAACCCTTTTCCGCAGCTATCTCCTTGAACTTCCTGTGATCCTCGTTGTGCTCACAGCTGTGGCCTTCCACGTCATCTAGTAGTGCTTTGCAGGTTGTGCAGGTGAGTTTACGGCAAGCATCGTCCATGCAGATGGCGTAGCTGATGTCGGTAGTAGGGTCTTTCACATGCGAAGCCGGGCTGATGAACTTCGAACAAGAAGGGTTTGCGCAGTAGACACGGTATCTATGCGTGTCAGTAAAAGCCATGGTAGCCTGAAAGCTGGAGACCTACTTGGCCAGTACAGAATATTCGCCCTGCTCTTTCATCTGAAACGCCCATTGTGTGTCCAAGGGCATATGTTGCTCGTACGTGTCAAGAAGGAAGATCTGGTCGCAACACTTCGGTGGATACAAGCTCTCGTTCTCAGTAGCACGCTCGAAGAAGCTGCCAACATCATCAGTGCAGACCCAGTGTCGCTGACAAGGCGCTTCGAGAAGTGTATCGCCGCCAGCTTCATCACCCCCACAGATCACGCAGGACTTAGCCATGATACTGTCAATTTAGGAGCGAAGCTATTTTACTTGGGTCGTGGAACTGTGACATTCGTTGGGAACGTGCAACTGTTGAGGTTGTTCGCGCGCAAGATGCTGCGAGTAACGGTGGTCAATGAGTAATATATGTGCGACAGACTAGGATAGAGGCTTTCGCACAACTAGCGCAAGTTTGTGGTGCACCTTCACTTGGTTGGAGGGTTCTATAGCGATCCGGAGTCGTTGGAGAAAGGGTCGTGGACCATCCAGCGTAGCTGACACGGCGCGAGAGCAGTAAAACAGGCGAAGACCCAAGTGAAGGCTTGGGATCCCGAAGTACTGAGGCTAAAAGTGTAGAACAGCCAGCTTCTTCGATATACGCAGTGGTGCTCTTCAGCAGAGCTTCGGTTTGTATATGTATAATGTAAGGCACAGTGTGGCGAGACTCGAGGCCGACAAAAGAAGGCTGATGAGACGACAGAGCCGGCAGATGCGATATTTCCAAGTTGTCTGCTGTGCACGAAGGGCGTTCATGTTTATGAGACTTCGTCCGACGGTCTGTGCGCGCAGGCAACCACGCCTAGGTTGGCGGTCGAGATAAAAGTTGTGACAGTAGTTGGCGGCAGCCTCAGACATCGATCCCTGTACTGACATTTCGCGTCAAAGCAAGTGCTAATCGCCAGCGACATGCAGGGTCAGTGCCTGAGACGTGAGGAAGAAGGAACCAGCCAGCCACGCACCTATTGTCTGGAAGAAACATCAGCACAGCAAGTGCGCAAAGCCAGAAACTGATCAAAGAAAATGTATTGGGGTATCACAAAAGAATCGCGCAATCTCACCTCGTCCTGTGGTCCTCACGATACTCATATCTTGTCCCCGAGCCAAAACCCTCCCAACCACATCACTCCCCAGACCGGCTGCGCAAAAGCTCTCAACACCGCTGGCCCAGGACACGTCCCTGTCAACCCCCAGCCAATCCCGAAAGCCACAGCTCCTGCCACAAACCTGACATCCACATCCCTCATCGTCTTGGTGGGCAGGTTGAACGCCTTGCTAAACGCCGGCGGCTGTGTAAAGCCTCTCCTCTGGATCGTGACGAGGTTTGGAAGCACGCCAAAGACGACGACAAGAGCGAGCGACGGATCCCAGGCTTGCATGACGGGGAAGGAGAGGAAGGAGGTGACTTTAGCTGGGTGCGCCATGCCGGAGATCTGCAGGCCGAGAGCAAAGAGAAGACCGCTAAAGAATTGCGTTGCCGTGCGTGCTGCACCGTGCGAATCGAAGACGGTTTTGCTGCTGGAGGTGCTGGGCGATGTCGAAGTGAGGAAGTGGGGTATTGTTCTGGCGGCGAGAATTGCACTGCTGGCGAGAAGGGTAAGCGAGAGGGTTGTTTCTGCAGGCGGATAGTTGGGCATGTAGCAGGGGATATCGCCGGGGCATGCGTCGGTGTAAGGGCTTGGATGGGCGCAGTGATGTGTGAGAAGCGCGGTAGTGAAAAAGGTCGCAGTTGCTACCGCAGAACGTCCGCTGAGACGCGAAAGTCCGCAGAGCATGTGTCCAGACGTGCAGCCATTCGATGCCTGCCCAAGATTAGCTTCTTGTTTCCGTTCGATGGAGTCGACCTTACGTACCTTGGTTCCCCAGCCTATCAAAGTTGCAACACCAGTCGTGAAGAGTACGGACTGAGCCGTAACTGCTACCGAAGGATATATGGTTACGAGCTCTGGTACCAGAGCCCCAAGCAAAGGATAGCTCGCTGCCATGCCTGCAAAGAAACCGACTACCTCCACCGTCGGCGCTGCCATCAGCTGTCTCAGCAACCCCGATAGACCTAGGATACTGCCATTCTGGTAGAGCAAGTTGCTGGTTGCCTGATGCAGCAGCAGCGCACCAATGGTCGTTTCAATGGGAGTGAACATCCGGACTACCTTTCAGCCTCGCGCTGTCTAGTCATCAGAGATCTTGAACAAAGAGACAAAGAGCACAAAGGCAGCAGACGAGTGACGGGTGAAGGAAATACAGTGGCCCGGTAGCGTACCGAACACAACAAAAGTGTCATTAGCCTTCAGTGTTTTACCAAAGAAAGGTCTACTAGGCCCGGCTGCCATCTCTTACACTCGTCGCTGGGCTCCATCAAGAACGCCGATGCCCTGTCAACAACACCCTTTCGACGCTTCTCTCACCAATCAAAGCCGGCTCTTCATCCCTAGTCGGCGAACTGGGCATGAGCCGGGGCGATAAGTGCAATTTGACGCGGATTATTCTACCTGCAGCAACATTGCACAGTTAGTGTGTCCATCACGCATCCTCATTGCGCCTAGTGCGGTCCCTGAACGTGGATCGCGCTTGGTGGCGTCTCGAAGCGGGATGTCGGCGACACTGGGCGCTGGCGACGGGCATGGTACGCGAGCTCGAGGCTGATGACTGGCGCACTGGTGGGCGTTGTCGTGTCGCCGTTGTGTCTTGTTTCAGGAGCGAGAATCGCGTGATAGTGGAGTTGTTCTCGCAGCTCTGCGCAGCAGTCGGCGCAAGATCTGTGGGTTTCATCTATACTTCGCCGTCTGCAGTCGGCGACGCCATGCTAGGAGATCCATCGTAGACGCTGCTGTGTTACGCCTTCCAATAAAACGGGTATTAATGTGGGAGATCGCGAGTCAATGGGCGCTGCTCCGGAGATTGTGCCTCGATACTCAAGCGTAGTCTAGGGGTGCCGAAGTTTGGGTCACAAGAAGGAAGCATGATCGGCATAGCGGCGTCCACATTCCACGGAGCGGCTTCCCTCGAACGCCGACGGCATCACACTTCATAACCGTCAACACCACGACAGCGCATAAACCCTTCGAAGAGCTAGTGTTGTTATCGAAGATGATAGTGTGCTCGGTATAGCACGCAGGCTTCGCGTTGCTTCGGGAGTATAACATCGGGCCGTCGGTCTGATTTGCGTATTTGTTTGCGAGCTCGCCGACTACAAAATTCGTACGGACGAAGCTAGGATGCGTCAGCCTCTTATATCCATGGTATCACTAAATATCTGCCTGTTCTTACACTGCCGAACGCTTTCCATAAACCCTCGTATCCTGACTTGCAGCCGCGCCAGTTCTCAATACATCTGCATCGCCGACTCCAGGAAAGACACCAGGATGCGTTTCGGCGGACAAGATACCAATGAAGTGCCGGACATGCATCGCACGGCATGTGTTTAGACGCAAGGAGACTTTTCTGCCGATGCATCTTTCGATCAGCATGCATGAGCTCGCCGAACCAAGGCTTGTGAAACGGCGTCGGGCTGCCACGCGAGCGAGCAGCCGTTGCACAGCATTTGCTTTTCCCCGGTGTCAGATGGACGAGGACTGACAGGTTCGCGGATGTTGAGAGTATGTGATGTGACATCTCATCGATATGGAGGAGGCAGTCTCAAGCGAAGGAGACGATATCCTGGTCCCATCGACGTATGAATGGTGGTCTAGGTGACATTTGGAAACGAGATGATTACAGTTGCTGTCGTGATAATTATGCCTTCTGGGTATTCCCGCTGAGTTTCAGGCAAAAGCAGACCACGAACTCGCCCTCACAGCAAACAACCCACTCGCCACATTTCAGCCCTGGCTCAGTCCCGCCTTACCAAAGTCCTTCACTGGCGTCCACTTCTTCTCCTTCTTCCACTCGTCACCACGCATCGTGCTCTGCGCCAGCTGACTGATCAAATAATCCCTCCCCTTGATCATCCACACCATCTGACTCGGCACCTTGAACCCATTGAACGCACCTACGCCCTTCTGCGTGCCAATCGGACAGATCTGCTGCTCCTTGAGATTAGGGCTATAGTGGCGGTCGCATGCGAACACAGTGCCGGAGAGGTGCTTGAGCAGGTCCTGCTTCATGTTTGTCATTGCCACGGGGACTGCAAGGCTCAAATCCATGACTCCGCCACGTGTGTAGCTTCCCACGTCGCCGAGGGCGTAGATGCGTGGGCCCGCAGATTCGTGCTCGACGCGCAGCGTTTTTGGGTTGCAGGCAACTTTGTTGCGGTTGTCCAACCAGTCCTTGGGCAGGAAGGATGTGTTTGGCCGGCTGCCTGTGGCATCGATATAGATGTCGGCGTCCATTATTTCGCCGTTGGATAGCTCGACACGTGTCTTCGCGCCGGGTTCGTCAGAGCTCTTGGATGCGGACACCACGCGTGTGTTGTATTTTACGCCGCAACCCAATTTCTTCAGGAAGCCTTCTGCGGTTGCGCCGATACTTTCACGCAGCACCGGCAGCAGCTTCTTGTCTGCGCATACAAGTGTGACGGTTGCGACTGGGCTCTTCGGTCCTGCGCCCAAGAAGCCTGGCCGTCCGTTCAGAATCTCAGCCACTTCACCTGCCGTCTCGACGCCCACGGGGCCGCCACCGCCAATGACGACGGTCTTCGCAGTCTTGAGCGTTCGCTGAAAGGCGTCATACACGTCCTCGAGAGCCGCACGATCTGTGGCTTGTGTGAACAATGGGCTTGGTGTGCTGAACCCTGTTGCGATGACGAGTGCTGCGTAAGGAATGGTTTGCTGCTCGCCATTGACGGTCTGCACGCTCACACTTTGCCCCGCGGCATCGACGTGCGTTGCTGTGCCTTGGACGAACTTGAACTTCGGGAATGCGTATGTAAAGGCTGTCTCGATTGGGTAGAAGATCTGGTCGTAGGGCATCATCTGCTTCGAGACGAGTGCTCGTGGTGCGGCGAAGCGCCAATACAGATCTTTCGAAGGGTTGACGAGGGTGACATTGTATGTAACATCCTCTTTCTTTGGAAGCTGTGGGATTGTGTGCTTCAGTGCGTAGTGAGCGGCGCTGATGCCGGCATAAGATCCTCCTAGGACGAGAATCGTTTCTGTGCTCATGTTGACAACGGTGGACAGACAGAGAGTATCGTTGAAGGCTTAAATGAGGAGAGGAGAAGACAGATGGCGGATCAACAGCGCATGCGACGCAACGAAAGCAAATGCAAGACAGCGGCGTGCCCAAAATAAAGTTGAGCTTGCCCTAAGCTTCAGGGTGTCTGAGGACTAGGTATGGGGAGCCGAGATCTCGGAAGCCGCACCAGATGGACTGAGGTTAGTGGTGGAACATGGATGGTGCGACCATAACATTATTGTTGGAAAGCTTTGCGCCCTGCAGCTACAACATCAGGAAAGCTTTCCAGGCATCAAGAATCTGTGTGGATGTTGCGATGAAGCAGGGTGCTCAATGAGAGATGGAGAGTTGGTGGATGCTCGGAAACAATGGTCGAAACCCGCAGTGCTAATCTCGTTGCCGTTTAGTCTCGGTAGCTCCCTCCACGTCTCATGCGCCTGGCGGCGAGGCTGGTCATCACGCCTGCCTTGGCCTTGTCAGGAATATTGTAGAGCCACGCCCTTCCTGACAGCTCGCAGGTAACGTATGTCATGGCTGCTGCACACGGAATTCGCCTTGACAGACTGTTCGAAGTGCTTATTATCTCGCGGTTAGTTGCTCTGCCTTCTAGGTGGCGAGCTCCTTGAACTTCGGCTGAGGTTTAACGCGTATGGACGCCTGGCATGTAGTTCGTCGAGAGTCACGATCTGCATAAGAAGCCTCTGTTGCGTGCTGGGATATTTTTCATTTCAGATCTTTCATGATACGCCAGTCTGGTGTCCGCATCATCGATCCACCGCGACTGCCCAACTCAAACGAAGCTGATGACTGCATGGGCTTAGGTGTGCTACCCATAACAAGACGCCCGTAGATCTCCGCTGCATCTCTGCGCTGCGTTGTTTCTACACTTCGCTCCCTCGGTTACTTCCCGTAGAGCCAATTTACTCGACATCGGGCTTGTTGTCAGCCTTCTCGGCCGACTCGAAGTTGTCGCCAGCAACGAGGTCGGGGATGTCGTCATCGTCCTCATCGTCGTCCTTCTCGCCGGCCTCACCCTTCTCCTTCTGCATGCTCTGGTAGCTCTCGGCGAGTTTGCGCAGCGATGCGAGCGAGTCGGGGCCGAGCTGGTTGAGGATACCGGGGACGAGCTCGGTCAGCTCCTTGTCCTCACCGACGCCGTAGATGGCGAAGGTGTTGGCGGGTACCGAGGCGTGGACTGGGTATCCGTGTTAGCTGCTGTAGCGCATTCCGCCTGCTTGGTGTGGATGGACTGGCAGAACCCAATGTGCTCAGCGACTGTAACGCTTTGCACATGAAGCCTGACGCAGCTCCCTAAGGCCACTTCACAAGGCTGGAAGTGTGGACCCACCCTTTGGTGCAGAGAAGTGAATGACGTTGCCGTCGCTCTTGAACATGTTGACCTCCTCGATGGCCTGGATGGGCTGGACGTTCAGCTTCTTGAGCGCCGCCTGGAGCTTCTTGTCGTCGGTGCCAGCGGCCCTGTGGACCTTCTTGACCTTCCTGCGGGGTGTGCCCTTTCCACTGTATCACCCAATTAGCCTCGTGTTCCACATCCAGCGTGCCCCCAAGCTTCAGATGCCGCGCCCGTGGTGCCCATGTGGCGTTTCTGGGGGTTTGCGGTGAGGTATGGGCGGGGCTGCCAAATTTCGAGGGAGAGGTCTGCTTACCCTATCCACTCGTGTTAGCTAATCCATTGCCCTCCAAGCTTCAAAATACCGTCTCTTCCACAGCCAATGGCTCCAGAATGGCGGGAGTCAACGTACCAATGCGCACCGACGCCTGCATGCGTGCCAGCTTGGCCTGATCCATATTTGCGGTTGTGGGGGAGAGTGACTGCGGGAGGGTCTGCGGTCGCGGGGTCGTCAGCAAAAGGTCGAGCAAAATTCGATCGGGGCGGCTTCGAGCGTTCGGGTATGGGCGCGGTTCGGACTCACCTAGATTCGGCGTTGTAGGGCAAGTCTCAGTTGTGATGTCTGTGTTGCGAAGAGTGCGGATTGAGCACGGACGTCTCGCTTGCTGTCATCAGTTGCGGGGCAGCACTCGCTGAGGGATCAATGCTGCAGCACACATCGCAGAATCTAGTCATTACAAGGATTTCTTAACATCGTCTGATCGATTGCTGGATACTAACCGTCAAAATCGTAGCATAACGCTGTGTTGCCAGTTGAACGTTGCTAATCCGGGAAGCTCGAGGCGGCTGTCCAGGTAGGGAATACATCATGAGTCGTCACCAGAAGACCCCAATGAGGTTCACAGCTTCAGCGAAACTTATGGCAGCACCGCAGTAATTCGAGACATTTGCGAATCGAGTAGCAATGCAATTAGTACTATTGATACTGGAAGGTGGTATAATCGCTATAGCTCGCTCCTGGCAAGCCAACCAGTTGTTCAAACCTTCTACAACATCGCCAAACCGACCAGCCCAACAGCGCTCACGACCCAGGAAGCAGCCTTTGCCTGTGCGGCGCCGCTGTGGCTGCTTGCTGTGGGAGAAGCAGCCGCGCCGCTTCCGCTTGCACTCCCGCTTGTGGTGCTTGTGCTACTCGTACCATTGGGACTACCAGAGATGTTCATCTGGGTGACGGATACGCCCGTGTTGTTCTGGCAGTTCGAGCTGAAGTCTGACTGGGAAAGAGCTGTATTGACTAGGTTGATGTCGGCACACTGTGGTCGAGTTAGCATCATCAGGTGATCTATTCTTTGTAGACGGCGCATACCTGGTACAGTGGCGTGTCTTCGCCATTGGCCTTGGTAATAACTTGAATGGTAGCCTTTGTGCCTTCGGTCACGTTCAAGCTCGAAGGAACCCTGATATCGCCCAAGCAGAATTTGCCAAGACCAGACACCTGGAACTGAGGGTACAGAACAGTGTTGAAGGCATTGCCTGGGTTATCGCTAACAGCGAGGAAAACCTCTACGTTGGTCTGCTGGTGGCCCATGGTGAGTTGAATGGGCCCGCCGCTGATCGGGAAATCGGTGCGCTGCGATGATACAGTGTCATAGCTCCCGCAAGGGCCAGTAGACTCCTTGTCCTCGTCAAAACCTCTGGTCGTAGGGTAGTTGAGGTTGAAGTGCGCGAACGCGACAGGAGCAAGTGCGAGCGCGATGATGGACTTGGAAAGCATCTTGGATTTTGAATGCTGGTCGACTGATGATTGTAAAAAAGAACCCTGTAGGATGTGTGAAGTAGCCAAAAGGTAAGCGCGAGGAAAGGTAAAGTTTTGTATAGCAACAGGAACCAGCCCTGGGCACCGTGCTGTACTTATTTCACCGCACCTACAGCAACACTCCGCGTGTGCTGCACATTCCGGCTCAGGAGTTCGCGTGGCGGGCGCGTCAAGCCATTGAGTCTCTTGACTCCAATCCGGACGTGCCCCTTCCACTTTTCCAGCAGATGAGCAAGATCTTGCATCACTGGCGGCTTTCTCTAAACACCATTTCACGGAGCGCTAGTGTGAAGATGCAGGAGATGAGCAAGTTTCTTACCAAAGCGGCGGTTATAGTCCACCCACTAACGCGAAAGCAGCGGCACGTTCACCCTAGCGTACTCCGGACCCTCACAAGTCAATTGTGTTTTGCGATAGCGATTCAGCTTCACCAGATGGCAGGCGAGAACACCGCGGGAATAATGCAAGTCATTCATTTCGGCCGTTGCACTGGACGATCAAGCTTTTGCTAGCTACTGTGACAGCATTGGCAGACATGAATTGCGAGCTCTGCAGGATAGGGACTCTGATTCATTAGATCTACAGATTACGGGGTGGAGGTCATGAGCTTCGAGACGAGCTCCAGGCTCTTAATCTCGGTCAATATTCATAGAACACGGTACATCGTTGCCTTCAAGTGCCGAAAAGCATACCGAACGCATGGATGTTGAAACTCTATTACATCGCCATGTGCGACGCCTGGTTGAAACGACCGAGGGCCAACTCTCCAATGAAGGTCCCAGCAAGAATGGACAGAAAGTAGCCGACGTTAAATGTCATGGCCGCCAACATGCTGCATCAGTGTTAGCGACTGCCGAAATCTGTGACAGTGACCATGAAACTTACAGAAGATATCCAACACCCGTTGCAACCATCATCAGAGCAGCACGCGGAAGGTCGACGCTAAATCTCCAGGGCTGGATAACCTTGACTGGAGCCGAAACTATCCGTACGTTCTCTTCCATGCCATTCGAAGTCAAGATCCCAGTCATCGAGTTCGCATCGTTGACTTGCTCTGCGACAGTCTTCTCGCCCGCAACAACGACGTAGCGGCGTTTCATCGCCGCTTCAAGTGCTTTCGCCTCTAGGAAGCTTTTCGCCGTGAAGATGCCGCGGAGTGTGATAGCCAGGACGATGAGGAAGATGCATGTTCCAGCATACTGCCCTGCGTTCTGAGGTGTCCATGCTTCCGAGAACAAAGGCGTGTTCGTTGCTGTGAAGAAGGCCATAGTCATTCCAGTATGGCTCGAGGTCGCGCCGCCCATGTCCATTCCACTCATGTCCATGCCTGCCATTTCATCACCGTGAGCGACCATTCTGATGTAGCGAGTGTATCGAGGGTTCAGTTGACTGACTTGGAGGACTTGGAGAGGATTTCGGAAGGAAAGTGGGGTGATTAGGTAGGTAGTGAGTTCCAGACTGACCTTCTATATGGTACTGGGTGATGATCGTCTAAAGTATCGAGATACCGTGCTGTCAAATCCACTTGGCAGGTTACGACAGAGTCTTCAGCATTGACGCATAAGATAGCAGAGTGCGTTTGTGCGATCTTTTGCGGGCAGAAGCGCTCGAATGCGAAGGTTGTTGCGACAGTCAAGGGATGACAAGTCTAGGCTGATGCGTGAAGTGTGTAGGACCTAAACGTGCGCTGCCAGGTGCCACCTGCCGCAGAACTCATGACGAATGCTCGGCTTTGTAAAGCGCGCAACCAGGAGGTAGCCTCTAATCGCGTTGTCCGGCTGCGGAACCAGCAGAGGATGTTCAAAGAGCCGTGGAGAGGGAGCGACTTTGAGCAGATTTAGCCGCAAGGGGCTAGTGTATGAAGCTTGTCTCAAGCCACTCCGCTGTGGTACTCAGGCCTCGACCCGCACTCTGACACGCTTGCCACTTGCGTCGAGAGAGCGAGTATTGACTCGACGTGCAGTAGCATGTCGCTTATCTCCAGGGCCGTGGCTGATGGCAAGAGTGAACGCTCTTTCCTGGTAGACAGACGCCATTTCCAGTGTACCATTGCCTTGGGGAGCCTGAAACATCAAACGAATACCAACTCGAAGTCCAAAGTGTATCACCACTCCCCTTTCGCTCATAAACTCGGCAGTGCGCTTTGATATGGCAGATGTCGCGAACCTGGACATACGATAGCCAAGACGACAACACGCTAGTCACCCCACCTCAGGACTTCGCTGCTATCTGGAATCAGCAAACCGTATTGAAGTGAAGAAACGCAATCGAAACATCCTGTCGCCGCATCGGCCGGTGCGCAGACACCATGAGCCACCACCATGGCGGCATGTCGATGGGCTCGATGGCCTTGCCAGCTCTTCCAGAGTTTCCCAAGTTCTACAATGCCGTTGTTGGGAGCGCAGTTGCCGTTGCAGCATTCGCGAACATCTACAACCACATCCTGTACAGACAGAGATTATCTGCAGCAAGAGCTGGAACTCCGTCACCTGCCAAGCCGAAATCCTGGTTCGCATCATGGAATGCGACACTGTACGCAGTGAGTCGAGAAGCATCAAACTTCTCCGTGCGGATACCCTTGAAAGGGAGATTTCTGCGACTGCCTACCGTCGGTCGAACTAGCTTGATTCTGGCCAATGTGGTTGTTCTGCTTGTCCTCTGCTTCTGCGGACTCAACCTCACGGATCAATTCCAAAAAGAGAATGTCGGGTTTCGATGTGGCGCCGTCACCATTGGGCAGTTACCGCTCATCTTCTTGCTGTCTGGAAAGAACAATGTAATCGGGTATCTCAGCGGCATTAGTTACGAGCGTTTGAATTGGCTACACCGCTGGGCTGCCAGATGCATGCTCTTTACGGCCACCATCCACATGGGCTTTTTCCTCAGCGGTACGTTTCTGTAATCATTGCATGCGAGTTACGGTTTTCGCTGACGTTTCCATCAGTCTGGGCACCGTATAACTACTTCCCTGTTCAACTGAAGCAGAGTCCGCTCGTCTGGCGAGGACTCGCAGCTTGGTGTGTCCTCGTATGGATCAACATTAGTTCCTCTACACCAATTCGTGCGTGGAATTACGAGCTTTTCGTCGTCCAACATGTGGCATCATTTGGAGTGTTTACAGGCTTCGTGTACATCCATGCGCCTCCCGAGCTGCAGGGCTATGTGTGGGCTGCAGTCGCTATCTTTTTCTTCGACCGTGTGTTCAGGGCCTTGCGGTTTCTATACGCTAACATCTCTGTTTTCCGTCCGTCGACAAGGCGGGATGGGTTCCTTGCTTGCAAGGCTGAGTTCACGCCACTGCCTCATGATACCACACGCATCACCATTCGAAATCCACCCATCAGCTGGAAACCAGGCCAGCATATTTTCTTGTCATGCCAAGGCATCGCTCCACTCCAGAACCACCCTTTCACAATAGCATCGGTAGCCGAAGATGGCAAAATGGAGTTCCTGGTAAAAGCGCAATCTGGGGGAACAAGACGCTTTTTCAAACACGCCCAGAAGTCGCAGGGGTTAGCTGAGACATCACAAGGGTATGAGCTCACTGTTTCCCGCACTCCACTGTTATTGACCGTCGTCAGACTCAAGACCGTCACTATCGAAGGGCCTTATGGCTGCCATAGACCGCTCCGACAATTTGACAGCATAGTACTACTTGCCGGAAGCACTGGCGCAACTTTTACCGTACCACTCCTGCGCGACATACTCCAAGGATGGAAGGAAAACAATGACCTAGCACGTACGAAAGGCTCGCTGTTCGCATCACCAAAAGGTGCGGTGACGCGGCACGTCCGCTTTGTCTGGGTCGTCAAGAGCCAAGGACAATTGGAAATGTTCGCGGAGCAGCTATCGTCCGTATGCACCGACTTCCAGTCTTTGCAAGAGCACAGAAGAGAAATCAAGTTGGAAGTGACCGTGTACGTCACTTGCGATGAATCCTTTACGGAAGAGCACAGATCGCTGCTCTCCACCATGACTGCGTCCAAGAGCACAGCACCACTGTCCAGAGGTCTCGAGCACGGCACAGTGGAACTGCGTAGCCGCTCCGTAGAGTCCAATGCTGGGTTCCAAGACTCAAAGACCGAAGTCAAAGAGGTGACAACGTCACCATCGAACGAAGAAGCGGACGCATGCGGCCCAGACGGCAAATGCTGCTGCCGCATTACCGTCGACGAGTCCTCTACCTCTGCCCCAGCGCAATGTTGTTGCTGCACGCCCACCAACGCGTCTGGGCGCACGAGCACCTCGTCCGCCGAACGGCGAGCCAAACGGACTCTGCTCGTGCACCCGTCCATCCAGATCTTCAGCGGCCGTCCGCAGGCTAAAGATATTATTCGCCGGTCTCTGGAACAGGCGCTGGGCGAGTCGGCGGTGGTGGTGTGCGGGCCGCAGGGGTTAATAGCGGATGTCAAGCAGGATGTGGTGCAGTTGAGTGACGAGAGGGCGGTGCACAAGGGGACTGGGGCGCAGGGGGTGTATTTGCACACCGAGGGTTTTGGGTACTGAGGTTTCGTGCCAGAATTGATTGTTTGGACGTTTCACCTGAACCAGTGCTGTCCATGCGATGCTTCTCGTGACTCGCATTGTGACCGGTTGAATTCCATGTAGGAGGTTCTCCTTGGGAGACAACGCTTCTAGTCATGTATACTCTCGGGCTCATTGTGAGAATCGCGCCGAGTTGCGATCGAACGGCGAAGGCTCTCATATCTTGCCCCGCTCACGACTGGTTGACTCTTGCGGGAATGGACCGCGCGCAGACTTGGCTGTGACCTGGCCTTTTCAGCAAAGGCACTTCTCATGAAGCATCTCACGCCCTCCCAAGCACCGCCTTGTCGACAATGTCCCACCTCTCCACTGCCCGTTTAACCAACATCTTCATCGTGTCCCTCCCCACCACGCCGCCCCCGCTCTTCTCCACCCTACAAATCGTCCCCCGATCCACAGTGATGGTAACACTCTCTCTACACACACTCTCCTCGAACGCATCGGGATCACTCAGCACCCACTCGGCCCCCTTTTCGCCCTCGCCCTCGCCCCGCCCTTCGAACACGGCAAACGAGCTCGGCACCGGCAGACGACGCAGGTTCAGCGACGAGACCTCCTCTGGCGCGTCGCTGCATAGTATGCCCTCGTATTCATCGTCGAAGTACGCGCGGGGCAGGCGCGTATGGTTCAATGCAGACAGGATGCTGAGCCATGCGGCGTCGAAGGCGCAGCCGTCGAGGGAGAGGAAGAAGATGTCGAGGTACAGAACCCAGTAGCCTCTTACCTCTGGCTCGGGCGCGGCGTCTGCATCGTCAGGATTCGTGGGCGGCGTGTGTGTGATGCGCAGGTCGCGCGCGCGGAGGAGGCGTGTGCTGTGTAACAGGGTGCGGATGCGGGTGATGAGGCTCTGCTGGGCGGTGCTGGGGGCGTTGCCGGGGATGTGTGCGGGCGTACTGCCGGTGCTGAGTTCGATGTTGGGGACCAGGAGCCTCAGACTTTCCATCTCGTCGTCGTCGGTGTCGTCGTCGTCGTCGTCGACGACGTCGCCCGCGGCGTTCCCGGCTGCCGGCGCGCTCGTCCCCGGTGTGTCTTCTTCGCGCAGGATCTCGGCGCGCACGCCGCACACTACGCTCGTGTTGCCCAACCGCACCACGGCCGACCCGTTGCAGTGTGTCAGACTCCCTGTGTTCACGCCTGGAGCGCGGAATTCGTGTGCGGCGCGGCCGTTTGCGCGGATGGCCGACTTGTCGGCGGAGAGATGGGCTTGCAGGAATGGGTGCGGCGAGACGGCGGCGAAGATGGGTCGCGGAAAGGTGAGGGCCGGGGAAGGGCCCGGGGCAACGGCCGCCATTTTGCTGTATATGTGTGCAAAGTGGTGAATTGGTGTTGGTGACGTTGAGTTGGAAATTTTGGAGCTCGAGCTTCTGCAGGGCGCTAGGGCTGAGCTTACGTCGGTGGGGCCTGGCGATCGTTTCATGGCTACCACGACTCCGCCATGACCATGCGGAACGATTCTTGAAAGTGGTTCATGGTGATTTTTGAAAGTAGTTCATGGTGATTGTTAAAGAGTAGGTTACAGTAATTGTTCAAGAGTAGGTTACAGCAATTGTTCAAGAGTAGGTTACAGTAATTGTTCAAGAGTAGGTTACAGCAATTGTTCAAGAGTAGGTTACAGCAATTGTTCAAGAGTAGGTTACAGCAATTGTTCAAGAGTAGGTTACAGCAATTGTTCAAGAGTAGGTTACAGCAATTGTTAAAGAGTAGGTTACAGCAATTGTTAAAGAGTAGGTCATGGTAACATTTCTAACAAGAGACAGGCTATGCTAACAAGCCTCCCAACGAAGCGAACCCGCCCAAGATGCCAAAGTCAACGCCCGCCCATCGTAAATGTCGCCGAAAGATGCTAATATGCTGGCTGAAATAAAGTCTCAGAAAAATGCTGAAAAAAACGCCCTCAGACCCGGAGAACAAATGGAAGAGACAGAAGGATAGGGAGGAAAGACTCTGGTCGATCCAGCTGCGCGTCCACGCTCCATCATCTCACCGATGAATCCAGAATGCCGCCAATTTCCATCTACAGATAGTATCCAAACGTGCCAAAATTACGCTTCGTCAATCGTCATCGCTTGGTCGCCGCTCATCTTACGACCTTCCTTGTCCTCACAATAAATGGACTGGGCATCTCGGTCTCCACTTCTGGATCCCAGACTGCCGGCTCTTTGCTCTTCAGCTTGATCGGACTCCTATACCCGAAACCGCGCTTTCTGATGCCCTCGTCGTCACTCATAGTTTGAACGGGGATGCCTCTTGCTTGCTGCAGCTCGACCAATGTGCGACCTTGGACGCCACCGTTGTTGCGCATTGCTTGAATACGGATGGCTTCGTTGCCCTTCTTTGATCTGAGTCCGCCTGTAACTGGCTCTGAGCGTGCTGCAGAGGCTGCGGTGGGCTGCAGGTGGGTTTTGCGTGGGGATGGGGATAGTGCCTCGACAGACTTCGACTTTGGTCGGCTTGGTGATGTGGCGATGATGGGGACCGCGGAAAGTGGGCGGGGCTTCCTTGTTGGTTCGAGGTTTGGTGTGGTGCCGATGCGGCTGTGAGGTTTGGCGAGCGGGCGTGCAGCAGCGGCGAGCGTCTTGAATGGGTCATCGTTTGCGGAGCGGTTGCCATTAGCACTGCGAGCGCGAGTAGGAGACGGAAGAACTGGAAGGTCGTCGTCATCGTCAAAGTCCCCGTTCCACTCCTCGTCTGTAGGTGAAGGGGGAACCTCTGCCTCCCACCTCTTGGCTCCGTCCTTAGCAGCAGCGAAGATGTTCGGTCGGGAGACCATCTTGCGGGGCGAGAGCGACAGTCCCGCAAGGTGGGCAGGTGCCGGCGAGGGTTCGCCCATCTGCACGTCGACGGGCGATGCGGGAGCGTTGGGGTTGAACATGGTGCGCGCGCGGGACAAGGGGGCACGGTTTGGACGCTTCAGCTTGGCTGTGATCTTGACGTTCTCTGGGTGTTCTGGCGAATCCTCCAGCGACAGGGCAGAGATGTCAGTGCCGCTGCCGAAGCCAGAGTTTGTGCCAAGCGTGCTTGTCGAGCCGCTGACAACAGTGGCGCCAGTGTCAGCCGGGAAGAGCAGCTCCTGCTCGACTGGCTGCATGATGGGCGTGTTCGACCGTGGGGCCAGCTTCGGCGACGTGCTGGGGCGCTTGGGGTGCTTCTTCAGGGCTTCCTTGACGCGTTTCTCGACCTCCTTCTCAAACTCGGCTTGCAGGTGAGCCAACTCCTTCTGCACGCGCTCCTCGGTCTGGAGCTTGACCTGGCGCTCGATCTCGAGGCGAGCCTTGACCTCCCACTCTCGCCGCAGCTGGTCGTCGATCTCTTTGCGCATTCGCTCCATGGTGTTGGCAGCCTCCTGTTCTCGGTGCGCTGCCAGTCTCCGTTGTTCCTTCAAGTCCTGTCCTAGCTTCACGACCTCCTGCTCTTTCCGCATCAACTTGACGATGGGCAGGTTGAGCAGCGCGGCCGTGTCTGGTCGGTGGTCAGGCGTGACCTGGAGACAGCTGGCGATGATCTTGCGCAGCTCGGCCGAGTAGCATGCGGGGATGTCGGGGTAGCGGCCAGACTTGATCTTCTGGATGAGGTCGAAGTGTGTCTTGGCGTTGAAGGGCGGCTGCTTCGCGCACATTTCGTATATGATGCAGCCCAAGGCCCAGATGTCCGAGTGGGGGCCGTACTGCTCTGCTTTGCATATCTCGGGCGACATGTAGAAGGGGGTGCCGACGTAGGTGGAGGCGAAGTCGTGGGACTGGAGGATCTTGGAGAGGCCAAAGTCACCGAGCTTGACCGAGTTGTCGTCGCCGAGGAAGACTGTTGGGGCGATTGTTAGTATGGATGGATGGAGCGACGGCAGCAGCCTCGACGGCAGCAGCCTCTACGTCGTCAGGGACTACTCACTGTTCTCGGGCTTCAGGTCACGGTGCAGGATCATGGGCTTGGAGCGCGCGTCGCGTGTAGGCTTCGCGTTGGCAGCCAGCCCCATGACGTTGCGGCCGGCGGCGGGCGGGTCCTCGCCGTAGTGGCAGCGGTACAGGGCGCTGACGATCTGGCTGAAGATGCTCCAGACAAACTCCTCGTCGCACACCTGGTTCTTGTTCTTCAGGTCGCGGATGACGCGTCCCAGGTCGCCGTTGCCGCAGTACTCCATGTACAGGTGCAGGTCCTGGCTCGCCTTGATGTGGTCGCGCTCGAAGTAGGCGACGATGTTGGGGTGCCGCAGCTCCTTGAGGATGGACAGCTCGGCCTGCAGCTGCTCGCGCTCCTTGTGCGACATTTTGCAGTAGCTGATCTCCTTGCGGCAGAGGATGTAGCCGTCCGACCTGCGCTTGACCTTGCGGATGACGCCGAATGAGCCATGTCCTGCCCCGCCGTCAGTATGCCATTCGAGCCATTCGAGCCATTCGAGCCAAGCGAGCCATTCCAGCCATTCCAGCCTGAGACCCGCAGCCTCGTCGTCTGCACGCACCGATTTTCTCCAGGACATCGTACTTGTCGTCCTCGGGCATGCTGGCGGTGTGATACTACTACTGCGCGGAATACATGCAAAACGAAAGCTGTAGTAGGGGAGATGCTGCGGCGTTAGTAGCAGTGCTTCGAGGTTGGCGGCGATGTTGCGCGATCGGGCGTGCCAGGACATCTGAGGGCTCTTTGATGTTTGGCCCGTGTTTGGCGGCGCCTGGTTGGCCCAGTAACAGTGCACGAGGCCGCTCCCCGGCTGGGGTCCACTTCGCCGCCTTACCACCGAGGCTGTGACGCCACCGCTCAAAAGATGCGAGGGGCGGTTCGGTGCAGCGCGCAGCGAGCACATCGCGCATCCCGCCACCATGGACGTCAAGAAGAAGCACGAGCTCGAGGCGGCGCTGGCCACCGAGGCGCAGGCCATCTCGTCTGGCCAGCTGAAGGAGGAAAATCCGCTGGACCTGAGCGACGACTTCAGGTTGTTCTGCGAGGCCTGTCGGCGGGGTGACGAGAAGGTCTGCCAGGAGATGATCTCCAAAGGCGTCAACATCAACGCCCGCGACAAATACGACTACACGCCCCTGATTCTTGTAAGCATAAACGCGCTGCACATCTGCCAGCCCGCGCTGACGGCCCAAGGCCAGTCTGTGCGGCCACTACGAGGTCATACGCTTGCTGCTCGAGAACGGCGCCCTCTGTGAGCGAGACACGTTCCAGGGCGAGCGCTGCCTGTACAATGCGCTCAACGACCGCATACGCAACCTGCTCCTGTCCTATGACTACGCCAAATCGACAAATCCGCTGCAACCGCTGGCGGCGCACATCACTTCGCTGCTCACACGACCATCACCAAAGACAGCAGACATCGCCATCACTGCGTTCGACCAGACCTTCCACCTCCACAAGTTTATCCTCGCCGCGCGATCGCCGTACTTTGCGAGGAAGCTCGCAGCAGCTCCCTCGACAGCATCATGGAAGCTGCCAGACAAGATACCCGCCGAGTCGCTGAGCATGGCGCTGCAGTACCTCTACTTCCAAGAGGTGTCCATACGGCGCGCGCTCGTGGGAATGGGCGACCAGCAAGAGCTGGTAGTCCTCAATGGCATCGACAAGATCGGCAAGCAATTGGAAATCGAGAGACTGTTCGAAGACATTACAGAGATCGACGACCGCAGGCGGCTGCGACAGCGCAGGGCAGACGAGCTGTCCAGAGGCAGAGATCAGATGACTGACTGGTTCCAAAACAACATTGTGAAGCACAAGCGCGTCATCGATACAAACAAGGTCGACAACATGAAGTGGGATCGCGACAACTCCATCTTCGCCGACATCCTGCTACGCGCGGATGACGACGAGGAGCATGAAACGTCTGACACATCAATGACTGTGAAAAGGACTGCAAATGGTGCGCTCAATGGTCTGCCTGTTGGTCCAAGGCAATCGAGGTCTCCATCACGGCAGCGCAAATCTCACAAATCGACTGTATACCCTGCACACCGTGCGATGCTCTTGCGATCCGAATATTTCCTGACCATGTTCAGCTCCGAGTTCAAGGAGGCCCAAGAGACACCTCACCTGCAGATTGTCACTGTGGACTGCTCGCCAGCTGTTCTCGAAACAATCTTGACCTTCATGTACACCGAGCGCGCAGACTTCGGTCTTGACATCGCCATTGACGTGCTGTTTGCTGCAGACATGCTGTTCATCGACAAGTTGAAGCAGCGAGCTGCAATCATCATCTCTGCCCTTGGCGCCGGTCAGTCAGCCGTGGAATCTGACAATCCGCGTGGCGAAACAGACGCTGACGAAGCGGTGGATATCTACGAAGTGCTTCAAGCCGGGTGGGAGACGAAAGTGCAGCGTCTCGAAGAGTTTGCAGCACGATACATCGCGTACCGACTGGAGCACTACATTGACGAGCCCGAATTTGCCCAGATTGTACAAGAGTCTGCCAACAGAGTCAAGGCGCGTCAAGAGACAGATACAGTCGAATTGGTCGACGATATTCGATACTACCTCTCAGAAAGGTTCAGGCTCCGGTTTGAAGACAGTGGACTTGACGAGATGATGGACGAACAAGCTGCTATCAAGGCCGCTGAGCAAGACCTCGGACTGCCCGTAGAAAATCTTTCATTGGAGGACAGGAGGCAGGGGCAAGCTGTTCCTGTCGAGCAGCAGATCGCTGCGGGCGCTATCCGCACATTAGATGGTGAGCCTGTTGGCGACGAATTTTTGCAGGATGCCCAAAACTACCAGATCTTGCTGGGTAAGATAGATAGCTTGCTGGAGAAGCTCAACTTAGATGCTTAGACATAGAGCTGAATAGACTGTCCTGCGGGATTAGTACCTTATTCAAGAATCTCGACACCAGGTCACCAGATAACAGCCGCGATCGGAAAAGAACACAGATTTGGACTTGAAGTTGCACAGAGATCGTTTGCGGTGCTCAGGAATGCTCACGATTGCCGTCCTTCGATTGCATACATTGACATCATAGGTGGGGTAGCTCCGGGTATAGCTCCACATCTACATCAGTGTTGTACCTTGACAAATACCTCTCCACCATATAATGCGCGCGATTGCTCGGGCGACTTCTACTTCGCGTTCTTCACTTCCCAGATTGGCTTCTCAAACAGCAATTTTGAAGCTTACGCAAACGTCGATTGTACACACGAGTTCACCAGTAGCTACATCAAAAACCACGCGCGAATTGATACAAAACGCAAAGATGTCGACAGAAAGCACACAATCCCAGGCTTGCTGTAACACCCCTGCCGTTACCAGCGGCACCTACAAGGAGAAGGGCGAATGGATCCAAGCTGATGGGTTGAAGACCTGTAAGTCCATCGCGCAGAGCATGCTTGAACTCTTAATTGACCCTCCCCTCAGATGCCACTGGCTCCAAGGATGCAAAGACAGGAATCTTGGTCGTCTACGACATCTTCGGTTTCTTCCCACAGACACTCCAAGGCGCCGATATTCTCGCCTACACCGACAAGGAGCAGCAGTATCAGGTCTTCATACCCGACTTTTTCGAGGGCTCACCAGCAGACATCTCCTGGTACCCACCGGACAACAAGGAGAAGGAGAAGAAACTTGGCGAATTCTTCCAGACCGCGGCTGCACCTCCCAAGACTCTACCGCGCATCCCTAAGATAGTCGATGAGCTCAGCAAGAGCAAGGGCATTGAGAAGTGGGCTATCATTGGCTTCTGCTGGGGTGGAAAGATTGTCAACCTGTCCTCGCAGGAGAACACCAAGTTCAAGGCTGCGGCTGCTTGTCACCCGGCTATGGTCGCGAAGGATGATGCGCCTGGCATCACCATTCCTTACATTATGCTGCCTTCCGGCGATGTGAGTTCCCCCTCTGTATACTGAAGGACTCCGCTGACCGTATTTGTAGGAGCCCAAGGACGATGTCGAGGCGTGGCAAAAGGGCGTCAAGGTTCCCAACGTTGTCGAGTGGTTCCCGGACCAGGTGCACGGCTGGATGGCTGCGCGCGGAGACTTGTCGCAGGACAAAGTCAAGAAGGAGTACGAGCGTGGATACAAGCTGGTCTTGGATTTCTTCCACAAGCACGTGTAAGTGGTAGACTTCGCTCGAGACGCACCCACTGAGACGCTCTCAGGGGTGTAAGCTCGAAACTGTAGACCAGTGCGCCGCAAGCTGGCTTTGTAGAATTAATTCTTAATGAATGTATTCAACACCAACCCCATTCCAAGTTGCAAGTAAGTCACGTGAACAGGCGTCTTTTTCGCAGCAGACCAAGGTATTGGAAGGATTCAAGCTGAGACGCCGACCAAGCTCTCTGACAGCCATAACAAGGTCCAGCTTCGCTCCCGTGCCATGCCCAGGCTTCTGTCCTGGCCAATCGCTTCGCCGTTGTCGACATGCAGTACGAGTAATGGAGCATAAAAGCATAGAGTTTGTTGACCGATCGATCGCGTAGGCCACGACGAGCTGAAGGCCAGCTGTCGGTCTGCTAAGACAAGCACATGACTGCGCGACAGTGATATGTGTTGATGGTTATCTCAACGATCTCAGTCGAAGTGTCACCCCCACCATCGTGTGCATGGATGCGCTGTCTCAGCTCCATACTCTCCACACCCCAGCCAGACTTGCCCACACCGTCTAAGCTTCCCGCGGGTGGACCTTCGGAACCGCTACTGCGTCCGGCCACAACGTCATGGATGTTTTCGCGACAAGCGCGCTCAACAATTCAGCAAAACGCTCTGGCAGCAGATAACAGCGCAAGGATATGTGGAGAAGCGCGAGACGGCTGCGACAGAAGCCGTTGTGAGTCGTGATGTCTGTGATTGAGGCTCTTCTCCGCGGTCTGGGCTCTGCAGCGGAACAGGGCGCTTGCCCTGCTGCAGCATGGTCGACAGCAGCGACCCGCACAGCACGGGCCAATGACGATGGCGGAAACTCCGCTCGTGAGTTCCTGAATGCGTTCGCTGTGCGGCAGGAAGCAAACGTCGGGCGCCGTCGCCAAAATCTCTGGCAGCGTGTTGTTGACTTGCTTCTCTCCTCATACACCGTCTCGAGCTTCAGGCACGCTCTCTTGCAGCCTCACAGTTTTTGGCCCGACTGCCTATCGTTCTTGTTCCTATATTTCACCCTTGCACAGTTTGACTGCATAATCGATTGCCGATTGCCTGCATATCCACAACGACACCGCCTATCGCGCCCAGCCGCACCCTTCGTTCATTGCCAGGTGACTCGATAGCTTTTACACCACACATCACCCAGGCACACTTTCACTATGGTGCTCATTGAGAACCAGGAGTATCTCTGTGAGGAGGAGAAGCGCCTCCAGGCAGACCGCGAGCGCACTGCTTACTGGAAGCGGTGGGGACCCTATGTTGCCGAAAGGCAGTGGGCTACAGGTCAGACTTGACTTCGATCTTTCGTCTGATGATCTCTGCTAACACCTCCCAGTCCGCGAAGACTACTCGTAAGCAACCTTGACACTGCTGGCACTCTGGAATACTAACATGTTTTCGCAGTCATGATGGTGATGCGTGGAGTCGTATGTATCTTTGAGCTCCTTTCCAACATCCCCCACTGACTGGTCTTAGACTTCACACATGACATGGCACGGTCGCGCGCCTTCCGCTGGGGCGAGGACGGCATCGCCGGTGTCTCTGACACGCACGGCTTCCAGAACATCACCTTTGCTTTTTGGAACGGAGAGGAGTATGTCCAGACTACTTATTGTCGCTCTTGACACAACTGACATGGCCAGTGACTTTCTCAAGGAGCGCCTCTTCGGTCTCTCAAACCCCCAGGGCAACCACGGCGAGTCTCTCAAAGAGGCCCACTTCCACTTGGACAATACACCAACAGTATGTTCCTCACTTGATTCACCGCACAATGCTCACTTTATCCCAGCACTCGTACATGAAGTTCCTTTACAAGTTGCCCCAGCGCAAGTTCCCCTACGAAGATCTCATCAAAGAGAACGCAAAGCGCAACAGACTCGAGAAGGAGTACAACCTTGTCGACACAGGTATCTTCGATGACGACCGGTACTTTGACATTTTCATCGAAACCGCGAAAGAGGCAGACAACCCGGACGAGTTGCTTTGCCGAGTCACCGCATACAATCGTGGCCCAGACGCCGCGCCACTCCACATTATTCCTCACGTCTTTTTCAGGAACACATGGGCTTGGGGCCACGAGGATATCAAGAAGAAGCCTTCGATCAAGAAGGTGGGACCGACTACAGCTCAGACGAAGCACTACAAGCTCGGCGACCGGTACTTCCAGCTCTCGCCATCCCCTGGTGTGGGTTCGAGTGGCAGCGACGTCCAGCCCGAACTGCTTTTCACCGAGAATGACACCAACTACAAGAAGCTTTGGAAGGTCGAGAACAAGACAAAATATGTGAAGGACGGTATTCACGAGCGAATCGTGAACGAGAACACCGATGCGGTTAATCCGGATAACGTGGGTACCAAGTGCGCAGCTTGGTACGCTTTCGACGAGGATGAGGGTGTTCCCCCTGGCGAGTGCGCTGTTGTTCGTTTTAGGTTGTCAACAAGGAATGATGGCTTCCTTGACGAGGAGCTTTTTGACGACATTATGGAGCAGCGCCGCGCTGAAGCTGACGAGTTCTATTACCGTATCAGTCCCCTTCCCATGGCCGATGACCTGCGCAATATTCAGCGTCAAGCCTTCTCCGGTATGCTCTGGTGCAAGCAATACTACCACTTCGTCTGGGATCAGTGGGCGAACGGTGACCCGAACATGCCTCCCCCGCCACCAGATCGGAAGGCAATCAGAAATAAGGAGTGGAAGCACATGTATCTGGACGATATCCTGTCGATGCCGGATTCATGGGAGTACCCTTTCTTTGCTGCTTGGGACAGTGCCTTTCACTGCATTCCTCTTGCTATGATCGATCCCGACTTCGCGAAGAAGCAGCTGGATCTATTCACCCGTGAATGGTCCATGCATCCCAACGGACAGCTGCCGGCGTACGAATGGAACTTCGGTGACGTGAATCCTCCCGTCCACGCCTGGGCGCTGTTCCGAGTATTCAAGATTGAGCGCAAGATGTACGGTCGCGAGGATTACGACTGCCTCGAGCGTGTGTTCCAGAAACTGCTATTGAACTTCACATGGTGGGTCAATCGCAAGGACGCTGACGGAAAGAATATCTTCGAGGGCGGTTTCCTCGGACTCGACAACATTGGTATCTTCAATCGATCAGATCCTCTGCCAACTGGTGGTGTTCTGGAACAAGCTGACAGCACTGGATGGATGGGCTTCTACTGCCTGAACATGCTGAACATCTGTCTGGAACTTGCCAAGCGTCGTCGCATCTACGAAGATATGGCATCGAAGTTCTTCGAGCATTTTATCATGATCAGTGATGCGATGCAGTATCGCACCGGCGGCGAGTCTAAGCCATTGTGGAACGAAGAGGACGGATTCTACTACGACGCCATCTCTTGGGGTGGTCCCTGGAGCCATCAGATGCCAGTCCGGTCCCTGGTCGGTCTCATTCCTCTTTACGCCTGTCTTACCGTGGAGCCGGAGGTCATGAACAGGCTGCCGAGCTTCAAGAAGCGTGTGGAGTGGTTCATTCACAATCGCCCGGAGACAGCGCAGCGCAACATCGCCTCAATGAAGAAGCGTGGTAAGGGTAACCGTATGTTGCTGTCTCTTGTCAGCGAGGATCGTCTGAAGCGCATCATGCAGCGTATGCTGGACGAGGAAGAGTTCTTTGCTGACCACGGTATTCGATCTTTGTCGAAGTTCCACAAGAAGCACCCCTACTCCATGGATGTGAACGGACAGCGCTACGAAGTCGCCTATCTCCCCGGTGACTCAGACAGCGGTCTCTTCGGTGGCAACAGCAACTGGCGTGGACCCATCTGGCTGGCTGTCAACTTTCTGCTCATTGAGTCGTGTCAGCGCTTCCACTTGTACTACGGCAACGACCTGAAGGTGGAATGCCCTGTTGGTTCCGGCGACTACATGCACCTTGGTCATGTTGCCGAAGAGATCCAGCATCGTCTCCAGCATCTGTTCGCTCGCGGTGATGACGGTAGAAGGGCCATCAATGACGGCAACCAGATGCTTGACTACGATCCGAACTGGAAGGACTACATGTGGTTCCACGAGTTCTTCGATGGTGATTCTGGACGCGGCCTTGGAGCGAGTCATCAGTGTGGTTGGACTGGCTTGATTGCCAAGATGATCCACGACACTGGGTGAGTTTGACATTGATGCAACAAACATGCACCACTAACACGACACAGCATGACATGCCGGCTTCCGCAAACACCACGTACACCAACAGCAGCCGCAGCGCACTACTTTGACGATGTTCTTAGCACCGGACCTCGACCCAAGAAGCCCTCTCAGCTCCGTAGATCCTCGACAACCCGTAGTATCGGTTTCCGCAGCGATTACGGTGGCGATGACGACGATGAGGATGGCCCTACTAGCCCTGTCAGGAGAAAGAACTCGGTTGGCTATCTTGATGAGGATGCTGTCAAGGCCAAGCAGGAAATTCAGGACCGTTTCAACCACTATGTGAGCGGTCAGCTTGAGCGTGTCAAGACCGGCATGCAAGATTATGAGCCGGACGAGTTCGAGACCTCAGTCGATGGCGCAGACGAGCGCCCGAGAGGCAGACAAGGGTCGAAAGCCAAGTCAAATGGCCACAAAGAGCGCGGGGACTACTTCGAGCAGGACGAATACTTTAGCAGATGATTGTTCCGATAATGTCAGCAGAGCGTTGTTTGATTGAAGGATCGGCAAAGGCGCGATAGACAGCGCCAACATATATCCCTAGACCCTAAATAGATGCTCAAAATTCTTGGACCTTCCCAAGTTTGCTCTTCATTTTCGTTGTGCAACCTTAAAAATGCAGTGCAGTCTGTTTCGAGTTCCACGTGCTTGCGTCATTGGTCCGAGTGCCGGCAGTCGCGATGGAGATCAGATAGTAGACTAGGGCCCAAACACCAAAACAGTCCAGACAAGCAAACATCTAGGAGCACAACAAGACGCCTTTTCCTTCGACCCTTCTTTGTTACGATCCTCCTTGAACATTCGCTCTTTCGCACCCAGCCAGTGCCTGCACCGATCACTTACGTACGTGCGTGCATTCTTGCTGCCCTACCCCTCATTGTCTCATAGCTGACCACTGGAATGTGACGACAGACGGCACACGACACATCTGACCTATATACCCACGATACAAGCACCATCGCCATGTCGGGCTTCATAACCACAATGTTCGTCTCTTCCCCGTCCAGCATTCCGTTCCCCGCAAAGCCCAAGCCCATTTCCCCCGTTTCCACGTTTGTCCAGAGCCAGAGCTGCATGAACCTACGAATGGACCTGCTCGACTACCAAGAACAAGGCATATCTGGGGGCATATGGATACAAGATTTGTGTCACCGCGACGAGAAGGGCATGCTCACAGGCCTTGCGCTGCCGAAAGACACATACAAAAGCCCGCTGCAGAGGCTAGGAGAGGCGCTGCGGCTGCCGCAATCAGGCAATGCGCTCACAAGGGCGCTGGCTGAAGATCGAGGGCTTGACGCGCGAGGCCGAACGCCACTCAAGCAGTCTCACAAGCAGCCAGAACGCCAGGACAATCATATGCGCCCGCCCGCCGACCACTCGTACAATCTCTTGCCAAATAGCAGCAACGCAGCTACCCAAGACGAGCCCACAAGAACCTCAGCTCTGGACTCTGGACATCAGCAACACGCACAGAAGAGTCGCAATAACGTGAAACCTGCACCGCGGCCACTACCACATCCACCACGCAACAACGGTTATTTTGCGAGCCCTGACTTACTTTCTTCTCTTTTTAGTAACCCACGCACCCGTGCGCCATTCAAGCCCCAGAAGTCGAATCGAGGCACAAGCAGCTGGCAGCTGAAGCAGTACGCGGAGGCAACACTCGGCAGTGGCAGTTTGAGGAAGGCTGTAAAGCTTCCCGAGGGCGAAGACAAGGACGAATGGCTCGCCGTCAACAGTAAGCATGTCCGCACAAATTTGAAGCGTGGCTAATCCATGTCCAGTCGTCGACTTCTACAACCAGATCAATCTGCTCTATGGCTCCATCACCGAGTTCTGCTCACCACAGAGCTGTCCTGAGATGAAGGCGACAGACGAGTAGGCCAAGAGGTGTATCTCTCGGCAACGCCGTCTAACAGTGTTCAGGTTTGAGTACCTCTGGCAAGACAGCGAGAACTACAAGCGACCTACCAAGATGCCCGCTCCCCAGTACATTGAGCACCTAATGGCATGGGTTCAGTCCAACGTCGACAACGAGCAAATGTTCCCGAGCCGCATTGGCGTGCCATTTCCAAAGACCTTCCCCTCTCTGATCCGCAACATGTTCAAGCGCCTGTACCGCGTCTATGCGCATATCTACTGCCACCACTACCCCGTCATCATCGAGCTTGGACTAGAGCCCCACCTCAACACCAGCTTCAAGCACTATGTGCTGTTCATCGACGAGCATGGCCTGGCGAACGGCAGCAAGGACTTCTGGGGGCCGCTAGGCGATCTTGTGGAGAGCATGTTGAGGAGCGACTAGGTGACTGAGAAGGCACTTGTCAACGAGACAAACGGGTTTATCTGGATGCAAGCAGCAACCACAGCATGGAATTGGCTTATGGCGTTGAGGGCAATGGGACATGCATGTACAGGCGATATCCAGAAATTTCTTACGCGATGTACGAGTATTACAGACCAGGAATTGATCAGCAAGGCGTTTGCTTCATCTGACACCTCGGAGCTCATCAGTCTTGTGGAATATGCGTGAGTGGATTGCCTCGACCACTAGAAGTCTACAGGACGCAACGTCAATACAAAATACCAATAGGTGTCTCAAATGCGCACGATAATTCTGGAACTGCCAAACGTGAATTCACGGAGTAGAGACAAGATCCCGCGTCCGATGTTGGCTTTGTTGGATTCCCAGCCGGAGCTGTAGATATCTTCGTTTGCAACTTAGACCACGGGCATGAAAAGGTTTCCGAACAAGTAATGAGAATATTAGGAGAGCCCACTACACTGTGTCGGAAGTCAGACATCGCCACGGAGGGTGCCCTGCAATGTAAATAAGATCCTGCGTTCGACCTGAGCTTGGTCGTATGCCTGGCAGTGAATCCAGATGCATCCAAAACTGACCTCAATCCTGCAACACTGCCTTTGGAGGATTATACAACTGCAGAGACGCATCAGTCGACAAGCGCATATTCGACTGTCCGATAACACGACGATCCAAAAATGCCTCCGTTCAGCAACACGTCAACCGATGCTACCATAAACCCGCAAGCAGCCTCGCCGCGCTCAGGCCCCATAGCAGAAGTCAAAGAAATCTTTAGATATCTCGTACGCACCAGCACCACTGAGCCAGCCTTATGTAAAGCTAGCACGTGCTGTAGGAGACATTGCGCTCAGTTCAGAGATTTAGAGCCAAGGACATGAAGATGCCGGAAAATATGGCGCTTGGGGCACATAGAATATGGAGACGACGTGTACAAGACAGGGCACTTGAAAAGCTTAAGGGGGCACTGGAGAAACTCGAGACAATCGAGGACTAGGGGTGAGGGTTGCGGAGCTTGAGATGAAATATGAGCTTCTGTCGGACGTGTGACCCTTGGTATGGCCTCGGCAACAAAAGTACAATGAACACTAAGGCTGATAGGTTTCTGGAATAAGATACTCAGGCAGATACAAGTTCACGTTTAGGCATAAGATAAGACCCTGTGCAGGCTAGAAGTGTCTAATAGTCTGGATTCAGGAGCCGTTGGCTTTGACACCTCTGTTGACCTCGCGCACGCCCGGTACGCCGGTGGTAGCGAGACGAGGGTCTGATGAAGAGTCATTGGGTGTCGACAAACTGGAACGGCGGTTTGAAACGCTCCGTTTGACATTGGAATCGCGGAAGGAAGCGTAATATTACGCTGGAGACAAGAAGGTTAATAGACTCCGACGCAGGCACTTGGAGATGGTGTCGAGAGAAAGGACTCGCGTGCGAAGGAGGATCACCTATCTCGAGGTCACTTTGCGTTCAATCTGAAGAAGCTGGCTCTCGATGGATATAGACCGCAGAACCCAGCCAAGAGCCTCGAGGGGGTGAAAATACCTGGTAATATGATTAGGGGTAATCTAGAGCTTAAACAGCTGCTTCGATCTAAATGAGAGCAGTTTGAGGCCCGGGGGTTTGATATGTATTGGGGTGAGACGGAGACAAGAGAAGGAGGTGGAGGAGTGAAGAGCTTGGCGCAGGGCACTGTATTGCCCAGAGCACTGTTATAAGCAACCTTGGGAGCCGCTGTTGCCGGTCCCCTTATGATCTGTACAGACAATGATGCATCAATGCACTGTCCAAGGAACTGTCGGTGCAAGCTACGTTCACCTTGCTTTAAGCTTTGAGCTACCCGCCAATCGCAGATGGACTTGCCTGCGCGCTCATCAGCATCCCATCAGGCCTATACTAGTCGCCATGGAGGATTTTAGCTCCAGCTCCAATGCTACTGGCGAGGAAGCTTTCTTGCGTTACGCGGTGAAAGCACATCTGCCTGTCGCTATGTGAGAGTGCGCACGCTAATTGAGAGTCAGGGCAAGCCTTTGCTTTTATCTATGCAAGTCTCAGCAGATCTACTTCGTGGTCAGCGGTTAGTCTTATGTCCATCGAACCCTCCGGAACGCAGCACATGCTTGCTTACTCCACGCCAAGAAGGTCGACGAGACAACTACCGTGCCCGTGCACCTCGTGGGCCTGTTCAGCTCACGGGCCACCCCACCTTCTTTGAGCAATACTTTGCACCCCTATAACTCAACACTACAATGCCAGTAAAGGAAGCCCTTGCAGAGTTAGACAGTTTAAGACCAGGAGAACAGTTTTCGTACCGCGATCTAGCCAAAAAACATGGCTGTTCTCGTACTACGTTGACGCGCCAACACAAGGGTCAAGCATTCCCGCGGGAAGATACTATCAACTCCCAACGTCTATTACACCCACGCGATGAGGCAGAGCTTGTAAAGTACATCAGAGGGCTTACAGAGAGACACTTAATGCCTACAAGGCAGATGATTATTAATTTCGCGACTCCTTTGTGTGCCTGGGAGCCATCTGATAGCTGGGTTACCCGCTTCCTCAGCCGTCACTTCGACACTCTCCTCACTGCCTGGTCCACCCCCATGGAATCTGTGCGTCACCAAGCTGACTCAGGTGAGAGATACAGGCAATACTTTGATCTTCTGCATCAAAAGATGACTGAATACAAGGTGCTGCCTGAGAACATGTACAATATGGACGAAAAGGGGTTCATGATTGGGGTCATCTCAAGGAGGAAGAGATGCTTTGATAGGGTGCTGTATGAGAAGAAGCAGAACAAGCAATCACAGCACGATGGCAATCGAGAGTGGGTGACGGTGCTAGCGACGATATGCGCAGATGGATCAACTCTTCCCCCAGGCATCATCTTTCCAGCAGCTGGTCCTGCAGTGCAGGCAAGCTGGGTACACAATATCGATCCAAGGAAGCACTCTATCCACTTCACAACGTCACCAAATGGATGGACAAACAACGATCTAGGGGTGACGTGGCTAGAGCAGGTCTTTGATCGCTACACTAAGGCTAAAGCACGGAGAAGGTGGAGGTTACTGATCCTTGACGGCCACGGCAGCCACGTAACGAAGGACTTCATCAACTACTGCGACGAACACAAGATTCTGCTGCTTATCTTCCCCCCTCACGCTACCCACACTCTCCAGCCATTAGACGTAGTCTGCTTCAAGTCACTGAGCCAGAACTACTCAACTGAGCTTGATACACACAACCACAGGACGCTGGGATGGCTGCCTGTTGATAAGGCTAGTTTCTTCTCACTGTTCTGGCCTGCCTGGGTTAGCACCTTTACAGAATCGTTGGTGTTGACGGCCTTTGAAGCTACAGGAATACATCCCCCTAACGCCACCCGAACATCAACTTTTCCAGGTCAGCGAAAGGTCGATTTCCATCGATTTTTCGTCCAAACACGACTTAAATGCCTTCGTAAATCTGTTTCCCAACGTCCTGTCTCCGCTGCAGGCGTTGTGGCCGGCGCGCTGCCCTGTTTTGTCTTTCAGCTCTTCGCTGAGCTGAAATCTTTTCAAAATGGCCCGTGCGCCACTCAGTTTTACACGTTCGGTCGAAGGCCACAACCACCGTTAAGACAAGGAGACAGCTTTGCCACTCCCTGTTCTTACAAGATATGGGCACCTGCCAGGCCTAAACACAAAGGCTCTCCATGCGAAGAGCCACGGCACGATTCGACAGAGCACCGGCTCTCAACACGCAAACAAGGCAGCCAGCATGGCCTTACATTCCACGACTTCTAAGAGATAAAGAAGAAGGATGGCCTGGCTCTGCCTTCCTACTACACCTATCTCCTTCGACGCAGGCATGGCCAAGCCTAGTACAAAGGCTCTCCTCGCGCAGAGCCACGGCCTTGATTCGACAGAGCACCGGCTCTCCACACCCACCCTCTCTTCCCTTCTCTCTCTTACGGCACTTCACTGCCTTTGAACATACACAAGGGATCCTCCCTAATGTACACAAACTGCTCAGTCTCCCCAACTGGACGGGGAGCTGTAGTTCTGACATGGTAGCAATACCCGCGTAGGCAAGAAATGCTTTCTAAGGTAGTGTGTTAGCACAGTAATTCCATAGCTTAGCACGTCGTATATGCCCTTCGGGAGGCGAGATGATGGATTTAATCCTCATCAACTAGACGTAAAATGAATACCAACCAACCAACCAATCCCCCTAACGCCACCGAACACCAATCTTTTGATTTTTGGGTTTCCTTTACAGAAGCCCTAAAAATCCCAGCAACCAATCCAGTTCACTGCGCTGATTCAGGGAGTACCTCCAACGTCCACCTAAGCCCCCGCGCAGCCGCGCAAAGGGGCTTGTCAGGATGGCAGAGTCTCCCTCCTCCCAGCACACAGGGTCTCCAGACCCTGAGATCCCTCAGCAGCTGTATACACGTGTCCCAAGACGGCCCCAGGAGTACGTGCATCACTATGCACCCTTTCTGAGCGGCCAGAACCCCGGTGGGGGCGCTCCCAAACCCCGAGTCTCTGATGCCGTTCAACGCCACATCACCAAGACCCAGCAGACCACCCAGCTATGGAACAACATCACTGCTGCCTTCGCAGCAGCCGTAGATCAACACGCACAGGGCTACACTAACCCCGAAGAAGCTAGGATCGCAGAGGAACTGCAGCAGAGAGTTATCCACGCCCTAACCTCTCTCTCCCCGAGCAACTCCCCTAGCAGCTCCCGCTGGAGCAGCGACGCCAGCTACAGCAACTCCAAGAGCCAGGACTTGGGGCGCCGCTCTTGGGCGGACGTAGCCAGAGACCCCCAGATGTCGGATAGGGGTACCAACCGACCCCTGATCCCTGCTAGACCGCGGCCTGCCCTGTCAGCTAAGCCAAAAGAAGACAACTAAATCTTCATTGCTATCTCTAACCTAGCAATGCGACTGCAACAACCCTTACTATTTGCAGTAAGGCAGGCAATCTGCAAGAGCATAGGAGGAATCACCTTTAAAGACGTGCCTACTGCGTTACCTATTAATACAGGCTAGGCAATTACCCTAGCTAACTAGAACATCCGCGAGCGACTTCTAACCCTAGAAAACCGGGAACTTCTAATACGAACCCTAGACAGAGACGCAGTTAGAGTACTAGAACGCTGGATTAACTATGCGGTATAAGGTGTACCCAGCTCCTTCTAGACCCTTAACGGCACTGAACTACCTACTACTACCTAACTAGTAGAGGAAGAGATCTGCTTACAAACAGGCAAGCAGCCTGTTAGCTGCAGGACCTTACGGCACAAGGCGAACTAGAATGGCCTCACTACATAGATTGTTTTGTACAAGGAGCCAGTCCGCTTATTCCGGCTCTTTAGCACTAGCTAATTCTTAAAGGAAATCTACAAGCATCCTGCTATATAGCGACATAACCTAGGCTGCCAAGGCTACTGCAACGCTGCCCGCTGCACCCGAGTAGCCCGCTGTGTGCAGTGCGGTGATCGTACGGACTGACACCAAGGACAGTACGGGGAGAGCTGCCCTCACAAAGCTACGTGTGCCAATTGTCATGGCCCTCATCTAGCCAGTCACACCAACTGCCCTGCAGCCCCTTATCGGGTTAATGGACACATCACTAAGCCCACAAAGACTGAGTTAAAGGCTATCTGTCGCGCAGGAAAAATAGCGCAGCAGCATCTCTACAGGACAGTTAAAAATACCCTTAGACAGTTAACAATTCAGCCTAACACTACTCCTATAGAGGCATCCACTTAGAGGCAAGGAGGAAATAGCAGGGCTCTACTTCCTACGACCACTACATCCTATGCAGCCCCCTTTACTACCGGCAGAGAAAAGAGACTAAGGCGGGCCGCTACAGGCCAGAGAAGCCTTAATGTAGGACAACTGTCTGCCGGCAGCATCCGCCCACAATTAACTATCCACACTGACCTGTCTACCTTGGAGAGGGAAGACGCTAGCATGACCGATAATCTGCTATTATTATGCTAGAACACCCTTATAACATTACAGCCTACAACAGGCATTAACAGCCTAGACTAGCAAGCAAACAACTTTGTGTATGCTAGGCTAATGTTAGCAGGTGCTTACCTTAGCATATTATAATACTAGAAGTGGCCTTTTAGAAGAGTATAGATGTTATGTGTGTTTAAGAGCCCTTTATATGTGCTAACTTAAGAACCTCTACCTACTCTAGTTTTAGACATATAGCACCTATTAGTACCTAGGACAGCCCTAACACACTAGGCTTAGCCTGTCCTAGGGTGATAACCTACATCCGCAAAGGATGCTACCTACAGTGCTAGGCTAGAGAGAGCCTAAATTACCTAAACATGCTGTAGGCTGTAGTAAATAGAGTTGCTATACTTAACTGCTATAGACAGCTATACACCCTACACGTTATCTAATATGTCACACATCTTATACCTCCCTAAGTCTGCCTTGTAGGAATTGACTTTAACGCTAGACACGAATCCTTTAAGCCTACTATTACTGCAGCTAATAGAGGTGTAGAACTAGCTAGATAGGCTGCTAACGCCTCTATAGACTACATCGGTGTGCTAGGGCAGCTAACACACTGCGCTAGTTATGTTCTTGACCTTACCTTCTCTAACATCCTATTTGCCGAGTCTGCTGTAGATGCAAGCATGCATAGCGGGTTAGATTACAAGACAATAGTAACCTCTGTCCCTATCTCTACGCTAGGCACTCTGCATCTAGAACAGTACCACTACAGAGTTCTAGAGACAAGCCTACCTAAGTTCGCTGGGCTAGTGGAGATAGGTGCCTAGAGCATCCCGGACCCGCTCTTGGCATAAGACACAACTTAGCTGGATAAGTGCGTCACGCTGCTTACAGAAACTGTACGGCACTCTGTACAGGCAGTAGGCAGACTCCACTGCAAGGAAGGTTGCGCTGCACTATAGTAGACTAAGGAGTGCAAGACTATCTACTAGGCCTATAAGCATGCTAGACAGCTCTGCTCTGGCAGTCTACAGCAAGAGAGATAGACCTTTAAGACTACTGTCTAACAGGCTAAGAGGCAGTACTAGAGGCATGTTATCGACAACGCTAAGGACGACAAGGACCTGTTTAAGATTATCGCCTAGCATAAGCTTACACTAGAGAACTAGGAAACTCCTCTTATAGTAAACAACAGGACAATATTAGACCCCCTAGAGAAGGCAGAGGCTCTTAGAGGGGAAGTCCTCAACCGGTACACAGCAGACGATGACCTCAGACGCTGCCCAGATCAGGAGGCTGCGGCCGCTCTCCTGTAGAGCACGTACATCTCACTAGAGGAAGCTGAACGAAACACAATAGGGGTCTCGAGCACCTTACCTGGCACTGACCGCTCTACCGTACGGCTGCTCCGCGCTTGCTGGGCTCAGGTCGGAGAGCTTATACGAAGGATCTTCCAGCGGTGCCATGAGCTTAACCACTTCCCAGCACAATAGAAGCTCGCAGAGGTAGCGATGATACCAAAGGCAGGGAAGACAGATCAGACGTCGCCCTAATCATGGAGACCGACAGCACTCCTCTCCTGTATTGGAAAGGGACTTAAACGAACAGTAGCTCGAAGAATCGCGTGGACCGCCATGACACACAGGATCCTCAGCTCCCAGCATGGCGGCGCACTTCCAAAGCGCTCTGCAGCAGACCTCACCGCAGCGTTCACCCACGACACTGAAGCAGCATGGGTGCTTAGAAAGCATGTCACTATGGTCACCCTAGATGTGCAAGGCGCTTTTAACGCTCTCCTTAAAAACCGTCTGCTACATCGTATGGTTGAACAGGGCTGGCCACAAAGGACCATCCTCTTTATCAACTCTTTCCTCACTGATTGAAGGGTCTAAGTCCGCCTAGGACAAGTCACTACCACTAGCTACCCTGTTGCCTGTGGCACACCTCAGGGGTCGCCCCTCTCGCCCGTACTATACACACTGTACCTAGCAGAGCTACTCTCTATAGACACTAAACGGAGGTTCGGATATGCAGACGATATATGCCTATACCGGGCCTTGCACTCAATGGACGACAACGTCGAGCTCCTGGCATCAGATCTACGGCAGATCAGAGCGTGGGGCGAGGTCAACAAGGTCACCTTTGCGCCAGAAAAGCAGGAAATGATACACCTGACCAGACAGCGGAGCAGCTATGCCCCTCCCTGTGTGGTAGACGAGCAGCTCACAATCCATCCAATCCTCCTAGGTGGAGAGCACAGCCAGCCAGCCCTGCGTTGGCTAGGCGTGTGGTTCGACCGCAGACTCACCTTTAGACGACACGTAGCTACACGCACTGCAAAAGCTACTAAGATAGCCTATCATATTCGTAGCCTAGCCAGGACTACCGATGGACCACCAGCCAGCTCCCTTCGCAAGGCTACTATTGCCTGTGTGTACCCATCGCTCCTGTACGGAACTGAATGCTGGTACAGAGGCCGCACGAAACAGCCACACACACTGAGACCAGGCAGGCCACAAGAGGTCAGCGCCTATATTGGGTGGCACATATCTGCTATAGACAAGGCATTGGCCATAGCAGCACGAGGCATCCTACCAGCGTGGAGAACAACCCCTGCAGCTGCACTCTTCCGAGACGCCGGACTGCTATCGGCAGCAGTAGCACTAGAGGAAGCCAAACTCAGATTTGCAACCCACCTGCGCACCACAGACGCAGATCATCCTCTCACTAGGCGCACATCAGTACCTATCGTAAACAGGGGCGTGAAAACTGGACAGCCCTAGCGAGTTAAGACCAAAGTCCAACAGATAGCGTCGCTTCTACCAGAGATCCCCAGGACTACGCTAGCAGCCCCTCACTACTCAACTGCATGCTGAACTGACCCAACGCTCGGCATAGACAAGAAGACGGCAGCCACGGCTTTCCAAGAATGGTGGGCTCAGCTCCCATTACTAGACGTCACCATCTTCTCAGACGGCTCTGAACAATATACTAAGGAAGGAGAAAAGCGAGTCACCTATGGCTTTGCAGTGTATCAGAACAGAAATCAGCTGCACACTAGACGCGGGTCACTCTACCCTACCTCACACGTCTTTAACGCTGAAGCTGTAGGGGCGTGGAGAGGCCTCCAGCGTGCTATAAGACAACCAGAGCTCCGCACCCGCCGAATCTGGCTGTGCATAGACAGCACCTCAGTGATATGGTGTCTTAGGGGCGACGCGCTCCCTACCTCCTAATAGGCCTTCCTGGAGTGCCATGGTGCCATGGAGACCCACGACGTTTCAATCAGGTGGACCCCTGGACACCTAGGCATCGAAGGAAATGAGGCCGCAGACAAACTAGCCAACCTAGAAGCCCAACATCTATCACCCCTAACTGGAGAAGCCGCTCTGCCAACACTCTCAGGCATCAAGACAGTTGCCCGCAAGACACTGCGCCACACGCAGCAGACCTGGTGGTCTGACAGGAAGACTAAGCTCTTAAAGTGGTACAAGAGCTAGGACTTGGACTACGCACCACGCAGCGGCTCGAAGGAGCTCGATCTGCCAAGACCTATCCTAGCCAGACTGCTTTCTATCCGGACTAGACATGGCGATTTCGCCTGGTACCATGGAAAGTACAACCACAAGGATGCGAACCTCACCTGCTCATGCGGGTGCGACAAGACGCCAGAGCACCTCGCGCTCTGCCGCAAGACCCGAGTGACCTTTAGCAGATGGCCACTGCGACCACTAATACCACCATCCAGCCAGGCGGATGGCCTAGCGTACACTGCAGCACTAGTAAGGGAGCCAGAGGCCTTTAAAGCATTTGTCAAACTCACACAGTACTACACCAAGATCTGCCCCCGCTAGCTTTTGCAGCCCTGCAACAGACAGCAGCAATGCAGCACCTACTTCTGCTAGGTCCAGCACAATGGATGCGAATCCCCCCCCCCCCCCCCCCCCCCTCTTCCAAATACATATACACACACTCTCTCCCTCTTTCTCTCTTTCGGCACATAGATGCCTCAGAATGCAAGGAAATCACCCTAATGTACATATATCGCTCAGCCTCCCTAACTGGACAGGGAGCTGTAGTTCTGAAATAGTAGCAATACCCGCGCAGGCAAGAAATGCTTTCTAAGGTAGTGTGACAGCACTGTAATTCCATAGCTTAGCACGTCGTATATGCCCTTCGGGAGGCGAGATGGTGGACTTGATCCTCATCAACAGACGTAAAATGAATACCAACTAACCAACCAATCCCCTTAACGCCAACGTTATCCTTGAGCGTTTCAGAACACCAACACCCTCACCTATCAGGACACCTCCAGAGCAAATAAGACCTGCTGCTGCACCTACTGAGCCTAACTGGCTAAAGGCAAAGACGTTGCTTCGAAGTGCAGTAAAGGATTATCGCAGTGCTGAGGCTGGGGCATTAGAACAGGAGATTCACCAGCTCCATGTTCAAAATGAGCTTATTTTACATGAGCTACAAGGTATCAAGCAAAGTATAGAGGATAAGAAGAGGAAGAAGGCAAAGCAGAAAGTACTTCCTCTGTACTCACACACCTTGAATCGGCAGGGGGGCGCTGTGTGGTGGAGTCCTCATTCAAAGCGTGAAGCTGATGTGCGCGACGCTGCAATTGAGGAGTACAACCTAGAACAAGAGGCAGCAAAGAAGACTAGGCAAGAGCTACAGCACCAGGCTAGGCTTCTCAAGGAGAAGGAAAAGCAGGAGAAGCGTGTGGCGAGAGAGGAAGCCAAGGAGAGACGTGAGAAGGAGAAGGCTGAAGAACGCGCAGCAATTGACGCTCGGAAAGCAGAGAGAGAGCGTCAAAAACAAGCTCGCGACGCTCAGCAAAGTACTCGATTGCCTACCCAAGGCAAGCGTAAGGCTCCACGTCAGCTGCAACTAAAAACAAAGAAGAAGCATTGTAGTACTGCTGGGCGTAGTCAGGGGGTGGCTCATAGGCCTTCCCCAGCATCTCCGGTTACATACAACAGCCGCGGCCGCAAAATTGCTCCACCAAAAAGATATGAGTAGCAGGCATCGTCGCATAGGTATATAGATCACAGCACCAAAAAATCATATCAATTTAGCTATTGTACGTGGCTCAATAACCTCAATTCTGTGAGTTGCAAAAGATGGTGGGGTGGCCCGTGAGCCGAACAGGCCCACGAGGTGCACGGGCACGGTAAGCTCTACTATGCAATTGACAAGATTGCTGAAGAGATAACGTTCTTTAAGGCGAGCTGTCTGAAGGAACGTAGGCGTTGTCGCGGATGTATAAATCGCGAATGTGCTCTTAGTCTCAAGGCGACAGAGGCGGCAATCTTAAAGAGCATCACATACTTCGTAGACCGCCTGGCTGAGTACCGTGGGTTACGACGTGCCGCACGTCCCCACGTGCCGCTCGCCTAACCACCCTCAGTCACTTTTCAGGAATGAGGTTATTGAGCCACGTACAATAGCTATTATTGTGAGATTTCTTGGTGGATTGATGTATTAATATATGCGACAGAGTACATTAAGGGATTAATATTTCTGAGTAGCGGTGCGGCCGCTGCGGGTGGTGTGGGTGCGAGCTGGCGGAGGAGGACTTGGAGCAACAGCACCACGACAAGGCGCCACAACGCGACGCTTTTTGGCTGCAGGCGTCTTAGGAGTAGTTGAAGCTTTGCGCTTGCCTTTGTTAGGCAATTGGGAGGCTTTTTGAGCGTTGCGAGCTTCTTTATCCTTCTGCCTTTGCAGTTTGCGAGCGTTAATTGCTGCGCGCTCTTCCGCGCGCTCTCTGTCACGAACAACCTTCGCTGCAGCAGCCGCCTCGCGTTTCTGTTCTTTGATCTTGTCGTTGTATAGCTTATTCGCAGCCTTGAGCTCCTTCACTGAGGCCTTTTCAAGCTCCTCCGCATGCGCAGTCTCTTTCAGAATCTGCTCTCTGTGGCGGGCTTCCTTGAACGATCGAGGTGACCACCAGCGAGCTCCTCCCTAGTCATCCAACACCGGCTTGACTAAATTGAGTGTTTTGCTCTTCTTATCCTGCATCTTCTTAATTGTGAGAGACTTACTAAGGCCGTCGTTTTCGTTGCGAAGTAGCTCATTATCAATCGCGAGTGTGTGGACTTTCTGACGGAGGGCGCGCGCCCCCTCTGAGCTTTTATCCGCCACAACAGAGTCTAATTCGCTCACTAAACTACGTGCTGTTGTATCTGATGGAGGCGGCGGAGGAGTTGACGGATCAGCAGCTCCTTCGGGAAAGCGCTTGAGTACTTTATCGCGATTGAGCGGGTGAAGGCCTGTTGTGTTAAAGGCTTTGACTATGTTGTCTTTAGTGAACGATTGCAGCCAAGCGGGCCAAAATAATGAGAAGAAGCTGCCTTTCTTCACTGGCAACAAGCCCTTAGAGCGCTGAGTCCACCTTGTCAATTGCTGTGAGTATGCTGTCGATAGCGGCTTGAAGAGGACGACGTCGGCTGGCTGGAGCGTATGAGTACTGTGGGGAGGGAAGATCGCCACAAGTATCTTGTGTTGATGACAGTAGGTCAGAAAGGAGCGGCTTATATGGCTGCCGTGGCCGTCGATGATGAGTAACCTCCACATTCGACGTGCGGAGGCCTTGTTTCTTCGTCAAAGACCTGTTGCAGCCATCCAAGGCCAGCTTCGTCGTTGCTCCAGCCGCTCTGCGTGACCGTGACGAAGACGCGATGCTTGGATTGCTTGATATCTCGCACCCATGCATCCTGGACGTTGCCGCTGTCACTCGCCATGATCAGGCCTGGAGGAAGAGCGATTCCGGAAGCGCTCACGCACGCTATAAGCGTAACCCATTCTCTGTTGCCGTCCTCCAGAGACTGGCGGAAGCGCTTGTTGCCCCAGCTTGTCCTGCTAAACACTCGTTTCTGCCTGCCTATCCTGCCAATCATGAAGCCCTTCTCATCCATATTGTACGTTTGCTCAGGCTGTATGTTCTTCTCGGCTATTTTGAGCTCTAGCATGTCGAAGTACAAGCTGTACTTGCTATAAGAATCAGCGGCATGACGTTCAGAGGCCATGGCAGAGGTCCATCGTGGAGTGAGTGCGTCGTGATGCTTGGTGACGAATCGGGTAATTTCACTAAAGAAAATCAAACATCTAGAGCTTAGTAACTCTAGATCTACTGTGTAGAATGTTGTTAAAATTTTATATATATATCTTATATAGGCGAGCGGCGCACACGGGCGAACGGCGCACTTTTGCTAAGACTCTCCCCTATTATACTGTATTATGGCCCAAAACACCACACTTTAGCCCTGCATAGGGTGAAACAAGCTGTAATATTACTTAGAGACCTCTTCTGCTCTATTCTTGCACGTTCGCGCGTTGTGCCCACCCTCTCCGCACCGTCCACACCGTCGTTGGGATGGTTCACCTCCTTCAGCGCGCACTCTCTTCTTTGGCTTCTTACCATCAACACGTGCCCTAAACTTCTTTAGAGTAGTCAAGCGCTGTGCCTTTTTAACTGTTATGCTCCCTTCTGTCTTAATTCGCTTTCTTTTATGTGATTTGCGCTCTGTTACAGCTGCTAGAGCCTCTTGAAGCTGAACGCATTCTTGTCTAAGCAAAGCTAGCTCGTACGCGACCTGCGTCCCCCCCTTTGCGTAGCTCTCAAGTGAGCCATCCACAGAGGTTGGTGAGCTGCCGTGGTATTTCTTAAACTTATCTCGAATCAGAGTCGATTGCAACTCAAATTCCTTAAGATTCTTAGGGGTTTAAGACTGCCAGGGCTCGTTGTTGGTGGGTAGTTGGGGTGATAGAGTCCGCAGCCTCACATTAAGGGTCAAAAGGGACCAATCCAGCTCCTCGGAACCCTCCCTAGATGTTGCTTAGGGTAATAGTCGCGTTATATGCTGCTCTGAAGCATACTAGAAACGACTGCTTGTCTATGTGGTTGATCCAGTTGCGCGAGAGCCTGTTGACCTGATGCCCGTACTCCTGCTTCAAAGGGGCAAAACAACCCACGTCAAGCGGCTGCAAGAGGTGTGATGAGTGCGCAGGCATTGTAAGAGTAACAATCTTGCTATTCTTGCAGTGTTGGACAAATGCTGCTGCCTGGTGGCTCTCATGGCCGTCTAAAAGTAGCAAACGGTGGGTCCCATAGGTACGCTCCTTAGTATGCCTGTCAAAGTGCTTCAACCAGTCAAGACCGAGCTTGTTGTTAGTCCAGCCGTTCTTAGAGACCCCAATTACCTAGTCTAGAGGCAGATCTTTGTCCTTAGACCAGTTAGAGAGGTGGGCTTTGCCTTTAAGGATGATAAAGGGTGGAATAGCCCACCCTGCAGCATTTACGCCTAAAATCAACGTAGCCCACTCCTTATTGCCTGGCTGGACCTGCTTTGCTCGTCCTGGGTTCTCTGCGTCTGCAACAACTGCTCCAGGGGTAATCTGACCCATTGCAAAGCCAGTCTCGTCAAAGTTATACGTGTCTTCGTCCACAATGCCGTACTTGGCTTTGACATTAGATACGAGGCTGAACCAGCCTTGTATCATCTCAGGATCCTCGCAGAGGGTTCTCTTGTAGTCGTACTGGCGACTAAACTTCACTTTTAGCCTTAGTTGACGCTTAACGAACGTACTGGGCCAGTTTTGGCCAACAGGGGCCATTCTGCGCTCTTGTCGCAGTATATTGGCCATATCAGCCACATCTGACAAGCGAGGGGGTGCTCTTCGCTGTGTGAGGAGGTAAAGAACGTGATCAACAATCGCCTCCTCTGCGTGCTCGTCCAGATACCGTCGGCTCGGCATAGAATCAACTCTTGAGGGCTGTTCAGCGCGTCGTTGGGCTAGTGTAGTTCGGGGCACGTTGTAGATAGCTGCAGCGCGTCGCAGGGAGAGATTCGCGTCCTGTTTGATTGCTTGAAGTGCAAGCTGTATCTGACACTCGTTTAACGCGTTTATTTAGCGTTGGTTGGTGGGCATTAAGATAGTGTTGGTATTATAGTGTGGTCTTGGCAAAAGCGTTCCACTAGAGGGTGCGTTCCACGAATCCGTGATGTACGTTAATACACAAATATATAAAAATACTATAGAAGAGGTCTTTAAGTAATATTCTAGCTTATTTTACTCTATATAGAGCTAAAGTATCGTGTTTTAGGCTATAAGAGAGTAAGTTTTAGTATAGTCTTAGTAAAAGTAGCCTACTTACTATACTAGCCTACTTACTATATAACGTACCTCACGGGCGAGTGGCCGGCCCGAGCGAGTGACCGGATTTTGCCAAGACCTACGAACACTACAACTACTTTGCAACACAATAGTACTAAATTAAGTTGTACTATAATCTGTAGTACATGGATTTACTCTGCAGTACCTTGCGCATTATTCTTGCACGTTCGTGCATTGTGCCCTGCCTCGCCACACATGCTGCAGCGTCTTGAAGACTGAGTACCTGTTCCAACGCAAGCCTTCTTGCTTGCTCTCTTCCCATCAGCACGGACGTTAAACTCCTTCAGAGTAGTTAAGCGCACTCCCTCGCTAACTGTAAGAATCCCCTCTTGCTAGATTCGCTTCTTCTTGTGTGATTTACGGCGCGTGGCGGCCTCATTAGCGGCTTGAAGCTCAGCGACCTGGTTGCGCACTAACGCCAGTGAATGCGCCATTATCTCCGCGCCTTTAGTGAGCTGATTGAGGGCATCAACCATTGATGTCGGCGAGCTATCGCCATGTCTCTGGATCCGCTCTCGAATCAGCTTCGATTGCGACCCGAGTTCTAGGGTGTTGCTTGGGGTTTGAGAGTGCCACGTACTCTCATCTACAGTAGGTAGTGGTGGAGTACACAGGCGCACTTCAAGCTTCGATATTACAGCCTCTGGGTTAAAGGGAACCAAGCCAGCGCCTCTAAAACCTCCCTAGATATTGCTTTCTGTAATTGACGCGTCAAAAGCCGCTTTGAAGCACGGTAAGAACTCAAGTTTTGAGATGTGAGTGATCTTATTGAGCATTAGCAGCTCAGCTTGGCGACCATAGGCCTTCTTCAGAGGGGCAAAACAACCCACGTCAAGGGGCTGCAAGAGGTGCGACGAGTGCGGGGGCATACACAAAGTGATAATCTTGTGTTCCTCGCAGTATTGATAGAAATTGACTGAGTTGTGACTCTCATGGCCGTCCAGAATAAGCAGCCGATGGCTGCCAACAGTGCGCTCCTTTGTGTGCTCGTCAAAGTGCTTCAGCCACTTCAAACCAAGCTCATTGTTTGTCCAGCCATTCTCGGAGACGGTGATAACCCAGTTGTTAGGGATAATTGGCTCCTTGTACCAGGCAGAGAGGTGGTGCTTGCCTTAGAAGATGATGAAGGGTGGGATAGCCCACCCCATCGCATTGATACCCTTAATGATACTGGTCCACTCTCGGTCGCCCTGTTGTATTGTCTTTGGTCGTCCACGACGCTCAGAGCCTGTGACAACAGCTCCTGTTGATATAACGCCCATCATGAAGCTAGACTCGTCAAAGTTGTAGGTGTCTTTATCTAGGATACTATACTTGGCTTTGGTATTGGCTACAAGGTCGAACCAGCCCTGGATCACCTCAGGATCCTCGCAGAGGGCTCTCTTGTAGTCATACTTTCAATTGAACTTAACTGTGAGCTCAGGGCGACGCTTAACGAACGTGCCAGCCCAGTTCTTGCCAACATGTGGCTGGTTACGCTCCGCAAGTAGAGAGTTGGCCATATCCTCCACATCAGTAAGCCGGGGCGGGTATCCTCGCTCGTCTAGCTTGAGTATATGCTGAACAATCACTACCTCTTCAGTGCTTGTCAGCTTCATTGAGTTGACCTTGCAATCGCGTCGAGAAAGCGTTCCGGCGCGTCGTCGTCTTAATGTCCTTTCTGACACCCTGTAGATTGCTGCAGCGCGCGGTAGAGAGAGATTCGCGTCTCTTTTAAGAGCTTGGATAGCAAGCTGTATATTAGCTTCTTTTGAGACGTTTTGAGCTGTCTTGCGTTGAGACATTGCAAGTGGTGTGAAGTCTGGTATGGTCTTGGCAAAATCCGGTCACTCGCTCGGGCCGGCCACTCGCCCGTGAGGTACGTTATCTATATTAAGGCTTAAAGTAAAGTCTAATTATGAGTATAACTATAAAAGAGACCTCTATAAAGATCCTAAGTTAATTTAAGGCTAGTTTAGCCTTATATCTAATATTAAAGCTAGGTATAGTATTATAGATAAAGATATATATAACGTGGTTTATAAGCAAGCAAGCACCCTAACACCAACGCGTTAATGTTAACGTATTATCACGCACTTTTATCGCAGTTAATGAAGTATTGTAATATACCAAATTAATCGCTAGAATCGCTACTATCGCTTGCACTACTAATCTTAACTGCGCAGGTACGGGCGTTGTGCCCAGTTCCCTTGCAACGCCTGCACTGCCTCTCCTTCCGCACCTTCTTTAACGCACTCTCCCTATTACTATAGCTGCTACCTGCCCGTTTAGCTAATATCTCTCGCATCTTACCTACTGTAAGAGACTTATCTGTCCGTATATATCGTCGCTTGCGGCTCTTACGCTTGTTTAATTCGTCTAGACTCTGTTAAAGGGTAGCTACTTGCTCTAATATTAGGCTTATCTTGTGCGCTATTTGCTAAGCCCCCTTACTTAATTGCGCAATTTTCTTATTAAGAGAATTTGCAGAAGATCTACAGCGCTCTCTTACTCTCTTTCGAATAAGAGTACTTTAAGCCTTAATTTTGCGCGCGTTGTGTGGTGTCTGCGCCTCCTAGGTACACTCCTGCTGTAGTAACTGTACAGGGGTATGTAGTACCACATTAAGCTTTAATAGCACAACCTGTAGGTTGTGTAGAACTAAACCAGCGCCTCTAAAACTAGCTTAAATATTCTCCTTTATTATAGACTGCTTAAAAGCAGTCTTAAAGGCTAGTAGGAAGCGCTCTTTGCTAATATAGTTGGTGCAGTTGCGTGCTAAGCCTAAAATAATGTTACTATACCGACGCTTTAATAGCGAAAAGCAGGCAACGTTAAGAGGCTGCAACAGGTGCGATGAGTGTGCCGACATGCAGAGATGGATAATATTCTTCTCCTTGCAAAGATCTTAGAATTCCACAGAGCAGTAGCTCTCGTGGCCGTCGATAATAAGCAGTCGGTACCTACCCACAGTACCGCTCTTTGTATACGTATCGAAGTGCTCTAACTAGGCAAGCACAAGCTAATTGTTAGTCTAGCCATTAGGGCTAGTTTCAAGAATCTAGTTATTAGGTAGGTCCTCTAACCAGGCGTCGATTTTAACCTTACCTGCAAAGATAACAAAGGGTAGTATCTAGCGGCCCAACGCGCCTACGCCCTAGATTACAGTAACCTACTTACGGTTGCCTAGCTGTATCTACTTCTTTTTGCTGTATCCCTCTAAGCCTATAATAACTAACTGTAATAAAATCTTGCCTATTATAAAGCTAGTTTTATTAAAGTTGTATATATTATTGTCTATAATGCCCTACTTCTGCTTTATTGCCTTAACTAGATCGAACCAGCGCTAGATAGCTGCTAGGTCCTCGCAGGCAGCTCGCTAGTAATCGTAGGGACGGCTCCAGCGCTTGCGGAGCTTAGGAGTCCGCTTAATAAAGTTATCAACCCAGTTCTTGCTAGTAGGGTCACCCCCCCGCTTGCGCAGTAGTTTATTAGCTATAGCTCGAACGTTAAGTTTCCTAGGCAAAAACCCTCGCGCGTCCTCTTCAAGAACACGCGGCACTGTGGTAACTGTGGGAAAACTGGGCACAATGCTCGTACGTGCCAAAAAGATGCAGCAGAAGATTCTGAGTCTAATGCAAGTGTCTTGTACGTAGACTCTGCAGAGAGTGGTGAGTAAGTGCATATCCTGAATATAGTGTTCGCAATGCTAAGGAAAAGTGTCCGGCTCGGTGGTGTTTAACGTTATAGTAAGGTCTATAGTAGAGCGCTTTAGAAAGGCGCCTCTATATTAGGGGCTAAGAATCTTATAGGTTATAGTAGTCTAGAAAATTCTTCTAGCTACTATTTATTTAAGCCTCTTTCTAATATAGGAGAGGAGTGCTATAGGCCTCTACAACTAGGGTAATATTTAGTCTTTCTTTTCTACCTTAGGTATTATAGCTACTTCTACTAACGTAAGTCACAAGCGAGCCGTCCAACCCAAGCGAACCGTCCACTTTTCTAAGGTCTGTCTATTGCAAAGCACCTCCTGCAACACCACCACAATTTACTACAATTTGTAGAACACAGAAATACTATTCAGACGCGTCGCTATCAGATGCATCTGCAATTTCTACTGCACAGGTGCGAGCGTTGTGGCCAGTCTCGCCACAACGTCCACAGCGCCTCTGCCCACGCACCTTCTTTGCAGGCTCCCCACCATCTTCCTGCCCACCACCATCCTTTTCAGCTATCAAGTCAGCTATCTCCCCTACTGTGAGCGTCTCAGCTGTCCGAATATACTTCCTCTTACGACCCTTCACCTCTGTTGCTATCTCTACTGCCTTGCGAAGCCCTGCCATTTCCTGTCGCATTAACACTGTTTCATGACCCATCTTTGCAACACCCTTATTAAGCTGATCAATAGCTCTAAGCAGTGGAGAAACTGGAGAATCTCTGTGCAGTCGTACACGCTCGCGAACTAGCGTTGACTGAGCCTCTACCTCACGGAGGTTGCTTGGTGTTTTTGATTCCCATGGGGTGTCCTCTGGCTTTGGTGGAGTTGGCGTGCGAAGGGCCACATCAAGCTTTGATATCACCGCCTCTGGGTTGTGAGGGACTAGTCCAGCGCCTCTGAAGCCTGCGCAGATATTGTCCTTTGTCATTGCCTTCTCAAAAACTGCTTTAAAGGCTGGTAGGAAGGCCTCCTTCTTGATCTGCTTGGTGCCATACCGTGCCAAGCTACTAATCTCATTGCTGTATGCCCGCTTCAAAGGTGAAAAACAACCCACGTCAAGCGGCTGCAGCAGATGGGATGAGTGAGGAGGCATACAGAGGACAATAATCTTCTCTTCCTCACAGTATTTGTGGAACTCATGTGGGTTGTGGCTCTCATGGCCGTCCACAATCAGCAGCCGGTGGGCACCCACACTACGCGCCTTAGTATGGGTATTAAAGTGCTTCAGCCAGGCAAGACCAAGCTCATTCGACGTCCAGCCGTTGGGACTGACTTCAATGACCCAGTCCCGGGGTAGATTGTGGAACCAGGACGTGATCAGGACCTTGCCAGGGAAGATGAGAAAGGGTGGCAGAGCCCAGCCTTTGGCGCTGACTCCCTGGATGTCGGTGACCCACCCACGGTTGCTAGGCTGTACCCTCTTTGGGTTGTTTCGTTTCTCAGAGCCTGTAAAGACCATCTGGCCTTGTATAACCCCCATCATGAAGCCAGTCTCGTCAAAGTTGTACGTGTCGTCATCAGCAATACCGTACTTGGCCTTGGTGTTGGCGACCAGCTCAAACCAGGGCGTTATAACGCGTACATCTTCGTTCAAGGCTCGCTGACGATCGTATGGACGGCTCCTCTTAAGCTTGATCTCTGGCGTACGCGTCTTGAAGTTGTCTACCCAGTGCTTGCCAACAGGCTTCCCACCACGCTCAGCTAGCAGATCGTTGGCCATATCTTGCACCATAGCCCTTGTAGCACCTATCCCTCGCTGGTCAAGGTCAAGTATACGTTGGACCAGGGCCTCCTCTTCTAGCTTGGTCAGCTTCTTTGAGTTGGGCTCGCGATCGCGTCGACAGAGGGCTCCAGTACACTAGTCTCGAAGCGTGCTTCTTGGAACGTTGAAGGCTGCAATAACGCGTCTTTCACTCTCGTCACGATCCTTAATTGTAGCCTGGATAGCAAGCTGTAATGTACTTTCAGTGTAAGATTGTTGCGCGTTGCGTTGTAATGGCATTGTAGTGTAAGCTGGGGGTGGGCTGCATTTGGTAAAGTTGGACGGTTCGCTTGGGTTGGACGGCTCGCTTGTGAACTACGTTAGCATCTATTATATGGAAAAGTAGTTAGGTTTAAAGTACTACTAGAAGATTTATTATATAAGTTCTTCTACCTAGACCTAGTAGGTATAAAGTAGTTATACTATAGAGTAGTTAGTCTCTAGTAAAGTACTAGAGCCCCTTATAGTATTTTACTTAGACTTCTCTAGTAAGATATATATACTCTATAGAATAGAGGCTATAGTCTTCTAATCTAGATAGTAGCTAAGATTATTAACGTGTTTCACCACCGAGCGGCGCACCCCACCGAGCGGCGCACTTTCAACAGCAGATTGCCTGCGCAGCGCTATATTACAACAAAGCAACAATAAACTGCAGCTTGCAGACTTAAATAATATCAATTAGAAGCTTCGCTATCATCTGCATCCTCTATTTCTACCTTGCACGTGCGGGAATTGTGTCCAATCTCACCGCAACGCCCGCAGCGTCGTCCAACGCGCACCCTCTTCGCAGGCGTCTCGCCCTTATGGCGACCTCCACCCTCCTTTTCAGCAATTAAGTCAGCCACTTCACTAACTGTAAGGGTCTCCTCTGCGCGTATATAACGTTGCTTACGGGTCTTGCGCTTTATAGACGCCTCTACAGCGTCTTAAAGGCGGCTTATTTCCTCCTGCACTAACAATATATTATAAGCTATCTGCTAAGCGCCCTTTGCCAACTGTTTAACCTGCTCATCTAACGAACTTGCTAGAGACCCTCGATGGATATGAATCCGCTTTCGAATCAGAATCGACTTCTCCTCCACTTCGTGAGCGTTGCGTGGTGTCTTCGGCTCCCAGGCGACGTCGCTGGGTTTTGGTGGCGTTGGCGTGCGCAGGCGCACATCAAGCTTCGATAGCACAACCTCTGGGTTGTGTGGGACTAGCCCAGCACCTCTAAAGCCTGCACGAACGTTTTCTGCAGTAAACGCCTTCTCAAAAGATGCTTTAAAGGCTGGTAGGAAGGTTTCCTTGTTGATATGGTGGATGCGGGTGCGTGCCAAGGCCGAGATCTCGTCGCCATACAGGCGCTTCAGCGGCGAGAAGCAGGCGACGTCAAGTGGCTGCAACAAGTGCGACGAGTGTGCTGGCATACAGAGAGTGATTATCTTCTTCTCTTTGCAGAGATCCTGGAAATCCACTGAACAGTGGCTCTCGTGGCCATTAATAATGAGCAGCCTGTAGACCCCAACAGGCTTCGCATGCGTGTTGAAGTGGTGGAGCCAGGCAAGCGCCAAATCGTTGTTAGTCCAGCCAGTAGGACTAACTTGAACAACCCAGTCTTGTGGGAGGTCCTCAGTAAACCAGTTGGAGATAAGAACCTTGCCTGCAAGGATAAGGAACGGTAGGATTACCTTCCCCGTCGCCCCGACGCCTTGTACCAGGGTAACCCACTCACGATCGCTAGGTTAGAGTTTCTTCCGCTTCCCAGGCTTCTCTGAGCCTGTTACTAGTAGTTGCGACGAGATCTTGCCCATTAGGAAGCCAGACTCGTCAAAGTTATACATGTCCTCATCTGTAATACCGTACTTTGCCTTTGTCGACTGAACAAGCGTGAACCAGGGCTGGAGAACCGCCGGGTCCTCGCAGGCAGCTCGCTGGCGATCGTACGGACGGGTCCATCGCGTTCGCAGCTCAGGTGTACGCTGGATGAACCTATCAACCCAGTTCTTGCCAACAGCGTCGCCACCACGCTCTCTTAGCAGTTTATCGGCCATATCTCGTACGTCTGCCTTCGAGGAGGGTAGTCCGCGATTAGACTCCTCAAGTATACGTAGTACAATGGCCTCCTCTTCTAGCTTTGTAAGGCGCTTTGCGTTCGGCTCGCAGTCGCGTCGAGAGCGTGTTCCGTCGCGTCGGCGTCGGTTTGTTGTTTGAGGGACTTTGTAGAGTTGCTCAGCGCGTCGAATACTTTGAATTTGCGTTCTTAAGATATCGCATATGGCAAGCTGTACATCAGCTTCAGTATAGAGTCTAGCAGCTTGTTGTGGTTGTGACATGACGTGTTGTCGTGACGCAGGCGGTTTTGCGGCGGGAGTGCGCCGCTCGGTGGGGTGCGCCGCTCGGTGGTGAAACACGTTATCTACTATATATACTAATTAAGGACTTCCTATCTAAGTGCCTTAGCCTTCTTTAGAGGGTTAGATATTATCCTATTATCTATAATAAGAGGAGTATTCTAATTCTCTAGTATAAGCTTATACTAGGTAATAACCTTAAATAGGTTCTTATTATCCTTAGTATTATTAATAATATACCTTTAGTTTTACTGTTTAGCCTATCTAACTATAGACTTAAAGGCTTATATTTGTTCTAGTAGAGGTCTGCTTAAGTAGAGCTATTAAGCGCGTTTATAGGCTTAGTAGGTAGTCTTATACTCCTTAGTCTACTATAGCGTAGTATGTTCTTCCTTATAGTTAAGCTTACCTACTATTTATATAGATTACTACACAGTCTCTATTAGCAGCGTAATATAGTTATCTAGTTATTCTGCATTCTATACTATATATAGATCTAGAATACTCTAGGTACCTACTTCTACTAGCCTAGTAAACTTTAGTAGGTATACTTTTAGAACTCTATAGTAATACTAGTCTATATATAGAGTACTAAGTATAGAAGTAGAAATAAAGGTTACTACTATCTTATAGTCTAACCTACTATATATACTAGTATTAATAGTAGACTAGGTAAATAGGATATTAGAGAAAGTAAGGTTAAGGATATATCTAGTATAGTATATTAGCTATCCTAGTATACTAATATAGTCTATAGAGGTAGTAGTAGCTTACCTAATAAGCTCTATACTACTACTAGCTATAGAGATAGTAGGTTTAAAGAATTTATATCTGATATTAAAGTCCTCTTCTATAATATAGTATTAGAGGGGTATAAGGTAACGTAAGTGCATAGCGAGTGGGCCGGCTAGGCGAGTGGGCCACCCCAACAAGTTATTGGGCCTACCAATCTTCAAACCACAATGGATCAACCACCCGACCTTGAATCGCTCTCAAAAGAAGACAAAATCAAGCTTGCACTTCAAGCAATTAAGAAACCTCAAGAACTAAGCGTGCGACGCGCTGCTATCGTCTATAACGTGCCAAGAACAACCCTCCAAAGGCGACACGCTGGGAAGCAGTCAACACGCGATACCCAGCCCAAATCATCAGCGCTTGATAAGACAGAAGAGAAAACGCTTGTGCAGCATATCGAAAACCTTGATCAGGAAGGCAGAGCCCTAACGCTCCATTGCGTTGAAGATATGGCTAATCAACTGCGCGCTACACGCGACGCGAAGCCTGTTGGCCCTCAATGGGCGTCAAACTTTGTTAAACGCGAACCTGAACTCTAATCGCGTATGACTCGACAGAGGGATCGCCAGAGGGTCCTCTGCAGCGACCAAGGGGTCATTAGGCCCTGGTTTGACCTAGTGCGGAACGTTAAGGCCAAGTATGGCATTCTGGACAACGATACCTACAACTTTGACGAGACTGGCTTCACTATAGGCATCGGAAATCGCGTCAAAGTAGTCACTGCATCAGAAAGACGGTCTGAGCCCATTGGGGTCCAGCAGGGAGATCGTGAGTGGGTGACGCTGATCGCTGCAATCAACGCGATGGGCTGGGCAATCGCACCCTATCTCATCTTCAAAGCAAAGAACCACGACGTGTCCTAGTACCCTGATTTAAAGCCCCAATGGCGCATTGGGGTCAGCAGCAACGGCTGGACTACAAACAACATTGGAGTAGCCTGGTTAAGGCACTTTGTTGAGCAGATTAAGGGCCGAAGGGTAGGTAGCCACGTGCTGCTAATACTTGATGGCCACGAGAGCCACAAGTCGCTTGCCTTCCAAAAAATCTGCGAGGAGAACAAGATAATTACCCTGTGTATGCCTCCGCACTCATCTCACATCCTGCAGCCACTTGACGTAGGTTGTTTTGCCCCATTGAAGCGGGCGTACAGCAAGGAGATCAGAGTCTTGGCGCTGGACCATATTGGCCGGATTGACAAAAAAGCCTTCATCGCAACCCTTGGGAAGGTGTTTGATAAGGCGTTTTCAAAGGCGAACATCCTCTCAAGCTTCAAATCAACTGGCTTAGTGCCTAATGATCCATTAGTGGTGCTATCGAAGCTTAATGTGAAGCGTCGCACGCCAACACCGCCTCTCTCAGGAGAGCCCCAATGGAACCCTAAGACACCTACCACTGCCAACGAGATAGAGGCTCAATCAACGTTGCCTCGCGATCGCATTCAAAGGCACCAAGGATCATCACCAACTCCGATGGTGGAGATCGTTGATCAGCTGCAGAGAGGCACTGCAATGCTGCTGCATGGGCAGACGTCATTAGCAGCCCGAGTGCTGCAGCTCGAAGCGTCAAATACGGCTGCTTCTGAGCGCAAATCGCGCAAAAGAAAGCGAATTCAGAAGGGTGGAGACCTGTCAAAGGAAGAGGCAGAGGATTTGATGGCCCAATGTGACGTTGGGGCGCAGGTAGAGGGGGAAACGCGTGAGGGTAGGGCCCGAGCAGGTGCAAGCAAGCAGGGCAAAAGGCACTGCAAGCGCTGCGGCGAGACAGGGCACAACTCGCGCACGTGTGAGAAAGATGCAGTAGACGTTAGCGATTAAGAATATCTACTGCAGGTTACAGTATAATGTGGTGGTGTTGTGCAATTGCGATTAGTAGGCCTAATAGCTTGTTGGGGTGGCCCACTCGCCTAGCCGGCCCACTCGCTATGCACTTACGTTATATAATATACTAGAGTATATTTAGTATAAGTAGCTATCTATAGTAGTTTAGTATTAAGACTCTATTTATAATAGCCTATAGTAGGTCTAGGTAATTAAAGCTTTCTCTAGTTTAGAGCTTAAGATAGTACCCTTTATAGATATAGGTTATTACTCTAGAGTAGGCTAAGCCTAGTATATTAGGAGTATTCTAGGTACTAATAGGTATAAGGTATCTAAAGCTAGAGTAGGTACAGGTTCTTAAGTTAGTATAAGTAAAAGGCTTATATATATATAACATCTATACCCTTTTAGAAGGATACTTCTAGTATTATAATATAGTAGAGTAAGCTTTTACTAATATTAGCCTAGTATATGTAAAGTTAGTTTCTCTACTAGCTAGGCTATTATTACCTATTATAGGTAGAGGGTATATATAGATATTCTAATGTATAGACAGTAGCTTATTACTTATACTAGTATCCTCCTTCTCTAAAGTTAAGAGGTTAGTATAGATAGTTAATTATAGAAGTAGACTATTAGTAGATATATTTCTTATATTTAGGTTTGCACAGCTTATAGTAGCCTATCTTAGTCTCTTTTCTCTACTAGTAGTAGATAGGGATACTTATAAAGTGCTACTTATTCTAGTTAACGTAAAGCAACATTAAGGCGGCCACACCATCGAACCGGCCACTTGTCCTTGGCACTGCGAACACCACGTACAATACAAGCAATTACTCACTCCCCTCTAGTGTACCTGCGTACGAAGCACTTGCATTAGGTGTAGAATCGTCCTCTGCATCTTTCTGGCACGTACGCGCGTTGTGCCCAGTCTTTCCACAGTTGCCACAGTGCCGTTGACCTGGTTGTGCTCTTTCATGACTACTCCTAACACGCGCTCTTTTTAACACCGTACAAGCTGCAGCTGCGCTTTCAGCTATAGAGGCTGCTACTTCACCATACTCTATTATACTACTATGCTAGATCTGCTTTCTTTTCTAGGTTTTGCGCTTAGTAAGTACTGCTACCTGCTCTTCAAGCTCACGGATGCGAGCTGCTTGTATAACATTCTTATGTAGCATAAGCTTACCACCTTTTACAAGCTGTGCAAACCCCTCTCTTGCTACTTTAGGTGATTGTACAATAGCTTGCCTTACAAGCCTTGCCTGTGACCTAAATTCATGTGAATTGCTTGGTGTTTGGGATTGCCACGGTGTTTCTAGTAGGGGTACTGGTGGTGGCGTACGAATCTGAACATCCAGGCGATCCAAGACACGCTGCGCGTCGATAGGCACAAGCCCTGAAGCCTTAAAGGCCTTCTTGCAGTTCTTGTACGTAAACACGTCGAAAAACGCGTCCCTAAAGGCTGGAAGGAAGCCTTCTTTGTTAATGTAGAAGACGCGTTAGGATGCTAAGGCTCGTACGCGTTGAGAGTACTTCAGTTTCAACGGTGAGAAACACACCACATCAAGTGGCTGGAGGATGTGCGATGAGTGAGCAGGCATACAAAGGGTAAGGGTCATGTTTTCCAGGCAGTAGTCCTTAAAATCCTAGTTAAGGTGGCTCTCATGGCCGTCCAAAATAAGCAGCCTGTACGAGCCCTTCTGACGCGCCTTTGTATGTTGGTCAAAGTGCTTTAACTACTCTAGGCCGAGCTGATTGTTCGTCCATCCGTTCTCAGAGACAGAGAGCTTCCAGTCGTACGGTATGTTAGTCTCCTTATACCAGGCAGAGATGTGTACGCACCCTTTGTAGATGATAAAGGGTAGGATAGTATACCCAGCAGCACAGATGCTCTAGATAGCTGTAACTCACTCCCGATCACCTGGCTGGACGAGGTTTGGTCTCGTACGTCTCTCTAAACCTGTAACAACCTTTATTAAGCCAATAATTCCCATCTAGAAGCCAGTCTCATCAAAGTTGTGGATGTTATTATCCTGGACCCTATACTTGTCTTTTATGTCCCGTACGAGCTGAAACCAGGCGCTGATAACTGCTAGATCCTCCTAGAGTATTCTCTAGCGATCCTTTGCTTGATTGAAGGCCATTTTGAGCTTCTCTATACGCTGGACGAATCGCTCTGCCTAGTTCTTGCCAACAGGTGTCCCACCACGTACAGCGAGAAGTTTATCTGCAATATCTACCACCTCAGAGAGCCGGGGGGCAAATCCGCGCGCGTCAAGGTCGAGTATGTATCGTACGATTGTTTGCTCTTCAGATACAGAGAGCTTCTGCCTGTTTGGTGGTGCCTCTTGTCGAAATCTGATTTCGTGCAGCCGATCAGAGAGCCGTTGATGACGTACGTTGTAGGCTGCAGCAGCGCCTCGCACGCTTTGAAACTGTCCCTTAGTGTACGCCCGAAGAGCAAGAATAATTCTGCCTTCTTGTTGAGTTAATTCTTGCTTATGTTGTTCTTGCATGTTGTGTTGTACGGAAAAGTTGCAGTGCCAAGGAAAAGTGGCCGGTTCGATGGTGTGGCCGCCTCGATGGTGCTTTACGTTATAGTTACTCTACTATCTTCCTCTAGTACTTACTTTTAGAAAGGAGGGTAAAAGAGTAATAACTCCTAAGTAGCTTCTAGTAGAGTTTTCTTATATAGTAGAGTTACCTAGTTAAAGGTCTTATCTACTATTCTATAGAGATGCTATGTAAGGTCACTGTAGGCAGGCAATCGGACTCAAGGTAGATGGGATGGCTTCTAGGCCGAATTGGGGATGTATTTGGATATCAGACGAATCCTTGAGGTGTAACGTAATCTATCAGCGAGCTGATCACTTCTGCCAAGACCCCATCATTCTTCCCAACCACCAACAATGCTGCAACCAGATGATATTATTTTGCTTCCCCATGAAGATAGGATACTTCTAGCTATTGCAGCAATGAAATCTGACGCGTCATTATCCCAGAGGAGCGCTGCTGCTGTGTATGGAGTGCCCCAAAGTACACTCAGTACGCGATGCACGAACACGACTGCACGACGCGATACCCGCCCCAAATCATCAAAGCTTACCAAGAGCGAGGAGGACAGCCTTGTTAGACGTATCAAGGATCAATCTTTGCGAGGATTTGCCCCTACCTTCACCCAAGTACGCTGTATGGCAGACCAGCTGCTAGCAATACGCCATGGCAGAGCTGTCGGTGGGTGCTGGGTTCCACGCCTCATCACGCGCCGGCCAGAGATCAGATCTCAATTGACCCGACCGCGGGACTACCGGAGGATCCTGTGTAGCAACCCAGCAGTTATTAAGCCGTGGTTTGGCTTAGTAGCTAATGTGAAAGCTAAGTATGGGATCCTTGATGAGGATACCTACAACTTCGACGAGACTGGGTTCCAGATTGGTGTAGGGGGGTCTGTCAAGGTGGTCACGGCTTCAGAGATTCGAATCAACCCAATTGGCCGGCAGCCAGGTGATCGTGAGTGGATAACTCTGATCGCTGCTGTCAATGCTGTTGGCTGGCTCGTCCCCCCCTTCTTCATCTTCAAGGGGAAGAACCACAACCAAAGCTGGTATCACAACCATCCTAAAGAGTGGAGGATAGCTGTATCTGATAATGGCTGGACTACTAATGAAGTTGGTGTAGCTTGGCTGCAGCACTTCATTGAGCACACCACATCTCGTACAGTTGGGGGTTACCGACTACTCATCCTTGACGGCCATGAGTCCCACAACTCAATCAGAGTTCAGGATATCTGCAAGGATAACAACATCATCACTCTCTGCATGCCTGCTCATGCCTCACATATCCTTCAACCCCTAGATGTTGGGTGCTTTTCACCATTAAAGCGTGCGTACAAGAAGGAGGTAGGAGCTCTCGCGAACAGCCACATCAACCATATAGACAAGCTAGCATTCCTGGCAGTGTTTACAGCAGTGTACCAAGATGTTTTCTCGTCTGACAACATCAAAGCTGGGTTCCGTGCTACTGGCCTGGTGCCGCTGGACCCAGGGGTGGTGGTATCTAAGCTGGAAATCAAGCCTCGAACACCCTCACCACTCCTGCCTACTACCCCCCTGGAACCCCAGGACCCCAAGCAACGCGCTTGAAATAGAAGCAGTTTACAATGATCAAGAACCGTATTCGAACCCACGCTGGGTCATCCCCTACAGCGCTTATTAATATGGTGCAGCAAATGCAGAAGGGGGCAGAGATGATGCTGCATAACGGGACCCTCTTGGCAGCTCAGCTGCTCCACCAAGAAGCTATCGCTACCAGCGCCACTAAGCGTAAATCCCGAAAACGGAAGCGTATACAGAAGGGAGGGACCCTTTCACAAGAGGAAGCTGATGATATAATAGCCCAGAGAGAGGCGTTGGCATTGGCAGCTGCAGAGAAGCGTGAAGAGAGACTTGTTGCTGGTGCAGCTCGGCAGTGTGTTCAGGTCTGCACTGCCTGCAGAAACCCTGGGCACAATAGACGCACCTGCACAATTAATACAACACAGTTAGGCGATTAATTCTATCTACTTTTTATCGCGATTACTTGGTGTTATGTTGAGATATCCTTGTTAGAGATGTGGTGGGGTGCACGAAGTGATCAGCTCGCTGATAGATTACGTTAAGCCTCTAAATTCGATAGAAGTATATATACGGAGACCCCGTGCGCGGCGCGGCCCTTGCCCTAGGTGTTCCCGAGGTAGGGCCGAGGGGTATCAGAGAGGAATCCCGTGACATGCTAGTATAATACTCTACCTATAGCCATAAGGATCAGCAAGCTGGCTAGATCAGCAAGCTGGCCACCCCACCAAACCTGACCCGACTCTCTACACAACTACCATAATGCCGCGACAACGACGCTCTATACAGACTTCTCGTGAAGGCAGAATAAGCCTTGCTATCGCGTCCTATCGTAATAATCCAAAACAGTCTCTCCGCGCTCTTGTGATGGCTTTTAATGTGCCAAGATCCACACTCCAGACGCGTGTCGGTGGTACCCAGCCACGATCAGAGGTACGACCTGCTAATTGTAAGCTATCGCCTATCGAAGAGCATTCTCTCGTGCAGTGGATCCTAGACCTTGACCGGCGTGGTTTTCCACCCCATATTATCGACGTGCGACGAATGGCAGACGTATTACTCGCCGCGCGTGGCCAAGATCCACCTCCACAGCCTGTCGGCAAGAAATGGGTGTCGCGCTTTATTCAAGGCCAGCCAGAGCTCCAGATAAAGTGGACTAGAAGGCTTAATAGCCAGCGCGCTAGTTCTGAGGATCCTATCGCGATTACAGCGTGGTTCAGACTAGTAGAGAAGACGCGACAGACGTATGGCGTTCTTGACCAGGATATCTACAACTTTGACGAGACTGGATTCGCTATGGGCGTCGCTGCAACGTCAAAAGTAGTCACTAGCTCTGATAGAGTCGGTCGTGCAGTCGCCATACAGCCAGGCAATCGCGAGTGGGTGACAGTAATCGAGTGTGTTAACGCGTCTGGCTGGTCTCTACCACCGTTCGTGATCCTGGCTGGTAAGGTCCACCAGAGCAGCTGGTATCGCGATCTCCCTCTAGATTGGACTGTCGGCGTCTCAGAGAATGGCTGGACGACAGATGAGCTAGGTTTCGAGTGGATAAAGCACTTCAACCAGCATACAGCCGCTCGTACAGCTGGAGTCTATCGGCTTCTTATTGTGGACGGCCATAGCAGCCACGCTACGCCAGAGTTCGACCAGTACTGCGCCAATAATAAGATCATTACTCTCTGTATGCCGCCGCATACCTCCCATCTTCTCCAGCCTCTAGATGTGAGCTGCTACTCCCCTCTTAAGCGCGCGTACGGACGTCAGGTTGAGGAGCTCGCCCGCCAAGGCGTATACCATATTGACAAGATAGACTTCCTTATAGCCTATACACGGATCCGGCCGACTATATTTACGCAGCAGAATATCTAATCAGGCTTTCGGGCGACAGGTCTTGTCCCTTCTTGTCCAGATCGTGTTCTGTCGTCGCTAACTGTCGTTCGGACGCCGTCTCCACCACAGACAACTATAGATGACAACGTTGCAGCACAGGCAGCGGCGCAGACAGAGACACCACATACAGTAGAGCAGCTTCAGCAGCAGGTACGCTATCTCCAAGAGCGACTGCGGCGGCAGCCAGAGAGTCCAACAAGTATTGCTATCCGCCAGCTTGCTAAGAGCGCTCAGCTTGCAATGCAATCAGCAGTAATACTCGCGGAGGAGAATAAGAAGCTACGTGAAGAAAATCAGCGCCAGCGACAAAAACAGAACCAGCCGCGTCAATATATCGCTTCTGGTGGAGTTCTCCAGGTGCAGCAGGCTCAGCAGCTTATTGCAGAGGCAGAAAGGGTAGTTACGGAGGTTGAGCAGGGTGAGGGCAGTCAGCGACGTCAGCACGCGCCGCCGACGTGCACGAAGTGCCATATTCAAGGACACACTCGCACTTCGTGCAAAGCTAGATAACAAATTATATCCGTCAAGTTTTATCTAATTTTACTGCGTTGTTGTGGATCAATGGTGTAGAGAGTCGGGTCAGGTTTGGTGGGGTGGCCAGCTTGCTGATCTGGCCAGCTTGCTGATCCTTAACGTTATAGTAGATAGTATTTAGTTTAGTTATAGTAGGCTTAACGTGAGTTACAAACGAGTAACGCACACAAGCGAGTGACGCACACAAGCGAGTGACGCACCCTAACAAACCATTGGGCCCTCCTACCTTTAAACCTTAATAGACCAACCACCTAACCTTAAATCGCTCTTAAAGGAAAACAGAATTAGGCTTACACTTTAAGCAATTAAGAAACCTCAAGAGCTAAGTGTGCGACGCGCTGCTATAGTCTACAAGGTCTCTGAGGCAACTCTCCGCCGCCGACGCGTTGGGAAGCAGTCAACACGCGATACCCACCCCAAATCATTGAACCTTCAAAAGACAGAAGAGAGATCGCTTGCGCACTATATTAAGAAGCTAGACGCGCAATGGTTTGCCCCAACGCTCCGTTGCGTAGAAGATATAGCCAACCAACTGCGTGCTACACGTGGTGCAGAGCCTGTTGGCGTCTATTGGGCTTCAAACTTTGTCAAACGCGAACCTAGACTCAAGTCGCGGATAACTCGACAGCGCGATCGCTAGAGAGTCTTGTGCAGCAACCTAGAGGTTATTAGGCCCTAGTTTGACCTTGTACGCAATGTTAAAGCCAAGTACAGCATCCTAGACAAAGATACCTACATTTTTGACGAGACTGGCTTCACTATAGGCGTCGGAAACCGCATTAAAGTAGTCACTGCTTCAGAGAGACGCACTAAGCCTATTGGGGTCCAGCAAGGAGACCGTGAGTGGGTGACGCTGATCGCTGCGATCAACGCGATGGGCTGGGCAATCGCGCTCTATCTTATCTTTAAAGCAAAGAACCACGACGCGTCTTAGTACCCTGATTTAAAGCCCTAATAGCGCATTGGGGTCAGCAGCAACGGTTGGACTACGAACGACATTGGAGTAGCCTGGTTAAGGCACTTTGTTGAGCAGATAAAGAGGCGGAGGGTAGGTAGCCATGTGCTGCTTATAATTGACGGCCATGAGAGCCACAACTCGCTTGCCTTCCAGGATTTCTGCGAGGAGAACAAGATAATTACCCTCTGTATGCCTCTACACTCATCGCACATCCTGCAGCCGCTTGATGTGGGCTGCTTTGCCCCCTTAAAGCGGGCGTATGGCAAAGAGATTAGAGCCTTGGCAGTAGACCACGTTGGCTAAATTAATAAGAAGGCCTTTATTGCAACCTTTGCAAAGGTTTTTAAGGAGGCGTTCTTACAGGCAAATATTAGATTAAGCTTTAGGGCAACTGGCTTAGTACCTAACAACCTATTGGTGGTGCTATTAAAGCTTGATGTCAAGCATCGCACACCAACACCGCCTCTACCAGGGGCGACCCAATGGAACCCTAAGACACCCACCAACGCCGCTGAGATAGAGGCTTAATCAACGTTGCTTCGCGATCGCATCTAAAGGCACCAAGGATCGTCACCTTCTCCTATAGTTGAGATGATGGACCAGCTGCAAAAAGGCACTGCAATGATACTGCATTCACAGACTTTACTAGCAGCCCGAGTGCTGCAGCTTGAAGCGTCAAATAAGGCTGCTTCTGAACGCAAATCGCGCAAAAGAAAGCAAATCCAGAAGGGTGGAGACCTCTTAAATGAACAGGCAGAGGATTTGATAGCCTAATGTGACGTTGGGGCGCAGGTAGAGGGGGAAACGCGTGAGGGTAGGGCCCGAGCAGGTGCAAGCAAGCAGGGCAAAAGGCACTGCAAGCGCTGCGGCGAGACAGGGCACAACTCGCGCACGTGTGAGAAAGATGCAGTAGACGTTAGCGATTAAAAATATCTACTGTATATTATAGTACAACGTTGTGGTGTTAAGCAATTGCGCATAGAAGGCTTAATAGTTTGTTAGGGTGCGTCACTCGCTTGTGTGCGTCACTCGCTTGTAACTCACGTTAATTATATATTTATATAACGTACATGTACAGCGAACGGAACGGTCAACGAACGGAACACTTTTGCCAAGACCCCATCAACACACCCTTCCTCTACTAATGTCTCAACAACAACTACATTTCAACGCGTTTAAAGAGCGTCAGGTACAGCTTGCGCTTCAAGCTCTTCAACAAGACCCTAAACTCTCCTTGCGACGCGCTGCAGTTATCTACAACGTGCCCTTAACCACACTACATCATCGACGCGCCGGACGACCTTCACGCGGTGATACTATGGCCAACTTACAGAACTTAACCAGCGCTGAGGAGCAGGTAATTGTTATGCGCATACTTGAGCTGGTTACGCGAGGAGAGTCCCCCCGGCTTGAAATTGTGGCTGATATGGCCAATTCTCTGCGAAGAGAGCGCGGTTTGGCCCCTGTTGGCCCAAGGTGGGCCAGCAGGTTTGTTTCGCGTCAGGAGGAGCTCAAAACAGTTTTCAATCGCAAGTACGACTACAAGCGAGCCCTCTGCGAGGATCCTGAGGTGATCCAGGGCTGGTTCAGCCTAGTAGCTAATACCAAAGCCAAGTACGGTATCTTAGACGATGACACGTACAACTTCGACGAGACAGGCTTCATGATGGGCCAGATATCCAGCGGAGTAGTTGTCACGGATGCAGAGAAGCCAGGGCGAGCGAAGCAGGTCTAGCCAGGCAACCGGGAGTGGGTAACAGTCATTGAGGGCATTAATGCCACCGGATGGGCCATTCCGCCATATATTATCTTTAAAGCGCGCCAACACCAGTCTAGCTGGTATAAGGACGACAACCTGCCCCAGGATTGGACTAATGCCATCTCTGAGAACGGCTGGACCACCAACCAGCTTGGTATTGACTGGTTGAAGCACTTTGACAGGCATACAAAGGCGCGCACTGTTGGCAGCCACCGATTGCTGATTATTGACGGTCATGGGAGCCACAGCACTGCAGAATTCACGCAATACTGCAAGGATCACAAGATTGTGATCCTATGTATGCCTGCGCACTCGTCGCACCTCCTGCAGCCACTTGACGTGGGTTGTTTTAGCCCTCTGAAGAAGGCGTACAGTGTTGAGGTCAATGAGCTCATGCGCAGCCGGATTAACCACGTCACAAAGCAGGAGTTCCTGCCATGCTTCAAAGCAGCTCACAAGAAAGCCGTTACTGTCAGTAATATCCAGGGAGGGTTCCGAGGCGCTGGACTGGTCCCTTTTGACCTAGAACGGGTCATATCGACCCTTGATGTGAAGCTGCGCACTCCATCACCACCACTCCCCACAAACAACGAGCCCTGGCAGTCGCAAACCCCAAGCAATACCCTAGAACTTCAGTCGCAATCAACTCTAATTCGAGACAAGTATAAGAGGCAGCAGGGCAGCTCCCCAAATTCTGTGCTGAGCGCGCTTGAGCACTACGCAAAGGGGGCAGCAATTGTTGCGCACAAGCTGGTTTTAGCACAACAGGAGATAGCTAAGCTTCAAGCAGCTAATGAAGCCGCTACGCGACGTAAATCGCACAAAAGAAAGCGTATTCATGCTGAGGGAAGCCTTTTAGTTAAAGAAGGCCAGCGGTTAACTACTCTGCAGGAGTTTGGGGCGCGTGGTGATGGTAAGAAGGCAAAGAAGCGGGTGCGCGCTGAAGGAGGTGAACCATCCCAACGACGCTGTGGACGGTGCGGAGAGGGTGGGCACAACGCGCGAACGTGCAAGAATGCTGTAAAAGAGGGCTCTGAGTGATAATATAGCTTCTTTTAACCTATGCAGGGCCAAAGTGTGGTATTATGGGCCATAATGGGGGGAGTTTTGGTGGGGTCTTGGCAAAAGTGTTCCGTTCGTTGACCGTTCCGTTCGCTGTACATGTACGTTACCTAGTAAGAGACAGTAGAGTAATTAGAGTAACTAGCTAGGTATAGGCTATAGTAGTTAGTATACTTAGCTTTATAAGAATAGTTATCTCTATAGAGCCCTTAGTATCTATCTATATAATCTCTATAGTATATATAGTAGGCTAGCTAAGTATAACATACAACACGGGCGAGTAGACCACACGGGCGAGTGGACCACTTTTGCCAAGACCCTACCAAAACCACCCCTTTACACCAATGCCACTCTAACAAGCACAGTTTAACGCGTTAAAAGAGCTTTAGATACAGCTTGCGCTCCAAGCTCTTAAACAAGACGCGAAACTCTTAGAGCGACGCGCTGCAGATATCTACAGCGTCTCTCGAAGTACACTACACCGACGACGCGCCGGACGACCTTCACGCATTAATACTATGGCCAATTCACGGAATCTGACCAATACTAAGGAGCAGGTGATTGTTACGCATATACTTGAGCTGTCCAAGCAAGGACGGCCTCCCCGGCTTGCAGATGTGACTGATATCGCCAATTCTCTGCGGAAAGAGCGCGGTTTGGCCCCTGTTGGCTCAAACTGGGCCAGCACGTTTGTTTCGCGTCAGGAGGAGCTCAAAGTGGTCTTCAATCGCAAGTACGACTACAAACGAGCCCTCTGTGAGGACCCTGAGGTTATACAGGGCTGGTTTGACCTTGTAGCCAATACCAAAGCCAAGTATGGCATCCAGGACGACGACACGTACAACTTCGATGAGACAGGCTTCATGATGGGCCAGATAAGCTCCGGAGCAGTCGTTACAGCTTCAGAGAACCATAGACGGGCAAAGGCAGTCTAGCCAGGCAATCGCGAGTGGGTAACGGTCATCTAGGGCATTAATGCCACAGGGTGGGCAATCCCGCCCTATATTATCTTCAAAGCCCGCCGCCACCAGTCTAACTGGTACAAAGACGATGACCTGCCCCAGGATTAGATTGTTGCTGTCTCTAAGAACGGCTAGACTACCAATGAGCTTGGTTTTGACTGGTTAAAGCACTTTAACAAGCATACAAAGACGCGTACTGTTGGTACCCACCGACTGCTGGTTATCGACGGCCACGAGAGCCACAACTCCAAGGAATTCAAGAAATACTGCAAGGATCACAATATTATAGGTCTATGCATGCCTCCACACTCATCGCACCTCCTGCAGCCACTTAATGTGGCTTGTTTTGGCCCTCTGAAGAAGGCGTACGGGGATAAGGTCAATCGGCTCATACATAACCGGATTAACCACATTACAAAGCAGGAGTTCCTCCTATGCTTTATAGCAGCTTACAACAAAGCCATTACCTCTAGCAACATTTAAGGAGGGTTCCGAGGGGCCGGATTGGCTCCGTTTGCCCCAGATCGCGTCATATCGGCTCTGAATGTGAAGCTGCGCACCCTATCGCCACCACTTCCCCAAAACAGCCCGCTCTGGCAGTCGCAAACCCCAAGCAATACCCTAGAATTTGGGTCGCAATCAACGCTTGTGAAGAAGAGGATTCGGAAGCATGTAGACAACTCACCAACCTCTATGGTTGAAGCGTTTGAGAAGGTCTCAAAGGGGGCAGCAATTGTTGCGCACAAGCTGGCTTTGGCACAACAGGAGAACGCTGCGCTTCACGCAGCTCTAGCAGCTGCTACAGAACGTAAATCGCGCAAAAGAAGGCATATTCAGACAGAGGGAAGCCTTATAGTTGAAGAGGGCCAGCGGCAGACTGCTCTACAGGAGTTTAGCGCGCGTGGTGATGGTAAGAAGGCAAAGAAGCAGGTGCGCGCTGAAGGAGGTGAACCATCCAACAACGCTGTGGACGGTGCGGAGAGAGTGGGCACAACGCGCGAACGTGCAAGAATGATGTAGAAGAGGTCTCTGAGTAATGTTACAGGTTGTTTTGCCTTATGCAGCGCCAATTTGTGGTGTTTTGGGCCATAATAGGGTGTGAGGTTTGGTTTGGTCTTGGCAAAAGTGTCCCGCTCGCTGACTGTCCCGCTCGCTGTACATGTACGTTATAAAGACAAGTATATATACAGGCAGTTGGATAGACTTGCGTTGTAGAAACAAGTGTCTGTCTACGTGAGTGCGTCTGTTAGCATCGACTGGCTTACAAGCAACAAGCTCTCACCTTGAAGACATGGTTGGGTGATGCAGCGACGAGGCTGACGGCGTCAGGCGCACCCTGGCCGTGAGGGGACAAAGGCACTGGAGAAGGCGCAGTGTCAGCAAGGCACCACAGGCAGCTGTGGTCCAGCTTTGCACAAACACGATTGATCACAAACACCATCGATGCCGGCGAGCAGCATCAAATTACCGGCACTGAGCGCTCACGATCTGGTCAGCGTTTCGGGAGTGGCACAAGGCAGATGTGGGGCCCACAGGTGCCGGGGCTAGCGCGTTTGATCGCAGGGCTGGTCCCCTCGGTCGTCGGCAATCAGTCACGTTGGGCAGGCCCGACAGGCGTGGCAGGTGGATTAAGAGGAGCAGAACGCAGCGTCGAGCGTTCTGGAGTACATGAAAGATATCCGGTGGTTTGCATTCTTCTGTTGCGCTTTGTTCTGCAAGCTGTGAAGCGGCACTGCTCGAGACTGACTCTGCTCCTTGCGACTGCCACCATGGCTCTCGGTTCGTCCCAGCGCGCATCCTCGACACTCTGGCGACTAACAACAACGCAGTCCCCGTCGCCGGCGCTGTCGCCGGCGCCACGGCCGCCGCGGCGTACATTGACGCCAAATACCACCTGTCCAAAGACATCAAGGGCATCCTCGGAGCCCGCGCAACCCAGAAGGCGCTCGACCGCAACGCCGCCGGGCGCGGGCAGTCGCTGTGGTACCAGTTCGAGACGCAGGTGCACCGGCTGCCGTCGGACGCCGAGGCCATCTGGAGCCGCACGGGATGCTACAGCTGGGCGGAGACGTACGCCAACGCATGCCGGTACGGGCAGTTCCTGCTGCAGCGCGGGGTGCAGCCGGGCAAGCTGGTGGCGCAGTACATGATGAACCGGCCCGAGTTCCTGTTTGTGCACCTGGGCAGCTGGAGCATCGGCAGCGCGCCGGCGTGGATCAACTACAACCTGGCGGGCGACGCGCTGGTGCACTGCCTGCGCGTGGCTGGGGCCAAGGTCCTGCTCGTCGACGAGGACGACGGCTGCCGGCGGCGCATCGAGGCGGTGCGCGAGCAGCTCGAGGGCGAGCTGGGCATGACGATTGTGGTGCTGGACCAGGCGCAGAAGGGCGACATCTCGCGCCTCGAGCCCAAGCGGCCGGGCGACGAGCTGCGGGTGGGCGCCAAGGGCAAGTTCCCGCTGTTTCTGTTCTACACGAGGTGAGTCTCTGCTGTGTCGTTGCGCGTGTTGCTGTGCAATGGCCCCGACTGACTCCAGCAGCGGCACTACCGGCCACCCCAAGGCCTGTCCCTTCGAGACGCAGCGCGCCGCCGGACTCACTGGCAGAGTCGGCGCCATGGGCCTCAAGACCGGCCCCCGCGGCGACCGCTGGTATGTCTGCATGCCGCTGTATCATGGCACCGGCGGCACCACCGCCCTCGTGTGCATGGCGACAGGCATCACGTGCTGCATTGGCACCAAGTTCAGCACCTCGCGCTTCTGGACCGACGTCCGCGACAGCCGCTCCACCGCCATGGTCTATGTCGGCGAGACGGCCCGCTACCTGATCAACACGCCGCCCAGTCCGCTCGACCGGCAGCACAGCGTCCGCGCCATGTTCGGCAACGGCCTGCGCCCCGACGTCTGGCACCGCTTCGTCGACCGCTTTGGCATCGAGGTCGTCGGCGAGTTCTTCAACAGCACCGAGGGCGTCATGGCCCTGTTCAACGGCAGCCGCGGGCCCTTCACCGCCACCTCGGTCGGCCACCAGGGCCTCATCGACCGCTGGCGCTTCCACAACACCTACGTCCCTGTGGCCGTTGACATCGTCACCGGCGACCTGATCCGCGACCCCAGGACGGGCTTCTGCAAGCGCAAGTCCTACGAGGAGGGCAGCGAGATCCTTGTCGCCATGCCCCACGAGAGCGCCTTTGTTGGCTACTACAACAACCCTGAGGCCACCGCAAAGCGCTTTGAGCGCAACGTCTTCAAAAAGGGCGACCTCTTCTACCGCACCGGTGACGCCCTGCGCCGCGACCGGGACGGCCGCTGGTTCTTCATGGACCGCCTGGGCGACACGTTCCGCTGGAAGTCAGAAAACGTGTCCACGGCCGAAGTCGCCGAAGCCCTGGGCTCCTTCCCCGGCCTCACAGAGGCAAACGTCTACGGCGTCGAGATCCCCGGCCACGACGGCCGCGCCGGCTGCGCTGCCATCAACATCACCGACCCCTTTGACTTTAACGGCCTGCTGGCCCACGCCCGCGCCAAGCTGCCCAAGTACGCTGTCCCCGTCTTCCTGCGCGTCCTGAAGAAGCAGACCAGCATGCATAACAACAAGCAGAACAAGGTCCCCCTGCGCAACGACGGCATCGATCTGAGGAAACTGCAAGAGCGCGCAGACAAGGAGGCCGAGGAGGCCGGCGAGGAGGCAGAGTATGATACCCTGTACTGGCATCCTGCGGCGCTGGCTGCCCACTCGGTGCTTGTCAAGGAGGATAGGGGGTATGTTGTTTTTACCATGGACGACTGGGACCACTTGAGAGCGAGTGCCGGCGCGAGCAGTGCTGAGCCTAAGCTGTAAACGTAATTTTGCCATTTGTTCGTATAGAAGCCATTTGTTCGTATAGAAAGATCCTCGTCAATTAGCGGATTTGAACACAAGCCTTTATAAATCATTTGCAAAACAATGCCTCCACCCCGTGATCCGGGCAAAACTCGTTGAGATCACGAGACGGAGCCTTTTATTAAAATGCAACTTGGTAGCCTTGTATAAAGAGCCTTAATAGGTAAGAACTAGCATAAAAGAGAAGGAACAGCCAAGCATACGTTAGTAGCGGAAGATATCTTGGCAAGGTAACTATACCTACGCAGATAGTATCATATATACCAGCCGATCCTAGATCACGGGGTGGAACCATAGGTTCGCAAATCATGCAGTTCACGGCTCTCTTCACGGGTCTTCTCTGCCACTAGCGCCGACGTATACCTACAGGGTTATGCAAAAGAATACGTCAGATTATCGCTTCTTGGTGTCAAGAATATCAACTATCAATGTTCATATTTCCCTTCGTATTGCCTCACGACAATGTGTACTTGTAACACACATAGCCTTAGCCATCGGTTAACCTCCCTTGAGTCGCTACCAAGAGTGAAAGGCAGGGTACCTAGTCTCAAATACAAATCTGCTGCTGGCAATGGCGCTGCCCGTAAAGTTGCGGCTTCGGAGTTTGCAGTTTCTACAGGTAAGTTTCGCGCCAAGTGGCTTTGCAAAGGCATGATGTCATGTACCTTTGTAACCGCTGTTCAAAATTGTATATTATACATTGTCCGTATGGACATCGAATTCTTTCAAGCATACGCCAGCCTCTCCTCCGTCCACCCAGGCCGGAGGTACTCCGAGTCGAACCTCGACCCCCAGCTGCTCTCGACAGCATACTCCTGCACGATCTTGATATCGACCTTGGCGCCGTCCGCGGACTGCGACCACACCGACAAACCAATCACGTTATCACCCCCGTAGTTGAGCACGCCGGCTGGGACAGGGAACTTGACTTCGTTGCCGATCCAAGGGTTGAAGCGACCGTACTGGTATCCGTTGACGAAGAGCTGGACGCGGACCTGCTTGCTGGCTGGCGCATTGAGCACGAAAGCGAACGAAGCGTCGACGTTGGCTGGAACGTCGAGCGGGACGACGGTGCGGTAGAAGTTGATAGTCGCGCCGCTGACACCGGTCGAGGGCGACGACACGTTCCACTTGGAGTCGTCGAAGCCGGGAAGGTGCCAGCCCAGTCGCTCAGCGGTCAGACCGCCCTCGGCCAGCGGGCCGCGGACTTTGTCGAGCTGCTTGGATTCGCCGCCCGCCTCGCCGGCGATTTTCCACTTGGTGAAGTTGCTGCCGCCAACGAGGCTGGCGCCGAGGATACCGCGGGGGTCGGTAGCACCACCACGCAGATCGTGGCCGGAGTTGTCCTGGGCAACGAGCAGGACGTTATTGCCGTTGGCGTTCAGGGTAGCGTTGTTAAAGGAGAGCGTCTGGTTGCCCTGACCGGCGGTAGTGTTGCCGTACCATGAGCCAATGAACTCGCCGTTGAGCCAGGCGGTCCAGCCAAAAGCTAGACCACCCTGGAGTGCGAGGTTGACGCCGGTAGCAGCGCCGTCAAAGTAGCCGCGGAACAGGTGGAAGCTGTTGTGGAAACCGTACTCATCGACGTACAGGACGGGGAGCGTAGCGGGCTTGGTGGGGTTGGTGGTGGTGACGTGGTTGGCCTCGACCCAGGCAGCACCGGAGTCGTCGTAGCCAGGCAGCTTCTCGGGCAGCCCGTCAGCAACCTTCCAGCTGGTCAGCTCAGGGAGCTTGATAGACCCGCTGAAGGCCTTGACGCTGGCCTTGAGACTGCCGTGAGCGGTGCGGTGAGTCTTGAGCTCCTGACCGTTCCAGGACAGCTTCTTGAAGTTCTTGGAAGCGAAGACTTCGATGTCGGTGGATTTTAGAACGTCTCCCTTGAGAGCCAAGACACCGTTCTCGTTGGCGACGTGGCGGACGAGGTAAGGACCTCCGACAATCACGGACTGGTCGACAGGTGCGAAAGGATCCTTGGACAGGTTGGGGGCCCAGAAGAGGTAACCAGTGGGCTTGTCAACAACGACGACCTTGACGCCGTTGTTGAACTCGTAAACGCTCTGTCCATTGACAGCAGGTACGTTGACAGAGACACCAAAGCTGTCGGCCTTGACGGTAGCGTTGGCGGCCTTGCCGTTCTGAGAAACAGAGCCCTTCTTTGCACCCTTGATGTGGAATTCAGCAGATTCGCCACCACCCGTCCAGAGGACGACAACAGGTTTGCCATCGACGACAGAGTAGGTAAGGACCTCAGCAGTGGAGTATGTCAGTGTATTGTTGCCAATAGCAAAGTCGGTGACGATGATCTTTGATTGGTGGCCGTTCAGGAGGATAGATCCGACCTGGGGAATGGTCAGGTTACCAATAGAGGTGCTGACCTTGAGCTTGAACTCTTCCTTGGTACCAGAAGGTGAGTAGTCGTGGATAGTGACGTAGAATGCACCGTTGGTCTCGGGATTGCGGAGCTCGCTAGCCTTCACAGCCGAGTTGGTAGTGTAGCTGGTGGAGTTGCCAACGCGGTTTGTAACTGTCAGGTCCTCAGCAATACGTGTGAACAGAGCCAGGTTCTTCGTCTCGTAGAACTTGCTGTCGATCTTGCGGTTTTCGCTGATAGGCGAGCTGTAGTCGTAAGAAGTGGCGACCACAGGGCAGGCCAAGGCACCCCAGTTTGTGCCTCCGAACATCATGTAGAGTGACAGAGCAGTAGATCGCTGCGAAATCAGGTCGCGGTAGAACAGGTTGGCGAAGTCTGCGCCAATGTCGCCAGGGCAGCCGCCCTCGGGTCCACCCCAGGGGTTGTAGCTACCACCCTGAAATTCAGGGAAGAACCTAGGCTGCGTGTTGGAGACCTCAACAAAGTGGTCGTAATAGTTGATGGTCTGGTACGCGACATACTCGCCGTTGGTGCCCGTGCACTCGTCCAGGTTGCAGGACCAGCAAGAAGGATAGCTATCGAGACCCGCAACATCAACGTTGCCAAGAGCGCCAGCAGCATAGTCCTTTGACCAGCTCTTGGTGTTCAGATTGGGGTCGTTGTGAATAAGAGGAATGTCGATACCGTTGGCGCGAGCCAACTTCTCGAGAGCATCCATGTAGCGACCGGAGGGGAGGTCTGGAATCTTCTGGGCTGTGTCTTTCCACTGCTGCCCATACTCGTTCTCAATTTGGTAGACGAGGTTGTTACCACCCTTGGATACACCGTGCTTAGCAGCACGCTTCGAAAACTCGGAGAAGTAAGGCTCCAATGCCTTGAGATAGCGTGGGTCGTCATCACGGAGCTTGCCATAAGCACCAGTAGTGAGCCACAGAGGAAATCCACCAGCATTCGCCTTTCATTATCAGTAATAAGTTCAACACTCTTCGATATAATTTCACGTACCTCTGCATTAACGTAGGGTCCAGGACGGGTGATCACGTAAAGACCGACACGTTCGGCGATCTCGTAAAGCTTTGTGAAATCGTGGGCTGGGCTGTCGAAGTCGATAGTGCCATTGTTCGCGCTGTGGTAGCCCCAGTTGCCGTAGAAAGCAAATGCGGTGAAACCAGCAGCCTTGATCTTCTCGAGGAGGTCCTCCCAGATCTCGGGCACGGGGATGCGCCAGTAGTGAATCTCCCCGGAAAAGACGAACAACCTCTTTCCGTTGACCTTGAAGCTGTAGTGGTCCCATTGGACAACGTCATTCAAGCCGTTGTCGTGGAGTGGCCATTGTCCGACAGAGTTGTTTTGCGCATTGATGGCGGGGATGGAAGTAGTCAGTGACGCCAGGGCGGACAGCCATGAGAGGCTGTTGATGGACCGCATCTTTGCCGGTGGTTGAAACGTTCAAAGTCGAAGCTTAGAGCGATGCCGTTATATGATCGGCCATCACGTTGCCTTTGTACCTCGCGAGTGCCTCGTGGAGGCGGCATGCGCAAATTGCATAGCATACACTAATGTGAGTGCCACGATGGCGAGCATCTTGGTTCGCGGGGCTCTCGGCGTCATGAGAGCCTCATGTTGGTGGAATTGTGAATCTCCATGGGCGAGCACCGACCAAGGATCCGGTGCGGAGTTTAGCGCGAGGGACAGGGGGGAAGGAATTCCCAATACAGCTAGACATGCGGGGAGAAATCCAGGCACAGCAACGTTCGGAGACCTGGATACAGGCGGGTGGGAGAACGGCCTGGGGATGAGATGGGGACGACCGGGGTGCCAATGGAGATGTGAGAAGCAAGGGTGGTCTGGGGCTCGTATGATGGTCATGAGGCTGGTGCGCTAGCTGGAGACGGAAGTACCGGTGTGGAGTTTCGGAGGGCTTCGAAGAGCTTTTCTGCTAGAACATCATTTGCACCCGTCATGACAGACATCACAAAACGTACGACAGGATGGATCGCATCATGTGAACTAAGTATTTTTCAATACGGCCCGAGCTATGGTAGTTGCACGTAACAACAGTGGCCTTTCGGCGAGATCAAGAAGTGATTGTCAAACTCCATCATGTCGTCTTGCATGTCATCGCTCAGTTTGGCTCCCCGACACTGCCGGAAGAACATAGCAGTGGCAAGACGGAGCTCCATGTACGCGAGGTGGATACCGAGACACGTTCGAGAGCCGTCCCCGAAAGGCATGTATGCAGCCTTTTGTGTAGCCGAGAGCTTTGCCTTGTCCAAGAATCGGTTGCCGTCGAAGCTGGGAAGTACGTCAGTTACCAATCTCCGAGTACGAGATCGAGAACACTTACCGGAGCGGCTCCTGGAATATTCTAGCGTCCCGGTGGAGTGTGTAGGCCTGGGTGCTAACTACGGTGCCAGCAGGGAGCTGATGGCCAGCGACGATCATCCCTTGACTCGGTACGATGCGCGGCAGGGCTCCTGGCGCAGCTCCATATAGCCTCAGAGTTTCCTCGATAACGCTGTTGAGCAAGGGTGCGTTCTCGAGCTCAGCCATGCTTAGCTGATCACTCAATCCTGCGACCTCTTCCTCCAACCGGGCTTGCAGTACGGGGTCCTTCAGCACGGCCCAGACCAAGTAGGTCAGAGTCACGGCAGTCGTGTCAGAGCCGGCGACGATCAGATTTCCAGCCTCATCGCGGACCACCTTGTCGGTGAGCGCTGCTTTTTCGTAATCGTCGCAGGCTGCCACCATTTGGCCAAAGAGGTTCAGATTGCTACCTTGGCTGCTACGCATGTTCTGAATGGCCAGAGCACCGTACTCGTATACAAGGGCATCGGCCGAAGCCATCTTTTGCGCGCTCTTTAGTGGGAGATATCCCAGGATCGCGTGTACGAAGGAAAATTCGGCACGGATTACACCGCAAAGCAGCGCAGCCTGGAGACAATCGATATACGATATTGCTGAAGCATCAAGTCAACTTGAAGGCTATGAGTGCATGACTGGATGAAGACTCACTCTACCCTGCTCGAACATCCCAAAGCTTTCACCAAAACTAAGATGGGTAATCATGTCCGTCGCCATCAGAGTGAACCATTTCAGGATGTCAGCCCCTTTGCCTGGTTGCGATGCAACGTCCTTGATCCGGCTAACTGCGAGTATAGTCTTCCGTCTGATCTCTCCCTCCCAGGTACTCTGCATATTGGAGTTACTGAAGGCACGCGCAAATAGCTTCCTCCGAGCTGCGTGATCATGAGGGTTTTGCATCGCGAAGTTACCTGGCTCACGCGCCGGGGTAAGTTTTGCATAAAAGTCCGACTTCAAAAATCCAGAGCCAACTTTATGGATTTGAGAGACGCCTACTATATCCGCTACTGCGACTTCGTTCTGTGCAATTCTAATAACGTCGCCATACTTTTGGTGAAGCGCGTCCACGTAGAAAATTCGTCGCCCTACCAGGATTTGCAAGCGCAAGGCGAGGTCGGTATGTCTGGAGTGCCATGTCCCGGGTAATTTTGCAACAGGTGATCGCTGCCCGGCCAGGAAAGTCTACAATCAGAGCCAGTTGCGCACAGGGAATGAAGCTGTTCATCATCGCATACCTTGACCAAGTAGCCAACCACAGCGAATGCAATTACCGCAACAATGTAAAGAGACGGCATGTTGAGTTCAAAATGAGGGAGAAAGGGAATTATACTTGCAAATGAACTCAAGTTATATGGGAGCGACGCCTAGCGTATACGTTCGACTTTTGCAGGCTCGGTATGTGGAGTGAAGTTAGCGCGTCATGCCACGGATTGCCTCGGGGGACAATCACGGCTGCTTCATGCGGCTTTGTGCGAAGCTCCAGTGCAGGGCTATTGTCGGTGAAGAACAGCGTCCAGGGGTGCGGGCCGCAGACACAATGCACGTAATTTACAATGTTCTCTGATTAGCGAAGCTATAGCTGCTGGCTACTAGGCAGTCTGTCAAATTACAAGCTATTGATATCTCGATACGTCAGCTTTGCTGCAGCTTTTCGAAGCCCCATTGACAAACATATGCCTGCTACCACAGTACGATACTGCGGCTCTCAGTGTTGGTCATCGAATGGAAGTCTCATGAAGCTTCGACGTATCGGAGGTAAAGTTATTGCCGTTACAAATTGAGTCTGCTGACGGAGTCACTGCAAGTCTGTACAAGCGCCTTACAGTAAAGTCTGAAACAGCCTCTGTCCTGACTGCTTTACAGCCGCTTTCTGCGAGCCGAATTTCCAAGGATGCTCGCTAGCAAGTTTGGCAATCCTAAGATTAGTTAAAAGGTATACTATAGTATATAGCACAAGTACAGTAGGTAGTGAGCATGTGTGATACTTCGTGGGATTGCGGATAGCGCTCTCCACATCCTTGCCCCGCAATCCCCGCAATTAAAAACAGAACCATTCCTCTTTCGACAATCCACCGGACCCCGTACATGCCGAATCCGAGCCCTGAAGGCTAAAACCCCTTCCAACGTTCTTTGCCCTCAGCCTTATCCGACTACCAGCGCGTCACCAGTTGACGAGGCCACTGTCACGATGCTGAAGGAGTCTTACACTATCACAACAATGAACGGGACTGAGATAACCGTTCTCTTTGGGGAAGCAACAGCTCAGCAACGACTCAATTGCTACGCAGTCGGAGCAAGCGCTTGGGGATCATACCTTGACGAAGATGAGGTCGTTGCAAGAGACGAACACTTGGATGAGCAACCTCTAGAACTTAACAGTGGCGGTCGCACCTGGTGCCTCTATCGACGAGATGATTACAAGCAAATACTCTGAACCTACAGGGCCTTTATTCTTTGTGGAACAGGAGGCAATCAGGGACTCCGAGGATACTGCATCACTTCAGTGTATACTCCTTTACTCTATCGCGGCCACGGTCTGGCCTCATATATGCTCGACAATATAGCGCGATGGCTCGACGGTCCTGGTGAGGCCGCCGTCAGTGTACTGTACAGCGGCATACCGAAGTTCTATGAGAAGGTGGGTTGAGTTATGTTACCCAATACTGAGATAATTCTGAGCAGTACTCCGTGGCTCCAGGACATCCTGGGTTCCCACTCTAACTAGCAAATACGATATTTGAGCCACGCAGACATCCAGGTTTTGTGTACTCGAGACGTTGGAGATGCTCAATTCGGTTCTCGGCAGTTCATTGCTGAAGGCGAACGAGCTCTGTTGACTATTCTTCCCAGAGCAGACCTAGTGAAATATCAACATGCATTGTCTGACTTTATGGACAACCTGTGGCATGGGGAAGCGCCTGAGAAACGTGGCGCCGCCTACAAAGACCAAGCTTGGTTGTACTGGCAGCACGATTTTCATGGTCGATGTCTGTACGTTCAACATGTTCATAACGCATTCCAAGAAGAGGGAGAGAGGCCAGAGGTTATGATATCTCTCTTCTTAGCTGCGTTCCGGGGGGCGCACGAATGGAACTTCAGGTCAGTTGCTACCTGGAATATCAGTCCAGATGTTCATGGTGCGTTGGATACCTTGGCTCAAGCGAGTGACTTCAATATCCCTGTATGTGAAAGCTACCGAGCGCAAAGGATATCACTACGTTGGCGAGGTGGTGAGAGGAGAGGAGGCAACGTGGTGATGTCTAATGAGACCTACGCTTGGAACTCATGGAGTTGAAAGAATGATACTTAACAACTGGTGGTGTGCCAGCGGCTTTGAGCGCGATCACAGCAGGGTTCTCGTGCTGCAATCGGACAAAGAACATCATCGCAAGACTATCACTGTATCTTGTACCGCTCTATCTCAAATGAGGGTATGCAAGGATTCATGTAGACCCGCTCTTTCCGTCGGGAAGCAAGGCGGAAAGGGCCGACTTACCCGGTATCGCACCTTCAACACCAAGACAAATCCAAGAAGATGAACGTTGCAACATACCTCATTTTTCTTGGCGGCTCGAGAATCGAAGAGTCGACTCCGAACCTGCTCTATCGCAACAGCAAGCTTCAAGGCGCCGTACCTTTGGCAGACCACATCTCTTACATTATGGCTCGCCACGATCCGATTGCCGATGCCAAGGCGCAGGAAGCAACCCACAAATATATGTTCCGTCCAGCAACAATGGATGATATACCGGCGTTGCAGCAAATGATTGGAGAGTCGTTACGGGCACTGGGGAAAGGGTACTACACAGATGCCGAGCTCGATGGATCGATAGGATTTCTGTTCGGTCCGGATACAGTATTGATTCGTGATCAGTAGGTGATCATTCCATATCATTTCTTCCCCTTCTTTATTCAAGAATCTGGCGGTAGGACGTTGGACTCTATATAATTGCAGGCGAGAAATCTTCCCGTTGGCAGAAATAAGGCCGTGGAGATCTGAGACCCATAAGTCCATATAGGCATAAAAGCATCTGAAGAGCTGGCTCTGGATGAGCAGAAGGGCAAGGACTTCATCACAGGGAGCAGAGCATTCCAAACCATTGAGAGCTTGCGACAGCGCCGCTCAAAATCACGCACAGGCAACAAGCAATCCTAATTCCAGCCAGAACATACTTCATCCTCCATCCCATTGACTTGCCCACCACAATCGCCGCCTGCGGCGGCTGGTCCTTCCGTCAAACGCTCTATGGCGGCAACAACGCACCATCCTCCCTGCGCATGCCGTTAAAGCGCAACCCACTGACCGATCGAGCCTCAATCCGCGCAATCTTCACCTCGCCATCCTTCGCGCGGCGCGGTCTTGGGACGATGATGATGCGGCATTGCGAGGCGAGGGCGGCTGAAGGCAACGAGGAAACGGCTGGATTTGAGAGGCTGGAGATGGGTGCTACGCTGAGTGGGGTTGCGTTGTATGAGAGGTGTGGGTATGTAAGGAGTGGGAGGGAGGATGTGGTCAAGTGCCCGAATGGAGAGGGGATTAGGGTTGTGCATATGGTCAAGGATTTACAGGGGGAGGCGCCGTGAGAGATGGGGAGGTGTGAGGAAGACGGCGAGGGGAGGTGTGAGGGGAATTCATGTTGAGGGCAAGGGCTTGGAAGAAGTTTTTACCGGGGATCTTCTTTGGAGACTGAGAGGCGTTGGACTTCGGCTCATTCTATATAGAGGACTGGAACATATATCACGTGACATGGATGTCAGTCTGTGGAAGTCAACAGCAGTATTCTATTGATTGAAATAGAGGTTTGATAACTCATGACTATACGTAAGGGAAAAAAATGCCTGAAGGTAGCCAATTTGTACCCTGCCATACTAGCTCGTTGTTGCTTCGATGTGTTGGTGAAACGCGATGGGTATCGAAAACGCTGCGACGCTGGTGCTCCTCCCAAGAAAGGAACTTTTATGTTGTGCTGATGCGACCTCGGACCTTCAACCCGACCGACGTAATCTGAGCTGGCCCCGATGTGCTGACTCGATGTTGTGTGACCTTGTAACTCCAGATAAGATGAAGGTACGACGTATGACTTTTAGGTAAAAGAGAATGTATGCTGAGATAGATGGTTGCGCTTATGAGTAAAAGTCATGCAGCCCAAGGGCATGATTGCGTCGTCCGGCGAAGGAAGGCAACTGACCCTAGGGCGCGGCTGCGGAAGATGATGAAGGATAGTAGGTGCTGGTGCTGGTGCTGAGTTGCAACGCTAGATCTTCCGACTTGACGCCCTCATGCTGAACGTGGGCTGGAGTATGCTTCCGCGAACCAGTATTGTCAGAGTTGGAAGGCAGTCGTCGAAGCGGCATTGGTGGCACTGGCTGAGGAACATGAGGAACACTGAGATCTTGCAGAGGCACATCCTGCGCAAGGACTTGCTCCTGCTCCCCGCGCAGCTCTTCAACCGCAAGATCGGGGATTTTCTCGGGGTCGTGATACGTGTATACTTGAGCGCCTTTCTTGCCAGGCAAACCCGGTGCCCTGTATGTGGCAACACCGGTCGTCTCGCAGTACGACTCCTTACTGCTCACCAGGCGCTTACCGCCACCACCAGGGAGGTCGATAACGAAGGCTGGCATCATGAAACCAGAAAATGTGCCACGCAATTTCTGGTCGAGGTCGAGGATGGTACTCAGGGGCGTGCGTAAGTCTTCAATACCACGAACCATATCGCATTGGTAGATGTAATACTGCGGTTGTTAGCTGTTTGCTACGAAAAAGCATTGTGCAAGGGCTGATTCGTCATGATTGGGTACAAGGGCCACTCACGGGTTGAATGTTCATACTGGCAAGCGTCTTGATGAGTGTGGAAAGAGCTTCCTCGTTGTCGTTGACATCCTTGAGCAGCACTGACTGGTTTCGTACAATCACACCGTGCTTGAACAGCCGGTCGGCTGCTTCACGTGTGACCCACGTGATCTCGTTGATGTGATTGATGTGCGTGTGCAAGCACACCTGCTTGGCCATATCCCGGCCTTTGTTCGAGAGTTCGATGAGTGTATTGGTCCATGCATCCGTCTCATCAGCAATACGACACGGTGCCACAGCCAAGCCTTTTGAGGCGAAACGAACGCGCTGGATATGGGGAATACTGAGGAGGCTGCCAGCTATTAGATGCGAGTGCTAATCTTTTCAAGACCACAAACCGTTCTCCTATCTCACGAAGATCATCGGGCTGCAGATAATAAGCATCACCACCAGAGACGACGATATCCTGAAGACTCGGATCGTTTTCGATGTGCTGGAAGACAATCTCCCATCGCCGTCGACTAGGCTTCTGTGGTGACTTTGAAACTTTCTCCGTGCTCGCTCCCACAGCGTAGGAGCGGGTACAGAATCGGCAGTACACTGGGCAAATCGAGGTAGCTGTGAAAGTCAATACCATGCTCGAAGAGGAAAGTGCGCCCGTAGGGAAAGGCACGTCATGTGACTCACCCAGAAACAAAGCTCTTCCAGGGTAGCGGTGGACCAAGCCTGGCACAGCTGATCGAGGTTAGCAGTGATTCTTTAGATAAGCAGTTGGGCTCGTACGTGAGTCGTCCTGCTCATTGAGCGAATCGAGAGTCAGTTTTTGGTGGTCTGGAATGATTCCACTAGCCAAAGGAAGGAATTGCCGACGAATAGGGTCATCTAGCGGATTGTTCCAGTCGATGGCTGATAGTAAATGCGGTGTCAACCTGATCGCCATCGGTGCTAGCTTCAACGCAGCAACTGCGTCGTCGATGAACTGTTCTCTTGTCCTGATTCTGCTGAGCAGGGGGTTCTTCGAGGCTCCAAGGGTTGGTGGAAGAACATCTGTTAGGAACCGGTTCAGTCTTCGCGTGTCAGGTACGGTATTTGCAAGCTGCGCCATGGACATCAGTCAATTGCTCCTTGATGTTTGAGCCTACAACCCGGACTCACCTGCCATCGATAGGACTTGAACTCTTCAGCTGGAACATTTTTCCATGGCTTGATCTTTTGCCAATAAGGCTCCTTCTCACTCAACGTCGATGCTGTCCGGTATTGTGCAATGAATTGAGAAACGGCTTGAGTTTTAGGCCGTAGAGCCAGACGCTGCGAGTTCATAGTCGAGATGAACATAGTTGTGACGAATTGGATGATTTAAAAATGTAGAATTCAGTCCGAGGAACGAACGAGATGGAACGACTGTGAGTCGGAGCAGTGGGCGAGGCACCATATATGCTGCTGCAAGCTCGAGAAGAGCGGAGTAGAGAGCTATGAGGACCCGTCTTGAGGCTTGTGGCACAACGGACGAGACCCACCCTGGTGCCTCAGTAGTGAAAGAATCGATTCCCGGACCCGATGTGGATATGAAGGCGCTTGCTTTTGAGTAACATTGCACATCTATTTGGCTCGCGGTGCTGGCTGAGAAGCCTAGTTCGAAATTCCCCTGAGTTTGCCCTTACCTATTTCTGAATGGCGATTGAGGGGCACCGGCGTCATGGAACATGATCCTAAGGGATTAGAACATGTAGCAAGGACACATAGACACGTTACGTCGACCTGTAAAGCCAGTAAACCTACGGAGCAAGGAACGACGAGGTGATACTTGCTCGTGTCGAACGACGACAAAGCAAGCTAGCTCTAAGGTTTTCTCCGATAGGAACGTCCGCGGTAGCTCCCCAGGGGATGGGACTGGCCTGGCCTAGCTCCGGTGTTGTTGCTCTCGTAGCGAGCCCACAGCGACAGACCAAAGAAGAGGCCCTGCATCGGCCTCGTACGGAAGGAGCATTCTGACAGACGATACTGTCGTCGTCGATGTTTCGTGTCTGCGAATGTCAATGGACGGAACCAGATCCACTGATCCTGATTTGGACGCCTCAAACCCAGGCCCATGGTCAATGGAGTCCCAGCGGACGGCCGTGCCATGCACTGCATGGGGGCGGTCAATGTGCCATGTGCAGCTGTGATACAGCGTGTCCATTCCTGGGAAGCTTTGCGCCGTTGCAAGGTTGCGGCAAAAGCAATAGCTTTGCATGGGTTTGAACGCCGGGCATCCGCGCCGCGCGGTGAGGGATCAGACCTGGGGGAATTGCCATTCTTGTGTGCACTTTGCTGTAAGATGCCAACGGCGGAGCGGGAGGACCAGCGGCGGATCGTCCCTGCCAGTGTGCCACCGCAGCGATGCAACACGACTCGACAAAGAGTCTTTGGTTGTGCAACCGCTGGAGTTACACGAAGCGCAGGCGAGCGAAAGTGGGCCTGGGCTCGCTTGTCGATTGGGTGCTGATCCCTGCGGTCCCTCGGCGGTAGCTATCGTCGTTTCCCCGATGACATCGCACCCCTCTAGCTCACAGCTCACCTCGCAAACAAACATTTCCAGCGTGAGGTCCTCCTCGTCGCCCAACTGCCGCTCGACACACTGCGCCGCGGCATCACGCAACCATGGCTGACTCATCCGCTGCGTCCCCTGCGCCCGCCGACGAGTCGCCCGCACAGCAGAAGGCGCGTCTGCGCAGGGAGCGGCTCGCGGCCAAGAGCGGTGCCTCTCGCCTGCAACAGATCTCGGCTCTGCAAGGCGGCCCTCCCAAAGATCTGAGTGAAATTCAGAAAGACGTCCCCGGTATGTGCGGTTGATGCATCCGGCCAATCTCTGCTGGCGCGTACATGCGTGGCTGCACTTCCTTCTCTGTGACGTGCACAACTTTATTGTACGCGCACATTGCCACACAACGGCTAACTGCTTCTTAGTCCAACCTTCGCCAACCCCAACGCCTCGAGCGTTGTCTGGAACAGCAACACCAGACCCAGATGAGGTAGACATCAGCGAGCATCACTACACGCCCGCATCTCAACCACGTCTGCCTTCCCCATTTGCTTTTGATGGCAACGCCACGGGTGCCTTGCCGCAGCTCCCCCCGGGACAGGGCGACTCGTCACAGGACCCTATGATGGCCATGCTCCAGCAAATGATGGGTTCCGCGGCCGGTGGTTTCCCAGGCATGGGAGGTCCTCCAGGGCAGCCAGGCGGTCCGGGTGATCTTCCTCCAGGTCTCGCCAACATGTTCTCGGCCATGGGTGGAGGGACAGCTGCTCCCGAGCCGTCGCCAGAGAAATCGTCAGCCTGGATCTGGCGCCTCGTACATTCTCTGTTCTCGCTGGGACTTGCCCTTTACATCGTCCTGCACACGCCCTTTAGTGGATCGAAGCTGTCACGTAACACGGCTTTGGCCACTGTCGACGAAGACTGGACTGTCGAGAGCACACACCGACAGGATTTTGCTCATTTCTTCTATCTCTTTGCTACTTTCGAAGTCATCATGCAGTCGTCGCGCTACTTCATCGAGAAGGGTCAATTGCAAGGAAGTGGAATTCTGAGCACTGTGGCTGGCTTCTTGCCACCGCCGTATGGTGGCTACGTGAGGACCATTGGCCGTTATGGTGTTATCTATACCACAGTTGTCAGTGACGCCATGGTCGTTGTTTTCGTGCTGGGCGCCACGGTCTGGTGGAGAGGCGCTGGTGTCGCATGAGCATACACCCTCAGGCGTGCAAGATATGTATCAAGGTAGACCAATGGTACAACGTCGGCCACTCACATGACTCCATACATGCACCTCGAGTCAGGTATTCCCTCGTTCGTCTGGACGCCTTTCTGGCAGCTGCTGTCGTGCTCGCGACCCAGACACCTGGTTGCACTTCACTGCATTCCTTCCCAAGACAGCACGTGAGCGTCAAGCCTCCCACCTTTCCAGCATCATACGATCTGCCGGGATTCAACTTGAACTTGTATTGGCTTGGAAGGGTATCCGGCCATACACGACAGAATGCACAGCGCAACCACCAGAACACCACTCCCCGCAACTACTACAACGCGACTACTCACTACCGCAACATTTGTTACTACGGCAGATTGCTGTCATCACAGAAGCTTTGTGTAACTGCGAGAACTACATCCTTTCCATAATCAACATTAGCGACATGCAGGCCACACGGCGACTTGCATAGCTTTCCCGGCACCAACAACAATTGCCGTCGCACACATGGCAAGCGACATAAAAGCGGTCACCTTCAACTGATCAACAAACGTAATGAAGTGACCGTATCGAGTCTCAACGCCCTGCTTTGCGATGGATCTCGCGGAGGCACACCAGTTCAGTGTGTCATCAGTCCTCAGTGTTCCCCTCGTACTTCTCCGTCCGGATTCTCATGCCGCACGTTGCAAAAGCCGATTCCTTCTTTTATTACCGTCCTAAAAGTGACATTGCAGGAAAACTTACCATGTCCAGGCGCTGGTATGAACGTGCTCGTATTGGTGGTCGTACCTGCCACCTGGGCGCGTAACGGCAGAACGGAACCGTTGTTCCTGCACACCGCAAAATCTGCACTTCTCCAATGGTCCTTCTCGGTCGCACAATCCTCACACTTCAGGAGCCATCGGCCAGCCAGGCAGTCTTGAAAGACTAGCTCCGACCCGGCTCCCGCAGACGTTGCACGAAGCATACTATGTACTATGTAGACTCCGAGTAGCTGCGCTACATCTGCTGTGCCCCAGTCGAACGCGTACCTGTACAGGTCAAGGTTGTGCCACGACGTGCCGCGGGCCCACCTGACCGAGGTGCAGCACTCGCGCGAAGAGGTGCTACACCACTGCGTAAAACCATCGGCCATCGTGCGATTTGCAAACAACACAAGTGTTGTTTCTGGCGCTCAACTCCGCAGGAAACCTTCGCGCCAAATGTCGCCGTGCACATGGCGTCATGGTTTCGTCCTCCACCACTCACTTCAATATCTAAATAGTGTGTATTTTGCTTCTGCTCGAATGTGTGACTGACGACAACAGAGGCACCAAGTCCACAGCTGACATGCTAGATCTACATTCGATTGCGCCTCACATACTACAACGCCATCTCAAAGCTGTCTCGTGAGGTCGGTCTGACTCTATGGATGTTCAAGCCGTGGGAAATGAGGCCGTAAGAGTCAGTCGCAACTTGCCAATCTTGAGGGTAGAACATTGAGTTGAAACTTTGGACTCTGCAGTGCTGCGTCTTGCTGGAGTCTCAGGCCTGCTGCTTTCGTCTAGCAGGCCACCTACAGACAGTAGCATGATCATGGGAGGTGATTGCTGGCAAGTTTGACAATGTGTAGGCTTTACACTCACGCTACAGGTCTGCGTGCGTTCCTCGGAAATCAACGGGCTCAGATGGGGAGAAGGAAAGGCAAGCGGACAGAATGGCAATCGCATCTACTTCTTGAATACTGCAGGTCGTCGTTGACCTTCTTGGATGTTCGAGAGCTCTCCCTCTATCGCTTTCGAATGTCTCTGCACCACAGTCTGCACTTGCCATGTCGTTGGCGTTTTGTGCCTGAAAGACGGTGAAGGTCGATCAAACGTTGCTGTCAAGTGCAATGGCGAATCGGAGCGGACGGGACAAGGCTGTTGTGGGTTGAGATGGAGCTCCGGACAGGCCCGAGCTCCAGCAATTTCGCGGCTGCTGGCCCGCTAGACCACGAACGCGTGGTGACATTGTGTTGTGGCTGACGTTTCCCTCTCCTTCTCTGTACTGCTTCATTCGAGTCTTTGCCAGGGCGTCACCGTGCTGCTTCCATTCCATCCAATTGCCTCGTTGCAGATTGTTGCTTCTTGCACCGCTCCTGCGCGCCCCGCCCCGCAAACGTCATCTTGGACCCTGAACCACAGGCAGCGACGCACGCATCAACTTTCCCTGCTTCATCGCGCAGGCCTCACCACCACACCTTCACATCACCATGCGTTTCTCGACAACAGCCGTCCTGGCCCTCCCGGCGCTCACGCTCGCTGAGCAGCAGATCCCCTTCCTGGACAGGGTGAAGGGCTTCTTCAACCAGGCGACCGCGTCGGTGGCGTCGGTCATTCCCTCTGCGCCATCAGTCCCCTCTGCGCCCGTCGAGGCTGCAGCAGCCAAGGCCGCGGAGGTGGTCCAGCACCCGCTCACGCTCGAGAACTGGAAGGAAGTCCTGACTGTGGACCCCACCGTCAGCCCGCCTGCGACGACGGAGTGGCTTGTCTTTGTCACTGGCGGCAACAGCACATGCTACGGCTTCTGCGGGCCTGCTGAGAAGGCATGGAACGTATGTATTCGCGACGAGCCGCGTCAACCCATATGCTGACGATAGCAGGCCTCTACCGCTTTTATTGCCGCCGCGCCCTCGTCGCCCAAGCTTGGCTACCTTGACTGCGAGAAGGAGAACATCCTCTGCAACTCGTGGGGCGTTGGCGCGCCTTCTCTGATCAAGTTCAACATCCCCAAGCCGCTGGCTGACCAGTCGGCGCCCGTTCCCGAGTACCGCTACAAGCCCTTGAACCGCACCTCGACCACCATCGAGACGTTCAAGGAGCTCGTCCTTCAGAGCAAGATCAACGAGATTGCCCCGTACGAGGGCCCCTTCCACCCCTTCAACGGCATCCTGCAGCAGTACGGCCTCGCCATTCCTTACGGATACGTCACCTGGGCCTTTGCCAAGATGCCGTCGTGGTTGCCCATGATCCTCATCTCCTTCTTCAGCAGGACTTTCATGTAAGGCTAATCATGTACGGCGTGTGAGGAGCAATGCTAACACTGAATCAGGAGCAAGCGCCTGAACCCCGGTGCCCCCGCCCAGGGTGGCGCTGCACCTGCGCCCGCTCGCTAAGCTGCGGCAACCCTGTGAAGACAGCAACAGTATCAACGCAATGCTGCCACTGCTGTGCATGACCACGACCTTACTGTTAGATATCACTGTGCCTTTGCGTCTGCATTGGCCTTGGCTGCTTCATTTCACACGTGTGCTATAAGGATGAACAAAATGAGGGCAATAGTATTGGATGTAGTTGGAATACTGTAAATTTGAACGACTCATATACTTTGATGACGGCTCATGCCGAAGTTTTGATCTATGCAATGACCTTGTACGTATCGGTGACGTGCGTTGACGCTAGCCGCGAAATCTTCGGCAATGCGGCGACGGAGCGCGACCAGCGAGGACATTTCTCGACGCGGCGTCTGACGACTCGATATCACACAGCACAACATGGTCAACATAATAGCGCGCGCACGGAAACTGCAAGAGGTATGAATCTGAATGAGATCTGCGTCACGTGCATCAACCCGTGCTGGAAATGTCCGAGACCTCATGAACGCTACTGACATGCTCACAGAAGGTACGAATGCGCCTCCCACACGGTCCTCTCGCTCCAATCGCACCCAGTCCGAACCCAACAGCCGGCTCATGAAGTCTGCCAACAATCGCTGATACTGATACGGAGAGTAGCTGCTGTGGATAAGATGCGGGCCCGGCGCGCTGGTGCTGCCCAAGGAGGTGTCGAAGATTAGCATGGAGTTCAACACCAAGATCTACGGCGGACACAGGGGCGCAAGGTACGCAGGCCTTTTCTTACCGCACGTTGAGCATACGCCTAGCCGCAGGCAGACGTTCTCTTTCCATTCATACAGCGCAGTCTCAACCTCAGCCAAGACGTGGAGGACAGTCCGGCGCTGGAACGCTTATACCACACCAGCCTGGCTCTAACACGCACCCAGGAAATTCTGGCGCGAAGTACTCCCCCGCATAAAATACCGCAATCCATCCATCCCCATCGAGATCAGCCGCCACACCTCCCCCGACGGCCCGGCCCTGCTGCACATCTACACAGCCACATCCCCCAACACCCCCGACGGCAGCTCCAACACCTCGGTCCCCTCGCTGCACACCCAGTCCGGCACCGCCGCGACCCCACCCTCCGGCACCCCCAACGCCCGCCACACCCTCGTCCCCGACGCCACCGCCCCGAGCCACACCATCAACATCCGCGACCAGGTGCCCAGCGAGATCCTCGACGCCCTGCTGGCAAAGCTGCCGGAGACCCAGGTGCTGCGGCCGAGCGCCGAGGAGGAGCAGCAGATGGCCGACATGGCCGAGTTCAAGGAGCGCAGCGAGGCGGACCGCGTCCTGGTGCGGGAGAAGCTGATCAAGGAGAGGCGGGAGGCCGAGCTGTTGAGGCTGGCGCGCGGCGAGACTGTTGCTTCATGAGCGGCGCTGGGGGGAAGACGATGAGGCGGCGTGTATGATTGGGTCTTGTGGCATGTGGAGAGGGAGAAGATATGTATCATATGTATATCTAACGGCACGCACGTTGTGACTGCTGGATTGGCGATTACGCTGATTGAAGACGTCTTTTCACTTTTGCCAACACAGGGACACACAGATCAAATGCCCGGCGATACTGTTCACGACTCGAGACACAAAAGATTCAGTTTGTCATTTGCCCGGTTCATACGCAGCACGTCAATATGCACAGTGCCACGAGTCGATTGCAAGTCTACGCAGCCCTGCCATTTCCTTCCTTTCAATAGACATGTGATTGCACGTTCGATTAAGACCACAACGCCCCATCCAATTCCTCACTTCCACGCAATAGCCCAGCAAAGCCCAGCAAAAGTCTCGCAACCAAGTCGACGAGTATCCGTCACGCTATCCATTCCCATCCCACGCCCACTCAGCCGCGCTAGATACTCACGAAGAAGCTCTTCTCGCCCTCGCGCGGCTCGACCCACGCGCGCTTGAGAATTGGGTCGGCGCACGAAATGCGGATGCGCTCCGGCGTCGCCGGGCTGACGAGGTGCAGGACGTCCGTCTCGCCGAACTGCGCCCTGGCGGCCTTGAGCGCGTCGCGGATCGCGAAGAAGACCGAGGAACCCATGAAGAGGGGCGGTTCGCCTGGTGAGGGTATTAGCATGGATACGAGATACTCGAAGAAAAAGAAGACGTACCGACGCCGCGCGAGCGCTGGATCGTGCGCAGGTTCTCCCAGTTCACGTCTTTCAGCAACGAGACGTTGAAGACCTGCGGTATGTCTCTGAAGCCGGGGATTTTGTAGTTGCCCGGTCCCCGCGTTGCGATTTGGCCCGTGGAGCGCTGCCACAGGCTCTCCTCTGTGGTGAACAGGCCCTGGCCCTGTACGAAGGCGCCCTCGATTTGTCCGTAGTCGATAGCTGGGTTGATGCTGCGGCCGACGTCCATTTTGATGTCTGCGCGCCGCGTCGTCCAGTCGCCCGTGAGCGTGTCGATTTCGACCTCGGCAGCGGCCACGCCCTGTGTGAAGTAGAAGAACATCTGCCCCGTGTTGGCGCCCCAGACATAGCCAATGTCGGGCGTTTTGTAGAAGCCCTGGGCGCTGAGGTTGCAGCGGTCAAAGTAGGCCATGTGCGCGAGGTCTTTCATGCTGGCCCCGGGGCCCAGTTTCTCGCGATACGGACGCAGGCGCTCGTTCAGCTGCTCGCACGCGTTGAAGATGGCGTACCCGTTGAGATCGGAGCTCGCGCTCGCGGCCGTCGAACTCGAGTTGGCAACCGTGTTTGTCGCAGTGTCGCTGATGAAGACGTTTTCGAGCGGCACCTGCAGTGCTTCGGCTGCGATCTGCGTCATCTTTGTGTGCAGGCCCTGCCCCATTTCTGTGCCGCCGTGAGCCACCAGGATCGAGCCGTCGTGGTAGATATGCACGAGCGCGCCGGCCTGGTTGAGGAAGAGCGCAGTGAAGGAGATACCGAATTTGGTAGGAATGATTGCGAGACCGCGCTTGTTCCATTTGTGTGTCTTGTTGAACTGTTCGATTTCGGCGCGGCGGCTAGAGTACTCTGATTCCTCTTTGACCTGCTGGTACATGAGCGGCACGTACCAGTCTTTGATTTCCTGGTTAAAGTGCGTGATCATGTTGGATTCTGGCGAGTAGAAGTTGATCTCGCGCAGCTTCTCGGCGGAGATATTCAGGTGGTCTGCGATCTCTTCCATGAAGGTCTCGCAGATGAACATGCCCTGCGGTCCACCGAAGCCACGGAACGCAGTGTTAGAGACAGTGTTAGTCTTTGCTACGCGACCACGGACATGTATGTTCGGGATGGAGTAGCAGCCATCGATGTGAGAGAGGGCGCGCTCAACGACCGCACCGGACAGATCCTGACTCCATCCACCATTGTTGAACACATCTGCGTCAAGGGCCTGCAACTTGCCGTCCTTGTTCACCGCGACCTTCCAGCGGGCGAGGAACGGGTGGCGTTGTCCTGATGTCAAGATATCTTCGTCTCGGTTGAGCATGCAGCGAACTGGCTTGCGAACCTTGTTCGCTGCGACTGCGACGATACCAGCAAGTTGGACGGACCTCGTCTCCTTGCCACCAAAGCCGCCACCCATGCGTTTGACACGAGCATTGACCTTATTGGCAGAAACGCCAATCACCTTCGCCACGTAAGCCTGTGTCTCTGCCGGATTTTGGGTGCTACTGAAGATCTCCATCTCGCCGAACTCAGGTTTTGGGACCGCCAGACACGCCTGGGTCTCGAGGTAGAAGTGCTCTTGGCCGCCCATACGTGCCGTACCGGTGAAGACATGATCCGCCTCTTCGAACGCCTTGTCTACATCTCCCTTCTGGATGTGGCGGAAGTGCTGGAAAAAGCTGTCCTGTTGGATAGCCTCCTCGATGGTGAAGATAGCTGGCAATTCCTCGTACTCGATCTTGACGGCTCGAGCAGCCAGCTCGGCGTGCTTTGCTGTGTCAGCGAGGATCATGCCAATCGGCTGGCCTGCGGTGAAGACTTCGTCTACTGCGAAGAATGTCTCGTCACAGGAAGGCGCGCCCCACCAGTTCGATTCGGGGGTCGCAAGATCCTTGTGGTCGACATAAGCCGCGACGCCTGGAAGGTCGAGAGCTGCTTCTGCATCGACACTGAGTAACTTAGCGTGAGCCTTGGTTGACAAGACAAGACAACCGTATAGCTCGTTCCGCTGCAGCGGAATGTCATCTGTGTACTGCGCTTCACCGGTCGTCTGTTGCAAGGCAGCGGCGTGGTTCTTCGACTGTCCGACTTCGCTCTGCTTGTACGCCTCAGCGGCTTTGCCGTCTTTCCAGCCTGAGCTGATATCTCGCTCGATCTCGCCAATCGCTTGCGTGTCTACCTCGGCTTCCTTCGCATTCAGACCAGCGAGCACTTCGTGGTAAAATTTGTAGAAGAAACCTAGAGCGAGGGTCTTCCTGTAGGTCGCCATGCCACCAGGCACGCCGAATCGCAGGTCGAAGTCCTCCTCGAGCTTGGCCATGACACCCTCCAGCGTCTGGAGATCGGTGAACTTCCTCCCCTGAAGGAACTCTGTTGCCTTCTTGGCAACGATTGTGGTCGGTGCCATACCGCCGTAGACAAGGCAGACGTCTTTCACATTATCACCATCGTCCAACTTGACCCGCAGCGCGGCGTTGACGATGGCAATGTCGTCATCTTTCCGCTTCGACTGCTTGTAAGCGCGAATGTATTCGCTCTTCTCCTGCGCGACAGGAATCCTCAGACCGGCGATGATAGCATCTGGTGGCAGTGCAGTCTGCCTGTAGCCCTTGAAGAACGTCGCCATAGGGATCTCCGTCGTCTCCCTCAGACTTTTGGCCACCAGCGTCGCGTTGGTAGCAACGAACACAGGATTCAGGTCAGAGATGGGACTGGCTGTTGCGAGGTTACCAGCAGGTGTGCCAACGTTCCTGATCTGCCGTCCAGCAAAGTAGCGAATCTGCTTCAGAATGGTAGCAAACGGCTGCCCCCTTTCCTTGCCGTAGTGCTCGATGGCATCTTCGCAGATCTGCTCCAGATCCGTCAATACTACATTTCCGCCAATCTCGAGATGATCCTCGTTGAAGCTAAACTGGCGCAGCTCAGGGATATCACCTACGAAGACCGATGCGCTGTAGTTCATGCCTTTGAACTTGATCTCGATCTGTGTCTCTGTGGACCCGCCGATGAGCTTCGCCGATGGGTGTGCGTTCTTGATCTCGAGCAGTTGCTGTAACGTTGTGGGCCTGTACCATCGCTTCCTCTTGTTGCCGAATGCGAGCGGCCTGAGATCGTGCTTGTGCAGCTGTGGCGGGAAGATCAGTTCGGTGTCAGGCTTGTACTCGATGAAACCAGGAGGTGTGAAGCGCTTGATAGGCTGGTCGTCGCCATTGTTACTGTTGCTCTTGCAGCAACCTCCAGCGTTCGTACCGTCTGCACCGTTCTTTTCCATGCAACACCCGCCTCCGCCATTTGCTTTTGCTTTGCCACACCCAGGCTTTACACTGAAGCTTTGTGCGGCGTCGAGAATCGGCCTATAGCCTGTACATCTGCACAGGTTTCCGTCAAAGGCCTCTTCCACATCGTGCTCGGTGGGTGCGTCGGTGTTGCGGAGGAGAGCGTACAAACTCATGACAATTCCTGGGGTGCAGAAACCGCACTGACTTCCATTGCCCTTCGCTATCCGCTCCTGTGCTGGATGTGGCCTCTTCACATTGCCTATCCCTTCGACTGTGATGACGTGCTTCCCATCGACACTGACCAGCGGTGCCAGACATGCGTTCACGGAGGCATGGTAGATCTTCTTTGTTGTTGGGTTAAGCTGCGAGACGACCTGGTAACCGTATTAGCCCATATGTCTCGGCCTTCGTCTCCGAGCTGCTTCGCCTTGACATACCACTGTACAAGCACCGCACCCGCCCTCCGCACATCCCAGCTTCGTGCCAGTAAGGCCAATTCCTCTCAGGTACTCCAGCACTGTGACTTCTGGGTCCGCATTGTCCAGTGTGACCTTCGTTCCGTTCAAGTAGAATCTCAACGTATCATCAAAGCTCTGTGTGACCTCGTTGAGCCTGCGCAGCGAATCCTCTGGCACCGCAGGCCGCGATTCCGGCTCGATAAGTCCTGGCGCCATGATTGCCGCTGGTGCACTTTAGACAAGACAATACACGAGCAAAGAGACAGCAAAGGAGCAGCGAGAAGAGGGGTAGCAGAGCAGTACCTCTCGAGCTGAGAGAAGGCAAAAGTCAGTCTTCATCTCAAGATTACCAAAGTAGGTACAGCTACGGGGCGTGTGGAGAACGCCGCGGTCTCCCAAGGCGAGCGAGTGGCGCGGTGTCGACCGCGCTGCTACTGGACCCTGCGAAGCCCTGCGGAGGCGATCGCTTAGTCTTGAGAACGAGCACGGCGAATCAAACAGTCTGGAATTCATCGTTATCAGGGTACGAGGCCGCGGCGCGTTCTGGTCGCGTGAAGGAGCTCGCCGATGGCCGCTAGCGTTGGTGGGAGGAGGGGTAAGGGCCCCACTTGCTTTTTGCGGATGGCGGCGGTGGCAGATTGCACGTGAGCGGTGACCGCTGGTAGCGTGGAGGGCATGTGTCGTTTATAGTGACAGCAGCGAGAGACGAGAACTGTTGGATACAGGATATCAACGTGTCTCTACTGCCTGTAACCACGCAGGCTCAGTTGCGAGCGATGTGCACTCACGGGTATCATGTCAATTGAAACGCCCAAACTCCATGCTCAACATCTCAAGTGACGCTCATGCTTTGCCCTTTCCCTTGCCGCCGCCGCCAGAGGGCCTCCCGCGTTTCTTTCCAGTTGCGACGGTCTGCTGCTGCTCTCCTCTGCCCTCTGCAGCCTTCAACCGATCCAGTTCCCGGCGCAGGATGTCTTCGAGGGCTTCGTTACGCCGTGTTAGGAGCATGACGTCGTCGGTCGTGATTGCTTTGCGTCCAGCGTGGCGGGAGAAGGTCTCGAGATCGCGTGACGTATTTGCTGTGAAGTGTTAAAATAGATGCATTTCAAAGCTGCGAGGCTGCAACTCGAGAGTCGAGACGGTCGTTGGGGTGCTGTGTCTGAAGACGTATTCACGTACCGATTTGCGTATACACGAGCTCAGTCAAAGCTCCTATAAACTGCGGTGTCGCATTCAGATCGTCTGCGAGGAGAGCATCGTCGACGAATTGGCCAATTGAGTACCAGAGCGCAGACTTGAGGCGCTGCGGGGGATGGGTCAGCTTCTTTAGACTCTCACAATCCTTTTGCTGCGGCTGTCTCACCTCCTCCCTTTCGGCGGCCTCGCCATCAATGGAAGCCATGGTGCAGTATAGTATGATAGTCGCCGCCAGAGCGTTGAAGCAAGCGGGGCTTGACGCGACGCGTCGTGCGCAGCCAATAGCGGAGGAGAGCGGAGTGCTTAATCAGCGCACCTCACGTTCTCACCTTCTGTGATTAATCACAGTCAGATCATTCTCCATATGCAGTCCTGAGCATACAACTGCGCATGGCCCCTCCAGTAGCATTGGAGACTTGAAAAGGCGTGATGTAGTGCCGTTGCGTGGTTGCAGCGCTCACGATGTCGTCCATGGATTGCCCGGTCATTTGCCGAACGAGTTATTTACCAGTGGTATAACTTTGCTTTCTTTCCCTCCACCACATCCCCCCTTGCCTCGTGTCGTCCGCATACAGGCATCCTTACATACACCCTTTTGCAAGTGGCGGCCGTGACATCACACTCTCGTCCCACCGGTCGAGAAGAAATCTCGGCCACCGCTCTTCCACGCCCCTGCGACCACCGTCCAGTCCTCGACACCGCAACCATGGCCGAAGAAATCTCCCTCAATGCGCTCCTCGCCAACGTCATCGAGTGGAAGGACCGCCTCGTCAACAACTCGGTCAAGTCCTGGGAGGAGATGACGGCGCAGCGATGGATCCGCATCATCGTCATCGTGGGCGCATACCTGCTCGTCCGCCCGTACCTGCTCGCGCACGCCGAGCGCAGTCGCAAGAAGCGCGCTGACAAAGAAGCTGCCGATCTGGGCCTCGACGCTGGCACCACCGCCAACGACTTCCGTGGCGGGAAGAAGACAAAGGGCGACGAGGGCCTGGTACAACGGTCGACGCTGCGATGAGGGGGTAGCGAATGGGCATTGCATTCCGCGGCGTTACTGGGTTTGCTACCAAGCTTTGCGAAGCTTTTGGGGGTACACAAATATCTAATGGAATGCGACAAGGGGGCTGAGAGCTGCAGCATATGCACGAGCATACTCGATCCATTCTGCACCGCAGCGTGTTGTTTACTGACACGAGAGAAGTTTACTGACTCGAGAGAACAGCAGCTTCACTGAGGGCAGCCCTTGAATGGGCTGAGACAGACTGCCCTTCTCCAGCTACAACCGTACTGGTATTTGCGCCTTCGCGTTGAACAAGTGCTCACTACTTCGTCTTGTGTCCGCTCCCTTTCCCCATTTTGTCGTCCTTCTTCCACATTCGATCTGGTACTCGGCCAGGCCTGACCACATCCACGCGACAACCAGGAATTCGACGCGCAACTGGCCCACCTGCCACCACATCCCTTGCTTGTGACCATATATCCATCATGACAGTCGAACACGCCCTCCGCTCTTCCAGCGCAACTCACACTCTACCGTATGCTGGCCATACTCACCATGGCTCCCCTTTCCATCATCGGTGCGCTGAGCGCCCTTCCCTTTGTGCTCGCACACATGCAAATGTCAGATCCCTCGCCCATCAACGACCCTCATCAAAGCCCGCAGCGTCCAGGTGAAACGCTGGACTACGACTATCTCAATCCTCTGAATGCAGATGGAAGCAACTTCGCCTGCAAGGGCTACCACCTCAACACACCACTCAACACAGTCGCGACGTACGAGGCTGGCAGCAAACAGACGTTGAGGTTGCGAGGAAGCGCAACACATGGTGGGGGTAGTTGCCAGATTAGTATCAGCTGTGACGGCGGGCGCGACTTCCGCGTTGTGAAGAGTATCATGGGCGGCTGTCCTATGAGCGATAGCTACGACTACATAATCCCCAGCGACATCCCAGCGTGTGAGAAATGTCTGCTGGCGTGGACATGGTGAGCTACTTGCCGCAATTTGGAAAGTGACCAGTGTTTGACCGAGCCCAGGTTCAATAAGATCGGCAACCGCGAGATGTACATGAACTGCGCAGTTGTCGACATTACCAACAAAAAGCAGAGCAAGCGCGACACTCAGACCTCCGCTGCCACCGCGCTGGCGAAGTATCCTAAACTCTTTGTCGCGAACCTGTCCAAGATCAATAGCTGTAAGGTGCAGGAAACGACCGATGTTATCTTCGACACCCCAGGGAAACAGGTTGCGTATGGCAATGGCGATAATGCTTCTATGAAGCCGAGTTTCGGCAAAGGGCAGTGCACTGGGGAGCCCTCTAAGCAGGCTGGAAGCTCGTCTCCTGCTTCCAACTCAGGGGTTGGCAACAGTGGCGGTGGTAACAGTGGGCAATGGACGCCTCCCAGTAAATCCGGCAACAATGGTGGTAACAACGGTCAATGGGTTCCGAACAAGCAGAGTACGTCGAACTCCGGCGATTGTACAGCTGCAATGATAAGTAGCGGGAAGTGGTACGCCTCGTGTTGGGCTAAGCAACGTGCAGTCCAACAGCAGCAACAACCTGCAAAGCAGCTGGAGCAACAGCAGGTCCAGCAACCAAAGCAGGATACACCAAAGTCAAAGTCACAAAGCCCTGCCAAGAAGAAGCCAAATAGTAATGTCCAGCAGGAGCTTGACGCGTACCTAGCGTCACTTCCGCCCAGTCGCCTCAGGCGTTGGGATACCGCAGCCGCCATTGACAACACAGAGAAGTACGAGCAGCATGAAGATCACTCTGCACAGTCAGATAAGCACATCCACACGAAGGATTGCAAGGACAAGAACGGCTACCCAACAGGTTCGCACTACCATAATGCTGAGGATCTGGACCCGTATCCCGAGGATGGCGTCGACTACTCGAATAAAAACATCTACACGACCCAGGACTCGCAGTATCATGAGGATCCAGAGTCAGCCTATAAGCGGATTTCTCGCCAGAGGCGATGGACAGCATACGACAAGCGCCAGACTGTGACGAGCAAAGTAGTCAAGTACTACCGTCCAGGTAGCGAGGACAGTGCATACTACCAACAGCAGGCCGCTGCTCAAGCACAAGCACAAGCCCAAGCCCAAGCTCAAGCTCAAGCACAAGCACAAGCACAAGCACAAGCACAAGCACAAGCACAAGCACAAGCTCGAGCTCAAGCTCAAGCTCAAGCTCAAGCACAGGTCCAGGCACAGCTCCAGGCACAGGCACAAGCTCAGGCACAGGCACAGGCACAAGCAGCCGAACAAGGATCCACACAGTCAACTGCCCAAACGTCGGACATTGACGTTCAACATGAGCAAGCGTCTACAGATGCCTCTGCGCAGTCACCTACACAGACTTCGGCCCAGACTGTTAGTGACCCTCCTACGCAGAAGAGCTATTGGGACATGACCAACCAAGAGAAATTCGACGCGTTCCTTCGCCGCATGGTCGAGCTCAGCACCAACATGGCATCGCTGATCAAGTATGCTGCCGCCTCTGGCCTAAACCCGCCCATTCCATACTACCCTCCTGCATCTACCTATGATCGCACCGAGTCGTCAACCACTGGGACTGCGCAGGACAATCATGCAGTGCGCCGGCACGCTCGACGAGGCGTCGTCTACCCTGGCCCTGCTGTCGGGTCGATCAGCGCATCTGGCGAAGCCACAGACGCCGAAGATGGCTTCAAAGAATGGTTCCCCAACCTTGTTCAAGGTCTGATGACCAAGCGCCAACTCGTCGACCCCGTGACAAGCCCAGCAAGCGCCGAGTCCGGCGACGGCATCAACTTCTTCGACGCGCTGCTGGCGGGTCTGTGGAAAACGCTCGGCGACCCGTTCAATTTGTACGGCGACGACACAGCGACTGAACCCGTGCCTGCGCCAGACTCAACCGATGCCGGTCCTGACGCGGAGTCAATCGACATCCCGCTGGTCCTAGGTGAGCCGGACGTGTACAGCAATGACGACTTTCCGGACTTCGACATCCCAGATCTCGACGGACACTACACGTTCCCGCCGCAGATTCTCGCGCCCGAGCCACCGGTCCCGGAACTGCTGCCTGGCTACGAGACAGGACCTGATGGGGTGCCTGTCTGGGTCGGCGAGGGTGCTGATCCTCTTGGTTCTGATGAGCCGAGCATCGTCATCACTATCGATCCCTTCCCCACATCGACAGATGCAGATGTTTTTCCCGGAGAGTCCTTCCCGACACTTGAGTGCGTCGCACCAATCCCGCAGGTCGGCTTCAACTCGTGCCTGGGCGGATGCAATCACACGGCTGAAGAAATCGCTGCGCACGACATATACCTGCAGGACTTCGCCACAGAACAGGCTGCGTACGAGGCGTGTGTCCAGAGTCAGAATCAAAGTCTTGATGGGATCGCACCCCCCGCCGGTATACTGCATGGAGACCAAAGCGAGAATGAAACAGTACCCTCTGAGGCCGAAGACGCGTCGCACCGCCGTCCAAGGCCGGGAATGAGCCATCCGCTCATCCCGTATCCACTGCCGGAGAACTTTACGGGGCCTTATCCATCGAATGATACTGCTGATGGGTCAATTGCTACGCCGTTCCCTCTCCTGAACGCAACGACGTTGGCCAACGATACCACGCCGGCAGACGCGTCCGTAGAGCTCCAGCCCTACGCGGACAAGACGCTTGGCGAGCTGGTCAGCGAGATAATCAAGAATCCCGACGTGCTTGGGCCTGTGATTGTTGATCACTCTTCTTCGGAGGAAGATGTTCCTTCGGACGACGCTGATCTTTTCCTGAGCTTGACGCCTACGCCTTCGAACTCATCTGCGACGAACCCGCTCCAGGAAGCAGCCGATCAGGCAGAGGAAGGCGTCACCGTTCCTACCGATCCGGTCGTTGTGCATCCAAACGCACTGGAGAGCATTGCAGATGCGCTGCCGTGGTTTATGGGCCACGGACCTGTGGTCGTGAATCCGAAGGATGAGCCTCCGTCTCCTTGAGGAGTCTAGTTTTGACTTGATGGATTCGATGACATCAGAGTTGTGGGTGAAGCTCGGAAGAGGCAAGACGTGATGAGGTATGATGTTACGATGCATGGAAAAGGAGAGAATTTGCATTTGCGGGTTTGTGTTTTGTCTTGCGTTATGCACCGGGAGCAGGGCAGGTAGGAGTGTTTAGATAGTTTGCATAATTTAGCTATGGTTGAACCCACTTGACTTCGTTTTCAGGGTGTATTGCTGTGAGAGACACTATTGTCCAGTGCGTTCGTCGATATGCTGGCGCCTCGTTGGCAAACCCATTAATCTCCATCACTTCACCCGCCCATCAAAGAATCTCTTCACATCCATAGCTACACACTACTTCACCCATGCACAAGCCAGCGCCATGAAGATAACACGACTTGCCCTTATAAGTGCGCTGGTTCTCATGGCCCCCAGCACGAATTCCTCGAGACCTGATCCCGCCGCTCCATCAGCCGAATATCGACAGCAGGTCGCAACCAGCATACAGCACCTCGCATCCCATCAACGTCCGCGCGAGCCGCGCATGAGTGAGGTAGGAACTGGTCGTCTGGTCCTTGAGGGTGTGGTGGAGAACCTGAGAATATACCGCTTGCATCAGGAAGAAAAAGCGCGTAAGGCGAAAGAGATGGGTAAGGATGACCAACGGGGGAGCAAGAGGTCGGAAAGATATGGGATGGGCCAATCGAGTGAACGACGGCTTGGGGACGATGACGACCGACGTCGAAGGCATAGACGTCGACGTCGTCACTCAAGCGACGGAGATGATCATCGCAGTCAGACTGGCAGAAATCGTAGCGGCAGAGACTTTGGGTCACGTAGCGACCGTACAGACCTTGGTCGTTCCGAACAGCACCGGCATCGATCTGGATCAGGGGGTGAGCCCCAACCACGCCGTGGCGAACATTTTATGACCGGCGCTCTGCCGGCAGAAGCGGTAACCGCAGCCACAGTTGCAAGAAAAGTCGAACGAAGATTATGCGGCCCGGACGGGACACCCTTTGGGTACCTCCCCACGAGGGACAAGGGCGTTGGCTTCCTGGCGCATGCGAAGACGACGTACCAGCACATCAAAGCTGAGCAGGACGCAGGTCATCGAAGCAAAGGACCTGCGGAGAAGCTCATCCATGGTTGGTTGAAGAAAAGAAAGAACGCGAAGAGTGCGGCAAATGGCACGGTTGAGGAAGAGCAGTTGCTGATTGAGAAGAACACGTCGAGCCATGGAGATCGAAGTGAACGGCGTGGACACCGAAGGAAACGCCGCAGATCCAGGATTGAAGGGGGTAATGGGAATGCGGTACGCGGTAGTCGTCCTGTGTTTGTGCCAGTGGTCGAGCGAGGAGTAGGCAGTCTAACTTCGACTGAGCCCAGGGGTTTGTCCGAGCAGCCAGAGCCATCAGTCCGCCGACCGACAGTATCGAGACCACCTTCGAGACCACCTTCGATAGCACATGGCTTCTACGATCGTGATGTAGCGCCAGATTCTGGTCCAGAAAAAATCCATATTGGTAAAAATTCTACAAGAGCGGGATCAGTGCATGACAGAACGCCAATTCCGCCTGCACCTGCGAGAATTTTAGCCCCATCCGGTATAAGTGGCCTTTTGGTGAGGGATTTTGACCTGAATAGCGTTAGAAGTAGTCGAAGTGGCAGCCGCGCTCCCACTATACGCGTTCAGTCGTCGACACCGCCAGTGGCTGCGACATCATATCCTATCACACCGTCAGTAGTGAACATGCCAGCGCCTGTCGTTGCGAACACGCCTGCAATACCTCCTCCGCCACCGCTTCCTGCGCCAGCCCCAGTAAAGCAACCTGTTCTTGACCCAGGACGAGACGCGTTTCTGACAAGCGTCCAGACTGGTGTGAAGCCGAAGAAAGTGCGTGATAAAGACAAGAAGGACAGAAGTGTAGCACGTCAAGACGAAGCCCATATCGGGGAAGTTACTATGCAAGCGGCGTTGTACGGAGAAACACCACACAGCCGGAATGTGGAGGCGCTCGAACATGCTCAGGCAGTCGAAGAGAAGGAAAGGAGACAGGTCGAGAAGCATGTCAATCGATCCAACACGCCCTTCATCGCACCGCATCCCAGAGTTCAACTACCAGGAAATTTCCAAGACGAGCTTACAGCGAAGCTTGGAAAGATGAAGTTGGACAAGTCCGGTAGTGAAGCGGCATCGAGCGTGAGCTTGAACGTCGTCAGACCTCGTGCATCCAACGAGACGTGGCGAACGGTGTACTCGGAGCAAGCAGAAGAAAACCGGATGCCTAATCAGCAATTCAGGCAGGATCTGATAGATCAGCTGTCTGCCAAAGGGACACCCCGACCTGCTGCAGCGATGACACCGACTTATGCTCCATCACGAGTCGAGACGCCAGCGCCAGATGTCTTTGTAAATCTGTCTGCAATCGTCACTGAGCCTGGCTGGAGCTTCGGTAATGTGGAAAAGAGTGGGAAGGCTTGAGCAATAACTATGAGCTGTCGGATCCGGGGCGGGGGCGGGGGGGGGGCGAGGGTGCTGTAAGTAATTTTGTTTACAGATTGTCAAGATGAGATTTCCAGTCACTTCTTGGCTAGAGTTTTACCGACTGTTTCAATTAGAATGACAGCTCACTATGTCTACTTCAACTCGCGATTAAATTCACGATAATATCACTGTGTTCATGGTGTTGAGGTGAGGCAAGATCTCGCTAATCGGGCAACATCGATCGGACCCATCACGCTAGCCATGTTCGATTACCAAGTGACGTCGTCGTCAGTCGCGCTACGCTCAGAGCTTGACGCGTTCCTCACCCATCATGACTGGCAGAAACAATTGCACATCTGTACACCCCGAGATTTTTTGGCGTGTCCCTCCTCTTCCCTCCGTCATACCTTGATCTTCTTTTTTTTTTTGATGATACGTTCTGTACAAACGTTTTGCCCTTCTCGTGCATATCGAACAATACAACGAGCGCCACTTTTCTTGCATAGCTTTTGCACATTTCCCTATCTTACCGTCATGCCTCCAAAGCGGAAGGCCTCAACCGCAGCTGCGTCGCCAGCGGCGGGTGAAGCACCTGTGGAACGGTCAAAGATGCGCCGCTCACAAGTGCCTCTGCCGCCGAAAGCTGCAGCAAAGGGCAAGCAACTGCCACGTCGACAGTCATCCCGTGGGGGTGCTGCAGTTACGAATCCAGATGTCAATCCTGAGGTGCTTGACGCGCCCAATGCTCTGCGGGCTTCTCCTGATGGGCACGAGTGCGCCGACGAAGAGACCCACCTGCACCAGCACAGCATCGACGCCGACAGTGCAGTGAACGGCGTCGATGCAGACCCAGCTAAGCCTTCAACCTCGCAGGATGCAACCACGGAGGTTAAGACGGTTCCAAGGAACAGTGCCGAGAGCTTTGACGAAGCTGGAGCCACTTCTGCAGCGCCAGGAGCCGACAGAGCCAAGAGAAAGAAGGCTGGCGCAGCGCTTGTGAAGACAGAAGGTGGAGATAGCAATATCACGCCCACAAATGGCGTTGTGGGGAGTACTGCCCCTGCAGAGGATGCGGGTGTAACTGGCGATCCTGAAGCGGAAGGGTTAGACGGCGAAGAGGGGGACGAGGTGGAGCTCAAGGAGGCCTTCGCACGGCCGCCTCCTGTGCATTCTGGATACCTTCCTCTTCCGTGGAAGGGGCGGTTGGGATATGTACGCCCCTGCATGACGCCATGCAGTCTTACCAAGCTAACATGCACGCCAGGCTTGTCTCAACACCTACCTTCGAAACGCCAATCCTCCCGTGTTCAGCTCCAGAACGTGCCGAATCGCGAGCATCATCGAACATCGACACCCTTTGAAGGACACATCTCAGCCCGAGCATGCAACCAAGAACCGCCCTGATAGGGATCAGCCAGCTGATCATGCACGAGGACAAAAGTATGTGGAAGAGATATGCTTAGCCAATGTCCGAGACGTTATCAAGATGGTTAGGTGGAATGACAGATACGGCATCAAGTTCATGCGTTTAAGCAGCGAGATGTTTCCGTTTGCCAGCCACGAGGAGTACGGGTACAAGCTTGCGCCCTTTGCCTCGGAGGCACTCGCAGAAGCTGGCAAAGTCATTGGAGAGCTCGGCCACAGAGTAACCACTCATCCTGGCCAATTCACCCAGCTGGGCTCCCCGCGGAAGTCTGTCATTGACAATGCCATCCGCGATCTTGAGTATCACGCTGAGATGCTGTCCTTGCTAAAGCTGCCTCCACAGCAAGACCGCGACGCCGTTATGATCATGCATCTGGGCGGTGCGTTTGGTGACAAGCCTGCCGCTTTGGAGAGGTTCCGTCAGAATTACGAAAGACTCTCGGACGGAGTTAAGAAACGCCTCGTCCTTGAGAACGATGATGTTGTGTGGAACGCTCACGAACTGCTTCCCATGTGCCAGGAGCTTAACATTCCTTTTGTGCTTGACTTCCATCACCACAACATCCTCTTCGATAACACAAAGCTTCGAGAAGGCACAAAGGATGTGATGGACATGTATCCTGCCATTCTCGAGACTTGGTCAAAAAAGAATATTACACCTAAGATGCACTACTCGGAGCCATGTCCGGGTGCCATCACTGGTAGGGATCGAAGGAAACATTCACCGCGTGTGATGACCTTGCCTCCTTGTCCAGACACAATGGATCTGATGATAGAGGCAAAAGACAAAGAGCAGGCTGTCTTCGAGCTCATGCGGACGTTCAAACTACCAGGCTTTGAGAAGATCAATGACATTGTTCCGCATCAAAGACTGGACGAGAACAGGCCTTGGAAGCCGAAGCCCAAGAAGAAGCCCAAGAAGAGCAAGAAGACGGACGATCTTGAGGACATTGACATGAAGCTCGAGGAGGCAGAGGAGGAGGATGTCCCACCTCCCGTGGTGCCTGACGACGAGGTGGGCATGGGTGGGCCTGAGGGCCGAGTGTACTGGCCGCCCACGATGGAGGAATGGCTTCGGCCACCGAAGCGCATAATCAAGAAGAAAGAGGACGGCGGCGCTACCCCCGCCAAGAAGAAGAAGACTGCAGCCACCGATAATGCCTCCGTCACTAGTGAAGCTGCAGGCCTTGACGAAGTCAAAACTCCAGCTAAGAAAGCAGCGCCTAAACGGGCCGCTAGCTCAACGAAGAAGACACCGAAGGCTGTCCCTACGCCCTCTCCATCTGATGACGATGATGGTCTCAGTTCGCCGCCGCTCAGCGATTTGGGCGAGGAGTACGAGGCTCCTGCCGTGCAGAAGCGAGCTGCACGTCCCACGCCTGCACGGAAGAAGTCAATTAGAGCCGCGACCAAGGTGAGCTACAAGGAGGAAGACGCCGACGAGATGAGTATGTAACGGCACATGATAGCAACATCCGAAGGTCGCAGAAGTTTGGGACCGGTAATTGAATCTCGGGCCTTCATATGTATTATCGTTAATTATCACGAGCCGTCAAATGTTGTTGACCGAATCAAATGTCACTGAAATTGACAAAAATCCTCCTATTTTCCTACCCCCCGGCTCCCTTCGCTAAGCCTCCCGTACCGCTGTTAGCCAGGGCTTCCTAGCCTCGGTTTCCCAGCCTCCTCCGCAGCTGTCCGCTTCTAAGCTTCACACGGCTAGTAGCATCTTACACATCATCTACCTTCCTAACACAGATAGCTCCGAGCTTCCCACGATACTCCAAGACATCAACATCCATTGCGTTGGATGCCTCCTCGACTAGAAGCAGAGCAATATGCACAGGCATCTAATTACGAAGCCAATCTCGAGCACGAGTTGAAGCCACAAAACAACATGGGTTTTCGATGACGCCCCCGTTGCGAGGACCATCAGCCCTGCTCTGTTATCGAGGATTCGAGGCACGGCTCGCCTCGCGATCCCAAGGTCCGACGGCAACCGAGGCATTCCGCGTGCTTCGCTGCGACCTTCCATCGCATATCCCACGACCGCAATCCAATGAAATGCCCCGCGGCAAGACGCTATCGAAAGATGCACGACATTTGAATAAGCTGTTGATGCAGCGAGGTGTACCTGTCACAGTACAGTACGTGTGCGTACATGCATGCCCAGTCACCGCCAACCTCTGGAGAAATAGCTGCATGTCGTTCTAGTTCGAAGCGCGTGCTCTGGAAGCCTGCTAATGGCAGTTAGTTCACGCTGATACTTGTAATGCACACACTACCCAGTATCCTATGATAGGCTATACGGCACCGCTCTCCTTCGATCGTCACATCATACATGGGCATCAAGTGCCTTCGGGGTTTCTGCCGAATGAGTCGCATACCCGTCCGTTACTGAAACGAGGGGTTCAGGGACGGCTGTGTCCTTCCTCGTACTGTAAGTTCCGTATTATACGAGCAGTCCATAGTGTCCATAGGTATCCGCTTAATACGAGGCTGCGATCTACCTCAACGGTCTTGAATCTGTTAAAGGATATCCACCAATAAGGCAACCGAGCACGCAATCATTGATTTGCTCGCTCTAAGCGGCTTTCATGTCTTGCGGTGGGCACATTATCTGAGCCCCACTGGACCTTTTCATATCTGACCTTTGGATCACCGCGACATGCATGCACGGACAAGCGAGCTGCAGCAGCGGGAAGTGAGCAAAGGTTGACCAGCCGGCCAGCCACACGTTCTCGCACATGCTATTGCAACCAACGCATGCTATTGCAGCAAAGCAGGAACAGCCTCGACCCCCGAAGCTAGACGATGCACGCCTGCAAAGAACATTCCACATGTGTTCGAGAAAACAGGTTCGCAGCCCACACGATAAGGCACCACCGTTCACATGCTGCCGCTGATATGCAGGCGCTCGCGGACACTAGCGCGGCGAAGCTAGGCCTCCAGGTCGATGCGTTCCAGAAGCGAGGCGCAAGCGGACGGCAGGGGTCTCCATCAAGCGCTAGCGACCAGCTGTGCAGCAGATGGGGTGGAGATGAGCGGGGCAAGACACGGCAAGGCAGCATAGTGGGATGTATTAATGTTGGGGGTTCTGTCTGTAGGAAGTTCGTGAGGTTTACTTCTTTGGGCGCGGTCGCTGCAAGCTGGATGTTAGGAGGCTGTGATGTCGGCAGAACGCGAGAAGCGCTGGCAACAAGACGGGCTGATGCTCAAAATGGATCGACCTTGTTCGTCTTGGTCAATGGTTGCAGCTCGAATCGTGATCACATTCCCAAAGGATGAGAGATGACTCAAAGTGAAGCCATTGTGTAAGAAGGATAGATCCGCAAGGCGAGTACAACGCTCCGTGAAGGATGCGGCCGTTGAAAGGATTGCGGATGTTGACGCAAGACGGGCGGCAACGTACCGTGAGATAGGGTCAGCGCTTGGGCAAAGTATACTCATGCCGGTGGCGGTAGTTCTCCGACTGAACGAGCAGTGTGGGTATGTTGCAACCGACCATCTGTCAGATCCTGAGTCTCTAGAGCGAACGAGCAAACAAATTGAGGTTTTCAGCGAGATCCTTGTGACCAGTGCTGCGGTGCTAATGGTTTCCTCGTTGCTTTCTTGCTCGCGCTTGCTATTCCAGGTCAGTGTCACAAGGTAGGGTTAACCAAGCCATTCTCAGCAATGCCTCAATTACATCAGCAATCCGCCTGGATGAGACACACTCAGCAACACAAGATTGCTCATATCTTGCATTTACCCACGCAGGTTATTACGATAAACTATATGTTCAAAACAACACAATGAGTGCAAGCAATGTCGTTACAGGTTGATAAACATAACATCGTGTCGGCACTTCAGCAGTCTTCTGGAGTAAGACACCTTGTTCAGCGATTGATGCGTAAGAAGTTCGCATCTGAGCTCTCTGCTGTTTTTCCACGTCTATTATCAGTGAGAATGTTCGACAACAATACGACTGGCTTGCAGCTCACAGCAGAAATAATCCGCATTTTTCACCTGTAGAACAAGATGCAAGTCAAGTGGAGGGTTTCGCGGTCGACGGTCAGGTACGACGATATACCTCAGATGGGTGGGACATCAGTGACGATCCGTTCGATGAAGGTGCAGTTGAGCTACATGTCGACTACACCTTCGCTGCACAAATAATCACACAATGCCAGTGGATCTAATCACAGCCCGGCATAGAGTGAAAGTCGAAGTTCCTGGGCGAGTATTTGCCAGTGACACCGTCATCCTCAACAGAAGCCAGGACCTCACCGAAAGAAGCCATGACCTCATCTACTCCACTTGATTCAACATCATCCCAAAATAAGGGCAGTATCCCGGAGTCAGATGCGGACATACTTGCCCCCCGGGAGAACTGAACGGTCACATCTTCCTCACTCTCGGTGTATGCAACTGCGATCCAGTACCTTCTGAGGACACGGGTCCCATCATCATAGAATTGACCGCCCGATAACTAGACAAGCTCGAGAAATAGGCTCGATAGGAGGTTTACAGAACAACCGAAGCGTGATTCTCGTATTCATATTGGTCGCCGGGTGTCAAGCGTGATAAATTCGCTTGCTAGACTTGCAGCATGAGTAAAGACACTGTGTAAATGCGGCGGTAGGGTTGGAGTTCGTCTTTGATGCTACCTCTGCTACCAATACTGCGAAGATCGAGTACCTGGCAAGGTCGATTCAAATACTCGGTTTGTGGTGGACTAACTTGAGGCGGTGACAGAGCAGTCAATGAAAGTGAAGCACAGCGAAGCACCTCCGAGGAAAAAGTATGTCGGGCGTATCTCGGTCGTGTATTCAGACTTTGTTTCCGCTTCGAACATTTGTCAAGTGGATTACTTCAACCATCTTCTGCTTGACGGCGATATTGTGGAATCGTGGAATGGCGTTGTCTACTACGTCATCACGGCTTTGTCCATCCAATCAGTAACAGGCAAGCCGCGCCGGCCACACCGGCAACAGCACCCTCCAGCTTGACCAGAAGCAGCACACTCATCCGAAACACTTGTCTTTTCGTGACGATGCGCCCATGTAGAGAGAAGACAATACGAAGAGCTATCTGCGCCACTTTGTCACAACGGAGATGACGAGCAGCGGCCCCACATCAACTCCGCTGACCCTGGAATTACGGGCGCGCCATGTCTGCGTCCCTGAAACGTTGCGCTGCTTCGTACTTCTTGCTGTTTACGTACAAAATTGTTTCCCCACAATGTCACATGTTCAATCTCTATGTTTACGTTCACCCATATTACCGCATTGGGTAACTTGCTCGACATATAGGCCAGGAGAGAGATGCGGTCACCTATGCTACCGTTGTAGATGGGCCCTGCATCACAGTCCGTCTTCTACGCTCAAGACTCGCGTGCGCATCTCCTGAAGATCTCTCCTAACGCGTGCCTAGGCACAGCTAGCACATGAGTATAGCGACCCTCTACGGCCTTGGCCCTTCGGTCTATTTTCGATGCGGACCGACACGGATGTCTGGATCCGCGCTCACGTTGTGGTATGTTATTGGGTCCTTACTCTGGACCTGAATACCACCCTTTTGGGCACTATAACGATCCACCGGGCGCTTGGAATTCCTTTGCACGCCGGCTGCTGTCCACCTGTTTCTCTCCGATGAGGATGCAACCACGGAGATTGACTCAATGGTGCGCATTCATGCGAAAGGTAGAGGTGGGAATATACTGCCCCTGAGATCCATGAGGCATCGGCGAAACAGTGGCTTTTTCGCGACAAGGGCATGGGGTAAGCTGTCGTTCCGTTCCCGTGCCGCAACAAAAGCAATTCGGAGGCTGTCACTATCCGCAGTCACTATGCGCAAGAGTGACACCAAAACGGGTCGGTTGCATTTGAAGTCTCGGCAGCAAGCACAAGCTGACTGCTTGCTTGCCCAGCTCGTCGCGCAGCTTCACACGTGCAACCAAGAAGCTGAGCATTGCAGAGACTTGGAGTTCTACACAAGATCCACAGTACCTGGCAGAGATCTGCACCGATCCCTCGAACGGTAAGCCGGAGAGCGGCGGGAGCAGGGAAACCCTTCACCAAAGCAACATTACCAAGCATTGCGCAACGCGCCATGCTCAAGAGAAGCAAAGCCACGACAACGCAGACTCTTCACAGCCACACATCTCAGAGTTCGGGGAGCCCTATCTTTGCGCGCTCTGAAGGCAACACGAGCAGGCGTCTCCTGCGAACGCTCATCACGGCGTGGCCGAAAACTCCCGCTTACACATCTTATTGCCGCCCTCGCCACGCCAACCACGCACAGCAGACCGTTGCTTGGCAGCATCCGCTACGCGGTGGAACATCGACTGGGAAGCTGTCGCGAGGCCGTCATGTATGAGTAGGTGGCTGAGGGGTAGTCCCAGGGGATCGGCAAACATCGACTCGTGCGGGTGAGGCACGAGTGCTAACTGGCTGAGTTGAAGAGTGCCGCAGATTTGGTGAGGCTGTGAGTTGACGAGTTAAGGACATGAGCGAGGAACGCTCACGATGGGAGGGTCCTGCTGTGGTGTGATGCACGAGGTCGTTCTTGTGGGACCGCCCGTTCACCGGTGGGTAAGCCTGTGCTACGAATCCGGGGTGTGAGACGGCTTTCAGCATCGCTCCTGCAGATTGTCAAGCCATGCCGTAATATGCCATACACACAGGGTGAGGGATAAGGGAACATGCTTAGGAATAAACTCTATAGAGTAGAATAGTGACGCTTTCATACAATTCGTTATTCAATAGCAGATCAAGCTGCTTCATCGTCGCTTGGGTACCGATCGATACCCATAACACCTGGCGATATATACAAACAATCAACGTTATCGCTCGACGTATCAATACTTTTGGCCGAACCAATGCAAACCCCGGCTTCATGCAACAGACGCGCGGTCCCGCTGCGCCCCACCCTAGATCAGATGACAATGTATTCCCCATCGATCCGGTCCATCGCTTTTCTCCATCGAAACGCCTGCTGAGATGTACCAAAAGAACCCTGTCGGGGACCCTGCAAGTCGCTATCGAACCCCTCATCATCATCCTGCCATACGCGTTCAAGCACTTCGAGACCACTGAGATTGTTGAAGAAGCCGCTCTCGCGTTGGATCTCAACACAGCGCTGTCGTACAACGGCGCGATGCTCAGGATCGACACACTCAGTGCCAACGATGAACAGCGGCCAGAGTAGAAACTTGTTCACGCAGCTAGTGATGCCGATCTGTGAAATGTGGTAGAGGCCTTGCGCAACAAGGTTCTGGAAATTGAGTGAACCAGCTGGGAGTGTGGGATGAGCCAGGCGTTCAGTGTAGAGTAGAGCTGCATAGCGGAAGCTCTCGCTGATGTGTAGTAGTGCGGCTTCGTTAGGAGACATAGCAAGCATAGACGACGTTGCTTCGCAACTGTCTGCAGCGTTCTCGCCCGCGGCACCGAACTCCCACTCTTGCAGGCGGCCTCGAACGTCATTCCACTCAATCCAAAAGGGTGAGCGTGGATCTTCCCGCGCGGATGCAAACGGATCCTGGAACTCGACGATTGGAGTGCCCCAGCCATTACCATCGACGTGATCAAAATTGAAAGAATAGAAATCGTTAATCTTCTTCGGTCGTGGAGAAGATTGAGGCGTGTCGTCGTTGTCGCGTACAGGTCGATTTTGGCTCAGTAGATTGAGCCTTCCAAGTCGAGCAATCAGCTTGAAAAGGCGGCCTTCGCAGCCAGAGTGATGCTCTAGAACGCCAAGGTTGGCGGTGAGGTTCATCATGTCCAGTGAGTCACCGCGGACTTCGATTTCACGGTCGTTAACGGCCGCTGTCATGACGTCGAACCATGTAAAGAAAAGCTCGATCCATCCTACGAACTCAGACTGTATTGTCCTGTCGCGCATGGCAAGTAGCTTCTGTACGCCTGCTAGCTGAGTCTTGAATTTTGTGAACCCCGAGTCGCAAACGTGGAACAAGCAGAGAATGAGGAGCGTGGCTAGAACGGAGTCGTCCTGCGAGCCGTTGATATCCACTAGCTTCCTATTTAATAAGACAATGGACTGCGCCTTATAGTGCTTCTCCTCGCTACTCGGCTGGCCATGCATTTCTCGTAGCTCCGATGTGGTCATTTGAGAGTATGCATGCTCTGGAATAAGGCGGTAGTCTCCAGATGCGCTCAGTCGCTTTCCCTCCAGACCTCCACGCATGCGCATGTTGTTTGTTGCAAGCGCGGCGATAGCATTCTGGAGTTCTTTGTTCTGCATGGCCAGGTGGATGATATGCATGCGGTATGGATTTGATGGGCCATCAAAAGCCACCAGTACCGGGCATATAAATTTGTCGTAGTAGTCCATGAGGTATAGCATCCGAGGGGAAAGGGGCGAAGCGATGGCAGGGCTCTGAGGAATAGATGTGGTGAGCGAGAGTACGTCGAGAGACAGGGGGCCGGAACCGTAAGAAGACATAGACGTACCCTCCGATGGAAGAAAAGAGAAAGCTGGCTGAGACAACGCAGTATAACTCGAGCTTACATCCCCTTCCGCAAAAGCATCATGATACACAACAGGACCCATGCTCTGCTGTGCCGAGCTCACCTCGACAAAATCATGTAGGCTCTGGTCTGAGCTGACGCTGGAGCTCATGTCATCCGCCATGGGTAATGATCGAGGAGCCTCGTGGAAGAAGCCGTCCATTGAGCCGATCTGTGCCTGGTCGTAGGAGTGTATGGGCGAATACCGTGGGATAGAGGGATCTGCAAAGGGGAACTCATCTGCAGGAGTGTGCGGGTACTCTCCAGGGGATGGGAAGTCGCTGTCGCTGTATGTGCCCAGCGAAGCGGTCGAGGCTGACAGACCCCCTTCATCGAAAGGCAGATGTATTGAGGTATGTAACCTCTGGAGAGGGCCCCTGCTGAGCTGCGATGGCCTCCTCATCTTTGAGGTATGTGAATGCATCATATCGAAGTGCTCTCCGTGTGATTGCATCGGGAACCCAAGTGGGGTCGACGGCGAGGGGATGGGGATGGGGCTGGTTGGCCCGAAATACTGGTATTCTTGCGGGGCCGAGTATATGCTGCCAGGGCTCATGGGACTTGTAGGCGAGTGGATACCGAAATCGACGCTTGCTCGGCTGTTGAAGCTAGACGAATGACGGCTGGTGCTGGTGGAGCCATTGGTCGCGGACGTGGATGCGTTCGAGTCTTTCCGTGTGGTATTGGTAGTGGTGGTGGATGGTGATTTGGCAATGGGTAATGACATGCCTCGAAGCTTTCCACGACTGGCAACTCCGACTCCCCAAGTCAGAGTTGTACGGTATCCAGTGCATTCTTTGCCAATCTCGACACACTGTCCGCAGTATGGCCGTCTCCGGTCACACTTGACTGAGCGCTTTTTGCAAGAGAAGCAGTCCTCAGTAGCTCCAGTGGCTGGCGCTCTTCTTCTCCTCTTCTTAGGTGCGGCGGCTGCATTGTTGCTATCGTCGACCTTCTTGACCTCAATGGGTTGGGTGGTGGTAGGCGAAGCGACAGCCATGATGGGTGATATGAGTAGTGGTGATAGTGGTCGTTACAAGTGCTAACAATGGTGCATCTGTAGTCGAGTGTCGTGCAAGGTATGTGTAAGAAAGATAGACAAATGGACGAGGGGCAATTCTGAATGAAGCATAGAGAGGCGCATCAAGGTGGGTAAGTATTATTTGGCTCTCGACGGGTAAGGGTAGAAGCTTGGTCCCCCAAGATGATAAGGTCAGGGCTCTAGCTGGCAGGGGCCTGTCGGTGTGCCAAGATGTAGGATGCAAAATACCGCGGCAAACTGGACGCTAGGATACTATGAGCGGAGGGAGGGTCATCTTGAGATGTGCATGAAGGTTGAAGCCTGCAGCGAGTCGGCCGGGTGCCCGCATGTTCGAAGCAGCCGCTACGAGGCTTTGGTCTGGCAACCCCTACTACACCCCACACACGGACGGCGAATTACAGTCCCGAGTGGATTGTTGGTCGGGTTACATCGTGGAATAGGTGTTGCACCCCGGTCAGAAGCATGGATTGTGGATGGCGACAGTGGTTCACCTGCAGGACTTTGAAGGCTGGACGCCACGGAGCGTCCACCAATCAGAACTCGTGGTGGATATGATCTACTACCGGCTGCTAGCTTCGGAGCAACCTGCAAGTTCAGCCATTCAGAGAATTGCACCGGGTATGCTGGCAAGGAAGGGCTCAATGGGCCCTGCTCGGCTGGCAAGCTTCTGCAAAGCTACCGCTAATAGCGTCAGGTCCGCCGCGGGCAGCGTCAGATCGTCAGCGAATGACCGGCAAGCAGGTGAGAAACGGAGCCGACCGAGACACCGTTTCGAAGCTGCACCGAAGCTGTGTAGAAGATAGCAGCGCCAGGCGCTCACCACTTGGAGGACACAGCGAAAGCCGCCCGCTGTAAAGCGTCCGCCAAGGCGAAAGCCTTCCGAGCGGGCGAGGCGAGGTTAAAGAGACGGCTGCTCTTCACCGTCATCACCCCGCGACAAACACCGGCCGTTGATTCTTGCGCGAGAGGAGGATTTCTGCCGCACAACTGGTGGTGTTTGTGAACGTGATGCAATCTGCAACAGGACGCACGCGAGCGGCTGCACGCGCGAACAGACGTTGAGCGATGAAGCGCAGATCCAGATGAGGATATTGCGATGACATCGAGGGGGCCGCGGGAAGTAGCAGGAATGATGCAGACGATGCACGTAACGCCTGGGTTGTCTGCTGGTCTGCCAACGATGTCTGTCGCCCGGCCCTGCATGCGCTGTTCGTGCTCCGCAGAAAGCTCTTGGCGAACCGCTCTCGTGGGTTGCTGCTGACTTTGATAACACCCATGCGGGCCTGATGTGAATAAGATATGATCATGGCAACTTGTGCAAGCAATGCAGCCCTCCACACGCGCAACTGGCATCAGCAGTGGCTGCGCAGCAGCGACATCACAGTTGATGGAGCTCACTGCCTGTCGTTGTCACAGCCCACGACTCCACGCACGCTGTACTCCTAAAATGTCTCAGGTCGGTCCCGCGAAAGATTTGCGACTGTCATGAGAAGTGCTCCACCCGGCGATCTTTCTATCGAGCAGCCAATGCCGGGTGGCTGAGTACCACTCCGCTGCTACTGCTCAGGCTGCGGGTATCTTGGTTTCTTGGTTGGCGCTCATCTCCAGTGAACGGCTGGTTTCATGCAGCACTGGCGCATGGCTGCCCTAACCTACACCCTAACAAACAATCTCCTTCAGAACGGCGCGTTTACCTAGATGCGCCCTCTCAGAACTTTCTTTCGACGGCTCGCTCTTCTGACCGATGATTGAACCGTAAGTTTTCCGCTTTGGTAGCCGTGTACGTGCCGTTGAAGCCAAGTGACACGCATCGGCCAGAGATACCACTTTGGCGCTCGTGTATGCTACAGCCTTGCTCCACCCACTCAGCAGTTTTTTGTAGGTAACAAGCACTCAGACACGTCCCGTCAGGAGGCACATCGTGTCTACTAGACAAGGTTTCTTCCCCAGGTCTCCTTTTGCTAGCCGTGTGTTCCTGGAGCAGTGACGCCCAACGACACTGGTGTCTTCAAGTGTGCGCGGGGTAGAGTTTGAACTCTGGGGAAACAAGAGCCATGCCTGCAGAGCGGCGGCGAGGCTCTTGGTGGACTTCTCGAAGCCTCTTGTAAATTTAGACCAGAATTGCCTTGCGTGCTTTGCATTGCTCGGCCGGGAAGGAATCTTCCGTGGATCCTGAGCCCAGTCCATCGCTGCACTTTCTCAGAGCTTGACTCGATGAGTCTCACGGTGTCATGTCGGCAGCCGCTCTGCACCTGCGTTGCCGACGACATAGTAGGCAACGATATGTAGCGTTCCCCGATGCCGATAATTCTTATCGTGGTCTGGACGAAGATCCACAACGTACAAATAGATTGCAGAGACCCTTCAACGATCAGACGTTGTTTCGACGACGATCGCAGGCTCTGGACAAATTACTGGATTTATGCTGGGTGGGGACAGGCGCTGATATCTCGTAGCGAGCAGACCAAAATGCGCCTCGGACGGGTCCCAAACCCGGCCGAGGGTAATTCTCCCGGTATTACTCGGGAGCAATTCAAACGTCGCTGCGTGGAGCCTCGTCCTCATCCTGCCCATTACCCGGTATGATATTCACAAAATAGCATTCTGCACCGAGAAACGTTCCTTTGAGACTCCCTCCGTGGTCAAAAGCATTTGTTGAGGTGCGTGCGACTGGAGGGAACCTTGGAAATTGAATGTGCAAAGTGCCGGGTTATCTCGACGCCGGCTCTACTGGTACAGCGAGATGGGAGCTAAAGATATTTTTGCACCCCACAACGCTCTAAGATTTAGAGTCGCGACACGGACAGTCTTGCAGTTAGCGTCGCGATACTCGACCAGCGTTGAGCGCATTCGGTGCTGAGCCATGAGGGTGGTCGCGCGACAAGTTGCTCTTCGTGAAAGAGCGGTGAAAATATCCAGTGGCGTCATGTTCCTGACACTGTCAATTGAAGTCTGTGCAGTCACATATGACGGGCACGGTCACTTGAGATGTCGACATGCGGAAAGTCCATTAGGTGATTCCTCAGGCACATGTCAAAGCCTTTCCGTGAGCAAAATTTGCGCCAACCTCCTCTTGGCTAGATTCTGGCTTTGTGGCTTATGTAACATAAGCTTCAACGGACTGCAAGTTGTCCGGGAAACAAAGATGAAGTCCTCTGCTCAATTGTGCTTGCTCACGGCTCTCGTTCGTGTTCGAGCTTGCTGTGCAGTCGCAAATGCCAAGCACTGTTTTTCGTCCACGACATTGGTACATGGTACCGAATGCTTAGCCTGCAACTGCCAGTACGTGCCCTCGCACAGCACTGCCGAAATCTGGGGAAGGGAGCACTGTCAAAATCCACCTGGCTCTTCCAATCATCCAGATTCTGTTGTGTAACAGTTTGTGGGGAGTTGCATTGTAGATGCGCGGCTGTCGAAGGTTCAAGGAAGGCCCAAGTGCTGCTTGCAGGAACCACGTCCAAGCTCCCTCGGCTCAAGGCACGCTTCCCCACATCCTGGGTCGATCGCTTGATGGCAGCTCTCACCACCACGCTATTATCCCATACTGTTTCCGCATCCAGGCCTCAATTGCCCTGCTTGCTCCGTGATTACCCCAAATTATGTCTTCGAAGTTTATTTGGCTGCGCTCTGCGCGCCTCGCCGCCCGGCACCCGTGTCAGCGACGGGCATTTGCCTCGGCCGCCTCTAGCCGTGATGCCGTACGGATTGTAGAAGTTGGGCCAAGAGATGGGTTGCAGAATGAGAAGAAGGCTATCCCTCTGGCGACGAAGATAGAGCTCGTCGAGAGGCTGGCGCGTACCGGGCTGAAGACCATTGAGGCAGGGTCATTTGTGTCGCCGAAATGGACACCTCAGGTAGAAATAGGCATCTAAGGTGCTCCGCTTCGATACTAATGTCTTCGTAGATGGCAAACTCGTCAGAAATCCTCCAACACGTTCTCCGTAACACACCTCAATCACCCGTGCCTATCACGTACCAATGGCTCCTTCCAAATGCGAAGGGGTTCGATAACTTTCTGAAACTGTGGAACGCGCAGTCGTCTACAGGGCAAGACGCATATCCGACGCCACCACCATCGCCTGGGCCAGACGGCGGTCCAGCACTGAACACATCTTCGGAGGACCCCAACGCTTTGCCGTCAGCGACATCAAGCGCCGAAGCCATGGGCAAGGAGCGAACATCCAGCTCAGCCGGCGGGACCGTGCATGAGATCTCCATCTTCACAGCGGCGACCGAGTCATTCACACAGAAAAACACAAATTGCTCCATAGAAGAGTCGCTCAGGCGCTTCGAGCCTGTCATGTCGAAGGCCAAGGATGTGGACCTAAAGGTTCGAGCATACATCTCGGTCGCTCTTGGATGCCCATACGAGGGCCCAGACGTTGACCCACACAAGGTTGCTGAGCTGGCGATCAGTCTGTTGGAGATGGGTGCAGATGAGATTTCGGTGGCAGATACGACGGGCATGGGCACTGCACCGAAGACAGCGAAGCTGCTAAAGACGCTGGATGCTGCTGGTATTGACAAGCATGATCTCGCCCTGCACTTCCACGACACTTACGGTATGGCCTTGGTCAACTCGGTAGTGGCGCTCGAGCATGGCATCCGCACCTTCGATGCTGCAGTGGGTGGGTTGGGAGGCTGCCCCTATAGCCCAGGCGCGACCGGCAACGTTGCAACTGAAGATCTGGTTCATCTGTTCCACAGCTTGGGTATGTCCACTGGATTAAACATGGAAGAGTTGTCAGAGATTGGTGAATGGATCTCTGCAGAGCTCGAAAAGCCGAATGAGAGCAGTGCCGGTAAGGCTACATTGGCTCAGATGCGGAAGTGAACAAAACAGAAGAACAAAAAGTGATGGCCTACTTCAAATCAACGAAAGCTCTTGTGCTGAATGATAACCGCTCCACGACTCACACCCTTTGCAATAAGTGACCTTTATTCCGTCACAGCACACGCTGCAGGGCACACCCTCAGCATGCCAGTCTCTCTATGTCGATTTTGCAGTCAGACTCGGCGACAATGAGAATAGAGGGTACTGGGACTCGTCGTGACTCGTTTGCGCCTTCTCCTTTTACCAGCTTGTGTCTGTTGCCATCGTCACCTCGTTTCAGACCATTTCACTGTCACTACTGACGTATAGTTACTAAACCTTCTAGTGCTGCCCGTATACAACCCCCTTGCTGAACATTGATCGGTGTGGGTTAACGCTATGTGTCCAAGGTCGCCAAACTGGCGCCTTTTTTGCCAGACCTGCCTGCTGAATTACTGCTCAGAGTCGTCGAAAGCCTAAAGTTTTAGTGGGAATAAGATCTCCTACTCGAGCGCCTCCGGTCACCAGCGCGCAGAGTAAGTAGAAGTTAGTCTATCATCTTGGAACCAGTAAACCCCAGAACATTCGCTTGATGCTGAATAGACGACAACTGGTGTTACTCCTGACCATCGCCTGAAGACACCTTGGTACTCACATTCGATCTCTTATTTCTATCCCCCAGTCTCTAGTAACCGTGGAGGTATTCTTCTCCGATCTAGAAACAGCGGATGCAAGCGTCGGGTCACGGTAGACTGAGAAAGCGGACCAGCAAGATCTTCTGCAATGGCATTTCAACGATGAAGCTAGGGGCTCCATTACTGACGGTTTTTTCGCAGCATCTCTCAGCCAAGCGCTCTGTAAGGATCCGAAGCTAAATTCAGTAGCAATCGTATTATCATACATCAAGCCCAGACACAAAGTGCTACAAATCAATAGAACTACTTCGGCGCTGCGCAACATCCGTCAGAATCTTCTTGAATACTGTGCTATACCGAGGTCAGCTACTCGAAGAGCTGGTAATAGCTGTGCGCGACGATTGTAGTTGGCCCACGATCCTGGACCCTCTTTCTTCGCTTGAGCTTATCGGAGTGCCGCCGAGTGACAGGGCCTCACTACAGGAGCTACCTCTCGTTTTAGAGGTCAATGTTCCCATAGGTAATTGAGACGAGTCAGGAGCATTCTCGGTAACTGACTCGCATGGACAGTATATTATTCTGCTTACATCTCAGCGCTGGACTACCTTTTCGAAACACTCCAGTTATGATCGACGATGTCCCATTGTAGTTTTTCTCCCAGTTTCTTCAACCATCTGAGCAAGGGCTTACCTCGACTGAGAGTGACGAGCATTGAGCTCACCCACATTGAGACATACTGCCGGTGCCTGCACTTCTACCTAAAAGATAATCAGAGTAATTTATGCGCACTTCCGTCGGCACACATGATCTTTACAAAACCGGGTAAACACCAGCTTGTTCTCGATTCTCTACCAGACGCCTTGGAACTGGCCACATGTGTGCTGACCAAAAAAATAGTGATGGCAGCAAACATCCATTTTGCTCGACATAGAGCAAAATAAATGGGGTGCAGGAGCAATGTACCCGCATCATACGGCTGAGGAGCTGAGAGCATCAGGTGCAGATAAAGGAATAGCGGACTATCGACGGTATTCCGAGATGACGAGTACTCTAGGACCGGTGTGGAAGGACCGGTATCTGAGGTAGGTGAATTAACTTGAGCGAGTTAGCAAAAGGTATGGCTAGAAAAATTTACTCCGTGGTTCCCGCTTGCAGTGTCTATAATCTGCTTTTAACGAGTAGATTTGCCGTTGAGATATATGTAGTGTTCATATCCCCGAACAAAACACCACAGCTCGTCCATACGAAGTCGCAGTCTGATTAAAGTTTTCTGTACAACCGAGTCATCGTCACGAAGCTCGTCCGCAACCATCTCCTTAGTACTCTCCGTCCAATCGCCTATGATTCCTTACATGAAGCGAGTTTTCTCAACCCAAGCTTTCAAAGATACGAACCAACATCGTAACGCATCGTAACGAGAACTGTCCCCAGAAGATCTGTGCCAGCAACCAAGATCATCTGCCGATGCACTGGCAACACAGAAAAGGCAATTAGCGTGACTAGAGGTACCATGGAGAAGGTTCAGACTCCGAAGAAGCTCATGGCAATGCACTGTGCTTTGGTCAGTCATGTGCCTTGCAATCCAGACAGAGTCTTCCCAGCTGCAACGTGCACCACCCATCTCCAGCATAAAGTTCCTCGGATGCTGCAGCTTCAGCAGCGTATCCAAGGCATGCTCAAAGGCATGGTACCACAACCCCCTACTAGTAATTTCCAGCACCCGTTCGAGGAACACGTTCCACCCGCTTAGCGAGCGCGCTTGAAACAACCTTGGGCGATCCACCGCTTCACTATCTTCTCCTCGTAGACAGCATTCTCACCATTCTCGTAGAGACAGCCTCCCATATCCCTACGCCTCGGTCGGGCCGGTAAGCTCCTCTCAAGCCAAATTATCCATTAATACTGCATCACCGACCACAGCTGTGCGAGGTAGGTGCCAGCTCCAGGGTGTGGGGTCCTCATTCGACGTGTAAATGAGGACCAGTGATGGAGGATCGGAATCGGTGATGTTGTCCACCAAACGCGACATTAGGCTCCGCACTGCTTGGTCTTCTTGGAATAACTCGAGCATGTTGATGTTAAGGTAGAGACCGAGGATTTCCAAGCGAGGTAGAGGGAGGTTGTTTGCAGCACTGCGGTGCGCATATTGGAGGGGAGCATGCTGAAAGTGTCCACATTGAGCTATAGTAGTATACTAAGTTGCCTGGAGGAATTTTTGCAACACGAATGTTTTTCCATCATGGATCGAGCGTCTAGGATGAGGTACGGTGGAGCTATTCTGCCTTTAGAGAAGTCGCCTGATGTTGAAGGTGTCTGCCTAATACCTTTCATTATGTGATGGCCGGATGAAACCCAGATGACATCAATCCGTTTATCAGGAATTTGCAAAATGCGACAGCGGCTGCTGAGAAACACGGCAAAAGGTCGACGAGGACTTCACGGGGATGCACGACGCGCAATGTAGTGTACTACACGTCTCGTTGAAGCAAGCGAATCGCGAGCTATTACGATTGAATTATAACTACCAAACAAGGCCTCCTGATGTAGATCTATCCGCTATGAGCCTGGATGTTCAATTTGTACAGTTCGTAGTGGAACTACGCCACGACACCCACTCCATCACATTTCTCAAATCTGACTGCAGTGTCCGCCACATCCCCTTTTTCCTTTTCTATGTAGATGATCTAGTCTCCGCTGCACACGTGGCGTCTACGACCCTTGAGTTTGAAAAGTAGCAAGTCCCGCTTTGTACTAAGCTTCCTTCCTCTTCTCAGACTTATCGTCGCTCCCAAGAACGCCTATGACGTCGTCAACGGGAGCGGATTTGGCGGAGTCGATAAGCTCTATCAGTGCAGCGTCGTCGTGAAAGTTTCTGCTCGCCAGCGTCTCAGCGTGCACTGCTTCTTTCTTGCGTTCCTCGAGCTCTCTCAACTTTCGACTGGTGATCCTGCAGTGCATTGGGCTTGCTGATCGCGGGAGCGCCCAAGCTGCCGCCGAACCAGCTTGTACCGGGGGTCACGACAGTCGCTTGCACTGGTTGACTGGAGCTGGAATAAGGGGAAATTGACGCCACCAGATTTGCATCGTTGGATGAAGTGGTACCTGGAATAGAAGATGCAGTTTGAGCCGGCTGACTCGATGTGACGGGCTTTGACGAGGAAGGGTTTGAGTTGGCGAACAGTCCAGCAAGAGGTCGTGACGGAGAACCGGAGGACTGTGCAGTCTGATATATCAGACCAAAAGCGTTGGAATGCGCTACCGGTGCGGACGGATTTGAAAAGCTGAACAGGCCGCTAGGTCGTGCTAGAGGGTCTGATGGCTGAGCGGACATGGCGCAGTCCGGCTGTGTGGCAAAACAATGATTTGACTGAGCCCGGGGCCACGTCTGGGGAGGCTGCTGAGAAGGGAGCGCACCACCACCAAAGAGAGTGCCTCTAGAGGCAGGAGGGGGAGGCGAATTATCTGACTTGCTCGTAGCACCACCAAAGAGCCCGCTGGACGGTTGCGGTGCGGCAGCAGCGAATGGATGCTCTGAAGACGAACCAGTGGGTTGTCCGAAGCCCCTAGAGACTGTTGGCTGCGTAGAAGTAAGCGCCGGATCCCTCTTGACCTTCGCTGCTTCTTCTGGTGGTACTCGGCAAAGAATCGTATGTTGATGTTCAGACTTGCAGAATTCTTGGAAATGCACAATCCACTTGGTCTGATCGCTAGGGTCAGAGGCTCCGACTGCAGGACCAAAGCGTGGGCGCGGATCTTCTGTAAGTCCCTTGGATACGGATTGCTGTGGATTCTTCGGTGGAGAAGAGAATGGTGGCTTTGCAAAAAGAGATGCTGAGGCTGTCTCGGACTTGACAGCATTTTCTGGCGATGTCCGACAAAACAGGCTATGTGTATGCTTCGCAGTACATTTTTCATCGGCATATGCGTTGGACATGAGACTTGTATCCAGGAAAGACTGTGTCTGAGTTCCAAAAGGCCTATCGTTGGATGAGGACGGTGGTAAGCCAGGTCTGAAAGCAGCGCTCGCACCACTTGCAGGTCCCCAGACACTTGAGTTGGTAAACGCCGGCGCTTTCCCAGAGTTGTCTACTGTAAAGCCAGCGAAAACTCCGGGTCGACCATAGTACGGAGGAAATGTAGTGTCATCGCCGTTGCGCGGCCTTGGATACCACTTTGCCTGCGATGCATCCGCGGCGGTAGGTGGCGGGAACGCGCATCCAGAACTTCCGAGTCCTGCGAAGAGCGATCTTCCCTGATCTGAGCCAGCGAATCTTCGTCCAGCCTTGTAGTCAGCGAGCCGGATCTCTTCAAGTGACTGGTCTTTGCCATGCCACTCCTTGTTTGCAGTAAGGGTCTGATGGTGCTGAAATTGGTCCTTGGAATCGGTCGGTTCGATGTGTGTGCAGATCTCGCCCTTGTCCTGAAGATGGCGTGAGTATGCGCCTGGCGATGCATAGTAGCATCTCGATCCAGCACCACCTGGGAAGTCGTTGTAGATATGCATCAGTGGGCCCCTGACGCTTTGGAAGGGACCTGTCCCAGATGATGAATTGGCAGGTTGTGCAGGTGCCGAGTGGTTAGTCCCTGATACGGGATTGCCGAAAAGGCTTCTAGGTGCAGTTTCAGGTGCAGGGAAGTTGATTACTGCTTTATCGAAGAGATTACCGCCAACATTACTAGAACCAGATCCGGCAGGGAAAAGATAATTGTTGGTAGGAGGTGTCTGTTGAAACGGTCCGAAGCGCCCCGGAGGAAGGGTTGTCGTAGTGGATATGATGTATATCGCAGGTCTGACTTGCATACAACCCACGACAATTTGCAGATCTACAGGTCTGCCGTATTGTATGGAGACGATGTCACCATCACGTGTCGTAGCCCGTCCTTGCATCAAATCGAGTTGCTGTGGATGGAGGTTGAAGAGTTCGTCCACGATAGAGAACTCAGGCCCGAGACTACGCAACTGAGCCTGCATTGCTGCGTCGTGAAGCCGTAGTGGCTCATCTTCGTATGACAGTGTGCTGGTAAAGCCGGTGTTCTGCACTGTTGGACGGATGATGTAAGCTTCAAGATGCGGCGGCCGGGGCCCAAACAGATTCGACTTGGGCTGGCTGTAGTTGGCAAATCCCGAGTTCGAGGTGACGTTCGCGAAGAGCGAGCTGCTGGGAGTGGGTCTGATAACGCTGGGCTCGGCAAACGTCACATCCCTTGGCTGTGTATTTCCCGGGGGCTTGGTCAAGATGCAGTCTGGTGTGAGGACTGGGTTCACGTGCGATTTTGAACACTTATCTAGTGAGGTCGAGGATGAAGCTGTGTCTTCTTTGGAGGGTTCGCTTCGCGTTGCCGAAGCTGTGGGGAATGTGGGGGAAAATCGCTGCATTTGACTCGATGCAAATGAAACATCTTTGCGCGCCCATATAGAGTGCAGATCAGGATGCTGGAGTGCCTGAGTGAGACGAAGCAGCTCCTGAATCTCGTCGTCGCTGCTGTGAGGTGATTAGTGTGCATTCTCTCAATAGGAAGCGGAAGAACTTACAGACTTTCGATCCGGGACAACGCGGTATGTCGAACTAAGACTATCGTCTTCGAAACAAGATGGGAACACCTCACAATGGTCTCCAACACCTGGGTTCCGTCGTCCAACTGGAAATGCTCCATGTAGTCGTTTGCTTTCTTCTGACTCGCCACAATCCGGAACTCTTCGTCAGCTGTCCGCGCTGTGCGACAGAGAGTCCACAGAACGTCATCGCATTCTTCCATCGAAGACGTGAGGTTTTTATGGTGCTCTTTGGTCCACATTGGCATCCGATCTGTGGCTCCTGAGACACCTCCAAGCAGCAGATCGTCCTCTAGACCAGATAGAATCGTAGCGAGAGCATTGATCTCTAGTATCAGCTCAGTCACGACTGAAGAACTTCTCTGCAGGTAATTGATGGCATGAAGCTTCTGTGCAGTGCTGCGGGCCGCGCCACTAAGAAGCTTTACAGATCGAGGGAACTCATTTTTTTGTGGTTGGAGGTTTGCAGAAGAAGGCGAGACTTCCGGCAGATTGGCAAGGTCTCCATCGGCCATGGCTGCAATGGTCACCTTCTTGCGCATGGGGAGAGGGTGAAGCAGAAAAAGTCAGGAGCGCCTGGGATGGGAAATGGCAGCTGGTCGCGGGGAGACGATACAAACAACACAGAGACTCTCAGTAACAGCGTTAAAACCGACGACTCCAAGGCCCCAGAGCTCGTTGCTGAGATAGCTGAGAAACCGATACTGTCGGCACGCAGGCGCAGCGTCACAACCAGGCTTAACTCAGCTACTTCACAACCTCAACAGAAAAGACAGCAGACCCAAGTAACAAAGACGCCAAAACACACATCTCAATCAACTTATTTATACCCCATCTCAAGGGGAAAAAAGCAGGCAGCCCCAAGGCACCACTAGGCAGCGACTCAACTCAGCCCTGCGGCTGAGAACCACCAGGACGCCTCGCTTGCACGCGCAGCCTTTATCCCTGCACCTCGACGACGCCCGTCCATCAACAAACAAACAGATCACCAAGATCGACGACGCACAAAAAATCAATACACCACGCGCCCACGACTCTCCACCTTGCATACTCGCCACGCCCCAACAACGTGCCACATCCCCACCCACCCGCATGCATGCTCGTCCCAGCCCCTCGTGCCCCAACCTCCTTGCATCGCTTGCGTCGCGCCTTGGTATTGCGAACCACGCAGCAGTCGGGGTCAACCCAGTGCCCCAACGGCTACGGTACGGCAGCATCGCTGTGCGCATCCCCCCAGACACAGACACAGACACGTAGAACCGCGCTTAACAGAGCGCCTCGCTCGTCGGGGATGAGTGGTGTTTCTTGTTTACTGTTTAGACGATCACACATCCGCGGCGGGCCGGGGCGTGCTGTGTGGACCGCAATCTGCTACATGTCAGCAAGGTGTGGAGCCAGGGCCAGGCTGGTGCTCATATTGCGTGATGGTCTGTGGCTGATGAACTCTATGTCGACCTCACTTCTTGCTTTCGTCCAGCTCAAGAACACTATTTGATAGCGGAGCCATCAGTTTCCCCTTCTCCACTCACGATCTGCATGATTCATCGTTCTCGAAGCGCCTGTGATCCGTGGCACCACATCTTGTTGCTCAACGTGGCTGCGAGGACAGTGTCACAGCATGTCATCATAGCCACTCTTCTCGCATGCAGGTTGCAAGACCGTCTCGGCACTATGCGTCATCAGGAATCAAATAGTAACCAGGTTTCATGCGACGAGATCAGATGCGAAAGATGGGACAATGTGATGTGAGTAATTATCGTATTTCAGTCGCTGCTAACTACCAGCGCCCATACACCGGGGCGCTCTCCCGCAAGCCGAGTGAGGGTATCAAAGCGCTAAGGCGCGTGTACATGAAGAGCCATTAAGCCGTCGTATGAAGGTCGTAAAAATCGAGTCCTGCGACTCGAATCGAATACTGAAGTGTATTCAATCCATCGCCGTTTGCCAGCGATATATCCAAGTCCTCCTGCATTCCTATTCCTCCCCATTATCCATTATGCACATTACTCCGTCGAGGCAGGACCTTGGACAGCGAAAGGCGCTTAGAGGAAGTAGGCAGCGAAGGCAAGACCGGCGGCAACAGGCAGGCCGGTGACCTTGGCAGCGGAGCCAGAGGCAACGCTGGAAGCAGCAGAGCCGGCAGCGGAGGTAGCGGAGCTGGCAGCAGAACCGGCGGCACCAGTAGCCGACGAGGCGGCAGAAGCAAGGGAGCCGGTGACAGATGCAAGAGCAGACGAGGCAGACCCAGCGATCGAGGACAGAGCAGAGCTCAAATCGGACTCGATGGAAGAAGCCGCGCTTGAGGCCGCGCTTGCTGCAGAGCCGGTTAGCGCGCCAGAAGAGTAAACAGTGCTGAACCCAGAAGTGGTGGTCTGGACACTGCCGTCGGAGTTGGTGATGGTTCCGATGAGGGGCACGGTAGTAATAGCGGACTGGGAGGCGCTGCCAGTGGCAGAAGCACTCTCACCTGAAGCGGAACCACCAGCAGCCGTTGAGATGGCGCTGAGAGCCGGGTTCAGGATGGTCAGAGCTGCAGAAGGAGAGGCAGTGGCGCCAGAGGAAAGGGTAGACTCGACACCTGGAGCAGAGTCAGTAAGAGTTGCTTAGCATTGATCAAAGGAAACGCACCCTGGCACTGGCTCTGGGCGTAGCCAATGGCCTGAGCAGCCTGCGCGCCGTCGCAAGCCTGCTGGGAGCAATCGCGAACACCGTAAGCCCAGTTGGACTGGGAGCAGAAGCAGGCCTGGTCACCGGCAGGGCAGGAGAACTGGGTGTTGGCGATCAGGTTCATGTTGTTGATGCACAATTGCTGGAATGGGTTAGCATTGTTTGCAAACAATGGAGCAATGCCGTAGGCACAAGCTGGGGTTGGAACATACTGCGCAAGAACCGAGGTTCTGGGCGGTAGCAGCGCCAGCAATGGCGGCGAGAAGGACCATGGACTGCTTCATCTTGATGGTGGGTGTGGTGTGGTAGAGCAAAGGCTACTAGGCTGGTAGTAGGAGCTGTGGGGAAGAAGAGATGCTAGCTGTGGGATGCTTGGTTGAAGATGAGGTTGGTGAGGGACTGAGGTGAGAGGGAAGTGCAGGCTTTATCCTTCTGAGGAACGCAAACGCTCGCGCAGGTCGTGGCTGGTACGTGAGTGAAGCTCCTGCCCTGTTACCTCACACGGCGGCTGGTCGCTCCGCAAACAAATGGCTGGTACAGTGACGCCGACTCGTGCTAGCCTCGCACTTGGCTAGTACCGCTCAAAGTCCGACAGGGGTCGGAGCAGGCACGATTGCTCGCAGCAAGGAACAGGATTGCGGAGCGCGCGCTGATTCGCCAATGGGTGGAGCTTGCCGAACCCAGGCACGATCAGGGCTAGCCCATCAAGTTTTCCAGTTTTATGATGTCGACAACGGCCCTCCCGACTGTGACTGTGCCTGTGCTGTGGAAGCTCGACCTGCATGTACAACTCACGCAGACAGAGGCGCGCTGTTGTCCAAGCGACCTGCCACACCAGCAGCGCGCTCAACTTGGCGATCCAGGTCACGGTGGCACCACGAGAACGAGTCGTTCACACTCACACAGGAGAGCCCCTGTGCCGTTGCACAATTTCACTTGGAAAGCAGTCGGCGGCAGGATAAATTGTGAAATTTACCAGCGAACCTTGTTTCATCCAAGGACCGCCTATCGATGTGACGTCCGTATAGCGTGTCGACCTGCTGTGGCCGGCGACGTTTGGTCGTCATTTCGTTTAACCCCTCCTCGATGGTGATGGCTTCGATCCACAGCCCAGACCCTGATCTTCAGCCACCAGAGCTGACTTCACCAACCACAGCTGCACATGGGCAGCCTCGTGTGGCGCAGTCACCGATTGCCCGTCTACGCAGCCACACTGATGCGCGGCTTTGCGTCGCCCTCGAGCGGCCTTGATTTGTCACTGTCGACCTCCTCCTCTGTCTGCTCGGCCAGATGCTTCTCTTCGGCTGAAGTGATGCAGTGTGTGTTCGCGCCTTTAGTCAAACAGCGGTCAGCGCACGGCGACTTTACGGGGGAGTTGTGAACAAAAACGCAAAAGTGAACACACCTAGTTTATTGATCGTCTCCATCCACTCATCGTATGGATCTGAGTCGAACACAATTCCGCCCTTGGCCAATGGTTAGCAGCTGTGTGAGAGCAAGATTCTGTCGAACTTACCCCTGCTTGGAGATAGGCGATGCCATCTTTGACAAGCATGGTCCGTAGCGCAATGCAAGTCTGTGGGAGATCAGCCATGGAAACACCGTGCGCACTGGCGCCTCAGGGGCCAACTCACGTCCATAGCACCCTCAATTTGCTTGTCACCATCGACACTGCCATAGCCGAAGTACCCCACAGCGCCAGCGTAGACACCGCGCTTCTCTTTCTCCAGCTCAGCGATCAATTCCATCGCCCGCACTTTGGGCGCGCCGCTCACGGTCCCTGTTCGCGGTTTCAACATCAGATCATGTTATGGAGCACTTGACATACCTGCGGGGAAAATGGAGCGGAAGGCATCGAATCGCGTCTTGCCGGGTCGCAGGATGCCCGACACCTCAGAAACCAGATGCTGGACGTGCGAAAACTGGATCGATTAGCGAATAGCCCTCGATCAGATGATGATTTGCATGAATGCGATGACGGCTGGTGTTGTTCCTACCTTTTGCACAACCATCAGCTTATCCACACGAGTGGAGAGTGGGTCGCAAACACGATTTACGTCATTCCGCGCGAGGTCCACCAACATGACCTGTGAAATCAGTCAGTGTTGGGTTGACGTTGGGGTTCGGTCCGACTTACGTGCTCGGCGCGGTCCTTGAGTGAATTGGAAAGCTCTTCAGCGAGGGCTGCATCTTCTTGCAGGGTTTTGCCCCTCTTCACAGTGCCGGCAATGGGATGCGTGATGATCCTGCCCTGTTCCTCCTTGACCAGCAACTCGGGACTGGCGCCCACGATCTGGAAGTCTTCGCAGTCGACGAAGAAGAGGTATGGCGAAGGGTTGACGTTTCGCAGATTCCTGTAGACGTTGAAAGGGTGCAGCGAAGTGGGTCGTGCGAAGCGCTGTGAAGGAACCGCCTGGATGATGTCGCCAACTGCGATGTGCTTCTTGAGCTCCTTGACGTGTGCCTCGTAGCCTTCCCGGCCGATGTTGGACTTGTACTCGTTCCCCAGTTTGATCGGCCCCTGCTGGGGCATGGGCACGTTCTTGTCCTTGAGGATCGTCACGTACTTCTTCAGGGTAGCCTTGGCCTCGTCGTAGGCCTGCTCCAGGGTGTCGAGGCTGTCCGGGACTTTGACGTATGTGATGACCTTTACGACCTGTGCAAAGTGATCGAGGGCCACGATGGTGTCGTACAACATGAACAGGCTCTCGGGCACGCCCAGAACATCCTTGACGTCGTCTCGCCGTGTCTTGGGCTCGAAGTACTTGACGCAGTCATATCCAACATAGCCAACCGCGCCACCCGTCATGGGAGGGAGCTGTATCGAGGGTACGGTCGCAACTCTGCTCCTTGCCAGCTCCTTCTCGAGGCTGGGGAGCGGGTCTGCCTCTTCGCCATGGCCGGGGCCCGTTTTGATGACTTTGCGCGGGTCTGCACCGACGAAGCTGTACCGCCCGATGGTCTCTGTGGTCGCGGCGCTCTCAAACAGGAACGAGAGCTTCGACTGGGACCTGGCCGCGTGTCAACCCTGGATAAAGCGCACGCAGATGAGTCAGGCACTCACTTTGCGGAGACCTTGAGGTATATGCTCGACGGCGTCAGAAACTCGGCGGAGATGGAGGAGAAGACGGGGACGAGGTTGGGCGGGTTCGGGGCGTTGACTGCGGCAGCCAACACCTCGCGCACCGTGTCGAGCGATGGCTGAACGCCGAGCTGCTGTGGTCATGCGCTCAGCTCTGCGCGCCGCTACGGGTGGTGGCGGGGTTCGCAACAGAACGTACCTGGGAGGCCATGGCTTCAGACTCTTCACAAGGGGCAGCAATTGGCGCTGTGCAAGACTGCGGACTGCGTGGTGTGGGTGCTGCTGCGAATTGCGTAGTATGATACGGGCTGGGCGCTCACAGCGAGGTTCAGAGTCAGACAATACCAAGCGCTCACCTATCCAGACCCAGAATCATCGTCTCCCAGCGGACCCAGCGTCGTCGACGGCCCAATCGGCGGGCTCGAATGTCCGCCCTGCGACGTGATTTTCGAGAGGGCCTGCCCCCACCACCGGCTGAGCGCGTGCAGCCTCGGCCAGCCAGTCGAATCGCTGGCCCAAGCACTGCGGCGCACTCTCACGTCACAGCGGCCAACCATCCTCCAGACGCCGCCCGCATCTGGCGCATGTCCTCGACCGCACCCCCTCCGCGCGCACTGCAGCATTTTGTCGCGCAGTCTCTGCCGGCGCATATAACTGCGCGCAGCTCCCCGTCTCTGGCCCGCGAAGACCGCCCGCTGCACGCCCGCGCCATGGACTCACCACCGCACTCGGCACGACCCTGGACGCCGCCCGAGAGCGAGGCGCACGGCAGCCCCGATTCTGCCTGCTTCTCCGACCCCTTCAGACAGCGACCCGCGAGCAGCGCATCCGATCGGGAGCACCGCTGGCCGCTGTTGGACCCTCGCCCCGGCACTCCTGGCAGGACAGGCAAACGCTGCGACACCCCACACGAGCTGCTCAGCGCGTCCAGACCAAAGCCCCACCACACCGTCACCGAACCTGCGCCCTACACGCCCACCAAGACGTCCAGCCTGCTTGGCCATCATGCGCCCGGCGCGTTGCGCTACCCGTACACCCCCGAGAGCTCGCGCATCCTGCGTGGCAGCACCACCGGCTCGCTTTCGCCCATACCGTGGGATGGCGACTCGCACTACTCGGCCTCGCCTGTCCAGTCTGCGCTGTCGTCATGCATCGCCCACTTTGAACACCTCACCGCGACCCGCGAGCTCACAGACGACCAGATGGAGTACATCGTGGGGCAGTTTGAGAACATGACCTCGTACCTCGCCGCGCCAGACGCGCAGACCAAAAAGGGTACAGACGATCTGTTTTCTGGTGTAGACTCACCGCGGCCCGCAAGTCCGCGTCCACACGTCCAAGAAGACGACAGTAGTTACATGGCCGAAGTCGCAAAGTACATCGAAGGCGTCCAGATCTACACTGCAGATCTGAAGAGGCGATTCGACGAGGCCAAGGCGCTGAACGAGATCCAGCTCGCCATCATCGATGACTTGCGGAGAGACATGAGCGCAGTGCAGCAGAGCATGCCAGCCTCGCTCGAGTCGGGTCCGCGAGCACAGGGAGGAGCAGGCAGTGCTGAGCCAAAGGCCGTCGACGGCAGCTGGGAGTCGATCGACACCGCCGTCGACGATGCTGAAGCCGGGGATGACCTCAAGACCGTTCCGCCCAAGTCCAGCATGGTCGAGTCCAGCACACAGACCGACGACACTAAGAGCGTCGCCGTCGCCGCCCGCCCGCCAGTTCGGCCCGTACAAAGACGGTTCTGGTCGGCCGTCTACGAAGCCCTCGACAGCTTCAGCGACCATCTGCACGAGCGGTGATCGCTCAGCCTTTTCTCTGCTCGCCCGTTTCTTTTTCTTGCTCCTCACCTTCTCATTCCTTGAACTTCCATTTTCACTCGGGAGCCACTACCACGGCCTAGGACGGCGTTCACTTGCAAGATACCACACCTACACAGGTCTTGGACACGAAGCTACGAATTGCATAGCGCGGCGCACACTGTTTTGCTTATAGTCGACTTTCACAATCCAGGCGAGCGATTGTATACCCCCGGGTAAACCAGAGAGATTCTCGTCGGAGACGTCGCTTTCTTTTGTCCCTTTTGTCTATTTCTGCTTCTCTTCTTACTCTGGTTTCTCGATAGTATATCTGTAATCTTCCATACCACTTCTTGATGATCAACTTGATTCACATTTTTTTTTTACACTTGCCGACATATCCTGTGGTTCTTGAAGTGTGCGGCGCTGATGCGGTGAGACGTACACCGCTCCATGTCCTCATCTTCAGCCGTGAATACCTAAATTTGCATAAAATAAGTCAACGCAACCACAGTCGTGCGAAGGGATGTGCGACTTGCACGTATGCGGTCCTATCAACCCAAGCGACCTCTCAGGGTTTGGCGCAGCGCAATATCTGGATGACGGCAACGCCCGGCAACTGTAATGAAGCAATCTCAATGCCCTGGGACAGTGCATGCAGTAATGACGTGCCTTCTCCCTTGCTTCGCGGGCCCTGCAGAACACCCAACGCCGCTCTTCATTTTTCTTCGAAAATTGGTCTTGCAGTTTTACTCGAATGAAGCGACAAAAGGACGCGAGGCAGCTAACGCAAGTGTCGCTGCTTGCATCAGAATACGGTGATGCTAGTGTCCCAAAGTGCGGGATTCTAGGTCGTGGCTTCCCTAGTTTAGCTTGTTTCATGTTCACAATACTGTGATGTTGAGCATTTCGCTACCCCACGACCCGGAGGACACGCTGTTGACCTGCATCTTGCGAAGCAAGCTCGTGCACCACGCAAACGCTCAGAGGCCGGATCAGCCAGTGCCGTCAGCTCCAGCTCAGCTCAACGGCGATTTCTTAGTGTTGCTTGAAGGGCGCCGGGTATATTTAGGCAGGTGTGGCTCACCCGTCCACTAGTTGCGGTGACCTGGAAACCAGACCCACTCCCGCATCTTCAATTCAGCATCGCTGGACCATTCACTTCGACAACACTGCCAAACGCCCGTGACGAATACTGCAAGGGCTTTGCACCGACTTTTCTACACCTTAATCACTATTCCGTAAATTTCTTCGACCTTTGACTCTGCTGCATCGACTGCAGCTTTCCGAATCTTGATATCTGGCCCCGAGCAGCCCTAGCAACATGGAGGAGGACAAGAAGCCCGCAAGGCCAACAAGCTCGCATGGCTCGGACAAGGACGTAGTGAGTGCCTGCAGCTTCATCAAAAGCAAACAAGCAGATCCGGGGAAGATATCTAACAAGAGTGCGCTCAAGCAGGACAGCTTCGAGGATGCATCTGAGATCACCCCTCGCCCCGAATCACACTCAGAGCGCTCTCAGTCACGATCACGGTCGCTCATCAGTAAGCGCGAGTCCACTGATACCACAGTACAGAGTCCCAAGCCCGACTCCCCTACACCAGAGATAGCAGAAGTCCCATTTCAGACCCATGATGGAGCGGCAGACACCAAGGGCGCAGTCGAGGCCGCCGACACATCCACCGAGGACGATGCACCTGCCAAGTCGCCCTTGCTCACGGCCCATAGAATATCAGTGACATCAGACATGGATGATGTGTCGCTCGATGAAGGCACGTGTTCCTGCTGTCAAGAGGAAACCTGAGCTCCGCTGATTCGCTACAGAAGGCATCAAAGACACCAGTCTGTTGCCCAAACTACCACCGCGAGACTCGAGAGACTCAACAGCCTCAGCAAGCGGGCTGCAAGGCCTGTCCGGCCAGATGTCTCCTGTCAAGTTCCCACCGCCGCCGCCTCCCCCTGCCGCCCAGGAAAAGCCCGCGCCGCCTGCACCAGTCACACGAAAGCTCACGAGCCCGTTCGCATGGCTCTCGCGAAACAGCTCAAGCAAGAAGCCCGGCTCCCCTCCCCAGTCTCTCGCCGATCGCCGCAACACCAACGCCTCGATTCAGTCTTTGGGCAGCAATCCAGAGCTCACGTTGAGCAGAATCGACGATGAGGATGACCAGAGGGGCAACAACCGGTCAAGTCAGGGCAGTCTGCGCGACCGCTTCAAGGCTCTGAGAATGCGGGAAGAAGCTGGAATTACCATGAGCGACGAGACAACTAGAGAGGGTGGTCTGGGGATAACGAACCCAGGGAGCATGATAGAGAAGGAGGCTATATTGAGTCCAGGTCTTACTCGACAGCCGACCGTCAACCCTGCACTTGCGCCAGGTACGGCAGCCGGATTCGCAACCGGACCGTCCACCGAGGAGGCAGAGCCAGTAGATTGGGATCTGTGGCAATCCGTTGTGAATGAAGGTCCCGCAGCAATTGCGCAAACTAGTCCAGAGGAGCTCAATCGCGCAGTATCCAACGGTATCCCACAGGTTATTCGCGGCGTGATCTGGCAGGTGCTAGCGCAAAGCAAGAACGAAGCTCTGGAGCAGCAGTACAGAGAACTCGTAGCCCGAGGAACAGACAAGGAACACATGTCCGTTCAGAGCGCTGCTCAGACGAACGGAAACGGAACAAGGGACTCGGTTGCTTCATCTGCATCATCGATCCACTCAGACTACTCCACACCGGCCACAACCACAGGAAGCACAAATGCTCCTCTTGGATCGCCTTCAGCCCAGTCGGAGAGCGCTGAGGATCCCATCAAGCTCCAAGCTAGACTGGCTGCAGAGAAGAAGGACAAGACTGCAGCGATTGTTAAGCTGGAGAAGACCATCAAGCGCGACCTGGGCGCACGAACAAGCTATTCGAAGTACCTCATGGCAGCTGGTCTCCAAGATGGACTTTTCGGTATCTGCAAGGCATACGCCCTCTATGACGAAGCTGTGGGCTACGCCCAAGGCATGAACTTCATCGCGATGCCGCTGCTTTTCAACATGCCCGAGGAGGAAGCCTTTAGCTTGTTCGTCACTTTGATGAACAAGTATGGCCTGCGGGACCTCTTCGTCGCGGATATGGCTGGGTTGCACCTACATTTGCATCAATTTGAGCGGCTGCTCGAGGAATTCGAACCTGCGCTTTACTGCCATCTGCGCAGGAGAGAAGTCAAGCCTCAGCTCTACGCCACGCAGTGGTTCCTGACCCTCTTCGCCTATCGATTCCCGTTGCAGCTGGTTGTTCGCATCTATGATCTGATTCTGACCGAAGGCCTGGAATCTGCCATCTTGAAGTTCGGTCTCGTGCTCATGCAGAAGAACGCGGAGGCATTGCTCGGCATGAAGGATATGGCGACTCTGACCAACTTCTTGAAAGAGAAGCTCTTCGACGTTTACATTGACAAGGCACCTTCAGCCAACTCCATTCTTGAGAATGGGTTCTTCGGCTCGACAAGTGGCATCGACAAGGAAATCTATCGCGCTGACCAGCTTGTTAAGGACGCTGTTGCGGTCAAGATCACACCAGAGATGCTGAAGGAGTATACAGCTGAGTGGAAGGAGCAACAGCGAGTCGAAAAAGACCGCGAAACCGAGCTCCAAGGTCTTAAAGAGAGGACAGCGACCTTGGAAGCCAAGGTCAGATCACTTGAGAACCGCGCTGAACAGTCCGACCGCGAGCATGTCGAGATGGCCTCAGAGCTTATCAAGACCAAGGTTGAGAACGAGCAACTCGCAGAAGAGAACGAGACATTGAAGACGAAAGTCGAGGAACTCCAGAGGATTGTAGACACGCAACCTGAAGAGGTTGAGGCGAGGCTGAAGAACGAGATGGAGACCGTCATGCAGAAGAACATTGTCGTTCACAACGAGAATCGAGCTCTGGAAGAACAGATGGCCGAAATGGAGCAGGAGCTGGTGGACACTAAGATGAAGTGGGCGACAGTGAGTAGACCCAAGCACCTTCACCCAAGTCGTGACTGACATGTCCAGATCAACGAGGAACACGAGACCCTTAAGCAGAAGTGGAATAACATCTCCCAGATGATGAGGTAACCTCAGCTTCTGGGTCGTGTCTTGTCATTGCAGGCGTTTGGGTTGACTTGCATCTAGCACATCGGCGCCATCAAATCTATCTGCGACCTACCTCATCGCGTCGGACGCGCACTAATTCGATTCACCGTGTTCATATTCGTCACAGTCGCCAGGACTCCTGAGAGCTGGCGTCTCTTTTCCCATCACATGCTTCGGCAGCTCAATCACGATTGGTTCGCATCTCATGTATACCCACGAGTGCGTCACGCAACCTGTGCTGGAATTCTCTGTTTTAGCTATCGTTCGCTTTCTGGATAGTGTGCGTGTGTATGGCGGACTGGTCTTGGACAGCTGGATACAAGGGACATCCTCATAAGTCGTTGGGGTTTACCACTACAGTCATAGTCTTAGCATATCAATGCAGCGCATTCAGGTCAATCATAATATAATTGCTCCCAAATAACACCCTTCTTCTCGCCCTCAATAGTAAGTTCCTACTGCTCTGAACTCGGCGGCGGCAGGTGAAGGAAGGCGCACGCGCCAAGCGCGTTAATTCGGTTAGGCGCACCAGCCTCGACTCTTTCTCTTCCCGCCAGCAACCTCGATCGCAACACGACACCCACCACTGCGCAGCCAAGTCCATCGCAGTGACACGCTCTTTTCAGATTACTTTTGAAGTATTCGCGACCAATCCTTCATCTGTACCACGGTTCTGCGACCTACTTTCTGACACCATGGCCGCACCTCCCGACCTGAACGCCATCCTGGCAGCTCTTGGTAAGCAGACTTTGACACGCCTGACACGCGCGACCTAACAACGCATCAGCAGCTGGTCGCCCGGGCTCTACCCCCTCACAGACACCGCAGCAACACCCTCCTCATCAGCCCCCGCCTCCCGGCATGCCTGCGGGATACCCTAGCGCCATGCCCACTGCGACGCCGCCCCAGATACCCGGCTTCAACTTCCCGCAACCTACCACCTCCGGTAGCCTCGATCTAAGCGCAATCAAGCCCATCAACTCTGGCTCAGTCAGTATCCAGGACGCGCTCGCGAAAGCGCGTGGCTTCGCAGCACAGAAGGGTCTTGCATTCGATGCGCGTCCAGGTATGGACCAACAGTGGCCCGGCATGGGTGGACCGCCACAGACTTACGCTATGCCAGCGCATCAGGAAGACCCGCGACTGAGCGGCCGCCCTTACCGACGTTCGCGATCTCGCTCGAGGTCCCCCCAGCGTCGAGACAACCCCCGTGATAGCTACAACCCCTACCGAGATGAGCGCCGTGATGAGCGTCGCGGCGCACCAGGCGGCTATGGTCGTGAGCGCTCTCATTCTCCCTCTAGGCGCAACACTTTCTCCCCTCCCCGTCAGCAGTACGGCGGACATGACCGTGCCAGTCCCCCCAATGATAACTCTGAGGTGATTCTCATTGATTCTTCGCTCGTTGGTCTCGTCATAGGAAGGCAAGGTGAGAGTCTTCGTCGCATTGAACAGGAGTCTGGCACAAGGATTCAGTTCATCAACGGTCCTGAGGCCGGGCCCCAGCGCCAGTGCCGCATCACAGGACCTCCTGGTGCTCGTATCAGCGCCAAGCGTGAGATCAACCGCATTATTGAGGAGAACGGCGGCAATCCTGCTCGTGAGACTGGTCGCAACGCTCGTGCTCCCCAGAAGGCAACGAGCCAACAGCCCGCACTTCGTGAAGGTGAACAGTCATCTCAGATCATGGTTCCTGACCGAACTGTTGGTCTTATTATCGGTCGTGGCGGCGAGACCATCCGTGACTTGCAAGAGCGCAGTGGCTGCCATGTCAACATTGTCGGTGAGAACAAGAGCGTGAACGGCCTTCGCCCTGTGAACCTCATTGGAAGCCCCGCTGCTGCTGCGCATGCTAAGGAGCTGATCATGGAGATTGTCGACAGTGACACCAAGCAGACGGATGCCGGCGGCCATCAACAGCCACAGCATCAACAGCAGAACCAGAGGCGTGACTTCGACCCATATGGCGGCGGCGCTGCCGCCGGTGGCAACAAGATTAACGACAGCATCATGGTTCCTTCTGACGCTGTTGGCATGATCATTGGCAAAGGTGAGATTGTCTTTTGGTGATATCCAGGACTCGTGCTGATCCTGTCTAGGTGGTGAGACTATCAAACAGATGCAGTCCGAGACTGGTTGCAAGATCAACGTCTCGCAAGCCTCGGGCGCTGACATCGAGCGTGAGATTGGCCTCGTTGGATCACGTCAAGCCATTGACGATGCCAAGCAAGCTATCTGGGACAAGGTCGACCAAGTGGTAGGTCTCATTCAAATTTTCCCCTGAACCAGTGCTGACTACTTGTAGCGCGAGAAGAATAATAGCAGGCGGCGTGACAATGGTGGTCAGGATAATAACTACTCACAACAGCAACAGCCTCAGCAGTCCTATGGACAGCCTCCCCCGGGCCAGCCTCCTGCGCCTGCAGCAGGCGCTCCCCCGGCCGCCGGTGGCGCAGCTGATCCCTATGCCATCTACGGTGGCTACCAGAACTATCTGGCGATGTGGTATGCATCGTTTGCTCAACAGCAGCAGCAAGGAGGTGCACCTCCTGGCCCGCCTGGCGCCTAGGCTGCATCTCGTTCGTGATCCTGCACATGATGCTGAGACCGCTGCCCGATGCCGCTGCTATATGCTTGCTTGCATGACCGCTGCTTGGACTGCTTTGTGTGGCATGATTATACCCGACCTTCTGGATTTCTTCTCGACCTTACTTGACATGCGGACTACGATACCGCTCTAATCGCCGATGACTTGCACTGCGATGCGATGCTTGTACGATGCTCTCGCCGACTTCGACCCTCGTATATGGACTGCTTGACCTCGCTGCCTTCGTCGGATCTTTCAACGGCTTTCGTCGCCTAGTCTGCGTATGCTACATCTCGCTTGTCCTATGCCTGCTTTCGGATGCTCAGTACGTTTGAGACTGCGATCTGCGATGCTTTGACGATGCTCCCAATTACGATGCTCGACTATTCATTGCCGTTCGTCAGAACACGAAGCTACTTCACTACGACTAGACTGTGCCATCGTGTTCTCAGTAGCAGCTCTCATCTTGGACATTCTCCGATTATCTCTCGACACATATCTCCAAAAGCGATCGCTTGGTATCCGCTTGGCATTCCTACTTGCTGGTGTGCGCGATGGGAAGGATGGATGATAATGGCACACTTGGACGCTTATCCTCAAAGAATAAGCCCAAGAAAGAGCACCGGTAATGCTCAAGCTGTAAAATGTTAAATACGTTGTTTCAATCAAAGTCATTTCCACCCACTTCTAAGCACCCATGGAGAGTTGAAGTCTCGCTTATCACCTCCAGAAACATCCCGCGTCATCATTTAGACGTCTTACTCGGTGGCATTGCCAAGCTGTTAAACACCAAATAAAAGGCTAGTTCCCTGCACGGCCCTGCATGTAATCGCTAGCGACCGCAGCCCTTGGTACCCGCGGGGCAGTTCCCCGCAGTCTAGCTGCCAGCTGAACTGAAGGAAGACGCCAAATGCTCACTACACGACAAGGGACCATTCTCTGCTTCGAGAAGCGGCGTGCTGCTCGCTTGATTGGACCATCAGCACTTGCGACTGGACCCCGCTGAGCATGCAGCGCGAGATAGCGCTGACGAGGGCTGGGGACGTGTTCACATGGCGACAGATAGTGGGAGCGTATAAAGCGCGGCGTCCCCGAGCGTACCTTTCTGCAGCTCAGCAGCCACCATGACCGTCCAAGACTTCACAAGCAAAACCTACGGTACATTTCCCTGCCGTCCAACGGCCACAACACAGCTAACGCATCCCAGACTACATCATCGTCGGCGGCGGCACCGCAGGCCTCGTCCTCGCCGCGCGGTTGTCAGAGGATCCGCATGTCAGCGTTGCGGTCCTGGAAGCGGGCGGCAATGGCCTGGATGATGTGCTGATCGATGCGCCGAATCTGTTTACCCAGCTCTGGGGGAAGGAACAGTATGATTGGGATTACAAGACGGTGCCGCAGGTACGTGGAGCGAGAGGATGCCCAAAGACCACTGCGCAGCCTCATGATTGACAGCACTAACGCGTCGAACAGGAAGGCACGGCTGGTAGCGTCCACGGCTGGGCGCGCGGGAAGGTGCTTGGTGGGAGCTCGGCGATTAATTTCAACATGTTTAGTATGGCGTCGCGGCAGGATCTGGATAATTGGGCTGAGCTGGGGAATCCGGGGTGGGATTGGGAAGGCATCTTGCCGTTTTACAAGAAGTTTGAGACGTACCACCCCGCGAGCGAGACGTTGGGGAAGGGGCTGGGAAACACGTATCTGGATAAGGAGCTGAGAGGTACAGATGGGCCGATCCATGTAAGTCCGGAGGGGTGAAAGGGAGGATGTGGGTTAACAGACGCAGATCAGCTTTGCGGAGACCGATATCGCGCCCATGCAGGATATCTGGCCCAAGACGGTGCGCAATGCGGGTTATAGCGAAGCAAAGGATCCGAGGACTGGCAGTGCTATTGGGGGGTTCAATCAGCTCAACACCATTGATCCTCGACACAATCGACGCAGCTATGCTGCGAGAGAGTACTATGAGCCCAATGCACATCGTCCCAACTTGGCGCTCCAGCTTCATGCGTTGGTGTCGAAGATTGACCTCGAGAAGGATGGAGAGGAGGTCAGGGCCACGGGTGTTCAGTTCATCGTCGATGGCACGACGCACACAGTCAAGGCCAGGCGAGAGGTCATCGTGAGCGGTGGCGCGGTCAATTCACCGCAGATCCTGGAGCTGTCCGGCATCGGCTCACGTGCTGTGCTGGAGAAAGCTGGTGTCGAGGTCGTTGTCGACTTACCTGGTGTCGGCGAGAACCTCAACGACCACACCGCGACAGGCGCCGTCATCGTGAGTCAGCCCGCTGTCGCTTCAGAAAGAAAAACTGACACTCCCAGGGCACCATCGACGAAGTCCCCTCGGCCGAAGCCCTCGTCCGCAACCCAGAACTCATGCAACAAGCGCTCCAAGCCTACATGGAGCACAAAGCCGGCCCCTTCGTCGGCGCACCAACAACCACGGGCTTCGCCTCCCTCGAGAAAATCCAGCCCGACCTCCCCAACCCAGAATCCCACATCCACTCCCTCCTCGCCGCGCACCAGAAACAAAACCCCACCGCCGACCCCGCAGGCCGCGACGCCCTCCTCGCACGCCAGCTCCTCAACCCCAAAGAAGCAGTCTGCCAAATCGTCGGCCTCCCCACGGGCGCCAACCTCGCCCACGTCGCCACCCCATCCAAACTCTTCCCCAGCGACGAACCGGGAATGTGGATGGTCCTCGGCGCGTGCTCCACGCGGTCTTTCAGCAGGGGCAGCTGCCACATTACCACCGTGGACCCCGCGTCGCACCCCGCCATCGACCCAGCGTACTTTTCGCACCCGCTGGACCTGGATCTCATGGCGCGCGCGCTGCTGCACACGCTGAGCTTTACGTCCATTGAGCCGCTTGCGTCAGCCCTGCGGCGCGACTCCGCGGGGGACCCTGTGTTCGGCGGCGGGGCCACGATGCCGCGGACGCTGGACGAGGCGAAGGCGTTTGTGAGGGCGAATTCGGTGACCGAGTATCATCCTGTGGGGACGTGTGCGATGTTGCCGAGGGAGAAGGGGGGCGTGGTTGATAAGGAGTTGAGGGTATGGGGGACGAAGAATGTAAGGGTGTGTGATGCGAGTGTGTTTCCGCTGCATGTGCAGGGGAATATTGTGAGTTTGGTGTATGCGGTTGCGGAGAAGGGGGCGGGGATTATTAAGGGGGAGGGGGGAAGGAGGACGAATGGTGTGGGGGGCGGTGAGGTGTGATGCGTCGAAGGCGATTGGGTCAGTGGGGGGTTGCTGACGCTGAGATGCGAGACTAGGGGGTAGTGACGGTGGTAAGGGGAATTGCTGCCTATCTTCTTTTCGAAGAAAGGTTGCTTGGTCAGAGGAACGATGCTGAATCCTAGCTAAGGGTCATTGTCTTCCTCGCAGGCGCACTATCGCTCCTTCACATGACCAATCGAATGTCTACGCACATATTGCTCGAAAGTCTTCATTTTTAGCTCGATCAGCTTAGTCTCAATCACGTCTACGCGGCCTGATAGAAAAAGGTGTAATTCTGGGTCCCATGACTCTAGTCTATCGGATCCATCTACTGTTAAACGCTTGCTTGCTCGCTAAAAACTTTTCATCTACAACTTGCTCTTGGTCTGAGGCTCGTCGGTCTGGTTGCCGCTGCGGTCGAACCAGATCTTCTTCTGGCTCCTCAGACTCTCCTGCAGCGCGACGCCGATCCTGACAGCCTGGTACGAGCTCTGAATATCGACAGGGACGTCCGTGTTGTTGAGCACGGCGTCTGTGAACTCGTTAGCTTCGGTAACGAAAGCCTGCTCGAAGCGCTCATAGTAGTTCTGGGGGATGGCGCGCTGGACGCCGTTGGGCAGGTGTGCTTCCATGAGGTCGGTCATGGGGTTCGAGTTGACGGCGAGCTTGCCCTTTGTGCCAATGATCTCCGTCATGTCGTGCTGGCCCGGTGCGTTCATGCGCGAGCTGTAGAAGTACGCAATCTGGCCGTCGTAGAACTCGACGATGCCAACGCCGTTGTCGACATCGCCGTACTTGGCGAGGTTAGGCTCGAGGGCTGTGATGCCAAAGGCGACGACGGACTTGACCTTGGGCAGGTTCTTGCCGTTGGAGTCGGCACTGAAATACCACAGGGCCAGGTCGATGTCGTGGATGTTGCAGTCGACGAAGATGCCGCCGGAGAACTTTGCGTACTCGACGAAGAAGCCCGAGGGATCGTACTTGTCGCACGTCTGGGAGCGGAGGATGGAGGGCCGGCCGACGTCGCCGGACTTGACGAGGGCGTAGGCGTTGCGGTACGAGGCATCGAAGCGGCGCGAGAAGCCGCACATGAGCTTGACGTGCGGGTGGGCGGCGGCCGTCTGGAGGAGCTCCTGACACTGCGCGGTGTTAGTCCAACGGTGCTGTTGAGGAAGCCGCAATGGAGAGCACTTGCCACTTCGAGCTTGGTGCTGAACGGCTTCTCGCACAGGACGTGCTTGCCGGCCTTGATGGCCTTGATCGACTGCTCAGCGTGTGCCGTGGTGACGGTTGCGACAACAACCGCCTCCAGCCCCTCGTGCCTCAGCATCTGGTCGAAGTCGCTGTATGTCTTGACGCCAAACGGCTCGAGATGCTCCTTTGCCCATGCTGCCTCCTTTGGGTCTGGCGTGAAGGCGGCCACGAGCTCAGCCTTGGGTGTGCGGTGCAGGAAGTGGAGGGCGTGGCGGGCGCCCATGCGGCCCAGCCCGGAGCAGGCGACCTTGAGTCTGCGTAGCTCGACCATTGTGAATGTGAAGTATGTGACTGGGGGAAGGGAAGGGAAAGGGGGAGATGTGAGGACAGAGAGATGCGATGCTGACTGCAGAGAGCGAGTGTCGACCAAGTTATGTCTCCAGCGAGACGCGAGTCCGAGAGCGAGAACATCGCCCCGGCTTCTTCATCTCCCTTGCCATGGCTCCTAGCGTCTACGATGCTACGCCATCCGGCCTCAGAACAACCCTCTCGCGTCGCACACGACGCGTTCAAGAACCCGAACCTGTGCTTGCGTCGGGCACAGCACTCACCTCGGTGGCTTCTCCGGCTTCTTGCAAGTCTCGACGCGCCGGGTGCCCTGAGAAAATGTGGAGCAAATGTGGAGTTGCGGCGCCTTAGAGGGTCTGTGGACCTGGCCGGACGGGGAAACCTTCTCCTTTGAGAACGCTCACCCCGCAAAACTCCACCGCACCGAGCACTCCGACCCCGCGAAGCGAAGAAGGCGAGTCGAACTGACATTCTTGATCGGCAGATCTGCCCGTGACTGGATATTGTGGTGATGTTGTGGTGGCTGATGGGATGGCTGACCGTCGCTCGTGCACAACATGTGCACATGGGCTGCACCTGCGGCAGAGCGCAAAGATGGTTAATGTGAGAGCCAAGGTCTTCCCCACATACGTCATTGCTTTTGTTTACACACTATCAACAAGGCATCTACAGCAACGGGCTCTCGAAAGCGAAAGCTATCTACAACTACAACACGCTCACAGAGTCGGCTTCTCCTCGCCTGTCTCGAGCACGACCTTGATGACGAGATTGCCACTATCATCCTTTGTCTTACCAGCCATCTCGAACGCCTCGTCTGCGGCCTCCAGGCCTTTGTATCTGTGTGTGACAAGCTTCGAAAAGTCGGGGTAATCCGGGCCCTTCTTTGACACAACCTCGATTCCAGTTGGGTACGTGTTTGCATATCTGAACACGCCGAGAATGTCGACTTCGCGTAGTGCAGCTGCCGAGATGGGCAGTGTCTGGATGGGGGTTCCCATACCGATCAGTAGCATCTTGCCTCCCGGTCGCGCGGCCTGTCCATTGTTAGCGACTGGGCAGCTCGTCGATGAAGACTGCTTACGTATATCGATGCTTGCACGCACGACGGGACACCAGTGCATTCAAACACAGCGTCAACCTCACCGACCTCGCCAGCGCTGCCTCTTGGTGTCTTTCCAATCGCTGCAGCGGTCTCCTTGGCAATCTCGAGTTGCTCCTCGATGGTGTTCCCGCGCTTCAAAGGCACTGTGAATGCTCGGTCTGCGAAGTTGTTCTTCACTGCGAAATCCACTCGCCCTTGGTCAATGTCTGCAATGACGACAGTACCAGCACCTGAGATCTTTGCCATCGCAGCGACTAACAGACCGACGGCACCTGCGCCAAAGACAAGTACTGTCGCACCAGCCTGCAGCTGTGCTCTCTTCGCGGCTTGAATGGCTACACTCAATGGCTCCAACAACGCGCCAAGGTCAAGCGACATATCTTCAGGTAGCCTACAGCAGTCAGCATGCTTCCATCACAGCATTCGTTTCGCACTCACTTGTGACACCACGACGCCGGGTGGTTGATCCTATCCTGCAGCGTACCCTGTGCATGTGGAAAGCTCTTCGCGCTACTTCTAAATCTCATGGCCTTGCAAATGTTGTATCGCCCCTCCTTGCACCTCTCGCACTGCTCGCACGGTTGGCCGACCTCAAGCGCTACTTTATCACCAACATTGAAGTTCTTGACCTCGGAGCCGACACTAACAACAATGCCGGCAGATTCGTGGCCGAGCGAGAGTGGCTCTTGCACGATGATGTCGCCATTGCGGTTGTGTCTGTAGTAGTGCAGGTCTGAGCCGCAGAGACCTGTGGAACGGATGCTGACTTGGAGTTCTGTTGGGCCAGGAGGGAAGATCGAACGCGATTCCTGAAGCCGCGTTAGCTATCACTTTCGAGCAGGTTCTGGTGAGTGCCGCTTACAATCCTCAGGTCTTTCGCTCCGTGCAGGACAGAAGCCCGGATCTGCTGCTGGGCTGAGACATCTGACTTGCCCTCTGTCGCCGTCTGGCTGTGTGTTGCGCACATTGTGATGTAGTCGTGCTGAGTGGCTCTCTGAAAGATATTACAATGAAGAGCTGACTGCGGCTGGCAAAGCTGAGAAGTAGCAGTTATGGCAAGAGGAAAGTAAAGAGGAAGAGTCTACGCCCAGATTCACCTCGCCATCCCACGGAAAACTATTTCGCGCATGCGGCGAGCTTTGCCCAAACACTCGATCGTGGAGACAGCTTCCCACTTCGGCATCTGCTGTCCCGCATCATTGTCTTGCGTCGGCGTTTGAAATGTGGGGTCGCGTTCCGAGGCCCTTCCGAATGTTGACCAAGCTTGCAGCGTAATGCGCTGGGATTCAAGGGCCGCCTCTTTTTGTGTTCTGAAAATCGCTCAGGCGATACTCGTTCTTTACTTCTTACTTCTGCTCGATTTAGACTCCGCTGTACCTAATTTCCTCCCGCAAAGCAATCCCGCGCACAACGTTGTCATTCCGATCACAACTCCTCCGGTTACAGCACAATGTCCACCGTACAACAACTGTACTCGCTCGAGGGCCAGACGGCCCTTGTCACAGGCGGCACTCGAGGAATCGGTCAATCTATGGCCATTGCCCTGGCGGAAGCAGGAGCAGATATCCTCCTTGTCCAGGTACACCAGACCCCATTAATCCCACCAAACCACGTCTAACAGCTCCCAGCGCGACGAATCCAACCAGCAGACCAAACAAGCCATCGAATCTCTCGGCCGCAAAGCCACAATCTACACCGCAGATCTCTCTTCCAACTCCAGCGTAACAGAGCTCACCCCCAAAATCCTCGCCGACGGCCACAGAATTCACATCCTGCTGAACTGCGGCGGAATCCAAAAGCGACACCCCGCCCACCAATTCCCCGACAACGACTGGAACGCCGTGCTGCAAGTAAACCTCACCAGCGTCTTCACACTCTGCCGCGACGTCGGCGCACACATGCTCTCTTCGCCCGCCGACCTCGCCCTCAACAGACGCGGCAGCATCATCAACGTCGCCAGCCTGCTCACCTTCCAGGGCGGCATCACAGTGCCCGCGTACGCCGCGTCTAAGGGTGGCGTTGGACAGCTGACCAAGGCGCTGAGCAACGAGTGGGCTGCCAAGGGCGTCAGCGTCAATGCGATTGCGCCCGGCTACATCGCGACGGATATGAACGAGGCGCTTATCAAAGATGAGAAGCGCGCGGAGAGCATTCTGAGTAGGATACCTGCGGGGCGGTGGGGTAGTCCCGAGGATTTCAAGGGCGTGGTGGTGTTTCTTGCGAGTGCGGCGAGTGCGTATGTGAGTGGTGAGGTGGTGACTGTTGATGGGGGGTGGATGGGGAGGTAGATGTAGTCGCGGCTGAGTGTATGTAGAGAGTGGTATTCGAATGTTTGGACTTCCTGGTCGCATACTGCAAGGATTTCGATTCGGCGTGCTCGATGACAATCTGGAGATAAGTCTGAGCTTAGGACTTGTGCATGTCACGGTGGGACTTGCAAGACGACATGTGCGCTCTGCAGACACCAGAGCAGACGAGAACTGCAGACTTAATCTCGAATGCTGCTGGTAAGGAAACACGTGTGGACGATCTTCGTATAAATTTTATTCAATCGAGCCCTTTCATCTACCGGGTATCTACAACCCCCACACTCAACCCGAAAGATCAATACCCCCGGGCTTATCCGCAAAGCCCACATCCACGCCAAACGGCGGGTACACATACCTCGTCGGCCCGTTCTTCTTCTGCACGGCCTCGAGGTTCTCAATATCGTCCTTGTCCAGCGAGATCAGCGTGCGGTTCTCGTCGATGCGGCTCGGCGTGACGGACTTGGCCAGCACGGACGAGTTGCGCGCGAGGTGGTAGCTCAGCAGCACCGTGGCGGGGGCAACATTGTGCTTCTTTGCGACGGCGATGACGCCCTCGTCTTTGAAGAGCGGCGAGCCCGTGCTGCCCAGCGGGCTGTAGGCGGTGATGTGGATTCCCTTCTCCTTGCAGAAGTCGACGATTTCTTGCTGGGGGAGTAAGGGGTGGTTTTCGATTTGGTTGGCGGCGGGCGTGATGGTGGCTTTGGCGAGCAGCTTCTGCAGGTATTTGACTGAGTAGTTGGCGACGCCGATGGCTTTTACTTTCTCGGGGTGTGTCTGGATCAGCTTCTCGAGGTTCTTCCATGTGTCGACGTGCGTGATCGAGTGGTCGATGTCACGGCTGCCGTCCTCGAGCTTGGGGAAGAGAGGGTGGTTTCCTGAACGCGTTAGCGTGCTTCGATGCAATGAAAGTCGGGTTACCCACCGTTGGGGTTCATGGGTACCGGCCAGTGCATGAGGTACAGGTCGACGTAGGGAGTCTTGAGGAGATCCAAGCTCTTCTGGAGCCCCTCCTCAGCGCGAGTGTGGAATGTGCACCAGAGCTTGCTGGTGATGAAGAGGTCCTCGCGCTTCACGATGCCCCGCGAGATGACATCCTGGAGAGCCTCGCCGACCTCGTCCTCGTTCTGGTAGCAGTAGGCGCAGTCAATGTGCCTGTAGCCGCCTTCAATGGCGTGGATCACGGCCTTCTTGACCTCACCAGGCGCAGACTGCCATGTTCCCAAGCCAAGGGCGGGAATCGTGGCGCCAGTGTTGAGGGGAATTGCGGTGTTCATTTCGGGCTGTGGATGGAGGATAGAGTCAGGAGTGGCTTTGAGAATGAACTTCGAAAGGGCCGGATTCATGGCGGCGGTGGCTCTATGTATCTAATCTGGCGGGGGATAGTATGGGGGCCCATGGCTTGGTACGCCCACGTCGTAGCTACCTTCTCCGTATGGGGAGAGCTACGCGCCGACGTCACGCTCTGATTGATGAGATTAATTCTTCCGAGAACCGAAACTGCCCCGCCGCGGGGCAGCAAAGCCCGCCCGTTGACAGCCGAAGGAGGGAACAACGTTGATGCGCTCCGCTGCCGCTCCATCTGCGGAAAAGTTTTCAGGAGGCTGAAGTTTGCCAAGTGGATGTCCTTGCCTCTTTCGTGACTGTCGGGGAAGTCGCGACCGAAGCACGTTCAGCTCGCACGTGACTGACGTTGCTTCTGAGATCCGTCATCACCAAGTGCTCCCGCATGATCAACGCCCGCTCAACAGCCGGCACTAGTGTCTCGGCGCTGGAGGAGCGGCGAGAATTACTCTATCTGATCTCGAACAGGCCTCATCCTTTTGCCACGACGCTGATGGTCCCACAACCCGCTTGACGATGCGAAAGCTAAGAAAAGCCAACCAACCATTAACCACGCAATGCTGCGGCAAATCCGTCAGCGCTGGTTTCCAGAACCCCAGATCTCTTGCATCTGATCTGACGTGCGGGCAGAATTGCCCCGCATTCTCCTTTGAGCCCTCCTTCGCGGGGAGTCTTTGTTTCAGTGGACCTGTGATTGAGCGTGAGAATTCTCTGTCCATAGAGAGGCTGAATTTGGACATGGTGATGTTACTCAACATAGAAGGAACCCGCCGATATGGGCTGGGGTAACAGGAGATAAGTATCTTCATTGCGCGCCACTCTCTAAGCATCATCAACAGTCCTTCATATGAACTTCACCCATCTTGTCTATTACCAGACTCCACCATTACTACTTAAAAGATCCGACGAGAGAACACGCCTAACAACCCACCAACACACCACATCACAATGGCACCAGGCGCCATCTTTGAGGAGCCTAACGTGGCTGAGAACTTCAACGACCACCGCGACGGTCTCGCCCTTGAGGCTACCTCTGATGCGATCGACGATGTCAACGTCCTCAAGGCCGCCCTGAAGGTCAAGCAGGGCGTTGCCACACAAGAGGAGAAGGATATCTACGCACAGTCCCAGTTCGACTCGGAGAAGGACAAGACACAGTTCCGCCAGTATGAAGATGCATGCGACCGCGTCAAGAATTTCTACCGCGAGCAGCACGAGAAGCAGACCGTCGCCTACAACCTGCGCGCCCGCAACCACTTCCACGGCAAGACCCGTGCCGAGATGACCATCTGGGAAGCCATGGAGAAGCTCAACACACTGATCGACGAGTCCGACCCCGACACATCCCTCTCCCAAATCGACCACCTTCTCCAGTCCGCCGAGGCCATCCGCCGCGACGGCAAGCCCCGCTGGTTCCAGCTCGTCGGCCTGATCCACGATCTGGGCAAGCTGCTCTTTTTCTACGACGCACAGGGTCAGTGGGACGTCGTTGGCGATACCTTCCCCGTGGGCTGCGCCTTCGACAAGCGCATCATCTACCCCGATACCTTCAAGGGTAACCCCGACTACAACGACGAGGTCTACAGCACCGAGCACGGTATCTACGTGCCTGGCTGCGGAATGGACAATGTCATGCTGTCGTGGGGCCACGATGAGTACCTTTACCACATCATGAAGGATCAGTCGACGATCCCTGATGAAGGCCTTGCGATGATCCGCTACCACTCATTCTACCCCTGGCACAAGGAGAACGCGTACAGGTGGATGATGAACGAGAAGGATTACAAGATGCTCGAGGCTGTGAGGGCGTTCAACCCCTATGATCTGTACAGCAAGTCGGATGATATTCCCAAGGTTGAGGAGCTGAAGGAGTACTACCTTGGCATTATTGACGAGTACATTGGCAAGGACAAGAAGATTAGGTGGTAGACGTCGAGCGTTTTGTAAAGCGTCTTTTCGCGATTTTGTTATGTTACATAGCGGACGGTGCGGCCAAGAGGCCCCGTCAATGACATTGTTCTATCATTCCAGAAAAGCTCTTCACGTGCCATGGTTGCTTTTCTCATGGCTGCTCACTCGTATCCTCCTCCAATCGCCGCACGGTGCAAGTGCGGCTGAGCTGCCAACAACACAGCCGCCAACAGCACAGTTGATAACGACATCTGCGTCCCACTCAACATCAGGGCCTCGGCATGCGGTCGTTTACAGATACTGCAAATTTTTTCCAGTTGTTCCATCAGACGTCCTCGCCCTTAACGCTTCACGATGTCAGTCACGACTGACGAAAGCACTTGCGAGCTGTTCGCGTTACAAAGCAGCGAAGCGATGGATGCAGAACTAAACATAGAGAAGCGCTATCTTGCACTTCGTGAAGAATATGAGACCATGTACCCTTACTGGACCGCTGAGACGTCCCTGGGCCCACGACGACTGCCGACGAGCCGCAACGGGAGGACACTCATGGAGCGACGATTGGAAGGCACTCCTGAGTACAAGGGACTTGCCGGGAGGCTAAGAGCAAAGTATCTCACCAGCCTACAAGAAGCAAACCTCATGCCGACATCCGAAGAGGAGGTGAATTGGTCGGGCAAGGGTCAACACATTGTATTCGACCGCCATGAAGACATACCTCTGCGAACAATATCAAGCATCGGATCGGGGAGCACTGGAGATGTCTACAAAGTACTTTGCAAAAGAATAGCTGTCGCACAGAAGGTGGTCCATTGCCGATACGCAGACATGGATGAATGCATGCGGGAGGTCCTCCATCTTGCAAAATTCAAGCATTTCCATATCGTCCAGCTCGTGGGCACGTTCCTTTACAAAAGAATGTTTTCCATTCTGATGTACCCGGCTGCCGACCAAAACCTTGATGGGTTCCTCTATGAGCATATCTACGAGACGGAGCCAGGGACATCACACGATTTGCAGCGCAACTTCCTCGCATCATGCCCGGGCTGTTTGTCTTCTGCTGTGGAGTACATACATACCAACACGACCAACCATCTCGATATCAAACCGGCAAACATTCTCGTTCGAAAAGTAGCAGGCGGTTCCGAGGGCTGGCGTGTCTACTTGACCGACTTCGGAATATCACTGACATGGCTTGACGACAACCAGGGCTTGACCGAGCTTGCGTGGCGCGAGACCCCGTTCTACTGCGCACCAGAGGCATTGAGCGACATATACTCTCCAGCAACAGATATCTTCTCGCTCGGATGTGTCTTTGCTGAGATTTTGACCGTCTGCGCAGGGCATCGGGTGCAAGAGCTTAGGGGTTCGGGATTCCCTGGCCGAGAGAGTGCGTATCACACGCGCGTACCAGAAGTGGTAAGCTGGCTTCAAGGCCCTGTGCACGAAGGGCTTCGCGAGGATTGGTGTGGGGATGTTAGCGAATTACTGATGTTGACTGAGAATATGCTACACCAACATTCAGGCAGCCGCCCGTCTGCACATGCAGTGCGGCAGACGTTTCAGCAATTACCTGAAACACGTCCATTTAGAGCTTTAGGATGTTGTGATCAACCGGCAGAACAGTATGTAGCTTATGAGGGAGACCCTCCGGAATGGGGTCCGGTATAGGTACAGAATCGTGAAAGATCCTGTGTTCCTCCGCAAGGTCGTTCTTTACGATTCTATTATAGCCTCGGGCCGCATTTAAGACCCTCTGCATCTAATCCCGTAATGACACGCTTCCTCTTACCCAAATGCCCCAACAACGCCAGTTGACACTGTCCTGATGGTGAACTTCCCTTTGCCCTCGAAGCGTCATCTCCGCTATAATGTCTACCCAGTGCTCTTTGGTCGTCGATCACGCGTAAATATGCCTATCTTATTGCCATTGCGGGAGATATGCCGACTGGTCTGGAATCAGAGAGAGGCCAAGCTTGCTCTCCGGGCGCATTCTTGACACAATCAATGGCCCGGTGATATAGATCGTGAACTTCGATCATGAACCCCTCGCTCCAGGGTGTGACACCGGCTGAGGTGAGATCAGCGATGGTATCTGCACAATACTAAGTCAACATGTATGGCTTTTCTGGATATATATTCTGCCGTGCCGACATATCACTCGCGTAGCCCGGATCGCTTACCGATATGTCTGTCCGGGAACCTCGACACATCCTCTCGAAAAACACCACACATAGCGAGAACTCGATTTTTGGAATTCACTCGTATTTTCGCGCTCAAACGGTCGCTCTTGACGCCAATTGACTAGCCAGCACCCAGCCGCAGCAGCCCACTGCGTCTGACGTGCCATGGCGACACCGTGGCCTCAGCAGCCCACGTGGCCCACCCCATTCCGCGAGCACGCTACACGCCTCAGCACCTACCTTCAGGACGCGCTGGCCTGTATCGATCGCACGCAAAGCCAGCCTGTGCCAGCAGACCTCGTCAAGGTCATTATACACGGCACGCTGACGTTTATACTGAAAGTGCAACACACGCCTGACCTCAGCACGGTGTGCGACGCGCTTAGCATCCTGCAAACTGAGGCCAAGGCGTCCTCCGACAACACCACGCGAATGCTTGATGCTGTCAAGCAGGAACTCAAGACCGAAATAAAGAACACCGCCGACACCGTCCACGCAATCGCCACAAACGTACAACAAAACATAAGGAACGGAGAGGAAGCTAGGACTGCAGCCAAGGAGGCGGTAGAGGTAGGTAAGGCCAATCTGCAGATGGCAAGACAGATCAAAAACGCAGGACCACAGACTGGTGGCGTGCTCAGCTACGCTGCGATGGCGGCGAGGGGCGCACCGCTAGCAAGTACAGCGAATACACAAGTTCCCAGAATGGCTCCTATGCAGACGCAGCGTGAAGTCGTTGTGACCATTAGAGACCCCAGTACAGTGCTCAGCCTGCGGGCGATGAACCCGCGCAACCTTAACGCGCATGTAGAGCGCGCCATCGCGCAAAGCAGAAACGAAAACATTAACAGCATCAAGGTGCTCTCTTCAAACCAGCTAAGAAGCGGCGACCTTAGCATCAGAACGGCGACCAACAAAGAAGTAGAAGCACTAAAGCAGTTCGCTGACGACTGGGTCCACCGCATCGGCAACAGGGCCACCTTGCGGATTACAACCTACGGCATCATCGCACACGGCATGCGCACCAGCACAATAGACATGGACAGGTTTGAGGAGACGAGGGATCAGCTACTGCTGGACAACAAGCCGTTCATCCCACAGGCAGAGATCAAGTACGTCGGGTGGCTGACACGCAACGCACCCACGAAAGCCGCCTCCAGCGTCATCATAGAGTTCAGCAAGGCAGAGGACGCTAACAAGATCATTGACGAGGGCCTCATCTGGCAGGGCGAGGTCTTCCAGTGCGAGCGATACGAGCGACAGTGCCGAGTGAAGCAGTGCTTCAAGTGCCAACACTACGGCCACATAGGAACCCAGTGCAAGGCAACAATCGCATGTGGCTACTGCGCGCAACAACATGAGAGCAGGGATTGTCCGTCCAAGCTCGACCGGAACGTACCCAGGAAGTGTGCCGCCTGCCGAGGCGAACACGAAGCGTGGAGCTACCAGTGCCCTACCAGGAAGGAGGAGAGGGCAAAAGCAAGGGCTGCATACGACGTACGCCCATACTACCACCCAGTCGCGGAGACACCAAGGAACAACATCCCACTGGAGGCGTCGGCCACCTCTGTCCGACGGAGTAGACTCGCCCAAGCTCCCGCATCGACGCAGCCAGCACCAATCACCAGGAACCGATCGCAAACTGGACGAGGACAGAAGAGGACTAATGCAGGAACTACCATTGACTCAGCAGAGCAGCACAACCAGCCAACACACGCGAACGGCAGCCAAAGGCCGCAGAGGCACGTCATACCTACCCGGAGGGCCATGGAAGCTACCGGGAACAGCACGCAGCAGACACAGAGCGGCACTAGCCAGCACATGGAAATCGACTCTGACAACGAAGCATGAATAGACACAACAGACTGAACATACTACAGTACAACGTAAGGAAGTCGAGAGACATGGTCATGGCGTCGCTGCTGCGCGATCAGGCGATCTACGACTTCGACATCATCGCCATCCAGGAGCCGTGGAGGAACCCGTACTCCGCCACCACTCATCACCCAGCCAAGGATAGGTTCCACCTTTGCTACCCAGCAGGAGACGCGGAAGGCCAAGCACGGGTCTGCTTCTTCATTAACAAGAGAATAGATCAGACAAAGTGGCGCTTTGAGGAGCGAACAAGAGACATTTGTTCTATTATTATTAACATAGACTTAACAGACGATCAGCAAAGCCAAGAGCAGCTTATTGTCCACAACGTCTACAACCCGCCAAAGACCTCAAACAACCGGCAGAGTGCAATACCGCAGGTGCGGGAGGCGCTAAGGCATTACCAGACAAACGAACAAGTGCTACTTGGTGACTTCAATCTGCACCACCCCTTATGGGGAGGACTAAACAGGGAGGTCACTAATCCTGAATCAGAAGACCTAATAGACATCATAGGGGACTTTGCGCTCCACAACACCCTCCCACCAGGCACAGTAACGTACGAAGAAGGCCGATCGCAGTCTACAATCGATCTTTGTCTTGTTACAACAGGGCTGATTGAGCAAGTCATCAAAAGCGAAGTAGACAGGAGCCTAGACCACGACTCAGATCATCTGCCTATAAGCACAACGCTAGATCTCACAGTGCAATGTCTTGAGAAGAAGCCGCGGAAAGACTGGAAAAGACTGAACGAGAAACTGTATACGAAAGCGCTGAGGCGCTCTCTGCCTCCTCTTCGAAGACCACTCACAAACACAGCGCTTGACTCCTACACGGCTGAGGTGACAGCAGCAATCCAGGACGCGATACACGAAGCAGTGCCCGAGACTCATCCCTCCACCTATACACGCGAGGGATGGACTGAGGAATGCAGAGCAGTGCTCGCTGAGACAAAACGACTGAAGAGAGCACACAGCCGACACCACACAGAAGAGACGTGGGAAGCATACCGCGCCGCAAGGAATCACAAAGCGAGGACGATTAGAAAGGCACTGCGTAAAGCACACAGAGACCGTATTGAGCGGGCATCTGAGTCGCCAGACGCGCTATGGAAGCTAGCGAAGTGGGCACGCACGAGGCACGACCAGTCCACCAGATCCATACCAACTATACATCACCCTGACACACAAGAAGAACTCATCGACCCTGCAGACAAAGCTGAGCTGTTTCGAGACGTCTTCTTTCCAACGCCACCTGAAGCAGACTTGGGAGACATAGAGCACGCTGCGTACAGCGGCCAGATTGACATGCCACTGATTGAGGAGAAGGAGGTGCGCACAGCGATACGAGCGGCATCGCCCCTCAAGGCTCCAGGGCCGGATGGCATCATAAACAAAGCGCTGCAAGCCGGCATCGATCTGATTGCAGCCCACCTGACGAGAATCTATAACCAAAGCCTACGGCTGGGCTACTGCCCGGTCTCGTTCCGAGCCTCTATCACAGCGGTCCTGCGCAAACCTGGTAAAGCCAACTACGCAGCACCTAAAGCATACCGGCCCATCGCACTGCTCAACACAATCGGCAAGGTCATGGATGCGGTAGTGGCACGGAGACTGAGCTACCTCGTTGAGACCCACCACGTGCTACCACCGACCCACATGGGTGGAAGGAAGCATCGATCTACCGAGCACGCACTACACGCTGTCACAGCGAAGATCTACGAACAGTGGAACAACGGCAAAGACGGCCAGGTGGCCAGCCTCCTGTTGCTGGACGTGTCCGGAGCCTTCGACAACGTATCTCACAAGCGGCTGCTTCACAACCTGCGAAAGCGGAAGGTCGACGAGAACACAGTGCGCTGGATAGCAAGCTTCTTGAGCGACAGACACACGCATATTCTGGTCGACGGATATACGTCCAACGACTACGCAATTAACACGGGCATTCCGCAGGGCTCGCCCCTCTCCCCTCTGCTCTATATCCTCTACAACGCCGATTTGGTCGACCAGTGCAACGAGCAGACAGATACCATGTCTACAGGATACATTGACGACGTGGCCATCCTCGCTTGGGGCAAGACCACAGAACGAACGTGCGAGATACTGGGCACAACACTTGAGAAAGCACAGCGATGGGCAACCACACATGCCTCAGTGTTCGCTCCTGACAAGTTCCAGCTGACCCACTTCACAAGATCGCGCAAACGCATCAACGTCGACGCGGCCATCCAGACAGAGTGGGGCGAGATAAAGCCGTCACCAACGTGCAAGTACCTAGGCTTGACCCTTGACACCAAGCTGAAGTGGAGAGAACATGTAGAGACGGTCAGACAAAAGGCAACTCGCACAGTGCACACGCTGAGCAGCTTAGGCAGCTCCACCTGGGGCGTCCGACTGCAAGACATGCGCAGACTGTACGAAGCCATCGCGCTGCCACAGATGATGTACGCGTGTTCCATCTGGTCCAATGCCAACCTCAACGACAAGAAGCGCGGCTACACGCACAAGACGGTCGACGCCCTGCGCAGCATACAAGCAAGAGCAGCAAGAAGCATATGCGGCGCCTACAGAGCGACATCAAGGGTCGCACTGGATGTGGAGACATTCCTTCTTCCCATCGAGCAGCAGATCTGGAAGCACAACGCGGACGTCGTCACTCGACTGTCTTCGTCTAGGACCATCGCACAGACTGCGTGCTACGAGCCACGCGAACCGGTACCAGTGGTCATTGACAAGAACTACAGGGCACACAAGAGCCCCTGGCAAAAAGCTTACGAGGCACTAAGGAGCAAGCAGGTGCGCGATCTTGACAAGCAAGAGCCCATCCCTCCGTTCATCACACCGCCGTGGCAGCGAGGGCCACACACCTACATTGACAACGATGCGGAGGAGGCCCGTAAGCACCATAATCGAGAATGCGCAGCAAACAAGAGCCTCAGCATCTATACAGATGGCAGCGGCATCGAGGGCGAGATCGGCTCCGCAGCAGTGTGCCTGCTAACACAACAGACGCTATCCGTACATATGGGATCCGACACACTGTCGACAGTATACGCAGCGGAGCTGCAAGGCATCAGCCTCGCACTGCAGATCGCGCAGGAGTATGCAGACAGAGACGGCGAACGAAAACAAATTGCCATATACACGGACAACCAAGCCGCCATCTGGTCAATAGCCAAAGCCGAAGGGCGATCAGGCGCGTACATCCTCGCGGACATCGCGCAACAGGTTCTGGAGCTCCAGGACAAAGGATACTCAGTGGCTGTCCGATGGATCCCTGCCCACGTGGGCATACCTGGAAACGAGGCCGCCGACCAGGCTGCCAAGGAAGCCACCGGATGGAGAGAGAACGGCCGCAGACAACAGCCAGCAGACACGCCCGCACAGCTATACCCGCTCAGGACAACGCTCAGAAGATGGTGCAAGACGCAGGCAGAGAGAGCGTGGATCGGCGCGTGGAGGGAAGACAAGAAAGGCCGCGCGACGTACAGACACACGCCAGTGCCCACCAAGAAGGTGCTACAGCTCCACGAGAGGCTCAGCAAGCGGGAGAGCGCGCTGCTGGTGCAGCTGCGGACCGAGAAGATCGGTCTCAACGACTTCCTCTTCAATCGCCATGTTCCGGACATCACCAGCCCCCGTTGCAGCTGCGGAGAGAGGCGACAGACCGTCGCGCACGTCCTCCTCCGCTGCAGCAAGCACAAGGACCTCCGGAACCGCATCTTCGCCAACCTTTCCGGACGACACAGCCTCAGGACCATCCTGAGCACGCCGCAGCTAGCTACCAAAGCCGTCCAGTATATGAAGCAGACGCAGATCCTTGGGCATATGGGGATTAGAGATACGCAGACGACGCCGAGCGCTGGGGGGAGACTGTAGGTACAGCGGACGCGATAGACGAGGCAACGCGCCTCTAAGAGCCTAGAATCACGGCATACAGTCAGTAGAACCAGTATCTAGATGAGCTGCCAGGCAAATTGTAGATAGTGGTTGATGGAAAACGGCAGGTTACGGGGGCAGCTGGTCTCGTTCAAGGGATGAAGTGGGGCGGCGCGGATCAACGTCCGCACCGCGTCCGCTGTCTGCCACAGCCTGTCACTCCGGACATAGCTGCGCAGTACGCGGCTGAAACCGAGTAGGATGACTAAACTAAACTAAACACATCCTCTCATGTTTCAGAGAAAACGGCGGATAAGGTATTACAGAGCTACAGCTTACCTCGCAGCACAACAACAATATTAATTGCCAAAATTTGCAGAACCTGCAGAGTATAATCTAGAGAAGATTAAGAAGAAGTTCTAGCTTCTGCACTTGCTGTTGTGGTTAGTTATGCGTTGGTGTTCCTGAGTTTTGAAGGCTGCTTATCCGCCGTTTTTTTCTGAAACATGAGAGACATCCATGGACTGGCGCGCTTGCTGAGGATCTACGGTGTAACACGAGACTTCCAATTCATATTTCCGGCAAGATTGTCCTGGAAAGAGCAAGACTACGAGGGGGGCCATTGACGCGGCGCAGAAGATTACGTCACCATTCGGAGATAGCAGCTTAATTGCCGAATACTTACATTTATCTACTACTATCCGTACTCCGAAGCATTGCAAGCTCATCGCATGTTGCATCATGGCACGCATTCTCATCACAGGTTCATCTGACGGCCTCGGCTCCATTGTCGCCCAGAAGCTGATCTCTCGTGGCCATTCCGTCGTTCTCCATGCGCGCAACGACAAGCGCGCTAAAGATGCCACCTCTGCAGCGCCTGGCGCCGAAGCTTTCGTGACTGGCGACCTGTCAGACATCGCGTCTACCAAATCCATGGCACAGCAGATTAATACCCTGGGATCCTTTGACTGTATCATTCACAATGCTGGCCTTTACCGAGGCGGCTTCCGCAAGACCAGCGACGGTATTCCCGCATTGGCAGCAGTCAACACGCTGGCACCGTACATCCTCACAGCCCTTGTGAACAAGCCAAAGCGCTTGGTTTTCTTGTCCAGTGAGATGCACCAATCCGGGTCCCCAGACTTGTCCGATCCCTTTTACGTCGAGAAGGGCGAGAGCGGTTTCAGCGACACCTCGGCGTATTGCGCCAGCAAACTGCACAACATCCTGTTTGCTAAGGCATTCGCCAGAAGATGGCCTGACGTCAAGAGCAACGCACTTGACCCGGGATGGGTAGCTACCAAGATGGGAGGTAGCGGTGCAACAGGCAGCGCCGATGCTGCAGTTGAGACGTATGTTATGCTTGCTGAAGGTGAAGAGGAGGATGCAAAGAAGACGGGGCATTACTTCAGGCCTAGTAAACGAATCGGATCACCACAAAAGGCAGCAAATGATGAGAAGCTGCAAGACAGGCTATTGGAGATTTGCAGTGAGTTTTCTGGGGTCAAACTACAGTAAATTACGACAATAAGACCCTCCTCCGTTCCTTAGCCTCGGAATCATTGATTTGCTGCTATCTGTGCAATCGAGTCATCTTACGAATTACTCCTTAGATCAGATACCCGTAGTCTTCTTTGAATTCTTTGCACGTGCGTCCTGTTCATCTCGGTACGTCTCACCCTTACCTGAACGGTGCGGCACCAAGATACTATCAAATGTGACGTCTTTCCGAGGCTGATAGAGGCTAATTTCGTTTGCGAGGGGGCTGCGTACTCGAGTCACAGACGCAGACGCAGACGGATAGGATGGTTGGTATGACACAGGTCGATGGTTGGTCGTGAAGTAGCTACCGTTGCTTGCTGTGCGGCTGGGTGCAAGTGCCTGCGTTCGCTCCTGCGCGATCAGAACATTTCCATTCTGCTGCACTGCCGGTACGTTGGCGACATGCGACTTATCAAGTTTCTGGTACAACTGCTGCTTGTGAGTACGTGCATTTTGTCCATCGGTCACGATGATCACTGGAATAATACACACCTGCTCATCAGAACCGGTGTATGAGATTATAGACTTGAGGTCCTTGAGGGCTTCTTTGTGGATGCTCAGATCCTTCGCCGTCCATGACTTGAGATTGTGGTTTTCTTGACCCTCCGCCAGCGCCGTCTTCTCGTTCGGTGTAAGAGCGGAAGCATAGTAGCGAGCCACCTTACGCGGTTGTATGGAATGAGATGTTGGTAAGCTAAAATTGCGCATTGGAGATGGCCGACGGGTAGGCTTGCTATTCGTTGCTGGTTTTGGAACGGCCGTATATTCAATGTCAGCTTGCGTCGAACTCGTTGAATACAACTCCTCACACGCTTCAGTTGCGCTGCCAGACTGGCTTGGTACAAGTGAGAGGTCATGGAGTTGGGGCGGATGCGAAGAAAGTGAACCATCGGCCGTTAGGTGTGATCTACTACTGAGCTGAGGTTGGAGTGAAATGGTCTTTCCAGCGATCGAAGCTGCGTTCTGAGGTCTAAGAAGAATCATCTTGAAAGAGAGTACCAATGTTGCCCGCAACGTACCCTTGGACTTTAAGATGTTGTTCAGACTCTTTAGTTGAGACATGTTGGATGCTTCTCACATAAGGCTCTCATAGTAAGAAGTTTATATGTTCAACATTCATCTTCACTGTGTCTTCACAATACTACGAATGAACAGACGGGAATAATTCGAAAACGCACCAAAGCTTGTCATGGTTTCCAATGGATACGCTGTGAGACACAACGTAATTACCGCTTGGATAATGTCACTCAGTGAGCGAACTTGGGATCCAGGCGTGGATCTCCTCCGTCTTGTCGCTTTCAGACACCCAATGTTCTCTTCTGACCTCTCTTCCTGTTGTTATACCTTTTGTACACTCAACTGAGAACGAAAGAGCGATGTTCTACACTCGTTTACCGACCAAAACGCAAAGATCGCTACGATCTTTTTTCGTCAAAACAGAATTACATCAGGCAGTGAAAAGGTCGAAAGCTTACACATTGGCCCGTCATATTGACGATAGATCTATGACGATATAATCCTATGCAGCTGGTTGTACAATGCGGCGCTTATCGGCCGCATTCGCACAGTGTTCGAGTTGCGACTCCACCAGCCAACTTGCATGGGATGCGGCGTGGGGTATGAAAATAACACAGTGATAGCCGCAGAACTTCCTCAGTTGGGAACGTCGTCAGAGACTAAAGCCAGAGCTATAATACCTCGCAAGATGAGGTAGGTACGTTGCTTGACCACCCTGGAATGTGTATGTCATGATCAGCATCTAGGCTGCGGTGACAGAAAGATCAAAGCGATATTGGATAAAGAGGACGGATAGTTTACTTTTTTTTTAGAGTCGTGCCCAGTTGTGCTAGAATACCTGTAATATTCCTTTAGAAGGTGTTAAAGCCTAGTTGTCTCAAGGTGAGTGTCAGGTTAGCGTGTGCGGCTTACTGACGAACTCACCAGAGAGATTTTCTTTCGCAAGTAGATAGTCATATTCTCCCCTTTCTTTGGCTATGGCGAATCGCAAGGGGCGCATTGCAATTGCCCTCGGCATCTGCACGACTGATGCCATTCCACATCGCTATTGAGGCGTGATTAGCAAACGCAAGCACTGTGACACGTGAGTGGTCTGACACCTCACAAACTGTTCACTCGGTATTTCCACTTGTGTTTCCCTATTTCAGACTTGCCTTCGGAAGATTGAAGATAAAATGCAAGGAGTTGCAGGCCATCAGCCACTCGGCGATTCATCCGATCTACAATCAGTGCAAGCGCTCAAACAGAAGTGGACTACCAATCGATATGAGTAACCGGTTTGAATTTTCAACAAAACTGCGGATGTCGATTTTTGAAGTCGCATGTCATTTGTTTGGCGCGATGTTGCGTGAGCGGGGTCGAATGTCGTGCTTGAACGATCAGCCAACATCATCCTCTGCATGAGATAGCGATGTCGCTCTCATCACTGCGGCAAGACCATGTAAGCGCGGCTGACGGATATAAATTCGTTGCAGCATGGACCTTAGCCAGCATTGCATCTGCACGAATTCAGCACACTCTTCAAGATGGCAACGACCACCCACATCCAGGAGACCACGAACGCAGAAGGCGCATCCATCAAACTCGCAGTAGCGTATGATGATAAAGTGCACAACACGTCCAAGTATGCAGCATACTTGCCCGTGTACGATACCACGACCAAATTCCCGCCAACAGAAGTCTTTGAGTTTGATGATCGTGGCCACCATGCGGATCCCAACAAAGCCAATCTTCTCTCTGGAAATAATCCAGATCTCAAAGTGACCAAACTCACACCGCGAATTGGTACCGAAATTACTGGTCTGCAGCTCTCGCAACTCACTTCTGCTCAGAAAGATGACCTTGCCCTTCTCATTGCTGAGCGAGGCGTGGTCGTGTTTCGAGACCAGGACTTCAAAGATATTGGTCCTGATGCGCAGAAGGCTTTCGGACAACACTTCGGCCGCCTCCACATCCATCCCGTCGGCGCGCATGTCAAGGATCATATCGAGTTCCACTCAATCTACCTGGGCAAAGACAACTTGTATCGTCTCGGCCGCAGCGCTGCGAAGCTGACTACAACAGGATACCACTCTGATGTGTCTTACGAGCATCAGCCTCCTGGCATTACACTCTTGACGCTATTGCAGATACCGGAGACTGGTGGCGATACGGCGTGGACAAGCCAGGCGGCAGCGTATGACCGATTGTCTGAGCCACTGAAGGTGTTCCTAGAAGGGCTCAAAGCCGAACATAGTGGGTTTCCACAAGCAGAGAATGCAAGACGAGATGGCCACTTCGTGAGGAGGGAGCCAGTCAAGAGTTACCATCCGATCGTGCGGGTGCATCCCGTCACAGGACAGAAAGTGCTGTTCGTAAATCCGGGGTTCACAAAAAGTATCGTGGGACTGAAATCGGAAGAGAGTGATGCGATTCTGAAACTGCTGTTCACAGTGAGTAATCTTGCCCCGCACATGTCTCGATGAAAGACAGGCTCATCCGTTACAGCACATCTCGCAAAGCCAGGACATACAAGCTCGTATTAAATGGGATGATCGCACTGTTGCGCTGTGGGACAACAGAGTGACAGCGCATACAGCGATCAGTGACTACGATACTAGTGACGACGGCGAGGGACTACGTCAAGGCTTCCGTATTACGACGCTTGCTGAGATTCCGGTTGGTGTCGATGGGCTCAGATCAGAGTGGTAGTGACGCCAGGAGGTGCTCTCCATGGCGCACTGCCCTAAATATGCAGTCAAATCCAGACGTATCTCCAGCTACCTTTCAGTAGATATAAGCTCGTATACCCCGAAAAACCAATCCCGTGGCTTCTTATGCGATCAGAGACGCTGTTCGTGACCACCGATTACTGTCGCCAAATTTCAGCCAGAAGTTACCGCGTAATTCTAAATGGGTTGATGAACTGAGATCCCCAGCCGCAGTTGACGGTTTGCACAACAATTGTGCTGTAGGCTTCGCGTCGTGGCTGTGTCGTTGCCGTCGTTGTTCAGGAGTACCACTTCGCCGAGATTGCCCCTTCGGTCGTGTTTACCGAGAGTGACGCGTGCTTCCGAAATTCAATCTCACGCGGGACGGGAGAGAACCGTTGGAACCTAATCGCGCCGTCGACCTCACGATCCCACATCGACTTTGAGGCGCCTCCTTTTTGCGTGACCGCCGTGTATAGATACCTGTGTCCATGACTCTGCATTCGTGCGAGGCCCTCAACGCCGAACACCGCGTGCGCGCGGAGCCTACTCCCTAGATCTGAAGACTGAATGAAACGTGCCTTGATGCCTCGCTTCGAGAAAGCGGCCAGAATTCATCTACGAGCGTAGATCCGCGTTTCGTTCCTGGCTGTCTTCCTTGTTCCTGTTTCAACTGTCGGCCCCAGATCCTGGCGTCGAGCAGGGTCGACGTGGTCAAGATGGGTATGGGATGCCTCCTCGGCCGTAGCAGATGCAATTGTCCTTCCGTGCTCGACACCTGCGCCATCTTGGAGCTACATTTGTCCGGTGGCCTCTGACAAATTCCAGAACAACCGGGGAACAGATGCCGGAATGCTGAAGAGCCGTACAAAGATCTCGCAGTAGAACCGTATCCACAATCACCACTTCAGGTTAGAGAGGTCCATGCAGCCACAGGGTTGATCCACAGAGCCTCCGTCTCCATGCGTCCACAACGGATCATTGACCAGAATAGACCTGGGTTCCAGAGATTTGCCAGCTGGGACATTCGACTCGATGTTTTATGCGCGGTATGAACCAATGGACTGGCGGAACGGTTCCCAACATGGACCTGCAGAATGTATTCGCAGAGGTCGAGGTCCACATCGCGGACATGCTGTGAAGAGGCAGAGATTTCTGGCATGAGCTTCGTACCATTAGGAGAATATAAGTAGTGTTGGACCCTGCTCCTGCAAGTCATCGCTGAACCACGTCACCCGGCGGACCGATTTCAATCCTTACCATCAATATGCGCGGCCTTACTCTTCTCGCAAACGCGGCTTGCGCTCTGTTCGCATCATCGGCTGTTGCTGCACCGGCAGCATGCCCTGCTTCCTCATACAGCACCGATGTATCCGCCACATCTACTTCGACTTCGTCGGCCCCTGCTCTATCCACAGTCTACCAATTCCCAGCTGGTTCAGGAGCATGGGTTGAGAACATTGCCGAGCGCGCCAATGGCCAGCTGCTCATAACTCGCATGTTCACTCCTGAGCTCTGGCTTATCGACCCCTCGACCGGCTCTGCTCAATTGCTCTGCAGCTTCCCTGGTGCCAACTCGGTGACCGGTATCACACCTACGGGCAACGCTGACGAGTTCGCTGTTGCCGTCGGAAATGTCAATGCCGCCACTTTCACACCAGAGGCTGGTAGCTGGAGCACCTGGAAGGTCTCCCTCAAGGGGTCCAAGGCTACTGCCTCTCTCATTACCAAGCTTCCCGAGGCCAAGTTCCTGAACGGCATGGGCTTCTTCCATGCTGGACAGGCGAAGGGTCTTCTGATCACCGACTCTGTTGTTGGTGGCATCTGGGCTGTCGACCTTGCAACAGGTGCCCATAGCCTCGCACTGCAAGACGACACCATGCTTGCTCCTGCTGGTGCCACCTTCGCTGTTGGCATCGACGGCTTCCGTATCAAGGGAAACTCTCTTTACTACACAATCTTCGCTGGCGGTGTCCTTCGCCGCCTCGATGTCGAGTTTCCCTCTGCCGCCGCCCTCGCTGCTGGCACAGCTACCCTCAAGCAGACCGCTGTTCAGGAGCTTGCCAACACCGGTGGATCGTTCGACGACTTGGACGTTGCATCTGATGGCACTGTTTACGTCACCACCAACCCCGAGAATACTGTTGTCAAGGTCGCCGCTGCTGGCGGAAAGCCTACTCTCGTAGCTGGCAACATTGGCTCTCTCGATCTTGCCGGCGCCTCGTCTGCACTTCTTTCCAAGGTCGCTGCCAATATTCTGTACGTCACTACGTCTGGTGGCGTTGCCGCACCCATAAACGGCACTCTCTCCGAGGCCGGCAAGATCATGAAGATTGTGTTGTGAATGGCGGAAGGCCAAAGATATTTCTTTTCATCAAAAATTTGTACATATTAAAAACTCTGAACCTGCTCGAGGGCCGCCAGCCACTTTCTATCGTCTGCCGACTGAATATTGAACGCTAAAGAACAAAGGGGTATTGAGACATTGCACGTAACACAAGAACACCAACAGCACTCCAACGGTAACTCCAGCTGATGCAATAACACAACAGCGCCTTCCCAACTAGTACAGCCACTGACGTTCCGCGCCATCTTGAATTCCTGCAGAGGCTTGCTCTCCAGCGGGCAAGCTCTCTATTATCTCCGGTTCTCTTTCGGTTCAGGCGGCCAGTCTTACTGGTAGCGCATCATCGTGCCTAGTCTTGCGCGAACCGCGCCCCTTAGTGCTCATAACGCGCTTCAGCGCCCTGGCGACTTGCCAACCATGGCCGACTTTCTTGGTTTGCCCGGCATCGCCACTGACTTTGCGTGCCTCAACGAATGTATCGAATGTGTGTGTGCGGTCGCAGCCCTCTGTCTTGCCATCGATGGGCGATAGTGTGTAGCGTTTGTACTTGTCGTTGACTTTGGTGTCGGTGTTTATTTTCTCGAGGTCGACGGGAGCCCCGGTCTTTGCGCGCAGATAATCAACGAACATGGGTGAGAGCTGGGTTTGGTCGTGTGAGGTGCGAAGTTCCTTCTCCTCTTCGACTTTGTCGTCAAGGAAGGGATTTGTAGGAGGCAGCTTGTCATCGTAGTCGCGGTAGGGATTGCGCGAGCTGCGTTTGCTGCCATGTGTGGACATCATATTGGATGAGGAGTGCTGATAGACTTCGTGGGACAACGATATTGTGAACTGTGCAGTGCGGGGATCTGCCCACTTTAAACGCGTTATCGCGCATCCCGCCTGCTGCCACTTGGCAATAGGGCGCCTCACAAAGATCAGTCGCGATGCAGATCTAGCGAGTGCGACTTGTCTTCATAGAGATGGGAAACGGCCAATGAGGGAAGGTGTTATTGATGTAGGATCCTATGCTGGTAGGCACCACGTTGTGGGCTTGCCACTTGGGGAAAGGTCTGGGCCGAAGTGTAAACCGGTCAATGGGAATCACCACTCACGAACGCTCTTCCACCCTCCTGTCAGCATAATCACTGCATCGTCGAAACTATCGAAATGGCTTGTATAAAGCAGCGGCAATGCCGTAAAGTACATGAGTGTCGCCTGAGTGCCTTGCGGCAGCCTCGCTCATATCGCCGTGTTCGGTATCAAGCTCGCACGCAGGCGAGAATGTCTTCCAGGACCCTAGATTCACGATGTCCCGCTGGACCTCAAAATAGCTACATGCAATACCAAGCGCCGCGATGGTACGAGTCGACCTTTACCACATCACAGAGGTTCCGCGGGATTGGGGTCCGTCATCAAGCCCTAACGTGACTGGATCTCGATGAACCTTACCCTTTGAATTGGACCGCTCGCACACGGAGGATCCGCACAATACTCCTCCTAAACACCCTCTTGACTTCACGGCTATTACGACAACCATCCAGAAGGATCATAGTGCATAGATTGACTGCCAATGATCGAGCCACAGCGGGTAAATGAACACTGACACCACCCATTCTGAATCTTGTCACGCTTGTACGCATCACTTTTCGTCACTCTACCAAAGTCAGCATGGTATTTCATCCAGATTTGCATTGTCCTATCGCCTTGCCTTGATCAAACGCTTCGGTTTCTCCGACTCGTCATCGCTGTCATCCCGATCAAAGTGGCTGACCGGCACTGTTTGCTGAGCATGCGCATGCACCACTGCTCCGCTATCAACCCGACGAACATGTTTACGACCATCAACTGAAGAACCTTGAGCAAGTTTACCTGGCCGTACCATGGCCAGCTTTGGGTCCTTTGGTACATTGGCCTTATCTTGGAACTTGCGCAACGACTTGAGGAAGTCGATCAACAAAGTCTCTTCGACTGGCGTGCCATCCACATTGCTCATCTCACAAAAGGCCACATTATCTGCGCGCTTCATCATGGCGTGGCCGAACTCTCGGCTGTTTTGATCTAACCCCGCCTGCGTCGCCTTGCGCAGCACATACTGCACCCGTGAGGTATCGAGCCGCACATGATGTAAAGGCTCGACAAACCATTGCGTTTCGCCATGGCCAATGAGTCCCTTCTTTGGCTTGGCGCCGCAATACAAATACCTACGACACCTACGATACAGTGGCTCCAGCACCTCGCCAGCGCGCTCCATTGCCTGTCGCCGGCGCAGGATCTGAAATTCAGTGTGCGGGAGCATATCGCGCTTCCAATCACGATACGAAGGAACGCAAGACGTGGGAGGCTTACCTGTCGTGTTAGCAGTGCAACCAGACAGTGCCTGTTCGGACCCAAATGGCGTCTTGAGAGGCATCTCAGCGGACACTGGGATGTACTTCGCCTGCGGGTAGATGCACACGCGGATTGGCAGACCCTCGGGGTTGCCACGAGAGCGGTAGTCAGAAGCGTAGTCGGAGTCAGTGTCAGACTCCGAATCTGAGCCGTCGTCGGAGGTGTAAGTCTTCACTGATCGCACGCGGTGCCCGCGACCAGCATGATGCTGGTGAGGCACCTGCAGCTCCTTATGTATCGTATGCTTACGATGCGCAAGCTCAGCCCGTACCTTGGCATACTTCAAGACGTCCGCTTCTAGCTCTGACCACCGCTTGCCATTCATTTGCGGGTACATCGAGTTCCGGGTAATGGGGTCGTTGGGATCGTCATGCTCTTTCTCGCGCACACGATCCAATTGCTTAACCTGCGCCGCACGCGATTCGATACGCCGCCGCGTCGGCGCTGCGTACAATCCACGCATCGCCGCTGGGACTGCTGTCGACTGCAAGGTCCGTGTCTCATGGCTCTTCACACCGTGTCGATACTTTGTGGTGTCCTCTTCACCATCGGAGCAGTAAAGCGCTTCAGCGCGAGACTTCAGGTTATGGAGGAAAGACGGCATCGTGAGACTTGCTCAGAATTGCTCGCTGTAGGGGTTCGATAATTTGGTGAGTGCCGCTCACAGAGTTGAGACTGGTCAGAACGATGCATCACTTGGGCAATGATCTGCGGCCTTTTGCAGGCCAGCGGATCGTACACTGGTGAAAACAGTGAGTTTGTGGAGACAGCGTTGTGCGGAACCATGTTTGTCGATTATGCTTGGGGGATGTAGTGTATGAACAAAGGAAATCTGGGGAGCTGAACAGATAGTTTGCTCAACGCCTATGGCGCGGCGCTCTTTCCTCGATGCAATGTCTATCATGCACTTCGCTTGAACGAACAGCTCGACGACACCCCTCACTACTCCGTCTTCTTACCAAAATGCAGCTTCCTCAACATATCCCTGACTTTCTCAGACATCTCAGCCAGCGACACAGACCGCCTATGCTTCTCCTTGCGCAACTTAGCCCCCTTCCTCTCCCCGTGCGCGGAAGCGGCACTTACATCTACACCCACAGCATCAGCCACACCACCCCCCGGCCTGTACGTGGCATACTCGGCTCCAACGGACACAACACCATCCCGCACCGCCCTGAACTTCCCAACGACTTTCTGCTCAGGCAGGACGTGCAATTGTCCCGGTCCCCTTAGCGTGTCATACATCACATTCACCCCATCGGTGTACACGTCGTCTTCCGCGCCGCTCAGGGCGGGCATGTACTGGTAAAACCTGCCAAAGCGCACGGGAGGGAGGGAAACGAAAGGTGTTGTAGGTGGGAAGTTGGTGGCGGTCTGTGTGTATACTGCTTCGTTTGAGGTGCTGGTGTAAGGGAGGTAGTGGTGGAAGCGTGGAGGGTCTAGAGTGGTACGGGCGGTGCTGAATGAGGATTGGGTTGAGGCTGTTGAGGGGCGGGGGGATGGGGTGGGGAAGAGTGGGCGGCCGGGGAGTGTGGAGGGAGTGTGGGGTGATGCTGTGCGGTGGCGGGACGGTGGGTGCTCGAGGGTGAGTGACATGGCGGTGCAAAGAGGTGAGTTTGGTGCTGGTCGTTACAGTATGTGTGCTAACTCGATGGTGGGTTATATGGTAATTGTTCGTTGTTGAGCGTGTCTTTGAAGTTGGTGTACGAGCATGTTAGGTTGTGCGAGAGACAGGGAAAGCGTGCCTTGCGACAACCCGTACAAAGATCGAATGGCACTGTGCAATCTTCACTAGTATTGGCTTACCACTACAAACGAAACTACTTATTCAGCTCGGTACGTTTTGATACGTACTGTACCTCTCTGCGGCGTGGTCCCACGCGAAGTGCTCCCAGCCCTGTTCCTGGAGCATCTGGATCCCACGTCCACGGACTGGCCTCTTCGCCCCAGTTCAACCTGTGGTATTCTTCAAAAGAAGTGTCTTTCCAGAACCCCTTGGGTACCTCATGATAACGACGCACTCCAGCCGAAGGCAAGCCCAGGTGCGCCCTGCAAACATCACACCTGCAATCTCCCAGAGGCCCAGTCCAGAACACGTCAACCTTACAACGCAGTATCTTGCGCTGCTGGAACTGTGCGCTCCATAGACGCTTGGCCTTGGCCTCGATCTTCTTGCCGTACCTAACAAGTTTGGCTTTCCATGATCGCCGCTCCGTTCTACTCCTCCTTTGGTCCGGCTTCAGGCCCACGACGTTGGCAGACCCGACCATGTTGGCTCCCATAAATGTCAGCAGACGCGAAGCCGAGCTCCGGTTGCCAAGGGTGGCGGCACTGGTTGCAATGCTTGTCGTGCTCTCGGTTCGATTTGTAGAAGGGTAGTGAGAGTACGGTGTGTTTGGCACAGGAAGGGGTGCAAGCAGGTCTTCGGCTTTGTGGAGTTCTACGAGGCTGAGAGAAGTGTCTGCTGGACTATTGGTGGTTGCTTGTAGCTCAACGATAGTGGAGTGGGGGGTAACTCCAACACGACTTCCTGGTGTATGTGGGGACCATTGAGTCTGTGTTTCTGGAGAAGATGCAGGTAGTGCTGTGGATGGAGAGTGTGAGATCCGAGGAAGTTTGTGCGCCTCAGTAGATGGTGAGTAGCTGGGAAATCGACTGTAGTCACCATGGCCTAGAATGGCGTTACGATCAGCAGGAATGGTTGTCCTGGTATTACTATGGTCATTCGAAGTTTCCATGGAGTAGGAATTGTGTCCTTTAGGCACCTCATTACGCAAGGGAGGCTGCGCTGCTGCACTCCGAGTGGCACTTTTACCACTGGCGATGGAGCTGGTGCTACCTTGGGACTGACCGCTGTTATACTGAGAGGCTTGATCATGGAGCGAGGGCTGTCTTCGTTGTCGCCGAACAGCCTGCTCTATGGTGGGAAAGTGTGGCGTGTTCGGGATCTGGAGTAATCGTCCATTGCCATCACGGCGGTGGGTTGAGTTGAGATGCTCCTGGTAAGTTGGCGGTGGAGTGCGAGTGAAAGACGAGGGTGCAGCACGCGGGCGTTCGTACGACCAGTCTGGAGTCCTGGAGTGAACTGGAGGCAGGTGTGTTGTTGTCGCAGCTTGTACTGCATTGGGCTGTCTGTCATTTCGCTGTGGGCTCGATGTTTGATTTCCAGGACTAAACTCGGATTGTTGGTAATAGCGACCGGCTCGGGCATCGAGTCGAATATCTCGCGTGCTGTCGGTTTGTGAGTGACATTGCTCATTAGCTTCTGCAGCACGATTGCCTTTTCGATGTCCATCAGGGATTAGCGGCACTGGAGGGATTCCATCGCTTAGTGAGTGGCTGCTCAAGAGATCAGGAAAGTTCTCTCGCAAGGCTGGAGTCAGAGCAGGCTTTAATCCCCAAATGCTACTTGGGCGGAGTTTGCTGAATATTGACTCACGGCGCTCGTGTCCCAAGGGAGCAGCATAGTCGCGTTCCGGCATGAGCAGGACTGGCAGACCGCAAGAAACGTGTATACTTCAGTGAGGAAAATGGGGAAGTAATACCAGCCTGCAGCTGTATGAGGCTATTTGGCGATGCGGAGCAATTTGAAACCACCTACAGTCTTGCTTCTCAGACCACCTTTCCGCACGAGTCTTTGCCGCGAGACCTCTCACAGGCCATGCGAAGACTCACGTGCGATTTGCATCCAGACATCTTCTTCAAAGCTTTGAGAGTCTCGCACATGTGGTCTACGCCTCAAGCGTCTATTTTGAGCCTTGATTAGTGGATTGGGGGTCGGATGCTTGGGCGGTGTCAGTGTCGGTGGGTGTTTTAGACATGTTCGTTTGGTTCTAAGACAGTGGCGCTGATCGCACATTGGCTCTGCAGTCCGTGACTTTTGTGGCTCGAAGGCGTCCAATTGTGCAGAAGGGGCAGCAAACAGCTTTTCGAAAACAGGTGGCGCAGGTATGAGGGTCGCCTGAATGGTGGGAGCTGGTGCGCTGCCACTCTTTGTTTTGGCAGGTTTAGCAGGTGTCGTCGATGCAGATATGTATCCACTGTCATCATGCTCATGAGTCGCGCCATTGTCAGAAGAAGCAGTGGACTCGTCATCGAGAAACGTAGGTCGTGGCAAAATTGTACCGGCGACCTGGGCCAGACGAGCGCTGAACGATAAACCTGGCGTGTACGGAGAGGGCACAGTTGGACTGTCGTCGCGGGCTCGTGGACCAGCTTGTCGCGTTCGAGATCTGACCATCTTAGAATCGTGACTGCGTGAAGAATTGATAGGGCTGTAGATGTTGTTGGTACTGCAAGATCGTAATGCGGGAGTACTATAAGAAGATCGCGTAGCTGGCAGTGCGCTTCCTTGCAAATGACTTTGGAGGCCAGTGTGATGTGAAGATTGCTGAACGGGTGTGATGGTAGTCGATCTTTTGACGAAGTGTTCTTCTAGAGGGAGCGCTTGGACAATCGATCCACTCGATGTCGAGGGGAGTGACGAGCCTGGATCATCTGGCAGCGTTCGTGGTGGTGGTGTTTGCGGTAGTGAGTGAGACTGAGAGTGAGACCTCCCCTGCGCTGGTTCTATGCACTGAAGAAGTAGCAAGTCTGAGCGTGAGTTCGTGCATGTTTCGGAAGTACGCGTGCGCTCTCGTTGCTTGTGTTTTGAGCGCCTGAATCGAAGCCACCATAGACAGTGCATTGTCGTAGTCGTGTGTCAAAACATGAATTTGCGAGCGTAGGTGAGTACTAGCATCGCGAAAGTGTTGTAAGGGCTGTCAATGTGAGCAAACTCAATGGGACAAGGATATTGCAACGTGTAGACGACAGAATGTGACAGTATATTCCAGCGCTATGCAAACACCAAGTGCAAGCGTCGTGAAGAGAGACGCTTTTCCAAACCACGGAACGCCGGGATGCGGGACGTTTCGTGTCCTCATGCAACCATTCAATGTAGAGAAAACACGGCAAGATAGGTATCGAAGTATGTGAGCAACTACTGTGAGTCGCAGATCGCCGTACGTCCTTACATATCGTATCCTTTGTAGAGTCTAGCTCAGCGACGGCTCTTCAAGCCAGCGCGACCGATTGTAGACCTCTTTGCTGGTTTCGACTCCTCTTCGCTGGAAACACCCTCGCCGTCATCGAGATCGTCGCTCATGGGCTCTGACATGTCGTCGCCGGCATCGTCGTCGGTCTCCTCGGCCTCGTCGTCGATGAGGCCCTCCGAGTCTTCACTGCCCTCGTCTGAGTCTTCGTCGACTTCCATCGTTGTAGGCATCTCATCGTCTGAGCTTCCCTCGTCATCGTCGTCGACGTCGCGTATCCTCTTGCGGGTACTGTCTGGTGCGTCATCCTCGTCGTCTACCGAAGACTCGTAGTCGTCCTCGCCCTCTACGTAGATGACTGCTTCGTCCTCATCGTCACCAGCAGCCTTCTTCTGGTTTCTTCTTCTGAGCTCAAGCTGAGCTTGTAGCATATCCAGACGGCCCTTGAGCGAAAGCAGCGGCTGCAGTCCGCTGGCACGCTCCTTCAGCACCTTGTTCAAGGTGGCAAGCTGTCTGACCAGCTGGGGCTGGCTCGCAAGGTAGCCACCGTGGGCAGCGAGCGACCACTGCACCCATACCATGAGTACACCTGCGCGACCGGGCTTCTTGTGTAGGCGCTCAGCAAGCTTCTGCAGAAGGTTGCCAACCAAGGGCGAGGGTAGGCGCTCGACTGTGGCGTAGATTGTGTCGATGTCGATAACTCGCAGGCACGATTCGAGCAGCTCCTGGTCATTTGTGCGCAGAGCCTGGGTAAGGACGGTGCCGAGGGATGAGGCCGAAGGCGCAGATAGCGGTCGGTTGGTGGACGATGCTGCCAATGCTCGTGGGTCATTTGCGCCGAATGTGCTCTCTACGTCGACAATGCGTGATTCTTGCACGGGCTCAGGCTCTTGTGCGCGCAGCCTGTCACCGAAGGACAGCTCCTCGGGGTCGGCAGCCTCGTCATCCATGGGGCGGTCCTCGTCGTCTCCCTCGCCGTTGACAGCCGGTGCCGCGTCATCCTTCTCGTCTTCTGAGCTCGAGTAGTGGCTCTCTTCCTCGGCGCTGCTGATTTCAATCACGTCCTTTCCAGCATCCTCCATGTCGACGTCACCATGACCGGCTTGGCCACCGGCAACAACGGCGGCAGATTCGTCGACTTTTGTGCTGCGCGCATTCTTGGACCCGTTCAGTCGTGCTGTCGGCTTTGCTGCACCACCCTTGAGGAGTGACTTGAGGCCGTTTTGGCGGGTTGCGGCGGGCGACTGGGCGAGCTTTGCCTTTTTGGCAGGCGGTGCAGTGTCGCGGCCGGCCTTGTTGGCCTTGGGCGTGCGCGAGGAAACGGCGGCGGGCATGGTGGGCGATTGGTGCAGTGCACGTGGCGAGGCTGCAGTGTTCGAGGACTGTTGTCGCTGCTTGAAGCAGAGCGCAAGATGGTGCAACCAGCAGCCGAAAAAAAAATTGGTGGAGCTGCCGCTAGGGCCAGGCGGCAGGGATGGTGGCCTGCAGCGAGCCTGAGCGAGGTAGGGTCGCCAGCACCGTGGTCCATCCCACCCTCCACCCTGCTCGGTCTGGCTTGATAATGAAGCAGCATCTGCAACCCGGCGTGCTCAAGGTAACGACACGGTCTTTGCAAGATGCAGCGCAAGGGCGGCGCGGGCGCAGGCGGTGCAGCGACTTGGGCAACGACGACACGTGACGAGTTGGGCTTAGCGCCAGCTCAGGGGGAAGGCACGCTTGGCACGCATCGGAGTTTCTTAAACAGAGGGCCGCCCTCTCCTCGTCTTCTCGTTCTTGTTGCTGAAGTCCTTCCCGATCTGCCTCCAATCAACGCGCGCCTCCTCCGAACACCGCCCACGACTCGCGCTCGACCAACCACCATCAGTGCATCGCTGTCAGGCCCAGTTCGCGACCAGGAGCCAGGCCCTTGCGCTGCGGACCAGGTTGCGATAAATTGCCGTCGCGTCCTCAACCTGCAGCAGCTTGCTAGCGCCGCTGCTTGACGCCTGTGCTCAACCTCTACCGCCATCCGTGCGCTCCATCACGGACGTTGTGTTGTTGTTGCACCTCTGTTCGAGGGCGCGCAGCTGCACGGGGACTTCACTGCATCTCTGTACGCGCCGCGCACATTACACCTGGCGCTGCCTTCGCGCTGCTCGCGCTCGATAGTCTGACTCACCGTTCCGTTTCCGCGCGCAGCTCTTTGACCTCGCCGCCGCCTCCCGGTAAGTCACGTGCAACGTGAGGCGTTTCGGCCTCCGTAACATATATTCCCTCCACGGGCCCCTCTTACCTGGCTTGCCATACCTTTGCGACAAGCCACAACAACTCAACCCCACAATACTTTTCCGACGCGCCCAGGATCGCTCCCCGCCCATTAACGCACACGTCATCACTACGCGTCGACCACCGAAAGTCGCGCGCGCGTTCACTCACGCTTACTAACGTCCCCAGCCTGCACCATCGAGTAACGGCTCCCATCTACCGCGCGCATCTACGTTCCACTCTTTCATGGCCTTATGGCAGTAATGACATCACCGACCCTCGACAAGCCCATCCTCGACCCCAAGGCTGACGCGCCTGCGCCGACTGACGCAATGGCGATCGACTCCGAGCCCAATGGGTGAGTGCAACTTTACCTTCGTGCGCCTTACCGCACGCCATACTTACTAGTATGTGCAGCATCCATGATGATCTCTTTGATGAGCCCGTCAACGGCACCGATGCCAACGCAACCGAGGTGTCGAAACCTACCACCAACGGTGACCACACAGCTTCAGACGTACCACCGGCTGCAGTAGAACCCGCTGTTCACCCTATTACAGACGTGTCCAGTGGTATTGATGGCATTGCGCAGTTTGTGCCTGATCAGACAGACAACAGCTCACTGTTCGGTGATGAGATTGCGCAGTCGGTAACAGAAGCTACCGAAGCGCCAATCTCAGACGTTCGCGACGACCCTGCACCCGCGCCGTCAACAGCGCCAGCTGAGTCTCAGGCAACAACCGAAAGCACACAGCAAGTCCCTGAGACTCAAGTCGCGCCTTCCATTGAGCCAGCATCCGTAGACGCAATGGACACCACCGCCGATGCGCCCACCGATACGCCCGCCGACGCGCCCGCCGACACTAGCGCGCCGCCTACGAAGCCGATGAAGGAGCTTTCCATCCAGCCAGAAACCACCACGCCTGCGAAAGTAGAGTCAGCAGATCAGACAATGGAGGATGCGCCACAGTCCGGCAAGGTGCGACCACGTGAGGACTTTGAGGAAGGCAATGAGGAGATTGCGCCTGAAGCAAAGCGCACCAAGACTGAGGAAGTATCGAGCTCGCAGGTAGACATCAAGTCGGAGCTCCCAGCGCAGCTTGTGCAAGCCAACGGGTCAAGCACACCACGAGGCGACGGTACAGCTACCCCTAGGGGCGTGGCTACGGTGATCTCGTCGGAGCCGTCGGGCGTTCACCGCGCGGCAGATTACGAACCGTGGCCAACGACGCCCATGACGCAGTTGCAGAACAAGTTCTTGCTTGAGCGTATAAGAAATACCAAGAAGATCAAAGTGTCGTTGGCTTTCAAGGACCCGGTCGATCCTATCGCGCTGAACATCCCCACGTACACGCAGATTGTAACGAAGCCGATGGACCTGTCGACGATGGAGGGCAAGCTGAAGGAGAACAAGTACACTTACGTGAAGGAATTCATGGAGGACCTTGATCAGATGATCGAGAACAGTGAGCTGTTCAACAACAAACAGCACCCAGTCACTCAAGCTGGCTACAACCTTCGGGCATATTTCCTGAAAGGGATGGGCAAGATGCCGAGGGGTGGTGTAGATGAGCCGCCGAAACCGGCAAAGGCCAAGAAGGCATCTGTGAGCGCGGCGCCAAAGCCAAAACAGACGTCGAGGCCGGCCCCACCTACCGTGAAATCGCCAGCCGCAGCAGCGTCTCCTCCTGCGGCGTGGCCTTTGGGACAGGATGGCATGCCTATCATCAGACGCGACTCGACTAGCGCGAATGATCGGCCTAAGCGAGACATCCATCGTCCGTCGAAGGATTTGCCCTACTTGAATGCCAAGCCTCGCAAGAAGAAGTACCAGCAGGAGCTGAAGTTCTGCGAGAGCGTTCTGAACGAGCTCATGAAGCCCAAGTACGAGCCCATCACGTACCCATTCGTGGTGCCTGTAGATCCTGTGGCTCTGAATATTCCGTCGTACCTCAAAATCATCAAGAAGCCGATGGACTTTGGGACGATTGAGAAGAACTTTAAGAACGGAGTGTATCAGAGCGCCAAGGACTTCCATGCAGACTGCATGCTCGTCTTTCAAAATTGTTACAAGTTCAACCCCGAGGGCGATGCGGTGAACGCAATGGGCCACGAGATGGAGAACTTGTTCAACCAGTTCTGGGACGAGAAGGAAACTTGGCTGGCGACGCACGCACCTGCTCCTGAGCAATCGCCTGAGATGTACTCTGACGAGGAAGACGAGGAGGAAGAGGAAGACGAGGAGACGGACGCGGCTCAGGCGCAGTTCCTTGCCATCCAGCAGCAGATTGCGGCGCTCAATGAGACGGCGCAGCAGCTGCTGAATGCTCAAAAGGCGGGTAAGCGCGCATCGCCAAAGGCGGCGAGCAAGAAGACCAAGGCCAAGGCAGCGGCACCGAAGCAGCCGAAGAAGCCTCTGATGGTGCCGCCTCCTGCGAAGCCCGGCAAGCCGAAGGCCAAGGCCAAGCCAGCGGCGCCTCTGAGCTTTGCGCAGAAGCAGGACATCTCCGAGGGCATCAGCACGCTCGGGGATGCGGACATGCGCAAGGCGGTGCAGATTATCCGGAATGGATGCCCTCACCTCGCAAACGTTAATGACGACGAGATGGAACTCGATATGGACGAGATCAATGACGAGACTCTGCGTGAGCTGTTGAGGTTTATCAAATCGCTTCGTGGCCCCAAGGGCGGGACGTCTGTAGCTGACGATGACTTTGAGCCGCCGCGGGCGGTGCACAAGCAGACGACAGCGAGCAGGCCGAAGAAGAACAAGCCCATGGGCAAGACGGAGCAGGAGGACAACATGCGCAAGATCCAAGAGAAGCTGCAGTCGTTCCAGGGCGGCGCGTCCGGTGGCAGCCAGTCTCCGCCTGGTATGTTGTCAGTGGGTGAAGTTGATGATGCGGTACTGACGACGTGTGCAGCAGCCGATGAAGACGAGAGCAGCGACGATGACAGCGGCTCCGAAAGTGAAGAGGAGTAGGCTTGGAATGTCTTGTCCCTGGAGATTGCCCTCTCTCCCTCGCCCTCTGTAGCCTCGTTGAGACGCTGACCCAGCCAACACGTACCACACACATGGCCTGTACAGTACTCTTCTCCCGCGCGCTGCGCAGAACACAACGACCGAACGACTTTACGAGTGTGACGGATTTGGATGGTTCGCTTCGGAGGAACATGGATTGGTTTGGCGGCTTGGAGCGGGGAGAGGCGGGCAGAGGTGTACGAGTATGGTTCGTGTAGACGCAGAATACCAGCAGTATCTTCATGTCTTGTCTGTCGCCAGAGGCGTGTCGTGTGGTGATGTACTGGGCAGGGCGAAGAAGGAATCGTGCCAAGTCTAGCTCTTTCTCATGTGTCTGTGTATAACGTGTAGGCTGGTGTCTCGCTGCTTTCACGTGTCGTGTGTCGTGTGTTGTCTTCCTGGCTGGCAGAGGCACAATTGTGAAGGGCCGCAATGGGCGGCCGTCGAGGAGGCAACACGGCGAGGGCTCGCCAGGACACGGCACGCAGCACGTGAGGCGTGGAGACCTGCACAGATGTCAGTCGCTGCTGGCTGCACTGTGCAGGGCGTCTTACTACACGCCCACCGCTGTCGTGAGTACGTCGCTCATGCAGAGGCCCTTTGTACGACGGCCGCACAGGGGGAAATGACGACGAGGAGGAGGAGGAGCAGGCGCCTCACCCTCGAAAATAGTGCAAGACAGTATGCGGCTTTGAAACAGAACCAGGACTGCAACGCACGACGCAGCACGCAAGGCCACAGCGTGTTGGCTGGCTGGCGGGCTGGCCATCTTGTGTGAAAGGTGCGAGCAGCGCAGATACAGACAGGAGTGGGGATAATGGGCGGGTGACCAGCGCTGGCCGGGGCGCCATGGCCAGGGCTGCCGCTGACGGCGCTAGTCGCGAACTTCAACCTAGCTAAGTAGACGCGCCCGATCCATTCGTCGCGCACAACCAACTTCGACTCAATCGCCGCGCACACGTTCGAGCTCAATCGCCCCGCTAGACACTGCAACTGGCGTGTGGATACCGCGATAGCAGACGCCCACAGTTACGGAAGACAGCAAGCTGCGGAGACAGATGGCGACGGTACCGGTGAGCGAGGTCAAGAGCAATGCGCGCGAGGGCAGGACGGCGGCGCATTCGCACATTCGCGGGCTGGGGCTGAGCAGCGATGGGCGGGCGACGCCGAGCGCGGGCGGGTTTGTTGGGCAGGCGGCTGCGCGAGAGGTGTGTTGATTGTGTGTGTGTCTGTGTGCAGACTGTCTGCTAACCGCCCAGGCGTGCGGCCTCGTCGTCGACCTCGTCAAGGCAAAGAAAATGTCGGGCCGCGCCGTCCTCCTCGCCGGCGGGCCAGGTACCGGCAAGACGGCCCTCGCCCTCGCCGTCTCGCAGGAGCTCGGGACCAAGGTGCCCTTCTGCCCCATCGTCGGCAGCGAAATCTACTCGGCCGAGGTCAAGAAGACAGAGGCCCTCATGGAGAACTTCCGCCGCGCCATCGGCCTGCGCGTCAAGGAGACCAAGGAAGTCTACGAGGGCGAGGTCACCGAGCTGACCCCCGAGGAGGCCGAGAACCCGCTCGGCGGCTACGGCCGCACCATCTCGCACCTGCTCATCACCCTCAAGAGCGCAAAGGGCACCAAGAAGCTGCGCCTCGACCCCAGCATCTACGAGGCCATCCAGAAGGAGCGCGTCCGCCTCGGCGACGTCGTCTACATCGAAGCCAACACGGGCGCCGTCAAGCGCGTCGGCCGCTCCGACGCCTACGCCACCGAGTTCGACCTCGAGGCCGAGGAGTACGTGCCCATCCCCAAGGGCGACGTCCACAAGAAGAAGGAGATTGTCCAGGACGTCACCCTGCACGACCTGGATGTCGCCAACGCCCGGCCCCAGGGCGGCCAGGACATAATGAGCATGATGGGCCAGCTGATGAAGCCCAAGAAGACCGAGATCACGGAGAAGCTGCGTCTGGAGATCAACAAGGTGGTGAACCGCTACATTGACCAGGGTGTTGCGGATCTGGTTCCTGGCGTGCTCTTTATTGATGAGGTACGTCACTTTACACCACCTACAATGATTAAAGCTAACGTCCCAGGTCCACATGCTCGACCTCGAATCCTTCACCTTCCTCAACCGCGCCCTCGAATCCCCCCTCTCTCCCCTCGTCATCCTCGCCTCAAACCGCGGCACAACACACATCCGCGGCGCACCCACCCTCCCCGCCGCCCCGCACGGCATCCCCCCCGACCTCCTCGCCCGCCTGCTCATCATCCCCACACACCCCTATGCCGCCCCCGAAATCGCCCAGATCATCGCCCTGCGCGTCGCCACGGAGAAACTCAATATTTCTGAAGATGCAAAAGAAAAGGTCACGCAGCTCGGTGTGAGGATTAGTCTGAGGTATGCGTTGCAGATTTTGGCGCCGGCGAGTGTGTTGGCCAAGGTTGGGGGGAGGGGCGAGATTGCGGGGAGCGATGTGGAGGAGTGCGAGGGGTTGTTTTTGGATGCGGGGAGGAGCGCGAAGGCGTTTGGGGGGGTGGGGTATATTGCGTAGATCCTGACAAAAGCTGGATGGATGCGTGAGATGGGAGCGTGTATACTACTAGTTTCAGAGCGGTGATGAGAAGTTCAAAAGCAAACTCATGTCTTGTCCTACCCTCGCAGTCCAAGCACGATGAATTCGTCTTTGGTCTCATCTCGTGACTCGTCTTCAACAATTCCTTCACTTTTGACAGTGATGAGCCGAGATACTATACCACGTTCCTACTATGTGCTGAGTCAGCAACAGTCTACGCTAATGGGTGCCTCTGTAAATTGGATTCGATGTGTTGGGTGGACTAGATGCATAGACCAACACTTTTTAGAACACAAGGAAGCTTTTTTGAAAAAAGAATTACATGTAGGGTTACTATAACAGACCTAATTCTCTGTCAGCTCAGGTGCTCTTCTTACAAGTGTAGGTAAATAGGGTGTTGTTGTAGCGTGTGTAAAAGAGAGGGGTAGTTGATGTTTGGCTACCTAGTGATTCCTTGTGGAAAACGGGCCTTCTTCGTACTCTCCTTCTGCAGAACTAGTACCATGTGCACGGGTTGTAAAATAAAAAACGAGGCGTGCTGTCTAGATCTTGAAAGTCACCACAGTCGATTCCCATCGACGCTCTACCTCCGTTGCCGCCCGAGGCCTCCGATTGGTCGTGCGAGCCAAGTAGCCGACTGAGGTGCTTGGCTCATCGCCTCATCATTGACTCTCGAACCTCAGTTCCTCGCCTTCAACTCTTAAAACCCTCATACACTCACCAGTTTCCACCCTTGTGTCCACATCCAACAAACAGCCTCTCACCGTCATAAGCGTCAACCCCATCGCAAACACACTATGCTCCGCCCAACCACCCAGCTGCCACGCCAGCTCTCCCGCCGCTTCGCAGCATTCACCACCTCCGCCGCACCACGCACCGCGTTCGGCGGCCCCTCGCCCCCGCGCCTGCCACGAGAAGAACAGGAGTTATTTGAGAAGCTACAGAAACAATCCACAGGCGCCTTCTCGCAGCCCCGCGAACCCGAACCCACCTCCACACCCAACATCCGCATGCAAATCAACCAGTCCCCCGACTCTTCCTCCACCTCTGTCTCCAGCTCCTCCGAGCCAGAAATCCGCTTCGAAACCGGCAAAGACATCAAGAAGGGGGATGAATTCCACCCCAATATGCGACGCGGCGCGCCGCCCGAGTTCGAGGGCGATGTTAACCCGAAGACGGGTGAGGTGGGGGGGCCGAAGAATGAGCCGTTGAGGTGGGGCAGTGGCGAGGGGAGGGGGGATTGGAGTTATAATGGGAGGGTTACTGATTTTTAGACGGCTTGGATAATGTTGATTGAAAGGTGTCTTGGTTGGAGACGTTGTGTGGGTATGTTTGGGTCGTGTCATGTGTGAGCTGGGGACTGCTTCGTTTGTGGATGAGAGAGGAGTGCGACTAGTGCATCACGAGCGGAGGATATGTGCTTGCTTCGAAGTTGCGTGGAGGGACTAGTTCACCGTTACCCTTCTTTTCTGTAAGATATTGAGGCTTGGAGCGGGACGTGGACGAATGATGCTGTGCTGGGTTGAACATCTTTTGCAAAACGCATTCAGGGCTGTCGTTGCTATTCCCTCGAGGTGCACCTTCTCTGTTGCCTCATGAGAAAAGTACTTGAGCCTGTGCTGTCCCATGAAACGCAGACAACGACTACTGTGGTGGGGTGCATAAATATTGTGGGTGGGTCTTAGACGGCCTGTTGGACGTACTTATGTATTAAAATCTTTATAGCCTGTAACTGGACAGATAGCTTATAAGTCAGCTGTTAAAGCTATTCTATTAAGGCTGGCGTGATTTGTCCCCCCGTTTTTGAGATTTGTCCCCCGCGCTAGTGTTAGTGGATATTAACTGCCCAACCAAGCTTAGCGTGTAATCTATCAACGCGACAACAGCGCGACATCTACGCGTTTCCGCGCCACAAAGCCTTCTCTATGCTCCTCTCTGCGTTGTAGTCAGCTATCTCTAGTTCTATGCGTATAATCATGGCAGCCATTCTAGCACCCTTGGACCTTCTCTATGACTCTTATAAGGAAGCATACGATGCTCTTAAGACGCATGGCCGGCAACACGGCTATGGCTTTGTTCTCAAGCGAAGTAAGCCTCACAACTCAGATGTCAAAACACGATACTACTATCATTGTGACCGATTTCAAACCTACTAGTTAAGTGCGAAAAAGCTAAGTACAAGCACGCGTGCGGCAGGATGTCCCTTCAAGCTGGTCATCTTTAGGATGAAGCACAGCGAGCAATGGAAGCTAGAGGTTCTGGACAAGCATCACAACCACCTCTAATCAATCAACCCTAGCGCGCACAATGTGTATCGCAAGCGCACAACGGCACAAAAGGAAGTGATCGAATTAATGACCCATGCTAGGGCGCGGCCAATGCAGATCCTCGCTGCAATCCAAAGTGAAGATCATGACACACTGGTCACTGCCACCGACATACGAGGCGAGAGAAAGAAAATTAGGGAGAGACACCTAGACGGAAGGAGTCCGATGGAGGCACTGCTAGACGATCTGTCCACGGCAGACTGGATCTTCGCCGTTAAGAAGGACAACAACAATCGCATCTAAAACCTCTTCTTCGCTCATTAGAAGCAGGTCAAGCTGCTGCTAGCGAATCCTGATGTACTATTAATGGACTGCACATATTAAACCAACAAACACAAACTTCCTCTGCTATATATACTCGGCTGCACTAACCTGCAGACATTCTTCTCTGCAGGCTTCTGCTTCCTTAGCAACAAAACACATGCAGACTACCACTAGGCGATCGCAAACTTCCTCCTTAAGACAGGTGTGCAACAGCCACGTGTTTTTATTAGCAACCAGGAAGAAGCATTAAAGATGTTAGCGCGCGCGCTGCTCCTAGGGGTTCCTTAACTCTTGTGCGTGTGGCACATTAACAAGAACGTTCAGACGAAAGCGCAACAGATCTAGAGAGATGCCGATGGCACAACAAAAGAAGAGAAGCAGAGGATTGCTGAGCAGAAAGCTTTATTCATAAAACGTTGGACTTAGGTACAGTGAACATAAGCGAAGAGCGCTCTGAAGCAGCTCTTCTAGCATACTTAGACTGATCGAAACAGCTTGTCTACGCGAAGAGACTGATAGACTTCTAATTTAAATAGAACGATCTGCTTAAAGACTACAGTTACCAGCCGGAGCTTTGCAGGTATCTGCAAGAGAACCAATACACAACACGCACGGAGTGGGCAGCCGCCTGGACCTCCCATCACCGACACTACAACACAATCACAAGTTCACCTGTTAAGGGAATGCACAAGGTCCTGAAGGACTATCTTATGACTTCAACAGGCGACTTGCTTCGTGTCATTGCAAGGATTGAACAGATAGTCAAGAGTTAGTACAGCAAGTACGCAAAGGAGATTGCGTCTTCTAAGCATAGAACCAAGTTTCAGCACAAACTCAAGTCTATGCCCTTCCTGCCTCCTGGAATCCACGATGTCCTTACACCACCCGCTATCGAGCGCATCAGGCAACAAGACTTGCTGCGCCAGAAAGAGCAACGACAGCGTCGTGGTGGGCATCCTTGTTCGGGCCTCTTCGAGAAAACACACAGTCTCCCATGCCGCCATACGCTGCAAGAAGTAATGGCTGCTAGATCCACTCTACGATTGAACCATCTCTACGATGATCACTGGCGCTATCAACGCGAGCAAGGACCTTCAGTATTCTCATCCTAGAGGCCGTATCAGTCTATTCTGGAGCTACTTACCGCACAGACAAGAGGTGCGCCAAGAAGGAACAAAGCATCCACTCGCCGAGACCCCTCAGCTTTTGAACGGCATGTGCCACCTTCTATGCCTCGCTTCCAACCTTATCATCAATCCTAGGGTTAAACGCTAGCTGAAGCTCTGCAGCAAGTCAATACCTCTGTTACTGTTTCAATTCCTAACTTTACCTTAGTTACAGATCCTGTAACCACTTACATATCTGTGTTAATCCCAGCACCTGCTCCTCTGCCTGCTACTTCGCCTTGGTCGTCTCCGCCTGTAGCTGTCGCTGTGTCAGTAACCATGGCCTCGTCCCCTGTCTAGCAACCTCTGACACTAGAAGAGTTCTTAGCCGACGTCAAAGGTTGGCAGGATTAACCTGTGTTATATAACAGCAATGATATAATGTTAGCTACTAACTTTCTAGCAGAAACAGGGCAGGATAGGGATCCTGCAGAGCTGGTGGAGGCGCGAAACATGGCTCTTGCTAAGCAGGGACTCTTCGCTTCCTGCACGCCAACTATGGCCTGGAACTATCATTTCAGAGACATAGAGGCTTTCTATACTAAAAGGTTTGCACAGGTTAATGCTTAAGATGCAAGTGTTGAGCCTGAGGATACATCTACACGGCGGCCTAAACGTGCTGCAGTAGTGGCGGCTCCAGAAGCCTGGAAAAACCTTAGGCCGCGAAAGAGACAACGGTGTTAGTAGACAATTTACGTACAGCCTCCCTTCACACCTACCTGCTTCCCAGACAAATACAAAACCGTAATCTATCTAACGCTAGTGATGATTTGGCTAGCGCGGGGGACAGATCTCAAAGGGGGGACAAATCTCAAAAACGGGAGGACAAATCACGCCAGCCTTCTATTAAACAGAAGAATAAATAACAAGCTCTGTGTTTCAGCCTGCACCCCTGGACGCTGTTCCCCACCCACAATACTTATGCCCTCTACCACAGTAAGTCTATCTACTATCCCTCTCAAACTCTTATCAGAAAAGCATCTAGTTAAATGCCTAAGCCTGTTGCTGTCCTCACGCAAACGCAGACAATACAAGGTGAGTGCATGAATGAATGAGAATACGAGGTGATCCACAGACGTTTCTTGAGGTTTCTGAATAGCCAGTACCTACATTTACCGGCCTTGATTGGTTGTTCTGCGACCGACATTGGCCCTTGTTTTCTTGTCCATTCATGCACCCCTTCTACGGTAACCAACTCCATCTATCGTCCCTCAGTGCCGACCAATCAGTGTCTTTAGCACAGCAAGCTTACCCCTGCGAGCACATGCATCCAAACTTAGAATGCTCTGGAAACTAATTACAGCCCAGCATCCTGACAGCTCTCCAGTAAAGTTGTGCGAGCAATGAGCACAATACACTCTTGCTATCCAGGCAGCCATCGCAATTCTGCCTCTACAGCACAGCAGTCCAGACCCCCAGTCTATCGTGCACTTCCCATTGCGGAAGCGAGCCACTGCGGGCGTCAAGCCATAAGCCACCACGTGCAGAACTTTCCACCAGTCTTACAAAGACTCTCGCGAGACCTGTAGGCGAGGTCTCTGCGAGTTGACCGGCACCGGCGCCCGCGCGCCACCATCTCACCAGCACCTCGTATTACGAACGTATATTTCTCGTGTTGCGGGATAACGGCCGCACGCTCGACTGTCAAAGAGGCAGCAAGGGCCGATACGAAAAGTCAAAGTATCGTGGCCGCCGAACTGGGAAAGCGTTTGCGCCGGACTGCTGACAGTGCAGCCATTGCTAATGGCGGGGCGCCTCGGGCAGCACGTTTCAACGAGGCGGAATTGCGAACACGCTTGTGAATTGGACATCTCCGCCACGCGAATTTGGTACGGCGACGGGAGGTGATCAAACATGATGCCAGGCACGGAAACAAACGTCGAACCTCAACGAGGTTTTGGCCCCGGGAGGGAGGCTCTCAGGCACCGTCGCAGGACTGGTACGACAGCTGCATTCAGTTTCAGCCGCGGCCATTTTTGGACGACGGATCGCCCACCTGGGAGATCTCCAGGACCCGCCCCTTGGCGGCTCACGAATCTCAGCGTGCCCCGTCCAAGCACCAAGATCGAGCTTGACCTCATCGTGTGTCGTCGAGATCCACAAAGCTGGACGTCAATACAATCGCCACATGTTGAGCATGTTTGTCAGCTTTGTGCGTTGTATCGACAGAGTCCTCGGAGGGGGGCAGTTCTATTCTCGCGCGCTTGCCAGCCGTCAGGGGTCCTCAAACCGGACCGACGCCGAATACGATTCGCCAGTCTAGCCCACCTGCATGAGAAGGCCTGGATCGACAGGGAGGATAGCGTGCAGCGACGTGAACTGTGGCTCACGCTGCATGGCTCGAGTTAAGTTACGGATCCCCCAGGCCTGCAGTTGAGGTCGACTGCTCTCATATTGATCAGACCTGTGTTCGTTGCAAGCCAGACAATTGTCACTTGGTTCGTATCGCGAGATGGCACTGCACATCTTCATTTGCTGATTATTGGCGCAGCGCCCTATACACCGCTGGACTTCGGAAATAGAGTTTCACTATGGAGTAGATACAATGCATTCGAACTTGAAGCATTCTTGTACGCCTCGTTAGACACCCCGTCAACCACCTCCTGCTGGTTGGTGCTTCCGGATTTCGGGGCCACTATTCACGCAAGCCTCGCTCCGGAATTCCCCCATAAGAATCGCTGAGGCTGTCTCACGCCCAGGACAGAGACCTTGGACAGTATGGTCGGTGGGCTGCTGTGTGTGGCTGTGCTGCTGCAAATCGCCGCCGCCGTCAACGTGACTGTTGATCTTGGCTATGCCAGGTACAGGGGGAAAGACATTGGCAATGGTGTTGTTCGGTGGGCTGGCATGCGTTACGCAAGGAGCGTCTCGAGAGTTGATGGGCTGCGCTTCACCGCACCACAGGAGCCACTGGACGAACCAAACAAGGTGACGACAGATGCGAGCAAGGTTAGCATTCACCAGCGACATTCAAGCTGTGGCCGCTGACCGCGATAGTTCGGACCACTTTGCATCGGCACCCAGAGCGACCTCCAAGCAGAGTTCGGCAGCAGATGGTCAGAAGACTGCCTCTACGTCAACGTCTTTGCACCCTCGAAGGCCACCAACACCAGCAAGCTCCCAGTCTATGTCTTCATTCAAGGAGGTGGATTCAACATGAATGGCAATGCAAATTACGACGGCGCCGATCTCATTGACGCCGCGGCCGGGGATATGGTCGTTGTCAACTTCAATTACCGAGTCGGGCCGTATGGATTCCTCGCCAGCAAGGAGGTGGAAGCCAATAAGACACTCAGTCTAAACAATGGATTGAAAGACCAGAGGTTGCTGCTAAAGTGGGTGCAGAAGTACATCCATGAATTCGGCGGCGATGCAGACCATGTCACACTCGGTGGAGCCAGTGCTGGCGGTGGCTCAGTCGTGCTCCAACTCACAGCATTCGGCGGTCGTAACGACAGGCTTTTCCATGCAGTCGCTGCTGAGTCGGCCGCGTTCCCGCCCCTACGCAACGTTAAACAGAGTCAATGGCAGTACGACGCCCTGCTGCAACGGTCAGGCTGCGCAGATCTCGCGTGCTTGACCGACCTCGATACTGTGAGCTTCCAGACTGCCGTTCGATCGCTCAAGATGCCTTTTCCCGGCGGCAAGAACTCGCCCATTTACTTCTGGAACCCGACTCTCGACTACGACTTCGTCCAGGACTACACCTATAACGAGCTCAAGAACGACCGCTACGTCAAGCTCCCTACGATCTTCGGCGACTCGACAAACGAAGGAATCAACTTCACGCCCAAGACCATCTCGAGCTATGACCGCGCTCGCCAATTCATCATCGACCAGTTTCCCGCCGCCAACTGGCGCAAGATCCGGGCTGCATGGAACAACCCCATGAACGCCCTCGTCGACGCTCGCTGGCGCGGTCTTGCATCCGACATCTACGGACACATCCGCTACACGTGCCCTAACCTGAACATGAGCTCGGCGTACTCAGAGAACAATACATTCCCAACGTACCAGTACCACTGGAATGTCGGCACGGCGAGCCACGTGGGTGAGCTACCCAGTATCTGGCACAACGGCACGAGTGCAGCGAATGTATTCATGCAGGCCTACTGGGCAAGCTTCATCCGCAGCTTCGACCCCAACAAACACTCCGCGGACTTTCTGGTGAGCAAGGGAAAGAAATTAGACAACCCCGAGTGGCAGACCTTTCGTAATTCGACTGGCGGGCTGGGAAACAGGCTGAGGTTCGGAGACGACAACCAGGTCGTCATGGAGCAGGTCACTCAGCAGGAGTGGGATCGGTGTGGGGTCATTGAGAATATGGGATTACACCTGGAGCAGTAAGTTGCATTCTTCTTGGCGGATTGGCTGCATTCTGTGTTGCCACAGAGCCGCGTGTCTGGAATGCTTGCTGACGATTGATAGGCCTGCTAGCGCTGGTCTGCGTGTCCCGCCCCTTACTTCCTCGTTGCACCTCACGGCCGCGGTTATCGTCTTTGGGGTCGTGCAGTGGCTGTGTCCTTGAGGATGTCACGCGTCGAGTCACGATAACGACTTCTTATCCCCACCTTACAACCCGGACTCTCGACGTAAATGTGCATTACAGCTATCGAAGAGCTTATACCGCCTCCGGAGATCGAAGAGCGCGACAGCAATCAGGACCCAGCACGTGCTAGTCGCGAGCATGCGCTGCACACGCCTGGCCACGCGAGTCGGCGGAGATTGGACACGGGGGGTGAGCCAGTCTCTCCCTGCCTATACATCAAGCGACTCGCTTTCCACGGCACAAGCTCAACGACTACTACGCAGAGACCGGCGCTGGTGTCGGTTCCTTGGTGTCAATGTCCCTATCACACCGGAGTATCTTCAAACAACCGAAGAGACCTACCAACTGCAGACTCTCCCCAGTCTCAGCCTCTGATATAATGAACTGTCCTCTCTAGATGGACGCGCAAATACATCCAAAGCATGCCGCGGCCACAGTACCCTCTCGGAGGTCAGGTAGCTATTCACAAGCCAACTCTTCCACATAGCAATGCTCAATTAGATTAATTAATCATCATCCTACTAAACGGACCTTATCGGACAAGTAAGCCAAGCTGCATGCCTGTGTATGTTACTGAATCCGGTGAGGAACGTACACTGAGCAGGACTAAACGCCCCCGCTTGCCAGACAGAAAGCGAGGCACGGAAGGCTTTGCCTCAATGTCTGGACCAGGTTTAATTTTCGAGAATAGGGCAGGATGTCATGGCTTCTATGTCGGTGTGTGGTCTGCGGGATGTGAAGTTTGAACTGCTGTACGGAGCGCGTGCTTTTTAGAACGGTCCGCTTCCCTCTTGGACACATGCGCTGTACGATTTGCACATCGACAGGCTGGAGTAAGAGCAGCATAGACGACGAGCACTCCGAGAGGAACAGGCGTGACGCCACCTCTATTACGCGGTTGCCTTCGACGTCCGGCGCAATGATCAAACTGACACAACCGACAGAAACTCATGTATCCTATACCCCCAAATCCTCAAAAACGAGTCTGCGATGTAAAGCCGCTAGTTGAGCAGCGTGTTTGCGAATCTGATGCAAAATGGTGTTCGCCTCGGCGAGACGATGAGAGTTGGGGGACACAGATGTGGGAGATTCCAGATTTTGTTTGGATCAGTGGGATGCAAAGCACGATGAGAGAGCGACTCAGATTGCACAACACCGCTATCACGTATTAACTGGCCAGCGACCCAGTCGTCGAGAGGAACGATAATATCACTGCTTGATAGCGATCAGCGCTTTCTGTGTTCGAGCGCCGCTCGATGCCGAAGGAAGATGGCATGTTGTGGGCCGTCCACATTATGCTGTTCGATCCTGAGATGGTAAATGAACTCCTGACAGATATTGCTATCAACATGCTGTTGCTCGACACGTATTTTGGTATGGTTAGCGGCACTACAAGCCGCGCATGCAACGTCTACCGATTTCGCAACAAGCTTGCTGTTTTCCCTTTCTTACGGACTGCTCAGCATTCCATGATAGTTCTGGCGCTTTCTGGATACTACACGTGTAACCAACGTATTACAGTCATCAAAGGTGGTTACCTGCAGATCCTCATCACGACCGCAGGGCGAAGCTCACTGCAAGACGTCGTTGCAAAGGAGCTACTGCCATGAGCGGAGAAGAAAAAGTCTCAAAAGGATTGAGAGAAATCATTGCCAGATTCGGCGAACTTATCGAAGCTGACACTGCCGGGGATGGACGATCAGAGATGCCTCGTTCCAGACTGATTATGCATGAAGAGCGTGCAGCAAGTTCAGATGCACTCCGGCGTGAGGGTGATGCCGAGATTGTTAGAGCAAGCACGGCCTCAGCGTCGAAGTCTCTGGAGTGGAGGGGCAGTCGCGATATAACGATGTAAGCCATACTCTTGAATGATGGACCTTTGATATGTTGGTAAATCATGTCCGTCGCATTACTTGCTCGAGCGGTGTAGAGAGAGAGGAGGAACTGGGCGTCGACCAAAAGTAAGAAAAGCCCATACGAAGTACTCAAGCCCATGTAACCTCAGTACCTGACGTCCTCTCGAAAGAACATCGATGCCGCTAAGAAAAACGATCCAAAGCGAAGTCGGCCTACGCCAGATGGCCAGGGACAGATCGGAAGTCCATTAACCCGCGCAAAGAGCAAGCAGCTGAGGAAGAAAACAAGAGAATCGCACAATTCGAGCAACTTCAAGCACCTCCAATAACCCCAACAGCCCTCCAAGCCTCCTTCTTGCCCCTGCCGACAGGCGTCTGGTCGCGAATAGCCTGAGCCGGGATGCGGTACATGACCAGATACTCACCCCAGTGCAGCCACTCATCAGCCTTGCCAGCACTCGCATCCTGCATGCAATCAGCACGCAATCGCTCGCTATGAACTACCTACAAAAGGACAACCTACCTTCAGCAAATCCACTGCTCTGAACACCGGGCCCCTAGCAAAGTGCCTCGTATCCACACTCACGATCAGCACCTCCTCGCCCCACTTCTCCGCCCATTGCTTGGCCACGTTTTCCGCGTGCTGCAAGTTATCATAGACGCTGATGAATGGGCTGCTGATGTTGGTCTGCTGGTACAGGTGTGCAAGGCCGAAGCGTGAGAGGGCTGAAGTGTAGTTGAGGATCGTGGTGTGGTTTTTTGCGCTGAAGCCGGTAGCGAAGGAGTATCTTGTTTGGGCGTTGAGGCGGTGGATACGGTAGACGATGGGTGGGATGGTTGTTGGTGGGGTTGAGGAAGTAGGAAGGATGTGGCTGGCGGGCTGGGCGAAGAGGGCTGTGGGTGTTAGACTCGTAGTGAGCAGGAGCTGCACGATGTTTACTAGCCATCATGTATGATGAAATATGATTGCGTGGATCAAGTAATTGGTTTGACAAGAGATTCTGAAGTTCGATCTGCAGGGGAAGGTGGTAGACGTTAGAAGGTGGTGAGGTAGTTAAATGGAGGGAGAATGTGACCGTCGGAAGATGGCGATGCAGACTTGACTGATGAAGAGGAGCCTCAGAATGGTGGTGAGTCTCATGCTTGAGTTCGATCAATTGCTGGAGCACCTGTCTTATAGCTCTTGCTGATTACCACTTGCAACCTTCCAAGCGTGCAGATACTTTGGATAGGCTGTCCAGCTGCGCATCAGAACTTGTCACGGCCATGTCGATACCCTTCCCCGTCCCGAGACAAGGGGCTCCCCTCTTAATGAAGTGTACCCGTCTGCTTGAGACGATATGGTAGGTTACAAACGCGGTCCGCTGGTATTTGCTCAATGGCATCTGCTCGCATGCAGCGGCCGGTTCGCTTACTACCCGCAAGGACCCAAATCCTTGGGCCGTGGGCGTGTCTGTCTTATCACCATTGTGCTCGTTTGAAGGCAAGAGCCTCAAGTTACACAAGTTACAGGGGAGAGTCCACTGTTACCCGCACGTAGTGCGTACCCTACCGGGTCGAGTTATCATCTCAACGCGTCGTGCGTTACTCTTGGGACGCGCACACTGAGCTATGTTCGTGAGATGTGGGAGACTGCAAAACGTGTTTGCTGCATGCGCGTGTACAGCGTCCCCTTCTGAAGCGAAACATACAGCACGGTTTATTGCCTGTGCTGAAAATTCCCCTGGTATCCTCCCGATATTTTCAAAGGCCAAAGTAAGCAGCTTCGAGCCTTTACTTTGTGCGTGCAGGCGAGCGCTCAATTTGCACCCCTGCACAAACAGTACCAACGCAACCTTTGTCTTCAGTTCCACGGGAAGTGGCCTCCGTCCGTTCGAAACGATAGTCTATACGGCAGCATGCATTACATACGACTTGTTCAGATGTGACATGGAGGCTCTTGACGTCCGTGGCACCGCTCGCTGATATTAGCGAGGCTGGTCATGTCGCACATGCAAACGGCCATGCGCTTTGATCTGAGCTGCGGCCGAGATCCTATTCGTCCAGCACGCATAGTCGCCTCGGCAGTAGACTTGACATGCTCGATTCCTTCCGATCGGAGAATATACAGCTCCGAGCCTGTCTGCGTGCCGGACATCGCGATATGCTTGCAGGCGGAAGGGCAAGCGCATGCCGAAGCTTTATTTACTCAAGATACTGGGGATCAGCGGAGAAGTAGCGGAGAAGTAGCGGTGAGGAGTGTCCATCTCGACAAGTGTAGTCAGAAGTTGAAGCATAGGCGGTTGAGGCGATAGCGGCGAGCAGCGATGTGAAGGCACCTAACACGTGAAGCGCGCTAGATGACTAAGTCGCATTTGGAAAGCGCGACTTCCGATCTTAACGTCGAAAAGTTGAGCAGCAGCAGGGGCGAGGCGCAACGAGAACCAACCCTCCTCGATACATCGAAGGCACGTCCGAATTTCCTGTGGCAGCTTTTGACGCCAATTCTGACGTACATACAGCTTCTTCGCTCGCTCAAAGCCCGACAATCTAGCGCAAATCTCAACACCAGCATCCCAACGCGTCGCAAACGCAATCATCGCCTCTAGCCCTCAAACACAACCACACATAATGCCGTACTTCAGGATAACGTTGATGCGCTCCGGCATCGGTATGCCCGCCAAGACACAGGGTGTACTGAAGGCGCTCGGCCTCAGGAAGCGCATGACCACCGTCTACCACCCCGTATCACAGTCTGTCGCCGGTCAGATCATGAGAATAAAGGAACTCGTCGATGTCAAGGAGGTCGACCGCGCATTATCGAAAGACGAGCAGAAGGCGGCGAGGCGGCCAGCGCCGGGGTACTACATTGAGAGCAGAGCGGCACAGGCTATGAAGGAGATGGAGTAGGGGTTGAGCAGCAGTTATTCTTGAAGCAAAGTACTTGTACCATACTGTACGAACTACATGATGTAGGCATACTGGGCGTTATTGGGTACCAGTCAGGAGCGTGATCGGGAAGGCAAATTCACGAGCAGCGCGGAGCACACTCTTGGCGCAGAAGCATGTACAAGAATATGGCTTCTCATTGTCGGTCTTCCAGAACGATCAATTAGACAGGCATATTCAGATGCAGGGCTTGGATTCACCCCTACCTGTATTCCCACCAGTCGTAATCGTGGATCACAACGGTCAGCTCAGCCGGCTCAGCCTCTCAGCCCGATTAACCTGATTCTATGCCCTCAACCTGCAAAGCGTCTAATCTCCATATCTGCATGGATACTTCTTCGGTCATACGTAGCGTTTCTCTGCACTTTCGTGGTGTCCAAAATGACACCAGTGCGTACTTCCCACTGGATTCGTCCCTCAACGAAACCCATTGTCTGCGCGTTCATCGACTGAAGAGGTCATAGTCTGGCTGGGAGAACTGGATCTCGAGGACAAATTCATCATGCACTGTGATGACATTCTGAGGAGCCCATTCTTGACTGCCTTTCCTTGTTCAATTATCAAACATACTGTGACATACATGAGTATGTCGCGAGACTGCAGGGAGGCAACTGCTACGCAACCGTGTTCTTGCTCTCGCCTGGGCAGATAGACAGTTGCAATCGAATCTCAGGTCCCAGAAAAGTGCAAACAGAGACGCAGTCTTGACCTACCTTTATGGCAACCAAGTCCATAGCAACCAAGGTGATCCAACACAGTCAACAATCGATCTGAGCACCCACAATTTCGACACCAGGCTTCGCACAAGCTTGGAATGATTGTTATCAAGCCCGTATGAACAAGAGATTGTGGCAACTTTAGGAGTCTTCAGTAGCCGGGGGTTTCTCTCTCAGGTGAAGACGTCGGCATCGCCTGGTTCAAATCACCTGCAGAGCTTCTTCAGCGATTGGCTTTCCTCAAAAGGCTCTCGACTTCTTGTCACATCCAAAAACGAGATGACTCTAAACAAAGTTCAAGTCCTGCTTAGATATTTGGCCGCAAATATGCCTGAAAGTACAGTGCTGATAATACTGACAGCTGCCAAGGTCCAGTCCAGTCGATTTCACTGGCAGGAAGGGCCTGACTACGAGATCGTCCCTTGTTTCTTTTACGGTCCGCACGATATGGCGCTCTAACACTTTGCTGTGCAATGGCACCACTGGTCTGCCACCCAAGTTTTGACAGCATGAAAAGGATCAGCTGTCGTGGCGATGCATGCATCTGTGACCAAACTGCAGGCCATGAGTTTGCACTTTCAGTCAAAGTTGTGGGTGCTACTTACGAAGCCTCAATCGTCAATGCTCGTCAAAACTGTAATCTAATATTGGACTTTTGAGGCGCAGCGTTCGCGACATCAGTCGGTTCCTCTAACCACGCACATAGAAATAGTCGGAATGTCGTCCAAGTGGATATACTTCGAAAGCTTCACTGTTGTGTAACGATTCCTTGACGAGGCCAGCTCGGTAAGAGGCTTGGAACTGGCAAGGCCGATGCAGGGTACATTGTGAGCATCGATATTGGCATCCAGGTTCGATATCTGGCGCAGGTAAAGGTGATCATTTGGTCCTCAATGACCAGTACTCAAGGATATGTGGCATGTGACAGACGAGTACTACGCGGCCTATGTAATTCCATGTTATTGTTCTACGTTGGGTATCGTTCACTCGCTTGATCAAGACGTGGTTCCTCTAACGATAAAAAGGGATTCACCTCTAGCTCGACCTGGCCACAATGGTCACCACCGTTACTGGCCCTGCTGCGCCAGATAATTACGTCATCTGGTCCTGGACGTGATTGTTGCTATTGACTTTCATCTGTGGCGCTATGCTGTACGTCCTTCATTCGGACTGTTGCTGTGATTCCTCAAGAAAAGTCGCTGGGAAAGCATTTCTCCTTGGTCCACAGTTTCTGATCATGGGTCAACGCGTGGGCCTCCATCTGTGGCTTGTTGGTAGAGACGAGCTCCTTGCGGCAGTTCTGGCACTACAACGGCGGAACAAGAAATGTTAGCAGTGTTGTGCCGCTCTTTTGCGTTCGTGTTGTGATAACACCAGGCATGTGAGCAGTTGTGGTGAGACATAATCATACAATCGATGTTGGCTTGGGAGCCTTTACGGGAAGACCGTTGGCTTTGACAGGTGCGCGGGTGCCGGCCTTTTCAGCTGCCTTGTGCTCGCGCTGGATCTACGCGCTCACAGGTAAGCTAAATGTCTCTAAACCATACAAGAGCGCGGAGGAGGTGCTGCATACTCTGGCTTTCTTAGAGATGGGCATGGTAGGTTTTCGAAGTGGGGCGTTGTTGATGAAGATGCTGATGTGCGTTGTGCCTGCTCCAAAAGTTTTTCAAGGGTCCAGTTAGCGCAAGATTAGCGGATAATTTTAGCGCCATCGGTCACACCAGTGGGGCCCGCTGTCAACCACCAAGTTGTCGATATACACCCTCATGATACAGATCAATTTCTCCAATAGATTATTATTGTTGCACAGTAAGGTTGAAAGACGCACAGCTTGCCAATGCCGCTTCCCCTGGGGAACCAGGTCGCGTCGCTCGCTGCGATCCAGACAGGCAGTACCATGCTATGAAGACCTGAACTATCAAAGCTAGGCCCATGTTTATCAAACTCTCGTAGTTACTATCACTGTTATATGCCGGTACATACATTGAGGCCAAGCATCCACTGTCGGGTTCAGTACTTGGTCCTTCTCCAAGTGAGCTCCCCACGGAGAAGTGCACGAGATATCGTTTGCCAAGATACATTCGCCTATAATCGACCCCTTACGAGGGGTAGGAAGCGAACGATGAGTTCTTCAAGCTGGTCCTGGACTTCACATTTTGATTTGTTGGCGTTCTGGTTCCCGAAAAGCTTCGTCTTTCGCTAGAACATTTAGTGACAATCGGCAACTAACATCAGATAGGAGCTCGCTACAAGAAGAAAGTCGGTGACCGCAAAGACGTCAAGATCGTCAACGTGACCCATTCTCCGACACATATGAAAGGCAGCTGGCAAAACTGAGGTTAATATACTTCAGTGTTACGATGAGCAGAGCGCGGCGATGGTATAGTCTCACGATGACCAGCAGCAGAGCATCCATGAGAATAAACTTGCGCGGAGACTGTCAGAACGTGCCATAGTCCCGCCTCCCACGCTCTACGAGGATGCACGTAGTTCGAGAGTCTCGTGGCATGCTCTGGTCGACCAACAAAGCTGGGTCAGTGGACTGAACAGGGACTCCCAGGTCTATCGGTCTACGAGGCTTCCTTCACCGAAGCGACTCTGGTGACTTTCAGCCGGACCCATGGTCCTTCGATACAGTTGATCGTCAACATCTCCTCCTAGCCTAACAAGCGGTTTTATATAGCAAATACGACGAAGTTCCTGCGTTCATACCCTAGGAAGAATTTCGAGACCATGTCCTTTATCACCTTGCGTTGACGGGCATTGGGTTGTCCTTTTTGTCATTTGTAGCTTTATCTAAGAGACCGTTGGTCAAATCAAGGAGTTGAGCGCACGGCCCGCTTTTCAAAGGCAAATATCAGGGAAGAAGCCATGGGCAGAGCTGCCTCCCGGAGATGTGACGCAGAAAGATGCTTCCTTGAGCCACGGCGATGTCCTCTTTGATTTCCGGGCCAACAGGACACTAGCAGCCCAACAGCTGCGGTCGAGCCAACTTCTGTACATATGATATGTTATGAACCCTCGGAGGAGCTTTGGAAGAGGTTCCAGTGCCCGGAAAGGGGCCTATATTAGCCCAGCAGCAGAAATGGAAAGGTGCAGTGCAAGCGAGCTGACAAGCCGCATTAGGAAAGACCTCAAAAGGCAAAGAGCCCCGGATCAGGTCAAGGCTCAGGTCGCTTGACAGCTCTTATGCTAAAAGAAGGGTGCTCGGGCACTAATGGCGGGACGCTGGAAACAACCTGCGTTTTTCTGGTCAAGTTGGTCTCGTGCCAAGTTCATCGACGTTTACTTTCTCTCGCCATTTACGAAGACTGGCCTGCCAGAGGAGCACAAAACTCGGTTGGCCAATTCGGTCCTGAATAGAGAACACTCCAAGACATCAGCCCCAGAAATGGTGGATCGCTGATCGGACAGGAGGCAAACTGAAAGTGGTGGGCAAATCGGGTCATGCATGTAGAACCATGGCTCGAAATGCAGAAATGCTCAGCGAGGCCTGGTTCACTGAGCAGGTGACGATTTGGAGGAATAACAGCAACATTAGGCGATTAGGGTATCTAGGCCTTGTAACGTTGACATGACTTTGGCAAAGAAACCAGCTCTTATTGCCAGGACGGGTTGGCGTATTTCCCGTAACCCACATCAGACGATACTGATGATGCACTTCGTCTTTCTATCTCGTTCACATTCCCGTCAGATGTAGATCCCTCTGGTAGAATCTCTGTCTTGCTTTCCGCCAAGCTTGTATCGCTCCTCCTCCGACTGTGCTGAATCTTGACCTCGGTAGTCTTGACAACGGTCGCAGGCAGCGCACTGCTGTTGCATTTCCCGCTGCCCACGTGTACCTCCCATTCGCCAGTACGATCCATACCACGTGCTACTGAGCGATGGGTTGCGTTGTTGCCCTTCATCGTCCCAAGAGCAAGGCCACCGGAGTTGACTGCGTTGCTGTACGAGCGTGAGTCGCCGCTTCGAGCGGTTCTTGTCAACTCAACGAGGCGGTTGAGAATGCTGAATTCGAGCTTCAGCTTTACGCTGTACACCAGTGGCTTACAGGCGGTTTGGATCTCGTAAAGATTGGCGAACTCAAGCCCAACAATGCTGAAGTCCAGCAGCATGACAAGGACGTTGACATAAAGAAGATGATGGAGGACCTTTCTGGTTCCGTTGTTGCCGATGGTACTCTCAAGCTTGAGAAGATTGACGGTCTCATAGACGTAGAGGCCAGAGATGATCAATTCTTGGAGGACGAAGACCGTCAGCTGGATCTTTTCGTAGACAGAGTAAGGACCTGTGTACGGGCCAGGGTTGTTCGAGTTGGAGCCGTATACCAAGACAATGATCGGGATGTGCAGCCAGATCGCGTTGACGATGATCATGATCAGCACGGCCCGCAATCGTGCTGTGTTGTGCATTACTATATGTAATCGAGAGTAAAGTACGACGGATTGGCCGGAAATCATCGAACACCATCCTATCAAGATGATGGTTGAGTAGATGTTCCCTTCTCTCGTCACCTCAAGGTGCTTGAGAAGGTAGCCGACCGAGTTGAAGAGGATGCCCCATGTCGCGATGGTGAACGACCAGAAATAGAGCCCGTTCCGTCGCTTGAAGGTGGTGAAAATCTGGACATTGAGTTCAAGGAAGTTATAGATGGCGACGCTGAGGAAGACCACAACCACAAGCTTCAACAGGGTGAAGTCGGACATGGTGGCACAGAAGGATTCTGAAAGTGGGACAAGTGACAGATGGAGCGAAGAGAGACGCTTGAGGATCCCCACTTCGCTTCAGTGCTTAATCTTTGGATACGCGCAAACTGATTGAACTATGGGGGGTGCTTGAACGGGCTGGAAATACGAGGTGCCCCACAGACGTCTCTTGAGGTTTCTGGATGGCCAGTACTTATATTGAGCGGCTTTTATTGGTTGTTCCGCGATGGACACCGGCTCTTGTATTCTCACTCATTTATGCCTAACCCTTGTACCATAGAATGATCCATCTTCTTAGGGGGCTAAATTCGGCCCGTCACCCTGTAGTTCAATGCCATCATTGTGGTATATGCAACCTCGGCAGCTTAGCGGAGAAATACACTTTGACATGGGCCCAGCATGCCGTGTTAATTGGCTCAAGGTGACATGCTTCGTCAGTCCACGCTGCTTTCATCCTTTAGCAGTACGTGGATGTCAGCGTCGCCGGCGTTCGAACCGAGGGCTAGGCGATTACGAGCGAAATGTCGCGTAGCTTGCGAGCCCAGCCATGATACAATCGTACGAGGTCCTTGGTGGGCAACATCAACCGATGAATTTTCGCACCTATCAATGCTTTGGGGTGTCGCAGACCTCCGATATCACGGCAATAGTGTAGGTGCAACTTGGTGTATCGACACATGCGCTGGTGCATCTCATGTCGCGGCAGTTCGAAGGACTTGAATTGCTGTTGAGTGCTGGAAGCCACCCGCTTCTTTGGGCTTGATGCGATGCAGACATGCGCCCACCACGTCTTCGACTCCGCGGCTTTGGGTGCCTAAAGTGGTACAAAGCCATTCGAAAGGATCTGCAGAGCCAAGACGGCATACACCTTGGCGTCCGGGGCGCCATATCGCTCTCGGGATGGAGGCTGATATCTCACTAACTAGCTCATTCTCGATCACACGAAGTGGCCACTTAGAAGCTTGTGTGATCCGGGCGCGGATGTGCAGATGTCCCGTGGGGTTCGCTACCTCACTTGATGCTCTTAGCACGTGCTTGGGAGAAGCACAGACCGACGACGTCGGTCCTTCTTCGTTTCGCTGTGATCAACACAAATGTAACGAGATGAGACGAAACGTTCCTTGCAGTCGGGCACGAGAGCAACTCCAGGGTCCTGAGCAATTCCAGCCTTGCACCCAGCTGAAAGGAAGCATCGCAGCAAGATTTGTCGCGTCATGAACAAGCATCTCACATTAAACTTCCCTGGTTCCCCTCGGTCTATTCTCCGCATCCAGCACTGCGGTTTGCGGGCCTTCTGCCGCGCACGAACGCCCTTACTACTGTGGTATCCGGCAAAAGTAGAGTTCCTTGGTTAGTGCAGACGCTAGTGTACAAAAATCCTAACAAATACGCACAGACATTAGCTGCGTTAGTAAGACTAGGACTACCTTCTAACCGGTAAAATTCTCGTAATTAACTTTAAAAGGGGCTTAATCTAACCCTAAGCAGGGTTATAACGTACATGTACAGTAAGCGAAACGGTTAGCGAGCGGAACAGCTAGATTTACTAGTTAAATAATGTTTTTTATAGCTAGATAACTCTTACTATACTCTATAATAAATTCTAAAAATTCTATAATATACCTTACGGGCGAACGCCGCACACAGGCGAACGCTACATCTAGTTTTACTAGAGAAAACCAAACATCTAGAGGCTAATAGCTCTAGAACTATCTTATAGAATCTTCTAAAAATTAAATATATAACGTGTTTTATCACCGAGCGGGCCACCATCACCGAGTGGGCCGCCCTTACCAACATCACGTCTGTTACACGTCTATTACACTTAACCACAACACTGCGCAAATATATTATCTATCTTATGTTATTCTTCAGAAGCGTTGCTATTATCTGACTCTACAATCTCAACAGTGCAGGTGCGCGTGTTGTGGCCAGTCTTGCCACAACGTCCACAGTGCCTCTCTTTGCGCACCCGCTTTGCATGCTGTTCGGCTGCCTCCTTACCGCCACCGTCCTTCCCAGCCATTAAGTCCTGTACGTCACCCACTGTAAGACTCTCCTCTGTCCGAATATACCTTCTTTTGCGACTGCGCTGCTCTGTTAACGCGTTAATTGACTTCCGAAGCCCTGCCAGTTCCCGAGCCTGCAACACCGAATTATGACCTATAATAGCCATGCCTTTTGCAAGCGAGTCAACTGCTTGCAGAAGAGGAGAGATAGGTGATTCTCTGTGCCTTTGTATGCGCTCACGAACTAGCGTTGATTGCGCCTCTATCTCTTTTATTGTAGCTGGTGTTTTAGACTCCCATGGGGTGGCCTCTGGTGGTGGAGGTGTTGGCGTGCGAACCACCACATCAAGCTTTGATAGCACTCGCTCTGGATCGTAAGGAACTAAACCAGCGCCTCTGAAGCTTGCCAGGATATTTTCTGTTGTAATTGCCTTGTCGAAAGCAATGCGAAAGGCTGGCAAGAACGTCTCTTTCTTAACTTGCGTGACAGAGTACCTTGTCCAGCTGTCGATCTCAGCGTAGTACGCCCGCTTCAAGGGGGCAAAACAGCCCACGTCAAGCGGCTGCAACAGGTGCGACGAGTGTGGGGGCATACACAAGGTAATAATCTTGTGTTCTGTGCAATATTGATGAAATGCAGCAGAGTTGTGGCTCTCGTGGCCGTCTACAATTAGTAGACGGTACGCACCCACAGTACGCTCCTTTGTATGCGCGTCAAAGTGCTTCAACCACTTTAGACCAAGTTCATTTGTTGTCCAGCCGTTGGCGCTTGTTTCAATTACCCATTCCCGAGGCAGGCCTGGGTACCAGCTTGATATAAGGACCTTGCCACCAAAGATAATGAAGGGCGGGATAGCCCAGCCAGCAGCGCAGATGCCCTGGATGATTGTGACCCAGTCACGGTTGCCTGGCTGTATCTTCTTTGGATTGGTACGCTTCTCAGAGCCTGTAAAGACCATCTGAGCGCATATTATGCCCATCATGAACCCAGACTCATCAAAATTGTATGTGTCTTTATCAAGGATGCCGTACTTCTCCTTTGTCTTCCTCACCAGCTCGAACCAGGGCGTTATGACGCGTGCGTCTTCGTTCAGAGCTCGCTGTCGATCGTATGGACGGCTGCGCCGAAGCTTGACTTCTTTGGTACGCGTTCTGAACCTGTCTACCCAGCACTTGCCAACAGGTCCTTCACCGCGCGCAGCAAGTAGATCATTGGCCATTTCTTCCACCATAGTCCTTGTAGCGCCTATCCCTCGCTCGTCCAGCTCAAGTATACGTCTCACTATTGCCTCCTCCTCTGTCTTCTTTAGCTTCTTTGAATTGGGCTCGGTATCGCGTCGTGAAGGCTTTCCGTCGCGTCGTCGTTGGAGCGTTGTTCGGGGGACGTCAAATGCTTTAGACGCGTGTCTTGTACTATTAGGCACAGGACCTTTTGTAGCCTGGATGGCAAGGTATAGTGTGCCTTCGTTGTAGGTTAATTGCGCGTTGTGTTGTGGTGACATGACTGTAATAGACGGTAAGAGACGCGATGTTGGTGAGGGCGGCCCACTCGGTGATAGTGGCCCGCTCGGTGATAAAACACGTTATATCTTATATAGGTGTACTTTTAGTCCTATAAGTAGCTTAGCTCTAGCTCTTATAGATCTAGAGGTATAGAAAAGTAGGTCTAAATAATCCCTATAATTTACTTTTTCTCTAATAACTTATTATTTACTAAAGCTATACCTTTTAGATTTTAGAAACAGCTTCTTTATATACTTGCAGCTCTACTATAAAAAATTTAGAATTTAACACCTAGTACTAGAGGAGTTATTTAGAAGTAAAAATAGAGATTTAACTAGTAAAATAAGGTATAGCGTTTGCCTATATACGGCGTTCGCCTGTAAGGTACGTTAATAGTACTACAAGTACCTACAAAAAGCTATTTTTAAAGCTTAAGAGGTCTAGCTAGAATAGAATAAAGGTTATTAAGGATTTAGTAAATTATAGAGATTATTTAAACCTACTTTATTATATCTAAAGAAGTAGTATAGGTAAAGCTTATTTCTTTTAATATATTAAACCTTATAGATATAGAATATATATACTAAAACTTTAGAAAGTTCTATCTAATAAAGCTAGAGTTATTAAGCTTTAGATTATTAATTTTTCTTAGTAAATCTAGGTGTTCTACTTGCTAACTGTTCTGCTTGCTATATATATATATTATAGATAATTACTTATTCTAGGCTTTTATTTAATTTATATTTAATTAAAATATATAGTAGCTACTTAGATAATATATATAAAAATACTCTTTAGGTACTAAAATAAAGCTTATATATATAAGTAAGGCTAAGTAGAATAGTATTAAGCTCTAAGATATTAGTATAAGAAACTAATATAATACTATTATTAGAGTCTTAGGTAGATATATACTATTCTAAAATAATTCTCTATTAGTATTTATATATAGACTACTAGGTAGTTTAGATACTTTATTAAAATTCTATAGGTTACTTTGTATTCTTACTTATTTATTCACAACCCTTGTACCTAATCCCTGTCTGCACTAACTAAAGACTACTTTTGCTAGATACTACAGTAAGCTTAGCTCTTTAACGACCGTCAGATATCGAAGCCTACTCCGAGACTTGGCTTGGATCAACCCGCAAGCTTCGTGTAGAATGACGCGAGGGTCTCGCGTGGCAATCGCCGCCCTAATTTCAGAGCCTGTACACAGTATATATCCTTAGGGACCATCTAGAAACCTTATTCGTGTGTCTTCATCAACTGTGTGTCACACCCTCCTAGGTGCAGCAGTTCGCCAAACCCAGTCATTTCACTTCGGCCCTACTGGCTTTTTGTGCCACGATGCCGTCCACCAACACATTCTTTGCTGTCAGCGCGGCTGTTGGCTGTGCCTTGGCACAGCAAGTACCTGCAACCGCCCAGGTCGTGAATCAGAAGATCTTCAATGTGTTGGAAAATGTCCCGCCGCCCGCCATTGCCAACGACTCCACGGTATGTTACCTTCACATCAGACCGTTGCGTGACACATGATCTAACTAGTTCCAGTTGTTCGTTTGGCCTGGTGTCACAGAGGAGTCTCTGTTGGCTAAGCCCTTCCACATCTACGACGAGGAGTTCTACGATGTTATTGGATCCAACCCTTCCTTGACCCAGATTGCTTCCTCGGAGTCTGACCCCATCTTCCACGAGGCTGTGACATGGTGGGCTTCTCCATATGTGGCGTATACAGATGGGAAGGCTGACACAATCAAGGTACCCGAAGCGTGATGAGGTTTTCTTCGTCCAGAATGCTGGTGCTCCCGCTGCGGGCACTGGCCTGAACAAGTCTTCCATTATCCAGAAGATTTCTCTCGCAGATGCCGAGAAGGTCCGCAATGGTACTGTCAAGGCTGCACCTGTGACCATTGTCAACACCACCAACCCTCAGGTTATCAATCCTAACGGTGGCACCAATTACAAGGGCAACATCATTTTTGCAGGTGAGGGTCAGGGAGATAACATTCCCTCGGCTTTGTACGTCATGAACCCAGAGGCACCATATAACACAACCAGTAAGTTCATTTCAAGCAAGTCCAAAGCCGCGCTGACCAGGCTAGCACTTCTCAACAACTACTTCGGTCGCCAGTTCAACTCACTGAACGATCTGGTCGTTAGCCCCAAGAATGGTGATCTCTACTTCACCGACACTCTCTACGGCTACCTCCAGGACTTCCGTCCCGCCCCTGGCCTGAGGAACCAGGTCTACCGCTACAACTTCAACACCGGTGCCACCACTGTCGCTGCTGACGACTTCACTCTGCCCAACGGCATTACGATTTCCCCTGATGGCAACAAGGCTTACGTTACTGACACTGGTATCGCGCTTGGCTTCTTCGGCCGCAACCTGTCCTCTCCTGCTTCCATCTACTCTTTCGATGTCGCTGAGGATGGCACATTCGAGAACCGGAAGACCTTTGCCTATGTCCCTGCTTACATCCCTGACGGTATCCACACTGACTCCAAGGGTCGTGTCTACACTGGCGCTGGCGACGGTGTCTGGGTCTATAACCCCTCCGGAAAGCTCATTGGCAAGATCTACACTGGTACAACGGCTGCTAACTTCCAGTTTGCTGGCAATGGACGCATGATCATCACTGGCCAGACCAAGCTGTTCTACGCCACTGTCGCCGCGTCTGGTGCTCCTCTCCAGTAGACAAGCTTGCATCTAGCCCACTATAATCTCAGTATGACCGAGATGTTGCTGTAAATAATGTTAATAGATAAGATTGAATGGTCTAGAATCTGTTTGTCATATTGGCGCGTCTCTCGCACCGGTCGTTTTCGTACTACCCACGCACGACCAGACTCTGCACCATTATCTATGAGGAGATCGCATCTTAGCCTATGCTGAAGCAGATATGAGGCTGTCGTTGGGTAATACGGTGACTCGCGAATCAATAGCCGCTTCTTACTGACATGATCTCTGAAATTCCATGTAGATGAAAATGTGACATCCAGCAGAAGAAACGGGCAGGTGGTAACGATGAGAAGCATTACATAAGAGCGAATGTTGGACCGATTCGTCGGAGCCACAATTGTACTACAGACCTACAGACTATAGCGTGCGTGCTCAGGAATGGATTGTGCTTGAGTCAACTGGCTCCAAATTTATGCAATGCGTAGGCGATTGGACACAGTTGTGGCGCACTACACGCTGGGCACGAAAGAGCATTGAAGGCCTATTATGAAGTTGCGTCGACAATTTGCGAAGACATTGTAACACGTATCCGGACACGCACAAGAAGAGAAGATTTTACACTAGATGCGACTATGGTGATCGACAAAGGAAACGAATAGGTGAAGCGAGTGACCCTATGATAAATCTAACAAGATTTTGATCTTCTACGTCATGGTCTCACCTTGATTTTGCTCTTCGATAAAATCAAGAATAGCCTCATCAGTTGCCCACCCTTCGCTTCCCTCTTCTCGCATGGAAGGGAGCGGCAATACGATGGGGAGGCTTGATACCTTACCCTGATCAGCGATGCATTTGGATCGTGCAGCTCGATTGAGCTGATTTTCCTTCGCGACGTCCCTAGCGATGTCTCGGCGCGCCTCGTCTACAGACGAATCCACCCGCTTGTGTGACTTCGGCGGCAATGACTTCTTGACTGGTGGTTCCTTGTCTTCTTCTCCTGGTGGAGGAGTACTGGACTCTTCCTCGTAGTTGAGCCATCGCTCGACGTGATCAAGGTACTGCCTCCTATAGTTTGCCATTCTTTGACGGTGCTTATGTGTATAAGATGACGTGCGGCTGAAATGCCAGAATGTGAAATACTTCTTTCTGGAGAACAAGCGGAAGAACATCTTGGTAGGCATTTTTGGAGATACTCAGCAAGGTGCTGAGAGTGCACAGCGAGATGGTGTTGTGTATTTACATTTTCTAAAGTAGATGGTCGTTCAGAGAGGAAGCACACAGGTTTAAGGTCAAAGGTCGGACAATGAACACTGTGTAAAATAAGCATATTGTCCGTGAACATATACACACACACAAACAACGGCGAGAGTGTATGGCTGGCGAGTCGGAGTGACGCTGCCCTACTGTGTTGGAAAGAGTTTGCATTGTTGCTGTTGAGGTTGCACGAGCTCAGATGTATGCTTGCAATGTTCGAGATGTTCTAGCGTTGATGAGTGTTGATGCGTGTGGTAATCAAAGGTTAAGGAATTCCAAAGACCGGTAACGTCGCGATCAAGCTTTGAGGAATCCGGGCTGGAGACCTTTGCTAACCGCTACTTGAATGTGGCAGCAGGGTGATGTGCAGTTGATGCTCACATGCGCACCTGCACTGCCGAGCGGTGGTACATGCCTTAGCGAACACGATTACGGTCGATCAGGTCACCCCGCATTCGTCATCCTTCAACACCCACCATACCGACCTCCATCACGATCCCGTGCTGACTTCGAGCCAGACATACTCAGGGCGAGTGCAAGAGCAGAGCTGGGTGCAGAACGCAGTCGCGTGCCCTTTCCACGAGTCAGGCATTATTAGCAATCTCAAGTCCCAAAAATTCCATTGGTCTCGATTCACCCGCGCCTCAAGACCTTCCCCAAACACGATGAGCGCGCCCGTGTCCCAATCGAAGGACATGAGCAAACCAGAAGGCCACGCATGATCACCATCTCAACGTTCCGTTCAGTCCCGCCGGAATTTGACATCACGTGCCCTTGTCGAGCGGCTGTTTCATATCGGTTCATCACAGTGCTTCATCTCGGGATCTTCCCTGCAGAGCCAGGGCGTTTCGAGACAGTCACCACGTTGTTTGGCTCTCTGCATGCACGTCAACATTCCGATCAACAACCAAGCCTACCCTAAGAAAGGGAGCGCCCACGATGACATCAAAGCATGTACTCTGCGTCCTTGGTTGTTGCTCACATTGTCAAGTGGACGCTGCTGACAACGTACGTACGCGCCGCAAAGTCGCCTAGTCACCGCCCCACAGCCTCTGAGATGAGAGTCTGGGAGCAACAGCGGGAAGTCACTCTCAAACCTGGAGTCAATCATTAGCGAAATCTCCGTTATCGCCAAAACCCATGATCAACCAACTCACCCTCCTCTTGATCCCTGCGCAGCAGGTGGGTCTGCTCATCGACGCAGCGCGGGATCGATCAGGACGCGCACTTCATTTCGTGGCACCTATATCACGCGTGTATCTTGCATTCCAGGGTTTCACTCCATCATCGCAAGACGAACAGTAATTCTCAGTCTCGGAACTGTTAGCCACTCATTCACAACCCACACGCTCTTTACCCTTCAACTCATCGCACATCTTCACCTATACCCTTTTCCATCAATATTAATCTCCAATCAATCAACATGAGGTTCTCCATCGTCGCCGCTTCCCTCATCGCCGCCGTCGCGGCCCAGTACAGCGAGGAGCTCTGCTCGGCCCCCATCACCGTCACCGTCACCGAGTACGTACCCGCGTCCACAATACTCACGCATCGCACTAACAAAGCCCAGGACTCTCTCCTACCCCGTCCATACTCCCAGCGCCCCGGCTTCACTCGCCGTCACCGCGCCCGCTCCCTACCCCACCAGCAGCGCTGCTGCCCCCATTGTCCCCACCGGCGGCGTCAGCACGCCCCTCGCCTCGGAGGTCGGCACTGCGGCTCCTTCCGGCACAGGTGCCTACAGCGCGCCTGCCTCCGAGTTCACTGGCGCTGCCAGCCACGCCAAGGTCGGCGGCTTCGTTGCGGGTGTTGGTGCTGTTGCGGCGCTTTTCTTGTAGAGCTCTGGAGGCTTATGTGGAGTGAAGTATGATGCCTGAGGATTGTAGATAGTTGAGCTGGTGCTCCCCCTCCTGGCGGAGGGACGAGATAGTTGATATACCCATCTGAGTTTACAACTTGACTTTCGTTTGGTGAGATGTCGTCGTGCTGCTGCTGAGATGTTGATGGCTTCGATCGGGTTGTGAGCTGAGTAGTGGTGTAAACTCCCTATGCTGGGGTACGCGAATGACGTCCGTTCAGAGAAACAAGATCGTTGCTTGAGCCACGGCGGGTCAAGACCACAAACTCTCTCGACACCCTATCAATCAGTCAACGCAAAGCCTTAACCTCGTGCATCACATGGAAACCTACTTCTCAAACCACCAAAATAAAACATCATAGTGTACATTTCGCCCACCATCTATTTCACCCGCCCCATGATAGGATCAGCCGGGGCATCCAAATCATCCACCATCTCCGCCGCCTTCGCCTTAACCGCATTCAACATGCCCCTATCAAAATCATCTCTGCTCCTCAGCACAGCCTCCACCCAGCTAATATGCACATCTCTATACGTCGCCTTGAACTCCTCATACACGAACGGCACCTGCGATTTATCCGTCTCGAGCAGTCTGAGGAAGAACTCGACCGCGCGCCAGCGCTGCATGATTTCCCTCCCTTGCTCGGCGTAGGAGCGGAAGAACTCGAACGCAGTGACGAGGTCGTCGCGGAGTTTGGCCGCGAAGGCGTCGGAGCGGCGGAATTTGACGGCTTTGTTGCGGACGGCGCCGAGGTACTGGACGAGGAGTTCGTCGGCGAGGGAGTCGATGAGAAGGTCGCGCAGGGAGCGGTGGACTTGGTCTTCGTAGTCGGCGAGGTAGTCTCTGAAGGTGATGATGATGGATGCCATGTCTGTGCTTTGGTACCATGCTGGGGTGAAGAACTTGGGGAGGATGGGGCGGAAGTCGGTGAGGAAGATGAGCTGGCAGAAGGTCTGGATGCAGTGCGAGGAGATGTCGATGTAGCCGTTCTTGAGTTCGTCGAGTTGTGGAGCGAGGCGGTCGGAGAGGTACTGTGGGGAGAGGAGTGGGGTGGCTTCTTTTTCGAAGATGGTGACGAAGCTCGGCCGCCCTTGGTCGGCGTCTGCGTCGTCGATGCAGATGATCTGATCGTTCGCGAGGGCGATGAGCCATTCCTGGAAGACGGGGACGGCTTCGCCGTCGAGCTGCGGGGTGGGGCCCATGTACTTGTCTTTTTCGTCGTCGATGAGTGTTGTCCAGAGACGCTGGCGCGTTGTGAGGGCGCGGATCATGGCATCTACTGTGCCTTCTGCTACGTCTGCGCGCTCGCTGCTGGCTGCAACAGACAGGTTTTGGGACAGCATCGTCCACGTATCGCCCAACGAGCGTGTCTGGAAGATGCCATCTGGGTTGACTTCGTAGGCGTTGCGGTCCTGGTCGAGGAATGACTTGCGGTCGCCCGAGTTGATGCGGTCCATGAACTGGTCCACGGCGTTGATGATGACCTGGCGGTATGTGCGTATCAGCTCTGGGCCGCGGTTGTCAATGACGTGTGGCTCCAACGCCTCTTCGGGGAAGCCCAGCTTATTCATCTTCGCATAGTATCTGTCCACCCAGTTGATCACAGCGAGGAGGTACTGCGGCCCAAGCCCTTCGTCGTCAGCAAGACTCATTAGGAAGTCGTGCATCTGTCTGTGGTAGATGTTGATGTATGTCTGCATGATTTTCCACTTTTTCGGCATCAGGTTCACCATGCCTAGCTTGACGGTGTTGAGGTTGTTGAAGTACCACTTGAAGTACTTGTCGACCTTTTCAGGATCCTCGTCGAACTTCTCGCGGGCTTCGGCCATGTTCGCCTCGCAGACGTACTCGATGGCCTTGGTGAACTTGTCTTTGTAGCCGCGCAGTTCCTTGGGCCCAGCGGTGATGGACTTGAAGCGCGAGGCCAGGTCCTTGTATTCGCGCTGGGCGTCTTGCAGCGCCTTGACCTTGGCGTCCGTCTTCTCTTCCTCCTCGACGATGACGGCGAGCCGCACGACGATGCCCTCGTTGCCCGACTGCACAAGCTCGATCATGTTGATGCAGGCCTCGCCAATGTGCTGGTCGAAGCGCTCGATGACGTCGTCGAGGCGCGCAAAGAGGTCCTGGACGGTGGCGCCGTTCTCCAGGGTCAGGTTGTCGATGAGCTCGGTGGAGCCGTCCTCGGTGCTCTTGATCTGGTCCATGGCCACGTCGCGGATGTCACGCAGCTGGGTCAGGCCGTAGTGGATCTGCAGGAGGTTACCCTGGCCGGTGGGGTCCTCGTCGTCCTGGTCCAGCAGGAACTCGAGCTGGGCCAGGCGCTCGTCGAAGGACTGGATGTCTCTGCGCATCTTCTCGACGCTCTCGAAGTTCTTGTGCGTCTGGGCGACGACGTTGATGTGGGGGAAGTCCTGGATCATGTTCTGGGCCTCGGCGCACAGCTTGTCAATCTTCATCATCTCCTCCTTGATCAGGTTGACGGTGCGCTGGCCGTCGGTGATGCTGGTCATGCCGGCCTGCGTCAGCTCGAGCTGCTCGCGCAGGCCATGGCGCAGCTGCCCGTCGACGGCGGCCTTTTTGCGCGAGAACTCGGCCTTGAGCGCAGGGATCTTGTCGAGGTCTTCGGGGTGCCGCAGCAGCTGCGCGAGCGACTCGACGTCGCCCATGGCACAAGTCACCGAGCGGCGCGAGGTGGTTGAGGTCGTGGCTCATGTACGGTATGAGAGTTTGGTTGGATCTTTCTGCGGTATGCACAGTCCTTGTCTCTACACGCGTCTTCGTATGTTGTGGCGAGTGGTGTTGTATACAAGGGCCCTCTACCTCCTACCACAGTACGTTGCTCATCCTCCCACGTCGCTGTCGCTGCGGACCCCCGAGCTGCTGCGGCCCCGCCGAACCAAACCACAATTCCCCGCGCCACCCGTCAGTCACCACATTTTGCGCCTGCCCATATTACCTGACCACACCTTCACTGCACCCAAAAGCAGAGTGTACACAAATCACCAAAAGCAGAATACACACAACCCCCACCATGGCCGACGAAGACGTCAACCTCTACGACGAGATTGAAATCGAAGACTGCTTCTACGACGAGACGCTGCAGATCTACCACCACCCGTGCCCGTGCGGCGATCGCTTCGAGATCAGCATCTACGACATGCGCGACGGCGAGGACATTGCGCGCTGTCCGAGCTGCTCGCTGATGATTAGGATCATATTCGACCAGGTGGGTTGTTGCTTTCTTTCCTCAGCCTCTGAACGCCTTCGAAATACGTCTTCTGAAGAACATGGGCTAATCCTGCACAGAGCGATCTGCCCAAGGACAAGGACGATGCACCGGCAGAGAAGGCTGCTGTTGCTGCATAGACGAGTAGGACGTCAAGAGAGTTTGGGCGTTGCATTGCCGGCGTTGGATACCATTGCGCTCGCGCAGACTTTGACTTTGGCTATGAACTCGTTATATCATACATTTCCCTTCCCTCACCAGGCGTAATTTTCCCGCTCGCAAGCACTACCTGGGTACATCATCGTCCACCTCGTTGTCGATAGCCAGCTCCTTGCGGATTATGTCGGACAAGCTCGTGCCGTCGCGCAGATACACCCAGTCGCCCTGGCCGCCGCCCTCCTTCGCGTTCTGGCCCTCCTGCAGCACCACCCAGTCGAAGCGTTTGGGCCCTGAGATGGGCGAGCTGAGCCAGATCTGCTTGTTGGGCGGCTGCTTGTTGAGCACGTAGCTGAGCTGCTTGGAGATGAAGTCGACTCTGAGGACGCCGGCCTGGTGTTGTTAGTCTCGTAGCAAAACCACACACAATGCTATCATGCTGTCATGCTGTTACGCACCGAGTACTCGACCTCAATGTCTGGATTCTTCTCCTGCGCCTCCTCCAGTCGCTCGACCAGCTCGTTCAGGTACTCGTCGGCGCGCTCGTGGAACTCGGTCGTGGGAATGTCGGTGGGGATGGTGGGCGTCTCAGAGTCCTCAGACTGCTTGGGCGGCGGGTTCTCGCTCTCCGGCATGATGCCACGTACGCTCCTGCTGACATGGAGAGCCCGCACTGAAGCTCTGCTGGCACTGACAGCTGCAGCTCGGGCGATGATGCCATTGGCAGGCGGCGAAGCCCTCAACGGCGCCGCAGCAGCCCTGTGAAGCGCCAGAGAACCAATTCGTGTAACAGACTTCATTCTGGTAGAATTCAGTTCCAATGTGATGTGTGAGTGATGAGTGCGTCGAAGCTCGGGGATGAAGTGCGGAGTGCAGCGTCTCTGGCAGCTGGTGGAGCTCCCTCCAATCGATAACGAGCCATCACATCATACCCTGCACGGCCCCGCAAACATTCCCCCATCCACAATCCCATGTGCGCACCATGATAAACGCGGTGCTGGTCTTCAACAACGCCGGGCAGCCGCGCCTCACCAAGTTCTACACGCAGCTGGAGACGAGCGTGCAGCAGCGCCTGATCAGCGAGATCTTCACGCTGGTCGCGAATCGTCCCAACTCGGCCTGCAACTTCCTACCGTGCGCCTCTCCCTGCATTTCTTACGAGTAACACATGCACTGACACTACACACAGACTCCCACCCCTCCTCCAGCAGTCCTCCAAATCATCCACCCCATCAACACCCCACAACGACACCCCCTCCCTCGTTACGTACCGCCACTACGCGACCTTGTACTTCATCATAATCAGCACTTCGACCGAGTCGCCGCTCGCCCTGCTCGATCTGATACAAGTCTTTGTCCAAGCTCTGGACGGCCTATTCGAAAACGTGTGTGAGCTAGACCTGATTTTCAATTTCGAGACACTGCATGCCGCCCTCGGCGAGATGATAGTCGGCGGCGTGGTCGTGGAGACGCAACTGGATCGCGTGATTGATGGCGTCAAGAGCCAGGGGCGGGTTGCAAAGAGGCCTGTCAACGAGGGCAAGTTTGGGAGTGGGGGCGCGATGGGAAGGGGTGGAGGGCTGTGGGCGGGAAGGTAGATATGAGTGTGGATGATACCCGAAGGAGAAGTACAATCGATCTCGAGGATACAAGTCTGGGATCAGACATGGAAAGCTAAGAAAAGTCCACTGGCTGACGTGGACCGCATTGAGACACGCTGTGTTAGGACGTGTGCAGCCAGCTCAGAGCACCGCGGACATGTAACAGGCAGGAGCAGCTGGTCGGCAATGTGAAGCAGCACACAGCGATCAGTCTCTGCGTTGTAGAAGTCGGGGTGTGACACGAGATTCCTAATCTTCCCAAAGTAGACAATGGGTATACACCCTAAATGCTAGGCAACAACCTCAGTTCAATAAATCTACTCACAAGTACACCCTACCAAAACATTACCAGCTTCGACACCTCCAAAATTCTTGCATTTGCTCTTGTACCCAAATCGATGCCACGAGGTCGGTCCAGTGGTGGAGGTCGTAGCCGCAGTGGAGCGGGCGGGAGCTCAGGATGGGTTACAGGCACCATAGTGCCCCCAGGCTATGCATATACCTCATCGATTTCAATGAACACGACGCTCAGACACGACATAAGAGCTTTGTACGGCTCTGGCCCGGTAAGGATGCCTGATCATTTCTGATGGACGCTGCTGATTGACGGCAGCTACCACCACCAGCTATTATACACGTACTGGCCCTCGGGATGTGCAAGGTCGCAATGCGTTTAGCAGGCCCAAGAGACAAATATCTCAAGCCACACCAGCTATTAACGCGAATATAACGCCCTCACACCACCGCCCTAGTCCCGTAGCAAATCCAATCTCGCCTCCCCCTCAAACCTCCCCCCTTCCACCAACATACACCCAAACATCCCCCCTCTCCCGCCACCGACTCGCAAACACACACAACCTCCCTCCCTCCCTCCTAACCTCCTCTTCCAGCTCAAAACTCACATCCAACACCCACTCCCCACACCCCGCATCCCACCCCCAATCCTCCCAGCTCCCAAGTTGCATCTGCGCTTCATCCGGCATAAGCCCCGAATCCGCCATACTCACATGCATCCACACCTCGCGCCGCGCGTCATACATCCACCGCGATAAGTACACCGCTACCTCCTCCCCGTCGTCGTCGTCGTGCACGCGCGCAAAGAATTCGCGCCACAAAGGGTCCCAGGTCCATTCTTTCCCGGCGAAGAAATGCTGCGGGGTGATTCGGGGTGAAGGGTTGGCGTACGCGACGATATCTGCGATGAGGCCTACGGCGGTGCTGAGGTCGGAGAGGTCGAGGTAGTCTGTTGAGCAGGGTATAGCTGTGGGGGATTGGGGGGGGTGCCACTGGTTGCGGTCTTGGAGGGTGGTTTGCAGCGTGGAGAGTGTGGATTCTAGGGCGGTGAGGTCGGAGTGGTGTTCGCTTGCGGGTTTTGCGAGGGAGAGGATGGCTGTAGAGGGGGTGGTGTCGAGGAGGTGGGCGATCTGGGTGGGTTAGTGGGTTGTGGAAGGTGGGAGTGGGGTGGGGGGTACGGGTTGTGATGGGTCGAAGGTGAGGTTTTGGTGGTCTTTAGATAGCGTTTGGCGGACGTTGAGGATTGTTTGTTGCAGGGAGATGATGGTGTTTGTCAGTTCTTGGGAGATGTCGTTTGGGTTCTGGACTGCCATGTCGAGACGACGGGTGAGAATGGGAGATTTATCACGGGAGCAGAAGGCTGGGGTGATGAGAGGTGTGTTGGAGATATGAGCATTGCAGGTGGTGTGCTGTTAAGTTGATGAGGCCGACTCCATGAGTGGCGATAAAGCCGCCACCGCTTTCCATGATGCTCTTTTGGAATCTGCGCAAGAGCATACAAGGAAGCAGCATTTTGGTTCGAACGCTGCACGTTGGCATCTAAGGCTGCTACTGTAGTTTGTTCTACTGAAGTTACGATCGTCGATTTACAGAGAGTGGAAAGTGAGGTAGAGGTTGGAGGTGGGCAGCTGCAGTAGCGCCGCTTCGCTTGCATCCTTGCCTTGATAGCTCCATGTCCTCCCTTTTACGGCGTCATGCGCACTCGCATCAAACGAGGACCAGGAGATCTAGCAAACTGCTGTTTCACATCAAGTTGATCACGTTGATGGACAAAGAGGTAGACTACGTTAATATGAATCGGGTTCGAGCCACCAATCACGATCATCCATCAACGCCATCACTCTCTCTTGGCTATTCATACCGGGAGCACAGGCCGTTGCAAAGAACATTACTGTTATCCTGAGGTGGATGTATGCTTCAAAGACTGTTACGCTCGGAACCAAGAGAAGAGTAGCGGAGCGCCGACTATGTGAAGAACGCTAGACCGAGACTGCCAACGTGCATTTGAGAGACTTGCTTCCTTAGTCTGGGGAGACGATAACCACAAGATGATATTACAGCTTGGTAGGAGAGCTGAATCGAATTCAAGGGAGTTGTTGTCAGCATGAGCAGCCTGGTGTCAGTCATCGGTGTGAGCACTCCCTCACCACGAATTCGCGTGCCACACACGCGGCAGCCATGAACCTACAAACTATGAAGTCTACGTCATTGCATGACCACTGAAAGATGTAGCTGTCGATCGGGGCTGAGCGTGCTCCGACTGTCATCTTACGTCACCGGTCTCCGCTAGTAGAAGGCACAAGCGAGCCCTGTAGTTCGGCAGCACAGCCCTGCCAACAGACTTCCCAAAAGAGCAGCAACAATGGCCAAGAGTTGGAGTGAGCCTCATAAGGCGCCCAAACTACTTGTGCTGGGAATGCTTAGAGGTCCACAGCTAGAGGGTCGTCGCGATCGATGGACTACTTAACCCAGCTGGACGTCGACTGAGATCTTGGACAACTCATCGTCAACTCCACTTCAAACAAAGCAGCCCATTCAAGTCCAAACCCATAGTCCTTCCAGAGATCCCTCATGTCGACACAAACGTCCCCTGAAGGTGGTCCACTCAATCGCTACGACACACCCACAGGCGCTACGCTCCAGGTTGATTTCGCCTGGAGCAAGTTCCGTAATGTAGTCAGCGAGAAGCACGGCGATCAGCTTACACCGGTCTACATCCAGTACTTCCGACCAACGAAGCCCCAACTGCGACTCGAGGATGCCGCGACGAAGGCACCAATCTCCACCGGCACCATCAACCACGTTTCCATCGCCGCCGAGTGCACTATCCACGGCCAGAGTATCCCCATCAAGCCACTCAAGAAGTGGAAGACAGCATACAACTACCTCTCAACCACGCTGTCGTCGACAGGTAGCCCGATCCCCATCTCATGGATCACCAGTAGCAGTTTGAAGGTGTGGGATTTCGTCTGCATCGATTCGACGACACAAACGCCCATTGCCAAATTCTCGGTCAACTGGTGGGCAATCAAGCAAGTCGGCAACTTCCTCTTCGAGAAAAGCGCAGCCGTGCTGTCGAAAGAGGACCGCGATGAGATTGTCACTGTCGGCCTGACTATCCTGTATGTCATGACGACAAGGATGAATAATCCATTTCATCTCCTGGGGGCAACGTTCGCCAAAGCCGGGAAGGTTGAGGACGATGGACGCGCGGGCGTGAAACTTGAGGAGAGGCCGGGTGATGGGACGAAACATAAGCAGGTCTAAGGGCAAGATCTGGGCGTGTCACTCGAAGCGGTTTTTCATGTGAACTGAGGCCATCAGTGCGCGCCCGGAATGCCGATGCGCATCACTTTGATTGGGTTGTGAGCGAAATATGTTGCGTTTCGTGCAGTGGTCGTGCAGGCCGGCGGAGCCGCAAAGCGTGCAACCGCATGCATTTTTATGTAGTTTCTTTCAATACCCATAGACTTTTCTCTTGACATATTTGTACATGATGCGTGTTTCGTGGTTTGCTGTGTTTTTTGGGGTCTCCCTTGCATTCCTGGAATCGTAATTTCTTGATAGGAAAGATTGTCCACTCTTCCAATACCTCCGTTTAGGAGACCAGGCCGATGCTGCTGCCATCTCATCCGACGGTACGAAAGTCGCCTATGTATCGACAGTCAACAACTACAGCGCTAGCATCTGGGTTCAGGATCTCTTCACCGGCAAGTCTTTCAACTTGACCAATACCGCTCTGGTTAAAGCAAACAACAGTCTGCCTGAAAGTTAATTGAGACCCTCACGGTCTACAGATGGTGAGTGGCTGGCATTCTCATCTCACCGCAATACACAGTGGCGTGGCCACGGCGAAGAGGCGGGCTGGGAACATACCCAGGACGACAGTGTACCTTTTTGGTCGCCCGATGGCGAGAAGATTGTTTTCATTCGAAGTCGACATGTGCACTATCAGACCCGATGGTACAGAACTGCAGGTTTTGACGACAAGCGGAGGGAACGATGCACATGCTGTGTGGACTGCTGATGGCCAGGTTTTGTACTCGACGGCAGAGTATGGGTTCAGAGTCGAAGCGGCGGTGTAGGATGACGCCTTCCAGCCTTGTGGACAGATCGTGGTCATAAATGCGGACGGGAGCGGGAAGAGGTTGTTGGTAGACAGCACCTGGGCATATAGGAGGATCCGATGCCGCTGTATGTGCCGAACGAGTAATTAGAGTAGCGTGGAACCTGAAGAAGTGATATCGGTGCCAGTCGCGAGCTGAGGTCAGTCAGTAGTTACTATCTAAGCGCCGCGCATGCTATCGCGCTCGCTATCGCGCTCGATTGCTATGCTGCAGCCCCTTGTGAATAACCCTCGATATTCCGGACAAGCAGCGAATCTGGAGCAACGTCTTTGCGATCACGGTTGGTGGCTGGCTGATTGAGAAGACGAGATTCTGGTGATGAACTCGGCTGCATTTGTGGTGTGCGGCTGACTGGCTAGCGCGTGCCCATGCGGGCGCTGCATATGACCCCTTTCGGCGTCTCGGTGTCGCACCGAACGACAACGCTACGCTCAGCTTCATTTGCACCCAGAACGCGTTGATGTATTCTCAAGCACACAAAGCAATCAGGCCCGGCCCGTGAATAGGACTTTCGTGCGCAGAACGTGTCGCGGGAGACGCGCGATGGCGCCTGCACGAGCCAGGCAAAGGCACAGAGGCTGATCATACCATGCGTTCGCCGAAGCTTACTGTCACTCGGACGGGCCGATGCGCTAGCCTGTACAGGTGAAGGGAGGTCCACGGGGCTTGACCTCATGCAGGATCAGAGTGTCTAGCACAGGCTGCACAGCACGGGACAAAGATGCAGTCTTGTGTCTCGGGTTCGATATGAACCAACGCATTCCTTGACTGCGAAGAAGAATCGCGTCCTCCTCAACCCCAAACACACATACAGTAACCTACCTTGGGATCTCCTTGCCCATCGCTTCTCACCATGGCCTCGGAACAGTCACCTCTATTCGCAAAACATGCTGCCATAGGGGAGTACGTACCAGCCGGACCGGACGACAAACGCAGCCCCTGCCCTATGATTAATTCTCTCGCAAATCACGGATATCTACCTCGCAATGGCCGTAACGTACTGGCGCACGAAATGAAATCCGCAGTGGCGGAAGCTGGCATCTCGAAAGCGCTTGGCACCATCTTCGTCAATACTGTGTACAATGTGCATCGGACCAAAGATGAAAAGAGCAGCGACGGCTTCCTGTATCGTCTATTTACCACAATCCGCGACCCCTGGACGCTCCTCTCTAGCTTCGGCATGCGCAAACCAGACCAGAAGGACACATCGGGGAGACATGTCCTCGACCTCGATCAGCTCGCCCTTCACAGTGCGGTGGAGCATGACATCTCTCTGACACGCCGGGATCATGCACAGAAAGAGGGCAATCTTGTGCGACAAGACGATCTTGTGGATGGCCTTCTGGCAGCATCCACCGATCGGAAAATTATAACAAGAGAACAGCTGTCATCGTATCGCAGGCAGCGCATCGAGACACAACGCAAAGAGAATCCAGACTTGACATACGGACCGCTGGAGCATGAGCTGGGCTGTGGCGAGATCGCGCTGATACTAGGAGTATTTGGAGATGGGAGGAGTGCTCCGTATAACTATGTTGAGCCGTTCTTGCGAGAAGAGCGCTTACCCGTACATGAAGGGTGGAAAAAGAGATGGTGGTGGACACTTGGCTTATTTGAAGTGAAGCTTATTGCAACGAAAGTCAAGAGCCTCATTGGCATGCAAATTAAGTCGGTTGAAGGATAACGGTAGCTCTATACACATACTTTGTTAATCTTATTCCGTACTGCATCGGTGCTTACTCTTGGCGCAAAGGGCGTACAAAAGACCGGATATCCTCCGTCATCAATTCAGGCTCTTCAGCTGCCCCAAAATGGCCACCAGAAGGGAATACTGTCCATTGACGTAGATCCGTATGTGCAGCAAAAAGAGACCGTGGCTTGTGAAGCAAGTCCTTGGGCAGCATAGCGACCGCGGTAGGTACGCTAATCTCTGGTTTGACATCGTTGACCAGCTCCATAGGCTTGGGAAAGTTGGAGGCTCGACAGAACAACGTCGTGCTGACAAAACTGTTGGTGAACCAATACAGCGACAGATATGTCAAGAGTGTATCCTTGTCGAACTTCGTCTCTACCTCTCCATTACAGTCACTCCAGGCGCGGCGCCGAAGAAGAATCCATGCAGCCAACCCGACAGGGCTATCGTGCAGCGCCCAGGCAAGCGTCTGCGGATCAGTCTGGTTGATCACCACATGCACAAAGTCCACAGGTCCTCTGTTGTTCTGTCCGATCAGATTACATTCTTCAGGTGTGAAGTCGGCAGGGTCACCGGCATCATGCGGCACGCCTGGAAGTATTGGGAACGCGAGATGTACACCGATGATGGACTTGGCGTGGGCGTGTCCGAGCCGAGCGCTCACAAACGCACCAGCGTCTCCGCCGTGAGTTACGAATCGGCTATATCCGAGCCCGTTCATCAGTTTGACCCATATATCAGCCGTTTCAACGTAGCCGATGTCAGTACGCTTCAGCGGGCCCGAGAAACAGAACCCAGGTAGTGAAGGAACCACTACATCAAAGGCATCTTCGGCGTTGCCTCCGTGCGCCTCAGGATCGGCGAGCGCCATAATGACATCCTTGAAGTCCCAGAAAGTCCAGGGCCATCCGTGGTTCAAGATGATGGGAACAGGGCTTGGTCCTTTACCGCAGACGTGAATGAAGTGAACAGTGATTCCATCGATCTCGGTGCGGAACTGAGGGAAGCTATTGATACGAGCTTCTTGGGAGCGCCAGTCGAAGTCGTGCTGCCAGTATGACATCAACTTGCGCAAGTAGGCACCGTTGACGCCGTATGACCAGTCCGCGTTGTCAAGCTCAGGCGCCCAGCGAGTATTGGCGAGACGTGTACGAAGGGCATCGATTTCGCCCTGAGGAATCTCGACCTTTAAAGGGGTGATCTTCATTTCAAGTGCCGTGAAACGAGTTTGCTCTGCTGAATGGTGAGTTCGGCGCTTGAGGAAATTGCTTCGACCTGTTCATGTTGGAAATCTGGATCATTTGTACTTTGCCAGATCGTGCAGGCTTGCACTCGTTCTGACAACTTTCGATTTCTTCATCACATCAACGGTATTGTTCTGCGAATGAGGACGTCGTGGATGCGACTACACTAACGAATGCCCTACTGCCTTCAACGGCTGACTCGCGTGGCGGGCATCACCCCAGACGCTGCACGATGATGCTTAGCGTGCACGGCTGTCCTCGCACTTTTAACGGTCTGATTGGTGAGATCTTCAGCAATCATCACGCAATGAACGCAACAGCGAGCTTCGTCTCGACTCTCGTGAGCGATGAAGAATTTCTGGACAGATCCCTGTTTGTTCCTTCATCTCGCAAAGGCCATCCAGGCCTGAGCTGCTGCATACGTAAAGCGGCAACCATCGGCGTGGGCTGACGCCTGAATCTATTTATCCCGTCTTGGCCTCCGTATTGTAAGCCTTCCACTACCAACAATTAAGCACAGACGACCCGGTCATCCCATAAGTCAAGAGAAGCTTGATGCTTGATCTTCCCTCTTGGCTCTAGTGCCTCACACGCACAGCTACTGATTGTCAATGTTGGTAATCGGAAGCCTACACAAGCGAATGAGAGCCCTTGACATACCCGCTCATACAACCCATGCGCGGGCGTTGTCAGCGCTAGCGCCATACAAACCGAGGCTCGCCTGCTGAACAGGGAAGGTGCTATCCAGAACCGGTGACTGTGTTGCGATACAATCTCTGAAATACAACAGTGCCGCGCTCGTGCGAGCTTCGATTCTTGCCTCATGCGAAACTTCATTTGACCACTGTCTGTCGACTCCATCCCCAATCTCGAGACTCGAACAACAGGCCCGTCATGTCGTCTATAGCAGCAATTCTCTTCTTTGCACTTCTTCAAGTCGTATCGGGTGCACCAGCAGCTTCGTCTCCAGACCTTAGCACACACCGTCACCAAAAGCGCCTTGACACCGGCTCAAAAATCGCGATCGGTATCTGCGTTCCCTGCGTGGCCCTCGTTGCCGGCCTCGGAATGGGCATCTTGTGGTTCTATCCCGAGCAGAGGCGCAAACTGAAGGCGCAGAACGCTAGGCGTGAAGCGTTTCTGGCGGAACGTCAAAGGCGAGGGAGTGAACACACAACATTGCCGGTGTACAAAGAACACGAGGGGAGTGACCATGAGCTGGAAGATGTAGCTCATGAAACTGCCCCGGCCGCACCGAGTGCACCGGCTCCGTCAGCTGCACCTGCTCAGCTTGGCCACAGATACGAAGCGCCGCCGTCAATAGACGCAAGACACGCGGCGTTTGCGGTATGATATGAAGGCAAGAAACGATGGAGTCAGATGCAGTAGGGCGCATTGAAAGGGTGCGTCGCCACAAGGACTGTCAAGAGGTAGAAGAGACACGGAGCAGTGTAACGTATACATAGCAGCAGAAATTCGCATTTCTAGCAAGGATAGGGCTTTTCTCTACCATCACTCCAATAGGTGCTCTCTAGAGACGCAATAGGATTGCTAGCTCCAATCCTAGATTAATTTAGCAAATTCTTGCTATAGGCTAAGACTACCTGGCTGATGAGCAGGATTTTATTGTGCCTCTTGATATCTGAGTGAGTATAAAGCAGGGTTTCGAACGTGTGATCCCTTGCAAACAAGCAGCGGTGCTTGTGGTTGGAGAAGAAGCGTCCGTTGCCCGCTGCTAAGCACCCATCGGAGTAGTTTGTTGGCAAGATTCCGTAGATATCACCCAGAGATCCGACTATGTTACGCCACCCATCCAATATGAGCTTTGAGCCGTTGTTGCAGCCTTTCAATGCTCTTCTTCCTTCGTGGTAACATCTCCTGGACTTTTCCTCGCTGCGGTCGAGCCCCTTGAAGGAACATTTGGAACGCTTCTGGCGCCGCCGCATTTCGTCAATAACTTGGAAATACTGCAAAGAGGTGGCGCGACAGCGACATTTATGCAATTCTGGCGCAAATTGAAGATCTTTCGTTCCAAAATACGATGTCGGTCTTGAGCAGCAAGCCTAGTGTCACCTGGACCACCTGGATCACCTCACGCTGGTCTGCATGACGGGTCAACGCACATTTTAGAAAAGGAAGACTGTCCACATACATGCTCGCTTCCCAGGAACTCAATCTCGGCCCCAAGAACATCTGTGCCAGTGAACAACTCGCAATTGACTCAACACATATTTTCTATCACGAACAAATTGCTGAATAATGGAGCACCCAAGATGACATTGTGAAAGTAGCTAATTCTAAGGTAAGACTTCATTCGTAGCCCCGGCTCACATGATGCGTGACTGAAGAAAGTGAGCAAGGTGTATACAGCTTGCCTTCGACACTGCCCTCTTTTATAATACGCAGGACTCGCGCATCGATACAGATTGAACCCCAACATTTGCCGGCAGTCGCCAAAGTACGCTGTCAATCAAACAAATTAGGGATATACCGGCAAAGCCGCTTCCCAGCGGCTGTAGCGGCCCACAGGAGCAGCCATGGACACCGACCATAGAAGTGATGGGCAGAATTGCTGTCGAGTCTGTAGTATGAATCGACAGCAATACGGCATGTATGATTTCAACTTGATTTTACCAAATGAAAGTATTTAGATTTTTCAGTTCTAGCTTGTAGTTAAATGATAACAACATACCTAAGCATACACATGTCGCAGGATATTTCCAGGTATTTATCCCTAGCTTGCAGGGCGAGTAGTCTAGTCTATCCTGTTTTGCAACAACACAAACATCTGCTAAAATAGTTAATCAGATTTCCCTATGTTTTCAGTGGCTACGAGCTTAGCCACCTGTGCTGTATTCCCGCCTCGCTCTATGCTGGCTGGTATACAGAAGCATGCAATTGGAACCGTTATGTGCGACCTAATTCTGGCAGAACTCGAAGCAGAAGCAAGATTCTGGAACGATCTGGGTCAGTGACCTCGAAAATTTGGTGGAACATATGGTATCAGATGAGAGTTTATTTCACGTTAGTATCGACCTCCAACTCACACCATCCATGAGGAGAGCCCAGTGGTCCCCGCTTCTTGTTGGCGGTACCGCGCTCAAAGTGACCTACACACTTGAGCAGGCCCACAGTTTGCGATGGCTGGCGTCGGCGCCGTCCTCATTGAAGACAAGGTATTTCCAACGGACAGCAGTCGCTCATATTGGCCGAAGAACTCCGCGGTAGGATCAGCGCGGTGAAAGATGCAACCTGATCGCGCACATCGAAGCGTTGCCCGCAGGCGTAGACTGAGTTGAAGCGATACGGTGCGCACGCGCGTAAGTCAAGGCTGATGCTATTGATAAACTGGTGTAAAGCAAGTAGAAGGGTCCGGACGAGACTCTAGAGGTTTGTTGCGCCTGGATCGGGAGGTCGCTGCTGGTTGTTGTTGCTACGAGGTATCTGGCGCTTTCGTCTGAAGAGCTTCTTGAGTCGAACACAGTCAGACTTGTTATTCAAGACTCGTCATTTGTGAGAATCGCATTTTGAGGAAGGGTCGCGTCCATGAAAAAGACGTTCAAATACATCTGAAAGGGAGAGGGTGTCGAAGGACACGAGAGGGGTATTACGACTGTTGCTGATGTGTCCGAATCACAACGGGTTCTCACTTACAATTACACCAGTCGAGTATTGTAATGTAGAGCTTGATCACCGTGACATCGTAGGCTGGAGATTTGGTCGAAACGATTCATTGCAGAAAATACGAGAAGCAGTTGGAACAGAAAGTGATCATATCTTAAAAGTACACCTTTTGACTCGTCCTATCAGATTATATCGTTGTATCCCAGGCTGACAATTGTCTAAGCTCATAATGATACAAGGATTGCAATGTCTCAATGCGAACGAAGTGAACATCGGCCCAAATGCCGTGTACGAGGGGGAAAACAACACCCTTGTGTGCATTTGATCTCACTGAAATTTCACAGAAGCGGCCGTCTGGCTAAATACCGTCTAAAGTGGCCGACTCCACACCGTCCCAACCGCCGCACTAATTCCTTGAAAGGTTAGATCCTTCGTAGTTCCCTAGATCCCGGAATAGTCCCGGGCGGGGTTGAACTAAAAGTCGCGAGCCATGACGTATCTTGAGAATGAACTGAGAGCGTCAAGTGTGAGGAGGTCAGGTTGCCAATGCCAATACGGGAGATGCCCAAGCTGCAAGACTTCGGGACGTAAGCCGAAGATATAGGATGGGTTAGATCGGCATCTGTATATATTACTGCGAGACACCTGTAGCTGGGCCAGCCACTGAGCTCGCTAGCACATTTACCATGAGATTTACTACCATCGTCCAGTCGTTGCTCGTCGTCTCGGCACCAACATTGGCAAAGAACTCTACCTACCACAATCCTGTTCTCCCTGGTTGGCACTCCGATCCATCATGCACCCCCGTCAATGGAACACTCTTCTGTGTAACATCAACCTTCATCTCCTTCCCTGGCCTACCTATCTACGCATCCAAAGACCTCGTTAATTATAAACTTATTGGCCATGTCTGGAATCGCGAATCTCAGCTTCCAGGGTACAGCTATGCGACCGATGCCCAGCAGCAAGGTATGTACGCCGCTACCATTCGGCACCACCAGGACACATTCTATGTCATTTGCGAATACCTAGGCACGACCACCAACCGTACAAATGGCGTGTTATTCAAGTCCACCGACCCATTTGATGAAGCTAGCTGGAGCGACCCCGTGCTTTTCCACGCTCCAAAAATCGACCCAGATCTATTCTGGGACGACGATGGCAAGGCTTACGTAGCTACCCAAGAAATTCGAATTCAAGAGATCGACACCGACACTGGGTCAATGGGACCCGTTGTCAACCTCTGGAACGGCACTGGCGGCGTCTGGCCCGAAGGCCCCCACATCTACAAGAAAGACGGATGGTACTACCTACTCATCGCCGAGGGTGGCACAGGCGAAGACCACGCCGTGACCATGGCGCGCGCGAAGAAGATCACTGGCCCCTATACTCCCAGCCCACACAACCCTCACCTCACGAACCGCGGCACAAATCAATACTTTCAAACCGTCGGTCACGCAGACCTCTTTCAAGACGGCAACGGAAAATGTTGGGGCACCGCTCTAGCCACGCGCTGGGGACCTCCCAATAGCTCGTATTTCCCCATGGGCCGAGAAACTGTACTCTTCCCCGTGACATGGCCCACCGGCGAGTGGCCCATCATGCAGCCTGTCAGGGGCATCATGTCTGGCTGGGAACTGCCCGCCCCTTCCCGCGACATCCCCGGCACCGGACCGTTCAACGGTGACCCAGACGTCTACGACTTTCCCGCTGGGAGCCAAATCCCGCGCAACCTGGTGTACTGGCGGGTACCACGACCGGGCATGATCAGCGTAACAGATGACGGATTGCAAGTCGTGCCTAGTAAGAACAACCTGGGCAACAACTTCAATAACACGATATCGGAGAGTAAGGCTACCAGTTTCGTGGGACGCAGGCAAACGGACAGCACGTTCAGATTCAGCGTGGATATGAGGTTTGACCCGATTCTGGACGGCCAGGAAGCGGGTATCACTGCGTTCCTTACTCAGTATGCTAATGTGCAGCTCAGTGTTACTCAGGTGAATGGCTCGATGGCTTTCCGCTTCAACTCGACCGAGTCCCGGAATAAATACACGCCAGTCCCCGAGGCGTGGAGAGGGCAGCCTATCTGCCTCATGATTGAAATGTGCACGCCGGATGAGTACTTGTTCTCGGCTGCATTGGCGGTGGGCAGTTCGGAGACGCTGGAGTTGGGGACAGCGGCTACCAGTCAGGTGAGCGGGAATACGGGGAGCTTCGTAGGTACGCTGATTGGAGTCTATGCGACGTGTAATGGGGCTGGGGACGATGTTCTGGATTGCCCAGCAAGTACACCTAATGCGTGGTACCAGAGGTGGAGGTATACGGGGACGAAACAATGGGTCGATGAAGAAACCAGTGTGGCAAGTGAAGGATTTAATCAGGAGATTTGATCGGCGAGGAATGACTAAGGACACGAAGATAACGGAACATTCACGAACATTCATGTCAATAGCCGTCTGCGGTTATATCGATAGTCGTGCGACTGCTCGCCCAATATCGTTTCTACGCCATGCGCAATTGCGTGTTCATTAAGACAATCATAAGTAATTAATGGAAGGTGCATTCCTCTCTATGTTCCGTAAATTCTTGTACGATATTGATTTATGTGACAGGGGAGTACTTGGTTTAGAACTGCGTCAATTGCCAAAGGTTGAATGATTTCTAAAGCAGTCTCAGAATTTCGTTTCTAGAAGCTATATAAGTTGATATACCTTTCTCAAATATGAGCAAGTACTGGAGACTATGGCTAACTTCCAGGGTTGAGTGTCGTTGTTTGAATCCAAAGCGCTACAGTAGGATAGTGCCTACACAGTAAAGTCAAGTGCAAAACACTAACAGGACGGAGGATACCTGTAGACCTGTACAAAGATATATCATCGCCGGTGTGTTGAGGCTGCCGCGTGAAGCCGTACATTGACACCGTCTTTCGGTCGACCTATCAACGAGACGCTCCACTTCACTGGTTTCCCCGCCGTAGCCGAAGCATCCTCTAATTTGTCGAACCGTTGCAGCAGTCGCACTACGAGATAACCAGTCTTGGTCAAAGCATTCTGCTGTCCAAGACAGATACTGTTTGATTGTCAATATGAATTGTAAACTTTGAGACCAAGCAACTTACCGTGGTCCACCATTGAAGGGTAAGTACTCGAAGCCACTATGTTTGTGATTTTGCCAACGCTCAGGTCGGAATTCTTCAGCATCCGATCCCCAGAATTCTGGCTGTCTTTGCATCAACCAGACAATATACACCGTCTCGGTTCCCTTTGGCACAAATATAGGAGACAGGCCGTCTACGCCGCCTCCACTTGGCAGACTCGTGTCGCGTACGCTGCGGCGTGAGTTCCAAGGTACAGGAGGGAAAAGCCGAAGCGTCTCGTTCATGCACCATTGGAGGTACGTGCATGCTTTGAGCCTTGTGAATGTGATATCTTTTGGCGACTCAAACGTTCCAAAATCCTCGAGAACGGCCCGACGAAGCTTGTTGTAGTAATCAGGGTGGCGAGCCAGCATGATGAACAAGAAGCTCATGAACGATGCAGTAGTATCGCGACCAGCCACAAGAATAGAAAGGAGTTGGTTCCGCAGTTCAATAGGATCGCTAGTTTCGCTTGCGAGTTTGTCGGCAAAGATGTACCGCTCTTTCTTAGAGTTCTGGATTCGGTCGCGACCCTCGTGGCGACTCAGCGCCTGGCGAACGAACTTATCAATATAACGATGACATTGTCGGCATTTTTCCATAAAGGTTTTCGTCTGGATAAGACCGTAGAATTCGTTGAGTAGCATGGCCATCATAATGCGGCGCTGACAAGCCTCGAAGGTCTCGACAAACGCAGTGTCTTCGACATTCTTGACAGAGGCCGCTTCGGACAAGGCGGCAAGTTGCGTGTTAGTGCTCTGTCCAAAAAGGAACTCACTAGCTGAGTCCATGCTGAAACGGAGGAACAAGGGCTGCAGATCGATGATATTTGACCAAGTTCCTGCCTCTGTAGGCAAAGCCTGTAGCATATTCTGGATGTGGCGCTCCTCCAGCTCTAAGTCACCGACTTGATCGCGGGTGAATTGCGGTCGAAGAATGGCGCGTGCGCGCTCCCATTGCTCGCCGTCTGCGGAGAAGATGCCATGGCCAAGTCTGCAAATACGATCAGCGACGTGAGAGGCAAATGAATACAACATACAGAGGAGCAAAAGAGCCTCTTCGCACTTGGCCGAGCTCGAAGTCCTTGAATTGTGTTGCCAGCATTGCTTGGATGTTTCTTGGATCAGACGTGAAGATGACCTGGTCACCAAGAATTTTCGTCTCATACGTCTGGACTGTCCCATTTGCAGATGTGTTGTCAAACGTACTGCGCATGTAGTCTAGGATCGTATTGTTGCCCAGAGCCCACATCGTTCTGAATAAATTGGTGAGTGCGAACGGATCAGGCAAGTGCTCCATTGGAGTCGGCCCACAGCCAAGCCTCTTTGCTGCTGCTGCATGTCGACGTTTTGTAGTGATCGTGGAGATGATGTTGTATACCGCGAAAGCAAGAGCAGTGCATGTTAGATAAGTCAGTATCATGTTGTTACAGTGCGCGAAATGTTGCGCTAAGAAAAGGTGGATTTGGACCAGAGAAGTAGAATCGGGACGGTGCAAAGGCTATGATGCACCGGCGCGTACAAGTCCATTCTGGGTGATGGGCCTGCTCACGATGCTGACGTGAGGGCAGGATGTGCAACAGCCCTCTTTCCGCTTCGAGGCATCAGCACTACCGTGTCTGTGCGCGTGATGCGCGGATTTTACTAGTAAAAATAGCAAATTCTAGAAACTTTAAAGCTATATAACTTTTTATCTACTTAAGGAACTAATATACTTTCTTAGACCTACTAACGTCTGTACTAGTCTTGTGGAACGCCTGCTCTAGTGGAACGCTTTTGCCAAGACCACACCATAATACCAACATTATCTCAATGCCCACCAATCAACACCAAATAAACGCGTCAAACGAGTGTCAGTTGAAGAAGGCCAGCGGTTAACTACTCTGCAGGAGTTTGGGGCGCGTGGTGATGGTAAGAAGGCAAAGAAGCGGGTGCGCGCTGAAGGAGGTGAACCATCCCAACGACGCTGTGGACGGTGCGGAGAGGGTGGGCACAACGCGCGAACGTGCAAGAATGCTGTAAAAGAGGGCTCTGAGTGATAATATAGCTTCTTTTAACCTATGCAGGGCCAAAGTGTGGTATTATAGGCCATAATAGGGGGAGTTTTGGTAGGGTCTTGGCAAAAGTGTTCCGTTCGTTGACCGTTCCGTTCGCTGTACATGTACGTTATAGCTTTAAAGTTTCTAGAATTTGCTATTTTTACTAGTAAAATCCGCGCATCACGCGCACAGACACGGTAGCCCCGTTTCGCTTTGAGGCTGATATTCCGAATTTGAATGCCTGTAGCTATTCCCCGTTCTCTACAAGATCAGAGTAGCATATAGCCGGTATTCGTGTGCCTACCTGCCCTACCTTCGTCCTCTTCCCTCTATCCTCAACCAATCGTCGTCCCCAAGGTTGAATTTGATCGCACATGAGTGCGCAGCGTGTCGCCTGGCTTTGTGCCAGTAGATCGACATAATGTAAAAGAAGAAGAAGAAGAAGAAGAAGAAGAAGAAGAAGAAGGAGTGCGCAGAATTATCCATTCCATGTTCTTCTTATTGAGACCCATCATCTATCTATTGTGTCGTACGCTTCGTTCAAATCTTTTCACGTAAACTTGTTTAACAACCCCCGACACCCTACCTAACAGGCAGACTCTCAACATTCTCAAACGCAAAGCTTGGGCTGCCGGGCTCTGCACTACCTGCCTGGGGCGGCAGCTCCTTCCTCTCCTCACCTTTGCTTCCATCTTCCTTGATCACGACACCCTCCTTGCCGCCATCAGCGACCGAGATGATCTCGACATCGACACACTTCTGGATGGTCTGCTTGAGACCAGGGACCATGGACCTCAGAGTATCGAGCTCGTTGAAGGCGAGCTCACGGTTGAGGACGACATCAGAAGATTCGCCGCTGTCGAGACGGCGCTTCAGAGAATTGATAAAAGGCATGGCCTTCTTGGACTCGGACTTGTCGATTTGCTTGCTAAGAGCCTTGATGTCAAGGTTGGGGTAGTTCTCCCGAATTACCTGGATGTACCTGCATAATTGTTAGTACATGGTGCATTGTGAATGGAAGTGGGTGAACTTACTTCTTCTGCCAAGCAGGGAACTCTTGCGCCGCGAAAATGGTGATCTTCTTCTCCTTCTTGGGATCGAAGTTCGCGGCCTTACCCTTGCTGAGACGCTTGACTGCGGCGCCCTCAGCAGATGTGATATTCGACTGGGTTGTGCGGACAAAGTCACGAGCAGCGGAGAGACGGGCATCAGCCTCAGGAACCTTGGGCCACTGTGCCTTCTGAATGGTCTCATCCTTCTTGAGGACCTCGAGCCAGATGTACTCAGCCCAGTGAGAGGCAATGGGGACAATCATCAAGGCCTGAAGCTCGATGAACTTCTTGACGAGGTCCTCGTGCATGCCGATACCGGCGGCCTTGGTAGCCTCACGGTAAAAGTCACGCGCAGAGGTGAAGTCGTGGTAACCGGACTTCAGCGCGGCCTTGTACATTGTGCCGGAGTAGTGACCGTATGTCTCGGCAACAAGAGCGTTCATCTCATTGTCGAACAGGTCGTCAAGGAGGACGCGCTCGCTTCCACTCTTGCGCTGAATAACGTCGGCATTCCTGACACGTTCCTTCTCCTTCGTCTCGATATACTTCGAGCCATCGACGATGGTAATCTTTTCGCGGACAAGCTCCTCGCACCACTTGCGGAGCTCGTACAGCTTCAAGATGTTGGCGTTGGCAACAGTCTCCTCGAAGTTGGCATCGTTCATGTCGTCACCAGCATCTGCAAGTGCCAGACGTGTGGCATCCGCACCAAATTTCTCCACGGCACCGGCAATGGTGAGGAAGTTACCAGTAGACTTGCTCATCTTGTCACCGTTCAGGAGCAGATGACCGTTGACACGGAAGCTGCGTGGCCAGTTCTCTTCGGGGAAGATGGCGGCGTGAACGTAGAGATTGAATGTCAAATGGTTCTGGATGAGATCCTTACCACTGGTTCGCATGTCAAGCGGGTACCAGTAGTCGAAGTGTCTCCTCAGTGTTTGAAGGGCCTCCTTGGGGATGTCGGACTCAGGAAGGTTGGTGCGCTCGCGGCGGCCGAAAGCGTAGTCCCAGACATCGTCGGTGAACTGCTCAGGCTTGATATTGAGGGGCCCAGGCTCCTTACCGAACATGTCTTTGTGCAGGAGGTGGGCAAAGGAATAGTATGCCTGGTAGATGGTGGAGTCAGACAGAGACTCAACCATGACAGCCTCATCCCAAGGGACCTTCGAACCAAGACCGTACGAACGTGCGCAAGCCCAGTTGCCCAACCAATCAACGACTCGCAAGAACTGGTTCTTAGCCTCAGGGTAGTAGAGATTGAGCTCGTTCTCGATGTGAGCGCGGACCTTCTCGGCCCACTCGCCATCTCCACCGTTCTCTGCTGTACCATAGTTCATGTACCACTGGTCGAGCAGAGCAGCAACGCAATCGTCACCACTACGGCTAATGACCTTGCCATCAGGCTCAGCGTAGGGGAAAGCTTCGCCAGCATCGATGAGCTGCTTGCGAACAAGGGGCTTGGCCTCCTCAACTGACTTGCCCTTCTGCTCGCCGTAGACCATGGTACCTTTGTAGAAACCTTCCTTGTATGCCTTGTCCTTCGCCTCAGCAAGCTTCGCGGAGTCCTTGGGCGACTGAATCTTCAGGTCCTCAACGAGCTTCTTTGCGCAGAGATTGCCGTATGTGGGTGTATCGATGATGGGAAGGATGTCGTCGAACTTGACCCATTCCTTCTGGATACCGTAGTACTCCGCCTTTTTGGCCAGGTCGAATGATGTGATGTAGTCGTCAGGCGAGTCAGATGGCACGCAAGTGACGACTGCTGTACCCTTGGTGTCCTTGACGGTCTCCATGGGTAGAATATAGACCTCCTTGTGAACGGACAAAGGAGCATTTACGGTGGTACCAACGAGGTCCTTGCCCTTGAAGCTGGCGACTTGGTTGATCTTGCCTTCCTCGGGGAAGGTTCCTGGTGTACCGGGCTGATAGCTCATGTTTCGTGCGGCGCGCTGACTGCAAACAAAGTACTCGTTATCCTTGACGTGGAAAAGTCCATATTCAATGGTAGGTCCGACGAAACACGATGTCTGTCCGTACATGGTCTCGGGCCTCAAAGTAGCGGGAATGAAGTATGCGTTGGCGCCCTCGGGAAGTTTACCATCAATGATAGCCTTTGCCGAGTCTGACCATGTGATGGCCTTCATCTTCAACGCTGTGTATTCCTGAACACCAACGCCCTCACCAGACTGCCTATCGTGGTCCATACACGCCTGGCCGTCCTTGGGACTGTAGATTGTGTATCTCTTCGCGAAGATAATCTTGCCCAACTCCTTCAGCTTGCGCATCTGCCATGCAACGAACGAGTCGTAGTAAGGGTTAGCATCTGTGGTAACGAACTGTCTTCGCCAATCTATCCTGGCACCGAAGTTTGTGAGATCGCGCTTGGCAAGAGGAGGGAAGAATTGGATCCAGTGGTATGGGTCAGCAAACTTGTGAATCTCCTCGACAGGAATGCCTTGTGCCAGCATAATCTGGAACTGGTACTTGGTCTTGACTGTCTTAGCAGCTGCTTTTCCCTTGGTCGCCTTGAACTTAGTGAGGTCAGTCTTAGCCTCGGCCTGTGTAGGCGCAGGCGGCTCCTTTGGTGCTTCGATGACATCTTCGACAGGGCAGCGCTCAAAGTTCTGACCAAACTGCTCGACTTCCCTAACAAGCTTGTCTGCACAAGCCTTGATGGGCATGCCAGTCACGTGGTAGCCGAGAGGGAACAAAGTCCGCTTGCCATTCATCCTCTGGAAACCGGCTGTGAACTCCACCTTTGAAGCAGTGAAGCCGTGACCGGCGTGAAGGGTCCCATTCATGTACGGGTATGCGAAATTCCCAAACCATTTTGGGTGTTTTGCGCGAAGATCCTCCGGGTTGGTATCAAAAGGTACCTCCTCGAGGGTCGGTGCATCAGGCTGGAACACTCCCTGCTCTTCCCACAACTTCTGGTATTTCTTCTCGGCCTCTATCAAGGTGTCCCGCTTTTCGGTGTTTTCGATCTTGAGGGTCTTGTCCTGTGACTCCTGCGGCTTCAACAAATCAATAGTCGCAGTAACGGCGTCCTTTGCAACGTCCTTGGGGACTGCGGCTTCCGCCATGATTTCGAGCGTTGCAAGTGGTAATAGGGAGCGTAAGAAAGAAGGCCTCTGCTTGGAGTGTCAAGGCGGGATGCTGAACAGGCGCTTTGGCCGCACCAGTCATACCATTCAGCAAAAGTGCGATGCCAAGGCTGGCTAGTGCGGGACGCGCGCAATGAGTGGAGGTTTGTTCGAACATCAACGAGTGACGCGCCACAGCGTCGCATTCAAGTCCTATTGTCGCCAATCTTCGCATACCAAAACCGCCGCCATGTCGGCGATGGGCGTGATCAACCGATTGCTTGGCCGCAAACAGAGCAAGCTGCCACCGTTCGACTTCTCCCGTAATCGATATCCTGCAAAGAAGACATGGCCGCCGAACCTCCGCGAGCTCACCGAGAAGCAGCAGTTCTACTTTGAGCGCAAGTTCAAGCGTCGCATACGGCTCAAGTCAATCAAGCCGATGTGGAACAAGTGGACCAAGATCGTGCAGTGGAGTGTGATCAGCTTCATCATGATACACGGCGTCTTCTTCTACGACTTCGCGAACGACCCAAATAACCCCACCCCAGGCAAGCAGCCTTTCCAAGGATTGCGCGACAAGATGTGGGCTATACTGGGCAACTTTTACACACAGAAGCCATCCACGGTCGGAGTGGGAGATCGAGGAGAAAGAAGGACAGAACCAATGCCAAGTCCTCGAGCTGGGGTGGAGAAGGTTGATGATGGGGTTTCCACTGCAAAGTGAGAAATGGAGATGAGGAAGATTGTGATACTGCATTTTAGCGGGCGGCGTCTTGGGAATGTAACAGCACCAGCAAGAGAATGTACAATATTGAACATACCACTCCATATACTGAAGACCGCTCAATGTTGAGGTCAAACACGGTCTGGATTGAGAAGAAGAGGCGGTGGGAGCTGCCCTGCGCGATCAATGTCATATGGGGAAGGAGAAGTTCCAATCACGATAAGCTTCCCTCAAGACCTGGAAACACATAGAGTGAGTCTTATCTGATTGCGTCCCAGTAGCGAAGAAACTGTCGCCCCACTATTCCTGTCTACTGACAACGAAAAACGGGCAATAGCAGCGGTTGTGATGAATGGAGTTTAAGACTGGAGGTTAGCGCTGTACAGGAAGTTATTCTGTTGTGTATTCTTCTAAGGTGGACATGGATACGTGAGTCGATTTCGGCCTTTACGCCAGGTCCAAAACCTCTGCTATTCAGATCCAGGAGGGCTAGCAGCGAGATGTAAATAGAATATTCCGTATCTTCTTAGAAGAGTCTACAGAAGAGTTCAAAGTGAGTGGTACAGAGACTCAGAGTGGTAGATAAAATGTTTGTCAAAGATTTCGTATTTACTCGCAAATGAACTCCAAACATCTATTCGCTGGCTATGACTTGACGATCGATTACACATCCTCTGCATCTTATACGTCAATCAAGTTCTCGCCCTGCTCTCCGTTCTGCGCCTCGTTTTGCTCGGCATTGTCCTTTGCGTCCTTCGCGGCCGCAGTCTTCTTGTTGTCGCCCTGTCCTCGGCTCCTTTGGTAGTACTGGTCGAGCACCTTGGCGGGAATACGGTTGAGGAGCTCTTTGGGGAAGATACGGAGCAGGGACCAGGCGAGGTCAAGCGACTCGAAAATTGAACGGGCCTCGTACGCGCCCTGAGCAATGAACGAGCGCTCGAACTTCTCGAGGAACTCGAGAGAAAGCTTGTCTTCCGAGGACAGAGCTTCCTCACCAACGACTGCCTTCATGGCAGCGGCATCACGACCGATGGCGTACTTGGCGTACAGCTGGTTGGACACATCGCCGTGATCCTTTCGTGTGCGGCCCTCACCGATGGCAGACTTCATGAGACGAGAGAGGGAGGGCAGCACATTGATCGGCGGGTAGATACCCTTGTTGTACAGCTGACGATCGATGAAGATCTGTCCCTCCGTGATGTAACCTGTCAAGTCAGGAATGGGATGTGTGATATCTTTAAGAAATCAGTATTCGTTTGTCAACAGTTCTCTCCAACGATACTTACCGTCGTTGGGCATGGTCAGGATAGGAATCTGTGTAATGGAACCGTTTCGGCCCTCGACACGACCAGCTCGCTCGTAGATGGTAGACAAATCCGTGTACATGTAACCAGGGTATCCACGACGACCGGGGACTTCTTCACGGGCAGCAGACACTTCACGGAGCGCATCGCAGTAGGAGGACAAATCGGTAAGAATGACCAGGACGTGCTTCTCGAGCTGGTAGGCGTAGTATTCGGCGGTGGTCAGGGCGAGACGAGGTGTGATGATACGTTCGATGCTGTCTCGCGTTAGTCGAGTCTCTCTGCGTTAATTGTGTCCACTTACGTAGGATCGTTGGCCAAGTTCAAGAACAGGGTGACACGCTCCATACTGCCGTTCTCCTCGAAGTCCCTTGTGAAGAAACGACTGGTTTCCAAGTTGACACCCATGGCACCGAAGACGATCGAGAAGTTGTCGGCGTGGCCGTCGTGAACGCCCTTGTCGACCTTGGTGGGTCCGCTGACCAAAGAGGCCTGTCGGCAAATCTGGGCGGCGATCTCGTTATGAGGGAGACCGGACGAGGAGAAGATGGGGATCTTCTGGCCACGGGCGATCGAGTTCATGGTGTCGATGGCAGAGATACCGGTAGAGATCATTTCTTCGGGGTAGACCTGAGCGCGTTAGCTTCAGCTGTTTCTTGCGACGAGAAGGCGCTTTACACGAGAGTAGGGATTGATGGGGCTACCGTTGATGTCAAGGTAGTCCTCAGCAAGAACCTTGGGGCCCTTGTCGATGGCCTTTCCAGATCCATCGAAGATACGGCCCAACATGTCCTCGGAAACACCAAGCTTCATGCTGTGGCCTGTGAACTCGACTTTGGTCTGCTGCTGTCAGAATTTGTCCCTTCCAACGACCTGGTGGCTGCATGTACCTTCTTGACGTCAATACCAGACGTGCCCTCGAAAACCTGAGTCGCGATTAGGAATGCGTGCGGTAGAGTATGTTGTAGAATCCATGTACCTGGACGACGGCGCGATCACCTATGGGCTTCGATTAGCTTGTACGCATTGGATAGAGGGCTGCGCCAGCTTACCGCGAGCTTCGAGGACCTGTCCACTGCGCTCGGTGCCATCGGGCAGCGTAAGGGAGACGATCTCGTTGAATCGGGGGAATTTGACCTGTCCACCGATTGTGTGAGCCTCTATCGCGTTGCGCTGGAGCTTCGATAGCTGCGTACGTTGTCGAGAATGACCAGAGGACCGTTCACGCCGCCAATCGTGTTGTACCGTATCCGCGGCTGGACGGACATCATGCGGGGGTCGAGGCTGGCCATGCTGGCGGTGGTGATGAGCGATTCAGGGGGAAGAGTGTCGCTCGAGGCAGAGAGAGAGTTCGGCGAGCGCAATAGGCGGTGGTCCTCGTCACGAAGTTGGAGGTGGGCGGCGGGAAGCTAGCGCAGCTCTCTTGGAACGTCAGTGCGGCAGGAGCAATGACGCTGTTCACGAGACAACCACCTCCGCTGCGGGCGCCTTGCATCAAGACAGCACGACACCAGCGCCTCCAGACGGCTTTGTATGAGCTTGTATTCTCTCTCTTCGGTAGAACTGTCGCTTGCAAAAGAACTAGATGGACTACGGCGCGTATTCCCACTCGCTCAGAGCAACTGCACATTGGGAAACCATGCCTGAAGCTGTCCTGTCGCCAGCCACGCACGCGTTACAAGCAATGAATTTTAGTTTAGAAACATCACAAGTTGTATTAAATAGCTATACAGAGTATCTGGGCACTACACCCTACCCACTCCCGTCGTGCAAAGCCATGGCTACGTCACGATTGTGAATGAATGCGTCGTGGGCACGATAGTCGAGCAAGGTTTGGATCTATTGTGCTCGTTAGCAGATGCCTCGAAAGCAGCAAAACTAGCAAGTTGAGAAGAGTGCCAAAGATCAGACATCCAAGGAAGGTACGCTTGACGTTCAGAGTCTCAGTTAAGGTTCATAGGTCGAGACTAACGTGGAAACTGCGAATAGTGGAAGATTTCATCATGAAGATGGGGGCTTGAGAGTATGGAGAGAGCGTGACGTACCATGACTACAGCCACACGGGCTGCTCGCAACTGGAGGTTAGTAGCGCAACGAAGCGTGTACGCCAGGCAGCAGCCTCACCTACACAGGCTGGCAGCCGTTCTACGTTTGCTCGCAAGTCACTTCGCACGTGTCGATGTATCTGGGTCGCAGTCGAACGCTTACTAGATCTGTGCTTGGCCGTTAGCATTATGAAGCAGAGTGGCTAGCAGCATGTAAAAGTGTACAAGGAGGTCAGACAACAGTACTGGCAAGTAGCAGTCGCCCGGCGAAGGGCAACCGAACAGCGCTGCTTTCTTCATGGTCGAATCGGATTGGAAAAGAAGTTGCATGAATATCATCTCGCCAAGAGTGCGAAAAGTAGAGAAAACGGTGTAGTAGCTTACCTCGTGCGTGGCCCTGCAGGAGCCCAACACCAATCTCGGGGCTAACGTCGGTATCCAGAGCGCGACGTTGCGCGGTGAGAGACTCGATGTTGGGCGGTCGTCGAAAAGTTGTCTGAGAAGAATTCGCAGAGACAGCTTGGAGAAAAGTGAGAGCTCCACTAGCGCGACGCTAAGACCGCGAAGGCCGAAGTCAGCCAGCGTCACCCGCCCACATCGCCAGCAGCGCAGTGGATACCGGCAGGCCTCAAGGAAGTCTGGGAGGCAGTCAGAATACCGCAGTGACACTGTCGTACCAAAGCAAGAACACTCGTTCATTGAAAGAAGAGGCCCAGTCGAGAAAATACCGTGTCGGCACAACCAGGTGCAGCGAGCGCGCGACAATCACGCCGCCAGCCACTCGAGAGTCGAGACGGAAACGGAGCGAGAGCGCCCCTAAGCCCTCTCCTACTGCCGATCACGTCGACACCACCACCACCGAACGCCCGCGTTCCTGGCACGACCCCAAGCCCTGGACCTTTCGCGCACCGCGGATGCATTGTCGCATAGCCGTCCGTTGACAGTCGACACCACCGCGCCCGTTGCAGCCTCTCTCCTGATCTCCGGGCCTCTTTATCTGCGCTTTGCTGGCGGGACCGGATGCGACAGGACCTCACCGCACGACCCCCATCTCGTGCCAGCGCCCACCGCACGCCTCGACACCTCCGCCCAGCGCGCCTGAGAGCCTGCGCATCCCCTCTGCGCGACTGCGACGCCGTGTAGACGTCGCTGTCACTGACCAGTCGCGTGATTTGCCGCTCGCCGACCCTCTGCGCTCGTCCGCCGGATCTAATCGCGACATTTGCGCGGGCAGCCCACAGCCCACGCTTCACCGTTGCGGCTTCTTCGCGTTCTGCATTCGGGCCGTCGCCCAAGAGCTGGGTTGGCCTTGCCGGCGCATCCTTATTCCAGTACCTCTTCGACCGTGAACCGAGTGGGCGCGCATGCTGTGGTTGCGGTAGCCGTACAGATCACGCCCCAACTTCCTTCTCTGGCGTCACTCGTTGCACCTCTCTGTGCCTGCAACCTGGTGTCTGCCATCTCCAGCCAGCAACACGTCCAACGACGCGCACATCGCGCTGTTTGAACGAGCAGTATGATGACAACGAGTTATCCTCCGCATAACGGCGGGATGCATCCTCAAGGGTTACCGCCCGGACACCCCATGGCGGGTGGAGGACCGAATGCCGGCCAGCATATGCCACCAGGAATGCATCCAGGCGTATCTGGTCCCAACGGGCCCGTCAGCCAGGCTGGACCCATGATGGGCATGCAGCCCGGTATGGGCCCTAATGCGCATGCACTGTCTCACCTGCAGCCTCAGCAGGCCCAGGCAATGTTCGCTCAGCAGCAACAGCAGCATCCAGGAATGAGTAAGTGGTTCAGTTCTTCTCAGATACGTCAATGCTAACCATTTGTGATAGTGGGTCCTGGAGGCATGAATAATGCAATGATGCAACAGCAAAGAGCCCACGCCCTCCAGCAGCAAGCCTTCATGCGGCAACAGCAATCGCAGCAGATGCAAGCACAGCAGCAAGGCGGTATGGGTATGGCATTTCCTCATGCTATGGGCGGCATGGGCGGCATGACCCCACAGCAGCAGATGCAACTACGTGCCCAGCAGATGGGCATGGGCCAGGTGCAGCTACCGCCACATCTGCAGCAGCAGATGCAGCAGCAGCAGCAGCAAATGGCGAATCAACAAGGAGGCAATCCTCAGCAAGCTGCTGCTATGGCTCAAGCTCAAGCCCAGCACCAGGCTGCACAAGCCCAGCAGCAGCAGCAGCAGGCACAACAGCAACATTTGCAGGCGCAGCAAGCTATAGCTATGCAGCACGCACAGTCGCAGTCTAGTAATCATAGCCAGTCTGGGAATCAAGGACCGCCCAACACATCGCAGCCTCAGCAAGGTCCGTTACGGCCCCCATCTGCCATGAGCCACCAAGGACAGGCTTCGCCTGCGCCTGCGCCCCAACCGCCTCAACAGCCACCACCTCCACAACAGCAACAGCAACAGCCACCGCAGCAACAACAGCAGCAACAGCAACAACAGCAGTCTGGCCCTCAACCTGGGCAGCAGACACCAGCGCCAGCCCAGCCGCCAAGTCTGCCCCAACAACCCAACCAGCAACCTACAAATCCGGCTCAGATGCAACAGCGCAACCCACAAATGGCGCAACAGGCTCAGGCGCAGAACCAGGCGCAGGCTGCACAGCAGGCCGCACAAGCTAGGAATTTAGCGATGATGAAGCAAAACCAGGTGCAGCCCGCTGGCCAGCAGTCCGGTGGACAGGGGACACTAAAGCTGATGAACTTTGTGGACCAGCTAGGAAAGTTCAATTCTCAGAGCGGCCAAAATCAAGTTTCTTTGTGGCAGAGTTTCGTTGACAAGTTCTTCAACGAAAGTGGGTCATTCATCCACGTCCTTTACTCGACTTCCAAGGAGCGCACGAAGCAATTCGAGATTGTTTGTGCTGCGTTACCGCGGTACTTCTACACGGTGTTCACCACAGATATTCAAAACATCCAGATCACATTGGACGGATCCAAGGAGAATGCAGGCCCCGCAGAGATCAAGGTGACCTGCGACCGAGCGAAGTTCATCTATACCTACGAGAACCAATGTCAGGTATGTTCAAGCATGTTTTGCTCGATCACACTCATTGTTAACCCTCTCAATAGGTTGTTTACACCGGAAAGTTGACAGCATTTTGGTCGGGTTCGGACAAGATGGAATGGCTACAATTCGAAGGAACCGGGCACCAGCAGTACATCCCACGTAATGCTCTGGAAATCCTCTTCCACCAGCCATCACCCAACCAAATGAACCCGAACCAATCGCCTCGCATGAACAAGAACGCAGCGAAGAACAAGCAACGCAACGCTCTCGAGCCACCAGAACCATACCTACCTTTATCGAAACTGCTCAGTACCGGCGTTACCGACCTGGGCATACCTCCTGCGCTGCAACACTATCTCGAGGTCAGCTTTCCTCAGCAATATACTCATGTGTACCGACACTGACCGGACCAGATTTACGAAACGATGAACAACATGTCGAGCTTGATGACTCATTACCTTGAGAACTCCACTTTGAAACCCAGCGAAGCCCTGGAATCTTGGAACAACATGATGCAATCGACATCAGGCGCTATGGGACAGAATCCGCAAATGCAAGGACCACCAAACCCTGGACAGCAACAGGGGAATATGCCACCTGGTGCACGTGGGCCGCAAGGTCCTGGCCAGCAAGTTCAGCCAATGTTCATGTCACCAGCCATGGCAAATCAGCTATTGCCTAATGGAGCCATGAATGGATCGCCTCACATGATGCACACGCCATCCCCCGCATCCCATCAGATGGTCAAGCAACAGAGCCAGAGCTCGCATACTGCCAGCGTCAACACCTCGCCGAACATCACTGGGAAGAGACGCCGGAGTGCTGTCAAGATAGATCAGGACGACGATGGGCCCAAAGTCAAACAGAGTCCCCGTGTAGGAGGTGGAAAGCGAATGAAACCGGGCAACTAGACGTCGCTCGTCCCTCGGGCTCTTTCCGAGTCCACCCTAGGGCAACGCTCTCTCATCCTGGAGGAAATGTGATTCCCGCTGTTCGATGCTGCTCGGTCAATTTCAGATGATTAGTCTGAGAGGAGCAGCCACCAGCGCCGGTTCCGACCTCTCACATTCGTCGCGACGTACGGCCCTCTCCCGGGCAGATCACCAAGCACGTCCATCCGGCACCTCCGCCAGGCCTCTCACTCACCTCCACCCTCGGCATGCTCGCCCGGCATCCTGACCTTGTCCCTGATTCATGTATAGCGCGGCGTTCCATCTCACATACCTGCCATCATTCCGCGCATCGTCTCTCATCCGGCGCAAATCATCTCTTCCACATTGGGCGGAACACTGGTCGTTGTCATTCCATTAATGCTGTTATCATCCATTACCTGCTGGCGTCAAAGGGCATCCTGTGCGCATATCCTCGTTGCTCGCTTCAGAGTTATATACTCATTTCTTGTACATTACGGGCTGTGTGTGCGTTGGTGCGTTGGGGAAAACATCATGATTTGGATATGCAGAGATGGTTGACTTGGTTTTATATGGAATGATTCATTTGACGACTTCGATATGCTGCTTTAGATGGAAACAGTGCGATGATACACCACCGGTTAACTCCTAATGGGAGTGATCTCCTCGTGATCCAGGGTGCAAATTCTTCGCAAAAACACTGCTTAGAGCCGCGCCTTCGTGACGCCCCCTGTGTATCGACTGTAGTACTTCCTCCCAAACTCCACTTGGGCACCGTCTTCCCACCAAATCCACCACGTAAATATCTACGACATTCTCACATGACCCATCCCGCTCCAATAATCGACACGATGCTACTCGCTATCGCAATTAAAACAAGCGGTCATGAATAGAACTGTACTGTTATAGCCAACTGCCAAAATGAAGCTGGAAGGTGAGTTCGACCCAGAGCCCATCTCCGCAGAGAAATTTCACGACAACATGCAGGTGGTTAGAACTGTCGAAACTATGGTTGATGCATTGTCCAACAAGACAGAACCCGGGTCTTTGAAAGTTGAAAGATTTCGACTGAGGTGTTTGGAGTGATTGTCTTGTGGACTGTCGTATCTCAGTGAGCGTGATTTTGCGTTGGTAGATAGGGAGCGTAGTCGCTAACACGCGTATCGGTGCGTGGTATTCCTACAAGAGAGCAGAGACTTCCTTTTTCGATAGCAATAGTATTGCAGAGTTGGTTTGGTAATTGGGCCTAATCTCTAGTCTAGGAGGGACGCTTCGAATGGAAGATGGAAGTGCTGCTCGCAATATCTGACCTCCAGTGCATAGTCACGCGGCTTGGCGGTGTTACTTTCACACAGCCTCCAGCGCATTCAAGTTCATGGGACTTCAGCTAAGCGCACCAACAGCAGGAGAGCCGCGGCATTCGCTGATATCGACTTTGCTAAGACATTGCATTGACGTACCCGATCCAATGCTATAAAGTTACAAGGTATAAACAATGGTGATACAAACAAGTGCACATTTACAGGTGCCTCATGCATTCGGCCTGTTCTCAGCCGATGTGTTACTCGAATTGACCAGCGCCGCCCACGCGTCACCACCGGCGCTCTTATCCTTGCTCATGAATAGTTCGCTCAGCCCGGGGCTGCTTGCCTGCTTGAGCTGCTCAACAGCCATCTCGACATACTCCTGTACGCCACCTGATGCCCTGGCCTTGATGGCCATGTCCGCCTTGTTGATTGCGCTTTCGTAGTACCGCCGTGTCTTCTCGTCCAAGGACGGATTTGTAGCTGCCGTCTCGGCCTCTGCGAGGGCTTTTGTGAGCTCAGCCTTTCTGGCTGCCTTGACGGCCTCTGGGCCACCGTGCGCCTCGACGCGGGCCTTGAGCGCGGCCAGCTTCTCTGCGTTGTTGGCCTTCTTGATCTCTTTGTACGCCTCCAGTCCTCCTGCTGCCTCCGCCTGCGCCTTCTCGTGTTCCATGAATGCGATTTTCCGGAGTGCGGTGATGTGCTTGGGGGGGTTATCGAGGCGCTTCCTGAGGGCCTTAAGATCTTCCTTGGTGAACATCTCCTTGGCCGTCTCAGTGAACTTGGCAAGCAGCTTGAAATGGGTATCCTTTCGCTGCTTCTCGCGGACGAAAGCAATCTTCAACCCTTCTTCTTCGCTGCCGACGTGGCCTTGCTTCAGGTAGCGACGCGCAGCTTTCTCTGCCGCAACGTATTCACCATAGGCCTTTTTGCGAGCCTTGATCTCTTGCTCGCTGAGCGCCTGCCCAATGGTCGCCTCAGTGCCCTCGACCTCCTCCTCTGCCCCCTCCTCTTCAGCCCACATGCCCTGCTCGACATCCCCGGCCTCTCCTGCTTGAGCAAGAACTGCCTCACGTGCCAGAACACGGTCAGCATAGCTCTGCTGCTTCTGCATCGCCGGCGTTGGCCACTGCTTGTCGATAGTGGCCTGGTCTATGCCGAGCGCAGCGGCCTCGGCGCGCAGTCTGTCAATGACGTCTGGTTTCTGCATCAATGTCCATCGCAGCGCCCAGCCTGTAGGTCCCAGTTCCTTCACGCGCTGAACGCTGTCCTTGAGCAAATACTCGTCAAGACCTCCCTCGCGATCGATGGTCTTCATCACGTTGGCTGTGACCTTGAGCTTTATCCTCTTCTTCAGCGCAACCGAGTACAAGCTCTTGGACAGTACATTGGGTGTCCACTTTCTTCTTGTCTTGGTCTCGGTCTTGCGGGAGACATTGTTGCCGAATTGTATCATCTGCTCGCCGTAGAGACCCTTGTTCGCCTGCTTGAAGAGCGCATAGTCGCCGTACGGATAGTCGGGAATGTGTGGATCCTTGGAGATAACGTTCTTGGGCAGATGGGAGCCGAGGTCACCACCCTTTCGCGGTTTTAGGGGGTTCTTGTTGTAGAGAGTCGCGGAGGAGGTGAACGTGCGCTGGGCGCTCTGGGGGCCGCGGACGACGATGGCGAGATGCCCCGAGAGCAATTGGCAGCGGGGGTGCATGATCGAATGGGCGACCCGCGGTAGTGATGTGACCACGGCTTGGGGTTGGATGGCAGCGACACGGAGGTCCGATGCTCGAAATCTTTCGAGAGATGGCGATGAGAGGCCCGAGCGCGTTCCTCGCATCAACTTCGCGGAGTGCGGGCACAATGCAACTACGACATTACCCTGCTACAACCTTTAACACGCCGAAAAACACGGAATTCTAGTCGCAAAACACTTGAGTCTGGAAAATTAGCCCCAAAACACAATCAGCAAACGAGTCAAGTGCATACGATGCAGGACGGTACGCAGCCCTCGACCGCGAACATTGCGCTGGCGTGCGCCATACTGGCAGGTGTGACTGGTTACTTCCTCGGCACAGCGAATTCGCTGGGACTCTTTGGAGGGAGTCCAATTTCTGAGCCAAAACGGAGCCAGAGCGAGAAGGCGCAAGATTCTGAAGACGAGTCCAGCGACGACGATGAAGATGACGACACAGCACCTGCCGAGTTTCCACGTCACACCGAGGAATGCAAGATGGTGCTGGTAGTGCGAACAGATCTAGGCATGACAAAGGGTGTGTAGTGGTGGGAGTGAGGGCATTGCAGCTCACTGTTTACTGACTGTGACATAGGCAAGATTGGCGCACAGTGTGGACACGCAACACTAGCATGCTACAAGCACTTCCTTCGACACGCACCAGAATCGACTATCCTCAAGCGCTGGGAACGAATGGGTCAGGCGAAAGTTGCGTTGCAGGTGAAAGGTGAAGAGGAGCTGGAAATTTTGCAGGCAACAGCTGTGAGCCTGGGTCTCGTTGCGCACATCATCCACGACGCAGGTCGAACTCAAATTGCGAGTGGCAGTGCGACAGTGCTGGGCATTGGGCCTGCGCCAAAGGGTGTGATCGATCAGGTCACAGGTCACTTGAAGCTGCTGTAAGAATAGCCACATACTTGCGTAGAGTGTGCATTATGATCACGAAGATATGAATGCCTGTTTGGGATGAAAAGAGTGCATAGAGCATCCATCACCGAATGAAACTAGATCTTCTACTGCAGCAGCTTGAGGAGCATGGGTGCAATCGAAAACTTGTGATGTAGCCAACTGGGTTTGTCCCAAGCGTCATGGACCGACGGTCTAGCAAAAGGGAACAGGAATCAGTCTGCCTGGCACGCACCTTTCACCGAGCTCAAACCTTTCGGTGAACTCAGGCTTCCAGCAACGCGCCGACTTGCTCTGCAGCCTGTCGTTCAGATATTGACGTCCACTAATCGAGACGGCTCCATGGTCACGAACGAACTGCCAGCTCTCGACCGAACACACCCCTAGAGATGGACGGGAAAACTGGCACAGGCCGGTGGTGAGAGAAGTTCGATGCGCCGTGGAAATTTATTTTGTAGCTGCCGCGCAGGGACAGCGCTAGTGCGAAGTAGCGCCGCTTGGCGCGAAAGCGCGAAGGAACGATTCGAACGTCGATTTGATCATCGACCGCGACACATCACAGGATTAAGCCTCACAGCCCACGCGACGTCCTACAGTAAGGTCTAGGAGGCTCCGTGACGCTAAATTGCAATCTTGATCTGTGTCTGCGTGACGCCCTCTTCAATATGGCAGACCTCAGCATCGATGAAGCGAATAAGATCCGCCTGTCCATGGGCCTGCCAGCTCTGCCAGGCGGCTTTACCGGCGTTGCACCAGCAGGACCAGCATTTAAAGCCGCGAAAGAAGGGGATGACTCAGACGACGAACCCGCGAGCACGATCGATACGCGCCAGGCCGCTGCCCACGACAACTGGCTGAAACTCAATGCCGAACAAGAAGCCAAGAAGAAGCGCGAAGAGCGCGCACTCGCAATAAAGAAGGAGCGAGAGAGGGCCGCGCGCACAGCGAGGCTTGAAGGCACGGGTCTCGCAGATGCGGTCGAGGATGACGACGACATGGCTTGGTTGAAGGGCAGCAAGAAGCGCCAGAAGAAGATCCTGAAGGCCGAGCAGATGCAGAAGGATCTTGAGGAGCGGGAACGTCAGGCGCGCGAGGCCATGCAGTACACAGAGACCGATTTGGCAGGCGTCAAAGTTGGGCATGAAGTCGATCAGTTCGATGATGGCGAAGATCAGATCCTGGTACTCAAAGACACAGCTGTCGACGGTGAAGACGACGATGAGCTTGAGGCAGTGGCGTTGAAAGAGAAAGAGCGCCTGCAAGAGCGCTTAGACTCGAAGAAGCGGAAACGCGCGTACGACCCCAACGATGACAGTGGCGAGAAATCTATCCTGGCACAGTACGACGAAGAGATCGAAGGCAAGAAGGGCAAGGCTTTTACACTAGACGGCAAAGGCCGAACAGTCGAAGATGTACAAGCAGCCGCTACAAACGCGGCGCAACCGAAGAGGGTCGCCATCAGCCTTGACCTCCTCAATGACGATGCACCAGCAAACGATTACCAGGAGTACAAGGAGATCAAGATGAAGAAGCCAAAGAAGAAGAAGACAAAGAAGTCCAAGCGAGAGCGAATCGAGGACGACGATGAGATGATGCTTCCCACAGAAGCGCCCGCAGATGACATGGACCTTGATGGCGCCGAGGCCACCGCACCAAAGGCGAAGAAGAAGAGCGTATACGATGAGTCATTCATCGATGATGACGACCTACAAGCAAATCTGGCTGCACAACGACAGAAAGCATTGAAGAAGCGGAAGAAGATGCGTCCAGAAGACATCGCCCGGCAGCTACGTGAGGAAGCCTCCACACCTCAGACGCCTGATGTCATGGAGTCGACAGAGGATGGAGATGCCGAAGGCTTAGTCATTGACGAGACGACTGAATTTGTGCAGAATCTCGGCGCAAACGCAGATGAAGACGAGGACGAGGCAAGACGGCGAAGAAGGAAGGCTAGCCATGTCTCTGATGGTATAAAGACAGAACAGCCCGCTGACGATGATGGTGATATCGACATGGAACAATCTTACGCCGAGGCAGTTGAAGCTGAAGACACACGACAACGCAGCCAGTCTCGCGCCAAGTCCACTGCCGCCGAGGACTTCGACACAGGCCTCGAGGCCGAAAAGACCATTGACGGAGGCATGGGCGCCACCCTTGCGCTTTTGCGTCAGCGTGGCCTTGTGGCTGCGGAGAACGATGCAAGCCAGAAGAACGCGCTCTATCGCGAGCGTCAGAAGTTCCTTGCAGACAAGCAACGAGCCGAAGGAGATGCTGAACGTCAACGCAAGATGGCTCGTGAGCGCGAGCGCAACTCTGCCCGCTGGAACACCATGACGCCGCGCGAACGTGAGGAATGGGCGCGTAAGCAGAACACCAACGCCGACGTTAGCGAAAGCCGTAGGCTGGCGGAAATCTTCAACAAAGAGTACAAGCCGAACGTCGAGCTCAACTACGTCGACGAACATGGTCGCCAGATGAACCAGAAGGAGGCCTTCAAGCAGCTCTCACATCAGTTCCACGGCAAGGGCAGTGGAAACACGAAGACGAAGAAGCACCTCGACAAGGTGGCTGCGGAGAGGAAGAAGATGGCAGAAAGCTCGTTGGAAGTCACAAAGGCAGGTGGTGTTGGAAACGCTCATGACCAGCAGGCAAAGAAGCTCAAGACTGCTGGTGTGCGATTGCAGTAATCGTCAAGATCTGACGATGGCTTAAGGTTAGTGGTACTGCTACGTCATTCTTGGAGAACTTCTGTTAATAGCCATATCTCAATAGACGGGCGACGCTTGATCCATGGTGGTAACATCCCCGTCTTGTTGCTGTGACTTCTTGATCCTTCATACTTACACTACAGCTCGAAAGCGGTAAGTGCATCTTACAATTCTGCCTCGATCCTTGAGCAGATCTTCCTTCGAACTCGCAAAAATGATGCTCTGCCAAACGCCTCCCCACCTTGTGGTCAGAAGACAGGCTGCTGTTCCTTGGCGCTCTCGTACACTGTAATCTCCGCGCCTTCCGCTCCCGCCTTCGGTGCAAAACCGATGACATCTTTGGACCAAGACTCCTAGCCTCGGGATCGCCCTTTAGTAAGTCTTGGCACCTCCGCAGGCTATATCGTATTCTCGTCCCCCGTGCTGCAGGCCACGATTGATTGGCGGTATTGCTGCATGGTTTCTCCAGACTGTTCCCGGTACCTGCGCTGCGCCCACTTTGTAGGTCTTATGGGCGGTCAGCCAAGAACAATGTCAAGTTTGTATAATCACGCAGTCGGCGCGTCCGCCGATATGTTCCCAATGCGTGCCATCGCTGTTCGTGATGCGGCCGAATTTGACGCTGCGAAGTCATATGGTGGGTCTTTACTTGTAGATTGGCACCTGAACTCAAACCAATATAAATGCAGAAGACGTCCTTGCCCAAAGAATATTCATCTCTCGATTAACCACCTCCGAGTTTCGTGACCTGGGTGTAGGAGTATCATGTTCCTTTCTAAAATCATCTCTGCCTTTCTCAGCCTCTGTGGCTTACTCGGCACCGCAGCAGCCTACACCAATCCAATACGCAATCCAGGAGGCGTAGGTAGCACTTCCAATCGCCAGCTGCAAAGCGCTAATGCCCTGTAGGGTGACCCACAAATCTCGTGGTTCGATGGCTACTACTACTTGATCTCAACTGAGTGGACAAACCTTCAGCTCTCGCGTGCGACGACTATCGAGGGCCTAAAGACCGCAACCCCGAAGGTGATCTACGAGGACTCGACTCCCAACCGGTGCTGCAGCGTTTGGGCTCCTGAGATCCACTACTTTGATGGGACCTGGTACCTGTATTACACAGCCGGCAACGCCGACAACCTAGACGATCAGCGCATGCACGTGCTGAAAGGTAAGGGCAGCCATCAAACTCTCCAAGTACACACCAACTGACATCATGCCAGGCGGCGCCTCTCCCTGGGACACCTGGGCCTACGCCAACCAAGTCACCTCGGACTGGTCCCTCGACGGCACCGTTGTGCGCTTCAACGACTGGGGCAACTACTTCGTCTACTCATGCATGACCGGCGTCCCTAACCAATCCACCTGTGTCCGCAAGCTCAACAACGACTACATCTCCGCCAGCTCCAACATCAGCATCATCTCAACTCCCGACCAGCCGTGGGAGCAGTCCGGCGTCCCCGTCCAGGAAGGCCAGTACGGTCTCTACTTCGGCGGCAAGACATACATCGCTTACTCGGCGAACTACTGCTGGACTCCTGACTACTGTGTGGCGCTGCTAGAGTGGGATGGTGTGAGTGATCCCGCGACGGCTGCGGCGTGGAAGAAGAGCGATGGGTGCAGGTTGACGCAGGCGAATGGTAATTTTGGTACGGGACACAACAGCTTCTTCAGGAGTCCGGATGGCAGCACGACGTACATTACTTACCATGCTACGTCTGAGGCTGGTGGTGCTTGCGATGATAAGAGGTATGTCATGGTGCAGCCCATCTCTGCGAGGGCGGATGGCAGCCCGGACTTTGGCGTACCGCAGGCGTTTGGCAGTGAGTACCCGGAGCCTACTTAATATCATATTTCCAGTTAGGATTGCACAATGTTGCCTAGATATTTGCAGCGAGTAGAGAGCTTTCCTCTGGGTCCTAGGGACGAAGAGCTTCGACTTATGCATCGCACCTGGGCACATGGCTCCCCTTTCGCACACTCACGGGGAATTAATTTGCCTCATTTACCGAGTGTTGATTGCATTCTCTGTGTCAGTGAATATGAATTTGTAGAAAACTAGGCGTGATCGTCGTTCTTGTTTCTAGGAATCAACTCCGCACAAAGCGCCCCGGGCACTGATTCCTCAAAAGAAGCGTGCTTCTTCGTATGAGACGGACTAGACCCAATGCTCCGATTATGTGTATTTTCGCAGCATGAAAGCATGTAAATCTCGTTGCAGCAAGGCTCCAATAGTAGGCGGGAAGGCAGAGTGGGAACGACCGAAGCAGGCTGTGTCAACCGCTACCCCTCCTTCCCGTCATCTCAAAAACCACAATTGCCACCAACTTTCGAAGTGCAACTCGGACGGTGTCTCGAGACATAAGTTCCCAACATCACCGCTTGATTACTCTACACAACATAACCCGATCTACCACCTCATGGCGACACAAGCTCCGCCGGGTCTGAAACCTTACCAATATCAACCTTTGAGTATCGAGGAACGTCTGTTCCGACTTCTACGATTGCTTCCAGGACAATTGGGTGATCCCATTGAGATCGAAGTCCGCGCGCATTCTCTTTATGATCCGCCTTTCTACGAAGCACTGTCCTATCACTGGGGGAACCAGCAAAAGCGGTGCATAATCCTATGCGAAGGTCATGCCATCCAGGTCGGAGAAAATCTGTTCAGGATCTTACAGTCGCTACGGCGAGGTGACCAGACTCGAGTGCTATGGATAGATGCTATCTGCGTCGACCAGACAAGCAGTAGCGAATGGAATCACACCGCCAAGATCATAACGCTAATTTACAAAGCTGCCGCAAGGACCCTGTGCTGGATGAAGAGCCCTGACGCTTTGAGAACATTTGTTTCTCGGACACTTGAGCTATACCAGGATGGGTGTACCGTTGCGGAGTGTTTCTCTGCGATAGACCCCATCCGCTCGTCGTACAGAGTGAGCGAGCAAGACTTGCGCATCTTCCACGACTTTGCAAGTCAGATTGACGCAGAGACTCAACATAGCGTGGAGATCTTCTTAGATCAGTCTTATTTCCAGAGGTATGAATTGCGTTCATATACAATCAGTTTCAACCCTGATTCTTCACAGACTCTGGATCCTGCAAGACATTGCGTACTCTCACGAGACAACCATACACATGAACTACTCTGACAGCGCAATCTCTCTCGAAGAGATTGCCAAGGCCCTGCTCGTGTGGACGTTGTTCAGCCCAAAGAAGAACATCCAGGCTACCTCGGTTCCCTTTGTGGTCATCGGTGAGATATTCCGGCGCTCTATACTATACTCCAACGGTGCAGCACTTGGCTTTGCAGACGCTCTGCTTGCTCTTCATAACATCCCCAGCCAGTGTGTTTTTACCCGTGACAATGTCGTTGTACCACATTCCATTACCGGCTCTGATGTGCTCGACGTTGATTATGGGAAGTCTGAAGATCAGGTGTTCCTTGAAGCAACCGTAGCCTTAAATGAATCATCCAGACAGCCATTGAGCCTGTCGATATCCGACGGATCCCGGCGAGGTCTGCCTTCGTGGTGTCCTAACTGGACAATTCACACGGCGCGGTTGATACTGAATCATGCAGCGAGCGACTTTGCAGCATCACCATCAAGTTCAGACCAGTACGATATGAGATCTTTACATGTTCAGGCTGATTCAATACTCGTTCGGCCCTAGATACTGCGTGGTGTCGTTGTCGACGTCGTATCGGAGACGAGTACATATTGTATGCCACTCAGACGCCACTGCGACCACTACGTTGTCAGTGGAGATAACTCGGCCTATTTCTCCTTCTGGCTGGACTTTGCCAGAGATCGCGCCGTTGCCACACAGAGTGAAGATGATCTCTTGCTTGCCTTCGCAAACACTATTCAGGCCAGAGGCTGCGGTCATGTATGGGACGATGTGACAGCTGGGCCGCAAGATCGTTTGGATCGCATACGAAAGTTCGTGGACTTTCTCGAGAACCCAGACGCAATCGAAAGCTATGCCGTGCAGCTGTTTTACGCGGCCTGCTATGCCTCTCACGGTCGAAGATTTGGTGTGACCAGAAACAGACGTTTCTGCCTTGTGCCGGAAGCTACCATCGAAGGAGATCTGGTATGCATACCACGTGGAAGTCGGGTACCATACATCTTCCGTCGAGACATCGTGCACGATAGACACATCAATATCGGAGAGGCCTTCGTGGATGGCATCATGCACGGTGAAGCCTACGGACTCAAGCGATGTGACGAGCAAAAGTTTTCCTTGGTTTGAACACACACACATTCTACTGAATAATTATCTCGTCGTCACCCCCGCTACATCTGCAGGCTTACCCTTGAACATCTTCTGATACACCCCCGCCAACTTGGATGTTTGCTTTCCAGGTACTGATGAAGTACTCGATCGTTTCAGCGTTGTTTCTGAGTCGATGTTGTTACCGCTACGACTCTCTGCTCCTGTTCTTGGATCCGCAGCTCCATCAACAACAGAGGTATGCTCGGTTGAGAACGTAATTCCGTACTCTCTCACGATATCATTGGCCTCATTTTTGAGGTCCCGGAGGCTCTCGTTGTCAGTAATGGCCTCAGCATGAAACCGGAAGATATCATAGAGGGAAATTACGTGTGAACTGTATTCCCGGCCATGGGGAGCGGTCTTGATCTGCGCAAACAGGCATCTACAAATGGCTTCATCTGCATTGAAATTTGGAGGCAATTCCATACGTGACTCAGCCGATGGAAGCGAAAGGTAGTCCCGGACCGTTCGATGCAGAAAGTCCACCCTTTCGTCGAATAAAATGCTAGAGGGGAGTGACGGCCGGTTGCCAGACATACTTCGAGATTGCAGGAGGCCTTTGCAGCACGACTTCAGCTTCAAGTCTACCTGCCTATGTCTGTATGTCGTGACCTGCATTCGAAAAGGTTCACGCTTCGCTGGAACTTCTGCCTCGTCAAGGAACCAGTAGGCCATCAAAGGGAGATTTTCTATGGCTCTCAAGGTCACGAGAAACATGCGAGCGGCTCGTCCACAATCAACAGGGTCCACATGCTGGAACAGGATTCTCTCGAGTAATTCTTCCAGGTCGCTTGGGAGACTGTGCAGTCTGTCTTCCAGTCGCTTAATACCGTCACCTTTTCGGAGTCCTTCCTGGAGCGACTGTACCACCAGAATGACCCAAAGGAACACGCCATTGGCCGATGTTACGATATCTTTTACCAGTGCTTCACCTCTTGTCTCTACGTCTTTCGACTCTTGGTACTTCCTGTCTTTGGCAAACTTGTCTTCGACGTATGCAATGATGTCGCGGTCATTGAACCTCTCCGTCAGAAGTTTAGACATTTTTGCTGAGCCATAGGCATCTTCGAAGTCTTCCCATGGACGGCTAGACACACAGATTTTGACGTGTTTGAGAGCTCTGAGGACGTCTATCAGGTCAACGATTTCCATTGGCTTGCCCTTGTATTCGTCTAAGCCATCGATGAAGAAACAAAAACGTTGATTGCATTCTGCAAGCATGGCACATGTGCAACGTAAAGCCTTCTTCAGACCTGAAACATCCGATGGGACCTCTACAGATACGTCTGCCATCATATCAACAGTGTCATCAGGTCCGTTGTACAGGCTCCAAGGACCTGGAAACACCCGACGTATGTAGCTTGGACATTTCCTCAGGATCTGATACAACAAAGATCGAAGCAGACCTTCTTGTGACTTCTGCAAATCGTTTTTCCCTGCGTTCCAGAAAAAGTACTCCGCTACGATAACTTGGTCGTCTTCAGCCCAGCGAGCCAAATGACTAAGTGTTAGGGCGTGAGTACAGAGAAACTTCATGAGCGTAGATTTTCCAGACCCAGGAAGTCCAGAAATCCAGTACAAATCGTTATCGGAATCTAACCAATGAGCGAAAGTGGCTGGACTAGTATCTCCAAACAACCAATTGAGGGTCTTTTCATGCGCAGGTGAGATTGAAGAGTATCGGTCCTCGATTCGGGGAAAGCGTAGTTGACGAAGCAATTTCTGCTCCACAGAGTAATGCATGCTCTCTAAAGCCACGTTGTTCATCTGTGTGGCCAACATTTCCTCGTCAAAATGATCGCTTTGTTTCCGTTGCTCTTGGCTATTTTGCAGTGCCGCTGAGAAAGACTGGTAACATTTCTCGATGTCGGCGGCACGAGATATTTCCATCTCGCGGTTTTGCTCAAAAAGCCTGTCGAATTGAGTCTGTAGGCTTGCTGCACTCTTCTCACCAAGACGAGTTTGCACAGCTTGCGCTATCGCATTCAGCCTTCGTCGCAATGCCTCGATTTGTGGTTCACGCCATAGTGTACGCAGTGCTTGTGCAAAGCTTGTGAATCTATTGCTGTTTCCATGTTGTTTGAAGGCTTCAAGAACTGCAAGGAGCTCTCCAGTGACCTGTCTGCATTGCCGTGCTAGGGTTTCGAAAGCATTCTGGTTGTCTGTTATCTGGTCGTGCTCCGCCAAGACTTGAGGTATGCTGATCTCGTCGACACGGGTGCGTAAGTCGCGCGCAATAGCTTCGAGTTCCAAATGCTCAGTCTTCGCGCCATTGTCGAACAACTCTCGAGTGGTCTCTATCAACTTCCTAGTGCCGTGAACAAATTGAAGGATATTGCCGGCAAGACTGACTGCAACAAGCGGTTCCAGGCCTGTCATCTCGAAGGTGTCTGTTGGGTCGAGTAGGTTTTGTGAATTGAGTTGCTGCGATCACCTGGCTCGCTGAGCCAGACAGAGAGCGTTGTGAGGAAGTAGCTCGCACTTACTAATGTGACTTGAGCTCTTCAAGTTATTACGCTCTGTATCACTTAGCCCTCCATCGCTCAGCCCCCGAACGTCTCGTGGCGTGATGAGGCTGTGTCCAGGTGGGGCATTTCAGCCAGTAGAAGAGGACTGTAAGCGCCGACGATCACATCGTGCACCCCCGCACGGGGCGGTCGCGAGAATCAGGACATACAGTCGGGTGCCAAAAGTCTGTTCGCACAGGCGCACGAGCCACTACACCAACATTGCGAGCTCAACTTTGAAGTAGAATAACCCCACACAACGTAGACAAATTTAGACAATTTAAGTAATAAATAAATCGCAATACACTTAATATCGAGTCTGATATCCCTTTGCTTGTCTTACAGCGTCTAGGCGTCGTAGCATTGACGTAATCAGTCGGCGGATAAGTGAGTCAGGTATTGCAGCCCATGCCTCGTGCAAACCCAATTCAAATGCCTCCCAGTTAGCTTGAGAGCCGCTTATATAGTCAAACTTGGGGTGAAGCTTATGAAGCTTCTGCTTGAGCGCCCACTAGAGGTGTTCAATTAGGTTAAGGTCTGGAGAATATGGTGGCCAGTCAACTGTGGCAACCCCGTGAATCTCTAACCATTCCGTACAGGCACGCGCAGTATGGATAGGTGCGTTATCCTGCATAAACCACTCGCCGGGCCTGTAGTAGGGCAGGAGCCCTTCTTCCAATGCCCACAGGTAGCTTTGAGCCGTATACCCACGCCGTGCAGCTGCCTCGACCCTAGTCATAATCACTAGAGGACTACGCCAAACTCGACCCCCCGGAGTCAACGATATCGACGCCCACACCATACGAGCAGGTTGGCGAGCAGTATTCACCTCCTCCACCATCTCGTGAGACCATTTCTCCTCTGGTAATCGCCATACCCATGTGGTGTTGTGGCCAGATCCACGAGCAACGCTGCACTCGTCGCTAAACCTAAAGACTTGCCTGCCCCAGTTGAACCCCTGCCACGCATGAGCAAGAGCTAGACGAGATTTAGCTGTAAGCGTACTGATTTTTGGTCTACGCTTTGCTCTGAACTTGCGTAGGACTTCATTGGCTAAGGCGCGTTGAACAGTACGACGTGATACTCGTGGGTGGGTGGCCCCGACGTCTCGTAGGCCGGCTTCCTCCATGAGCTTGGAGTACTCTATTTGAGGGTTTTTGCGAGCACAACGTCGTAGCCGGCGATGATCTCTATTAGTCAAAATAGGTGGCCGGCCTGTTCTTGCTTGCGACGTGGTGCTGGAGGTGGCTTTCCATCGAGCAACTGTTTTCTGCACGCAGCGTTGGGTGCAGGAAAGTGCTTCTGCAACTTTAGACGTTGACACACCAGCTTCAACCTGCGCTAAGCCATAGACTCGCTGCGCCTCTGATAATTCACCCCCGCGCATACGATTGCCCGAAATTTCAGTGCCAAAAGACCTCATCTGGATGGAGTATTATAGTGTTAAAGAAGGTGCTGCTCTAGAGGATTGTGGGGTAGTTATGGCCCGTGCGTTTCGGGCGAACAGACTTTTGGCTAAGTACTGTATTGTTTGCCCTCAAAGATGCAATCAGAAAGCTTATTAAAGTACGAGCTGACCAGCTGGACCGGTAAGAAGTGTAAACCTCCTGCGATGCTTATCTCTGAGGCTCGTGGCTCGACGCGCCCGGGTTGCCCACGCACCGCGTGTCGAGCGGCCTCGCCCTCAACTCACAAATGTTAGGCTTAGGACTGGTACGCTGCGTAATTAGTTGCTAGCAACAACAATCTCGTATCACGACCGACGTATCTTGAAAGCGGGCAAGCGAAAGTATGAGTTCTCATCCGTACGTAGGCACCATACTCGCAATAGATACAAGAAGAGGTTGCGTTGCCGCCAATGATGTCATCGAATCCCAGATGCATCGTCGTCTAGGCGCTTTGAGACAAATGCTGTCATCGATATTACTACTACTACAGCGTTCTCGCTGCGGGTTCGTGAGAAACCTGGCCAACAGCATCAGCTATATGCACTTTGTTCGGAGATGTGCGAGCCGCTGTTACACAAGTGCGCAATTCGCCATTTGAACGCGCGTGGATCGCATTAGACTGCTCTCGAACACGACTGTACGACGGGCTCTGTCTTTTTCCGCCCCGGCTTATATCAAGGTTAAGCGGGAAACTGTGATATAAGTTCTATGAGTTCCTCCGGATGCAGTAAAGCCTGACCAACATGTCGCCGATCCAAAGTGCGCCAGAGCGGACGTTTGCGCAGTATTCGAAACGAGTAGCACCGACTTTCTCTTCGGTATCAGAGCCTATAAAGTCCACATTCCAGTTTCTTGACCATTCCGACCCGGACCGATCTGCAGTTGTGAGGAGAAAAGCTCGAGAGTGGGTGAACAAAAGCAAGGAAGATGCAGAAAAGAGCAAGGAAAGATCTAAGAATAGAGCCAAGACACAGATCAGACACGTCCAGCGCAAAGGGCTGTATACAAGGCAAGAGAGAAGATCTGTACCCAGAGCCCTTCTGGAGCTGCAAAACTTTGATGCCTTTGGCATCCTGCCTAGAACTGAGAAGAACTGCTACCACATCATCCAGTTTTGTAAGTCTCGCCTGCAGATTCGTATACATGTCTCCAAATTTCTTACAAGGTCTACCTGCTGACAATTAGAAGTTCTTAGTGCTCCATTCATGTGGGATGCGTTGCCATGCTGTGATGGTCAGGCGACATGCATAACCACCGCTGTTATACTCATATTCTTACTTTGACACAGATAAACACATACTCGACAAGGACACGACAGTAGCTGTATCTACGAGAGAAAACAGTATCATGTGGAACATGGCCAGAGGTGAAGTATCTTTCGTGGTCTGGCTTTATTCAGTAGTCCTTATCAGAGATGGGATGAAGGGCGAGTTCAACTCCGAGGAAGTCCACTTGTGGTACACTGAAGTACTCCGGAAGATCCGAAAAGATCTCAATGATCAATCACAGCACGGGAAGTTCTCAGATAATCTGATTAATGCACTGGCATGCATGCAAGCGACATCGGTGAGTACCGACAAACTCGAAGTGCTGTTGCAGACGACAACACGAATGATAGGCCACTCGCAGCACCTCACTTACTAATCTACCTCAGAGCTTCTCTGGTATGTTCGAGACAGCAGTCATGCACCATAGCGCTATGACCAACATCCTAAGGATGCGAGGCAACGGCGACATTCTCGCGGGTCTCAAACAGTTGACGCCATGGTCCATCAAAGCCATACAATGGTGAGACATGCGGCGAGATTGAGATGACTTGACTCCCTTTGCTGAACATCGCCAGGTGCGAGTTCTTCGTTTCAGCTGAGCAGGTTCAGTTACCAGATATTCCCTACTACCCTGTCAGCGAACCAAGCATGTTACCATCGAGCCTAGTCTCGGAGGCAACCATGCTCACCGAACGCAGCACAGAGTGCTTACCCTTCTTTCGTGGACCACTTCATACTATCCTGTATCAACTGCATCAACTGGGCCTTGTCTACGCGCGGTATCCAAGCAACCCAGGCATCAACTCGTTGGTAGCAGGGCCCCTGTACGACACAGAATACGCCTTGCTCGAAGTACTGTCATCTCAGAAGCAGGCTGAAGCCTCTCATGTCGATGTTGAAATACTACTAGCCGCAACCCTGCAATTATACCTATGGGTGGGACCAAGGAAAATGCGGCCCCAGGTACGACTCTGCAGCTTGCTAGCATCTCGTGTTGCTTCGGCATTGTCGCTCTTCGTCCCAGGACTGGGCATACCGTCCAACTTCGAGTCTGTGAAACCCTCAGAGGCGACTTCTAGTACGGATAGGAGGGTTTACGAATCACTTTGTCATTCTCGTTCGCATCGGGTCAACGAATTGGTTGTGTGGTCGCTTGCTCTCGCTACTGTCGCTGGTGCGGCAATTCCCATTCCTGAGTATCAGTGGCTGAAGCACAACTTCACGATGCATATCACAGCCGTAGGATTAGTCGATGACATCTGTAGCTACCGATTGCTCGTATCGAGCTTCCCAAAAGTAGATGGGTTCGACTGGATTGACCTTGAAGGACTGTACAATCAAGTAAGACTAGAGCCTGATTAAGGCTGTAGCATCCCGTACCTAAATGCTCAATCGCGTAAGGAAGCAATGCCGCTTGTTTCGATGAGTCTTCATCGCACTTCTTACAATTCCAGTCAAGATGTTCGGCTTTTAAGTCGAGGAGATACGATCGGTAAGTCATCGGCGGTCTCCTAGCCCTGATAAAAGATTCAAGATACTCAGCTGGTCATTACGTCAAATCTCGTGCTGGAAGGTGACTGGCCCTAACGCATAATAGGTTGACACTGTTAGTCAAGAGCTGGTAAGATGCTGGCCGCCCCTCTGAATCACATGGCATTGCTTCTCAAGGACATTGTGCCCGGGGAAAGGTGTTCAGCACATTTCTACCAATACGAATCTTTCAATTCATGTATCATCAGCTATTCTACGACAGGATGGCAGGTGGCCCATCCAGCTTAAAATAGCCTGGCTGCAGCTTCTGGAATACCTCCTTGGGGTCATACTTCTTCGCGATACTCTGCAACCTTGCCTTGTTTGCGTCCCCATAACTTGCAACGACATCCTGGTACTTGCTTGCATAGTTCATGTAGATGTATTGACTCGTCAGTCCCCTCTTCTCGGCCTCAGCAGCTGTGCGCTTGAACACTGTATCCACAAACTTGTTGACGCGGTCGTCGTCAGCAGCGTCTGTCCAAGCCGGCGCAGGATTGATGAGAAGCAATGGTCCCGAGCTGGGGTCGAGGCCGAGAGCATTGCCACCATTCTGCTGCATCTTCTGCATCTGCGGGACAGTGATGACCTGTAGAGATATGGGGTTGAGTAGGTTCGCAACATCAGCGATCTTGTCGCTCTCCTCGTAGAAGACGTCGAGAATGAAGTTGATAAGGTCCTTGTCGAGCTTGACAGTCTGTGCCCAGTAGCTTTGCCTCTGACCGTATGGGTTGGATTCAGCCAACTGCTCTGTGAGCGTGGCAAGCGTTTTGATGCCAATGTTGTCAACGGCAGGAGTTATCGCGTTCCAGGAAGAGAAGATAGAGGCGTTGGCGTTGGGTGTTGCGTATTCGAGTTGCGCAGAAGCGAACTTGGCTCCGCCCTGAACGACAAAAGATAGAATCTGGGCAGCTTTGGTGTCTAAAGCAGAGTTCTTGCCCAGCTCAACGAAAGCATCAATCGTAGCAGGGAACTGGGGTTCCAGGAAGATGCGATCACCTCCCCACATCTTGCCCAAAGGAAGCGTTCGAAGCTTGAAATTAGTCACAAGGCCGAAATTGTTACCGCCACCTCGCAGAGCCCAGTAAAGGTCTGGGTAGGACGTTGGGCTTGCTATAACGATCAGTCCAGACGCTGTAACTACCTCATAAGACTCGACGTTATCGCATGCCCAGCCGAGTTCGTTGGCAAAGAAACTAATGCCACCGCCAGTTGTGAGGCCGCCCACACCGATTGGTGCTACCTGTGGAGTATTAGACATGTCACGTCGCCATCAGAGATCTTGGAACACGTACACGGCCACCAACGGCAGCAAGGTTGCTCCTCTCAAGGGAGATGTACACATCATGCCACACATTGCCCGGCTGTACGTCCACTGTCTTCTTGTTCGCGGCAAGCTTGAGACCCTTCATCTTCTGGAAAGTCACAGTAATGGCGCCTTCGATGTTCGATGCCCCTGTAAAAGCTGCATGTCCTCCGCTTTTGGCGGCAAAGGGGCACTGAGTAAGGCGCGAAAGCAGGACAACAATAGAGACGTCCAGAGCCTTCGTAGGATAGACTACGCAGTGTGGACTGACTTCTTCTTGCTGCTGAGACCAGTAGGCGCTGGTGAAGTTTGAGTATCCTGCGGCGCCTTCAATGACTACGTTGGAGCTAAAGATGGCTTTGAGAGAGTTGCACTGTGCTGTCAGCACACGTTTTGCGTCGAATGGTAAGGAGAGGGACTCACTGCTATCGTACACCCACTCAGTGATGAACGCTTTGCCACATCTGCGGGGTCTGGCAGTGCAGATGCTTCGACCCCGTTCGCCAGCAGCGCTTCTGTAACATTGAAGTCTGTGGGTTCGAAGCTTTGGCACAGCACACGCGCTGCTGATGCGAGGATAGTCAATGCAGCCTTCATCTTGGGTACTGCTGAAGATGCCGTGGTCCTATAAGAGAGCAGAGCGGGGATCATCAGCTATTTGAGAGTCGCCCTGCTCTGACAGACTCAGCTAGCTGTGAGAATGTCCTCGGCATCTAGCTCTGTAGTAGTGGTGCGGCTCGGACATATGATTGGGGCGAGGAAACAGGAGATGAGCCCATTTTCATTCAATGGTATTCGGTTAGCGCAAGGGAGAAGCTAGTCCTGCCGCTTGTTGGGGATGGAGTTTGGCAGTTGCTCCCTTGACCGCAAAGGCAGGCTGCTTTATGCAGTAGAGATCAACGGCGTCTTCTAGGCCACAGACAAAAGGTCTAGAGTAAGGACATGCAGCTCTTCACCTGGGAGATTCTGCGAACAAATTGGAGGCGATTCGCACCTGTTGCATATCGCCGGCTCGGCAACAGAGCCGGATTGAGGATGCGGGTTCTGCGATGGTGTTCCAAGCGAGGTGGCTCGAGACCAGTGAACAACAGGGGTACCGGGTGGGTCCTTCTCCCGTCCCCCTCCCGCCCGCCGCCGTCACCCTTCCCTGATTTTCAGCTTTGTCGTGTTGTCGACACGCCGGCGATGCTAAGAACACCATAGCATTCTGCGCAAGCGGTTTTACAGCATCCAAGGAAACACCTGTCAAGAAGACGGGCAGGGCGTTTGTCGTCGATCGCACTCAGAATCTCAAATTGCTGCCGCCACCCGCTCAAAAGGAGTTATGTCCGACCCGTTCGCATGTGAGCGAAGGATCGCATAGACTGGGATGGTTTATCCGATATGGACATCTGCACAATCACGCAAATGGCGCTGGATAGAAAACATCAGTGATTTGTATCGAATGCTAGTTGCAGAGCAATTCGTTCCGTGTCCCGCGTGCTAGCTTGCCGGTCGCCTTTACTTAGCGCTAGAGCTGGTGCAGCATCGACTGCATGCGGCATGGAGAAAGCAAGCGTAAGTGCAACTCCATTCTTTTGTGACACGGGATGAGTGTGTACCGTGGAAAGCCTTGCTGCATCCAGCCAGCCATGCAAATGCGTCGCAACCATGCTTCTCATTGGTGCTGAAACAAATCGTGGCTTGTAAGGCGTGCGATGCTTGTTGACCCAATACCATGCGCTGCGACCGCAATCCTCTCCCGTAGGTAATGTAGAGACTCATTGTAGAGTCTCACACTCGTTGATATCGATTTCTACCAGGAGCCGATCTCCATTATGGCATCCACGCATTCCTACGTCTCCCTGGGTACACTTCAACGAGCTGGCTATGCCCTGGTCACCATTACGGCTGTGTTCGTTTTCGCGCGAGTGGGAATACAAGTCGGGCGGCGGAAGAGATTGGAGGTACCGGACTGCCTCCTCTACAATGCGTTCTTCTTTTACGTGGCAGTGAGTGCCTTGTACTTGTACATGGCGCCGCGACTATTCAGGTTCAACGAAGTCATGTCAGGGAAAGCCGAGCCGTGGGCCACGATGCAGCACGATGTTGTGATACTGTACAACAGTCTGTTTGTTAACACGCTGCTCTTCTGGACAAGCTTGTGGTCAGCGAAACTCTCTTTGCTGGTCCTATATCGGAAACTGATGACTGGGCTTCCGTACGTGTACATGCGCATCTGGTGGGGCGTGGTTGTATTCTGCGTTGTCGTAAGTACAGATTACAGTAACTCAATAGATCCTATATTGGACTGACGTGGTTGTGTCTAGTCCTGGATAGGTTGCATCATCTCTGGACTCCTGTCGTGTACTGATCTGCATGGATTCTTCACGAACGGCGAGTGTGGCACTAAAGCCGATGTCAGAGCGCAGGTGGCTAGCTTGTACTATGCGTTCGCTGTCGACGTTATCTCTGACTTTATGAGTAAGTGTAACGCGAATAGCTTGGTGCACTTTGACAGCCCTGATGATCATGCAGTCCTTTTCCTGCCCATGAAGCTCACATGGAACCTCAAGATGCCGCGGACGCAGAAGATCGGCGTCAGGATCTTGTTCGGCACTGGTCTGATCTGTATTCTCTTTGCCACGATTCGAGTGGTGCAGATAGGGTCGAAGACAGACGGTGGCCACACGCAGCCCGAGCCAGCGTGGCTGATGCTCTGGACGATGCTGGAATCGAGCGTCGCTGTGGTGATTGCTTGTTGTCCAGCTTTCGCTGCGCTCTACCGAACTGCGCGAGACACACAGCCCCGAAGATCGTACGATGCTCGGGGATACTTGAAACAAGATTCGAATGGGTTGGATGAGCTACGGACGAACATGAAGTTAGAAAGGATGGTAGTGGCTGGACGCGCATCTCAGACCGACGTGGACTGGCAAGACAGATTGGGTAGTCAGGAGGAGCTTGCGCGTGGCAGGAAGGACATCAGAGTGACAACCACTTTCCACCGGGATGATTCCAGGGTCGGCACAGCGTATTAAAGATTCCCACCATGGCATGTTGCCTGGTAGTCTCTCAATACACTTCGTTTCAAGCTGTGTGTCCGTAAGCCATAGTCGCAGTATATGAGCCTGGGCATTCTTGGTTCACCTGTTTGTGTCATCATGTTCGCCAGCTTCTTTACGCAGTATTCTCCGTTGCAACGCACCATACTGATGGCATAATCTCTTTCTTAGCTCGGTTCGCGACGTATGCACGTCAACGGCTTCGGCCATTATGTCATCTGTGCCACCAGTCTCTCAGCCCTCTTTCGACTCTCCATGATGTCCTCCATTGAGATGCAGTATCTTCTTTACACTGCCCACGCCCTTCTCCAGATGTGGGTGTCTGTGTATGAAGCCACTGCCGCTGCCACTTGTCCCCTCTCTGCCTCCACCTAGAATACTCAAGCCTCCACCACCAGTACCCCTCTTCCTTCCCACCAAGGGATCCACAGTCCCGATCTTGGGTGGCCATTCATTCATGTCTTTCCATCCCTGCACCAACGCTTTTGACATGTCCGAGAGGTTTATAGGTACGGACGGTGTGCGCGAAGAGGTTACGATCTTGGCGTAGATGTCAGAGTATGCCTTTGGATTTATGGATGCTCGGATTGGATTGTCTGCCAGCAGACGAGGCGCGACGGGAACAAGGTCAAAAGTATCAATCCCTCCTGCTGCTGTCTCTGAGGTACTAGAGGCTGGGCAAGGCGATGTGGGGTCGAGCTGCATGGTGTCTTCTGCACCGTTTCCAGAGTCATGCTGTGCTACAGCAGCAGGCGGTTGTTTCGCAGAGCGTAGTCCATATTTGCGCACACTTGACGCGCCGGTCCAGGCATCTCTCCTCTGGACCCATATTCGCAGGCCCTCGTTCTCAGTCATTTCCTCCTGGAGGCGCATGCGCCGCCGTTTCCTCCTCTGCTCACGTGTGCGGTCCACCGCGTCGCCGATGGCATCCGGAGTGTCAAACTTGTATGCTGCATCTTGTGTGCCTACATCTTTGCTTGCGCCAGTGCTGGGTTCGATATCTGAGTCACTGCTGTCACTCTCGCCATAGTATCGTTCGCGGAAGTCAACAGCGGTCCGAACTTCTTCGTCGCTGTACTCCCATGGCGCAGGAACCTCTGGGTACGCCCAATCATTACGTATACGGTCGTCGAGGAAACGCTTCGCGGCGCGCGCGGCGGATTGGTTGTTTTCCATGGTTCCCCGCGGTAGTTGGGCGGTGGTGCGCGTGCACGACTACTTTTTGTAGACGTGAGAAGTACAGATGCTGGTAGTAATGATGTATGCGCTCTCGCAATAATTGGACAAAGAGAGTACGGTTAAAACAGTGGGGTATCGTTTGCAGCGCGCCTGTAAGAAGTTTGTGGGAGAGTCAGGGCAGAGTCTTGTTGGATTTAAGCTTGCAAGTGGATCGTGACGTCCTCCCGGGTTTGTGGGGCGCGACTACCCTTGTTCCTACTACCGTGTCCGTGCACCCAATGCACGGATTCAACCAATGCACGGTAATCGCGATTCACAACACAACTTCAACGCGTAATTACTCAACCAATAATGCCAGGAATTCAAGAAGCGCTTAATGAGATACGTGCTCTAAAGCCTGACGAAAAAATTGTATATACAACAATTGCAAAAAAACATGGTGTTGATCGCTCAACATTGTCGCGCGCACATCGACTCAATCAGGTTCCCCGACACGTCGCTAATGATAATCAACGGAAACTCAGCCAACAACAAGAGTTAGATCTAGTCAAGTATATAGAGGAGCTGTCAACGCGTCGCTTACCACCTACAAGGCATATGATACAGAATTTCGCATCCTCTGTTGCCTTACAACCCTGCTCTGATAGCTGGGTTACGCGCTTCCTGCACCGTTACCACAATCGCCTCACATCCCAATGGACTACCGGCATGGACTCAAATCGCCACAACGCTGAGTCAGGGTACAAATATAAGCTATATTTCGAGCTTCTGCAACAGAAGATTACTCAGTATGAGCTGGAGCCTGAGCACACATACAATATGGATGAGAAGGGCTTCGCGATAGGGGTGCTGGGTAGAACAAAACGGGTGTTCAGCAGGCGTCAATATGAGAAGAAGGAGATTAGGCAGGCTCGTCAAGATGGCTCACGTGAGTGGGTGAGCCTCCTGGCCTGCATCTGTGCCGATGGTACTGCTGTTCCCCCAGGCCTCATCTTTGCGTCAAAGAACTCCACTATCCAGAGCCGCTGGGTGGTGGATATTCAGGCAGGAAAGCACCCCATCCACGTCACCTCTTCGCCTTCAGGATGGACAAACAACGACATAGGATTAGCCTGGCTTGAGCAGGTGTTTGACCGTTACACTAAGCCCAAGGCCCGAAGAAAGTACCGCCTCTTAGTTGTGGATGGCCATGGCAGTCACCTAACGCAGGATTTTATCGAATACTGTCACCACAATCGAATTATACTAGCAGTGTTACCCCCTCACAGTACCCAGACGCTGCAGCCGCTAGACGTTGTCTGCTTTAAGCCCCTCTCCTCCAACTACGCCTCTGAACTTGACAACCACCTACAGGAGTCTCAAGGCCTCTCCCCACTGTCAAAAGGTGACTTCTTTGCCTTGTTTGGGCCTGCCTGGGTACACACGTTTAGGGAAGATCTCATACTCAAGGCCTTTACAGCTACTGGCATGTCCCCAGTAAACCCCCCCTCACACCGAACACCAATCTTTTGATTTCTGGGTTTCCTTCACAGAAGCCCCAAAAATCACAGCAAACGATCTGGCTCACTGCGGCCACTCTGGGAGTACCTCTAACGTCCGCCTAGGCCCCCTGCGCGACGCGCAAGGAGCTTAATGGGATGGCAGAGTCTCCCTCCTCCCATCACACGGGGTCCCCAGACCCCGAGTCCCCTCAACATCTCAATTCCCGCGCCTCAAGACGGCTGCAGAGGGACGTGCACCATCAAGCACCCCCGCTGAGCAGCCAGAACCCCGGTGGGGGCGCTCCCAAACCCCGAGTCTACGATGCCGTCCAACGCTACATCACTGAGACTCAGCAAATTGTCCAGCTTCGAAACACTATCACCAAGGCCTTCGCCGCAGCTGTAGACCAACACGCAGAGGGTTATACTGACCCTCAGGAAGCCAGGATTGCCGCAGAGCTGCAGCAGAAAGTCATCCAGGCTCTAACCTCCGTCTCCCCAAGCAACTCCCCCCCAAGCTCCCGCTGGAGCAGCGACACCAATCACAGCAACCCCGGGAGCCAAGACTCAGGACGCCGCTCTTGGGCGGACGTAGCCAGAGACCCCCAAATCCCAGCGCCAAAGAATAGGGGTAGCGGCAGACCCCTGCTCCCTGCTAGGTCCCGGCCTGGCCCGCCAGCTAAGCCAAAAGAAGACAATCGGATCTTCATTGCTATGTCTAATCCAGCAACGCGATTGCATCAACCCTCACCCCTTGCAGTAAGGCAGGCAGTATGCAAGAGTGTAGAAGGAATCACCCTCCAAGACATCCCTACTGCCTCACCAATTAACACTAGCTAGGCGATTACGCCAGCAAGTAGAACCATTAGAGACCAACTTCTAACCCAAGAAAATCAGGAGCTTGTGGTAAAAGCCCTGGGCGGAGATACAATCAGAGTCCCAGAACACTAGATCAACTACGCTGTACAAGGAGTACCCAGCTCGTTCCGCACACTAGACGGCACCGAACTACCTACTACCACCCAGCTGGTAGAGGAGGAGGTCTGCTCACAAACAGGCAAGCAGCCAGTTAGCTGCAGAACCTCCCAACACGGGGCCAACCAACATGGCCTAACTACCTGGATCATATCATACAACGAGCCAGTCCGCTCATTTCATCTCTTTGGCACTAGCCAGTTCTCCAAAGAAATCCACAAACACCCTACTATACAGCGACACGACCCAGGCTGCCAAAAATACTGCAACGCCGCCCGCTGTACTCGGCTAGCCCGCTGTGCGCACTGCGGGGATCGCACAGATAGACACCAAGGGCCCTATAGGGACGACTGTCCTCATAAAGCCAAGTGCACCAACTGCCATGGCCCACACCCAGCTAGTCACTCCAACTGCCCCGCTGCCCCTCGCCGGGTGCACGGACACATAATCAAGCCCACCAAGACTGAACTAAACGCTATCCGTCGCGCAGGCAGAGCAACATACCAGCATCTCTACAGGACGGTAGAGGAGACGCTTAACCAGGCATCGCCGCAGCATAAGGTGACCCTTAATCAGGCATCGCCTCAGCATGAAGATACCCCCCTGGAGGCCGCGCAGGAGATGCCGGTCCCCCACCCTCCTCCACGGGGGCGGGCACTAGAAGAGGATAGCAGGGCAGCTCCAACTGAAACAAGCAGCGCCTCTCAAGCATCCTTACCCACCACTGGCAGAGAAAAGAGACCAAGACGGGCCGCTGCAGGCCGTACGAACCTGAATGTGAGGGACATGTCGGCCAACAGTCTGCTCCCACGATCAACCATCTACACTGACCCCTCCACCTTAGAGAGGGAGGACATCAGCATGAGCGATGAGTCACCATCTACATGTTAGGACGCCAACACACACCTTCCGCCCGCAATAGGCAACGACGGCCCGGCCAGCAGAGAGACCAGCTCCGCATATGCTGGGCCAACGTTGGCAGGAGCTCACCCTGCCACATTACTATCCTAGAAGCGGCCTTTCAGAAGGACATGGACGTTGTATGCGTCCAAGAGCCTTTCACCCGTGCTAACTCAAGGACCTCCACCTACCCAGGCTTCAGACACCTCGCACCCATTAGCACCTAGGACGCTCCTAACGCACTAGGCGCTACCCGCCCTCGGGTGATAACCTATATCCGCAAAGGATACCACTTAAAGCTCCAAGCCAGACAAAGCCTCGATCACCCAGACCTGCTGTAGGCTGTCGTGAACGGAGTCTCGATACTCAACTGCTACAGACAGCCACTTACCCCTGACGTACTCCAATACGTTACGCACCTTACGCCCCCCCCAACACTGCGTTGTAGGAGGGGACTTTAACGTCAGACACGAGTCCTTTGAGCCTTCTGTTTCCGCAGCCAGCGGCGGCATAGAGCTCGCCAGGTGGGCTGCTAACGCCTCTATAGACTACATTGGTGTGCCGGGGCAGCCAACACACTACGCTGGCCATGTCCTTAACCTTACTTTCTCTAACATCCTATTTGCCCAGTCTGCTGTTAACGCTAGCATGCATTGCGGGTCAGACCACGAGACAATAGTGACCTCTGTCTCTACCTCCACACTCGGTACTCCGCACCTAGACCAGCACCACTACAGAGTGCCAGAGGCAAGCCTACCTAAGTTCACTAGGCTAGTGGAAATTGGCGTCCAGAGCATCCCTGATCCGCGCACTGCACAGGATGCCGCACAACTAGACAACTGTGTCGCGCTGCTAACAGAGACCGTGCAGCACTCTATACAAACAGCAGGCAAGCTCGATCGCAAGGAAGGACGCGCTGCGCCTTAGTGGACTCAGGAGTGCAAGACTGCCTACTAGGCCTACAAACATGCTAGGCAGCTCTGCCATGGCAGTCTACTAGAGGAGAGACATGCCTTTAAGACCACAGTCCGACAGGCTAAGAGGCAGTACTGGAGGCATGTCATTGACAACGCTAAGGACGACAAGCACCTGTCCAAGATTATTGCCTGGCACAAGCTTACACCAGAGAATCAGGACACTCCTCTTATAGTGAACAACACGACTATCTCAGACCCCCTAGAGAAGGCTGAGGCCCTGAGAGAGGAAGTCCTCAACCGGTACACAGCGGAGGATGACCTCGGATGCTACCCAGACCAGGGGAATGCAGCCACTCTCCCGTGGAGCACACGCATCTCACTAGAGGAAGCCGAACGGAACACGATAGGGGTTTCCAGCACCTCACCAGGCACTGACCGCTCTACTGTGCGACTTCTCCGTGCTTGCTGGGCGCAGGTAGGGCAAATCATACGAAGAATTTTCCAGCGATGCCTCGAACTTAACCATTTCCCAGCACAATGGAAGCTGGCAGAAGTCGCCATAATACCTAAGGTAGGGAAGAAAGACCGGACGTCACCCCGATCCTGGAGACCTATAGCACTGCTCTCCTGCATCGGAAAGGGCCTCGAACGGACGGTGGCTAGACGAATTGCGTGGACTGCTATGACCCACAAGATCCTCAGCCCCCAGCATGGAGGCGCCCTCCCGAAGCGCTCTGCTGTAGATCTTACTGCAGCGTTCACCCACGACACGGAAGCTGCGTGGGCAAAAGGCCAGCATGTCACAATGGTCACCTTGGACGTGCAAGGCGCCTTTGACGCTCTCCTCAAGAACCGCCTGCTGCACCGGATGGCCGAACAGGGCTGGCCACAAAGGACCATCCTCTTTGTCAACTCTTTTCTCACGGATCGAAGGGTCCAAGTCCGCCTAGGTCAAGCCACTACCCCTAGCTACCCAGTCGCCTGCGGCACACCGCAGGGCTCGCCCCTCTCCCCAGTCCTGTACACACTGTACCTAGCAGAGCTGCTGTCTATGGACACAAAGAAGAGATTCGGATACGCAGATAACATATGCCTGTACCAGGCCTCACACTCCCTAGATGAGAACGTTGAGCTCCTAGCAGCAGACCTACAACAGATTAGAGCATGGGGCACAGCTAACAAGGTCACCTTTGCCCCGGAAAAACAGGAAATGATCCACCTCACTCGACAGAAGAGTAGCTACGCGCCACCCTGTGTAGTAGACGAGCAGCTTACAATCAACCCAATTTTACCAAGCGGGTCAAGAACCCAACCAGCTCTCCGATGGCTAGGGATCTGGTTCGACCGCAAACTTACCTTTAAGCGACACGTAGCCACACATAACGCGAAAGCGGCCAAGGTAGCCTACCACATCCGCAGCCTAGCAAACACGGCCTACGGACCACCGGCCAGCTCCCTCCGCAAGGCCACCATAGCCTGCGTATACCCGTCCCTTCTGTATAGGGCCGAGTGCTGGTACAGAGGCCGTACTAAACCTCCACGCACACTCAAACCTAGCAGACCAGCCGAAGTTAGCACCTATGTCGGGTGGCACATAACTGTCATGGACAAAACACTAGCTATAGCAGCAAGAGGCATTCTCCCCGTATGGCGAACAACCCCTACCGCTACTCTCTTCCGAGACGCCGGACTACCCTCAGCTGCCACTGCGCTAGAAGAAGCCAAACTCCGTTTTGCGACCCATCTACGCACCATAGATGCAGAACACCCACTGGCTAGCCGCACAGCAGCCATAAGGATGAGCATAGGCCGGACAGCTGGAAAGCTGCAACGAATGCGAACCAAAGTCCAGTATCTAGGATCTCTTCTGCCTAAGATACCTAGGACAGTACTAACATCCCCTCACTACTCACCTGGCTGCTAAACAGACCTAACAATAGGCACGGACAAAAAGACCGCAGCCAAGGCCTTTACAGAATGGTGGGACCACCTCCCACCTTTAGATGTTACTATCTTCTTAGATGGCTCTAAACAGTACACTAAGGAAGGAGAAAAGCGGGTTACCTACGGCTTTGCAGTATATCAGGACGGAAAACAACTTCACACTAGACGTGGGTCACTTCACCCTACCTCACACGTCTTCAACGCGGAAGCAGTAGGAGCGTGGAGGGGCCTCCAGCACACTATTAGACAACTAGCGCTCCGCATTCGCCGAACCTAGCTGTGTATAGACAGCACCTCAGTAATATGGTGCCTCAGGGGCAACGCACCCTCTACCTCTCAGTGGGCCTTCCTGGAGTGCCATGGTGCTGTGGGGACACACGACGTCTCCATCAAATGGGCCCCTGGACACCTAGGCATCGAAGGAAACGAAGCGGCAGACAGGCTGGCGAACCTAGAAGCCCAGCACCCATCACCCCCGACTAGAAAAGCCGCTATGCCTACACTCTCAGGCATCAAGTTAGTTGCCCGCCAAGCACTGCACGATACACAGCAGACCTGGTGGTCTAAGAAGGAAGAAAGCCTCTCTACATAGTACAAAAGATGGGAGTTGGGCTACTCACTTTACAGCAGACTACCGGAACTAGACCTACCAAGAGCCATCTTGGCTAGACTGCTCGCAATTCGATCTATGCACGGCGACTTCGCCTGGTACCACCGAAAGTTCAGTCACAACGACGCAACACTCACCTGCTCATGCGGGCTTAACAAGACACCAGAGCACCTTGCGCTCTGCCGCAAGACCCTAGGGGCCTTTGGCCGATGGCCACTTCGACCTTCCATACCACCATCCAGCCGGAGCGATGGCCTAGCGTACACTGCCGTGCTGATTGGGGATCCAGAGGCTTTCGAAGCCTTTACCCAACTCACACAGTACTACACCAAGGTCTGCCTCCGGTAGCTTACCCTGTACTGCAACAGCAGCAAACACCCGTACTCTTTCCCTACTTTCCCTCTTACTCTCCTTCTTACTCCCCCCTTCTTCTCTCCTCCACTCTCCCTCCCCCTCTTTCCCACTCTTACGGCGCTCAAATGCCTCTGAACACACACCAAGGATTCACCCTAATGTACACAAATCGCTCAGTCTCCCCAACTGGAAGGGGAGCTGTAGTTCTGACATGGTAGCAATACCCGCGCAGGCAAGAAATGCTTTCTAAGGTAGTGTAGCAGCACAGTAATTCCATAGCTTAGCACGTCGTATATGCCCTTCGGGAGGCGAGATGGTGGACTTATTCCCCATCAACCAGACGTAAAATGAATACCAACCAACCAACCAACCCAGTAAACCCCGACGTTATACTCGATAGGTTCCGCCACACAAGCCCTAGTGGCTCACTCTCAGCCTCCTCTAGTTCTACAGCTTATTTTGCAGAGGACTGGCTCAAAGCTTGTACTACCCTTCATGCGGAGGTGAAGGATTCGCGCAGTGTAGGTGCGCGGAAGCTAGGGCAAACTATCCACCATCTATCATCTCAAGTAGAGCTACTTCAGGCCGAACTAGATGCCCTGCGCAAGAAGCTATACCAGAAAAAGAAGCGCCAGAAGCAACCTAATAGGCAGCTAGACCTGCAGCAGCATCAAGAGTATCATGGAGGTGCAGTAATGTGGTCTCCTCGTGCCTTCCGGGAGGCCCGAGCTCGTGCAGCTGTTCAAGACCAAGAGAGGCAAGAAGAGGAATTAAAAAAGGCAGAAATGAAGGAGTTAGCCGCTGCCAATAAGCTATATAACGAGAAGATTGCAGAGGAAAAGCGTGAACAGCGGGTGAGGGAGAAGGCAGCAAGAGACCAGGCCCGGGCAGAGGAGCGAGCAGCTATAGAGGAACGCAAGGCTCAAAGAGAGCGTGATAAACAAGCCCGCGACGCTGCAAAAGCTGTACAATTACCCCAAAGAGGCAATCGTAAGGCTTCACAGTCTGCAGCACCAAGAAAGAAGCAGAATCATGGTGCAGTGGCTGCACGGCGTGGTGGTGTTGCTGCAGAGCCTCCTGCCGCACCTCGCACCCACACTACTCGCAGCGGCAGAACAGCAACTCTATATAATTAATTTATGTAAGAGAACATCATTGCAAAGGCCTACAGAGCACTCCACCAACTTATATCGTGATAATAGCTATTGTGTGTGGCTCTACAGCCTCAATTTTGTGCTAGCCGTGAAGGCCTTGAGACGTGCATTGGTTGAATCCGTGCATTGGGTGCACGGACACGGTAGTCGGTAAGTCACCCGCTCGCCTGACCTCCTGCTGGCTCATGTGTCGATCACTCACCGGATGTTGTTCCAATGGACGTTTGTAAGACAACACGAGAGGTATCATTGCGACGTCCAACTGTCCTGCTAAGTACTACTCCACATCAAACGCTCCCCTAGCTATATACAGATATCTAAACATGAGGTCACAATCACTTCTTCTTTGCCTTGGTCGCTGCAGCCTTGCCTTTGCCCTTGGCCTTTGGCTTGACATCATCCTCTTCTTCCTCATCGCTGTCCTCTTTGCCCTTCTTCTTGCCCTTGCCTGCCGCAGCAGCTTTCTTCTTGGGCGCAGCTTTCTTCTTTGGTTGCTTGACGTATTTGTCTTTCGATAAATCGGTATCCTCGTCTTCCTCTTTGACCTCTTCGATGACCTCACCTTCATCAGACTCGTCAAGCGCCTCTTCCAGATCTGGCTTCTCCTTAGCTTGCTTCTTGGGTGCCACAACGGACGATGCTTTCATGAATGGTAGAGGGTGCGATTGCTGGTTATATCTGCTTTGTGTTAGCAATTATCCAGACATGTGATGTGGACGACTTACAGGCGCGTGAAAGTAGCCTTAGCCTGCGTCTCAATCTTGACCTTCTCTTGATCCATTGGGCCCACACCCAGCTCCATGATGGCATCGAAATCGTCTTTAGTAAGGAAATAGCTGTCCATAAGCTCAATGATGTCTGGCACGGCTTCCTTGCCCTCTTTTTGGAGCTTGTTGACCATCTCCGCCCAAAGAACCGGAATGTACTGTTGTCGAACCTCGTGCCTGTCACCGGACGACCGCAGGCGCATATGAGCCTGAATCTCCTTGACCAGACGTACCAGTTTGTTTTGACTGCTGTTCTTGCCTAGCCAAGATGTAAAACGAGTTTGGTTGCCAGCAGTGCTACCAGACACAAAGCTTGCAGGTCTGACGAAACTGAATACGGCATGTGTTGGCATCAGGCTCCACTGCTGTTGAGAGCCGTGAATCATGCGGTCCACCAAATCTCCGTCGCTAATGCTATCAGCGGCTTCAGACGCAAGTTCGAGCTTTTTGAGATTTGACTCCTTGCCAGCGTAGCCGGCGGCTCTGATAGGATTGGTGCCGAGGTAGTTTTCTTGGAGCATCAGTGGGCTAAACTCGTGGTCGTTGAAGTACAGCTCGATCTTCTCGTTCAACGTTGCCTTGCTGCTGGATGCGAACATGCCGCTGCCGAGAATCTTCTGAGTAATGTCCCACGGCTTCAGAATGACGTGCTTCTCCCAGTTCTTGTTCATCTGCTTGCCTCGGTCGAAGTCCATGGCTTCCTCATCGAGCTTGGCGGTAGAGAGCATGTTCACAACACGGCGGATATCGGCGTGACTACCCTCGATTAATGCGTTAATGACTGGCGTGGGCATCTTAAGCCCTTCGCGGTAGGCAATCGTCATGATGCGGGAGCGGATCTGGTCAACGGTAGGTCGTCGGAATGGCAAATCGTACGTTACGAAGTCAAAAGGCTTCATCTTGGGCAGTTTGCGGTCGTTGCAGATAAGAATCATGGGTACCTCAGTCTTCTTGCAGACAGCAGCGAGTGCACCGACACCGCCCCTATCTCCTGCTGACATGCCGTCAACCTCATCCATGATCAAGACCAGCTTCTTCTTGGACGCTTCGACCTTCTGGCCGTCGCCTGCGAAGTAGCCGTGGAGCGAGTTTGTGCTCAGTACGCCACGAAGACCCTCTTCGATGAGTTTTTTGCTTCGAGTGTCGCTTGCGTTCCTCTCCACAATATCATAACCTTCAAGCTTCGCGACCAGATGAGCTGCCGTTGTCTTGCCAATGCCTGGGGGCCCATGCAGCATGATAGCACGGAAGACACCACTGCCGTCTGCCCCAGCTAATTTGAAGCCTGTCTTGAGATTCTTTGGAAATTTCTGTAGCCATCTCTGAATCTTCTCCACGACAGCTTTGTTGCCGCATATTTGGGTGAGCGATGATGGCGCGTACTTCGTCGTCCACAAACGAGAATCGACGTCAGGCCCAGGGCTTTGGGCGGCAGCGATGATACCTGAAGCGGTCGCCTTTCCTGCAACTGCTTTAGCTGTCTGCGCAGCCTTCAGGTCCTTCAGGCGCTGCTTCTCTTGTTGTTCGAGCTCAGCGGCCTGCTTCTTAATCTGCTCTTCCTCTTTTCGCAGCCTTTCCTTGTGGGCCGCCTGAGCTTTTGAGTCGCCCTTGGCTCCAGCCTCAGTGAGCTTGTTGATGAGTACTGTCAGACCATCCTCGTCAATCGTTTTGATGTCCATCTCTTGTATCTTCCGCAGTTTGCTCGGGCCGGCATCTGAGCCAAGAACAACATAATTGGTTTTCTTGCTTGGGGCGCCTGTGACTTTGCCTCCGTGTCTTTTGACCAGTTCTTGTGCTTCTGTACGACCCCACTTCGTCAAGACACCAGTGAACACAAAGTTGAGCCCAGCAAGGCACGTCTCGGATCCGGAAGGCATCTCCGAACCTCCACCACCAAGTGGTGCCGGTTCACTGCGGCCGGCGTTTGCTCTCCAATCAAACTTCTTACTGGAGTCCTGCGGCGGTGGAGTTGGGGCTCGTATAGTTGGGATGCTGTCATAGATGGCTTGGATGTCCGCGCTCTCGCCTTCGTCGTCTTTCTTTGTCTTCTTTTTTGCCGGTGATTTGGCAGGTGCTGCTTTCTTCGCAGCCTTCTTTTTTGGCTTATCGTCCTCAGACTCTTCCTCTTCGTCAGGATCTGGTTCTGGCGATTTGCGTTTTCGTCCGGCTGTTGTCTTTTTGGGCTCGCTCTTGACCGCTCGCTCCTCTGGTTCTGGCTCTAAAAGGTCGTCTTCGTCAGCGAGATCCTTCATGTCGACATCCCGATCCGGCTCAAAGTCGTCCTCATCTTTGATCTTCTTCTGTTGTTTGGCGGGCTTCCCTGGTGTTCCTCTATGTGGAAGCTTGACTGGGAGATCGTCATCGCTGCCAGCTTCTTCGACGTAATCGTCCTTGCGCTTGCTCTTGTAATCGTCTCCAAAGATGTCGTCCGCATTGTCAAGGTCGTCGTCGTCGAACTCGTCTCCGTTGTCACGCTCGGCGTACGATGTCACAGGCTTCTTTGCTCGCCCTGAAGCCCTGCCGTTCGTCGCAGGTGTGGCTGTCTTTGGCGGTCGTCCGACTGCCTTTTTCGGTGTGGCATGAGGTGTCTCAACGAGCTTCTCGACAGCCTTCTTGACAGGCTCACTGCGCTTCGGCTTGTTCGATTTTGCGAAGAAGTCGGATGTGGTTGTCTCCTCGAGTTCGGGTGTGGGTTCACGCTTCACTTTCTTTGGTGCAGCTTTCTTTGGAGTGGCTTTCTTGGGCCTGGCAGCTGTTAGTATAAGTCTTTGACGTCACTGCACTCAAGGCGTTGTCGGACTTGACTTCCTCAACCTCCTCGTCATCGGACTCTTCTATAACGACACGACTTGCCCGGCCTTTCTTTGGTGCAGCCTTCTTTGCAGCAGGCTTCTGTAGATTATATCAGTCCAGCCATCTGATTTGGAGGTTGTGCTGATCGTCCAGCCTCGAAGACAGCGGCAGTTTGCGCCTCGAACCACAGGCGCCCTGCGGTCGAGATTGTGCCTTTGAAAGCAATTGCGCGTATCCTGCCAATCATGTGTCGTACATGAACGTACCTCTTCTTTCTTTTGGGAGCTCTCGCTGCCCTGGCTCGCCTTGGGCGGCCCACCGCCGAAGAAGCTTCGAATGTCGGCCGGCATCCTTATCGTACAATTTCACTACAGGAAGTTGTCGCAAGAGACAAAATAGAGTGCGTACGGTCGAACGAAGACAATGGGTGGGGTGGGCGTGGTTATAGCGTCGTCTGCTCTCGAGGCAGCATTGACGTGATGGACGCGCCTTCAACGCGAAGTCATTAGGCGACAGACGCGCCTTGCACTAGCGGCAGCCACACCTGCACGGCCACATCTTGGCGTGGCTGCCGCAACAGAACTTCGAGATGCAAGTGCGGACCTCCGTGACCGTACATTACCCATCATGCCGCCGCCCAGGATACAGCAAAGCCTGTTGGCTTCATTCAGCTCGCTGAGTTTGAGCGCCGCTCGTCCAAGACGTATGGCAGATTAATTGCGATACAGAGACCCAGGACTGACAGATGCAGCGGCCGTCCCAAGATGCCAATTCCTCACACCCGCCGTCAAGCCGACCACCGTACGATTCTTCTCGTCAACTCCCGCACATCAGAATTGGCTCGCGCCTAAAGCTGGAGAGTCGCGCAAGTCGCGAAAAGGTCGCTGCCGAGTGCCCACTGGTGGCTCCATGCGCGGCACTACAGTTGTCTGGGGCGACTACGGCCTGCGGATGCGCGATCACGACCGCCGAATTTCTGCACAACAGCTCAAGATTGCGGAAGACACAATCCGTAAGAGGCTCAGGGGTATGAAGTTCCGCATGTACATGCGCATTGCAGCCAACATTGGTGTGTACACGTCTGGAAACGACGTGCGTATGGGTAAGGGAAAGGGAAGCTTCGACAGGTGGACAGCGAGGGTGGCGGTGTCGAAGATCATCTTTGAGATCCAGGGCGATCTGCACGAGCAGGTCGTGAGGGATGCATTCAGATTGGCAGGCAACAAGCTTCCTGGTCAGTCCAGACAACGCGAAATCTGTGAGAGGAAACTCAGACTAACATTGGCAGGATTGTACGAGTTTGTCAAGAAGGGTGACCCGCCTGTGATGGGCCTTACGAAGCTTGCGAATGGCGTCACAGAAGAGGACCTCAAGCGGCCCAGAAAGTTGCTGCCTCTCGAGCAGACGGCGGCGAGGATCCCAGCTGCCGCGAGCCAGCCACCAGCACCTTTGTAAGCTTATGTGTAGAATCTTGTCCAGAATACGTTGTATTTATACCAGGCCAATGCATACAGATCAGGCGGTCTTCCGACAGTTGCATACGTATCAGTCTGTAGGGGCAGTGAGATAACGTGATTACTTTACAATGGAGAGGAAGATGAAAATAGTATGGAAATTGCTGCTATGGGGAGACGTAACTTATGACATAATCTACGACGGCATTATGAGCGCCACTCGCGATACTCTCTATGCGTTTTTACCTTTTTATTACCTCAGCCTCATGCTTCAAGCATCGATCCCGCATACAAGATTACACAATGGCAACGTTGATCCCACTCGTACGATCAATACAAACATTTGGCAGGCAAGCAACTCCTGCTCGCTCGAAGGACATGGGCTTCGGCCCCTGTGTGGCAGGGGACACCAGCAAAACATGATGCTCGTCCTGGTCCTTGGACGTGCAGATAATGACCGCCCTCACTTGCCCCTCCGCCCATTGCGTCTCACCATCGAAGTGGATGTCACACTCATCCAGATGCTCAACTGAAGCTGCGAGCTTGTACGCTATCGCCTGGATGGCGTTGCCCCTTGCTGTGCTGTTTGTGATAACAGTCGCGCTGCGCTGATACTGAGCATTGGGCAGAAGAAGGCTGTTTTTGGTGCCGTTGGCCTTGGTCGTCTCTGTATCGTTCCCAAATGGCAAGATAACCCCAGTGTTCCATTCCACTTCGCCGCCTTCAGGTCTGAGAAAGTCGATCGCACCTTCGAATGCCATCCAGGACCAAGTGGGAGGAAGCTCTTTCGTATGCTCACCAGGGAGTATGCGTTTCAGCGAGGCTCCATCGTCGGGTCGCCGCCACAGCAGACAGCGGCCCCAGAAACTCTCGAACACGCCATATCGACTTCGAGTCTTGAAGGCTTTTGTCAGACGCGCCATCAGACCCTCGATAGCGACTGATCGATCTTCCGGGTAAGAAAAGCCCAGTGATGAATACTGCTGAAACAAGCCTCTCCAAAGATGAATCTGTGTGCCTCGAGTGCTCTGCATCTGCACTGTCTTGCTAGGAAAGTCGGCGTCGCCCAAGAGGCCCGCCACATCGCTGCAGAAGTGTCAGTGGTGTACAAAATCAAAGTCTCAAGCACTTACTGCCTCAGCTTCCGCAGCGTCTCACATCTTATGCCATCTCCACACTCCCAGTACATCTGAGTCCCAGTGAAGAAGATTGTTCTCCTAGCCAGAGCGTGCTCCTGCAGCACCCATCCACGCTGATTAAGAGGGCTCTTTAGTACATCGCGGGTGAAGTCGTTTGTGACGACAGAGATGAATATCTCGCCCTTCCTCACCGAGAAGAGTGGGTTCTCCTCGATATCGCGCGCCCAGAATCCCGAAGTCGCACCTTGTGCACTGGCAGCAGCAATCACGCAATAGGCATTGCTAAATACAGTCTGCATGGAGCTGGCTTGCTCGGCAAAATCGCCGTCTGGCCCTTGGTTGATACAGATGCAATCAATCCACAAGTACTTGCAGCCGAGCGCTTTCGTAACGGCAATGGCGTCGTTGAAACTTGTGGGAATCTCCCTCTTGGGTATGTATTTCCTTCGCGAGGTGAGATTTGACTTGGTAGTCTTGGCTTCGTCCGGCATGGCACCCCATTTGTGAGAAAAGGCGATGTAGCGGATGGTCTCGGTGTCATCGAGATCCGTTGAGTCGACAATCTTCGCCCTGTTGTTCTTCACGTCTATTAGTCTCAGCGGTAATTGAGATCTGTCCCGGATGGGAGCACATGTGCTGTTGTGATTGCGGTCGCAATCTTCCAGCCAAGCTCTGGGCAGCTGCATGAACGGGTCGATCGCTGAAGCAACACGTGCTGGCTCGCAGAGACTTGGTGCGCCTACCGGGAGCCTATGGGTTTTACTGTCCGAGTCTGTTGCTTTATTAGACCCACCATCCTATCAGAGACTGAAAAAGCTCACCATTTGCGCAGCAAAGTCTTAGAATCTTCAACTCATTACCACCAGAATCCTGTGCAACGAAAGTATCCAGCACTTTTGTTAGACGAACTTCTGCTTGATCACCGAGCCTCGCTCTCTCTAACGACTTATCTAACAGCTCACATAGCATGCACGTATCTTGGTTCTCCTCAATATTTGACCTGGTGACGACCAGATCCTCAGATGCTAAATCTATGTTGCTGCAGTACGCACACAGATCGTCCGCATCAGGAGTCCCGTTCTGGTCAATCCATTTCTCTGCAAAGATATGGTCGTCAAGATACTGCCACTCATCTTTTATATCGTCTGTGTAAACCATTTCGAGAGCGATCCGAGTAGCTTGGCTAGTTGGCTGCCTACGGTGGGCAGTCGATGGGTCTTTGGTTGAGGGCCTCGCCGAAGAAGGTACCTGAAGCGAAGAAGGCTGATGAGTTGTCGACTGACCTTCTCTGGCCTCTCCATGGACTGGAGGTTGCGCATTGTATTCGTGAACTCCTCTGAACAGATACGCTTCATCCATGTCCGCCCTGCGCAGGATATCGTCAAGTTGTTCTCGTAAGTCCCTCGCGTTTGTCCGAAAACCAGGCGTATAGACCTCGGAATCAGGAGGCAAGTCCACTCGGAGGAGTCTGTATTTGACCAACTTTACCAGATCTGCGATGGCGTCACTGTACTTCAAACCATCCTGCAGAGCATGATCCATCCACGAAGACGCCGCATCGGTAACTTTATACCTGCTGGACCCAGTCCTAATCCAGTATGGCGTAGCTTTGATGCTGTCACTGTTGGTTGGGGTCTCGTTTTGGAAACTCTCGATGGCATTGTTCCCGTAGAACATCCACAAAATACCATCAAGCATGACACATCCGAGTGACCACATGTCGAATAAACGTGAGATTTTCCCCTGGGATACCTGGTTCAGATCCTGCGAGAGATCTGGCGGTTCGTACCAACGAGTACGGAACCGTTCTTTCTCGGTTGTCATTCTCCATTCTGTCCTCAGCAAGTGTTGTCGCGCTCTGCCTAGATCTGCCAGTTTCAGTATACCAAGCTGCGGATCTTCCGTTGACTCAGACGTCGTCTGTTGGCCGACATCGTCTTGGTGCTCGTAGGTAGATTGCTGGTCGACGGTGCTACGTTGGTTGTCAAGGCCCTGAAAGCTGTCTGCAGTTTGTCCACCATTGCCACCCTGGGATCGGTCGATCAGCATCTGAATGCCGTTATCCGAAGGGTCTGTGGTGGAGTCATGAGTCTTGAATCGAAGGATATTCTCGGGCTTAATATCGCCATGGCGCCAATTCTCGGTAAACGAGCCAGTGCGAGTAAGATGGCCCGGTTCTGGATCAGGAACGGTCAATCTTATGCTGTTGACTTTCGGTGTAGTAGGTCGAGTCGGTTCAGGATACTGTTGCAGTGTAGAACCTTCTTCACCTGTGACTTTCAAGTCGAAAATTGGCATAGACGACCGTGCATCTGAGTCTTGCGGAGGGCTTTGCGGCACTAGCATTTCCAGATCTTGAATGCTGGAGCGCCGAGAAGGAGGTTCTCCAAAGTGCATGCACTCTAATGCTTCGGTGAGTCCTCGAAATTGTTTGAGCAGTGCCCGGACCCGCCTGCGACTCCTATCGATATTGCCATCAAGCTGAGGCTCTGGATTGCTCTTCCAGTAACTGAGCAGATTACCACCATCTGCCCATTCAAGGATCAAATGGTAGGTGTTGTGTTTTGTATCCTTATTGACCAACTTGTAGGCCCCAATACCCCGGATGAGGTGCTCACTCCTTTCGTTCAGCTCATCGTGAGCCTTGGCTTCCCTGATCCATTCTTGCTCGATGTTATAATTTGGGATTTCATCCATCGGCTTTAGAGTTTTGTGCGCAACGACGACGGTACCACCACTACGTACAGGAAGCAAATTTTGATGTCGTGCGATCATGTTCCAACATGACACCTCGCTGAAGTTTCCTGAGCTAATGACCGTCGAGGTAAACCTGCCTCTCCATGGTAGCATTTGCTGGTGGTGAAAGCTGTATCGGAAGACGTCCTTGTCGAAGCTAGGCACCAGAAATTGCCAGCGTAGATGGGCGAAGTTGTTAAAGCTGGTCGGACTCCAGAACCCGGAATCTGGAAAGTAGTGTTGACAGTTGTTCTTTACCGCTTCGCAATTGCTTTCGCACATGACAAAGGTCTCTGAAGACAGTGTCTCGTCTGTGAAGCTTGTTCGCATGAAGGTTTGCATAGCCCTGATGCGGAACTCTGGTGGATACTCAAAAACCACATGAAGGGTTGCAAATGTTTTTCGAGCATTGTCGAGAATATATTGGGCGAGGTCGTTGTCGCCAATCGGATCGAGAGCTCCTCTGATAGTGTCAAGGTCGAGCAGCATGTTGAGCTCTTCTTCGGGGACGTATAAACGCTCCCTGTCTAGTCCGATAGGATTTTGTTTCAGAAGCCTATTGATTTTATTGATCGAAGAGACTGCCTCCGTGATCGGGGCATCACTCTCGACCACCCCTGATCCCTCGCCGCGGAATGGTTGCATGGGAGAAGCTGTGCTAGCAGTCCTAGGTCGTACGGTCATCGTACTTTTGGGTGCGCCTGTCGTGTCATGAGGACTGAGAGACATTGGATAGATTGAGTATTGAACGGTAGATAGCTCTGAATAAGATGGGTCTTGACTTGGGCAGAATGGAAAGCGAAAATGCAGTGTTGGACAGGTTCTGGACTCTGGAGCATGTTTAAGCGTCGCGGTGCCCTTCTTAATATAAGGCTGACATCTTGTCTGCGGAGGACCGTGTGATTGCAGTGAGCCATGTGTGCTTGCAGGGATCTTCTGCACGTTATCCTGCACGCAGGATGCGTGCATACCATCCGGTCAATAGCTGACAGGTTGGCATCGCTCTTCCAACTCGGCTGGCAGCCGTTACCCGCACCGATCAAGAGCTCAAACTGGGGCGGCGTTTCGAGCATCGTGTTGGGGGCCAGGTTCAACAAATCAAGTACACGACGAACTTGCGGGTGGCTTCAGGCTTGCCTAGTAGTCCTAGCTGCGAGGGGAGCGCTCGTCTCGTATGACGCCTCCTGGAGGGTAGGGCACAGTGTGATCTTGCAGCAGCTCGCGTGCGATGATCGACCCACTGCACTCAGTGGTCGGCAGAGTCCGTACGCAGGGGAGATTAGCGCCAAGTAAGATGGTGTCGGTCCAGCCCATGCATGCGTGCAAGGATCTGGCATAGCACTTCTACCGCTCAGCCTCGTCTGATAGTTGATGAAAAGCAACAGTCACCAGACTCAAGCCAGCGTGCGCTCGAAGAGAGGCGAGTCCAGTAAATACCATGGTGACAGAATCCGCTTTCCCAATGTCAGTCAATGCCTCTGAGTATACAGGAGGACTCGTGGTGGCGCACTGGAGAGAAACGCTAAGCATATCTTTGGTGAAGGCGATCAGCCGCCTCACGGCCCCACACCATGACGCACAGACATGGCGCACGAGTCCTTCACCACACACGAGCTGCAAGGTGAACCGTTAATTTCGTCTGATATCCTGCTTCTACCATGATGAACTTTGCGTCATCGTCTCAAGAAGCGGACTTGATCCTCGCACCCATGCGTCCTCCTACCGCGTTCTTGGCTGCCCCTGTGCTCTTGGAAATCGCTGATCCAACCTGGGAAGTAAGTCTTCGTTGGAATTTGAAACAAGGCCTACACCAATCAAAGAGTAGTACCCATCTTGATAATTGAGGCTCTGCCCGTGCGCGCCTGTTGGGACTGCCAGTTGTGTACACTACGAAGGAGCTCGTTTTTTATGAGGAATCACTCACAAGAACACCGCAACAAGCCTCCTACTTGTGCTTGTAGGCTTTAACACAACTACGCGTTTATTAAATTAAAATTCTGTAATAATGTAGAGGGAAGATTTCTCTATCTATATAGATATTTTCTTGTAAATTTATGCAAAGGTGTTGTTACTATAGCGTGTGGAATAGAGAGAGTTTAGTTGATGTTCTGGCTAGTGATTCCTCATAAAAAATGAGCACCTTCGTATCACTGCACTGGCCAAGAGACGCTGCTTTTGCCGAATACCACAGTCCTACTGTTGCTTACCTATCAGCTACCTGTGTGACCAGGAACCATGGTATGAATTCTTCAACCTGACCAAGAATTCTTTTACCTCTGCTCAGAATAAATTCCGAAAACGCCTTCACGCTATCAAAAATCCATTCCACTGCACCAGCGCGCGCTCGCGTGTATCAGTTTGAATCCTAAATGAATTTATTGCACGCTATGCCATGTACCCAACTGTCCGTCCCACTCTGACCTACACCTTATACAGCGTATCCAAAAACCCCTTCGCCAAATCCACAACCACGCTCTTATTCGGCAAGCTCCCCGCAACCCCATACAACGCCGCCGCATCCCCCTTAACCGCACCCTTCTTCCCCTTCCCCTCCGCAACACGCTTCCTCTCCTGCTCCTTGACATCCTCCACTACATCCACCAGATCCGCAATCAACTTATCCGCGACCGCAACGATAGGCAGCGTGACGGCTACGTGGATCGCGGGGGGGTTCTGCAGGGCGTTTAAATGCCAGCCCTTGTGCGACATGCCGTCCGCGACGTCGTAGATGTCGAGGGTGTGGGATAGGAACGCGACGACGCTGACCAGCGGACGGCCAATGATGGATAGATCTGTGTTGAGCTCGCTGCGCTCGCGGATAGCAGATTCGATTTTCTTCATCCCGCCGACGATCTTGTGGCACGCGTCGATGTATCCGCTCTCGCCCTGCGCGACGAGCGAGGCCCAGCACCCTGCGATCAGCGCGCCGGGCCGCGAGCCCGCGATGGAAGGGGAGGCGTAGACGCCGCCGGACCAGTCGGGGGAGATGAAGTATTGGTGTTTGCGGAGGGAGTCGGAGCGGTAGAGGACGGTGCTGTTGCCTTTGGGGGCGAAGCCGTATTTGTGGGTGTCGCAGGATATGCTGGTTACGCCCTTGAGGCGGAAGTCGAAGGGCTCGAAGTCGAAGCCGGCTTTTGGGAGGAGGGGGATGATGAAGGAGCCGAGACAGCAGTCTACGTGGAGGGGGAGACGCTTTTTGTGGGCGAGTTTGCTGAGGGCGGTGATGTCGTCGATGATGCCGTGGGGGAAGTTTGGTGCGGAGCCGACGAGGAGGACGGTGTTCGGGTTGATTAGTCGTGACACGGAGGGGAGGTGCACTTTGTAGCTTGGCGCAGGGCATTTGACGAGGTGCATTTTGATCTTGAAGTACTCACATGCCTTGCGGAAGGCGGTGTGTGCGGTTTCCGGGAGGATCATCTCGGGGGCTGTCACGCCGCGCTCGGCGTGAGCTTTGTTGCGCGCGGACAGACAGGCCATGAGGATGGACTCTGTGCCGCCGCTGGTGGTGACGCCGCACGCGCCTTCGGGGGCGCTGAAGAGCGACAGCACCATGGCGACGATCTCGGCCTCCATCTTGCGCACGCCGGGGAAGACGTCGGGGTGGATGGGGTTGGCGACGGTGAACTTGCCAAAGGCCTCGGTCTGGAGTCGGATCAGGTCCTCGCCGCCGTGATAGACGGCACCGCTGACGCGCCCGTCCTCCCAGCGCGTGTGCTCCATGTCGGCCAGCTCGCCCAGCTTCCTGCGCACCGCTTCCCCACTCCATCCTTGGCTCGGCAGCGTCGTGATGCGCTCGATGCCGGGGCCGCTGGGGACGAGCTTGCGCTCGAGCTTGAGCAGCGACTCGGAGACCTGCGTCTGGACCTTTGTGCGCACGCCGGGCAGGCGCAGGAACACGCCGTAGAGGTAGCGTCGGACGGCGATGTAGAGGTCGGAGAGCGAGCCGAAGATGCCGCGGCCCTTGAGCTGGTAGAAGAGGATGCGCGTCCAGCGCACGAGGAAGAGAACGAAGACAATGTTGCGCAGCCTGTGCCGTCGTCAGCAATGCGTCTACCGTGGGACAGCCGCCGCCGCCTACACTTCGAGGTTCAGCGCCGCGAGCTGGCCCTTGGGCGTCGCTCGGTGCGCATTGAACGTGTCGCGCAGACTGACGGGCAGTCGACTAGAGCCAGGCATCCTTATTCACGGATATCGACAAGGCCCCGGGGGTTTAGTCCGCTATCTATACGGCGTGGGTGACAGCTGTCATGGCAGGCGAATCGCCGTGGCTGCATCGTCGCCCGCTGCACCCTCGTCACATGTCCCGGTCGTCACTCGGGCTCGGGAGCCGACGCCCTTCCGAGACCCCACTTGCAACGGCTTCTAGTGCTTCTGGAAGCTCAGCCACGCCTCTTCGCCCAGCCCTGCGAGCCTTGCACATGCACATGCACATATCAAGTCGACTTTTTCATCTATCGTGACTGCCGTGAATCTACAGATGCTCGACGCACCTGTGTTCACGCTTGCCGCAGCGGCAACAACTATGAAGTTGTAAATTCAAGAATTAGTCCGGCACACTGTACACACTCCGGGGCCACTCTTCAGGGCTAGTGCAGTTTGAGAAGGTGAAATCGGCCACATTATATTCAATTGCATGTATAGCGTCGCTTGGAGCGTGCCTTGACTTTTCAATCACTCGATGCTGTAGTCTCTGGCCAAACCACATCTTCAATTCAAGCTGGAGGTGGGTAGACTTATATCGAGTGGCAATGGTAGGTACACTCGTGTCAAAGACAACTCGATTCGTAACAGCTCTTTGCCTCGACATCACTATCCAACCCCCTCTCCTCCCCATCCTCTCTCACACACCTAATCCGACAAGTCAATAACCACACGCCCCTTTAACTGTTGCCTATCCATCTCCTCAAACACACTCGTCAGCTTATCCAACTTCTCCACCCGAAAATGCGTCTTCACAATCCCCCTCGCCGCAAACTCAACCGCCTCAATCGCCTCCTTCCTCGTCCCCACCGCACTCCCCACAATCTGCAACGCCTTGCCCACCATAACCCCCGCAGTCGCGCTCGCAATGGGCTTCATATCGCCCTCGGGAATCCCCACGCACACCACGCGTCCGCCGAACCGCAGCAAGTTGACAGACTCGTCGTATGCGCCCTGGTGCGCCGTGCACACGACGACGGCGTGGGCGCCGTGGCCGCCGGTGAGGCTTTTGACTGCGTCGGCGAGCGAGGAGGTGCCGTCGACGGGGATGAAGTGCTCGGCGCCTGAGTCGAGGACGAGGGCTTTCTTCGACGAGTGGTCGATGCCGATGACGCGGTGGCCGATGCCGCGGGCTGAGTATTGGACCTGTGGTTGTGTCAGTCTTTGAACGTGGCAGATGGATGCAGGGGGGGGGGGGGGGGGGCGGTACGTACTGCGAGGTGGCCCAGGCCACCGCCGGCGCCCATAATCACGACAAAGTTCCCAGACTCGGCGTTCGTCTTGCGCAGCGCAGAGTACACCGTCACGCCGGCACACAGCAGCGGTGCAGCCGCCGCCGAATCAAGACCATCAGGAATAGGCGTGACGTAGTTCGCAGGACCGAGCACATACTGCTGGAACGTGCCTGGGGTGTAGTACCCCGAGACTTTCTGCGCTGGTCAGCAACTCCTCTTCCTTCGACGCCTACGGACACACTCACGCCATTGAAGCAGTTAGCGTCCATGCCCGCCCGGCACGCCTCGCACGCCTCGCAAATCCCCGACATCCACTTGATCCCCACGCGATCCCCGACCTTGACAGCAGAGGAGTCCGTTCCGGGGCCCGTCTTGACGATCTTGCCGACGCCCTCGTGCCCGCCGACTTGCCCGGCTTGTGTGGGGAACGGCAGGGTCTTCCATGCGTTGAGCATGACGCCCATGTCGGAGTGGCAGACGCCCGAGTGCGTCCTGGCTGGGTGGTCAGCATGCTCCTCTCAGAAAGGTTCGAAGTAGGAGGGCTCAGTGTGCAATGAGAAGTCAAGACGTCATGGGTATACGCACAGGTTAATCAGGACCTCTCCCGGCCCCGGTTCAGGAACATCGAGTTCCTCAATCTTGGTCGATATCGAGCCCGGCTTGTCGTAGACAGCGGCCTTGTGTTTCTTCGGGATTTGGATATCGCCCATTATGCGTTCTCGGTGTCGTAATATAGTTATATAGAGTCTGTGCAGGCAACAGCAAGCAGGAAGAAGCAGGTAAGAAGCTCACGCAGCAGCACGCAGCTTAATATTACCCCTCAATCCCCCATCTGATTAGTATTAGGTGTGAGACTACAGAACCACTACCCCACAACTCCATCTCCAAATTGCGTCCGAACAGCAACGGCGGGATGGTTTGGAAGAGTCAGCATGTCGGCTACTCCAAAAGATGGCTTGCTCGCAGTCGTTTCCTGAGCCATGAGTGGACGTTTGCGGACAGCCTCGGTCGCGGTAGCTATGATAGCTACCCCGCAATGCGTCAATGAATGTGGGGCTGAGAGCTAGCGAGTAGTGCAGTCGTAGTAACAGTAATTAGAGCTGAGCCCGGCACGCCCGGAACACCAAGGCGTCCGTGTTCCGCATGCGGCAGCCACTCAGCGCTGACTCGCCAGTCGCGACAACGTCAATCAAGACATGCAGAGAGTAGGACGAAAAGAAAGTATGTAAGTTAACTGCTATGTTCGATGGATATAGATAGCTATGATACACCCACTTGCGATCCAAGCACCGTTCCCGTTATAGATCTCCCCTGAGCTGCTGTCAAAGCGCCAGCTCCATGCACCGTGGTGCGGTATCATATAGTACAGTCATTCGCATATGCGCGTTCATTAAAAAAGGAAGAAGAAAGTAACGCAGTAACGCCCGGAAATGGTGGCTCTGACGCATACTGTAGCGTGTAAACAGGCTTGAAGCCTCAGGTGTGCTGTACTTATGCACCCTGATTTGTGATGAAGGGGCTGGCGAGCAACTCGTCAGCGCTAGGCCGCTTCTCGTGGTCAATGAGGAATGTCTGCGATAAAAAGGCGCGGGCGTCGTCGCCGGCATTGTCTGGGATGGTGGGGCTTGCATCGCCGCTGCCACCGATCTTGAAGATAGCCTGGAGCTGGGTCAAGGTTGGGTGAGGATGGCTACCAGAGAACATCTCCACGATGAGGCAACCCAGCGACCAAATGTCAGCCTTACGAGTATATGCTGTCTGGCGAACGACCTCTGGTGCCATCCAGAAGACTGATCCTTGGAGCGATACACGCTGGGCTCCCTTCTTACTACCGCCGAGGGTAGATTGCTCAATACGTTTTGAGATACCGAAATCGGAAATCTTGACAGAGCCCTTGTTGTCGACGAGGATGTTCGCACCCTTGATGTCGCGGTGGATAATGTCTCTCGAGTGGAGGTATGAAAGACCAGTAAGTATCTGGCGGACGAAGTTCTGGATGAGAGACTCGCCCAGTGGTCCGTAGTTGACCAGCATGGTTGCGACGGATCCACCAGGAACATACTCGAGGAAAATGTTGAGATGGCTCTCGTCAGAATTGGAACCGAGGTATTGCACAATGTTCTTGTGCTTCAGCTCGCGGAGAAGGCCAATCTCATGCTTCAGGGCCTCGACCATATTCGTCTTCTTCTGATCCATCTGCGCTGTGCCTGCTGCAGAAGGAAGCTCGACTTGCTTGACAGCCATAAGCTCACCAGTAACAGCATGCAGCGCAAGGTAGACACTACCGAAGGATCCCTGTCCGATGAGTGCTCCCTTCATGTACTTGACGTTCTCCCAAGAATCTTGTTCGAGGTACTCGGTAAGCTCATCATCATACTCTTCGCCATCCTCTGCGATAGCTTCGGAGAGACGCTTGTTGAGTGAGTCGCCGTTTTCTGTGTTCTCTGTACTGCTGCCTGCGAGGCTGCTGCCACCGTCATCGAAGTATGACTGCAGGGTTGTGGTGCCCTCTGGATCTGTCACCGCAAGAGTGTCTGATCCGCTGCCGTCACCAAACGACACATACGACTTCCGGTTAGGCTCAAGCGGCGATTCTTCGTCGAGTGGCTCTAGCACTGACGACGCCATCGAATCGCGGTAGCCATGCTGCGAGGGCAAGCCAAGTCTCATGACCGAGAGGGGTCTAAGAGGGCGGGCTTGGTTGCCGCCTTGCAACCAGCTGTCAGCAATGGATGGCAGAGGTGGTGCATCCTTCAGACTGGAAGCAACGCTGAAATTCGAGGCCATGGAGAGGCGAGAGGCAGCTTTGCTCAGACGACGAGAGCGACGCACAGACATACGAACCGTCTTGTCGATCTCGTCTTTCTGGACATCTGGGAAATATGATGTCAGGTCGGAGGTAATGAGCTCACTGGGTGGGCGAGCACCGTAGAACTGCTTGAGCTTGCGGGCGCGGGCATGGTAGACCGGAGAACGCATGGAACTCTCGGGTCCCTCCAAATTCTGTGCGGTCGAGTTGATGTGCCTCTCACGCTCTCGTGCTGAGGCAGGTGAAAGGGGATAGCTGACGGCTGCGAGAGACTCTCCTGTCAGCTTCTCGATCTTGAGCTGACTCCTGTTGGTGGCGGGTACGTAGATGTTGGGCCCTTGAGAGTGTGCGGCGTTCTGTTGTGCGAAGATACTGGCAGCGGCGGCGAGCTGCTCCTCACTGGGCTCTCCTGCGTGCACTTTGCGCAGGATCAGTCGACCGCGCTCGTGGCGATTCGAGTCTTTCACGAGTCTGAAAACCTCGATATCGCTCAAGCGCTCGGCGAGTGAAGGGTCTGGCTCGGCGCTGTTCAGGATGTAGAAGCAGTAGTTCTTCACATGCGCTTCGTTTAGCGTGCCCTTTCTCAATGTCTTCAGCATGACCTCCTCAGCCGTCTTACATCCCTCGATGTTGATAACTGATGTCCGGCCGCCATCGTAGATAACCCGAATGAAAGCCTTGTCCTGAGGAAGGATCATGCTGTTGGTCGCGCTGTCGATAGAGGGGCTGGCACGGACATGGTTGGCGAATCGGGCGGTCTGGGGAGTCTCTGTGGGTGTGGTCCGTTGGTTTGGCGCATAGCGTGCGCTGGGGGGATGCGCGTAAGCGGTCTTGCCGGGCTCCTTGGGGCTGTTGAGACCTCCTTGACGCTGGACGCGGAGGCCGCGGTTCTCTTGGTCGACGAGAGGCGAGGTGGGCCGTGATGGAGACTTTGTGCCATATGCATAGCTCATCTCTGCGGTCGTAATCTGCCTTGACATACGTTTCTCGCTCCGTGAGCTAGCCTGGGCAGCCCGTGTCGCCGAGTGCAAGGGCCGTGGCGATCCAGACGATGGTGTGTATGAAGACTGGTCGAGAGTAGCGAGCGACTGCCGGTTCGATATCCGTCGTGAGCCCTTCTTAAACTCCTTGTTGCGCAGCTGCTTCGCCTGCGAGCCGATGCGGACGCGGTCGCCGACCTTTTTGATGCCCATATCTCTCAGATGTGTCTGATCCATTTCCATGAGGTTCTCGCCGTTGATGTTGTTTTCTGTGCAAATCAGTGTCTGTTGCATGCTGCTATTGGTGCCTCACATACTCCTGAACAGCTCGATGTACTGAGCACAGTTGATGCTTTTCAGCCAATCAACTACCCTGTCTTCGTCCCAGTTCCTGTAGGAGTCAGCGCTGTTATCACCTGTCGAGTCTGGAGAGCAGCGTACCGGACGGCATCAGGGGCATCGTAGATTTCCGAGAACTCGGACTCTGTGGGCGACTCAAACATGGTCTGATCTGCCCGCGCAGCTGAGGTGTGGCTGCGGTAGTTGTTCATGGTGGCGTTGTACTGGGAGGTCGCCTGCGAGGGGCCTCCACCGAGCGACGGCGTAGGGTAAGGAGACTTTGCAGCAAGCATGGCCATGTCTAATACCCGGAAGCGGCCGGGCTGGTGAATAGAAGGTGAATTATGGAATTGGAGATCGGTCGTCGATGTTGACTATTGTATGCACATCATGTACGTGACGTCGCGCGGTGTTGGGTCGACGTGAGGTCGTCAGGGTCCTCGAGGGTCTGATGGGCTGGCTGTATTCGAGGCTGCAGTAGCCACAGTAGTGTGCACCGTAGCCTTTGCCCACAATAGCAGTGGCGTCACTGTGGCTATTGACGTGCAGGCAGCGATGCGGCGTCGGTGTCGGTGTCGAGGTCGAGATGAAGGGCGCTGGCTGCTGGCTTATGAGGGGCGCTCGTCGTGCAGCTGCAGGGCTCGTCTTGGACGTCCACGGGCCTTTGATCGCTATGTCTCGAGCACGGGGGCCGGCGTGGGGTTTCAGCAGCCTTTATTGCAGCACCTGCCCGCCCGGAATGCTGTGGCGAAGGAGAGGAGAGTCAGCAACAAGACAGCGGTCTCGCTGACAAGACAGGCGACTGCTGCACTGAAGAGAAGCGGATGCCTGCGCGCCGTGGGCGAGTGCGCTACTCACGCTTTGAAACAACTTGAAACGCGCGAAGTTCGGACCCTGCACGCTGCACGCGCACTCGCCGTCCTGCTCCGCGTCCACCCCCAGCCGTGGAGGCATTATGCGCTCACCCATGCAATATCCTGATCCGGCATCAGTCGACGACGTATGATTGCGATGCGCGCCGCAGTTGCGTGAAGGAGAATGTCTCAGCTGTGAATAGAGTATCAATACAGCGTTGCTGTGCCGCCTTCTCCAGCGGCAACCATCCATCGCTGCTGTGCTGCGGCTTCAGGCCCGCCACGTCAGCGCCTCTGGCGTTATGTCTCAAGCTGCAGGCAGCCGGCAGCAGAGCCTCAGCTGTGGCACGCCCTCTGCGCTCATTTGTCTATACAGTAGCCGCCGTTGTCATCACAAGGCTGCCTTTGTACGGCTGTGACAGCTACAAGATCCTGCCAGTCCCCTCATTGAAGGTCACGATTTGACCGTGCTGAAACCTCAGATCCTGGGGGCGCAGTGCTGCGACAAGCATCTGCCGGTAAGGAGCTCGTTCCTCGAAACAAAAGACGTGCAAACAAAGTGGGACTGCACCGTCATCGCCCACTGCTCACACACTGTCTGCGCGTCCACGGTGTAATCATAGCACTGCTGGCCGTGCTTACGAACAAACACACTTTAAGACAGACTTTGGCTGCCTCCAAACCAAGGTGTAGAGTCCAAAGTCCAAAGTCTTGATGTCGTTTTCTGCTGACTACGCCGATCCTGGCAACGACCAGGCAAGACCATTCTGGATAAGGTTGGAAACAGGACTGGAGGCATGCTTCTTGCTGGCAATGACGCAACAACGCTCCTTCAGAAGCAGCAGTGATCGTTCGTCGAGCTGCATCACTAGAACAACGCACATGCGAACTGTTGCTCGTGCCCAGCCAGAAACCCGGACCCTAATTGTGTCCAACTGACAGCTAATTGCATCGACTGGTCGTTGCTCGCGAACCGCCTGCCGTCTCCAGGAAGTCAGACGTCACATCAGGCGCCAAAAGGCTGAGCCTGCCGTCTCTGCGACAGCCTCCACGTTATCTCAAAACCCACACAGCACTGCGACCTTCGCACCAACCTAATTTCGATTTTACGTGCATGGGAGTTTCCAATCTGCATCGGCGCTCAACTGTCGCGCTCCACACCGCTATACGTTTGACAAGACCGCTAGAGCCTACTACATCGCACTAGCCTGTCTCATTGGCCGGTAGCATTCGACGCAATGGATTACGACAGATACCGCGACACATCTTACAATGACTATGATCCGTCTCGTGATCTCCGAGCATATGGATCCTCGTACAATCACGACACACCACATCATGCCCCGCTCCGTGGGAGGTCACGGTCGTCGTCCAACGCTCGTTCAGATGGGTTGCCCCAGCCTGTGCAGCAGCCGCTCAAGAGCGCAATAGGAAACGCTTTCGATCAATCGGATGCCGCCAGGACTGTCGATCCCGACTTGATTGCTCAGATAGCAGCTGAGGTAAAGAAATCAGTGCTTGATGAGATCAAACAGAGCGGGCTTCCCGGTGCATCGCCAGCTCAGCCTGGTCCTGCACCGCCACAACAACACACTCCACCCTCGCCTGACTCTACGGGCGCATCGTTCCCCGCAAGGAACGTATATACGCCGCCATCGCCATTCTATCCAGATAACTCTGGCCAGCACCCGCCTACGCACGAACCGCCGATCCGCGAGTCGACTTTTGACGGAAGCACTGACAACCTCCCAACCTCGCGACACAGCTCGACCGCTCCTATCGATATTCCACACAGCGATCGAGTACCTGAGCGGCCGGCTCCCGCGGCAAGAATGGCGACCGAGGATTTCACACCTATCGAGAAGCAGTGGCAGCGTCTGTTCAGTCCAGAGGAACAACCACTGCCTCGTCTTGGAGAGTTCCTCCGTGGTCTGGCAATGCATCTGGTATGCAGCGCGAGCCAGACTCACCGTGTGTAGGGCTGACAAAAACTGCAGATCGAAGACTACGAACCAAAGAAGAGTCTCGTCATCTCGCCTGCTAAGATGCAGAAGTTTTACGAGGATGTGAAGGTACCGGATGAGATCTACCCTTGGCGAAGTGAGTGACTTCCTCGATTGCGTCACAACAATGAATGTCTCTGACGTGTACAAGCCATTTTTGGAGAGCTATCCTACGCTGCACTGGGCAGGGTATATCAAAGCATGCGTTGTCAACACCACCTTATCCAGGAGCACCCAGCAGAGGCGCCTTTCGTACCTGCACTGACACCACAAGGCTTCCAGGAGTGGATGACTGCTATGATACAAGCCTATCCAGACACTGAATATGAGAGGATATCGAGAGCGGTACTCGACATGCCCATCAGCAACGCAGACGACGTGAAGGAAAGGTTCCCCAAGACCATTCCGCGTCGCATGTTCCCAAGGGCGGAGAACGTGCAAGCCCAACAGATGTGTGCAGCTGGTCTATCTGCTGAAGGTGCTGGTCCCCTCCGCAAAGCACCAAGCTTCCCACCTCCGCCACCCAAAGTAGATACTAGTGCCGCCGGTCCCGGCCTAGAGCGCGAGCGCAGTCCCTACGGTGGGAGGCCTGATGTCAAGAACTCCGATTCGGAGGGCGAACACGATACTGGTTTTGTGCCTATTGAGCGACAGAGAAAGCCCTATTCAGCAACACCGAGCAGTGGAAAGCTGTACGATGATCTCTCACAGAGCACCCACTCTGACACTACACCTGCACCGTCCGCGCGCAGACGTGCAGGATCGACAGCTGCTCAGAGCCAATGGGCACCGCCACCCACCGACACTCACGATCAGCAGCCGCGATCTAGCACTCGTCGAACAAGAAGTCCCAGCTTCCCCAAATACGGCACGTACTCGGATGGAACAATTAACGATATCCCTGCAAGTTACTACTCGTCCAACCTTCACAATATCCAAGACGATGGACGTCGGCGCAGCAAGGACGAGGAAGCGAGAAGAAGTCGTCACAGGCGTGGCACCGTTAGCACGGACAGCAGCTCTTACGATCCGCCGCCGCGGTCATCAACGTACGACGACTACAAGGGCCGCAATGGTTCCAGTGGTTACGAGGACCGAGGCTACGAGCGCCGCTACTGAGGGCCGGCCATACTGTCTTTTGCGGCATGTCCGTCCTGACGAGAACGAACTCACGAATTACGTTACAATACTTTCACACCCAGTCTGCCGTTCTCATTGGAGTTGCATACCCTTGTACTTGCTGAATACCCTTCCTTCGTTGTCTATTGGAAGATTGAGTCTTTGACTTTTGTAGATGGTGAACGATTCTGGAGACCCTCCGCATGTAGATATAAACAGACACTTCGTTGCTATGGCGGGTCTTTTGCTGCTTGCGCTTATTCTTGCTAAGGGTCAGTCTTATTTCGTGCTGTCTCGCTAATGGATATGCACAGAAGGCGTCACTAGTGTCGCGGTTCTTAGCATGCGATCAATGCCAGCGTATTCAGATGCGACCATAGCCCATCCTGGCTTTTCTCGTGAAGCTGGATATGTGAAGGAACTGCAACGCGTAGTGTAATCGGTGGCGCAAACATTGGCGTAGGGCCACGTCTATGAAATTGTAGGTGAACGCTTTGTTCCTTAAGAGAAATGCAACAACATCAGTCACGGAGCGCATCTCATATCATGGAAATATTAAGAATCAGTGTATGGGAGTTTCATTCAGACTATCGCATGTGAATATTGGGAAAGCCAGCGTTGCGCCAAACAGCTTAGGTGTCAAGCTGTCAACCACGATGTCTGAGTCGCCCAGACTACCACTTGTTCGATAATCGTTTTCTCCAGATATACCGTACCACCAATGAGTTTCAAGCCCTCCGGTTGGTGCAAGTTAGAGGGGAGACCCTCGTTGTAGACGTTCAAGCCCACCTCTCGCTCAAGGTCTTCAGGAGAACTGCTTTAGCACCCTTGAGCTTGGCGAGCTCGGCTGCGAGGACCTGTCCGCTCATGCTGAGGCACTGGTTGGCCTGTTGCAGAAAAACGTTCTGTACAGTGAGGGCGTTGTTGGCCTGCTGAGAAGACGAGATCTGGGCAAGTGCAGCGTCACGCTCCTGCTTTTAAGTCGCTGGCCTACTCCAGAGCGGCCTCCTTCTCAGCCTCGAGAGCATCCCAGCGATCACTGTAAGCCTTCTCGATACCTTCAAGCTTCTTTAGTTCTACCTTAAGCTTGTTGAACTCGGTCTGTAGCATCTTGACCTGCTTCTCGGCGTTGCGCGCTTCGTTTTCCAGGTTTCTCTCGCTGAGTGTACCTCCGCATCGCTTCTGGAGTGGGAGGTAACTCTAAAGTGTTGATCTTGTTGATAGCAGCAATTTTCTTCTCGGGTATGTTTTTGGGGCCAGGACAGATTTGTTATGGGGGTACCCAACCGATAGTTTGGGAGCAACGGAAGGTACAAGCGGACTGCGATGGAACAACATGGAACCAGAGAGTAGCCAATGCACGTTTTCAACCCCATCTACTGTTGAAAGACACGATCGGCTCTGCCTTACAGGGTGTGCCTGAAGGCTGCGATCGCGCCTAGAAGATGACTACTCGACGGAGTGAGTCGCAACAAACCATTGGTCAATCTGCATTCTCTACGGCTGCTAAGAAGGTACTCGCAGCATGACTGAGTACTCATCAAACTATCTGAGTACCTCTATGATGTTCTCTCCATCCTCCTCCGTTCCAATAATACCCTTCAAGTACTTTGGACATGGGGTCTCTAATAGCATTTTCCGTTCACCCCTACGCCTAACTTTCCCGTCCTCAGGCAATCTCTATAACTCCAGAATAATATCCCCGCCCTCAGTATCTCTTTCCATAAATCTAATTGTTGCGTCCACTTCTTCGGAGAAATTTCTTGCGTTTTTTTCTCGTGCAATAAGCCATGATGCACCTGTACAACGTGGCGGCTCCTGAGAGCGTATGCGCTTTTGTGGTACAAAGTCATCCCTTGTGTTATACAAGGAGCTATTCAGTGTTCCGTGAAGATTTGAGGGCTCTTGCTGAATCAAGACTGTGGACAGCCAATCTGCTCGTGAGATCTCCTGGATCTCTGACTCGGCTATTGTGCGAGGATCAATATTCGATCGCGAAAGCTTTGTCTGCTCCATTTTTGTGCCATGCTAATCATTAGTACATGTATCCAAGCAGATTATGACTGTTGGTACCTACCAGCTCTGGAACTTCATTTCGGTCTCCACTGCTGAAATCGTTGAAAGTCATCTTGTGCAAGTTCGACGCCTGGAGCACCGCGGACGCTTTCTCTGGCATGACACTATGGACCTGTCATGTCTCAATATGTTGTCTCAATATAGAGGGTAGATCTCGAAGTCTGCAATATTTGCACTATCAAAGCATGCTGATTCACTATAGTTGGTGCTTTCATAGTTGCTTCGAGACACAGGAGTAGTTGGATCCATAATTGTAAATTAGAAATTGTGTGTGATTGTCGTATGTTTTTGTGCAGAACCCCGATCGCGGAGAAGAGAGCTTTTTAAAGTAATTGCTTGGGGATCCCAAGAAATGTTCGTAGTGTAACCATGGTTCGCATTTACCTGCTATATTGTCCGCCTGTCTGGTAAGACTTGGAGGGACCCTGTCCCACCTATCTTACAGGCATGTGGGTTCCTGCGCCGCATTGGAAAGCTAAATGGCGCAAAACATGTCTGGTGTATTATTTTGTAGAGTCAATAGATATCGCTTGCGAAAGTATCCCACCGGTGTTCTCGTCGCTCGACTAGGCCCAAACCCCCATCCATCAATAAGCTCGTTGTCTCGGAAGTTTCCAGCTGATCACATCTCTGTGCTCTTGTTCTCAACATATGAATAATATCTTAAGAACTTCTGTATGGGATATATCTTAGTAAGTTCTTCAACTGGGAACTCAGGTCCTCATTCTCTCCCCTTTGTTTTTCGTACTGCGCCTGCAGACCATTGATGAGTGCCAACAACGTTGTCATATCTTCTGCCACACCCTTCTTACACTTGTCTAAATCTGAGAACAAGCTGTTTGCCCATGAATTCAGCCGCGAGGGAAGATCATTCAAGTTGTACATCTCCTTAGCAGTAATGAGCTTGTTGACTCGTGCCTCTAGTGATGCAAACCGCTCCTCAGTCATAGTACTTTTGCGTACGTGGCTGATTGATTCTCCGTCTTCTGGGCCCCTGAATGCTCGCATTGGGTTCTGTGCCTCCGTAACTCTTGGGCTGCCTGTCCGGTAAAGGTCACTATGGAGGTCAAAGTTGTGGTCGATGCGTTTTTGAAGTTGCCCCTTCATGGAGTCGAAAAGCATCTTCATGGCCTCAGATTGGTCACAATGCTTCGCTTCGCAGTCGTTGATGTGATCTGCCTGTTGACGCTTGAGTATATCAACGTCGATTGACGTCAGCTTGGCGATGTCGCGGCAGTCTAGCAATGTATCGACCCGAGAAGCAAGCTGATTTAGGTGGCTTAAATTGTGGCGACGTCCGCACACTGATCTTTAGACTCCGGCGGAGCAGAACCTTCGAGCTTTTTTAGGCGCTGGATGATTCGGTACAAGCCTGTAGCATGAACCGGGTCATGAGGGCTGCCTATGCGCACTGTGGGCAGATCCTCAACGGGCTCTACTTGCGCAACCTCTCTAGCGGCAAATCTTGACTTCTCAGCGTTTGACTCAGTTGAATGGCGATCAGCGCTCTCCGATGTCTTTTGAGAACGGGGCGCGACTCGCAGCTCGCGTGTCTCACATTCTCGCGAGCTGTCAGCTTCAATCTCCACCACTCTATGGGGAAGAGACTCGACCTTCGCTCGTGATTCTGCGTTCTCGGCCGTGACACGTAGCTTCGCGAGTAGGTTCTGTGTGATGGCCTCGAGTGCCACTTCATGCGCTGTTTCCATCGATTTGAGCTTCGTTACAAGCTGGTCCTTCAGTGCTTCTATGGCTTGGAGCATCTGCTGCTTGTCGTCATTACGGTGATTGTCTGCCTGAGCGACAATCTTCTCAAGCTCTTCACGCTTTGCTCGCTCGATGGACAAGTCATCTCGTAGGGCACTGATGGTATGAACCTGCTCCGAGTCTTTTTTTGCGGAAGCTTTCTGCACAGCCTCGACTTTCAACTCCATGTCTTTGACAATCCGGTCGTAGTCCATATGCGGTTATCGCTGTGCCTCAGCCATCTGGACCTGGACCTCTTCGAATTTTTGTTTGCTGCTTGCACTCAGAGCATTCATTGCATCCTGAAGGGGTTCCAATGCTCTAGGTATCGTGGCGGACTCAAACTTCGATTCCAGGCTTGCGATACGAGTGTCGAACAAAGTGCTGGCACCAACAGTCCACATGCCACGCAGTTCCTCCAAAGCCTTCTCGCGAGCTTTGCGTTCAAGAATCAGAAGGTCCTGAATTTCTTTTACGCTAGCCACCTGACTGGTTCGTGTCTGCAGAACAGACAGTTCTGTAGCTGTCTGTGTGGTCCACCTGTCGACTGCGTCCACAATCTCCGAGATCCGGGTGTTGGACTGCTCTTGATTAGCGTTGATGATCTTGTCGAGCTTGTGGATACGATCTCTCGTAAGCATCAGACCGCCAGTCATCGTGACCTTTAAAGGCTCCGTGGACTGCTTCATAGCATGTCCTCTTGCTTTGCGCTCCTCGGCCATGATATTAGTCACCTCCTGGAACGTCGGTAGGCGTTGCAGTTGCACCGTGATATCTTCCTCCTGCTTCTGGATCCTTGAGGCCAAGTCTTTCACGGCAGTCCGGTCTTTACTCGCTTGCTCTTTGTAGTCATCGAATCGCCCACGGTCCTCTTCAAGCCTTGCATTGTACAGGAAGGTGGCTTCCAAAAGATTAGCGAAACCAACCTTCAGCTTCGTGGTCTCTCCCTCTTGATTCTCGCGCAATTTCTCGAGTGTCTCTTGATTTTGCTCAAGATCGCGGAGAGATTTGTGCGCCTCGTGACTCCACTCGACCACTTGCCCCAGTTTGCTCTCGAGCGACTGTCTTTTACGACGCTGCTTTGTGACACGAGCCTGCTCCTTCTCAGTACTGCTGGGGCTTTCGGGTTCGCGATCGATTCGGGCGCGTTTACAGGTCCTCGCACTATCTTGAATACCGTGGTTGGTATTGGGTGTATCGGCCTGGAGGCTGCGAGCGTCGTCCATCTTCGCAACAACGCGCTGCGTGATTGGAGGCGGGCTTCTGCGCTTTACAGAGTGGTTGTCGATCATCTTTGGCTGCGATGATTTTGTGATGTCCTGACGGACCTGCTGAGCACCTGGACCGGAGTCTGGTATTACGATCAGCCACAGACAGTTGAAGTCACGCAGTTTGTCTGTCGACGAATGTGCACGAACCATCGGACTTCTTTGAACGAGTACTTTGCTCTTCTAAATGATGCATATTCGGTACAAAGGATGCTGATTAGGATTGAGAGAGTAATCAAAGCGCCAGGTTGGCAAACGGTGGTGACGGAGCTATCGCAGATGTTGCAATGTTGCAGGAATGATCAAACGCGAGTCCAAAGTTCAGGTGCATGCAATGATCGCGGGAGCTAGCCAAGAAGGAGGTGAGAGTGCCCCGTAGAGAGAAAGAAAAATAGTGTGAAACTACAGCTCGATATCGTTCAACGTGACTGTCAATAGTGCAAAAGCCTGCTTCATAGTGGATACCCGCAAGTGAAGGGAGGTTGCAGCCCGAACTCGAAGATACATGATGCCCAGCAAGAAAGCTTTCGTCATTTGTATTTGAGTACCGGTATAATTCAAACCCGCAGCAAATGCAGCTAACGTAAGCACAAGCAAACTGGCGGCTTGACCTCAGATTTGCTTCTATGCGCCGCAATTGCTAACAGGTGTCGAATGGCTATATGCGTAGGGTCTTTGCCTCTATCAAGCAATATTGTTTACACAGTGGGTCGAGTTGACAACGCTGCATGAGCATCAGTATTTGCGCGCAAGGATATACTCATCCATGATTTGTCATAGGTGGGATCAGGTAGAGAAGGCGCAGAAGAGAGACTGACAGTCCACAACGCAGAGCTTTCTGTGTCAGGGCAGCAGCCGGGACTTGAAAGATCAGGACGGTAGGTTGATCACTGAGGTCGACTATATAATCGTTGCAATAATGTGCTGAATCAGCCCCAATGTAGCATGTTTATGCCATACGTATGTCATGATATAATTGGAGGCCTTTGAGTGACTGCAGTTGTGTCAGTTGATACAAACGACAGTCTCGTCTCGTAGTTATCTTGTAAGTCATACAATTACACTAAAGCAATAATATGGCGTATAATAATACAAAGATTCAGTGTACCATCATCTAACGAAACAACTGCTGTGACGGACGACTGATAGTGGCTGGCCTAAGTCACTCCATGAGACAACCAGCAGTGTTAGATATTTTGGTCTTTGATGAGGCCCTAGGTTCGAGTTGGACAGTTGTTGATTTTTTGCATGACTAATTTCGTGGGAGTGAAGAGGTGAAGGCGCGTGTTGGCGTCCAGATATTGACGACCACGCAGGCACAGCCCTGAACATCTATCAGACGGCTACACTACCCGAGCGAGTCTAGCAGGCTCACGTAGAGCAGACGAAGGTGTGCGTGCCGGCAATCGATCTCTCCGGTGCATCGACGCGCAGACTGCAAATGCGACGCACGAGCTCTGCTTGATATCACTTTAGCAGATTCAGAGTACTTCAGCACATTTCAACAAGTCCCGATATGTGCTCAGTAGAAGACTCTGGAGTAGGCAGTCACCTCTGACACCACAGTAAGCGATTGTGTCAGCGGTATAACGATGATGGCAACGTGGAAGTCATGGAGCTTAGATAGTACCCCACAAGAAATGTACCCACTCACAATTGAAATATGTGTGGACTCTACAGCATTCAAGATACACGATCCAATACTCGGATTATTGTCATGGCTGGAGCATTTTCGAGGCGAAAGACAGAGGCTTTAAGTTATTCTGGGACTGAGATAAAGTTGCAGGTGTTAGATTTGCTTGTGATCCAGACTGATATCAAATCACAATGCTGATGTGCCGGAACGGACTATGTAGCCGCATCGCACGAAGTCTCGGTCTACGATATTGTTGCAAGCACTGGATCGTGTGTGAACAGCTGTTCATATGTCAAGGTTGAGCAGAAGGGTAAAAGACAAGAACCGGAAGTAGGCAGGTAGTGTTGCAATACAGAGATCGCAGTGAATAACGTGAGCTTCAACGTCGAACCGGCGATGGAAGTGACTACAAACCGGCAGAGAACGGTCTTCTGCTGTTCCTCATTGATGTCTACCTTCGCGGCTTTGAGTGACAAGGTCGACTCGGAACTGCAGAACTTTGTGCTTACGATTCAAATTATTTCAAACTGTGTCGCTGTACAATTGTGCACAATCAAGTCACTTAGACACAGGCCAGGCTTACTTCGATGTCGGTCCCAGAGATATGAACGAGAGTAAACGATCGGCCTGGTCAAGGACCAGGGGTGTAGCACGTTGAACCCAAACGTCACAAGCACTACGAGTCCTCCATCATCATCTCGCTGCCTCTTATTGCCGTGAATCTATCTGGAACCGCTCAGTGATAAGGCCCATGTCGCAAATGCCGATGCATTGCCGTGACGCAGCACCTCCAAAGCGGGCGCCTATCAAGCGCCTCGAAAGGAAACCAACTTCGCATCTCGGTGTAACACTTCTCCCACGCGGACGGCAAACTGACGCAATTATCGATGATCACAAAGCATAAGGCCGACGTTGTGCCTGGCTTGGGGGACTCCGGGAGAGCAACCTCCACATGGTGACACCATTCACGTGTGTCGGTCTGCTTGCATGCAACAGTGAGCGCTCACCGTACCCGCTGTCACTCGTGCAGTCTCGGGCCTGCTGTCTTACAAAGGACCGTCTCACGCAGCCCCTCGGTCCTACGAACCACCACGACTTTCCATGCAGTATGTACTGGAGGTGGGACACGTTGGCAACACAAGAATTGCATCTGACAGAGCGTTGGTGTCCAGCTCGGTTGCGCGCGCGTGGATGTGCATTCGATAGTTTGATGGGAGGACTCTTACGTGAGCTGATCGCTCGATGCGCAGCCGGGCCGCAAGCCGTTTAGGCATGGCCAGACATGCATTACGGCAGTCTGCGATTGCTGGCTGCGTGAGTGGAGAGGCAGGCACGCACGATCAGCATCAAGGGTGTGCGCCTGGTGAGCGATCATCTGCCAATGCTTGCATATATTCCTGCTATGCTGTTGGCTGTACAGTTCTATAACAGAGGGTGGAGATGTATATCACCGGTGATTTTTTGAGATGTGCGTAGTCGAAGGTAAGGATGCATGCGGGTAACTTGTTGTGTGCAACATTGGGACCGCCATTTGCAGGAAGGTTAATCGTCTTTGTCAGGATCTCGTAAGGATTCTTGGGCATGCCATTCATTTCTCGGGATAACTTGTGCGGCCGATTCGAGCGGTGGCTGTGTCGCCAACATGTGGGATCCGCATCTTGCAGCTTGGGTAAGCGGAATTGGCTTTCCGAGATCTGAGGTTCTCCTCATTTGAATAGCGGTGCAGTGAGTCTCGTCGAGCTCCAGCGGGAATTCAAGGCAGTGCCCTGGGCGTATGCAACCTATGTCGTCATCAACGCACTATGTCTCGAATCTGGGCCGGAGATTCTTGCACTATGGAGGTATCGTCATGTAGACAATCTCTTTGTGGTGGTCGTCCTATCGCAAAGATTCCAGTCTGAATGTCGTCATGTGTCAAGGGCCCATGGTCGAAATTAACGCTGCCCGTTACGGATACGCGGCACTCGCAGCCAAAGACTCCACAACCCCATCTTGTGCATTGGAAAGCGCTTCAGAAGTTGTGAAGCAGCTCCGCAGTCTGAAACGTTTGCATGATGAGTACATCAAACATATGTGGGCAACTTGTGAAATGCTGAGTTGCGCGATAATGCGTTCCGTTTCTCTTCAACGCGGGACTCGATTTGACCCGACACCCAGGTAAGGCCTCGCGTCCACTATGATTGTCTTGATATTGAAGAGGATACCCTGAGCCCCACTGCAATCCTGACCCCTTGCTGATCGTCCGGCGTTATGGAGGTTCGTGAATCAATAATCACCGACGCAATAGTCTCGGATGAACAACAGGTGGATGCAAATCTGTGAAAGACTTGTGGGAAGCTCCGTCCCTAGAAGGCGACGCTGCAAGGGTCTGCGTAAAGTCGACGCACGCTGACTCTTAAATCACTCTGGAGATTTACCGCTATGCGTGATGGGATTGCAGATGCTGGCGGGAAGACTGCCAAATTGATATGAAAGCGAATTCAACAGCGCCAGTGAATTGGATGTACGACCACTGGCATTTTTCACTTTGTTTTGCTGGGCTGTGTGATTCCCAACTGCGCGTAGTTCCGCCCGCAGCGTAGGTTGCTGGTATCCGCGGCACTGTTGCAGACGCCGGCAGATGAGAAAAATCGATCTGCGTGGTCACTTGCATTGTCGAAACCGATAGAGTCTGCGCTATCGACTGAAGCACAGCCTTAGACGCCCCCTGGGTCTCGTTCAGATGACCTCCTGGGCTCACATCCGCGCCTGAGGTACGCAGCTGTTTGACTTGATCTGCACGTGCTGGCATTGGGAGAGCCAAGCGCATAGAAAACCGGATCAAGCATCCATCGCGCAGTAGGACGGTAAATCTCGGTCAGTAATGATCGGCGACGATCGTGCTCCTTGTTGCAGGATGAGCGTCAGATCATCCAGTTACTCAGTGGTGGAAACGCTCCGGCAGAATCGAGCACTCTGCACAACTCGTACGATCAGAAGGGCCTCCCAGCAGCCTGATTTGCCGCAACCAGCGCCTCCATGATTATAGCGGAAGCAGTACTGGCTCGCAGTACACCATGTGCTTGTGCTCGAGACACGACCAATGAGTCGGGTTATTGTTTCAAGTGGACGCTTCTCGCAAGTACTCCGGACTGCACACATCACGATTTGCATCCGTGAGTAGCCGAATCCAGATCGAGGCTACTTGTCCATACGACAAACCCTGAACGTTCCGGCAGGTGTGTCGATAGCGCTTGAGTTGCCTCGAACCAATGTCCTCGAGGCAGCGTTGTTGCGTTCATCCACAAAGTGGAGACGGCGCTTTTCCTTTTCAGCGGTGACAGGGGAGGGGAGGAAGGCCGACGCGGACGTTGGTGGAAGTGGGGACGTCCGAATGTCTAGACAAGGCTAGAGTGAAAGCATGGTTGTGTACCAATATGGCCTGCCGAGTCTGCCAAACTCTTTCTGTTTTCAACCCCGTAAGCTTATGCGACGGAGATGCAGTGGGGTGAAGATTGCAAGGGATGGCACATCAGGGGTGGAAAATCACAATCGTCCGAGGATGCGTATGAGGTACAGGCCGTTCTGGAAGTGCTTTTGCGACGTCTGAGAACTATGAAAGGTCAACGAACTATCGAAACCTGCCACACAAGTGGAGCTTAGATTCTTCAAGGCCAGCTGAAACAGGCCAGCGAGCCGTTGTGGTTACGAAAAGCAGTGACAGTGTTCATCAGCTGTCTAACGGTCTTGGAGATGGCAGACTGGTGCGTCCCTCAGACATGGGTACCGTGGCGAGCAAGGTCTGCCCGTACGGCCGGCAGATCGTTCCATATCAGTGGATCAAATGTGATGATTCTGATTTACGATCGAAGCAGGCAAAGCTAAACTGGTGTGCCTTTCGGCTGATCTGAGACGTGGCCTAGTATTGACAGGATGCGCCGGTGGTCAGCCGAGCATATCTCGGTGTAATGGGAGGAATGCTGTGAAGGATTTCCGTCAGCCATTCTTAAAGCCTTGTCGTGGCAGAATGGTTCCGGAGGATAACCTCAAAACGGTGTACATGGACCAGGGCCTGGCGATCCTATAGCCCACTTCGCTTTCGTAATTGATGATGACCGAGCGTCCTCGGGCAGGATGCGACATGAGCGACTCGTTACTTGCAGGTCTCAGATCATCGCGAAGTCAAACCAGATGGAGGGCGTTCGTCGCTCTGGTAATCCTGATACATTGGTGGCTCACCTTGCCGCAATCACCTATTTGCTCCCTGAGATGAGCGAACGGCCTGGGTAAATGGCAATGCCAGCAACCACATGGCCATCGCACGGTCATGCAGGGATGTTCACACGAAAGTCGCGCATATCGCGGAGATTTTGAGGACGAAAACAAGGTCATGGTTTGTTGAAGTTTTGGTGACCGGCCAAATGGCGGCGCCGACGTCGAAGGATTCAGTGTTGCCGAATTCCGGTGGGCAGCGCATAAAGGATTGATTGCAATTGCGGTCGTTCTTTCCAGAGTGTACTGTGTAAACCAGCACGTTGCGTGCGACAATTCGAACATTGCCTGAGGCGGTCAGATAGCGTGGGGATTGATATGGGTACCCCGGCCGTTGCCAATATTGAAGAACTTTGAGTTCGATAGAATCAACGTCTTCTAACAAGGTCTTGCTTGCTGAGTATAACAGCATTCTTTCTAGTCCGCTTCGCCTCACTTGCTTTGCATGCCCACCCTATGCCTACGCAATCGATTGAAAGTACTTCGCATTGCGCCATTTAGCGGAGCAACCTCATTTGTGACGAGGTTCAATGTCTCATTACCATGAGAGGCAATGGCTCATCACCGCGGTGGAGTAGCAGACACGACCTGGGTAATAGATCCGTCTTCATTCGTCCAGGTTGTGCATTATCGACTCATGGAGAAGATGTGTTTCAGATGTTTGCCATCGAGTCCTGAAACTAGCGCGCCGGGCACTGCAATTCGTGAAGCGCTGCAAACTGCGCTCCCATCGAAACTAGTTGACAGAGAACTGGCGACCGAACCTTGCTACCGCAAAGTCCTGTTGTCATCGATCACGATGGCGGTGCTGCCTGACGGGGCTTGATCAATGGGCGATTAGTGGTGAACATGCTTCCAGAATGGTTGGTTCCATCGGTGTGGAGTGGACGAGATCGAATACAAGGACCAATAGAAACAGGGGCCCCAAGATTACCGTCACGTTCGTGTACCAGTGCAAGCGAGGTCCTCTAGTCGCCCGAATGACAAGATAGACTTTGAGCCTGCGCAGTGACGGACACCGTGCTACTGGCTCTCCGCAATGGACCGGGCTCTGCCGCTTTGGACAGACGCTGCATTCCATGCCTTTTGGTTAGTTGAGCGTCTCCCATGGATGCGCGATATACCTTTACTATGTAAGACCAGTCTGCACACTGCCTGACGAGAGACAGCCTCGGTGGCAACATTGGTGGGGATGCCGCTGCCATGCCGACTTGGTACATTAACTGGCCGAGATGATCGCTAGGATGGCACAAACGCAGACCGTGGTGTGGACGCAGAATTGTCCCGTGGCTGACAGATCAGGCAGTGGTCAGAGCAACGGTACCCCTGGATATCGTTGCTCGCTTAAAACAATACGAGTTCGCCGTCTTTGGTATTGTGCCGGAAGATCATGCAGGTCTTCCGGCTAAACACACGCTTGAAAATCGAGACAGCGCACGACGCCCACAGGAACGGCCAACAAAATGCGATGCAAGCCTGAGGAGATCACCGTGGTAGAACATTAATGAGAGGTAGTTTGGTTTGCTGTCGTGGAGGCAATCCCTTCCGGGAGCCGGGTAAATTGATCCCCACATCGGGCACAAGATCCAGGGTAGTGGTGGCAGGAGCTCCGTGAATCGCACGAGTGATCATGTCCGAGGTGGGAGATTTTCCAACCACAGAAGACCCTGGCCGTTCATCTCCCATGGTGTCCGTGCACAAGCATGTCGTGATGTGTACGCAACACGAGAGAAACGCCAGTGCAAAGTCGTGATGCTGTCGCACTGTACATAGCGTTCTGCATCTTTTGCATCTTCTGGAAGGATACAGACACGTGGTGGGAGTGTCACACAGAGCAGGATCCTGTCGTGAGACATCTGCTTGGCCGTTTCGAGTAAAATCCTCGACGAGGCCCCTTCAGAATGGTTGTGTTGGCTCCTGCGTGCCGCCGCCGTAGAGTCCGCAGACGGCCCTTCGGTAGATGCACAGTCTGCCCCTGATGGGCATCGCGTGCGGGTGATGGCTCCGAGGCTGAACCGTCTCGGCGTGCTGCGCAAATCTGTGCAGATTCAGAAAAGATCTCTGTGGTGGCATGCTTCTCACGTGGTGGGCTTCTCGAAGCCGCTCAATTACAGCGGCCGCGGTGGTTCTATGGTTGGACGGCGGGACGTCGGGTACAGCGAGCAGATGGTGACAGCACGCCAACGTGGCTTCAGGGTTTAGCTGCATGCGCTTGTACTGATCGACCCGCCTCTTTTTCAAGATCCTCCACAGACGAAGGAGGCCAAGACTGGGATTACGCCGCCATCCGTCCTCGCGGCGTCGTGAGGCCCTCGCATACTGGGGGCGGACGAAGCTGCTGGAACAGGTCATCGTCCGGCGTGCCGTGGCTCTGCTCTCCCGCGCTTGCCCTCGCTCTGAAACTGCTGCAGACCACGCGGCCTAAGCAGCTAGCCCAAGGAGCTTGCCGTCAAGCAAAGGTGCGGTGAGGATGCTGGATGGAGCAGAGCCTCCACTCCTCGGTAGACTCGACGGCGTGGGATTGTGTAGGCTGCGAGCCTGCGAGTCAAGAGCGGGTGCATCTCTGAGATTCAGAGGCAACTCTGTCGCACGGCGTGGAGCCTGCTGCAGCACGATACGAGAGCGCGCACAATGACGGCTGATGACCGCCATCAATATTGTCGTCACATCATCCCGTGCTCGCTTCGCCAGCGGCTGCCGCCGTGTGCATCACTGCAGCATCTGCGGGAGCGCTCTAATCGCTTGCAGTGGGCTTTCTGAATTGCCGAGCTGTCAATGGCCAGAGGGGCTGCTTGCTAAAGGCAGCGGCGCCGATGCTTGGTCGGTGAGGTTGCCAGCGGAAGCGCCAGTAGAGCGTTTTGGCAGGCGCGCGCAGTGGTCTCCCCCCCTATCGCGCACGCTTCTCCTACCAAACCTTCGCGGGACGATTTGGGACTATCTAGCTAGCGAAGGTACTTCGCTCGCTCTCTACCGTGCGAAATGTCCGCCCGCTTGCGCGTAGGCGATATGAGAGAAGAGGCGGCTGGGGTGCTTAAAGCGTGCAGAGTCGTCTTTCGTCTCATGTCTGTCCCTTTTCGAGCCCCAGCGTCTGCCGTTCCGTCCCTCCTGCGTGATCCTTGAGTGATCCTAGAGTGATCTTGGAACAGCCCATTCCGTGCTTGTCTCAACGCTCTGTTCGCGGTGCCTTCGTTCTCGCACTCGTGGGCTCCTGCTAACGCTGTCTCTGCAAAGGGTGTGCCTGTCGGCGGTTTTCTGGAGCATCGGCGAATCCCCTCGGAATCTGGGACCGGGCATTTCACCTCTGACTCTGGTGACTGGTCTGACGCTCACACGTCCACGGCTAAGCAGCAGGTGCTCGCAGGCCTGCCGTCGATCGATCTCTGTCCGAGTGGACTGTGCAGGCACTGGGTGACTGGCAGCGCCGCTCTGAATCATCCCTACGCGAGCACCCTACGCCAGGACAGACTTGCACCAAGGCGTCTCGCGCAGCGCTGGAAAGGGCCACCAGCAGCAATCGGCGACGCACAGCTTCAAGGGCTGTGTCACTATCGACGGACTGCAGGCGCGGCTGCGTGACTGCTTCCGGAGAGGGGTTGATCCGCTCCGCTGGGAAGGCACGACTTCAACCACCACGACATTCACGCACGACCGCTGCGACGGGCGCACTAACTACTGGCATCATACCAGAGCAGAGCGTCAGAGACTTGGTTCGCAGGGTGCTTGCTTCCGACCGTCAGCGCGCCCGCAAGACACATTGTCCTCAGGTCTCTCCTGCGAGGGTCGATCTGCGGTGCATCACGGCCTGTCCTGGAACAGTAGCTGGGCCCCCCTGCAGCGCCATTCACTAGCACCCTCACCCTCCGTGCCCGCTGCCCAAAAGCGACTCTTCGCCGGCGGCGCGCAGATTGGCTGGTCTGGGATGTGTGGGCGGATCGCTCGGCCAAGGCATTGTTACGGAGGCGTGCGCATCGCTGCCCTAGACCCAATTCGCCCGTCATCTGCATTGCCGTTGCAGGGCTGGCAGCGTTCGTCTAGCCGTGCTAGGAGGTTGGCTGCTTGTCACAACGGTCCGCCGCCTCGTCGACCGCTCTTGTAATTTCGACAGGGACTTGACAGGACTGGGGTCGACCGCTGTCTGACCCACCTCGTTGGCAACGGTTTGGTCACCGCGGGCCTCTCCACTGACGACGCTACAGTGTGAACGGGCGTCGTGCTGAATCTCGCCAACCGCTCGCTACTCTTACATAGGCACTGCAGGCCGCCCAGAGTCCTGGCGCATCATATCTGCTACTACCCGTCCTCTGCGGTCGACTACACCCAGCCTTTCCATCTCGTCATCACTCGCTCACCCTTCACCTAATCACTCCCCCTCAGCCCCAACACTCACCCAAGTACCACAGTACCTCTACGTTACGCAGCCTCTGCTGTACCTCGTGACTTGAACCTTCTCCATGGCAATGCATCTTGCCAGCATGGTACACGGCAGCGTACGGGAGCGCGAGGCGTTCCAACAACCACCGCAGTCGGCCTACTTCCAGCAGCCGCAACCTCGTGGATACCCGGCATCTGCTGCTGTTGCGCCTACCCTCTACACCGCACACCCACAGCACGTCGAATACCAGTACCAGCGACAAAGGCCCCAGTCACCGCCCTCACCGCCTGCCGAGGAGCAGAAGCCGTCGCTGCCTTCAATTTCCAGTCTTCTCGAGTTCGCTGGCAGTGAGAAGCCTGAAGCTGGTAAGTAGCCCCTTCGCACCTTCCTCTTCACTGGTCCTAATTAAGCCAGCAGCTGGACAGAGCCCCACATCACAACACAGGCAGTCGTCTTCGCCACAGTTGAGCCAGACACAACAGACACAACAGTCTACTGGCGCTGTGCAAAGGTTGCAGCAGCCCTCATCTTACGTCGCCGCTCCGACAGTAAACACCAACACTGGAATGGCCCTTCCTCCTACGCCGCCAATGCACCCTGATGCTGCCGGCGACGGCCAACGGTCTCCGTCTTCCGCATCGACTCACTCAGCTGCCTCGGCCGCCTACTTCATGGGCGCCTCGCTCAACAACATGGAGCCCCACCACCAGCGCCAGGTTCTGTCATCAATGCCGCCTGCCAAGCGAGACTCCATCCCCACGCACTCCATGTCCCCCTACAACGGCTCGATCTATGCCCAGTCTCCTTACCAATCATCCCCAGGTAACGCATCAGCGGCCTCGTTCTACTCGCCTGAGCAGCACTCTTACAACAGTGCTGGCATGTACGCTCAGCGACCGCTGCCCTCGAATTACCAACCTACGATGCCACTGCCAATGCCTCAACCTAGTGCCAGTGTCAATAGCACGAACCCTTGGCAACATCACCACTACATCAGTACCTCCAGTCAGTCAGCTTTCCCTCAGTCCCAGGACAGATACATCTGCTCGACCTGCAATAAGGCATTCTCGCGGCCAAGCAGTCTGCGCATCCACAGCCACAGTCACACTGGCGAGAAGCCTTACAAATGTCCACAAGCAGGTTGTGGCAAGGCCTTCAGCGTGCGAAGTAACATGAAGCGCCACGAGCGCGGGTGTCATGCTTCGACAAGCACTACCATCACGACATAACGACTCAAAAAGCGTACCTCGACTGTCATCTCTCTCACGGCGTTATTTGGCCCAGCCTCAGATGCCAATAATGTATATTTGGAAATCAACAAGGCGGCATTTGTTCGTTTGACGCGCGTTGCCATGGATGTCATTATCATCACGGCCTTTACTTTGGCGTTCTCGGAGACGTTATTTGTTCACTAGCATTTACACCGGCGTCGCGACACTTCCAGTTCTCGCTCCGCGAGATCAACCCTTGGAACGTCTTGTTTATCTGTGCCACCATTTGCTTGGTTGGGCGCTTCCTTTTTTTCTCTGTATCATAGTAGTATTTCAGCATAGCACTCAAGTGCTCCGACAAATGTCAAAATAGTGATCAAGGTTAAAGATTCTCTTCAGGGTACATCCTGGTAATTGCGTGTTTTGATCGAGTGGATGAACCACGGATCTGATGAGTTGTTTGCATGAATTTCACCGCCAAATTGAGCACTGTTGCAGCGTCGCACACAATGCAATCAAAGCACAGGGAGGATCAACCACGATACCCCCGACATATCGCACGATGTCACGCGTTAGGGCCCGTTGCTAAAGGTCTCCATCATTTGCGAATTGCTTGCCATGCAGCATTGATAGGTGACTATGCGCAATTCCCCTTACCACGTCAACAGTGACGCCTGGTTCATGCCAGACTGCGCTGACACGATGCTTGTCTCTATGGAAATCACTGTGGTCATGCGCATCTCCCGTTGACCCTGATACACGCGTGGACACTCAAAGCTTGTCTATATAGCTCTTGTGGGGAGACGAGTGCTTTGGCAGATGCCTGACCAATCCTTCGGACTTCACCGCCTCATCTCTGGCAGGAGCGTGGATGCACTGGAGAGTTCACCGGTCAACACATTGCTAAGCTTCACCGCAAGGATACTATCTACTACAGCCTAACAGCAGACTGAACCAATCGAAGCGGACATGTAATTTCATATTGCAGTGGCAGCAAAGAGAGTAGTGGGTCTCTAGAACGATCCACCACAGCGTGACCTTCTTACCTGTCCACAGACCGGAAGTTGCCTTTTGGTCAACAGCTAATGCTTCGACATAGACCCGCTGTCCTGAGTAGAATTTATGGAATCACCGCACAGCAACTTACGAACTTCACTGCTAGAGAAAGGCCTGCCTGCAACTGAAGGTCGGCAAGGCTAGGATGAGGGCGGTGGGCAGCATCGACTCGGTCAGGACATCTGCATCGAATGCCGCAACGGCGTCTGGTCAATAGTCTGCTGTACTCACATCTCCACTATACCCTGGTTGAGGTAACATCAATAACACCATCGTGCAAAATCCGCATAGACGCCCTGCATGCTCTCCCAACACAGCGCGCCGTAAGGCTCACGGTATAACGACTGCTTCTTTCTGGCCGGGCTCACTAGCAACTCCTGTCATCACTACACCGTCACTCCAAATGTTTCACCACTGTCCATGCGTGCAATACACGGTAGTAAGGCCACATATGGCGTCTGTGGGCTCACTGAGCGCAAAAGATCTCTCTGAAGGCGAAAGTTCTGCAGCACGACCCATGTCTAATATCACGATCACCGTACTTCGGTGATAATGGACCCTCTCGCGTTCCGAGTATACGCCGCGGAAGGTCAAAGATGTCCAGATCACCGTTTCAATGAATTCTGAAGCCGCCGCACGCTTACACGATTCATGCTACGTTTGTGCGTATCACAATAAGAAATACGGTTCAACCAGACGTTCAGATTAGCATGCTCGCGTACAGCTTGAACCATCCGTGCCGTTAAAAAGCAACTCATATCGTTCGATCAACGAGCGAAGGATGCGGTCGCACGACCGGGGGAACAGCGAAAAAGCATTCTTCCCGCTACCAAAACGATTTGTGCAAGCCACACGTTGGGACACGCGCCCGCTGGAATTGCCATTCTCGACAGCTTAGCCAAAGGCGCAAAAAAGCAAAATCTTACCGAAGAAGAACGACTCGAAGATAAGCTGCACACATTGGTTTTCCCAGGCCACATGCGTTGCAGTGCGGATTTCTCGCCCGGGTGAATTGCAGTGCGCCACGGCGAGGGCTTCGGAGCTTGCGCTTGATCTGTATACACGCTATGGCAGGCTGTTGTTGCTTTTCCGTGCTCTCGTCACGACCTGCTTGTTTCCCCAGCCCCATCTCCACAGACAAGGCAGAATCGTGAGATCGTGACACCGTCATGCTGCAGATCTGCGCTTCCGTAAAACAAGAAAACGGTCATCAGCAATTCAGTGTGCTTCCTCTGGTGACGGCATAATCAGACGATGTCTTGGTTGATGTCGAGATAAGTCTGTCCCGGGAGGCAGGTACGTCCGTTACGTCAATAGTCTAGCGTGCCTGCTCATCACCCAGTGCAGGCGAGGCATCCGAACCGCGTTGCATCTCACATCGTATCGTGCGTCTCGAAATAGCCACAACGTTTATTCAATTCTCGTATACATATTGCGCAATGACACCCGGCATCTACCAAGCCCGAGTTTGCTGGGGAAGTCCTCCCCCAGCGTTTGCAGCCCTGACTGATCTTGATTTTGGCAGCTGTTATCGCCTACGCGATCGTCGCACACAGCAGCCTCAGCGTTACAGCGATCATCCCAGGACGCGGAACTTCTCGAAGGCAGATTTACGGAATTGCCCAGACGCCAAATCTTTGCCCCTCTTGCGTACCTGCTTGCGGAACACGCACTGCACGAGCACAGCAGCAACGTGGGCGTTGCATCCACTTTTCGTGCCCGTGGCTGCCAGCCGCCAGGGCTCCAGAGTGTAGGGACACCCTTCGCAATGCGCCTGTCTACGCGCGCTCTTGTCGTGACGCCTGCAGCCTCAGGATCAATCACCTGCCACGAACATCTTGCGCCGGACGCTTGACTCTGCACTGTATCTCCGGCTCGTTATGATCGACCGTGTAAACCACCTTTGCCCGGCCTCCACCGCTGTTGTTATGGGTACGGCAGCGGTGAGTCTCACGTCCAGGATTGATCCAGGCGCCATAGGTTCTGAGGTCTCTTCCAGAAGCCTACGAGACACGTCAATGTCTGGCACCTGCTTCAGTCGCGCACTCGCCGCGGGTACGACAGCGGTGATCGCCCTGTCAACTTTGGCAGCCCGCCATGCCTTGTGCCCCTCAGACCATCATTTCGTGCGAACAAGCGGGCCCCAACTGCTTATTCCGACACTAGCTGCGACTCGAGCATCAACGACGAGAAAGCCCTTCCTGGGATCTGGTAAGTTCAGGGCCGTCCCTGCATATCCCGGCCTCGTGATATGACATCTCGCAGCGCCCAAATGCTGCGAGTCAATATGTTTCGGCGGTGTGCTAATTTTCAAGTCATTGCGGCTCCGAGGTCCCGCTCCAGCGCTGGCCAACGCAATGTTCTCTCGACGGCCTGTTAGCAGCAGCCAGCCTCATAATCTGACTCTCCCAGAAGTCATGGCGTGCAAATCATTCTGTCGCACCAGTCTCGTGTCGGTCGATTGCTCTCTGAACAGCAAAGTTTGGTTCGCTATACGGGAACCAAACTGGTCTCAAGTCAGCGTGTTTTGCGTGCCCTCGTGTACGAGCTCGCCCCGGCATCATCCTGGAATGCTCAACGCTGGAGGGAGATGAGGCTTGCAGGTGCTCACAGACCATAATGGGGAAGACATTGGCAGATAACAAGGTACCGTTGAGCCTCGGTGACACTGCTGACGAGAGATTGGACGAATTTTGCTCCGAGATGGCTGGGCTGTACCAATTTTCAATGTGTTTGGGATTCCCCGCCACGATTCGTAAGAGCTGATGAAGATGCTCAGGTACCCGCGCAAAGAATGGGCGCTAACGGGCGGAATCGCATGCGTGGATCAGCTTGCTGTAAGAGTTGTCAGGTCGGGCGATTGTCGGGGTAGTCGCGCATATTGCTGCATGCAGTGGAGTTCACGTCTCAGTGGGCTCGTGGCGCTCAAATGCGCTTTGCCTCGCCCACTTGCGAGAGCTGATAGTGCGTATAGCGAGGAGCTTGTGGCTTGATCGTTGCCCGATCTGCTTGCTTCACCAAGGATAGAGTTTCAAATCGCCGTTTACAAAAGCTTGGATGCGTTGGTCACCTACGCCATGTGTTCGCGTCGCTGGCAAGATGGTAGACGCGCGGCTGTTGGCATCTAGACATTTTGGCCTCATGTACTGACATAATGACCCGCTGAGTCTAACAAGTGGTGAGGTTCCCACAGTCAGATACGCTTGAGAAGAACTGCAAAGCGTTCGTGTCATGCTGATCCATGAAAAGGTCTAGGGATTGCAAATGCTAGGGATCACAAATGCTAATCTTTCCAAGAAGACGTTTGCGATGGAAGCACTGCGTCATAATAAGTCACAGTCTCCAAATCCAATGTAGCAGCCACATCAAGCTAGGTGTTGATGGCTGGCAAGAACTCTATTTTCTCCATCCCCTTTCGACCGCCGTCATACATACGATCGTGCGTTATGTGGACAGCAAGCCCAACACGATGCGGACAGCTATCATTCGCACTGTTCACCTCTTCTGCCAGCCTACGAGTTCGCCAAGTGCACGGCAACTGAACTCCTACTGTAGTGTTTGTGCTGATTTACCATATCCTCGCGATAGCCGGTGGTACTGTGCATTCACGCGGTGGTATCACCATCAATAAGCGGGCCAGGAGTTATGATTCAGTGGAGACACGCAATGGAGGAGAAATACAGGCTAGGCAGATATTGTATCTGACCGCCGTTAGGGAGTCTGAAGCTTAAGCTTTTGTATCTAATATATCATTCACGAGTACGTTACAACGAGATTTTAACGTTGTGCTTATCCGCTGCCTTCTTCAGAGCCTCCTTGTCAAGCGGCCTGCTCTGATCTGGCACAATTTTGCCTTCATACTTGCCTCCCGCATCTGCAATAAGCGACTCCAACCCATCGCCGCTCGAGTACGCCCAGAAACGGGTGTACCGATCAACGAAGTCGATCGTGATCTCAGTGCCAGCTGGAACAAACGCAGTCTCTCCTGCGCGGACCAGGTTCGCACTCCCATCGACCGTGACGTTGATCGCTCCATCCAAAACGTGGTACACTTGATGTATCTTTTCGAATGTGAATGGCTTGCTGAGCACCGAATTGGGCAAGCGGTTGCTCGACTCAATACTCGTAATGGCAAAGTTCCCTTTGGGTGCCTTGCTCTGCTTCGTCGTAATAAAGGGTCGGCTCAGCACTCCCTCCAGTAGGTAACACGGCCCCGTGTTCGCTTTGAGATAGTACGGCTTGCCAGCCTCCTCAGGCAGCACAGAGTCCTCCTTCGTCCACTCGCTGAGCTCAGCGCCTTGGTATCCAAACTGGAATACTACGTCGTAATTCTCCCTGAGCTCCTTGATCCTGGGTCCGAAAGTGTCCCTGGGGTCCCTGGGGTCGAACTCGTCGACAATAACGCCGTCGTATTTCTCAGACACGAACCGGAAGAAATCGACCCACTGGCCTGGCGTCACGAGTGCAACTGTCTCGACGATTCCGTCATCGAATAACTGCGGCTGATGCACGGTCTTGGGTGGGACGTAACAGAAGTCTCCAGGCCCGAGGATCTTGCACCGATCATCTGCCCAAACCTTGAGGTGGCCTTTTGTGCACATGAAGACGTCGTGCGCAAGGTTGTGGTAGTGGAAGCCTGGGGGATCAGCAATGACGCCATCCAAGCCAAAGACGGAGAAGAGGTCTTCTGTCTCTTTTGAGCTGGCGAGGATTCGCACAGTATGTTTTGTCCCGGGAATCAAGATGGTCTCGCCTTCGTAGGCGGGGATGATGTAGGGGCTGGATTTTCCGGGAGGTTGCTGTAGGCGAGGCATGCTGCTGGACTGGGAGACAGCCATTTTGGCGGGCGTTTGTGACGATGTCGCGCTCATCGTGGGAATCGAAGCTTCAAGCTCAGACGGTGAATTGTCACTCCTTAATGTGTGAACTGACACTGCAAAGCTGGAGACGTGATGAGAAGCTCAAGCAATGGTCTTATGAAGTTTTCTCAATCAGTGTCTATGGCAAAGAGGATGTATTGAGCAGATGATTTTATAAAGCGTCGACGGTCAATGTTGATTAGTAGCCAAAGTCCGAAGTTACTGATGTACGAAATGTACGAAATGTACGAACACGTTCCGCTCTCCACACCCCACGGTCACGAGTAACACAGCGGTAGAGTCGAGAGCCTCTCTGTATGCCGATTGCGGCTCACATGTTGCGTATTGCTCGGTACCGGTAACCCACGGAAGCCGTGCTCACTGCCCCGCACAACCCCGGATTAGATGCTTCATGCCCATGCATTGAATCTGTAGTGGTCATGATGCTTGTCTGGACCGCGACTGACACGGTTTTGCCTGCTTCTAGCTGCGCAAAGAGAGGTCGTGTTCATCTTGGGAAGGCGGGGCTTGGGGCGTCCACCGTCCACTCAAGGGTTGCCCTTGCCTCGGCTACACTTCAACTCCCGCGTGCCCTCGTACAACAGCTTCATGTTCACCTTACGATAACGTAGGTGGCAAGCGAGCTGCGCACGCAAGCGAGCTGCGCACCCCGCCAAACTTGCCCACCTCTCTAGACGTATATCTTAACAACGCAACAGTATAATATATAGAGATTAAAGCAGTAGATTAAGCAGTAGCTATAGTGTCTTTCTTGCACGTACGCGCGTTGTGTCCAGTCTCTCTACACTTGCTGCAGCGCGCCAGAGCCTGGCGGCTGAAGCCTGATTGCTATCCTGTCTGACGCTTCTCACGAGCAGTCTGCTGCTCAGCATCACGTTGAGCGAGTATATCCTCTCCAGCTCCCATTGTTAATACTCCTTGGTGTTGTATACGCTTTCTCTTGCGCTACCTACGCGCAGACGCTGCCTTATTTGCCTTCTCAAGGCTGGTGATCCGATCGCGCATTAGCTCAGCAGATAGCATTATCACCTCTGCCCCTTTCTTAAGCTGATCCATTGCTTCAATAATTGACGCTGGCGAAGAGCTCTTATGCTTACGTACGCGCTCACGTATTAGGCTTGAGTGAGCCTCAAGCTCACGTACGTTGCTTGGTGTACGAGCCTCCCACAGAGCCTCTATCAGGGCTGCTGGTGGCGTTGGTGTACGCAGCTGTACGTCAAGCTTTGATAGAACAACATCTGGATGGAGAGGGACAAGCCCTGCGCCAGAGAAGGCAGAGCAGATATTGGTAGACGTGAATGATCGATCGTACGCTGCCTTGATAGCTGGGAGGAACTCAAGCTTGGTGATGTGGTTGATATGGTCGCGGATCAGGCTCTCAATCTCACGGCTGTACGCGCGCTTCAATGGCGAGAAGCAGCCAACGTCAAGAGGCTGGAGAAGGTGAGATGAGTGAGGCGGCATGCAGAGCGTGTAGATATTGTTCTCCTTGCAGATCTCCTGGAACTTAAGAGAGTGGTGGCTCTCATGGCCATCAAGGATGAGCAGCCGACGTGCTCCTACTGTACGAGCCTTTGTATGAGCGTTGAAGTGCTCTAGCCACTCTACTCCTAGCTCGTTGGTAGTCCAGCCGTTGTCGCTGACTGCGATCGCCCAGTCGCGTGGGATTGCTGCGTCCTTATACCAGGCAGAGAGGTGGTACTGGCCAGTCAAGATGATGAATGGTGGGATAGACCAGCCAGCAGCATTGATACCAGCAATCAACGTTGCCCACTCACGATTGCCAGGCTGAAGAGCCTTTGGCCGGCCTCTTCTCTCTGACCCTGTCACGACAAGCTGCGTCGTGATCTTGCCCATCATAAAGCCTGCCTCGTCAAAGTTCCAGACGTCATCATCACAGATGCCGTACTTGATCTTTGTCTGCTCTACCAGCTCGAACCACTTCTTGATTAAGACTGGATCTTCACACAGAGCTCTCTGCCTATCATATGCGCGATTAAAACGCGTCGTAAGACTGTCTGTACGCTTAACAAAGTTGGCAGGCCACTTCTGCCCAACCTCACCAGCGCTGCGCGCAGCCAGCAGTCTATTAGCCATATCACGTACAGCTGCGTACGTGGGCGCAAACCCACGCAAGTCAAGGTCAAGTATATGGGTAACAATCACCTCCTCTTCTACCTGAGTGAGCTTCCTTGAGTTAGGCTGGCAATCGCGTCGGGCAGGTACACCAGCGCGTCGGCTGCGCAGTGTAGATTCAGCAACGTTGTAGGTATTAGCAGCGCGTCGATTAGCGTGTAATTGACCAGAAGTAATAGACAAGATAGCAAGCTGAATATCTGCTTCATTTGAGGTTATCTGAGTAGCACTGCGTTGAGCCATTGTACGTTAAGATGAAAGAGGTGGGCAAGTTTGGTGGGGTGCGCAGCTCGCTTGCGTGCGCAGCTCGCTTGCCACCTACGTTATCAAAATCCGCAAAACGAGCTCGTACGAATATCACGATACCATAGCAAAGCATCGCATTAACGCGACATTCCGTCCGTGATATAGCTGTGTAACGACTCCGGCGAAATTGGCACCACTTCATGGCGTTTGCGGGTAGCGTTCTCGGTATACAATCTTTGTAATTCGGCCTAGTTGTAGCTCTCTTTCAGCCTCTCTTCTAACCAATCAAACCCTCTCCTCTGGCTCTCCCACGTCTTGCTCCCTTTGACCATCTTGCCCACAAAGGTGTGCGGTTCTCCCTCAACTTCGAAGAACGCTGTCTTGACGCCCTTTTCTTTTAGTTTCGTCTCGAAGTCCTTACTCAGCCGCATTGGAATGGTGGTGTCAGCAGTCCCGTGCACAATCGCCGTGGGTGGCCAGTCTTTACTGACGTTCAGGATGGGGTCGATCTGCTCCAGGTCCGAGGGGTAGGACGGCCAGATGGTGTTTATAACTTTCCCGGTAGCGACCTGATGCATTGCAAAGCCTTGTCGTTGCTTGGGGTTCGGATGATTTGGGTCAGATGCTTGTCCCTCAAGAGACAGGCCGCCGATGAAGACGGCTTTCTCGTCGTAGACTGATTTCACGTCGGCTTCTGAGAGAGGTTCGTAGAAGTGCTTTGGCATATCTGGCATGGATTTAGTCCAGAAGGGGTCTGCGAAGCACTTTGCTCCATAGAAGTCCAGGATTGCGAGGGGTAATTTGTCTGAGTTCCAGGCCTTGGGTCGTTAGCTATTCGAGCAAGGTGAGGTGCAGTGAAGCCCGTACCGTGGATAGCGCAAGGTGTCCACCAGAACTTGTGCCCATCACCATGACCCTCTCTGCGTCTGCAGTTACATCTTTGCCATTGTTCTTTAGCACTTTGGCAAGACCGCCGCTCTGCGCCCATGACAGTGCATCCCGTACGTCAGTCATCGGTCCATCGAACACATTGACACCTGGACACAGTCGATGCTCGATTGCAAGTACAACCCAACCTCTTTCTAAACAATCCTGGATCTGATCTTTACTGTTGATTCCTGCATGGCCTAGCATGAATGCACCACCGTGAATCCTGACAATCGTCAATTGGAATATACCCTTAACAATGAGGCATACTCACATGATCAGAACCGGCGCTGGCTTCGATCCTGCATGGTCGGGGAGGTAGACGTCAGTCGGGATCTCGACATTGTCGACCGTCTTGTAAGAAACCCTTAGTAATGCCATTGTGGAAGCCGTGAAAGAATTGGAATATTTGGAGGCCAAGTTCTCGAGAGCGTCGAGCTGTGCCGTGCCCTGCCTGCATCGCAAGTCGCAACCGATGGTCAGGACGTAGACACATTGAAAAATGTACGAACGCCATGTACGAAGGTAGTGCGGAGGTACTAGTAGTGGGCCCGAAGTGGGGAAATCCAACCACAACCACAGTTAATTACCACATGATGTTGATACGAACAACGCTCCATCTTACCTAGACTGGCAAATGGGTCTCCACCTCGGGACCTTAAATCTTGATTATCTCTATTAACCCTATGCTAAATTAGACAACTAGCAGCTTATTTAGTAGCTCTAGCCTAGATCTATATTTTTTGCATAGAAAGTTTTGCTTCAACGTACCTCACATGCGAGCGGAACACATGGGCGAGCGGAACACGCAGTTTTAGTAACGTACCCTACGGGCGAGTCGTACACTTTTGCCAAAACCCTACCAAACCTCACCCTATTATGGCCCAAAACACCACAAATTGGCGCTGCACAAGGCAAAACAAGCTGTAATATTACTTAGAGACTACTTCTACATCATTCTTGCACGTTCGCGCGTTGTGCCCACTCTCTCCGCACCGTTCACAGCGTCGTTGGGAGGGCTCACCTACTTCAGCGCATACCTGCCTCTTTGGCTTCTTACCATCACCACGCGCCCCAAACTCCCTTAGAGCTGTCAATCGCTGGCCCTCCTCAACTGTTATAGTCCCTTCTAACTATATCCGCTTTCTTTTGTGCAATCTACGTCGCGTGGCGGCCTCATTAGCTGCTCGAAGCTTAGTTATCTCCTGTTGCGCCAATACGAGCTTGTGCGCAATTATTGCTGCCCCCTTTGCGTAGTGCTCAAGAGCGCTAGCAATAGAGTTTGGTGAGCTGCCCTGCTGCTTCTTATACTTCTCTTGAATTAGAGTTAATTACGACTTAAATTTAAGGGTATTGCTTAGGGTTTGCGACTGCTAGGGCTCGTTGTTGATAGGGAGTGGTGGTGATAGAGTGCGCAGCTTCACATTAAGGCTGCTTATAACCCGTTCTACGTTAAAAGGAACTAGTCCAGCGCCTTAGAACCCTCCTTAGATGTTGCTAGGGGTAATAGCTTTCTTGTAAGCCGCTTTAAAGCATGGCAGGAACTCCTGCTTTGTGATGTAGTTAACGTACATCACAGGCGAGCGGACCACACGGGCGAGCGGACCACTTTTGCCAAGACCCTACCAAAATCAACCCTGTTATGGCCCTAAACACCACCAATTGGCGCTGCATAAGGCAAAACAAGCTGTAATATTACTTAGGGACCTCGTCTACTCCATTCTTGCACGTTCGCGCGTTGTGTCCACCCTCTCCGCACCGTCCACAGCGTCGTTGGGATAGTTCACCTCCTTCAGCACGCACCTGCGTCTTCCTCTTCTTTCCATTACTACGCGCGCCAAACTCTGATAGAGCAGTCCGCCGCTGGCCCTCTTCAACCGTGAGGCTCCCCTCTGTCTGGATATGCCTTCTTTTGCGCGGTTTACGTTCTGTAGCAGCTACTAGAGCTGCGTGAAGCGCAGCGTTCTCCTGTTGTGCTAAAGCCAGCTTGTGCGCAATAATTGCTGCCCCCTTTGACACCTTCTCAAACGCTTCAACCACAGAGGTAGGTGAGCTGTCTACGTGCCTCTGAATCCTCTTCTTCACAAGCGTTGATTGCGACCCAAACTCTAGGGTATTGCTTGGGGTTTGCGACTGCCAGAGCGGGCTGTTTTGGGGGAGTGGTGGCGACGGGGTGCGCAGCTTCACATTCAGAGCCAATATGACGCGATCTGGGGCAAACAGAGCCAATCCGGCCCCTCAGAACCCTCCTTGAATGTTGCTAGGGGTAATGGCTTTGTTGTAAGCTGCTATAAAGCATAGGAGGAACTCCTGCTTTGTGATGTGGTTGATCCGGTTGTGTATGAGCCGATTGACCTCATCCCCGTACGCCTTCTTCAGAGGGCCAAAACAAGCCACATCAAGTGGCTGCAGGAGGTTCGATGAGTGCGCAGGCATGCATAGACCTATAATCTTGTTGTCCTTGAAGTATTGCTTGAATTCTGTGGAGTTGTGGCTCTCGTGGCCGTCGATAATTAGCAAACGGTAGGTACCAACAGTACGCGTCTTTGTATGCCTGTCAAAGTGCTTCAACCAGTCAAAACCAAGCTCATTGGTAGTCCAGCCGTTCTCAGAGGCAGCAACAGTCCAATCCTGGGGCAGGTCATCGTCTTTGTACCAGTTGGACTGGTGGCGGCGGGCTTTGAAGATGATGTAGGGCGGAATGGCCCACCCTGTGGCATTGATGCCCTAGATGACTGTTACCCACTCGCGATTGCCTGGCTGGACTGCCTTTGCCCGTCCACGGTTCTCTAAAGCTGTAACGACTGCTCCGGAGCTTATCTGGCCCATCATGAAGCCTGTCTCATCGAAGTTGTACGTGTCGTTGTCCTGGATGCCATACTTGGCTTTGGTATTGGCTACAAGGTCAAACCAGCCCTGTATAACATCAGGATCCTCACAGAGGGCTCGCTTGTAGTCGTACTTGCGATTAAACACCACTTTGAGCTCCTCCTAACGCGAAACGAACCTGCTGGCCCAGTTTGAGCCAACAGGGGCCAAACCGCGCTCTTTCCGCAGAGAATTGGCGACATCAGTCACATCTGCAAGCCGGGGAGGCCGTCCTTGCTTAGACAGCTCAAGTATATGCGTAACAATCACCCGCTCCTCAGTATTGGTCAGATTCCGTGAGTTGGCCATAGTATCAACGCGTGAAGGTCGTCCAGCGCGTCGTTGGTGTAGTGTAGTTCGAGAGACGCTGTAGATATCTGCAGCGCGTCGCTCAGAGAGTTTTGGGTCTTGTTTAAGAGCTTAGAGCGCAAGCTGTATCTAACGCTCTTTTAACGCGTTAAACTGTGCTTGTTTGGGTGGCATTGGTGCGAAGGGGTGGTTTTGGTGGGGTCTTGGCAAAAGTGGTCCGCTCGCCTGTGATGTACGTTAAAAGAGTTAACGTAGTTTACAAGCGAGCGACGCGTACAAGCGAGCGACGCACCCCACCAAACTTAAGCACCTCTGCAGACGTGTATCTCAACAACGCAATAAAATAATAGATAGCTATTAACATAACAGATTAAGTAGTAGCTATAGGCTCTTTCTTACACGTACGTGAGTTATGACCACGCTCTCTACACCTCTTGCAGCGCGCAAGAGACTGACGACTAACGCCTGATTGCTCTCCTCTCTGACGCTCCTCACAGGCAATCTGCTGCTTAGCCTTACATTGGGTGAGTATATCCTCTCCAGCTCCCTGTGTTAACACTCCTTGATGTTGTATACGCTTTTTCTTGCGTTGTTTACGCTCAGACGCTGCCTTATTAGCCTTCTTAAGGCTGGTAATCCGATCGCGCATTAGCTCAGCAGACAGCATCATCATCTCTGCCCCCTTCTTGAGCTGGTCAATTGCTTCAATAATTGAGGCTGGCGACGAGCTCTTGTGCTTGCGTACACGCTCACGTATAAGCGTTGACTGAGCTTCAAGCTCACGTATGTTGCTTGGTGTACGAGCCTCCCACAGAGTGTTGATCAGAGCTGCTGGTGGAGTCGGCGTACGAAGCTGCACGTCAAGCTTTGATAGGACTGCGTCTGGCTGGTGTGGGACAAGACCTGCTCCTTGAAAAGCTGATCGTATATTGGCTGGTGTAAACGATCGATCGTACGCTGCCTTAAGAGCTGGCAGAAACTCAAGCTTGGTGACGTGGTTGATATGGTCGCGGATCAGGCTCTCAATCTCACGGCTGTACGCGCGCTTCAATGGCGAGAAACAGCCAACGTCAAGAGGCTGGAGAAGGTGAGATGAGTGAGGCGGCATGCAGAGCGTGTAGATGTTGTTCTCCTTGCAGATCTCCTGGAACTTAAGAGAGTGGTGACTCTCATGGCCATCAAGGATGAGCAGCCGACGTGCTCCTACTGTACGAGCCTTTGTATGAGCGTTGAAGTGCTCTAGCCACTCTACTCCTAGCTCGTTGGTAGTCCAGCCGTTGTCGCTGACTGCGATCGCCCAGTCGCGTGGGATTGCTGTGTCTTCATACCAGGCAGAGAGGTGGTACTGGCCAGTTAAGATGATGAACGGTGGGATAGAACAACCAGCAGCGTTGATGCCAGCAATCAGCGTCGCCCACTCACGATTACCTGGCGGGAGAGCCTTTGGCCGGCCTCTTCTCTCTGACCCCGTCACGACAAGCTGCGTCGTAATCTTGCCCATCATGAAGCCAGCTTCGTCAAAGTTCTAGACGTCATCATCACAGATGCCGTACTTGGCTTTTGTCTGCTCTACAAGCTCAAACCAGCTCTTAATTAGGACTGGATCCTCACACAGAGCTCTCTGCCTATCGTACGCGCGATTGAAACGCGTCGTAAGAGCGTCTGTACGTTTGACAAAGTTGCGCGCCCATTGAACGCCGACCTGACCAGCCCTGTGCGCAGCCAGCAGTCTATCAGCCATATCGCGTACAGCAGCGTACGTAGGCGCAAATCCACGCACGTCAAGGTCAAGTATATAGCTGACTATCACCTCCTCTTCTCGCTCAGTCAGCTTCTTTGAGTTGGGCTGGCAATCGCGTCGGGCAGGCCGGCCAGCGCGTCGGTGGCGGAGCGTCGCTTCAGGTACGCTGTAGACAGCAGCAGCGCGTCGATTAGCTGCAAATTGACGTTTATTAATAGACAAGATAGCAAGCTGAATATCTGCTTCATTTGAATGTGTTTGCTTTACGCTACGTTGAGCCGTTGTACGTCGAGATCAAAGAGGTGCTCAAGTTTGGTGGGGTGCGTCGCTCGCTTGTACGCGTCGCTCGCTTGTAAACTACGTTATTTAGAAGTAAAAATAGAGATTTAACTAGTAAAACTGCGTGTTCCGCTCGCATGTGAGGTACGTTAAGTCTAGAGTACTGAAAGTTATTTAGCAACCCGTTTGCTAAGGGTTAGGTCTTCACTTTTTGGCTCTGACCTAAGATATCTAGCTACCAAAGGAGGCAGCTTAATACTTTCTATATATAAAACATAGGCCAATGTTAGAGCTAACGTACCCCACGGGCGAGCTGATCAACGGGCGAGCTGATCACTTTTGCCAAGACCCCACCAAAGTACCCTCTCTACACCAATGCCTCAACAACAACCTATTATTAACGCGTTAAAGGAAACTCAAATCCAGCTTGCGCTCCAAGCTCTTAAACAAGACGCGAATCTCTCCCAGCGACGCGCTGCAGCTATCTACAAGGTGCCTCAGAGTACACTAAGCACACGACGCGCTGGACGACCTTCACGAGGCGATACTATGCCCAACTCACGAGGGCTGGACAATCTGGAGGAGCAGGTGATTGTTGATCACATACTTGAGCTAGACGAGCGAGGATTTCCCCCTCGGCTTGCAGATGTGGCTGCTATGGCCAATTCTCTGCGCGCTGAGCGTGGAATGGGCCATGTTGGCACAAACTGGCCCAGTACGTTTGTAAAGCGTCAACCAGAGCTCAAAGTGAAGTTCAATCGCAAGTACGACTACAAGAGAGCCCTCTGCGAGGATTCTGGGCTTGTGCAGGGCTGGTTTAGCCTGGTAGCCAACATTAAAGCCAAGTATGGCATCCAGGATGATGACACATACAATTTCGATGAGACAGGCTTCATGATGGGCCAGATATCTACTGGAGCAGTTGTTACAGCTTCAGAGAGACGAGAAAGACCAAAGACAGTCCAGCCAGGCAACCGGGAGTGGGCAACGGTCATACAGGGTGTGAATGCCAAAGGATGGGCTATTCCACCCTTTATTATCTTCAAGGCGCGTCACCACCTCTCTGGCTGGTACAAAGAGGAAGACCTGCCCCAGGATTGGGTTATTGGAGTCTCTAGTAACGGCTGGACTACTAATAAGCTTGGTTTAGAGTGGTTAAAGCACTTTGATGCCTATTCAAAGGAGCGTACTGTGGGTACACACCGTCTGCTGGTTGTTGATGGCCATGAGAGCCACAACTCGCTCCAATTCCAGCAATACTGCAAGGATAACAAGATTGTTACCCTATGTATGCCTCCGCACTCATCACACCTCCTACAGCCACTAGATGTAGGCTGTTTTGCCCCTTTGAAGCAGGCGTATGGGCGCCAAGCCGAAATGCTTATGCGCAACCGGATCAGCCACATTACAAAGACTGAGTTCCTGCCATGCTTTAAGGCAGCCTATAATGCAGTGCTTACTACTAGCAACATCCAAGGAGGGTTACGAGGTGCTGGATTGGTTCCTTATGACCCAGAACGGGTCATAATGGCCCTTGATGTGAAACTGCGGACTCCATCACCACCACTCCCCACCAACAACGAGCCCTGGCAGTCGCAAACCCCAAGCAATACCTTGGAATTTAGGTCGCAATCAACTCTGATTCGAGAGAAGTATAAGAAGCAGCAGGGTAGCTCACCAAACTCTGTGCTCAGCGCGCTTGAGCACTACGCAAAGGGGGGAGCTATTTTATCGCACAAGCTGGTTTTGGCACAACAGGAGATTAGTGAGCTTCGAGCAGCCAATAAGGCTACTACGCGACGAAAATCACACAAAAGGAAGCGGGTACAGAAGGAAGGGACACTAATAGTTAAAGATGGGCAGCGACTAGCAGCCCTGAAGGAGTTTGGGGCGCGTAGTGATAGAAAGAGGGCAAAGAAGCAGGTGCGTGGTCAAGAGGGTGAGCCAACCCAAAGGCGCTGTGGAAGGTGCAATCAGACAGGGCACAACGCGCGAACGTGTAAGCAAGATGAAGAAGAGGTCTCTAAATAATATTCTAGGCCGCGCAGCACCTTGCAGGGCCAGAGTGTGGTGTTTTGGGCCATAATGGGTCAGGTTTTGGTGGGGTCTTGGCAAAAGTGATCAGCTCGCCCGTTGATCAGCTCGCCCGTGGGGTATGTTATAAAATAAGCTCCTAATTGTCTAATTAAGCGTAGGATTAATAGAGATGTTTAAGATTCTAAGATCCCGAGGTGGAGACCCAATTTACCAGCCAACCAACATGAAATTCCTAATTCCGTAGCCTGACTCCAGTTCACCAATGGCTAATAGAACTTCACGCACACAGTGTCTGTTGTGCGCTGGACAGCGGTCGTCGAGACGTGATGCTAGGAGTGGTTGCATGGCACGTGCGAGCTTGTCTGCCAGGGGACAGGTAGATATATACGGATTTTAGGATGCCACAGCCTGTGCCTGAGAAGTGGAGGGCTTCGATGTTGTGGACGGCCGTGGCGGAAAGCGAAGTTTTCGGTGCCATGCTGGCCAAAGTATTCAACTGGCTTGAATATCTTCTCGTTCCTGACATTTGGGTGCTGAAGCCCTCCGCGCTTGGGTATCTTCGAAGTCCCTTGCCACTGGAGCAGCTCGCCTGTCAAACGACGTAAGAGCCGCGGGCAACGAACCACCAGATAACAGACCTTACTATCCAACTTCAGGGCTGAAACTCGTCTTTCTGGTAATCCATACCGACTCGCCACCAATTCCAGATGCCAAAGCTTTGCATCCGTGCTCCAAACTCTTTCACAGTGTCCATCTCTTCCAGCTTGCCGTAGGGTACTTTGCTGTCGCTCGCTAAGGCCTCTGCCTGCTTCTCTGCGGGCTTCCTCACCAATTGAAAATCCTTGTAGCGTAGTCGTTGGACGTCTCCTACCCAATCGCGCACTCCTCGCTCGGCACCTTGACAGTACATGACACCAGGGCAGCCTCCGTAGCGCAGCAAGGCGTAAACATCGTGATTCGAAGCTGCTGCACGCAGTTTAGCGACCTTTTTACGCGACGTAATATGATGTGTGCGAATCAAAGCATTGTACAAGGGTGTCGAGGACATGTCAGTGTATGCGTGGAAGCTAGGAATGCAAGACGCACATGCAACTGCCTCTAAGGTCACGTGTGACGTCGCGGAGCCCAGATTTTCCCGCAAGACTCGCGAAACCTCGCGGCGAAGCTGGACAACAAGCAGCCAACAACGAGACGAGACGAATCGCATGGCAGGACGATAACAAACTACACAATTCCCAAAACAGCGAGACATGCAGCCGCATCTGCTTCGCAAAGTCGCTGCTCCATCACCATCAGTCCTTAGCTTCCTGCGCGCCCAAGTCAACCATGCCTTCGAGTCGCCTGCAGCGCAATGCGCCGGTCTGAAAAGGCAGTGCCGTGCCTACGCAAAGTCATCACCATGCACGATAAAACCTCTTGTGCCAGGAACACGTAATTTCTCGACATCTAGACCTTGTAATGCGTGGCCGAGCATCTTCAAAAAGAAACACGCGCATGCGCATGCGCGATCCGGCCTTCTTCAGCCGCCCATACCACCATCGCAAGACGACACTGCGCCGACGAGCTCAGGATATGGGAATACTCTCGGACGTCTGGCACGCAGTGCCAACGAGCTGAAAATGCGCTGCACAGAGCTCGACGAGCACGGCAACGTCACTCTGGTCAGCGGCGAATTTAAGAAGAGCGAATTGATTGCAAAATACGGCTTACTTCCACGAGATCTACGCAAAATTGATTCCTCGCTCCTTCCTCACATACTCGTCCGACCATCAGCGATCCTGATCAACCTTCTGAATCTTCGAGTCTTGCTCAAGCATAATCGCGTGCTTGTCTTTGACGCGTATGGCACCACAGATTCGAAGTCGCAGAGCGTGTTCATGTACGATCTCGATCTGAAACTCCGTCAAAAGGAGTCGGTTGCGAACGGCACGCTCGCCTACGAATTCCGCGCCCTCGAAGCCGTTCTCATCAGTGTTACACTCTCCTTGGAGAAGGAATTCGAAGGCGTCAGCGAACCAGTCGTGCGTGTGCTGCGCGAGCTCGAAGAAGATATCGACCGCGACAAGCTGCGGTACTTGCTCATCTACTCCAAGAAATTGGGTAGCTTCGAGCAGAAGGCGCGACTAGTCAGGAATGCGCTGGAGGAGCTCCTCGAAGCTGACGATGATCTGAGTTCCATGTATCTCAGTGAGAAAGCAGAGGGCAAGACAAGAGAAGACGACGATCACACCGAAGTTGAGATGCTTCTAGAGTCATACCACAAAGTTGCAGATGAGATCGTTCAAGCGGCCGAAAACCTGGTGTCCTCGATCCGTAACACTGAGGAAATGTACGTCATCTTGTCTTTGCCAAAAAAAAAGCCATCAAGCTAATGTCACACAGCGTAAAAGCCATTCTCGATGCCAACCGCAACTCGCTCATGCTTCTGGACCTCAAATTCTCCATCCTCACCCTTGCCATTACAGCCGGCACTTTTGTCGCCGCCCTCTATGGCATGAACTTGAAGAACTTCATCGAAGAGACTGATTTTGGTTTCTACGGCGTCTCCGCATGGTGCACCATTTTCGGTACCATCGTCGCGATCTACGGACTGCAGAAGCTGCGGCGCGTGCAGCGCGTGTCCATGTATGCTCATGGCCCGGGCAGCATTGTTAGCAGCAACCAGAAGAGCATATGGGGTTTGGGCGCCTGGGGCGGTGGACGCACTGTCCGGGGAACAAGCGAAAGCGTCAGTGATGCGATTGGCGTTGGGGCTATCAAGCCTAAGGGTGGCGATGCGTTGAAGGACCTTATTCATCGGGAGAGGCATTTGGCCAGGAAATTAGCGAAGGCTGAGGGCAGGGCTGAGGACGTTGCTGGTCGCTAGGGGCTGTCTCGGAGAAAGGGGAAATTTGTGACCTTATGTACGTTTGCATCTTCGCTACTCAGATATCCTAACGGCTAGATAGATCATATTTGCTTGCATAGCGGCGGCGTTCAGGATGGTAAACTCGCCTCGGCATTAGGTTAGCGTTCGGAATGTTGTAAGATAATGGAATCGTCAATTTTCATGTCAAACCAAACATGCGGAACTCGTGCAGGTGGGGTATCAGAGCGAATGGATGTACCTGCTGTCAGGCTGCCGTGCTGGGCAGGCACGCCCTGGTGCTTACCCCGCTACATTCAGAGACATGCTTCTTCCTCCTACTAACTCCACATTATCGCAAATGGAAGAGACCCGCCATAGTGATGACGACTGCCGTAACTATGAAAGCTCGACATCAATCTCAGATTTGAGCGATTCAACGTCCACCGACAGCCAACCACCTGACGTCGAGGTCCTTGGTCCAGACATGTGCAGATGCTGCCGGCGCTCGAAGGTACAAGGGACTTTCTTTCGTCTCGAGAAGTCCCGTCTCGATCCAGGCTGGTACTGACCTTCGTGGGGAGGGTCTTTCTACGATTTTGACGATGCAGCAAGACAAGGCTGTCGACGCTGCAAAGTCGTGTATCAGGCGCTACTTGCCCTTCGTGACAATGAGCTGGGCGCTTTGCTCGATTACAAGTGCATCTTTGAGTCTGATCACGACGTCCGGGTCTCCAATGAGGAAAAATTTGGAATAGGGAACATGGCTACCCGGATAAGACTGGGTATACGGAGCGATGATCCACGAACTTTTGAGCTTGTGCTGAAGCCAAGTGAGTAACTTAACAGGACACTCAGAGTCGAGCGTACGGTTGACTATTTCGACAGAAACGACTGATCGAGCACATAAGTGCATCTCAACCAACGTGATGTCGTGGACGTTATGTCTGGAGACGACCAATATCGAGGATCCAATGTCGGACGAGGCACTTCACAATTGCAAAAGGTGGTTGGAGGACTGTACCGGTACCCATAAAAATTGCCTCGATCTGGACCTGCCGATTTTGCCGAAGAGAATCTTGTTGCTGACGGGAACTACTGCCAAAGTTGTCGACAATACTGACGGTCAATTACTGTCGCAGTACGCTTGCCTTAGCCACTGATGGGGACCGCAGGGGCCTTTTGTTAGACTGACTCAGTCCACTCGGAGACAGTTACAGGCAGGAGTGGCATTTACTGATCTTCCAAGAACCTTTGCAGAAGACGCGTGTGTTTGTCTTAAGCTTGGAGTTTCCTATCTCTGGATCGATGCTCTTTGTAAGCAAGTGCTATGCTCTTCCCCTTATCATAGCTAAAATGCGCACAGGTATCTATCAGGACAGTGTTGAGGATTGAGAAGCAGCTGCCGCCACCATGGGACAAATCTATGGAAACGCATTCTTTACTATTTCCGCAGCATGCGGGCGCGATGGAACCGATGGCTTGCACCCGGTTTTGAGGACTGGATATTTTGCAGTGGTAGCCGTACCCGACACGAATCTGCTTCTGCGAGAAGAGGACGGCAGTGACGCAACACACGGGACTGCGGCAGGTGAATTGATGCCACTCCTGGACCGTGGCTGGGTCTTTCAGGAACGTCTGAGGTCTCCACGAACACTGATGTTCAGCAAGACACAGGTCATATGGCAATGCCGATCCGTCCGCCTTACCGAGAAGATCTATTGTTGGTTCCAGGAGAGCGTTGATAACAACATGCGCTGGACGAGAGGCCCTATACAGCTCTGGGACAACGCACGTGCAACGCCGACCGATCTCGAATATGCACCTTCCGAGATTTTCTTCCGCAAGTGGCACTGGGTGGTATATCAGTACTCAGAATTGAAATTAACATACAGGCACGACAAATTACTGGCCCTGGCTGCCTTGGCCGGGCGCATGTCTGAACTTCGGAAGTACGATATCTACATCGCTGGACTATGGAAGAACAGCCTCCTCCTTGGTCTGCAATGGATGGCCCGGTCTCCAGGCCAGCAGCGAATCGGGATTCCTGTACCGTCATGGACCTGGGCATCTACGCTGACAAGTGTTGACTTCAGCGAAGATTTCGAACTGCTTCCTAGCGTCAGGTTGATCGAAGTAGTGTTCATACAGCTTGGCTCACCTCACATTGGCTATGCGACCGACACTAGCATTCTCTTGGAGGGGCCCCTTGCAAAAGCATTTGGGCACACGACAACAGATAGTATGGATCGTGGGATCAAAACACAGTACAACATACCAGGGCCATCTTTAAATTATGTCAGATCATTCCCTGATATCGATGTTTCCAATCAGGAGCTTGATCTAGAAGGTATTCCACTCACTGCTGTACTCCTCTCCTGTCATAGAGATATGGTGGGCTCAACGATATGTAATGCGCTGATTCTCCATGGGATAAGACCTGGAGTCTTCGAGAGCCATGGGTTCATCAAATGCGTAGATCCGTTGCCAGATTATGGACGCGGACTACAATCGCTGGAGGGATTTATAGCCTCTCTGCCAGTTGGAAGAGTCAGGATAATCTGAAGCAACATTTGAAACCCGTGAGTGTTAGGAATCGGAGATTATTGTTGCGCTCCTTATGTGGATCATGCGTTCTGTCAGTCAGATCGAGGATCGTCATACCGTACAGCGTTTGTGGTGGATATGGATCTGCGGTCTTCATCATTTCTCTTGGCGTTCTCCCATAGCTCCCTCAATTATTCAGTGTGACCCAACGAGGTATTCATTCTCGTTGAATCTTTCGTTGAATCTTTCAAAAGCAGATATTCCAGTCCATCTACCCGACTCTCAAGCTTTATAGGCCAATGTTCGCATTGCAGATGGGTATATGCTATGTTGTTAGCCAGCATCACGTGCTCTGTTACATAATCATCTGTAGGGTGTATATTCCCTCTTCCCCTCATTAGATAGGAAACAACCTAGTCCCTCTTTTCTACGCCTGGCCTCTGCCCGCACACAGTTATGAGCCCGGTTTGCACCTCTTAGACTGCGCTACTCAGCACTAAAACAGCTCTAGACGTGTAACTGACAACGACTACGTTCACTTCTACCTCGTTTTGTCTACTGACAGCTGATCAGCGTCAAAGACCTTTCTAGTCGACAGCCATCAGGTGGTGTCGCTAACGGACCAGAACTGCTGCTCTGTACAGAGATCAGTTTGGTGATTAATCACGAAGATCACGATGTCGTACAACGACGCTGGAGTCACACGAGTGACCGTTATACTGGATAAACCAGTCGATTGGGAGTCATGGTTCCAGCTACGACGAGAGAAAGCCGTCGTAGATGCTATTTGGAAGTACCATGACATCTCGAAACCACAGAGCGAGCTACCGAAGCTCGAAGAACCTATCAAACCACTGCCCAGCGATGTCAGAGCTGGAGCGACAGCGATTGCCCAGCTGGACGCAGGCCAGCAGGCAGTGTACAGTGATCTCCTCCACGACTGGAGATATGAAAGAGCAGAGTACGCGAAGAAAAAGCAGAAGGAAGGCGAACTTCTTTTGGATATCAGCCGTACGATTGCTGCTCGTCACCTTTACCTCATCAACGGAAAAGATGAGGTGTACGATCGACTGATCGCTCTCAAGAAGCAGTTCGCGCCGACAACTGCTACACGAACCAGAGAGCTAATCGTCAAGTATCGATCTCTGCAGGAAGGCCCTCAGAGTCGCGATCTCGAGCAGTGGCTCGACGACTGGATTCACATTACGAATCAGTGCAGGGAAGTAGACCTTCCTGAAACAACGGGCTGTCGAGCTCAGGAGGATTTCCTGTCAGCTATCAGGACGATCGCGCCAGAATGGGCAGGATCATCGCATCATGATTTAATCATGAAAGAGACAGCAGGCAAGACGAATGAAGTTCAACCGGTGGCAGACTACATCGCTCAGTTCAGAATCTATTACCGAAGAATCGGACCTACTGCGGCATCACTTGGTACGTTTGCGTCATTAGGTGTATCAGCCAAGTCAGAACAGCATCAGAAGGAGCAGAGATCATCGAGATCAGCTCCATACAAGCCAGAATGTATCTGCGGGAGCAAGCACTGGTATAGAGAGTGCTGGTACCTGTTTCCAGATCATCCGAAGAGACCCGAGGACTTTCAACCGGCTAAAGCTGTGCAAGACCGAGTAGCAGCAGCCTTGAAGGATCCAGAGCAAGTTAAGAGAATCAATAAGCTCCTAGCTCGGCACGGCAAGAGAGTAAAAGGCACAGATGAGACGCTCACACTTGATGGTGGGAAGAGCAGCGCAAGCTTTGTCACCTACAACAGCTTCTCTGTCGCACAGGTACAGCAGAAGGCTTTGCCAGCGATACGTAATCGATGGATACTCGACCCAGGCTCGAATATTCACGTATGCAACTCGACGAGATTTGGCTGGCAAGAGACACGGAAGGCAAGACCTCATGAGATGGTCTTAGCAGGAGACTCAACCTTGGCGATACAGGCCTGGGGAGAGGTGACGTTCAGCGTTAACCGGCCGAACGGTATAGGCAAGATTCAATTGTCTAACGTCGCACTTGTAGAAGGCTTCCTTACAAACGTTGTAAGCCTCTCACGATGCCGAGAGATAGACGTGCAGTTCGACTCAGGGAGAGATGCAATGTATCAGAAGCATCCATCAAACGTCATCTGTTCGCTTAAATACGCAAATGGGCATTGGATTGTCGACGCTGAAGAAAATGATCGCCTAGCTCTGAGCAGCTTCGCGGCGACAGTACGGCGAGCGTACAAGCCATCGCGAGAAGATCGACGTCCAATTCACACATCCCATGTCGAAGCTCATGAGATGTTTGCACACGCTGGCAAGGACGTGATTGACCATCTGAGTAGGAATGTACAGGGTATAACTCTTGACAAAGACGCCAGAGCTCCAAGGATGCACGAGTGTGAGACCTGTATACAATCAAAATCGGCAGCTCAGGTCAGCAGACGCGCGTCAGATGATCATGCGACAAGGCCTTTCTATCGAATAGTCGTTGATCTTGTACAGCTCATACCGACTGGAGAAACATGCTACAATGGAGATCGCTACCTGCTGCATGCAGTATGCGAGTACTCAAAGTGGCACGAAGCAGTGACTCTTGCGAACAAGTCACTACCAGTAGTGATAGCAGCTCTCAAGGCGCTGCTACACAAGATTGAGCGACAATACGGGTACACAGTCATTGTGCTCAAAGTCGATGGGGATCGTGGCTATGGCCTCGAACTCTACAGAATCGCGAGGCAAGCAGGCCTCAAGATTGAGCTGCGTGCTCCTGACACGCCTGAGCAGCTTGGAGCTGCAGAACAAGCCGGAAACATCATCATTACGAAAGCAAGATCGCTCCGCATTAAGGCAGGTCTACCGAAGTCTCTATCAAATGAGCTAGCGATCACGGCGACAAAGATCACGAATGTAACGCCTACGAGATCTATTGATTGGAAGACGCCGTACGAACTCGTTCACGGCAAGCAGCCTTCAGTCGCGCACTTCTCCCAGATTGGGTGCAAAGCGTACACGCTTAACAAAAAGCTGAAGAAGGCAGATAAGCTAGAGTCTCGTACATTCGTTGGATACCTTGTAGGGTATGACTCATCAAACATCTTTCGCATCTGGCTGCCGAAAAAGAACCAGGTGATACGTGTGAGAGATGTGATATTCCAGAGAAGCAGCCTCTACAACGACCATGAGAAGGCTGAGAAAGAAGATATTATGCAAGAAGAGATTGAGATCCTCAATATACTGCATACAGCGGAGGCAGAGGCAGATCAGGAAGTAGTAACTGAGCTACAACAACGTCAGCAGCTTTCTAAGGATCAGAGCTTTCTGCCCACACCAGAACCGTCAGATCGCGGTACTGTACCACCTCAGGAGTGGACAGGCAATGACAGAGATCTAGACCGAGCTTCCGAGCCGGCAGAACAGATCAGTGTGGAAGATCAGCAAGGCGCTGAAGATCAAGACACTGGGGAACAGATTCAAGATCAACTGCTTGATGAGCCGCAGACGCATCACGAAGATGATAGATCTACAGCCAAAAGCAGCGGAGACGGACCACTACGGCCAGCTGTGACGAGCAAGCGAGACCGTCCACGAAAGCAGCCATCAACATGGGCAAAAGGATGGAGCAATACCGAGGACTACGTACCAGATCGTCGACAGAACAACGCTCCAAAGATGGCAGACCCATCAATCGTGAGCAGCAACATCATTACGGGTAAAAGAACCAGGAAGCCACCAGATCATGCTCTAGCTACGTACTATAGAGCATTTGCAGTAGCAATGAACCCGACAGCCCCATCAAAGCTCACAGGAGAAATGCCAAAGCTACGATTACATCGCGACCAATTGCCGGATCCACCAAAGCGATGGAAGGATCTGAACAATCATCCATTTGGCGCTGAGTTTGCACAGGCAGCACGAGCTGAGCTTGATAGCTGCTGGGCAAAAGACTGCTTCAATCAGACAGAGGCAACTGCAGCGACAGCAGATGCTGAGGTTCTACCCTTGATGTGGGTATTCACGTACAAATTTGACGAAGATGGATACCTATACAAGTTCAAAGCGCGTATATGCGTACGAGGAGACATGCAAGAGGCTTGGGGAGACACCTACGCGGCAACGCTAGCAATTAAAGTCTTTCGAGCCCTCATCGCGTTAGCAGCAGCATTCGACCTACAGATGTTTCAGTTTGACGCCATGAATGCTTTTCTCAACGCGAGATTGCCACGCAAAATGTACTGCCGTACGCCAGAAGGATTTACAGACGAGCTTGGAGAGCTACTTGAACTACAGCGCGCTCTCTATGGCCTCAAAGAAGCTCCATTGCTCTGGTACCAGGAGCTATCATCGACCTTGAAGAAGCTTAGCCTAGAGCCAGTGCCAGGAGTGCCATGCTTATACACGAATGATCACTTGATCGTATTTTTCTACGTGGACGATATTGTCGTTCTTGTTCACCCGCTCAACAGGGGCTATTACCAGACGTTCAAGCAGCAGCTGCTTACAACGTACGAGATCCGTGAATTAGGCGAGCTGAAGTGGTTCCTTGGTATCCGCGTAATCCGCGAGGAGCTCAGTCGCTCTATCTACCTGACTCAAGACTCATTCATCAATAAGATTGCAGCAAAGTTTGACCTGAAGTCAAGCGTAAGATGTCCAGATGTTCCCCTAAGGGACAATGCCCTTTTGCCATCAACAGAGGAACCAAGTGCTGCGCGAACTCAAAGGTACCAGCGGCTAGTCGGCTCACTGGCTTACATTTCGACTTCGACACGACCAGACGTCGCGAGAGCACACTCAGTACTTGCACGTCATCTGCAGAATCCCGGGCAGAAGCATATGTACGCAGCTTGCCATGTATGGAGGTACCTGATAGGCACGAAACACTTGGCTATTCGAGCGTCCGCAGATAAGCAGCAAGGCATAACGAGCATCACAATGCTATCCCAGCAAGAGCACGAGCATGAGCCTCTCTTCTATGGTGCATCAGATGCTGCTTTTGCCGACGAGCCAGAGACGCGACGCAGCTCTCAAGGCTATATCTTCAAGCTGTATGGACTGCCTGTTGATTGGAAGGCGACAGTCCAACGATCAGTCACGAAATCGACTACAGAGGCCGAGCTACTCTCTCTATCAACAGCCGGATCAGAGATGGAGTGGTGGCAGCGCTTCTTTAAAGCGATCCAGTTTGACCCAGAGTTAACACCAGCACTGTGGTGTGATAACCAGCAAACTGTCTTAATCGCAACAAAGACAGCTGACAAGCTTCAGACGAAGCTGAAGCATGTAGACGTACACCATCAATGGGTACGCCAGGAGGTAGCAGAGGGCAGACTGCAGGTAGATTGGAAGGCTACTGCAGAGATGCCAGCTGATGGCCTTACGAAGATCCTTAGTCGTCAGAGACACGCCAACTTTGTACGCCAGCTAGGACTAAGCGATCTATCATCCAAACTGCGAGACAGATCAGATTCAGGTCTGTAAACAGAGGGTCCTACAGAGTAAGACGTCTAGCTTTGGAGACGCAAGACGCTCATTTACAGCTTTCGTTTCTTGCTATTCACTCAAGCTGGGGGGGTGTGTTAGCCAGCATCACGTGCTCTGTTACATAATCATCTGTAGGGTGTATATTCCCTCTTCCCCTCATTAGATAGGAAACAACCTAGTCCCTCTTTTCTACGCCTGGCCTCTGCCCGCACACATATGTACTCAGAAATCACGGCAGCCATAGACGTGCCTGCGCATTTCGCGCAATATGTACGTATCAACAAGAAACAGAATGGTATCTCAAAAAAAGGAATGTCATCGCTCATCATCACTGATACACCCGATCCCACTGAGGACTCCGCTCTCTTCGGCCCCTGCCCATGCTGCCCAGTGTTTTCAGAGGCCAGTCTGTCAGCGGCCACTGGTTCCCTCCCTTGCTCGATCTCCGCTCGCTCTTGTCGGGAACGACAGGGTATGCGTCTAGGCTCCTGTGGCCTCCGTACAGCCCGTCTTCGACATCAACATATCCGCTCTGATATTCTGGGCCATAATCTTCGACGTATGTGTGATCATTGGTGAAGGGATTAGAGCTGCGGTTATTGGGCGTGTACTCGTTACTCGTCGTGGTGAATGGGTTGACTGATTTTTGTTCCGGAGGAGCGATGGGGGATACAGGATCGGATTCCGTAGGCGCTGTATTTGCAGACGAGCGGCGTGAATTTTCTGGAGAGGAGATGGACGCAGCGTTCAGACCACTTGAAGAGCTACCGCTATGATCTTGGTGCAACATTGCAGGCCGTAAGAGCGAGAAGTGGCCGAATGATCCGCGTTCGGCAACAGGGCTAGCCAAAGGTGACTCCATCTGAGGGTGAGGCTTGACCGCAGCTACAGGTTTACGGTGGATGCTGGAGCCCACTGGCACTGGTGGAGCAACCTGGGGGCGGAGTGACATACTAGAGCGGCGAAGTAAGCGCCTACCGGGGCTGTATGCTGTATATTCCTCGTCCGGCTCTGTGACCTCAGCGACAGAGTGCAAGCTGTTGTGACTTGTTCGCTTGCCGCGGGCACGATTCGAACTATGCGTGTGGAGGAGAGGAGGACCAACGATGGTCGTTGAGTTGACTATCATGCCATGCGATGCGTTCTGTGTTGGAGGATGTGGCACGTCGTCTGCCACTGGCTGCATCCAAAGCTCATCATCTTGGTCCCAGCTCTGTTCTCGGTTCAACGGCCTGCGGTACTCCTGATAGCTCGTCGACTTCTCCTGGAAAGCACCATGGGGCATGAATCCGGGTGTAGGAGGTGGCTCATAACCGCCTGGTTTCTTCTGCTTCTTCTTACACATTGCCCAACAGCATGGGATGCACACAGCGAGGAGCGCAAGAACACCAAGTGGGATGCCGATGCCCATCCCAATCTTTGCTCCTTGACTGAGGCCAGAGTTGCTAGCAGAAGGACTGTCTGGCTCTGAGGTAGATGATGTGGTATCTGAGGTCGAGGACGCAACCGTAGACATGGTGCTGCTTGTGCTGGATGTGGGTGTAGATGTTGGCCATGCCGTCGAAGGGCCATACTGGACGACCAGATAGCTTTGGATATTCGAAGGTAGAGCCATAAACCAGTCAGGCTTATTGTTGTCCAGGAACTCATGCCACAGGATACTCGAGACAGCAGGTATATTCGTTGCCGCAAGCTGACGCAATGAGGCGGGAAGCGCAGTGAGAAGCACCTTTGCCAGCTCAACACTAGAGGACAAGTCAGTCAATTACCTCCAAGCTACATGTGAATTCGTTGAACTTACGCATTGGGATCTTGTCGTTCGGCAAGACTCGGTGCGGGGGTGATGGTTGGTGTTGGTATTGTCACAACTGCACCGGCGCACTGCACTCCAAGTCCGAGTATAAGCCATCGTAATACCATTGAGGTTCCTAGCGAATGCATGTGTGAGCGACGGGGTCGAACTCAAAAATAGAAAATTCAAGTGTCGTGAGAGTCGAAAGGCCGTTATCGTTATGGGAGCATGCTGGACCTGCTTCAGCTGATCCCAACCAGCCACCAGCAGCGCGGCGCTCTCCAACTTATCAGGGCAACGGGATCCATGTTCCATCTTGCATATACACTTGGTAAAGAGGCAAAAGCCAACGGATCGACATCCATAGCCATTCGGTATGGTAGCCGTATTGAGTAGTGGACGATGCCGATCAGGATCCGCAACCCCAGTTGTTCTTGACAAGAGCTGGTAAGCCCCTCACTAGCCACAGCTAGAATCAGGCATTTCCGTACCGCGACCCTGTTTTTCTTCGATCCGACGCACGTGCGACATTTATGATTGGTGCGCATTCCTACTGTGGCGAACTGTATGTGGCTGTGAGTTATTTCGCTCATCGTTCGGTTGACATGTGAGGACAGTTGTGTGGAGAGGGCGTGGAGCAGGCTTGTGGAAGTGCATAAGTGCCGGCGACATGATCGTACTGGACGCGACGGAGGGTCTACAAGAGCTATGAGTGGCCAAATTGTTCAGCAATGATGAAATGGCGTGTAACCGCGATACATATCTATTTCCGTGGCCCAATGAAGACCTGGTTTGCATAGGAGACGGCCAGTTACGTAGGGGCTCGCTCTTGCAACAAGAACAGCAGTTGTCTATGCCGAAGATAATTATGATCTGCTGTCTCCAGACCGTAGAAATCACTGCCGAGTGCCGCACACAGCCACATGTCGCTTGCCAAACGACAGTCAGCTCTAGCAGATATATCCACCAGCCATAAATACAGGTAGGGTCTTCAATACGCGACCTTCTACCTTCCAGCGCAAGTTGTTCAAGCCATGTTGGCGCTTGTCGATTGTAATGTGCAAGTAGAAGCGGAACTTACTATCGCTTGCCTTTGCATAAGGTGTATAGTCAGTCGATCTCGTGCAGTCGCTTGCGAGCAGCTCAAAGGACGTACGCCTTGTCCAGGTCGATGTCCACCAACCATGGCGCTTGGAATGGCTTGTACGTGAGACCCATGATACTCGCGTTGACCATCATCGTCTCGCAGCCAAATGTAATCGTGTGTTCTCCGCCGGTACTGATGTCGACATGAATAGCTCGCTGGTCCCTCATTTGCTGATTGTCCACCTCAATGGAGTCCATCCTCGTAATATGATCCTTTGGCTTTGTTACGTCCAGTTCATTTGCGCTCCATTGCACCTTTTGCGCACCCCAACTTTCATGGATATGCCCGAAGCAATGCAACTTAGGCTTGCATCTTCTCATGGCTCGTAGAAGATGTTCGCAGCCAACGTGATCACCACTCTGAACGGCGTCGAGTACGCCAAAAGGTGGACCATGCGTCATAACCACATCGACGCCCTGGTTTTGCTGCCAATCCGGCACAGGATTCTCTGCGATGGGCGTTGCGCCTGGTGTACACTGGTGTGAGGCGTTGTATCTATCCTCGTTACGCTGGTAAGGGAATGCGAAATCCTGTTTCAGTGAGTGCATCCATCATCATCATCCAGGCATAACCTGTAGACGTACGCAGAACTCAGGCTGATATGGGCTCGTATACACGCCGAGCCTTGCACCATTCTTCAAGACGAAGTTGTGCGTGCCTTCATCAAGATATATAACTCCAGCTTTCTGCGCACGTGAACCCGTCCACAATTCCCGAGCCTTACGAGGCATCTCTGCGTCGTGTCGTTTCCCTTGCATGTACGCACCCTTTCTGGTGTAGTATGTCTCGTCAAGACTGATGTCGTGATTTCCAGCAATGACAAGCTTGATGTCTGCATCGACACTTTCCAACATGTCTAGTGTACGTTCGTACTCGTCGAGGAGGCCGATCATCGTCAGGTCACCGCAGTGCAGAAGGACGTCTGCCTTGGGCAATGGAGGGCGGAACGGCGCGTCATTCTGGGCGTTCTGCTTCGGGTCTGAGGAGTGAGTGTCAGAGATGATAAGGAAGCGGGTCTTGATTCGGGAAATAGGCGTGTGTTCTGCTGTAGTCGCGGTTGTTGGAGGCATGTTGATGTTGCGGTTTCGGAACCCAGGTGCAGCTCAATGATAGGTGGGGCTGGCTAGTAGGGATCACCAGGGCCGCACCTTCGGCACGATAGAACGAGTTAGAGAGAAAAGGCAATCGTAAGTTCTTGGCTCCGATAAGACATTAGAAGTGCCTCGTGCATTGAGGATAGCTGATAGAGTAGACAAGATGCCTCCTCTATTATCGCGCCTGGAAAATTGTTATGTTGCATTGCATTGCAGTCATTGCCTGGGTATCGTAACTTCGTCAAAGTACAGCAGAGAATTATATCTAGCCTTTAGTACAACCTCCGCCAGCATCAGCACTTGATAAAGTGGAGTTCCAAATGAATCCTTCGCCCGTCCCAAAAAAAAATGCAATCCGGAACGCTTGCGCCGTGTTCTATATCGTGGATTTGTCCCGAAATCTCCTGTTGCATTGCGATTTCAGATGTTCATGTAGCCATCATGGTTCCCTCAGAAACTCCTGTAGTGACTCGTCCTCAACCTTCCAGTTTCTGATTGTATGTCCACTTGCGGTGGCTTGTCGCAGTCTATCATTGTCGACCTTCAGAGCGCTATTCTCTGCCTCCAGCTTTCGAATGTATTCGATGGCACTCGTCAAAACCATGGCTTTACTTGGCTTGGGCTGGCCCATTGCTCCTGCTTCGTCGCTCTGTGGTAGCGTAGGCACCGCCCGTCTCAGTCTTTCCAATTCTGCGTTGAGGCCTTCGCGGTATTTGCGTTCAACCTGATTATGGGGCAGGCGTCCAGTCTTCTGGCTCTTCGACGATGGCGAAGAAGTGCTGGAAATTGTTTCGGTGCGGTCGAGTCGTGGACGGCCTCGTTTTCGTTGAGTCCGCTTAGGGGTAGTTTCTTCTAACGCCGAGTCAGGGGACGACGAGGATTCGCGCTTGAGGTTGCGAGGCGAGAGGGTGAATGATGTAGGTGTTGAGGCCTTTTCCGATGCGTCGCCGCAGAGGGAAGGGGTCCTGGAGGGTACTTGGGTATTTGGGGAGAAGCAGGCTGTTTCAAACGGCTCGGTTGAAGTCGGGTCGAAGGAAAAGCCGAACGAGAGCTGTTCGAGCTTACCGAACGGTGCGGCATCTGATGGGTGTCGCGAAGTCGAGTAGGAGCTTGTTCTATTGCTCGGATCGGTACTCGACGTCGAGATTCCAGTTGGTAGTTGAGAGGGGTTGAACTGGCTCTGTTCCTTGGGGAAGCCCGATGACATGTCGCCCGATGTGAGAGCCTGATCGAAGAATGAATCAAGTGAGTATTCAGGAGATGCGGTGTAGATGTCCGCGAGATACGCGCTCTCAAACTGGTCGGGATAGGATAGCATCTCCTGCGGTGGAGAGTAGTCCGGATTGGCTACGTTCGGGTAGCCCGGAAAGTTCATTGCCGTGGCCGATGAACGAATTCGTGGGATACGTGACGGTTGTTTGATGGGTTGATGGTTCAATGGAAATAAACGAAGTGGTCTGCCCGAAGGCTAATGTATATCAGTGTCAATGGCTTACTGTAGCCCAGTATGCCAACGGCAGGACCCTGCTTTATGGAGACTTGGAAAACACGAGCCTCTTCGTGTATGTATCGACGATTCCAGACCTGTCAGGAACCCAACAGGGCAATGGCTTTGCTTGGGTCGTGTGGCCGCGGGTCAGAAGCTCCGCTTTCCTTCCGAGCTTGTTGCGCCTCGCTTGGTAACTTTAGGGTAGGATAGTCGAGGAGCATGCGGTTGGAACTTAAAATCGTAATCTGGCCGTTGATCCATCTTTCCTCTTGTATCGATTAAGAAGTTTCAGCCTTCATATCCGCGTTCCCCGTAGGGATGTCTTGACTAAGATCCTTGCTCCCACAGTAAGCATCCGAGTGCGTTACCTGTATGCGTTTGTCGAACCATTAACTGCTCATACCGGTGCTGTCCGGTTCAGAAGGGCAGCTGCCCTCTTGTACAGTGGGGCTAGGTCCCCGTGCGCCGTTCGATTCGTATTCCTGCGTGGCACATGCACGCGCCGATTTTGACATGCCGATTCGCCGAAGAGAAAGATGTGGCACAGGGAACAGCTTCTGACTGGAGAGGAGAAACACCTTAACCACTGTGTCGAAGATTCCTCATCTTTGTTGCATCTGCTGTGGTAACACAGCGGCGGCTATGCAATGATCTCAGGCTCCTAATTATGCACGGAGATGGAGCCCGAGTATTGACAGCGCTATTCCTGTGGATACTGCAGCAATCCTCAAGACTCCCAAGCACTTCGCTTCCACGGCATTACACGAAAACGAGCCAGGTGCCTTCCCCTTATGTAATTCGCTGGCGAATGCTCCGGAGAAGTTCCACGAGTCGAGTTGATCAAAAACATGACGTCGATCAGGAACGCAAACCCCAGCTTGCTGAGGTTCCGGGAGTATGGCTCTCATCATCGCCGATGCTAATACTGTCGAGTCGGCGCACTGCACCGCACCTCTGCTGCAAAGCGAACAGAAGATGTGATAGTCGCGCTGCAATTTATCGATCGCAGTTGTCGAGGGGTCGTGCCCCAATTACCAATAGGTACTTAGGTACCCTTCGATGTTGTTAACCGAGTCATCATAAGGTGATGAACAGCAAGCTTTGACTACGAGCAGACTAGACGGGCGTTCCCGCCGCATAGTAGCTTACCAGCACCGTAAGGCTGTAGAGAGAATGTCGGATCGGATACCGGGCACGCGGAGGCTGTCGTACATCTGCTCTGCCCGTGGGGATGTGCCAATTTTCGCGAGGTTGTGCCGCGTAAAGCCAACAGCTGATTGTCACGCCATCATCGCCTCATAACGACCAAACCGGTAATTAGACTTGGTCTTAGCGATGAAATATGCCGAGACTGTTCGTGGTCGGCGTAATCTAAAGATCTACCAGTTTTGACAGGAATCTGGATCGTGATTGCTCATGATTCCTCAGAACACATGGCAGGCATAAACCCTTTGCTCGCACGAGGCCGCAGTTCTGGCCGTTATGAGTTTCCTCTAGATGAAGGACGCCTGTCATCTACACCTGGCCTGCCTTGTGACGCTGGAATCGCTGATCGAGCCATGCGGCGTGCCGCCTATCGCGTTTAACGCACCGAGCTTGACCGCCATTGTCGTTGTCCACGATGGCGCGCACGGATCTGGAAGGAAGATTGCTGTCTTGTCGCATGTAAGCTTCTGTTGCTGGTGCCGGTCGACCATGGTGCGATAGCATTGTCATGTCGAACATTTAAGGTCCAAGCGATGAGGTTTTCTGCTGTCGTGAATTTGATGGTGGGGCAAGCGTCCGCGAAAGAACAACCTAGGAAGGTCCGCATTCGACAGACATGTACGACCATGCTTGAAGCAAGAAATTGGAGACCATCGTGAACTCATTCTACGCGCGAGGAATTAGTTGCCGGTGATCCAACAGCGAATCACTCAAACTCAACTTTATCGCCGTTGACACTGTATCGCTATTACCGATAAATTGCACGACCGAACCAAGTATCAAAACAGCAGCGGATAACTCTGGATATCATACTTGAGCAAGCTTTCCATAATATTTTATCTTGTCCTTTCTTTTACCGCTACCTCAGCTATATCAGAGGTGTGCGTCCGAATCCACTACATGGAATGACTACAAACACGCTCAATGGATGCTCTAAACAGTCGTAGCATACTTTTTCAAAGTATCCAACTCAACGGTCTTTAATGCACTTTCGTGCGTACACTCCAGCTTGACAGGCGGCACCTGAACCCCTGATTCCTTCTCGTGTTGCAATGTCTCTTGCCATCTCGTTGCCTCGACGCACCATCTCTGTCCTGGCCGAACACCCATCTGCTTGAGATTGATGCCTCCTCTTTTCGACGCGAAGTCAAGGAAAGACTGTGTGAGCTCGGCAGCGATGGGCGTTTGCGAGTCGCAGAAACCGGGTTTGAAAGCCGTTGGCGGTATTGATTTGCTGGCCATCGGGTACATGCCGCGTGAGGAGTGTTGGAGGAGTGGCTCGTGTAGGACTGCAATAACACTGTTAATAAATATCATTGTGTGAAGAGTTGGAAGAATAGGATCTCTATTGAGCATTCTCCAGCCCATTAGAGTGTCATGGCTCAGATAATATCGGACTTGCCATTGTTCTCACTGTCGCTTACACCACTGTGGGTTCGAGCAACCTGCGTCGAGCTATTGATGTCGTATGCTGTGAGCTTTGCCATTTTGTGTATTTGGGTATGAAAGTGATTTGATTGAACAATTCGCTATATTTGAGCATTTTATGAGATCTCCAGGGCTCTCGTAAACTTTCCCCAGATCTGTGCAGTGTCCAGAGCTTAACCCGATCCTGCAATGTAGTCATCGAACCAACTCTTCGAGCATGTAGACGTTCGTGGGTCCTGAATCATGCTCGTGTGCGACGTGAACGGAGCTGTCTCCGTACCACAGCGGCCAGCCCATACTGCAGCTTTTGAGATGAATGACGTCACCGTCGCGCTCTGGACATCGGAACAAAGGAAGGACCGTTTCTAACACCACGGGCTTTCCTGACCAGTTTGGAACTCACGAAATTAGTCCTTAGATGTGATCCAAGAAGGAGGTTCAGGAACTTGCTCTCGTGTAAGGTTCGTAAAGTGCCTGCCGTAGATGCAACCTTGGAAACACTCAGATAGCATCGGCTGCACCGACTGGGCTCTATCAGATCTCAAAGCTCGGCCGTCTAATTACATCATATGCTCATATGGTGAGGTTTTCTGCTACAGAGGTTACAAGAAGCTTTACTATGGGATTTAGCATAAGGAGCATGGGTGGAGCCGCCGCACTAGGGGTGCTGTCCTGACGCTGCGGAATAGCTCCGTTAATTCTATAATATCTAAATTCATGCTATTACTCGTTCTCTTCGTAGTGATGATTTTTGTGTAGCTAGCTTAGCTGCTATCCTTCTCCATCTATACACTACTCATGTCAACCACCAGAGCTGCCAAGAAGACTGCAAGAGGGTGCTGTACTGTCACAGATGACCGCGACATGCCGCTATGCCGCCACTGGTAAAGATCTGCTCTACTACGTACTTTAAATCTGGAAGTACTTCGTTATTACATGATTCTTAATCCTTCTTCACTTCTTAGCCAGCTCTCGTCCAGACGAAGATACTCCATGACCTTATCTTCGAGACGTCCGTTGCAATCTCAGTACCCTTCGTAACGGGTGGCTATAGCAACAACCCTGGCACCAAGCCCAGCAAGCCTTCTTGCGATATCCTCCAACTTGTCGACATCCATTTCTGAGCCCCATAGCTCAAAACCTATCGTGTACTCGAAGTCCACTCTCCCGTCCCTCCGAAACGCCTGCTGTACATTCCAAAAGTTCATTGGGTGCATCAAGGTGCTGCTTGTGAATATATTACCACAGTGATAGTACATCTCAAGCCGTCTTCATGACGTAACGACAGACAATGAGCTGAGAAAAACTTCGTCGACATTGGTCTCCAATACTCCATCAAACCTGATACTTGATGTCTCGCACCTCGCAAGTAGCAAAGCAAACATATCACTGCCATCAGGACGTTCGTGCAGATGACCAAACATGTTCGAGAACGTTGTGTCCAGATATTTTAGGCGTGGAATGCGCTCCACCCCTCGTATGCAAGGCCATTCGTCCCATCCATGGGCTAAAAATGGGTATACAAGATCTGCATCGAGTCGCAGATCTCGCAGTGTATCTTTATGCGCTTCCAGAGCGCCGAGAATATTGACATATTATCGGTGCGACTCTGCCACTACCGCATCACCATTACCCTCGCCGGTGACGCTGAAGCGGTGCAGTCCCTTGCAGGTCAAGATCATGGAGGCGATGTTTGTCGTCGGAATCTTGATATTTTCCAGCACGAGCGATGTGGTGGAGGACTCTCCCGTGCACATTACAGGCCATGGCGAAGGGTCCGGATAAGTATTCAGATCTTCCCAACCTCCACCGTTACGCAGCCAGCGTAGGAAAGGGTGGTCGAAGAGGTTTCAAAGATGGAGTGTGCGAAGCGCACGAAGGGTAAACAAGTGGGTTAGAGAAGGATGGTTACAGTGCTGTAGATCGAGGGTGAGGCTGTGGAGACCTTGGTAGGGCAAATGCAGACAAGTGCCTTTGGAGGCCTGTCTGTGTAGAATGCTGGCGTTGCTAAGAAGGAGCAGCCAGAGTGGTGGCTCGTTCAGGTCGTCGAATGCCCTCTCTGCGCGCTCTGCGCCTTTCTGCATGACAATGCTTTCTAATCTGGTCGCTTGTAGCATCATAATTGCTAGCTCGAGCTCATTACGTACAGCGAGGTTGCTGTTGCCGTCAGTGATCCATAGCCAACGGTAAGGATCTGGAAGCAGCGCAATGTCTGCTACGAGTCGCCTTCGGAGTCTCGCTCTTTGAACATGCCCAGTATGCGGTAAAACAACGATATGCTTCAGCTTGTGGTAGACTTCCTTATCCTTGGACAAGCGATGCAGGAAGCCAGTAATCGGTTGCTCAAGCGGACTCTCGTAATAAGTGTATAAATACTGTGTGGAGATGGTATTCAGTGCGCGACACGACCTCGCCAGGACAGCGAAAGCGCGATAACGATCTGATGTTACGCCATATGAAGGGTCGAAAATGAAGTCGAGAATGACATGAAGTAAGTCAGATGGAAGAACAGCTAAGTAAGGCATTGCAATGAAGTGCGGTCGTTATCCATTGCTGTGCGTCGAGGCAAAGCACGTTCAAAGTGGGTACCTAGGAAGGTACCAAGCTTAGCAGTGTTTACCACTGGGCGCAAGGCAGACAAACGTTGTGAGAACGTCTGCGATCTCATAATATGGATCATTTTCTGCCGTAATGGCGCTAATGTGTTGAAGAGAGTCGAGAGCTATGCGGAAGTGCTCCGAGGGAATTCTCTTTGGGTCAGCAGCACCGTCAGCAAGCCAATGTCGCCGCGGCTTGCAGAGCGCGTCCGAACCTGGAAAGCTTCAACGTCAAGGTCCACACAAAGCTTGCGTACTTTCAACTACCCAGAGTGACTGAGTAGTCTTATAAGGTGCTCTTGATTCTTTGCAATGCGTGCCACCTTCTGGGTGTCAAAGATTTCTAACAAGTAAAATAACACAGAAACGCCCCTAGTCTTTGTCGACCTCCTTTCCGTTATGGTATCCCCGCCCATGAAATGCCAGAACGCCTGATGATGCCGTTCACCTAGATTTTGTACATGGCCATAGGCTTAATCCCCAGGTTCTACGCTTGCACTCGCCCTCTCTTTTCCTCCTAAGCTGAGTTTGATCTTCTTTTTCCGTGGCTCCTCGCCCTCGTCACCGTCCCTCTCTCTCTTGCCATCACTGCGCTCGCTCGTTTCACTGGCCTTGCGCTCTATATCAGGTCGACCAGTCTTGAGTTTGACCTTGAGGCTGCCAGAGCTTCCGCCCTTATCGCGGTCTGCCTTCTTAATGTAGGAGCTTTTCTTTTTCTTTTTGCGCTCAGGTGTGTCGTCGCCAAGTTCGTCCGCATCGTCTTCGCCTTGCGCCAGCTTCTTGACTGGGCTGATTCCCTTGCCCTTTGCCTTAGGTCCGTCGCCTTGTGAGCCTGGCACTGGTGTGCCTAGACGACTGCCGAGTGGCGTGTTGCCAAGGTCTGAACCTGTGCCGTTCTGACCTGCGAGTTTGGCCATGGCGTTACGGCTCGATTGTCGCCCAGATATACCGAGACATTTCTCGAGGTGTTGTGCGAAACGTGTGATGAGCAGCGAGCGCTTGCAGTTTGGGCACGTGTGCCATGGAATGTAAGAGGCGGGCTTGCCGCCTGTGTTGAGTTTGATCTCTTTGGCATCGCCGGCCATCTCCGTGTCTTGCGAGCCTGGCGTACCCACGCTCTCCTTATCCGCGTTTTTCTGCTGTTGCTTGATGAGCTCACGCTCCTTCTTGCTCTTCCCCATATCGGTAGGAAAGGGATTGCCATAGACATCGTGACCTGATCGCTGGACCCAAGGGTACAACATGCAATACTCTTTTGTGAGATCTGGGTTCTGCATGCCCTTGCCCATGATTGGATGCATCAGACGTGGCAGCTTGCAGTGTGGACATATGATCTCTGGTGTCGTCTTGAGCGGATTGCCCTTCAGGAAGACCCGCCCATTTTCGTACTTCGCAGCAGATGTTTCGCCAATGGGTATCGCAGGCTGGCCGTTCGTGCCTCCTTTCTGCGAGGCTGGTTCGAGTGTGGAGAGGGCGATGGATTCGGCTTGTGTCGCAGCGGACTGCATACGCAGCAGCTTCTCAGAGCGATGACATGACAGCGCAGTCTGCAGAACAATGTTTGAAAGCGTGTCTTCGAGGATATCTTGAATCTGCAGCGTGCGAGTGCTTAGCAACGAGCTTCCCAAGCTCAACAGGTAGCTTAACCTACCAGATCCGGCAATATGTCTGATGGAAGGCCTGACGCAGACTCGGCGGCTGCGTCCTCCGACATGCTGCTGGTCGCAATGGCGATGTTGGCAGTGCAGCAGGTAGTCCGGGGCGTGGCAGGCTACGTCGATGGCAACGGCGGAACACGATGGCGCGGGTGTATCAAGAGAACCCCTGTTCTGGCGCGTCATCCTTGCTAGCGGCCCTGCATCCCCACAAAATCCCCAGCACATCTTCAACGGTCTTCATAACGTAAATTGTGCTTGCAAGGAGATGAGTACGTGGAGAGCATGACGCCTTGGCTAAAATCTTGAGTATCAATTTGCTTACGATTCTAATCAGCCGTCACCTTCCCGACCAACCTCCTCCTGTTGCGCAGAGGAGCTGTGGAGATCCTTGCCCAGCCCAGAGTGACGCTCAAAGCAACCCGTTACATGCTGGGTATGTCCGTTGTGCCAATGCTCCCAATCAAGGGAAGAAATCGTACGCTTGCATACTCATCCAGTGCGAAATCCACTCCTCTGACTAGGGCTCGTATCTCCTTCATGCGCAGTCAACGATCTCTAGATCAAGTTTGCAAGAGCAAGATGACTTTGGGGATGCCCTTTCAAGCTTCGAGCCCAACGCAATTTTCGCTTGATGAAGCCGAAGGTCAAAGTCGATGGCTTGCACCGATAGATATTCTGCGCTGAGAACATTCACACCTCTCAATCGTCAGGAGGCCTTGCTTCACCTCAGAGCAAATTATGACAGTGAGCTGTTGCACCCTCTCCAACGTAGGATGACCAAGGCTCTATGCCAGCGTGAAGTAGCCAAGATGGAGAGTAGTGGACTTAGAGTTGATCATGTAGGTTCATCCCGGGGTGGGGCTATGCTCAGTCGCTGTAAGCATTGCTGGCGTTGTCGACTCCACTCCTTCCATATCGCTCGGTGTCGCGGTAGTAGAAGCTGGGACTCGATCCCGTTTCTTAAACTGCCTCTTGGCGCCAACAGGCATCCTCTTCTTGCTACCGCAGCGGATGCAGCTGACAACCAGAACATCTGCGCATGGCTTCTTACCACCTTTGCTTTGGTTCTCTATCTCTTGCGTTGCTGTACGTCCAGGCACAAGTACTGCATTGCAGCTCTTGCACATGGAGCGCTTGAGATCAACAGAGAGGCGGAGCTGTGCTTTTCGAGACACCGTGTGAAGGTCTGCGCCAAGCTGCAGAGCAAGGGACGACGGTTGCTGCGGTAGACCTGATTTTGGCGACACTGCATTACTTGTTTCAGCCCCGGTGCTCTTGGCAGCCTGTAGAGTCAAGTACATGGCTGCTTGGTAAAGAAATGTCGTCCGCGCGTGCAGGTGCTTGTTTGGAATCCCTTTGGGCTTTGAGGGCTTGTCTTTGGCCATGTCGAAAATGTAGCCAAAAATAGTGTTATCCAGGCACGAAGTGATCGCGTAATGCTTGGAAGCGGTCCCAGGTGATCAGAATCCAATAGCGTTCTCTGATCAGCCAGTTGCGGGGCTTCTCTTACTTGGACGCTTTGTCTGAATCTATCTCTTGGTGTTGACGAGTAATTGCTTTGTGATTCACGAGCGCGCACAGACGCGCCTGCCTTACTCAGCTAGCGCGCTTGACACGCCGAGCTTTTGGTCCCACCGCTGCGTCGCGCTCTTCCCTTCACCACCTGCGACAGCATCTCCAACCTCACAATCGCGTCACCCCGTGCATCAGCAGATCGCCCGCTGAGCTTCTTACCTTCGACGCTAGGGCTTTCCCAAGCTTCCTTTTCCGCACCGCCGCCACTTTACTGCTTGGCAGCCTTGTTTGCGAAACGCGCGACGACGAACCTCAACCTTACCTCACTACTACCACCAAATTCTAATCATCATGTCTCACGAGGAGGACCTCATCGACTACTCCGACGAGGAGATCCAGCCAACGGAGGTACCCGCCAACGGCAATGCAGCCGCAGCTAAGGGCGGCCTCGCAGCTGGCGATGCAACCGGCGACAAGAAGGGCAGCTACGTCGGTATCCATTCGACTGGTTTCCGCGATTTCCTCCTGAAGGACGAGCTCGTACGAGCAATCACAGACTGTGGCTTCGAACATCCTTCCGAGGGTTAGTCTAATTATTCCCCTCAGCCTTCTTCCACCTCAAAGCGTCCGTCCGTCCATTTGCAACGAAGCGGTATCAATATGCGGCCATGGTCTTGTCTAATACGAGCGGAGTAGTGAGGGACCCAGTGCCTTCCACTACACACGAGCCATCAGCTGACTGCTGTATTTGGGCGCGATTAGATCGGTCCTGTACACAAGCAAGCCTGCGGGCTTTGTGCCGGTAGATCGTTTTGGAACGAAAGCACTAGTTTCGGCAGACATTGTGCCCCAGGAGGGCCCGAAAGAGATAGTTCGGTATGTGGATCAGTGGCCTGCGAATGGCTAAGCTGCCTCGTGTGAAGGACCTGGACTGCGCATGACGGACGGACGCTTCCCTTTTGAACCTTCGTTGCGACCGCTTTAAGATCCATTCTGACATGTCCCGTGCTCTACAGTCCAGCAAGTTACAATTCCCCAGGCTATCCTCGGTAACGACGTTCTCTGCCAGGCCAAGTCTGGCCTCGGAAAGACAGCCGTTTTCGTACTCGCCACTCTCCAGCAGATGGACGAGAAGCCTGAGCCTGGTGTCGCTACGATTCTGGTCATGTGCCACACTCGTGAGCTTGCCTACCAGATCAGGAATGAGTACAACCGTTTCGCAAAGTTCCTGCCCGACGTCAAGGTCGGCGTCTTCTACGGTGGAACGCCCGTTCAGAAGGATATCGAGCTCCTCAGCAACAAGGACACACATCCCCACATCATTGTGGGCACACCTGGACGTATTAACGCGCTCGTCCGTGACAGGCATCTCCGACTCTCCAACTTGAAGCACTTCGTTCTCGACGAGTGTGACAAGATGCTTGACCAGCCTGGTTAGTATCTCATCGAAACCTTGTGCATATCTTGCTGACTCGTTCAAAGACATGCGCAATGACGTACAGTCAATTTTTCGTGCTACACCCGCTCACAAGCAGGTGATGATGTTCTCCGCCACCCTGGCTAAGGAGATCCGCGAGACCTGCAAGAAGTTTATGCAGAACCCTCTCGAGATCTACGTCGATGATGAGAAGAAATTGACCCTCCATGGTCTGCAGCAGTACTACATGAAGCTCGATGAGCGCGAGAAGAACAGGAAGCTCAATGACCTTCTCGACGAGCTGGAGTTCAACCAGGTTATCATCTTCGTTCGCTCCACTCTGCGTTGCACAGAGCTGGACAAGCTTCTGCGCGAGTGCAACTTCCCCAGTACAGCGGTACACTCTGGCATTGGTCAGGAAGAGCGGTAGGTGCTAGCCCCTACTTCATACGACCCATGTACTGACAATCATTAGCATCAAGCGCTACAAGGAATTCAAGGACTTCCAGACCCGTATTTGCGTGTCCACTGACATCTTTGGTCGTGGTATCGATGTCGAGCGTATCAACGTCGCCATCAACTACGACATGCCCGACAAGGCTGACTCGTACCTCCACCGTGTCGGTCGTGCTGGTCGTTTCGGTACCAAGGGTCTGTCCATCTCTTTCATCAGCAGCCCCGAGGACGAGGCTGTCTTGAAGTCAATCGAGGAGCGCTTCGAAGTCTCCCTTCCCGAATTCCCCGAGAAGGGTGTCGACGCCAGCACCTACATGGACAACTAAGCTTGTCCCGTAAATCTGTGTATGGGTACCTGCACGGACATCATATGCTGCAAGACAACGGGTTTCGGCAGGAAAATTCGTCTTGGCTGCAACGAACACAGTGAGCATGGCGCAGGTGGGTTTGGCTTGTGATATCTTGTACTTTAGCTTGGGGAGCACCTCGGCCGAAATGGAAAAGCAAATTGACATGCATCTAACCCAAGTGTTTGATCTTTATCATGTTTGTCTATGTGACTGTTATCTTTGTCGTACTCGGGTAGATGGTGACCAAAGCTGACCACACGTGAGAAGGGCTACTTGGACGTGCCCCGTCGCAAATGCCCCCCAATGGCACAACGTCAGGCGTACGAGCACCTCGCGGGCGCTTCGACATTGCGCTGCGCGTCAGTCCCGCCCAGCAACGCAATGCATGCTTCGTACAAATCTCAAATCACGCGTTGGCAAAGACCCCCGACAGTACGCGTCTGAGAAAGCCAACACGGCGAACACGTTCAGCCTCCGAGGATACCACAATCGGTGCACTGCAAGATCGTGACATCGCCAGCTTCTGAATCGCTGACAGTGCAGGAAGAAGCAAGACATCGCTCGTTGGCTTAAGCTGTGAAATGTCGCGCAGAGATGCAATTAAAAAATATAGTAGGCGAACCATGCTCAAGCCCTGGGTAATAATGTGGTTTGGTGAACGCCATGGCCATGCAAAAACAAGATGATCGGAGAATCATGCGTATCAGAGATAGCTGAGAGGACACCGCAACGCCTAGTCACCATAGTCCTGCATGCTGCTTGATGCAAGTTCGTTTGCTTCAAGGAGCCTGTGGAAAGTTAGCAGTCCGTTCCACATAAGTGGTGGGTTCACTTACGAGTATTGCTTGTACAGCGTTCCCTCGCCGCCCTTCTCCAGATCGATATTGAACACGTAGTAGTTGCTTTCACTGGTCACCACCATGATCTGTGGGCTGTTATTGCTCAGTGCCACAACAGTTCGGATCGGCCCGGCCGCAGCGCTGTTCGGCGATTTGGGCACCTTCACCCAGGCGAAATCGCGAGAGGGCTCCCAGATCTCAGCCACAGCACTTGGCAGGTAACCTCCCACAGTTGCAGCAAACGACTTGCCGACCGTCTGCGATGTTCGGCGTATCAGGCTTCCAAATGTGGGATTCAACGGTTTGCGCTCGGGGGTTGCCATGTCTGCGACACTGTCACCGAACTCGTCTGGCACGTCTTCGCTTGCGCGACTACTGCTTCGTCCACGAGAACCTGAGATCGACGGCCTGTTGGGTCCAGATGATACGCTGTTACTACGGCTCGTATTCGGTGTTCCGAGGCGGAAGATGTGCACTGTCTCCGTTGCTGAAGACACGCTAAGTAGAGTCGAGGTAGAGTTGAACGACATGCTGTATATCCTCGCTGGAATGGAGCCTCTCCTGAATTGATAGAGCTTCTGGGCATCTGGTATAGAGAATACTCGGATAATGGTTCCTTTCTCAGATGCCGTTGCCAAGAGAGTCCCGTCGTTGTTCAGCGCAATGCAGGACAGCGGCGAGTTGTGCGCTTCTATCACGTTCACTGCCTCCATCTTCGTAGCATCATATATGAGGACCTCGCCACTTGTGGGCGCAACGTGATCTGACTTTGGCGGCGCATGCGAGGGCGGCTGGAAGGTGTTTGGTGCAGCTTTGGTAGGGAGAGGGTACACGAGGAAGTTGTTCTCGGAGGATGCAGACAGAGCGCATATAGCTGTGCATGTTAGTTTGAGCTTCTGTCGCGTGTTGTACAACTGACCATTAGGGTTTGGTGATGTCTTCTCCGTCTTCAACATCTGCATGTTGCTGATGTCGTAGATATAGAGTTCTGACTCCAGCACCACTACCAGCCGTTTCCTATTCAGTCGCATCGCAAGAATAGCTGTGCGAAAGGTCATCTCGCAGATAGTCGAGTGCCTCTGTTTCCTAGTCAGTACCAAGCACGGCCACAATGACTGTTGTATGTATGACCTTTGTATTCTGTATGCGCAACACTCGTGGTGATAGTGTCAGCGCAACCAAAGAGGTCGAGAACAGCATTTCGAGGCTCGAGACATCGCCTTCATGGGACTCGGACTGCTTATTGAAGGGGTCGGTGGTGTATACGCGGTAGCCGTTGGTGGTACCTGTTTCTGATGTCAGAGCTATGCTTCATGGGATCGCAGTGTCGCATACCGACGCCAAGATGGCTGTGGTCCTGGTTGAACGTCACAAAGTTCATGGACGCCATGGTACTATGCTGTAGTATTGTGTTTACTCAGGGCAGTCTGTCAAGATGTCGTCGAGAAGTGCAGAGCTTGGACTACGGGCGGCGATAAGTATTAGCGACAGCAGAGTGAAAGGGGTTGAATACCATGGGCGACATGTGTACGTTTCCGCAATCACCGGGAGCCTTGGAGGCAGTCGACCATCGAGCGATGCATGATCAGAAGCGCTCGCGTGCAGACAGGGATTCGGCCCAAGCCCCGCCATTCACTAGCCACAGTGGCTGAGTGGCTGCCAAAAATTGCGGCGGTGGTCAACACCATGCTTCGAGCAACGATGACCACAAAGCAGAAAGAGAAGTCTGCAAAGGCTGTGAAAGGGCACGGAGGTCATCTGAGGTCGAAGGTCGAGAAGCGAGACGACGACATTATCCATGTGAGATCCCTTGCTGGGATACCCATAACCTCAGCGTTTCAAGCACCTGCCTGACACCTAGACTATATAGACAAACGACAGCAGCATTGTGTCGAAACGATGCGTCTCGAAGTTGTATCTCAGCGATGAGCCGGACTTCTATGAGCCTTTCGCACCAAGATATGTTCGCCGCAACCCACTCATTAATCGTGGATATTGGCTGCGAATGCACGCTATAGAGCAGGTCGTCAAACGCTACCTTGAAAATAGCGACGGTAGGAAGAAAGTAGTGGTAAATCTTGGATGTGGATAGTGAGTATGACATCTGAACGAACATCGCAGCATGGCCAAGCCCTAACTATCATAGCGACCCTTTGCCTTTTCAATTCTGGTATCGATATGCAGCACTCACTGAGAAAGCTACTTTCGTAGATGTGGACTATCCACAGCTAATCGACAAGAAGAGGGATGTAATCTTCAACAAGAGCCTACTCCGAGATGCACTGCTCAAAACAGGGTTGTGCTCAGCAGAGGCACCTGTCCGTGTCAGGAGTGAGCGATACATGGCTATAGGATGCGATCTCCGAGATCTTGAGACACTTGAGCGTACTCTACGCACGGAGCTGGACATCCCAAATTCATCCATATTATTTGTGGCTGAAGTGAGCGTTACTTACATGCCGCTTATGGATGCCAACAAGCTCATCCAGTGGGCGAATACATTTCAAGCTTGTAAGTCATCCATAGGTTCTCAGGTGGACACACTAATTCTATGTAGCCCGCTTCTGCGTATTGGAGCAGTACCTGCCTCAAGGACCAGACCACCCTTTTGCGTATACCATGTTGTCACACTTTGACAAATTGCACGCGTCGATCAATTCAGTCAAACAGTACCAGACGTTAGCACAGCAGTCGTCGAGATTCCTTGATGCAGGTTGGCCTTCGCTTGAGCTGGTCAGAAATTTGTGGGATCTCTGGTCCGACGACTCCTTCACTCCACCCTCACTTCGTCAAAGGGTGGATACAATCGAGCCCTTCGACGAATGGGAAGAGTTTGCACTATTTGGCGGTCACTACTCTCTACTGGTCGCATCAAACACAAAGGAAGGATCCGCTCCTTCTCCAGGAGCCAATGCAGCCCCCACAGATACAGATTTCCGGCCAATCTCTCAGCCAACGTCAATCTCGCTACAGTCCTGGAAACTACCTGCAGACTCTACATGGACACCACGGCGCTACACTGCAGCCTTCTCCCTTGATGAGGAGACAGTTGCCGTTTACGGCGGACAGGGACCGCAAACCCGCTTGTCGAGCGTTAGCGCACTCTCTCGCGGCAATGCGGGTTACCAGATCCAAGAGGAATCTAAGATGCAGCCTTCAGCTCGTATGTGCCATACCATCACATCGATCAACAAGACTAGCGCACTGTTAGTTGGCGGCCGAGCGTCTCCTGCTCAAGCACTAGCAGATTGCTGGCTCATGGACAAGGGCAAATGGTCTGCAGTAGACAGCATACCATCACCACGCTACAGACATTCTGCCGTTTCTGTGAATTCATCATACGACTTGTCTCAGAGCGCGGGCGTTCTGGTCTTTGGCGGCAAGTCCTGTGACGGTGCAGTACTGAACGACTGGTTCCTGTGGACGCCCAACAACGGCTGGCACAGTATACCCGTTGACGGTCCGCACCCACCAGCACGATTTGGTGCCGCAATGTCAGTGATGAGTGTGTCACACTCTGCACAGACTCATGGGCTACTCCTCGGGGGCATCGGCGCCTGCGGCACAGTCCTTCACGACGTCTGGGAGTGGTCGCTCTCAGGCACAACATCACCACGACTAAGTTTCCGGGACATGACCAACAAAGTCTGCAGTAGCTCGACGAACTCTACTCACGCACGGATTGGTGCCAGTCTAGTGCCCTGGGGAGACGCTCTTCTCCTCATCGGAGGTGTTTCAAAACTGGGGATTGTCAGCTTAGCAAAGGAGTTTATGCTGCTCATTCACAGTGACACAGAGATCAACATTCATTACCCCAAGGTCCAATTGCCTGTATACTGGCCACTGCTTGTTGGCGCAGGTATAAGCACGGTCTCGAGAGAGGAGATCGTGGTGGCGGGCGGTGGGGCTGTCTGCTTCTCCATGGGCTCATTCTGGAACGAGCATCACCTAACCATTACACCGTTCAATGCAAAAGAAGCTGAGCAATGGAAGCCAATCCCCCTCCAGCCGAATGTTGCAACAGCGAAAACGACGTCCATTCAAAAAGATGCGCGTAAATCGCCCACGAAAGGCAAGACCCCCAAGGGACCTAAGTTTCAAGAGGTTCCCCGAGTTCAACTCCAATCGTCAGATGATTTCGCTGCGTTGGTAGCAACTTCCAAGCCAGCTATCATCAAAGGTCTCGATATCGGACCCTGCACCGACTTATGGACGCTCGGGTATCTTGAATCGAAACTAGGCTCTGAGCGTGAGCTCGTAGTTCACGAGTGCAGCTCATCAGCCATGACTTTCGGTGCCAAAAACTTCACCTACGAGAAGCGCAGTCTCTCCTCTTTCTTCTCCAGCATAAGCAACGGCGCACCTTCCTATCTGCGCGCTATCTCATCCACTCAACCAAACAAGCTCCCCACACGCTTAGAGGACGATTTCCCCAGCATTGCCACAGATTTCCAGATCCCCACGCTCTGCCGCGGTATCATCAATGATGACACTTACCACAGCAGTCCTTTACGCATCAGTGGTCCAGTGAGTTTGTGGCTGCACTACGATGTGCATCCAAACATCCTCAGCCAAATCTTAGGCACTAAAGCACTAACACTCTACCCACCATCTGACGTCTCGTATCTTGCCTATCCACCCGGTGCATCATCATCTTCTCTCCCTCTTTCAGCACTCACGAACAATCCTAAGCTTCGCCCACATGTAGCAGCTCTGGGACCGGGCGATGTGCTATACATACCACCGATGTGGAGCCACACTGCGACACCGAATGAGGGTGTGAGTGTCGCGGTGAATGTGTTCTGGAAAGGTCTGGGCAATGAGGTGTATGCGGCTGGGAGGGATGTATACGGCAATCGTGATTTGAAGGGGTATGAGAATGGCAGACGGGACGTGGAGAAGATCGTTAGGGCGTTCAAGGGTCTACCGGCAGACGTGAGTGACTTCTACCTGCAGAGGCTGGCCGGAGAGATACTTGAGCGCGGCAAGAAACAGGCTGACAAAACGAGCGGTAAGGAGACTAAAAGTGAGAAGAGTGCATCATCATAGGCCCCATCAGTAGCCATAATGACCACACAGCAGCTTCGCTAGGCGCACATTCTGTGCGAGCTCCTCAGACGCCTTCGCGTGATGTACGAGTAGCGAATCTGAGTAACGAGTAACGTGACTACGGTTTTAGTTCACAGCGGTCAAAGGTATATTTTCGACGAGAAACTTGTACAGCATGGCATCCAAGAAAGGAGTAGAGACGCCGGACTCAACCCCATGCCCCACGAACGCGCTAGCGATCTCTTCTATGTCGTGCAGGATCCGCCACTTCTCAAACTAGTGCTGTTTTAACTGATTGGTTGGTTGGTTGGTATTCATTTTACGTCTAGTTGATGGAGATTAAGTCTACCATCTCGCCTCCCGAAGGGCATATACGACGTGCTAAGCTATGGAATTACAGTGCTAACACACTACCTTAGAAAGCATTTCTTGCGTACGCGGGTATTGCTACCATGTCAGAACTACAGCTCCCCGTCCAGTTGGGGAGACTGAGCAATTTGTGTACATTAGGGTGGATCCCTTGTGTGTGTTCAAAGGCAGTGAAGTGCCGTAAGAGAGAGAAGGGAAGAGAGGGTGGGTGTAGAGAGCCGGTGCTCTGTCGAATCAAGGCCGTGGCTCTGCGCGAGGAGAGCCTTTGTACTAGGCTTGGCCATGCCTGTGTCGAAGGAGATAGGTGTAGTAGGAAGGCAGAGCCAGGCCATCCTTCTTCTTTATCTCTTAGAAGTCGTGGAATGTAAGGCCATGCTGGCTGCCTTGTTTGCGTGTGGAGAGCCGGTGCTCTGTCGAATCGTGCCGTGGCTCTTCGCATGGAGAGCCTTTGTGTTTAGGCCTGGCAGGTGCCCATATCTTGTAAGAACAGGGAGTGGCAAAGCTGTCTCCTTGTCTTAACGGTGGTTGTGGCCTTCGACCGAACGTGTAAAACTGAGTGGCGCACGGGCCATTTTGAAAAGATTTCAGCTCAGCGAAGAGCTGAAAGACAAAACAGGGCAGCGCGCCGGCCACAACGCCTGCAGCGGAGACAGGACGTTGGGAAACAGATTTACGAAGGCATTTGAGTCGTGTTTGAACGAAAAATCGATGGAAATCGACCTTTCGCTGACCTAGAAAAGTTGATGTTCGGGTGCTGTTTTAACTGACTGATCCCTGTTGCCTCGATGAGTAGTATTCTGGGCTTTGATCATGATCTTACCTTCTGCCTGTACCATACCAACCCCAATTCAGTAAACAGCACAAATAATGATACAATCAGTCTGTGAAGGGGTGGCTTGCGTTGAAGAGTTGGGAGTACGAACACAAGACCAACCAGTGCCGCCAGTGCGAACGGGAAGCTGTAAATCTCAGTAGTCCTCCGAAACCACGCCGATAGGCGCAATTATTCTCTCGACCCCTGCTCCAGACAGTACTCTAAATGAGCTGCAAACCTTGTAAGAGAGATACAGCGGTTGTTTGTACTAACAGTACTCTGACGTTGTAGCCGTGTTGTACATTGGGTTGCATTGAGCAATGCGATGTGACCTGTGGCATCTGTTCAACCAAGCTTTCAGCTTGCTCGCAAGTATTCCTGTCTGCCTAACCGAAAGAGGAGCGAGTCGACATCGTAGCCGTATCGAAACGTTAATTGTGGGAGAGAAGGGCCGTTGTTTTCACCACGTAAGAAACTCAAGCCGAGCATGGATTGAAAAGGAGTTACTTATGCTAAGAAGTAATTGCTTGTCAACCATACAATGAGATGACAGGGCTGAGAAGCCTCTACTCACAATTGAGGTTCACACAGCATCTAAGCGAAGAAGTTAATGCACTGGCCAGACATACCTAGGTAGCTACTTGCATTTGTGCGGATATGCTATTCTTGTCGCGGGGACGGATCCTCCAAGACAATGAGACCCAATGCACACCAGCAAACTCTACAGCTTTTCATTGATGCGCCATGTCCCCCTACCTGCAAGGTATGCTGTGTATGTTGCACTGATGGCAGGCTTGTCAGCACATGCCCAACGTGCTGCAACTCGTAACGTTGAAGGAAAAGCCTATTTGACGCTGCAGAAAAAGCACATGCCTTCTGTCAGCAATCAGAACATAGAGCTTCCAGTATTCTGGGCTACGATGCTCAGAGTGATGTGGCTGATAGCAGCCGCAACCGTTATTGTCACGTGCGACCAACATCTCAGTCTTCCAATGAGTCAGATCTTACCACTTGCAACAATTGTACCACAGCCAGTAGTGTGGCGGTGTAGCCTGGCATCATCAGCTGTATTTGGGAGCCGATTAGACTCGAGAGGCTGTGCTACTCAGCGTCATATGGCCCTGTCACTGAACGACGGACACCAGTTTTCATGCAGGAAGACGTGAAAAGCGTTGATGACGGAGATCAGGGGGTGAAACATCAAACGCGGACTTTTGAAAACAAGCATCCACGTGATCTCAGCGCGCGATCAATTTCAGGGATCCAACCTTTCCCTCAAGGCTCACACTCGTCGATCGAGCCATCTCCATCACCTGCTCCCTTCCGATAGGTCTGTCCTGCTGCATTTCCACCTCGCAGAACAAGTTTTCCAGGATCGAGCTTTTCCAAAGCCTCTTGTTGTCGTTGCTCCAGTTGTCTACGACGATTAGCAGTAGGAAAGCCCCCGTGAGTCCTATTATTGCTGAGGGAAATACAATCCATTCCCAGCGCACATATACGCACGTGGTCGTTGACCACATATGGCCCTTCGCCCATCCTGATACACCTTCTTCACCGTTTGTGCGTATGTAGGCCGTCATTGCCTTCGTCATATTGCTGAACACTTCGTTGACAGTGTCGTATGTAGCTGTTCCTCTCAGCTTAACATAGGTACTGTTCTCATCCCGCGGCCTCTCCTCCGCTCGCCATAGGGATTGTAGATACATATGACCAGAAATAAAAGCAATGTTATTGGAGATCATCACTCCCTTCATGAAGCACATATCGAGTTGTTGTCGGATCCCTAACGCGGTTCCCAACCCAAGGAACCAGAGACAGTCTGGCGGGAAGTACCACTCCAAGCTCTTCCGTTGAGTCCATGGGCCATCTCGCCATTCGCTCTGCACCTTGTAAAAGCGCATCAATCCCGGCCTGGGGTCTTTAGAGCCCGTGCAGTCTATCTGGACGCCATCACGGAAGGTGTGATTAGTCGCCAATGCGTACGCGTACCGGCTGAGACCGATCGTGTAGTTGACCGGTTCACCTGCGGCATCGAACACATCTCCAGCGTAGTAGTCGTCCAAGGGAGCACGGTCTACAAGAGTTTCGGTCAGAATTGTATTCTTGACGTCCACATGATATGTGTCGACTGTGGGGAATATGGTGCAATTGACAGCTGTGACCCTGGGCCCGGATTACGTCTCTGGTCTGTCGATCTGTCAGCGTCAGATCTAGTTCTGGAGCTCATTAAGGTATCGGCTGATAGGTTGAAGGCAGCCGTGCCTTTTGAAATAGTGGTTAAGTTACTGAATTAGAAATCTGTGTCCAGTATGTATGTGGTGTATGTTTTGTTCCGGAACTTATGTGTCGCATTAATCGATCGGACAAATCTACTGATGTCGTTACAGGTGTGGGCGATCGCCAGTGTAGAGAATGAAGCGCCGCTGTCAGAGGGAAACGTACAATTTCCACTACTGCACCCCCGGACGAGTACATTCGTGAAATCTTCTACAGGCTGCATGAGACCGACCGTCATAGCAGTAGTCATCGGAGTATGCTCGTTGTATACGTCGCGATGTCCCACCCACCTTCCAGAAAGACTGTAATTATTCGTTTTGGCCACATAAACACTTGCATGTTCAGAACGCTGGGCACAGTTGTCGAATCGAAGAAGTTGCTGTGAAAAGAAATCGGTCAACGCTGTCATTACAGTCGCAAGCGCACCGAGGGCGGCAATACAGCTAGATAAACATCAGCTTGAAGATCCATGGCAGCGGGGGATTTCTTACTAGGCTTTGCATGGTCTCAAGTGACAGAGCAGTAAGAGAGAACCCCATGACCCTCGGCTTGCTGCGTAAAAACGTTCTGCGTCATTCACGGGCCTTGGCTCACAATACCAGCACCATCTTGCTTGACTGATTTCTATCTCTTGTTGCAGCGTCCCAATCTGGACCACGATCAAAACGAAAGTAGACTTACCTTCTGCCAATACTATACTAAGCCCAGTTCTCATAAGCAGAGAGAACAGTGACACAATAGAATTGATCGTAATAAGCTGGGGCCAATTCGGCTGCGGCTTATCTTGATGCGCAAACAATGTTATCACTAAACCGCCAAGGGTGAGTACTGACAAGACAAACGCGTTTGTCTCAACGGACATCCATATAGCGTGTCTTACACATGTCAAAGTGCGCGCAATCCAGACCATGTACCTGCTGAATCCTGTACTTCGACCGATCGTTTTCGCGTGAGATTTTTGCTCGCTTTCAGCTTTGTTGACTTTGTCGGAATTTCTCGATGTTCGCAAGAGTGTGCCCACGACATCTGCATGCTCATCTTCGAAGTTTACACTCAGTAGGGGCGCCGAAGCTCCACGCTGCGCCATAGGAGCAGGCAGCCGTTTAAGAAGTAGAGAGTTGGGCGGCGAAGCTTCCTCTGCCTTCGCGAGAATATGTAAAGTCAGATTTGCGCGACCTTGGCGTCCATTCTGGGGCAGTGCCGCATCGTGACCCTCTGGTCATACCAATGGTGTACGCTCGCTGCTCAGTCGGGTGCAATGCGTAACACAGGCGACTTGCTTGGGCACACGAATTGACGGCCGCTGACGTGAAATCAATAAGCTCAAAGCGATTGTCTTCGCCTCCTGTAACATCTTTCAAGCTCAGAAATTTCGCATGCACATCAGCCCTCACATAGGATCTATTGCACTAGATCTGCTGGCAAGGGCCTATGAAAGTGCTCGGCGCGCTGTAGCACCTACCAGAGTGAAAGTGCGGGTCATTCTGTGAATCGGAGCACACACATTGCACGAAGTAAGTGGATGTATAAACATGCAACGCAAGCGCAAGGCGAGTGAGACTAGATTGCAATGACCTGGTAACGGGGAGACAGTGTGGGAGTGAAGTGGCTGGCAGGCACCGAGAGGAACGCGACTTACGTTGCGGCTACGTCATAGCTACACTCAGCACCAAAACAGGCATTATCAGCATGTGAATCTGAGGAAATGCGCATGCGATGACACTGAGCTCCTCTACAGACTGCTCAATTGTCATTCACAACCTGATCGCTGCGCCAATATGTCGCTATCCTCCCTCTTTAACCTAATCCCACTGCCAATTGCCTCTCTCCTAGCAATTCCTATGCTCTCCTCCTGGTCAACATCTCTGAATCTCATCTTCCTCTCGCTGGCGTGGACAACGCTCGCCGCTACATACTCGCCTCTCCAGCTCGAGCTCTTTGGCCCATTCGCACTGCGGCTAGCGCTCTACATCATCCCCTCTCTCATCTTCCTAATTTTTGACATCGGCGTGCCCAGCCTCGCGGTTGAGTTTAAAGCGCAAGGCAAATGGGGCATACCCACAAATCAAAGAGGCGGGAAGAAGAAACTGAGACGAGTAGTGGCATGGAGTGTCGCGAACGTGATGATGTGTGTGGTGCTGCAAGCGGCGATTGAGTTTCTGGTCACGGATGTGCTGCGCATGAAAAGCTTGTTGGTGATTAAGGGAAGTAGGTGGGGACTGAATCATCTTCCCAACCCGTGGACGATGGTTAAGCATGCGCTGGCAGGCGTGCTGGCACGCAATGTAAGCCATGAGATGACTATGATCGGTACAAATGCTCATATTGTGCAGGCCTTGCAGTACTACATTCACAGTCACCTATTGCACTCGCCGAGCGGTGGCAGATTGGCCGACTGGCACGCGAACTGGCATCACAGCATCCAGGTACCGTTTTCTTTCGTTGCGAACTACGACCACCCCGTGTGCCACGCTCTGCACAGGTGGTTGCCGTTTTATCTCCCTGCCGTGGCACTGCGAATGCACATCCTGACCTATCTCCTCTTGGTCGCATTTTTCAGTCTTGAGGAAACCTTCGTGTACTCGGGCTACAACATTCTTCCCTCAACTATCATGATTCGCGGCATGGCTCGTCGCACCGATGCACACATGCTCAGCGAAGGGGACGGCAACTTTGGCAGCGTCGGCGTCTTGGATTGGTGTCACGGGACCACGCTCGGAAAGGATGTCATGGAAGACCTCAAAGCGGAGATGGAGAAGCACGATGTAGAAAAAAAGACTGGGAGGGCAATTGATAGTGCAGGAGATGCAGCTAGTGGTTTTGCTGACAAGATCAAGTCAAAGACTCGGAAGGGAAGACGCAGGAAGTAAGAGCAGGGCGGTCATTGGGAAGTAACCTTCGGTTGCGGATCGTTTCGCGGTATGGCGTTTGTGGGGAAGTGGGCCTCGAACTTCGCTTGCTGTCTCGGTGCTCAGTGATACCCTTTCGTATAATGGTCGCAGCCTTGGAGTTGATATTTGAATGCAATCTGGCGCACACAGGTACACGGTCGAGCGCAGTTGTACAATGCAATGTGAGATTCTATTTTGCCATCAGTATCGAGTATCCGCCCAACGCTTGCTCCATGTAACGCCAAAGAGATTCATGACATCACGGTTGCCATAACCATCTAATCACTTTCGAACCGTTTGCATTCGTCGCTTTTATCAAGGCTTCAATGAATTACGAACGTGGACTTCGTGAAAAGAAGTGGTTGCAGGACCGCCGCGGGATTGATTCCTGCTGTCACGGCTGCAGCACCCGAGGTCGTCTTTCATCCCATGCACTGAACGCCAAATCCCGTCTTGACCCAACGCTTAGAACTGCATCTGGTGTGGCCTGTCGGAGGTGCGAAGGCTGAAGCTCGAGGCGAGGTAGTCCACGAGGTGAGCCTCCTTCTTAATGGTGGCCAGAAGAGCCTTGTCGACAGCCTTCTGGTCCTCAACGCGGTCCTTGGAGGTCTCCTTCTTCTGTAGCAGTTGTCAGTGCGGTTCATTTGCAAAGCCTCAGATACTGCGTACCTCGGGCTTCTCGCCCTGCTTGAAGAAAGCATCCTCTCCGGGCTTGTGTGCGGCCTTGTCCTTGGTGAAGTAGCCCTCCTCAGAGACCTTCTTCAGAACACCCTCATCAACACCCTTGATGTCGACGGTGGTAGAGGTAGCGATGACATAGCGGGCGTTTACGCGGCGCAGGGGAACGCCGTTAACCTTGAAGGGACCGGTGACGAGGAGAACACCCTGGGGAAGGTGCTTGAGGACAACGACACGCTTGCCACGGAAGCGACCAGCGAGGAGGATGACGACGGTACCGGGCTGGAGGGAAGCACGCGGCTTAGCAGGGCGAGCAGTCTTACGGGCCTTGATACATGTTAGCGAGGGTCCATTGCATGCGTCTTGCAGCGTGTCGGCAGTCCAGTCTCGTCGCTCTCGCCAGTCGCAGTCGCAGAGCTTTTGCTGTTGCGATGCACCCATGTCCTTCTCATCTTCGACCTTCCTGATCCTCCCATGCTGCCTTGTCTGCGAACGTACCTTCTTGTGGACGGCAACGTCCTCAGCAGGGTAGTACTTGCTGGCCTTCTGCGAGTGGTGCGGTATCGACCTCTCACCCTTGGAGAACTTCTGGGTCGTGGGTTTGGTGTCCGCCATTTCGAATTGCTGGTGTCGTTAGTGAGCCCTAGAGAAGTTGTTCGATGGACGCTGGGTATTTCGACAGGTGCGACCGCCGTGGTGCGCTTACTAAGACACGCACGGTCCATCGCGTCTCTCGCTTTAGTGTAGCGTGGACTCGCCTATTTCGCCGCCTTCGAACAGCATCGATCATCGGGGCCAAGGAATCAACTGCTGTGATACCGATTGACAGACGTTGAAGGAGGTTGAGAGACTGAGGGTGATGGTGCTTATTCTTTATCTGGTACCCGCCGGATTGATGCTGCATACTGTACAATACCGCTGACAGTGTATGTCAGCGTACTACATTGTTGCGGAGACCCTGTCCTCATGCTAAGTAGCTGCAGTGTCTCTTTGTCCTGCAACCTTTGGGACGCATGCTATTCCAGCTGTGAATATGACTTTTTCATGGTAATGCAAGAATAGTCCGATCTGTCAATAGGTCTCGATGTGCGACTCAAGAGCTTCTGAAGACCCCAATCATTGATGTCTTCGCAGGCTGTCCCTCAGTCATCAATGAGCCGCGTGGCTCTCTGGCTTCCAGGCTTACAAGGGAAAGAGCCACGCAAAGCTGTATGGAGTGACATGTGGAAGACCTCAGTCGCAAGTTCCGCCTTTGTTGCATTACGGAGTCGCTACTTCCTGTGTGGTCAGTAGTTCGAAGACCAACATACTTTCCTGCTTCGGGAGCCTCTTTGTTACATTCATGTTTCGCTGCTTTGTCTGCTGTTGCAAGTGCTCCTCAAGTGAATCGTGCACTGGTTCTGCACCGAATTTGTTCCTCATATCGATTGGTTACCTCATCGCGGAGGTGGCCTGTGCGAGCCCGCCGCCGCCGCAGCTCGTTACCGCATACACAGGCAGCTCAACCACCAACCCAAGTTCTGTTCTCCTCACCCACACATAAACAAACATGTCGATCCAGCCACTTATCACGTTCAAGGCTGGCAAGTGTGATATCACTGTAAGCTTACATATCGCCTGCGCCTTTCGCATGACTGACAGAAGCAGTCCAGAGATGGCAATAAGCAGTCCGTCAAGCCTGTCGCCGGACCAGGCTACGTATACTTGTACCAGGGCGAAGATGGTTTGTATATGTAGTTCTTCACTTCGAATCAGACTTACACAATCTTAGAGTTCGTTCACTTCTGCTGGCGGCCCCGCGACAAGTCTCTCGACGAGTCTGAGCTCGATCTCATCATGATCCCCGGCGACGGTTCCTTCTCCCCATACACCGGCAAGGACGCTGCCGAAGATTCCGAATCAGTCAAATCACCCACAGACGGCCGCGTATTCGTCCTCAAGTTCAATTCTAGCTCACAACGGTACCTGTTCTGGTTACAGTCCAAGTCGCAGCACCCTCGCGGCGACGCCAGCTGGTTCAGTGAGCGCGATCTGAAGATTGGTCAGATTGTGGACATGCTCCTGAATGGGGAGGAGATCGACGTCCAGGCTGAGCTCGCGAGCATCCCGACCCATCCCTTCGGCAATGACGACGAGACGATGGAAGATGTTGAGGAGTCTGGCAGGAACCGCCACGGCAGCACAGGAGGTGCCGGATCTGGAGCTACGGGTGGTGACATTCGAGACGAAGGCGAAGAAGCTCGTGAAGGTGGTGCTGACGGCGGCCGAGCGTAGGTTCTCCATTCGAGCTTTTATACTGGTTATTACATCACAATCGGCGTCGTGGCGCAGTCGACATTACCGGCATGGTTCGAGCTGCTGTGGAAGACATTTGCGAAGAAAGCATTGGAGACTCGAAGGACAGGTTATCACGGTGAGGCGTTTGGGAGCACCGCGTGCCCACACGGCATGGCAGCATTGACTGCTCATATGTAACACTAAACAAACAGAGAATACGTACTTCGTACATGTCTTCCCTCCGCCACGACGATCGATTGCTGCTTTACTTGTCATGGTATGGAACCTGGCTAATGTCTTAGCAGAGCAGGAGGAACAACTGACGTCTCGTCGATCGTTCAGAACTTCATGGATTCTCTCAAAGGCGGCAACAACGGACAAGAGCAGCAAGGCGGCGGCGATTTTGCGACTCTGCTGGATCTCCTGTGGCCGACGGTAACACGCCCTATAATTGAAGGAGCTTCCGACGAGCTCATCGACGCACTCGCCGCCCAGCTTCCCACTACCCCGTTCTTACTCGAGGCTGGGGTGGAGGACGTTGATCAGATCGATCCTAATGGCGAGGAGGCAAAGATGGTCGTGCAGACAATGGGTCAGGCAGAGAAGAGAGAAGTCGTTCAGGAGATTTTAAGAGCTCCCCAGCTCCGCGCTGCGCTTGGCAGCCTCACAGAAGCCTTGAAGTCTGGTGCGCTGCCAACCGTTGCCCAAGCCCTGAACATCGATGTCGAGCACGGCGGTTACATGAGGGGCGGTGCCATGCCGCTTGGTGGAGGCGACGCTGTGAAGGCATTCTTGGATGGTGTAAAGAGGACGGTGGAGAACGAGGACGAGGACGACAACATGGACGAGTCATAGGTACCATGATTGCATATGAAGAGACGTCGGTGGTATTCATAGCACAAGATGTCCGCGTGCATCAGCATAGACTTGCATGCTTGAGACATACTTTTCCGATTGAAAACTAATGCGAACATGAGCACGGCCAAGTAAATGCATGGACTGAAATGAGAGTCACACACGATATGTATTGAGCACGGCAACGCTAACCTTTTCGTCTTTCGTTGCACTGCGATTGTCTCTTACTCCCCAGCATAATCCTTCGTACAAGCTTTCATAGTCCATTCCCCCATGTCCAACATCGTCGTCACAGCCGTTACGATCGTTCCTCCGTGCCCTGTCATTCTCTTGGGTTCAAGATTCCCATCTGTGACCTTTCTAGGCACTCTTGTCAATTACCGTCTCAACTATTCCATCCAAGCACAGCAGCCACTCCACTCAAGACCTCAACCTCCTCGACCTTGTCTAGGGGATGCCCCAGTCGATAGTTCTCCACCCATCGCGCACGAAGTTTCTGCCATTTCTCCTTCCCGTAGCACTCGAGACAAGGGTACTTGCTCGTAATCAGGTACCGCGGGATATAGTAGCTGCAGAATGTGGGCTCGGGATCCACTTCTGCTGCTGCGGTGGAAGACGAAGGTGAAGGAAAGCGACTCGGTGGCTTTGAGCTGGCGAAAGACGGCGAGACTGGTGAGACTGGCGAGGTAGGAGATGGAGTGGAGGGCGCGACGAAGCGGAATGCCGGAACTTGAGGAGGTGATGTGGGTGTTGAGGCGTTGACAACGCGCAGTGGGAAGCGATTGTTCGGATGAGGACGTGAAAAGTTCTTGGAAGGCGAGCGAGAGACTGGGCAAAAGGAGATAGTTGAGTTCGAGCGGACCACGGCGGCGCTGGCGGTGCCCAGGTTGGCAGTAGCCTGAGTGGGCTTGAGTGCGAAGGCGCAAGGCGTTGTGCAGATGCTCTTCGAGTGCCCGCAGGCGTAGGTTTGAAGGAGCTTGTTACACATTCTGAACCTTTCGAGACAGGGTTTGCGGGTAGTTACATGTAGGGGATAATAAGAAAGTGCAGATTTTGGCCAGAAATTTGACTTTCACGGCGCAAGTGAAGGCAAAAATGAGTCGTGACAACGGAGCACCACAGTTGGCAAACACATAGTTCGAACGATCACACGGAGCAGTCGCCAGCCTGTGAACAGTGGATCCCAGACATCTTGTTGGTAGCCGAACAACAGGGAGTGTATCGAAGGTTGGTATCATTTTTGATATCTTATCGAATATGCGTAAATCATTCTTCGTCGTGGCAACGATATTTGGGTTCCATACCGCACAAACACCTCATCAAACACCTGACCACCAAATGCTCAATGCTAACAGCAAACACTCGACCTCCACCACTCTAGTAACTCCTTCCGAACAGGATCCATTGCTTAGCAGGGGTTGTGCAGTCGGGGTTGATGCACTTTGTCTTGCCGGGCTCGATGCCCCCAGGCTGCTCAAAGGGAATGCACAAGCTCTTAGCACCCATGGAAGGAGCCTGCTTGTCCTCCGCGACACCGTCGCCAAGCGCTGTCTTCGCACTCTTGGCCTTGACCTCGTCTTCGCACTTCTCGCCCTCACAGTGGGGAACCAGGCAAATGTTCTTGCCGTTGAGTGTAGGAACAAAGTCGTCCCAGTTGGTGAGCTGGACGCGATGCTCGCGGTAAGCCTTATCAGCCTTTGCGAACATATCCTTCTGAATCTTCTCGAGCAGCTGTGGGACCTCGGTGGCAACATCGGCGACGTTGATTGTGCCACGTGCGTCGTCCTTGTTGTCGATGTCACGACGAGAGGTTGTGACGACGCCCTTCTCGGCGTCCTTGGGACCGAACTCGATACGCAGGGGGATACCCTTGAGCTCCCAGTCGTTGAACTTCCAGCCAGGAGAGTAACCCTCACGGTAGTCGGACTCAACGCGGACACCAGCCTTGATCAGATCGTCGTGGATGTTCTTGACTTTGCTGTACAGCTCCTCCTTGGCCTCGGGGGCCATCTTAGCAGTGACACCAACGGGGATCAGGACAACTTGGATCTCAGCAACGCGGGGAGGAATGACCATACCACGGTTGTCACCGTGGGTCAGGATCATGACACCAATGGATCGCGTTGTCAGACCCCACGAGTTTTGCCAAACGTGAACGTGCTCGGCCTTGCTGCCCTCCTTGGGACTAGGGTCCTCAACAGTGATGTTGAACATTTTGGAGAAATGCTGACCAAGGCAGTGAGATGTGGCAGCCTGAATGCCACGGCCGGTGGCGGGGATGAAACCCTCGATGGTTGTTGTGTAGTCAGCACCCGGGAACTTCTCGTTGACGGTCTTGGTACCCTTGACAACGGGAACGGCGAGCAAGTCCTGGTAGACCTGAGCGTACCATTCAAGAATTTGCATGACTTCGGCTCCGGCCTCCTCCTTGGTCAAATGAGCTGTGTGACCTTCCTGCCACAAGAACTCGCGCGAGCGAATGAAGGGCATGGGGTCCGTAGGGTGTTAGTGAACTTCAAACGGATCAAGAAGGAGGCACTTACTCTTGAACTCCCATCGGACAACATTGTTCCACTGGTTCAGCTTCAGAGGGAGATCACGATGCGACTGGATCTTGCGTGCGAAGTAGGGGTACATGGCAGTCTCGGAGGTAGGGCGAACGGCGACGGGCTTCTCGAGGTCGGACTTTCCACCCTTTGTGACCCAGGCGACCTCAGCGGCGAATCCCTCAATGTGCTCCTTCTCCCTTTCGAGGTTGTCCTGGCTGATGAAGATGGGGAAGTATGCGTTGCGGACCTTCAAGGTCTTGATCTGGCTGTCGAACCAGCTCTTAATGGACTCCCAGATAGCGTAGGACGCGGGTTCAAGGATGTAGCTGAAGTCAAGATTAGTGAAGCACACGATAATTTCGCAACCTATTTACCATCCAGAGACCTGGGCGCGTTAGTATCGTGTCATATCACTCTGAACCACCAAGCTCACATCGTAGAAAGAGATCATCTGTCCCTTGGTAATGACCTGCTGGTACCATTCTGCAAGGTCATCCTCCTTTGCAACATCAATACCAATGAGTGCTGCACCTTCGATCTGCCATGGTGTGAGTTTGCCAGCTCGATCCTACTGCTACTACATGTATCTGACCTTCTTCTTCTGCTGCTGGGGCTTCTTGGCGGCTTTCTGGGGATTGCCATCCTTCTTCTTTTTGACCTCGGAGATCTTAAGATCCTTCATCTTGCCGTCGGCAGCGGTGGCTTCGGCCATGGTGGATCGTGGATATGATACGGTAGAGTAAAGTCTGAGGAAAGAAGCGTGTCAGCGCAAAAACAATTAGGAGCTTTTGTTAGCGTAAGGAGGAATAGCAGCGCAATCAGCGCAAGTAAGGAAGAAGCGTTGTCTTGTGAATTCGAGGTACATTCAAATGTGGGTACAGCCAGGACTGAACGCCAAAAGTCATCCCTTTGAGCCCTTTGGGCAACAGAACCATCGGAATGTTTTGGCGGGGTATGGCGGGGTACAGTCATAGGGGCATATTTACCTGCAATTGAAGAGTCAGACAATTCAGAAGTGGGCGGCGAATACGAGCAACAGGGCGTAGCGCGTACCTAAGGAACAGCTATTAGGGCTGTAAACACAGTCACAGAAGTCTCGCGTGGTGTTGTGCCCAAATGTGGAGGGCAGGCGCGACTTGGACCCCTGTCTTTTTAGCGGTCGGAGGCCCGGGCACCAAACACCGACATGCAGGAGCATCCCGCCCTAAAGATTTCGGACACACGCGTTGACGGAGCCTGAACACAGCAGTAACAGCTACATCACGACAAAATGGCCGGAATCTTTGAGCAGTCACGTGGTGGAGGAACTTTATGTAAGCTTGGGAGCATTTCAGTGCGAGTCCACCGCTGACCGATACAGTCCTCGGTGGAAACAAAATCAGCGGCCAAGACATCCGCGACCAGAATGTCCTTGCTACACAGGCAATCGCCAATGTCGTTAAGTCGTCGTTCGGACCTTCAGGTCTGGACAAGATGATGGTCGACGACATTGGTGACGTTACGGTCACGAACGACGGCGCCACGATCCTCACTCTGCTCGATATCGAGCACCCCGCAGGCAAGATCCTCGTCGACCTTGCCCAGCAGCAAGACAAAGAAGTCGGTGATGGCACAACCTCGGTCGTCATAATAGCAGCTGAGCTGTTGACAAGGGCAAATGAGCTCATGAAGAACAAAATCCACCCCACCACCATCATCACAGGCTACAGGCTGGCGCTGAGGGAGGCGGTGAAGTACATGAACGAGAACATCAGCACCAAGGTGGACGCGCTCGGCCGCGACTCTCTTTTGAACATCGCGAAGACGTCCATGTCCTCTAAGATTATCGGCTCTGATTCCGACTTCTTCGCGAACATGGTCGTGGATGCCATAACCTCCGTCAAGACTACTAACAATAAGAGCGAGACCAAATACCCCGTCAAGGCTGTCAATATTCTGAAGGCCCACGGCCAGAGCGCTACCCAGTCTGTGCTTGTCAAGGGCTACGCCCTCAACTGCACAGTCGCGTCGCAAGCGATGAAGACCCGCATCACCGACGCTAAGATTGCCTGCTTGGATATCAACCTTCAGAAGGAGCGCATGAAGTTGGGCGTACACATTACGATTGATGACCCGGAACAGCTTGAGAAGATCCGCAAGCGTGAAGCTGGAATAGTCGAGGAGCGTATCGAGATGATCCTGAAGGCCGGCGCAAATGTCATTCTCACGACCAAGGGTATTGACGATCTTTGCCTGAAGCACTTTGTAGAGAAGGGCGCCATGGCAGTACGAAGGTGCAAGAAGGAGGATCTGCGCAGGATAGCAAAGGCTACTGGAGCGACATTGGTCAGCACGCTTTCTGATCTGAACGGCGACGAGAAGTTCGAGGCGGCAAACTTGGGTTATGCCGAGGAGGTCGCACAGGAGCGCATCTCTGACGATGAGTGCATCCTCGTCAAGGGTACCAAGGCCTTCTCTTCTGCATCGATCATTCTGCGAGGAGCCAACGACTACGCGCTGGATGAGATGGAGAGGTCGGTCCACGACTCGTTGTGCGCTGTCAAGCGGACTCTGGAGAGCGGACGTATTGTGCCCGGTGGAGGTGCTGCTGAGACCGCTCTGCACATCTACCTGGAAGAGTGGGCAACATCGGTCGTGAGTACATCTTGCTTACTGATAAAACATGTGAATTAACGTGTCGCACAGGGCTCCCGTGAGCAGCTTGCTATCGCAGCCTTCGCACAGGCACTCCTCGCCATTCCTAAGACTCTCGCCATCAACGCAGCAAAGGACGCTACCGAACTTGTCGCCAATCTGCGATCGAGACACGCCCTCTCTCAGCGAACTGTTAACCCTGCCGACCCTTCCTCGCAGGACGCGAAACAGCTTGCCAAGTCGAAAAACTACAAGAACTACGGATTGGACCTCACAAACGGCAAGGTACACGACTGCCTGAAGGCCGGTGTTCTCGAGCCTAGCATGAGCAAGGTCAAGCAGCTCAAGTCCGCGGTCGAGGCGTGTGTGGCGATTATGCGTATCGATACATTGATTAAGCTTGATCCTGAGGAGCAGGGCGGTGACGACGGGCATGGTCACTAGATGTTCGATCGTACATGAAGTAGAAAAGAGCAGGAGTTGACGACAACCCGTAATGAAAAGACACAAGTCACCATTCATGGACACCACAGTGGAGTTCTATACCCATTTGACCAATCGAACCATTATGCCCAGATTCTATGATGCTACTGACAGCTTCTATTCAGTGCTGAAACGAGCCCTTGGAGTAGCGACGTCCACAGTATTGAGTCCAAACGCCCCTGCTCCTCCAGACACAAACAGATAATAGGTCCTGTCGAATTGTCTATGTTACAATATCTCACCATGGTACATGAAATGTTGATCATGAACCTCCGAGCCCATAAGAAACGTCGCAAGAGATGTCCGACATACCAACACGCAGCGACCCGATAATGTTGGAAAGCGAAACAATTTCTCATTTACTTTTGGTGTTACTGCCCATGGTACAAATGTACATCCCTGATGCGATAGAGCGAGGCAGAGCGGCACTCTGGACGTCGAAGCACAAAGGAGGGCGATGTGGGAATGTCAAAATCCAGAAATGAAATCTCTCGATCTTGGTGGAGGATTGAGCCTAGAATGACACGATGGAGGAATACAGATGATGGTGATGATAATAACAATAGCACGTTCAATGCTTCATGCAGCTTCTCGCTGGTGGGGTATCTCAACGACTGGACTCCAGATATGCCCGAGCGCCAAAAACTCAAAACCGAACCCGCGAAAAAAACCTAGAAAACCAAAACGCCTCTGAATGCCTCCAGGCTTCAGTACTCCAGCTCAACAGCATTGCCGGTGATGATCGTTATGGCGATTCTCTCCCTAGCCTCCTGCATTCCATTGCAGGCAATCACCTTATTCATCTCGTGCCCAAGTACCACCACCAGGGCATTCATGAGCACGAACACACCGCAGTCGCTCCCGTTCAGTTGCCTGGAACTGCGCTGCGTCTCCAAAATGGTCCATTCCTCCTCGTGATAGAGCTCCTTGAGCTCATGCTTCAGGTATTCGCGTAATTTTTTGATGTACTTGGAGCCGTCCCAGCCCAGAGAATCCAGGTACTCGATGGTGTGCTCCCGAGGCTTCACAGCGAGGAGGCGCCAGTGTGATCCGTCGCAAATCGGAAACAAGACGACCTTAGCGTCCATGAACTGACGACCTCCAAGGCCAACTCTACCAGCCCATCGCTCTACCTTCTTGACGCCACCTTGGATAGAAGAGTACCAGTGAGATGAGAATGCATGATAGGGTGGGGCGGGACCACCTCTCTTGTAGGTAAAGCCGCAATCTTCGTTGAGAGTCTTGACGAGAGTAGCAAGGTACTGGTTTACGACTTCGTCGTTCAGCCATGCCATGGCGCTACCATTAAACATGGCGGGCAGCAAGGTACCGAAGTCACGGGCTGAGATCTTGTCTGGAATGATGGGATAGGACCCATCCTTGCCGTGTGATGACTTGGCAGCGAGGTCTTGGAGCTGGGTGCGCTCAGAGTCCGAAAGTGGCGCAATAAGGGGTTTCGGGGGCGGTGGTGGAGGCGGCTGCTGCGCCAAAAGTTGTTTGAAGTCCTCCTCGAGGTCCTCGAGGAGCTCTTTGGATATCTGTGTTTCCTCAATGGACTCGTCGAAGGAAGAAGAGTCATCATCTTCCAAGTCCAAGGAGGGACCATCGACGGAATCGTCTGAGTCAGAAGTAGGCCCTGGATCGTGCAATGTGACACCCTGGAGGGCTTTATGGAAGTCGCCATCCTCGTCCTCGTGGAATTTGGGCTTAGGGATTGGTGAGCGGATAGACTCTAGAGTGGAGTCGAGCATTTCGCTGATACGCTCGTCGACGTAGTAGGACTTCACACGGCCCTGGGGAGCCCATCGGATGGACTTGCGGAGCGACGGAGAAGGTGTGGGACTGTGCAGCGAGTCGAAAGCGCTGCTCGAGTCGTTATGAAGATCATAAGTGGAATTGGTGGTCCGTGCACCGACACTTTGGTTTTGCCGATCTCCAAGTGGTGATGACGACGGAGTGACTGTTCCCATAGCGCGAAGCTGCCTCTTAAGCAGTTGTGTGCGCATGGGTGTCGCACGCGGACGATGACCCAGATTCAAGAGCGCAATTGGTGAATGCATCCTGGAGGCCTTCAATGGGAGAATGCGCCGCGGTGGCAGGGATGGTGTGCCAGAGTCGAACTCGTCCATGGGCCAGTCAGGGCTTGCGTCAGCTTGGAAGTCTTCAGAGTACTCCGGTGAGGGTGACATCTCCAGCCAGGGTCCCGCGTATCGAAGCCCTCCACGCTGTGGTGTTGTGGGCGAGAGTCCGGCATCAACAAGGCGGCGCTTGCAAGAGCCATCTTCCCTGACGACAGGAACGGCGATGATCTGTTGAGGTCGGATGAAGAGCTTCTTGAGTCGCTCTGGTATACTGAAGACTTCGAGTCCGACGTGTGTTGCGAAGCGCGAGAGAGTTGTGAAGACGGAGGCGCGTGTGGCAGGCGCGACCTCGGCGGGGGCGTTGATGGTGTCTTCCTGAGGCCACTGGCCAGGAATGAATCGAAGCGGGGATGCCTGCTCTGTTGTGAGCTTTGTATCAGACAAAGCGCAGCAATGAAAGACAAACCTGAGGCTCTGCAGTGACGTGCAGACCGCCAGGTGTGTCAAAGGCGCGACCGAAGTCGCGTTTTGCTGATACCATCGTGCAGTACGATTGGCTGTGCGCGTAGTAGTTGTTTCCTTACTGAAGCTGCGATCGTGGTGACTTGCAGATGTTTGGAGGTCGCGACGCGGTTAAGTGGAGAAGGCAGGAGCGGGCGCGCGTTGGTTTTATTCGATGGCTGTTACGCTAGTGACCCTTTCCATTAGTGGGACTAGCGTCACTCCGATACAGCGCCCTCACCATGGAGCATCGCAGCGGAGAGGACAGAGGAGTAAGCTGGTCGATTTATGAATGACAGGTACGAGACGCGCATGCATGCAGCTTCCCATCAGGTCGTTTGGGGTGATATTGTAATGCGGCTGTCGGAGCCAGAACGATTGGCTCGAGCGCTTTAGCTTGAGGCGATCTTCTGCCGTCCGCCTGGCGCAATGCAAAAACGAGCCTCAGCCTTGCGTGCCAGGTTCGCGCTTGCGAAAATGTGGAAGGCTCAGCCCGGGAACATCGGTGCCTTGCCTGTTTGATGCAGACGAACGGGGTCTGGCACTGACGCGCAATGGCCGGCCTATCAACGCATCGGACACCCCTGCAGACCACCAGCTCTCGACTCTGGCGGAGCTCGCTCAATCCTTTCAGATCATGTGACCCAAGCCCGGTCGAATAGTACTGCCGAATGTCCGTGGCGGCTGAAGCACAGCGACCGTGCAGGGTGGTACGCATGCCAATTCATGCCTCATTCGACCGTTGACCCCAGCTGCCGCTCGTGAAAACCGCCAAGTAGCTCAGACAGCCTTTAAGATTTATTCTACGTGCCCGCAAAGCCCACTGTCTCTGCGAAGCTGCTTGCCCGCCGGTGGCACGTCATCTGCCAAGTTTGAAAGGGCAAGAACCCCTCGACAGCTCGACCTCCACAACAAACGACCCCCACCTACCACCACCACACCCGCCGCGCCGCAATTATGGATACGAACATGGAGGACGTCAAAATGCCCGAGCCTATGCAGCTCTCGTCGGCGCCGGCGTCCGAGCCGACTACGATCCCCACGCTGGACGGCTGGATCGAGAGCCTGATGCAATGCAAGCAATTGGCGGAGAGCGATGTGCAGAGGTTGTGCGACAAGGTATGCGACGATGGACCGCAGCACCTCACAGCAAGGGCGATACTAATTGTTCGGCGTTTCAGGCCCGCGAAGTACTCCAGGAAGAGTCAAACGTACAACCAGTGGTATGTGCGATACCCCCTACTCAGCGCTGCAGCGACTGACAGTTGCGCAGAAATGTCCCGTCACAGTTTGTGGTGATATCCACGGACAGTTCCACGATCTGATGGAGCTGTTCAAGATTGGCGGCCCCAACCCCGACACGAACTACCTGTTCATGGGTACGTTCACCGCTACCAGGGCTGTGTCGCCTGCTGACTCTCTTCAGGTGACTATGTTGACCGAGGATACTTCTCCGTCGAGACTGTGACCCTTCTTGTTGCTCTTAAGATTCGATACCCCCAGCGCATTACCATTCTCCGTGGAAATCACGAGTCGAGACAGATCACCCAGGTGTACGGCTTCTACGACGAGTGCCTTCGCAAGTATGGAAACGCAAATGTCTGGAAATACTTCACGGACCTCTTCGACTACCTTCCCCTTACAGCCTTGATCGACAACCAGATCTTCTGTCTTCACGGCGGTCTCTCGCCTAGCATTGACACCCTCGATAACATCAGGGCGCTTGACCGCATTCAAGAAGTACCACACGAGGGTCCCATGTGCGACCTTCTCTGGTCAGACCCCGATGACAGGTGTGGCTGGGGAATATCTCCTCGTGGTGCCGGATACACGTTCGGTCAGGATATCTCAGAGGCTTTCAACCACAACAACGGCTTAACTCTGGTGGCGCGAGCCCATCAGCTCGTAATGGAGGGATACAACTGGTCCCAAGACAGGAACGTCGTGACCATCTTCTCAGGTAAGAGTCTGCATCGATTCGTCTCAAGTCATAGCGCTAACGACGGTAGCACCCAACTACTGCTACAGGTGTGGTAACCAAGCTGCCATCATGGAGATCGATGAGCATCTCAAGTACACTTTGTATGTTGCAACTCCTCTGCTGCATGCTTCCTCAACTGACATTTTCGTAGCCTCCAGTTCGATCCCTGCCCGCGCGCTGGCGAACCGATGGTTTCGCGCAGGACACCGGATTACTTCTTGTAGACAAGGCAAACAGCTCTGGAACGAGGACGTCGTAGAGCGAGGGAACAGCATAATACGAACCAAACATGATCACACATGGCAAGGCGCTGGCGTGTCTCCCCTGCACGCCCGATGAAGGTGCCCAGACGGCCAAGAGCACATTGGGCTCATGAACCTACCACTTGGGCTTGCTGGCCAATGATGATTCATGTTGCTATGTGGGCACGTTGCGTAGACCGAAAAGCCACATACTAGTAGGTATATGCGAATACACGATGAACAACGACTTTTGTGTTTTGCGTGTTTCGATGCTTGCGTCTGCTTTCCAGAAGGGGTTTCTGCATCCCTTACCGATATCAATACTTGTCCCTTTACCAAATCGAATGTTTACGCTCGCGCCAATCCAGTTGCTGTATATTAATTCCAAAAGCTGTCTTTGCACAACGAAATCAATGCGTCGCAGGCTTGGGCTACTCCTTTGCTCGAGGTGGCCTCAAAGCACTTCCGATGGCACAATCGGCGTCGGTATTCCCCGCCTTCCAATCTCTGGTGACCGGCATGGCACTTCGATTCATTGCATCTCCACTTTGCGTCACCATCGCCCCAGCGAGCTATGCAAGATACTAAGGATAGATCATGAGAAACACGAATACAATAGTCGAGTCATCATGATGTATTCGCAAATGTGCTCCCACTACTAGTACCCCACTCATGATATCTCTTCTTAAGCTGCGCCTTTTGCCTGTCACTGTTCATTACACGCATTGAGAAGGCGTGGAACTATGTGGATAACGACAGCAAGCACTCACGGGTGTGTTGTGTGTTGCACGTTAAGACTTGTGACCAGACACTTGCTGGTTTAAGACCTCATCTATTCAGTATTGAACATTAGTACTTATTCTCCGTCGTCCTGGTCATCCTCCTTCCTCCCGATGTATAGGGCGGCCAACACCGCTGTCACCGCATACACCCCAGCCAACAAGACGTTCATGTTGCCGTAGCCAATCTTCTCCCACAGCGTCCCAGCAACAAGTGGTCCTACCGTCAAGCCACCGCTGAAAACCATGCTATTAATGCCGTATAGTTGGGCCCAAGGCGCTCCTTCGCTGAAGATGTCCTTGTTCGCTTTTGAATAATTCTCCACCAACCGTCCTGCCTCAACAATGCTCGGGCTCCCGATGATCGCGAGCCCCGCGCCGTTAGGCGCAAGAACAGACGCATACAGCGCAATAAGGTGGCCGTTGTCCAACCTGTCCGCAATCGAGCTCTCCACAGGCAGACGAAGCAGCACAAGCGTCGGAACGAGAAATGCAAAGCCAATCACGGAGAATACTCGCGGTCCGTACTTGTCGACTGCCCATCCGCATACGGGCCCGAGGAAGAAGTTTGCGCCGCCCAGAGGAAGGAATAAGAGCCCGGCTTTCAGACTGTCGAAGCTGAAGGATGATTGTGCCACGATGGGCACGGTGGCGTCGAAGGAGCCGAGGAGGGCGGCTTGCATGAAGGCTATCAGGATTGCGGTGAGGAGGCCTGGGTGGCGCAGGAGGAGGAGTATGGGAAGGGTGCGCGTGATGCGGTTTTTTGGGGGTGTGAGGCGGTAGCGCTCGTCGATGTTGTGTATATTGGAGTCTGGAAGGAGCGACGCCTGCTCGTTGTCTGTCTCGACTCCGCTGTCGGATTCGGGCATATACTTCTCTCTGACTCTCTTCTCGACCATCAAGATCCGCAGGATGAAGTCGATAGCCACAAGCCCAATGCCCACGCCGAACACGCCGTTGTAGCCTGTTTTGGCGTACAGCAGACCTCCGCAAATAGGCGAGAATAGCCCAGCAACCGAGATGAAACTGAACACTGTTCCCATGGTCTTCCCAAGGTTCTCCTGCCCGACAGTCTCCACGATGATAGCGAGACCAAGCGTCCACACCACACCTACACCAATCAGTCCCCCAACATCAAAGCAATTCAACGGATAAAACCTTACCAGCACTAGCACCCTGCAATACCCTCGCAACAACCAACACCTCAATCGACTCCCCCAACGCAAACATAACCGTCGCAACAACCAGCATAACCAAGCTCCCCGTAAACGGCACCTGCCTGCTCTCCGCGAACTTATCCGCCAGCACGCCTGCAACAGGACTCATCAGGCACGACGCCGCCGCATAGACAGCAAGCAGCATTGATATCGTGCCCTGGATCTGGGAGTCGGGGACTGATACGCGGTCTGCGAGCAGGAAGGGGAGCACGGGCGCGATCAGGCCGTAGTGAAAGAGGTCGGTGAAGGCACCCATGCCGACGGTTGTTGTTATGAAGAGCGTGTGTGAGCGCCATTTTAGGCCTAGGGGGGGGCTTGTCGGTGTTGAACATGGTGGTGGGGGGTTGGAGCTGTCTCTTTCTCTAGTCCTTGTGATGGCGATGGTGAATTGTGACAGTCAGCTCTGGAATGAAAGCAAGACACAAAAAGTCCACAGTAGCTGTCTCTTCTTTTGGACATGCGGGTAGTTTGGCGCTCAAAGAGTGATACGGTGACGTCAACTCCTGCTTGTCTGTTGTTAGCTCGATCACTCAAGCTCGAGGTTAGAGGCGCGATAGTAAGGCCCAAGGATTGCAAGGCTAGGCAAGTAGCCGCAATGACTCGCATCTAGTAGTGTCTGCTGCAGCATCATGCTCAGAATCATGTCCGATTGCTCGACACGACAGGTCACTGTTGGGAGGTATCTCAGAAAGCTCGGCGCTCAACTACGAGGAAGTAAATCCAGAGCACCCTGCGAAGGATCACAGGCCAGCTACCGACGGTTCATCAAACATCTTGAAATCACGACAAGGAGTGCACGAAGAACGCAACATCTATTCAAGTAGACTACGTCACACGTGACCGACCTACTAGCGCGATCCTCCGCGACCATCGGTCCAGGCGCTCAATCCTCCGACCTGCCATTCTCCGCGCCACCCACACACCCAGCCCTCGTCGCCCAACATGGCAGACAGAATGGAAGGCGTAGTAATAAGCGGCGGCGTCCCGCAAATCGATGTATCCAAATACCCCGTACCCGTGGAAACGTAAGTCTATAGCCAACAAGGTAGGTCGTCTCCGATGCTAATCAACCAGAATATACGTAAGTATCAATCCACTCCACACCTCCTCGTCGTCACAATTCACAGCCAAGCAATTGGTCTTGCACGCGCACCGCGACGTCTAACACGCACCCCCAGGTCTCCAACCTCGAAGAGCGCGTGAAAATCGACACGATGAAGGAGGCGCTCACGCGCGTGTTCCAGTACTACGGCCCCATTCTGGACATCATCGCCAAGAGCTCGCTCAAGCGCAAGGGCCAGGCGTTTGTCGTGTTTGACTCGGAGAAGAGCGTGCTGGAGGCGGTCGAGGATATGAGCGGGTTTGAGCTGTACGGGAAGCCGATCAAGGTTGCGCGCGCGAAGACGCATTCCGATGAGACGGTGAAGCGCAAGGCGGGGGAGATGTTTGAGGAGCATAAGCGCAAGCGGTTGATGCTTAAGGGCACGTCGATTCATTCTATGAGGGAGCGTCTGAAATTGCTAATGACTACTACAGACTTCAAGCGCGCGGAAGAAGACGCAAAAGCCGCTGCGCTGCCCCCCACTACCGAAGCCAAACCGCGCCCTGCGAAATCCGGCGCTGCGGTGGTGCCAGACGAGTACGTGCGGCCCAACAAGACGCTGTTTCTGCAGAACATCCCGCGGGATGTGGACGAGGAGGCGCTGTCGGATATCTTCGAGCGGTTCGAGGGGTTCAAGGAAGTGCGTCTGGTGTCGGTGCGGGCGGTGGCGTTTGCAGAGTTCGAGAACGAGCAGTTTGCTATTACGGCCAAGGAGGCGACAAGCGGGACGCTGGTGGGCAAGGAGGGCGTGCCGATGAAGGTCACGTACCAGCGGCAGTAAGGGGAGGGAAAAGGAGTTTTGATGTTTATGATACCTGGTCAGATTATACAAAAGATGAGTCAGATTGTACATGCAATCAACTGTCGAATGCCTTTTTGACCTTGACTCATTACAAGATGAGTGAGGGTATGCACAATGGCACTGTGGAATGCATTGACTTGTTGTTAGTTGAGTCAGGTATACATGCAATCACCTGTCGAATGCGTTGACTTGCTAAAAAATAACGTCCTGGTTGTCCTCGTCGCCCAGCAGGTCTTTGCTGTCGGCCGCGTGGTCGGCGGCTTTCTTGGGCTCGCCCTCTTCTCTGGCGGCGTCGGCGGCCTTCTTCTCCTGTCTCTCGGCTTCTTCTTCAGCAGCGTCGCGATCCTTCTTGGCAGACACCTTCTTCAGACGGTAAAACTCCTCGCGGTCCAGCTCGTCGAGCTCCGAGTTGATGTACTTGATGGTGTTCTCGGTCCGGGGGATAATGACGTGCTCGCTGCTGTGGTCAGAGCGACCCATTACTCCCGACGCAGCACTTACATGGCATTCACACGGCGATTGACGACCTTGATCACCTCGTCCAGGATCACAAACGCCGTCTGCAGACTGGCCAGCTCGACCAGCGTCTCGACAGCCCTCGCATATGTCTCCCTGCACCGCTGGATCTGCTGGCCGCCCTTGCCCAGGCCCGTCAGCGCAAAGTCGTTGTTGCCCTCGACGGTGTAGCTCTCGAAGGCCGGCAGGAAGACTCCCGAGACGTTCTCCTGCTTGGTGCGCACGCGGAAGCGGGCCTGCTTGGCGGACTCTTGGATCTGGTAGCCAATGTCGCCGCCGACGGCGTACGAGACTTCGGCGAGCGAGAAGGCGGCGACCTGCATGACGCGGCCCATTTTGCGCTTGGCTTCGTCGATGCGGCGGGTGATTTCTGGGGGCAGCCGTGTCAATCGAGGGGTGTAGTGTTAGGAGCTTGGTGGAGTCGTACCTCGGAAGCGCCTGTGATGGTTAGCCAGAGTTGAAAAGGAGTGCGTCAGGGCCTACTTTGTCAGGGCCTCGCTCTTCCTCTTCAGCAGGTCGTGTCCCTGCTGTGCGGCCTTGAGCTTCGTCTTCATCAGCCCCAGCGACTGGCGCGTGGGGAAGACTGCTTCTCTGGCCTGGGATGGTGTTAGTCAGCATGCGCGTGCGTGTGTGTTTAGCAAAATGTTACCCCGCTTCCAGACATTGTTGCGGCTTGTACTGTGTCGAACGTGAGAAGACGTGCGCGGCCTGGACAGACGCCGTCCTCGAGCAGGATAGCGAGACGTCACGGAGCTTGGACGGTGGGGCCGCGGTGCCGGGCGCTGATTGGCGGCCGCGGTCCGCTGCTGGCTCTGGCACCTCAGAACTTTATCTACACGCTGCCCGTCCGCCTGCCCCGACTGCCTCGCCTGCCCCGACGACGACGACCAGCCGGCCATCGCACGCCAGCACGCCACCCCGCGGCACTCGATTGCCCCCCCTGGCGCAATGCCAGCCCAGATCCTGCACACCGCGGCCGCGAGCCTGGCCCGCCCCGGCAGCACGGCCAGCAAGCGCAAGAGCAACCCGCAGCGCGCGGGCGCGGCGGACCTCTTCCTCATCAGCGAGCAGGACGTCGCGTACGAGCAGGACATCCAGCGCAACCCCGGCAGCACCAAGCCATGGCTCGACTACTACCACTTCAAGCGCGCCCGCGGCGGCCTCCTCGAGCAGGCCTTTGTGCTCGAGCGCGCCGTCACCACGCTGCCGCGCTCCTTCAAGCTGTGGAAGCTGTACCTCGAGCTGCGCACCCGCCACCTCGCGCAGAAGAACCCCGCCAAGTTCGCGCCGCACTTCCTCAAGGTCAACTCGCTGTTCGAGCGCGCCCTGGTCCTGCTGAACAAGATGCCGCGCGTCTGGGAGATGTACCTGGCCTTCCTGATGCAGCAGCCCCTCGTCACCACCACCCGCCGCACCTTCGACCGCGCCCTGCGCGCCCTGCCCCTCACCCAGCACAACCGCATCTGGGCCCTGTACCGCCCCTTTGCGACGTCGGCCTCGGGCGAGACGGCCGTGCGCATCTGGCGCCGCTACATGCAGATCCACCCCGAGGACGCCGAGGACTTCATCGAGCTGCTCAAGGACATGCGCAAGTACACCGAGGCCGTCACCAAGTACATGGAGATCCTCAACAACCCGCGCTTCAAGAGCAAGGACGCCAAGGGGCCCTTCCAGTTCTGGTCCGAGATGATCGACCTGCTGATCGACCACGCCAACGACATCGACACGAGCGACGACAGCGGCATCGACGTCGAGAAGATCATCCACAGCGGCATCGCAAAGTTCCCCGACCAGCGCGGCGTGCTGTGGGTCGGTCTGGCGCGGTACTGGATGCACAAGGGCGAGTACGAGAAGGCGCGGGATGTCTTTGAGGAGGCCATCACCACCGTCATGACGGTCAGAGACTTCTCCATGGTCTTCGACACGTACGTCGAGGCAGAGGAGACGATGATTGGAATCAAGATGAACGATGCCGCTGTGCGGTCCGACAAGGGCAAGGTAGATGCTGCCGCCGACGCCGACCTGGATATTCGACTGGTCCGCTTCGAGTCGCTGATGCAGCGGAGGCCCTTTTTGCTCAACGATGTCCTGCTACGGCAGAACCCACACAATGTCATGGAATGGGAGAAGCGCGTGGCCCTGTGGGGCGACAACAAGAAGGAGGTGGTGCAGACGTACACCGACGCCATCGCCGCAATCCACCCGAAGAAGGCAGTGGGCAAGTTCCACGAGCTGTGGACCAACTACGCCAAGTTCTACGAGGCCGGCGGCAGCTTGCACAATGCTCGTGCCATCATGGAGAAGGCTGTCAAGGTCCCCTTCAAGTCGGTCGCTGAGCTGGCCGAGATGTGGTGCGAATGGGCAGAGATGGAGCTGCGCAACGAGAACTTTGACAAGGCCGTTGAGATCATGGCCAAAGCTACGCAGGCGCCGAAGCGATCCAACGTCGACTACTTTGATGAGTCGTTGACGCCGCAGCAGCGCGTGCACAAGAGCTGGAAGCTGTGGAGTTTCTACGTCGATCTCGTGGAGAGCGTCAGCACGCTGGAAGAGACCAAGAAGATTTACGAAAGGATATTCGAGCTTCGCATCGCCACGCCCCAGACAGTCGTCAACTACGCCAACCTGCTCGAGGAGAACAAGTACTTTGAAGACTGCTTCAAGGTGTATGAGCGCGGTCTCGACCTCTTCAGCTACCCTGTTGCCTTTGAGATCTGGAACCTGTACCTCACCAAGGCTGTCGACCGTAAGATTGGCATGGAACGCCTGCGCGACCTGTTCGAGCAAGCCGTCGAGGGCTGCCCGCCCAAGTTCGCCAAAGTCCTGTACCTCATGTATGGCGCGCTCGAAGAGGACCGCGGTCTCGCCCGGCACGCCATGCGCATCTACGAGCGCGCGACCCGCGCCGTCGCCGACGAGGACCGCATGGAGATGTTCAACTTCTACATCACCAAGTCGGCATCCAACTTTGGCCTCACGTCCACGCGCCCCATCTACGAGCGCGCCATCGCGGCGCTCCCCGACGCCGAGGCCAAGGAGATGTGTCTCAAGTTCGCCGAGATGGAGCGCAGACTGGGCGAAATCGACCGCGCGAGAGCCATCTACGGCCACGCCAGCCAGTTCTGCGACCCGCGCACCAGCCCCGAGTTCTGGAAGAAGTGGGAGAGCTTCGAGGTCCAGCACGGAAACGAGGACACGTACAAGGAGATGCTGCGCATCAAGCGCAGCGTGCAGGCGCAGTACAAGTATGTTTTGATGTCACAGTCAACTTTCCTCGATCAAGTACTGATAATGTATAGCACCGACGTCAACTTCATCGCCTCGCAGGCCGTCGCGCGCGGCAACGCAGACACCCACGCCAATGCCGACGGAGAAGCAGCAGGCGAGGACGCCATGGCCGCGCTGGAGCGCCAGGCCCGCGCCCCGGTCGGCTTCGTGGCGGCTACCACGGGACTCAAGGGCAACATTGCGCCCGCAGGGGAAACGGCAGCTAACCCGGATGCCATTGATCTGGACGACGATCTGTGATGCACCTCGACTTGAAGAATTAAAGTCGGAGAGTATATATCAAGGAACAGCAGCAACAGAAGGGAATTGGAGATTTAGGCATGTGCATACCGTGGCGTTTCTTGTGGGCTCGCCGCTTCGATTGGAGCTGGCTTTGGATTTTGGTACCATGTGTAGTGGGCCGCGGCTGGGGCCGTGGTTGTGTTTTCTTTTTCCCTTTGTTTTTGGGGAGATGTCAAAATGGACCGTCGACCCTCGCGCTGGCCCCAGAGGCTAATTTCATTTGTTTGTGTGCTGGAGGGTGGGGGTGGGGTGGTATATCTTCTCTTCTCTATCGTATGTGTAGCCTATCTAGTGGAAATTCGACGGAGTGTTGTCGTGTTGCAAGGGCTCGAGGGAGAGGCTTTGGTGTGAGGTCATCGCAGCAGTTGAGTACTAAGCATGGTAGCACGGTCTCTTCGGATGCAGTGCTGAAAGCGGCCTAGTCGGGGTGCACCGAGGACCCTGGCGTTGGAGTCCCTGGGTTACACAGCATCTACCCTTCAAGACACACGGGGCGTCATGTGAAGTGGCCTCTTCTCCTACTGCGTACAGCGACCGGGTGCAAAATAGAAGGCAGCAGTGTTGTGTCGACAGCTGCATCATGCGTAACAGCGGCAACGAAACGTTAGGCTGGTTTCTGGTGTGGCTGATAGGCTGGCGGCACGACTAGTTCCAACGGCTGAGCGCCGTGGTGTGGCGGATCGTCGAAAGCGTCGCAAGCATGCTTGGAACCTGGTGTGAGATAGACGATTCCTCCACGACGCTCGTTAGACCGCGCAGACCCTTCACGCCCTCGATCGGGCACACTTCGCTTCACGGTATACCCTCGACTTCACAATATACATTTAATCAACGCCGCCTGCTGCATGACCGCCGACTGAGCCCCTGCGCTCCACCATGGGAAAGTGTACGCAACCCTCCGCCCCGCATTCCGCAGTGCGCTGACGAGACGGCTGTAGGGCGATATGGCGTGGTCCTCGACGCTGGCTCCTCGGGGACTCGCGTCCACATCTACCGCTGGCTGAACAGCGACGCCGCCCGTAAAGGCGCAACCGAGCAACAATTGCACGCCCTGCCCGTCGTCGAGACAGACAAGAAATGGACCAAGAAGATCCACCCGGGCATCTCGACCTTTGGCGACCATCCGCACGACGTCGGCCCCGACCACCTCGACGAGCTGCTCAGCCACGCCCTCACCCACATCCCCAACGATGACGTCGCGACCACTCCGCTGTTCCTGCTCGCCACCGCCGGCATGCGCATCCTGCCGCCCGTGCAGCGCACCGAGGTGCTCAAGGAGGTCTGCGCCTACGCCCGCAAGAACACGCGCTTCCAGCTGCCCGACTGCGACGTCCACGTGCAGGTCATCCCCGGCGAGACCGAGGGTCTGTACGGCTGGATCGCCGCAAACTATCTGCTGGGCGGATTCGATAAGCCGCAGGACCACGACCACGGCAAGGGCCACAACACGTACGGCTTCTTGGATATGGGCGGCGCCTCGGCCCAGATTGCGTTTGCGCCGAATGCGACCGAGGCTGATAAACACGCAAATGACCTGACCCTCATGCGCCTGCGGACCGTGGACGGCACGCCGTTGGAGTTCAGGGTGTTTGTGACTACTTGGCTGGGCTTTGGCGTTAATCAGGCACGTCAGCGCTATGTCAAGGCGCTCCTTGATTCGACGGCGTCCCAAGAGCTGCCGGATCCGTGTCTGCCTGCTGGGCTGGAAGTCGACGTCACCAAGGAGGGCAAGTTCATCGAGCTCGATTCAGACGACGACGACGACGACGACGACGACGACGAAAAAGAGAAGCCTGCGGCCAAGTTGCACGGCACCGGGAAGTTCCAGGAGTGCTTGCACCAGACGTTCCCCCTGCTGGAGAAAGAGAAGGAGTGTCTCGACGAGCCCTGTCTGCTGAACGGCCAGCACGTCCCCGCCATCGACTTCGACGTCAACCACTTCGTCGGCGTATCCGAGTACTGGCACACGACGCACGAGATATTCCAAGACAAGCACAAATCCAAGGCCTACGATTTCAAATCCTACCAGGAACGCGTCAGCGACTTCTGCAACCAGGACTGGAAACACATCCAAAAGGGCATCGACAAGGGCAAATGGGGCAAGAAGGTCGACGAAGAAAAGGCCCGCGAGGTCTGCTTCAAGGCCTCCTGGATCATCAACATGCTGCACGACGGCATCGGCGTCCCCCGCGTCGGCATCGAGCCGCTGCCCTCGGACTCCACAAACACCACAAACGCCATCCTCCACTCCGCCAAAGAAAAAGGCTTTCTCGACCCCTTCCAAGCCGTCAACAAAATCAACAACGTAGAAGTCTCCTGGACCCTTGGCAAAATGCTCCTCTACGCCGCCTCCGAGATCCCCCCACCCTCACCCACCGCCCTCGCCGTCGGCTTCGGCGCAAACGAGCCAGGCATCCCAAAAGACTTCCAGCACCCAGGCGGCTCCTACCTCCCCTGGCACCACGACCCCCTCGACGACTCCAACTGGCACCGCCTCTTTGTCGAATACCCGTCCCGCATCCCCGCCCTCCTCGTCTTCATAATCATGATCCTCGTCATCTGCGCACTCATCCTCGGCAAGGAGAAACGCGCGCGCGTTAGGGCTTACATAGCCGCGCTCGTCAAGCAACACAAACGCAAGGCCCACCCCCCCGCGAAGCCAAAGCGCCGCGGTTTTCTCCCCACTTCCCTCTTCGGCGCCCCCGCGGGACAGTCCTACGAGCGCCTCGACGCAGCCGAATCCGGGACTGTACACAACGAATTCGAACTCGAGGAAACGTACATCGATTCCAGCGACGAGGACCGCGCGTTCTCGGATGACAGCGAGGCGTCTGGCGTCGGCAGGAGTAGCGGCTGGGCTACGCCGCAGATCAAAACCACCGAGCCGCTTGGGCCTGGGTACTTTGATAAAAACAAGGATGGGAATGTGGATAAGCCGGGGCTGGTGGGTGTGAGTGCGTTTGAACGAGGTGGGTTGTTGGCAAGGACGGATAGTAGGGAGCGGATGAGGTCGAGGGCGAGTAGTCCGAAGAGGGGGCGGAGGAAGATGGGGGGTTTGGAGGAGTGATGATTTCTCTTTCCTGCATTGGGCGGAGCTGGAGGGCGTTCCATTGTCGATTGAGGAAGCGTTTGCGTTTGCGTGGCGTTGGTGAGTACGTGGGTATGTCATCTAGACGGTACATTTTGTACGCGATAGTTCAACATGGGCTTTGCATGCATCGTTCGGTTTTCATATGCAACCGTGTCCCCTTCCGCCCAGCACCACCCTTGGACGCAAACCTATCCGCTCCTCCGCAGCAATATCCCAGCGACGCACGCCTGCCCACTGCGCAGTGCTCAGCCACACAGGTACAATACACAGCGCATCCACCGGGCTGCCATCCACCACACCCAACCACCTTCCCGCACAGCGCGACTAAACTTCGAACCCAGATGCAACTAGACATAAGCCCAGTGTGGTGGTAAGTAGATTGATTGATTGTAATTTACTTCAACTTGGCTACTTACATAGTAAACTGGTTTCCTAGAGGGCATATATAACGTGCTATAACATACCAAGGCAAAATAACAATTCATAGGTAGAACATTAGGAGTAAGGCAAAGTATGTAGCAGACCTACGCTAGTCTAGGTGCTCCTACGTGATTCATCCCCCTTAGAATGAAACGTACGCGGGGTCTAGCCTACATCTTCCTTCTGCGCTGTCATCCTCTGGTTTTAAAAGTGTATCTGCTGGTTTTAAAAGTGTATCTGCCTTGTACCCCTAGTGTAAGACCTGCTTAGGGGGGGAGTAGGGGGGTTTAAGTAAGAAGGGCAGAAGCTTAGCTTCTTCCAAGGTATATTAAGCCAACGCGGGATTCTGTAGGTCTGGCATACAGAGTGTGCCTTGTTAGCTGCTGAATTCGAACTAACGGGGCTTTTTCTGCCGTTGGGCAGGCTCAGCCACTGGTGGTAAGTAGGAAAGGTACGACTCCATGGGAAAGCGTTAGACCAGGTGCAGACGATGTGTCCCCGTCTTCCCGTCGTAGCCGGCATGAGGGAGGGAGGCATCGCTCGGTAGTGCGGAGAGGATCTTGTACCCGGTTTCTCCTCGCTTGGTCGCCACCTTCGCCAACGCGTTCCTATCCCCAGACGGGCTGAGCCGCGTCACGCCGATGCGCTTGAATACCCCCACTTCTCTCCCCGCGCGCAGGAGAAGGCAGACCAGGTGCACCGTTGGGGATGTCCCGCTGTGCGTGGTTTGTTCCGCGAGGGGGAGGATATATATGGGTGCGGAGGTGTCGATGTAATCCGTGTCGCGCGGGGGGCAGTCTAGGTAGTTGTTTGTGTGCGGTTCGCCATCTAATTCACCGCGACCCACAAGCCGCCACGCAAACCGATTATTCGGCATACTCGCGAGCCGGGCTCTGCGGAGCTTCCCGCGCAGCGTGATCCGCGCATGGGACACCATACCGAAGGCATCGGAGACGGGCTCGACGAGCGTGTTTTGCACCGCGACGAGCGGGGTTTGAGTGGTGGGGTTGGCGAATGTGATTCCGTGGCTTGTTGCGTCGATGGCGGCCCAGGAGAAGGATGGGGCGCGGTAGGTATGGTCAAACGTCCCTGGGTTCGAGAAGCTGCGGTTGTGGAGGTCGAAGGCGGGTTCGATGTACCAGAGTAGTTGGGTGATGAGGTGGGATGTCCATAGGCCGGCGATGTAGGCGCTGTTTGTGTCTTCGGAGAGGATTCTGGCGAGGCCAGATAGGGCGACGAGTTTGTCAGTTGGGACGGTTAGTTGTGTTTTGGTGTAGGCGGTGACTATGGCGGCCCAGAGATCGAGTGGAGATATGCTTGTTGAAGGTGACGGGTGCGCTCCGGGTTCTGCGCCCAGCAGTCTCTGTCGAATGCCTTCGATGATGTCGGTATACCTGGAGCGCTCGCCGGAGGCATTGGGTTTCTGCTTCCTATTGGCGGTTATGGACTGTGGTGTGTGCCGGCAAGAGCACTCCCAGCCGACTTGATCATGGCAGAAATGAATAACCCTTGGAGACATGAGTCGCTCTTGAAGCACCCAGCCTCGCGTATTGACTTGCCCTTTGTCGACTTGATCGTCCCAGAACGAGGAATCTACAATCTTGCAACGTCGTGTGAAAAAGCGACCTCTTTCGTCTAGACTTCGCGGCGCTTTGCCCCTATCGTATGCCCTCGGCAGACCTTCGATGTGGACTGTGACTTCCTCCTCTCTCAAGAGCTCGAAATTTCCATTCTTGAAAAGTCCACCGTGGCTGCCTGGTGCAGCTGTAGCCGATATATTCAGGAAGCTATTGCTGTATACGCTATGCATTTTGGGGGATTCCTTCTCCCAGTCGACCGTGTTCTCCTGTATGATGCAGAGAGAATCGATCCAGATGTAATCGACGTCTTGCAAGCTGGCTGCGAAGTATATAGCATCTCGGAAGGTTTTTGGCAGATCGTCGACTGGTATTCCTTGATAGTATGAGTCGAAATTGATATCGAGCAGTCGATGGCTGACTTTCCCGCCCCAGCAGTGGGACAGTGTCACATAGCGTCTTTTGCTTCCACCGGACTGTGCTCTTCTGTGATGTGTCATGGTCCACTTCGCTGTCTCTACAATTCTGACGGTCATTTTAGACCCACGGCGGCGGGGTGTTGGATTGTCGTTGAAGGCCATCGATGTCTTGATATCCTCGAGGCTGACAAGCCGTGTAGGGTAAAAGGGCTCCAGTGGCGCAGAGTAGCACTTGCACATCTTGAGCCACTGTCGCACTGTCGTAAACTTTTGATATGGCAGATGCTCAGGCGGGCTCTGCGATGTTGGCAAATCATTTCCGAACGATTGGTACTTGACGTGGACTGAGTTTTGGTCCGGTGACTCGTGGCTTTCTCGTCGACACTCTAATTGGAATGTGTGCTGAAAGCTGATTTGATCCAGCTTTGACCTGATCACCAGGCGATAAGTCCGGTCTATCTCCTCCAAGAATAAAGAAGCTTGACTGGTGTACGACCGTTGAGCCAGTCCTGAAAGTATGCTTCGCTCATCTGTCGGACGAGATGTCGACACAGCCGAATCCCTGCGCTGCGAGACATTGTTTTTCAAGTGACCCGATAAGCTGACATACACTGCACGGCAGATGTAACAATTTTGCTCTAGAGCTTGTTGAAATGTTCGGACACTCTTGTGATGGTTGTAAAGTATGTCGTGCGTTCCGTTGGCGAACCTGCCATCCTGGCGGCCGAGCATATTCCAGCAAACAAGGCATACCATTCTGATAGTAGGGCTGTTGGAGGTGATTCAAAAAGAGGACCGAGCAACACAGAAGTAACAACAATTACACAAAGCTGGAGGAGGCATTGAGATCAAGGTATAGTCACGACTTACCATAAATATGGTTATGCAATCACATCTGGAAAAGCGAGCCCCCATACCATTGGAGCCCGCAGTGACGAAGGCGCGCGGCTCGCCAGCAACGGTGGGTGGACACCGGCGCTTAACATCCCAGTTCGCGGTACTAATGTAGGTCGATTGAGACGCTCTCCTCGCGGATCCATCTCAATATCAGGATCAGATTCGATCGACTCCTGCTCCTGGAATGAAGCGCTTGGAGGTCTGCGCGACGGTCATGCTAAGAAGAGTACTGTATTGTGGTAGTGTTCGAAGCCGTCAGCGGGCAGGCTAGGAGGCCGCATGATCCTCTAACATAAGGCTCATACTTGAGCAGTAATCTTTTCGGTCTGTCATTTTTGTGATGACAATGGAATGCGTTTTGATCGTCGGATGTTGGAGACGATGAGTTGATACTGCAGAGGGCGCATTTGATGCACGGACCAGCACCCTCCGTGCCATCGCGCGCCTCATCTCGAACTTTTGACGACCGCGATTATTCAACGACATCGCCGCCGCCGTCATGCCCGTCCAATTCCTCCGACGCCTCGTATGGCCCTCAATCTTCGCGCAATCACCTCTGACTGCTGCGCGGTCGCCAATCGCCGTGACACCGCTGCACAATGCCTTCGCTGGTCTCTCCCTCGGTCCTACACTTGCGCCACGAGCCAACAAATGCACATTGATCCAGGTCCTGCGACAAGGAAGGATACAGCAAAGAGCACGAAAGCTGCGATCGCCGCAGCTTGCCAACAGACCAGAGCTGAAGGGCGTGTGCCTTAAAGTCGGTACAACGAAGCCTAAGAAGCCTAACTCTGGCGAGAGGAAGATCGCTAGGGTGCGTTTGAGCACAGGAAAGGTCATCACAGCATATATCCCTGGAGAAGGTATGTTGCGGGCACAATTGAAAGACAAGGGGTTTGGAGCTGACATGTTGGCAGGTCACAACGTACAACAGCATTCGGTTGTCATGGTACGAGGTGGACGCGCACAGGATTGCCCCGGTGTGAAGTACCATTTGGTCAGAGGAGCGCTCGATTTGGTACGTATCACCCTTTGACGGATGCGGGCACAGCTAACGTTGCGTAGGGAGGTGTTGGAAGCAGGATCACATCGAGATCGAAGTACGGGACCAAGAAGCCTAAGGCTGCGGCTGCATAGACGAGCTTCATGCGGGATTGTATACACGTGTAACATATGTTTGGCATCAGGGGCGTTCGAATCGAAAGCGGCCAAAAGCCGCGAGGGGACATTGATGCAATACTCCTTATCAATCACCACGAGCGAAATCACGCGGCTGCGATCCACAGAACAACGACAAGCGTGACATCCGGACTGAGGTTTTGCGTTTCAAAGGCCGATCAGTGCTGACAGCACGTCAAATGGATGCCAGGTCGTGCACAAGTTCGAGTGGCAATCAGAACGACAATAGCGACACCACCCCTTCTGGGCGACAACCAAGGCTGTCCAAAATAGCAACAATAGTACTGGAGTCAAGCGTCACGGTGTGTTTGGTCACGGAAAAGCCACTCAAGAGCTGATTGGCGGGCTGAGCTTCAGCTCAATCATCGCCTCATGACCCTTCTCACATTCCAAGGCTGTATACGAAGATTTGACACAGTTTTACAGCGACAGCATCATCATCAACCCCTCACTTTGGACTCGTGACAATGACTGCTCTTCGCATCCCTCGCAGAAGTTTTATCGTTTATGTCACCCGGAAAGGCAGGATGACTCGAGACGAGCATAAAGGCAAGCTACTTTGCAGAAGCTCTTGAGTATGCGAACGACGACAGCTCCGATCTGAATATTCACTATGCATATCCTCCCGCTCCTTGTGAGTTTCTGGTACATCCAACTGCAGTCCCAACACTCCCACCGCTAACCCACCTGAGCTCTCTCACCCTCGCCATCCCACCCTACACTCCACCTTCCTATGAAACCTGTCCAGCTTCCACCCCCGTAACCCGTACCTACAAAACTGTAATCCGAACCACCATCACCACAACCTCGTTGGCGCCGCGCTACTGTCCCTCTTTCACAACCCGCGTCGACTCGCCCGCGCCCTGGTCGTCCTGCGCCTTTAACGCTGCAACGTGCCTCCGCCCAGCTTGTCTGCTGCTCAGCACCATCACGCAGCCGTGCATTACGGATACCTGTTGTACGCGCACGGCAACGGATACGGTGTTTGCGCCATGTCCGACCAAGTGTCCTGAGGGCTGCGCGACGAGCTGGACGGTTGTGAGTAGCTGTGCTGGACCGGTTGTTGCTTCGTCCGGACCTACGCAGTACTAGGTCAACACTGTATTTTGAAGAATGGGGGACGTGAGTGAAGACTGGGGTGAATGCGGATGACAGGTCGACGCAGTTGATTGAATGAGAAAACACGTCGAAGCGTTCCAACGGCGTGAAGAGTGTGAGCGTAGACCTTGTTGCGATCTATCATGTTCAATGCGTATTCCAGGTCTGACTTCGAGGTCCTGTTTCCGTGCAAATTCAAGTCGTGTTGCCATCTCTTACTCATCGTCTTCGCAACCATGAGCAGTTAGCAGTTCTATACCGGTCTTGCCTCAGCTACAACCAAAGGCAACCGCACCAGCTCTGCGCTCAGTCCTCAAGCAAGAATCTCAAAAATGCTTGCGCGATGACCACACCATCGTGCTTGTCGCCCACCCTACTCAGTGCATCCCTTGCCTGCTCATCGTTGAAAATACCCTGCTCGTTCCTCATCTTCACCAGCCTACTCACAATACCCTCATGAAACTCCGGATGCCCTTGCACCGAGATAAGCCTGTTTTTCTGATACATGCCCTGCGTAAGACACCTCGGACTTCCACCAAGCGGCTCCACGCCCTCAGGATATTCGAACACGATATCCTTATGCATTTGATGGATGGCCTAGACATAGATTAGACTCGAGCGACGCGCAGATACAACAGCCATCCACGAGCACAACTCACCAGAGTATCTTGCTGAAATACTTCTTTGCCTTTGGCCGTCAGTTCGACAGGCAGGACAGCGATCTCCCACCCGTCATCGCTCCGCCCGACGCGAGCGCCCAATGCGCGCCCAAGGATCTGGTGTCCGAAGCAGACACCAATAATGCGGACACGTTTTTGCTTCAGCACCTTCTCCGTAAACTCAAGAAGCTTCAAGATCCAGGAATCGTTGTCGAAGGAATTGTGTTCTGCGAAGTCAGCCATATCGAGTACTCCAATTATACTCCGATGCCTGGGAGCATCAAAGGTGTGCTCTTACTTGATCCACTTATCAAGACGGCGTCGATATCGTCAATGTCAGGATATTCCTGCGCCGTTACGCACTCAAAAGCGCTCAGCTCCAGGTCCTTCTGTGGATCTAATCCGAGTCCCGAAGCCGCCTTCTCAAGTAAGGTGGTGAAGATGCGGTCGTATGCGCCATATAGCTCGACGACGTGTGGTGGCGGGGTGTCGCATTGCAAGATTGCTATCCGGAGAGGTGTTTTCATTGTGACAGAATTTCGATGATGATCCAAGGGGGCGATTCGCAGTAAGATGTCAAGATATGTCGAGCACGTGGCGTTGATACTCGGTGTCTGATAAGTGATGCAGGGCGGTGACCCTCGGGAGCGTTAACTAGATTAGGGAAGGAGTCGTCGGTACAGCTACCGGCGCGACGTTTGACGCCGATGACGCTTGAGTCTGCGTTCCTCACGACATCTAATTGGAATCTTGGTCGACTGCCCGACTTTTGATTGCCAGGAGCGATTTGTGTAATTCGCCTGTCATGCCATCTCCTGCGCGTGCCGGGGCGACCTCCGCTACTGGACCCTCAGAACGGACACCCCTTCTCGCTTCAACAGGTCTGCGCCAAGAAGTCCCTGTGCCCATATCGGAAGAGGATGCTCTGGCAAGTGAGGAACTTGGAGTAGGTGGACAGGAAGTCCCACAGTTCCCGGAGCTGGGAAAGAGTATCTCGCGCATAGAGGCAGAGCATCTTGTGAAATTCCAGAAAAATGGGTTACTCGAAGGGGTGCCTACCTGGCGGTTCAGATATGTGTTTGGAGGCATATTGATGGGTTATTTTGTAAGTCAGATGGATCAGTTCCAAGGCGATCAGCACAATTGAACGCTGACCCTGACTCTTGAAGGTGGCGATGTTCGATTCCACACTCATGGCATCAAGTCACCCAGTCATCACATCCTACTTCCACGCCTCAAACTCGGCATCATGGCTCTCCACCGCTTTCCTCCTGACCTCAACTTCCCTCCAGCCCCTCATGGGTCGCCTTTCCGACACTATTGGCCGCCGACCGCTGTATGTTGCGGGCCTTGTCTTAATCTCAGCAACAACCGCATGGTGTGCCTTCGCCCAATCCATCGGCTCTTTCATCGCCGCTCGCGCTTTCTGCGGCATCGGCGCCGCCGGTGTCCTCTCCATGGGTAACGTCATGACCAATGATCTGGTGAGCATCGAAGTTCGCGGCACATACCAGGCATACATCAACCTTTTCTACGGCGGCGGCTCCGCCTGCGGTGCGGCATTCGGTGGCTTCCTATGCGACAAGCTAGGCTGGCGTATGACATTTGCGATTCAAATCCCTGTATTCGTACTTCTCCTGATCAACGCCCTCTTCACTACACCTTCAGACTTGGGTCCTAACCTGCACGCGCGCTCCGGACTCGGCATTCGCGATGCGCTGCGCGGCTTCGACGTTGCCGGGTCCATCTTGCTCACCGGATCCGTCGCGAGTCTCATCCTTGGCCTGAATCTCGGCGGTAATGTGTATCCCTGGAAACACCCATTCGTCATCACGTCGCTTGTTGTTGCGGGTGTAGCAGGGTCTGTCTTGGTATACGTTGAGAAGAACGCTAAACGCGCCGTCATGCCGCTGCCGATGCTGTTCAGCCGGCCGCGAGGCAGTCTGGTGTTCAACAACTTCTTCGCTGCGCTGGGCATTAATACGATCTTGTTCAACGCTCCGCTATACTTCCAGGCCGTCAAACTCGAATCCGCTTCAGTGTCGGGTTTCAGGCTTGGTGGCCCGTCCGTTGCGCTGACAATATGCGGTGTCAGCTGCGGCTTCATCATGACAGCCACAGGCCGCATGAAATGGCTCATTGTCGTCGGTACTCTATCGATGCTTATCGGGAGTGTGGGGTTGAGTGCCATATGGAATGGCATTCCTGCATGGCTGGCAACCATCTTCCTGATCCCGTCGAGCGTCGGACAGGGACTTTCGTTCCCTGCGACCTCGCTCGCTGTGCTTGCTACAAGCACGCAGGAAGACCAGGCTGTCATGACCAGCACTTTGCTTCTCTGGCGCAGTCTGGGTGTGGTCATGGGTGTCTCGTTCAGCAGTCTGATCCTGCAGAATGCATTAACAGCGTACTTGAATGCGCTTGTTACTGGAAGACACAAGGACAAGGTGTGCAACCGTGCGCTCTGCCATTAGAATTGATTGCTGATTACGTTGATACAGATTATCCTCACAGTTCGTAAATCTGTACGAAGCATCATCGACCTCGACCCGAAGCATCAAGCTCAGGTTATCGAGGCCTACGACCGCAGTCTGAAAGTGACATTCATCTCGGCCATTGTGGTTTTCGTCATCGCTAATATCCTCGTGTTTGCCATTAAGCTACCGACTCTAAAGAAGAAAAATGTGGAGGAAGATGTGGAAGAAAGTACTGCTCAGTAAGTCACAGGTAATGTTTGCATGTAGGTATCACGAGACGTTGGACTACGCTTCGTGTCAAGTACCTGTATCTAAATATACATGAGCATACTGCTAGCTTCTTCCTGAAGGGATAGTGTACGTGAGATCACACCTCGCAGCTGCATTTTTCAATCTCCATTCACAGTGCATAATAACCAACCTAAGAATTGATGCCGATCGCAACACGTCTGTTCCGCTCTAAATGACGCAACACTACCCATGTGTGTTGAGACTGGCTCGACAGAAGTCAGCAGTAATAGCCGCCAAGGTCCTGCTCGAGCCCCCGACTTGACATCTCCCTGGCACATCTTTGCATCCTCAAAACCGCCACGATGTCGGACATGTCTGTGTAAAAGATAAACCCACAATTTGTTTCATGTCTGTGCATGTGAATGTGTCTCCAATGGTGATGTCAAATGGTTTTGGTATATAAGTCTATGTTATGTGATGTACCAGCGCCTGCGATGATATATGCTCGACCAACGACGCGGACGCAGCGCTTCCCAAAATCCAACATGGTAGCTGTCTCGGCCACCTCTATTACAGCATCTTTTGCTTACGCCTTCTTCTTCAGCGCCTCCACAAACTCCTTCGGCGGCGCCTGCCCGTACCCCTCAGGGTTGTTCTCCGTCCACTTCCACAGATCCACACATGCATCCTCGAGCGTGAACTCGGCCGACCAGCCAAGCTCCTTGTTCGCCAGGGTGGCATTGGCCGTCAGGTCTAGGACATCGCCCTGTCTGCGGCCCTGGACCTCGTACTTGAGCTCACGTCCAACGGCAGTCTCGAACGCCTTGACCATGTCGAGGACTGTCGAGCCCTTGCCAGTGCCCAGATTCCATGCCTTGACGCCTGGTTGTTGCTCGCGCAAGTAGTTCAGCGCCTGCAGGTGGCCGCGCGCAAGGTCGAGGACGTGGATGTAGTCGCGGATGGCGGTGCCGTCTTTGGACGCATAGTCGTCGCCGAAGACGATCAACTTCTCACGCTTGCCGATTGCAACCTGGGCGAGCAGCGGCAGCAGGTTGTAGGGCACGCCGAGCGGGTTCTCGCCCATAATGCCGCTGGGATGTGCGCCGGCGGGGTTGAAGTAGCGCAGCAGCGCGGCGTTCCACTTCTTGCCCTCCTCTTCTTTGCCGGCCTTCTTTGCGTTGTTGCGCTTCGCGTCGATCTGATCGGTGATGACGCTCTCGATGGTCGACTTGGTGCGGCCGTAGGTGTTGGTCGGGCCGATGGGGCAGTGCTCGGGGATGGGGATCATGTTCTCGAAGCGTGTCGCGTCGCCGTAGACGGTAGCTGACGAAGAGAAGACGATGTTTGTGACATTGTTCTTCTCCATGGCGGAAAGGAGCGCGATGGAGCCACCGACGTTGACGCGGTAGTATGTGAGGGGAATCTCGCCAGACTCGCCGACAGCCTGTCTGTTCTCAGTACGTGGGCTGGTAGTATGTCGGTGCCTTCCCTACCTTCAGCGCGGCGAAGTGAATCACGTTGTCGATGTCGGGGTGCTCCTTGAACACCTTGTCGAGCGCGGCCTCATCTTGGATGTCGAGCTCGTAAAACTCGGGCTTCTTGCCGCAGATGAGCTCAATGCGGTTGAGCACTTCCTTGGACGAGTTGTAGAGGTTGTCAACGATGACGACCTTGTAGCCAGCCTCTAGGAGGGCGAGCGCTGTGAACGAGCCAATGTAGCCAGTGCCACTGAAAGTTGTCAGCAACATGTCATGGTTGGGAATGTGGGGGTGAGGGGCAGCTTTACCCAGTGACGAGGACAGATCTCGAAGCCATTGCGATGTATATTATGGAGAGTCTGTGTACTAGAAGTCTGGGAGAGGGCTGAGAGGAAGGTTGGAGTCTGTTGTGGTGGGAGCAGCTGCGTGTTATAAAAAGTCACGATGCATACAGATGTTAACACGGTCAACCCAACCAACCGTACACGCGGCGCAATCAACATGCTGCACAAAGAGCCGTGTCGGATAGCTAACGTCTTATGGCAAGCGCAGGTAGTGGACACGGGCCTTGTGCTCGAGCAACCATGCCTCGATCCAACGACCGAACATGCGAACTGTGTCTTTGCTTCTATTGTTGACTCACTCACGGTAGGAAGATTGCAATTCTGGTGTCACTTAACGGTCTAGATCCCAAGGTGAGCTTGCACAAGCAACGAACTCGGAAACAAGGGCAATATAGGTTACCGGCCACCGTTGCAACAGTGTCACCGCGTTGCTCTGGAGGCATTTTATCCTGCCAAATACAGCAATCACACCCGTTACCGTTGCTGCACTGCTGCTGCGTGTACTGCTTCCTGTGTCATATCCAAGGCCACCATGCTGCAGCTGCATGCAAGACGAGAGCGATATGGAGGCTTCGGCATGTCAGGGTCCTTCATCTCTAGCCAAGGAAAGTGCAACATACACTGATCAATGGGTCAACCTTGAATTCGAGAAGCTTCAGCTGATATCCAAGAATCGAGAAATGTCAACAACACCCTGCTGATTCTCTTCCTGCTGCTCCTTTGTTATCGCTCTTTGAGGGCTGCTGCGCACGGGGCGCACACCACTAAATGCGGTCCAGACGATGCCCAACCCTTGCACGCGCCTCGACTCCACACCTCACACCTCACACCTCACAGCTCATCCTCGCCATCATCAACAACCACCTTCAACGTTACGCGCAGCTTCAGTATTAGAATCGCAGGCCCAGGAAACACGAAAGGGATCAGTCAAAACATCACCGGCGCGACAACGTTAAGGTGCGACGCGCGAAAGATCGCGGCAACACGTGTTTGGGAATCCCGGAACCCTGCCGCCTCGAGAAACAAAGATCAGGAAGCGCTGCAAAACATCAAGAAGTGACCACGATAGATTGACGCGATTGTAAGGCGATCGCGAGTAAGAGATGAATGGGAAAGAGGCGCCACGTATAGACAGTGTGAGTTGTGCAACTTTCGTATACTTGCAGTTCATAATACTTTTTTCGCAAGTCCTGCGTCTGGAAACGGTTCATTCTCACTGCACAAGAAGTGAAGGCCAACGATAGTCCAGCCTCCTCAATTTCAACTATTGTCACGAGTCTATTATTCTCAATACCGTCGCCTGCTATTGTCGAGTGTGCTTTCCTGGCGACTCAAGACGTGGCCTCCACCTCTTTTATCTCTCATCCTCCATCTCTCTCCTTCTTGTCATCCTCTATTTTGTATCATTTCAGCTCACAGCCGGCCTGTCGAGCTTTCTTCTTCATTCTACACATTCATCCTGACAATTTCGCTTAGTTCAACATGTCGCAGTCAGCAGGCTTTGGCGGGCCCACCCCTCGTCGCTCTACTCGGCTGAGCTCAAAGGCTGGATCTTTGATTGAGCAATCAGTAGTGACAACTGTGACCGCCGAGGGCACACGACAACGCCGCCAGGGTCCCCTCACAAAAGTCAAGGCTCGCCGGTCGAACGCCTATGGCGCTAGTGGACGTGTTGGAGCTGCAGAGGAGCTGTCCATCACCGCAACAGGATTCGCACAGGCATTTCAAAATCAAAGAGGTGATGCAGTCGCTCGTGACGATGAAGAGGAAGAGGTGGAAGAAGACGAGAGCATTGACGAGCTCAACGCCGAGGCAAGGATGAGCGGAGCACTCAACAGCAAGACTACCCAGAGCACAGACAACGCACGCAAATTCCCAGTACATGAAAGGTCGTCTCCCCCACCGCGAGTTCCTGTACCCTTCACCTTTTCAGAGACGCCCGAAGTGCCTCTCAGCGATGACGATCTTGCCCTCTCTATCGGCGACACTTCGAAGTCCTTCGGCATGGAGCACGAGGCCGGCATGTTGCAAGACCTTCAGCCGCATCGTCGCAGCTTCCTGCGCTCCTCATCGCAACAGCCCACTCCAGTTCCTAGGAGTACTCTGCACCTCGTTGGTCAAGCATCTCGAGTATTGCCTCGAGCCAAACCCACCCCCGACAAAGCGACCATCGATGAGTCGATCGAAGACCTTCTTGCTGAAGAGCGTGCCAGACTGCAACGTGAAGGCCCACCGCCACCGCGACCACGGCCAATACCTCACACCGTATCGCGACTGCCACCCCTACCGGAAGGCCGACCCCCACAGAGATCCGAAGTACAAACCGAGTTGCAAGTGCAACCGCATCCCGACCTGCACTCCCAGCCAAAATTCCAGCGACAGCTAGACCGACAAGCTGAACACCTACCTCAGTCACAAGTCCAAGCACGTCCTCACCAGAAACGTCTTCAAGCTATCAAGCAGTGGCTTGGTCAAGTTGAGCCGTCCTCAAACGTAGATCCGAGCGACGTTCTTGAAGACGAACCCGAGTGGCCATATCTTTCACTACTCCAGAACGCGTTCTGGGCAGTCATGGCTGTTTCCGGCATTCTACTTCTCTCAATACTGCTATCAACTGCCTTCTCCGACCCTACTCGCAATGTTGGTTTGCACACCGCGGCCGCCAATCGCATATCCACAGCCTGGTATGACCTAGCTGATTGGGTTCAGCCTGCGCCGCGGAAATACAACGAGACCAACGTTCTGCTCACCTGGCTACATGGTGACGGAACCACCGATGATCATCTCATGTGGTCGCGCATGTGGAAGAATCACAACGAATATGCAGCAAAGTTCGATAGTGTCGACAGCGCCATCGAGTCGATCAAGCAGGATCTTCCGGAGCTCATTGTCGTCCGCCGTCAGCCAGAAGGACGTCTCGAAATTACGGAAGAGTTCTGGAATGCGCTTCTCAGTAAAGCGAAATCTAAAGGCAGCGACGCTACCTGGATTGAGTTCCTCAAAGCCAACAGCCGGAAAGTCCAAGCGCTAGACAGCAAGTCTGTGGATGCTGGAACGAGCGCCCGGCCACAGATCGTGGGACGTGAGGAGTTCATGAAAACAGTGCGACAACACTACGAGAGCATTTCCACCGATGTTGACCAAAAGATTGTCGAATCCTTGAAGACCCACGAGACCAAAATGAAGACCATGATCCAAGCCGAAGCTCGCAAGACCTTGATGGATTCGATTCGTCTTCAATCTCTTGCGCTGAGCAACCTTGTCGCCAACTATGAACTCAACCTCAAGAAGCCGAACTACTTCTCGACCGGCCTCGGTGCCCTCATACAGCCTGGACGCACTTCATCCACCTATGACAACGGCTCAAGCTCACTTGCCAGCCTGCTCATAGGGAGGACACGCAGGGCAAACCCGCCGTCAGCTGCACTTGCAAAGTGGGAGGACTTTGGCGATTGCTGGTGCGCGGCACCGAACCCGATGAGAGGCTACGCTCGACTGGGTGTCTCTCTCCCCCGATACATGTACCCCAAGCAGGTCACTGTCGAGCATGCACCCATGAGTATGTCGCCCAACGGCAACATCGGTAATGCGCCTCGCAATATCGAGTTGTGGGCGGAGACTGATCAGCCGATCAAACAACTTTACGGTCAGGGTCACAACGATTGCCTGGATCCCGGAGATCTCAAAGGCCACGGCTACGTTTGCTTGGGCAAGTTTAAGTATAATGTCCACGCTTCCAACCACGTACAGACCTTCGATCTTGATTCCGAACTGTCGGTACCAACGAGCAGAGTTGTCGTACAAGTCACGTCGAACTGGGGAGCGGCGAACACCTGCATCTACCGCGTACGCCTACACGGTGACGATGCTGAGGAGAAGTACAATTACGACGTTACATTGAATGACTAGGTGCTGGCATCTTGTCAATCGGACTTTGGTCCTCTGCATAGCGATATGCTTTCGGCGTTCTGCATTCTTTTTCGTTGTCGAGACGGGCATAATCACTGGCGTTGCGTTTGCATGGTCTCCTTTGCACCGGAGCTCGGGTTGGGATTGATTGAGCTGTATACCCTTCTCATTGTCTCTTGCATAGTGCTGCAGGGCTGCAGCCGTATTCCATGCGCCTCATGAGCATAACATAGTAGAAAATGCACCCTTGAATATCTCACAGCAGCATCTTGTCCTCTCAAATTCGTTCCTGCCATTCAAGAATCAATTAAGCCCTGATTTGGTTAGCGCGGTTGCTCCACGCGACGGAACGCGTCGAATTCGCGACAGTTCGTCTCCCACGAGAACCCCACCCACCCCTCACAGACATCGCCCTGGAGGTACCCAGCGATCCATAATGTCTTCCATTCTCGATGCTGTACTGCACTCGGACGCCGCTGCGACTCCAGCGAGCACGGCTGGAGGACCCACCCCACGATCGGCCGGAATCCGCTCTTCCTCCGCAAGGCCTCGCGGTCCACCTTCAGAGAGCAACGCTGCGCACAGCGATATCGAAGCATTTCCAGATGACGAGGTCGTAGGAGCGAGAGGAGGTGCCAGGCGACCCAATGGACCAAGAACAGACATTCCCAAGGTTGTCGATGTCACTGGAGAGACCTTGTCGCTTCGGTTCCAGGAATTCTTGGAAAAGTGAGTCTGGCAGGTACCTGGGAGATGACTGATACTAAATGGCCTATAGCTATACAGACGAAACTCCATCCTCGGCATTACCGATCTCGAGCGTCGCCACAACAGACAAGTACTATGTCGCGCAAATTCGTGGGATGAGGCTCTACTCGCTGTCGACCCTCTATGTCGACTATACACACTTGATGAAGCACGAAGATGGAATTCTGGCCCAGGCCATCGCCAGCGAGTACTACCGCTTCCTGCCGTACATGATACGTGCCCTCCACGGCCTACTCGCAAAGTACGAGCCCCAATACTTCCGCCAACACCGACAGCCAGAGTCGACATCCTCAATTACCGCCGTTTCACTCGCCGACAACGCCACAAGTCGAAACGACAGCCTGAAGGAGAAGACAGCGAATCAGCAGACCGACAAGCTGTTCACACTCGCTTTCTACAACCTCCCCCTCGTTTCGCGCATCCGCCAGCTACGAACAAGCTCCATTGGTAGTCTACTTTCGATCTCAGGTACAGCCACGCGCACATCCGAAGTACGGCCAGAGCTGTCAATGGCGACCTTTGTCTGTGAGATCTGCAACACAGTTGTGCCGAACATCGAGCAAACCTTCAAGTACACTGAACCGACGCAGTGCCCGAACGTCACATGTATGAACAGAGAAGGATGGCGATTGGACATCAGGCAGTCAACATTTGTAGATTGGCAGAAGGTGCGCATCCAGGAGAACAGTTCAGAGATCCCCACAGGCAGCATGCCTCGGACAATGGACGTCATTCTGCGAGGAGAAATGGTCGATCGCGCAAAGGCTGGAGAGAAATGCATCTTCACAGGCACTGCTATTGTCATTCCGGATGTCAGTCAGTTCCGTGTACCAGGTGTACGAGTGCAGGCGATGAGGGATACCGCGAATACAGCGCGTGGCAACGACGTTGGCGGCTCTGGTGTCAGTGGTCTCAAAGCACTTGGTGTGCGCGACTTGACCTACAGGATGTCCTTCCTTGCTTGCATGATCTCGCCGGACCACACGACGCCGGGACAGTCGGCGAACCACCACCTCAACGGACAAGCCAGCAATATCCTTGCATCTCTGCACCAAGGTCAAATCGAGTCGAATGCAACATCTGGAGAGGAAGCACAGGAGGAATACCTTGCAACCCTGACAGCAGCTGAGATCCAGGATCTGAAAGACATGGTGCACAAGCCCAACATCTTTATGCGACTGGTCGACTCAATCGCACCTATGGTCTACGGTCACCAGGTCATCAAGAAGGGTATTCTCTTGCAGTTGATGAGTGGTGTGTCGAAGGAGACACCAGAGGGTATGGCTCTGCGCGGAGACATCAATATTTGCATTGTTGGTGATCCTTCGACATCCAAGTCCCAGTTCTTGAAGTATGTCTGCAGCTTCTTACCTCGCGCTGTGTACACATCCGGCAAGGCCTCTTCTGCAGCTGGTCTGACAGCGGCGGTGGTCAAGGATGAAGAGACTGGCGAGTTCACCATCGAGGCCGGAGCTCTTATGCTTGCAGATAATGGCATCTGTGCCATTGACGAGTTCGACAAGATGGACATCGCTGATCAGGTCGCCATTCACGAAGCCATGGAACAGCAGACTATCTCGATCGCCAAAGCTGGTATCCAGGCCACACTCAACGCCCGCACATCAATTCTCGCCGCAGCCAACCCTGTTGGTGGACGCTACAACCGCAAGACTACCCTGCGCGCCAATGTCAATATGTCGGCACCCATCATGTCGCGTTTCGATCTATTCTTCGTTGTTCTCGACGAGTGCGATGAGGCTGTGGATCGCCACCTTGCTGAACACATCGTTGGTATTCACAAGGACCGTGATGAGTTTGTTCAGCCAGAATTTTCGACTGAACAGCTCCAGCGCTATATCCGCTTTGCGAAGACGTTCCGTCCAGAGTTCACAGACGAGGCCCGCGAGACGCTTGTCGAAAAGTACAAGGAGCTGCGAGCAGACGATGCTCAGGGTGGCATTGGCCGCAACAGCTACCGCATCACCGTCCGTCAGCTTGAGTCTATGATTCGTCTTTCGGAAGCTATTGCGAAAGCTAATTGTGTCGGCGACATTACGCCGGATTTCGTGAAAGAGGCCTACAACCTGCTCCGCCAGTCTATCATCTCTGTCGAGAAGGACGATGTCGAGATGGAGGACGACGATGAAGCTGTTTTGGCTGCTGCTGCTGCCGCTGAGGGCGAGGACGATGTTCTGATGGCTGAGCGTGCCCGCACAGAGACTCCTGCGCCTGCGCCGCACGAGAAGACGAAGATCACACACGACAAATATGTCGAAATGCGTAACATGTTTGTCAGACGGGTCAACGATGACCAGGAAGAGACACAGGACGGTGTCGAAGAAGAGGAGCTGCTCGTGTGGTACCTCGAGCAGAAGGAGAACGAGATGGAGACGCAGGAGGACCTTGAGGCGGAGAGGGCATTGGCGAAGAAGGTGCTGAAGAAGGTGGTCAAGGTAAATCACGCGAGACTGGCGATGAACAGAGCAATGCTAACGTACGCCACAGGAGCAATACCTTATGTTGATCCGGGGTGAGGGTCTTACCGACGAGCAGGGTCAGTCAGAGCCTGGTAGTAAGGCTGTTTATGTCCTGCATCCCAACTGTCCGGTCGAAGACATCGTCTAGGCATCACAATTCAGGGGAACAGAAATGATTACACGAGCAGACGACAAGCATGAATACCTCTTGTGCGTATGCAAGGCTGGAGCTGGCGTCCAGTCGCCCTCTTGTAGGTTTTGGCGCAATGTTATACCCAAATTACGTTCCACCATCGAAACCAGCGCGCTTTATACTTGGGGGCCGGCACGTCCGCTCGGGAGTGCATGACTAGCCCCTTCCCTTTGACAGTTGCATTGGCGGGCGGAGTTGCTATGTGCACTAGCCTAGCGCTCCTGCACCTCATCCAGCTGAGTCTCCCCGCATCTTTTCATCACCGCTATCACAGCTCAGCCAGCCTCACACCCTAAAACACTGGCGCAGGCTATGTTGAATCCTCCTGTGCGTCTCATAGGCCGCCTTGCCCACCCATGAGGTCTCCATGCTCTCTCATTGGCAGGCAACCCGCCATCATGGGCATGGAGGCTGCGGAGGTGAAGCGGTAAGTATGACAACCACCAAACTTGAATCCCTCACACTGCATGGGCATACCGGTCAAATGGTGTCCCTAATCGCGTCTTTCAAGTCAACTAGCTGAAGTCAGGGAAAGGACATCGCTGGGTTTCCATGCACGATCAGTAGTTGTTTCATGGGGAAGTTTGTAGTTCAACCTTGAAAGCTACCTTTTGCATAAAACACCGGACATCTTCCACGGTCATTTTGTTTGCGCAGGCACTCGGATCGCGGGTCATGATCCAGTATCGCCATCGAATCAAGATCCCGCATCCTGAACACAAGTCTGTACCAGAAGCGAAGGCGCGCTCGCCCTCTTTGCACCGTGTCCAGCCGCTTTGTGGTGTCTGCAAGCCATGGTCTCGGTACCACTTGCGCTCCAAAGCTGACATCCACTCGATCGGTGCTGAAGTGCGCAGCGTGCCCACAGACTCGGGCCCGGAAGCATTCCTAAACGAGCCTTCATTCCTGGCATCGCCAATGGGACCGGCGGCTGTACACCCAGCTGGGGCTGAGGCTGCCTGCCCGGCGTCCTGATTTGGCGACTCCAGCAACAGTACCGTAGTTACCGTCCCGAACGGTGTGCACGATGGCACCAATGCGATCGTAGGGCTGAATCTAGCGAGTATGGAGCCGCATACGCTTCAAACAAGCTCGGTGGCTTTGTTACGCTTTGCGCTTTAACGATCTGGACTCGGCCGTCATTCTGGATGCTCTAGCAGTCATTCACCAACTGATGCTGCGGTAAGCCAGCCACGTTTCAAGATCCAAGCATGTTTAAGGGGTTGTTCGTGCGAATCACAGTGTTGCCGCTGGCATGGTGGTTGAAATGGAGCATTTCGTAGGCGCCGACTGGTAGGGCTGAAGGAATGTCCGGGCTGCATAGTTCGATACTAGCTTTTGATAGAAGATGTGGTAACGACCTGTGTAGACGCGAAGCATACATATATATATATATATTCATGTGCGAAGGAGATTTAAGCTTTCCAACACCAGCAGTCACACTTCACAACCCATTTTCAATACCGAAGAGAACCTACATTCCATACATCCCAGCCACCTGTGGCCGCACAGCACAGCACTTCATCACAAATCCGCCGACGCTTGTTCGTGCTGAACTAGATACCACAACTTAAACCGCGATTTCTGCAATCAAGTGGAAGAATTTGAAAGTCATCATGTACTACCTCATCTATACACCGCATCACTGCCGTCCATACCTGTCTACAGTCTCATTCATCGCGAACGACTTCGCAAACTGGGGCTGTCAGGTGACCTGCCACGCCAACAACTCTGCATACATCATAGAGATTCTATATCAGGAGAAAAAAAACCGGCCAGGAAGTCGACGCATCGAACTAATGGAAGTCTGGGCCAAGGAAGTGCTGGCTCGGAAGTCGCAACAGCAACGGCCACAAGCCGTCGCCAGCCAGTCAGACACACTAGCAGCAAGGAAAGTACGAGCATCAGCGTTCGCTCAGGACTTCGTGAGCGGCTTGTCTGCGTTCGGTACGTCGCCTTACTCTACTCACCAAAGTGCAAACCACTAACAGGTGCCAGAATCTCCAATCGTCGCTCCCAAAGCCCTCCCCAATGATCCCTTGCCCCTCCCTGCATACCCCCTCACGCTCGTTGCAAAGTACACACGCCTTTTGCACCGCTGTGCGTACACTTCCTGCGCTGCACTGCCCTTCTGGGCCGACCCCGATATCGCCATCGCGGACCAAGTTACATTGGAATTTCGATTCGAGAAGAGCTTGAGTCGCGATCAGCTTTCGGCCGCGCTGAGTGAGGCGATTGGGAAAGGAAGTGGACGAATGGGGAGGGTTGAGAAGTGCAAGGATACGGGTGTTACGAAGGTGTTGATGTGGGTTGATGTTGGAGATTTGGTGGGGAGGAACAAGGAGGAGGAAGAAGAGCCAGTGCCGATTTATGAAAAGGGCGAGTGGGTGTGGCCACCAAGGTATGAGGAGCGTGCGGTGTGCTGATTGCGTAGTGTGTGTGGAATCAATCTGGCGTCGTTCTGTCCTGGCCCGTATTCGTTATGGTCCTGTTGCGTTGTGCATAGGCAGACTGAGCTTTTCTGAATATCCTACCGTTCGTCGACAAGGTCAGATTGCAACTAAATTCTCATATGAGTCTTGTACTTTTGAAAAACGAGTTCCCTTATCTAATAATGGTTCGAGCTATAAATCAGTCCTATTCTTCGGATTCTGAAGTGCACGAACACGATCAAGGAAGTGATAAATCGATAATTGGGGGCTGAAACGGCATTGCACATGTGTTGCCGAGATTGTGGAGAGAGGAAATGCGACGGATACTGCATCGGGAAGGAAAGAGCGCTGACATAGGCCGAGCTTCATTGCAGAGACGACACCCATCCCGTTCTTCCCACGACTACAGCCGTTTCAGCGCCTTCACAGCGCGATTGAGATAAAGCCTCGAGGCAGACATTGCTGCGCCTCAAAACTAGACTGTGGCTCATGACTCCTGCAAGAGCTTTTCAGCCCTTTCGGCACCCGCGGACGGGGTTATCAATGAGCTGCTGTGATTGGCCTGACGCTCAGCCCTACCGGTGCCCGCGCAACAACTTAAGCCTCCAACCGCTCTCCCCGTTTCCCCACATTGCTGTGGCGTGCGACGTGCAAAGACCTCAGTATGGAAGGTGCCGCCACTTTGAGCGATAGCACAGCAGGCTTGCGAGCAGTATGTGTGGCCTGTTTGATCTGGTCTCGGTCTCAAACTACATGCTAACCATGGTTTAGTGTGATCAATGCCGAACGCGCAAGGTACAGTACATCGGTAGGGTGTTCGGATTCTTTATACCAGGCTGACTGTTGTTTATTACAGATTCGTTGTGACAAAGGGAGACCTTGTGCGAGTTGTCGTGCTTCGGACCTCGTTTGTCAGGCTTCCAGCAACAGGCCGAAGGAACAGAGACAACGAGTTCTTATTTCCAGCAAATAGTAAGTGGCCTCCCTATTTCCCATATGTTCTGCAACAGGAATTGGCCCCCACATGTTGTTGCATGCGCATGAACCTGTGTTCGCTACATGCAGGAATACGATCCTGACACAAACAAAATCCCGCATTGAGTGATAATTCTTGAGACCGTTAGCCTCTAATACCTTCCACGTAGTGAATCGAAGATTGATGCGATCGGAAGCCGGCTTGCTGGTATCGAGAGAGCTCTGCAGGATATGAAGATGGCATCGCCGCAGTTGCCTTCCCCGCATAGCCAAGCGCATGTATCCTCATCTCCCTCGACCGGACACTCGGTGACGGCTACACCCGCTGCTATCCCTGGGTCTGCCATTCAGCACTTCGAGGGAGATACATCCCTCAGTGCATACACTACGTCCACTAACGATCAGTTGCAACGAGCTCTTCGTAACACTCAACTGCTACAGCAAGACCCTGACCTAGCTGCCGCACTGACATCTCTGAGTCAAATTGTATCTACACAGAACGTGTATCCTGGTGAACATGAAGTTCCTAGTACAGGACGAGTTACAAAAAGCAAACAAAGATACGGGGTCCCGCCTGCAGAAGTGGTCTCACAGGTGCTTCGAGAGACTGAGGAGATGTGCGATACCGTCATTGGGCTATTCTACCCAGTCAGACCCTACAAGGAAATTGTTAGTCTTTGCAAAGATCTATACTTCAACATCGACGACATTCCTGCGGCGAACTTAATTGTTGCTTTCGGCAGCCTCTACTTCGTATTCAGGACTTACCAATTCGGGTTCGCGAAGGGCGATCCACGTATGGAAGAATTCCACGGCTACTCCGATATGTTCGTTCGGAACATGATGGATCTGATCGGCTTGCTTCCAGTTCTGATGGCACCCACCGTGGACAACTTTGAAGCGCTGCTGCTCGGAGTAAGTATTTTTCATGATACGCGAACGTGTCCAAACATCCTCATGCTGACGTGAAATCAGGCTTACTATGCTGTTGAAGCCTCGAAACCGTCGCTTTGTTCCGCTCTCATATCGAAGGCCAGTCACCTGTGCCTTACCCTGGGCTACCATCGGGCAGACTCGATGGTCAAGGACTCGCCTCAGACACGTGCGCGAAAAGTTAACCTTTTCTGGTTTCTCTACAGTATGGACAAAGGCCTGTGTCTTCGTCTTGGTCGTGCATCATGCATCCAAGACTATGACATTGCTGTGCCTATGCCCATATTAGAGGATGGTGAAAACTTCTCCTCGGGCAATAAATTGGTCAAGTTCTGGTGTCGACTCGCGAGTATCCAAGGACGCATTTATGAGGACCTCTACAGCCCTCTTGCGTTGAAGCAGCCCAAGTCTTCGAGAGCAGCTAAAGCGGATCTGCTGGTCACTGACATCAGGCAGATGTGGGCTGAGCATGACCAGATTGGAATGATACCCGGTACTCCCGAGGAGATACATGAGGTCTTCATGCTTGGAGACAAAGTTACTATGGCTACGATACTCACGTTGGTACTCAGAGCAATTCCGCCGGCCGATGGTCAGCCATTCACTTGCAGCCAGGACTGTATAACTGCGGCAAGACAAGCGCTACAACTTCATCAAAGATGTACATCCAAGTTTGCAGACATGTCGGATCGCCATGTCTTCGCGGAATACCTCCATTGGACCCTGCTTCACACGCCTTTCACACCTTTTCTTGTCATCTTCTGCCATATCATCGAAACACAGTCTAATAGTGACCTGGCAGTGCTCGCCGACTTCCTGCAGACCTTGCAACCAGCCCGGGGCACCTCGAGCGCCATTGAAAAGATGTTTCTGGTGTGCGATGTCTTTCACCGTGTAGCCAAACTTTTTATCGGCGCCGCTGCCCGAGACCCCAGTTTCTCCAACCCAACGACGCCCGACCAACCAACACAAACACAGCTGCGGAAAGAGCTCGACCCCTTCATGACCCGGATGGGTATTAACAATACGTATGATGCTGGGTTCAATACCACAAGCTTTGATCCATACGCAAATGGTTCTCAACCAAATGCATCATTCGACATGAACGGTTTCGCTCCAGGTGGGAACATGGGCGAGTGGTTTTCGGAAGATCAACTGATTACTACTTTGTTGGGCAACGACTTCAACTTCATGGATCCCAATGGAGCACCTATGATGAACAACGGTGGGCAGTTTATGTGATCAACGTGCGTATTGGGGCGCTACTTATAACACACTCGACTGCTCCTCTCAGTCACCACTAGAACATCTTGTTCACTCCACTCCACTCAGGCTCCGCAAGATGTGCTTTGTACATCACACCCGGCCATGAGACCATCGGCGCCTTCTCTGGTAGTCTCTTCGTCTGCTCTACCACCGCGTCACCAAGGACTTTTTCGATCTCGGCCCGGCCCAGTCTCCTTTCCATCTCTTCTCTCAGAGGCAGCAGCACATCCCAGGCGGAGCTCTTACGTCCAAAGTCGGTCAAAACAGCTAGTCTCACGAGCTTCGACAACTCTCCGATCCTTTCTGCAATTTGAGGGCTGGTGTGGCACGCAATAGCCGTCCAGACGTCATGTTTGTCCGTCGCACTGATGACAAACTGGTCCAGATGCTTCACGGCTGCATCGCCGCCCTCGATCTCAAAACGCTGCGACCCATCGTACTCGTCTGTCGTTCCAATGTCGTGGAACAGGCATGCAGTGAACAGAAGGTCGAGCTTTACTGGAACTGTGACGTATGACGATGCAGTATCACGAGCAAGTGCTTTGGCGTAGAGATATACCCTCATGCTGTGGCTGAGTATTGCTGGTGCTAGTAAATTCGAGGCATGTTCGAATGCGGCTTGTGAAATTGGGGTTTGCGGGACATTGTCGGTGTAGATTCGGCTTGTCGGCGCCGCTGAGTTCGATGCTATTAGATCAGAGGGTGGACACATGTCGAATGATGGATGAATGCTTGATCGAACTGACAAAATGTAATCGAATCGTTGATGAGGATAGTTGTTACTTTTAATAAGAGTTCGCAACGTCGCTGTACACTGCGTAATGGCGTTCGAGATGACATTTACTGCGCCTTGTCGCTCGATCCGGCTGGGGTAAACTTCGGCAACTCGGACTCCACAACAACCACAACCAACCTTCACGCAGCAAAAACTTCTTGCCAGCCGTGAGTCATCCAAGGCCACAAAAAAGCTGGTCACTACGAGGGTCGAACTCGCGACCTTGGCGTATCAAGGATGAAAGCTATTAGCACCACGCTCTAACCAACTGAGCTAAGCGACCTTATGTTGCTTCGATGAGAAGAGGTACGGGAATGGCATTTATAGATCAGATACTATGCTGCTTCTCTGACACTGTAGGCTCTATGGCGACGGCAAATTCTTTGCAAAAGCCTTCGCGATCTCCTCATTGCTCCACCCAACAGTGAGTCCGAGCTGCAGCAGAATCCTCGACTTCTGCGGGTTGTAGAAACCACTCGAGATGACAAAGTCTCCATCACTTTCTGGCGGGACCAGACCATCCGTGGTCCTGTGGGAGGCCACGATCGGGATATTGGTCGCATTGTACAGCTTCTCAGCTTCCAGACGCGCCTTGCTGCTCATGCCGCCGGCACCGACACCAGCGTACACAATACCTTTAGCACCGCCGGCAAACGACGCGTCGAAAAGCGTGGGATTCATATCTTGATGGGCATACAAGATGTCGATCTGCGCGAGGTCCGTCACATTGGAGAGGTCGAAAACGACACGACCCACAGGCTCGCTCGGTGCGAAGAAGAAATATGGAATTTGATCGACGAAGGTGCCGAGCTGGCCGGCCTCAGTCGAGAAGAAGGTGTCGAGGCTGTTGGCGTTGTTCTTTGTCGTGTAGAAGGCCGAGCCGATGCGGTCGTTCAGTACAATCATAGTGCCCCGGTTGCGACCGGCAGGAGAGCCTGCAAGCACAACGGCTTGGTACAGGTTCAGGGGACCGTCGGCAGAGAGCGCTGTTGCGGGTCGCATGGCGCCGACGACTACTACGGGCTTAATGGAGTTTACAGTGGACTCGAGGAAGAAAGCCGTCTCCTCAAGAGTATCTGTTCCGTGGGTGATGACGACGCCAGAAATTTCGGGCTTCGCAAGCTCTTCATTGATCATATGTGCCAGTTTCAGACTGATGGTCTTGTTGATGTTACCGGAATCAACATTTGAGATCTGGTAGCCGGCGATATTGGAGATATTGAGGAGCTCTGGGACTGCATCGACTAGCTGCTGGACACCAAGACCGACCTGGTAGTTCGTGGTTTGTGTGTTGCTGACGAAATTAGCTATCAAGTTCAATATCTCAGTCTTTGTCTCTACACACCTTGAGCCCTGAGACGCGATAGTGCCACCCGTCGCAAAGATGGTGACATTGGGGAGACTGGCATTGATAGGCGTTTGGATGTCCTGACGAATAAAAAGCTCGTGGAGACCCGACTTATTTAAATCTATAGGCGAGGCCACTGCCAAGGAAGCAAGAAGAGGAAGAAGTTGCGTAAAGGTCTTCATCTTGTTGGCTTTGGCAGTCAGTCGGCCGGCTCTATGGTCACCACCGTCACCAGGAACTGCTCTTTATACCTTCTAGTGAACGGCTCTTCTCGCTCGGCCAGCTTGCCAGCGCCCCCATTACCAAGGCTCTTATCTTGCACCTTGTTGTACGGCCAGCATGCTACCGTCATCGTCCTGCTCCTACTTGCTGCCGAGTAGGCCCGTTGACACGTGAGAGTCAGGTTCGATGAGATGTTTTATGTAAAGCCGCCGGGCAAGTATCGAGGTTGTGAACCGTTATCTCCATATCAGTGGGGAAGATAACCCATTTGACAACGGCGCTAGAACATGTCAAGAAAGAGCGCCAGGCGGCAACTGGCCGTAGCCATGGGGAGTTCATGCCCTCGGGCTGTCATTGTAGAGATAGCCTTAGATAGGCAGTCCTAGCAGTTGACTTTGTAAGCAATCGTTGTGTTTGTCGAAGTCTTCATGCCGGTGCTATCGCGTATTTTGTCGCTCCGACTTGGTCCGAAAAGCGGCGTCGCACTGCGCCGAGAGGAACGAACGTGCCTTGGTTGCGTCTACATGGCTGCTTGTTAGCAACAACGTGGGGTGTGACTGCTAAGCTTTTCCAGTATCATGGTCTGCATGTGCGGGAAATCATGACGAATCTGTGACCGGTCTTGGGACCGAACAGCTATACATATACTTTGTCGACCTGTTCGCGCTGCAGCCTGGAATAGCTTCGCCAACGACAATGGCAGATCGAGATTGACGCGTCTAAATTGTTGTGAAAGTTAGAACGATCGATCAGCAAAGACGGCTTTGAAGCTGACAATGTTGCAGGCTCGAGTCAGTGGATCTGATGATTAGTTCGTCACGCGCGCGTGGCTGCTGATGAGGGATGACGAGGAACCAGGAGGCAGCTGTATTGTAGAAAACATTCGCGTTCCCCAAATTGGGCATCTGCTAAAAAGTAATCAGGAGCATTTCGCGCATGAATCGAGTTCCGCGCACTGGATCGTTGTGGCATTTCGCTGCGCAATGAAGGCGCAGCAGCTTGCAGTGTCGGCAGGAAGCAACCAAACGACGTCATCGACACCAGCCGCATCTAGAGCTATCCGCGACAACACCATGCCTACATTATTGACGATACAGCCAGCATTGTCCTTTGGAGCAGATGAAATATCAAACAGGTGTTCGAGGGCCATCATCGCACCGTCTCCGCCAGATTGAATCATGGGCGACACATCGATCGCCGCCAATAGATCTGCCTTGAAGGACTTCCTTGCATCAATCGCAACGATCTCTGGCGACCTTTCCAACATCACGGCTCCTCCTTTCGTTCTTGCCGAGAACTCTACCGTTGAGATTCCACAGTACTGGTGTGATCATGCACATCTGTTTGTTCGCCAAGCCTGGGGCGAGAACGAGGAGGAGAGGGCTCTTAATGTCCTGGAGTCCTTCATGGGTGCACTTCGCAACCAGCAATATGCCGGACGAGACGAATCAGAGGGTATTAAAAAGCCCTTGAATGCCTTCCTGGGTGAATTATTCATAGGAAAGTGGGAGGATGAAGAGCTTGGACAAACTCGACTCGTGTCTGAGCAGGTCAGCCACCATCCGCCGATAACAGCGTGCTACATCTGGAACGATAAGCATGGAGTGCGCGCAGAGGGCTTCACGGAACAGGAAATCACTTTTTCTGGGAATGTTAACATAAAGCAGAAGGGTTATGCCATGCTTCACATCGACAAGTACGATGAGGACTACCTAATGCCCGTACCGAATATCAAAGTCAAGGGTATAATAGGTGGGAGACCATACCCAGAGTTACAAGGCAACTACTCGCTCATCTCATCCACCGGGTACGTGTCGCAAATCAAGTTCGAAGGCAAGTCGTTCTTCGGTGGTGGGCAAAAGAACGGATTCGAAGCGAAAATATTCCATGTCGATCGTCCGAATGAGATAGTGTACAAGGCTAAAGGGGCGTGGAACGGTGACTCGACTTTTGAAAATGCCCGAACAGGAGAAGCAGTTGAAAAAATGGACTTCGCGTCTCTCAAGACGTTACCACTGCAGATCGAAGACATAGCTGAGCAAGATCCATGGGAGTCTCGAAGAGCTTGGGGAGATGTCATTGCAGCACTCCGACGAGGAGACATGAAAACAGTTGCAAGCGCCAAAACGATCCTCGAGCAAGGGCAGCGGCAGATGAGGAAGGATGAAGCTGCGAGCGGGACGACCTGGAAGAACCGCTTCTTTAAGCCAGTGGAACGTGACGAGATCTTTGACCGACTATCGAAACAAGATCCGAGCTCCTTCACTGTAGATCGCAAGGGCGGTATTTGGAAGGTTGACAAGGAAGCGATTCAGTCCGCACAGAAGCCGTACCATGGAGACATGCTGCCGACGAACGAGCGAACAGGAGCGACCGGAGGACATCAACGCGACGCTGCTAGTGGCGATTCAAACGCACCTCAGAATGCCACTGCACCGGCAATTCCCACAAACGGGGTTTCTCAGCAACAAAAACCCCATGCACCTGGAGAAGAAGCGCCGACCCAGGCGCCTATTGATCCTCCGGCACAGGCAGATCTACAGGTGCGGTCGCACACCGAGCCCCGCACCAAGAGAGCGCCCGAAGCACCAACAAAAGGCCCGACTGATGCCCAGGTCGAGGAGTTCCTCCGCAACAAGTACAGCGCAAGTCCACGATAAACGAGACTTTGTTTTGATATCTAGACCGTACATGAGAGTTGTGATCAGCAGACAAGGAGAAGATAAATGATGGTTGATTAAATTATTCAGAATGTACACTACGCCTTTTCCAAATCCGGGTATCGTCGCAAATCAAAGACTGTCAAACGCTGTGTGTACTGTTTTCTAAGCACTGTTTTCTCGGCTCTATCGAGGTTTGTGACAATTGTATGGCAATCAGAAAGAGCGTCTTTCCGACTCCTGAAGCACGTCTTTTTGCATGGTGATTTTCCCTGTTGGCACCGGTGGTACACCACGCTCCTCGTCGAAGCTCTTGCCACCTGCTGAGACTGTCCATGTTTGGAAGCTCTTTTCGCTCCTCTCAACTTGAGTGTCGTCAACAAGATCGTCCCTCAGGCGAATAGGCTGGAGGCTTCCCATACCATAGTCTGCTTCCCCATCTCTGACCGTGCCACCCTTCTCTGTTCGCATCAGGGTGCCGATGTTCCAAATACTCTTTCTTTTTGACACCTTCACTGTGGATGGTGCGCCGTACCACTTCGGTGTATCCTTCCCACTCTCGCCACCGCCATTTGTGCTGATGCCAAGCTTTGATGCTAGCATTCGGTAGAGGGGTCGGAGAGTTGCAAGGCTGGCAGCGGTGATACCGAGGGCTTGTTCGGTATCACTCCAGATTGCGATATCGACAGTGGCCCACAGGAAGTCAGGGTTCTTGAAATCCATAACGTAAGCCATACGGCAAAGAACCGCAATACTAGCTACGCAAGCCATCCCTAGAATAGGTACCAAAAGCACCTTTGTCCTGCCAGACATGTTGAGGTTCCAAACGAGGAACATCGGGAGAATGGCGAATGTGAAGTCGCAAACAACGGAAATGACGCTGTAAAGGAAAGTGAGGGCGATGATTACATCGATAGGTACGCATGTGCCGGTCTGCGAGAATTTGTCCCAGAAGAAGGAGATTGGGTTGCACTGCAGGAGAGTGACGAAGAAGAAGACCAGTCCGGTAAGAACAGTAAGGCCCATGACGGTGTGAATGATCCATCGTTGTATCGTTTTGATCGTGATGCGCAGAAGGAAGAGTCCAATCGATATCTTGCAGAAAATCATGGCCCAGCAGTATGCGACGTAGCATAGCCACCAGTACTGTGCTTGAGTCAGATATCGACGCAAAAGAGACAGCCAAGTGCACTTACTCGCAGGGCCTTCACAATGCTATCGTTACTGAGCTCTGTCATATGCCTCCCAGTGCCGTAATGAATGCCACCAATCGCACATGTTGCGAACATGACGTGGAACATCTATTGTACTCAGCATCTTCTTACTCGTCACTGGGAAGAAGTCGGACTTACGAGAGCGATGACCATAAAGAAGTCATCCCAGCCAAAGGCCTTAACGATCCGTGACCGCACGTAGCATCGAAGAACAACTGAAATGAACGATATCGACACCATGACCGAGCATACCGCCTGCAGCTCTGGTCCTCTGTTCGCACCCATCTTGGCAGTTCGAATGTATGAATAGCACCAGCGTGCAAACCTCAGTTCACCCCAGATTCTTGTGGAAACCAGGCGCAGTCCCGGAGGAAATACCAAAAGTTTGGGTGAGAGCGCCGCCCATAGTCGGTACGTGAGTCTCGACTCTCAATATACACGAGCGAGAACAGGGGCGAAGCGGCACAGGAGCCCTGCATGCGTCAACGCCCAAGGCCAAAAAGGAAGATAGCCCGAGCTTGGGCATAGCGCCTATGCTGCAACCTCGAAGGCGATCTACTCAGGTACATGAGTCGGTAGGAAACAAGGGACCGGGGTCAATGTCCAAGCCGTCCATGCCGTTGGTGATCCTTGCCAGGAGTTCGTCGACAAGTTGACATCTGACAGCTGATCCCAATATTGGAGCTCTTGAGGCGGGTTGGGAGTTTCTCCAGATTCCCAGTCGCCGTACGAACCAGGTATCGCGCCCATCGATGAAGGGGATTTGGTGTAGAGTTTGACCATCGCGGGCACTCGCGGAGGCGGCCGTGCCTGAGAAGTTTTCGGTCCCAAGTTTTCCCTCTATCCGCGCCCGTTGCCACGAATCAAATGTGCGCCATCGCGCGTTCAACAGGCCGGATCCGAAACGGCGTAAACCGGCATTTGGACGTCTACTCTTCGCATGGCGACAGGGGCGGGAAGGGCCCGTTGCTGCACTGTGCTACAGGAACCTCTCCCGAAGATCAGCGCCTTTTCGGCATCTGCTACATCCGCAAAGGGTTAAGCGAGACTACTAGCGCTGTTAAGGCAGGACGAAGATGGATGAAATCAACGACCCGTCTCTCGTGACTATGTGGAGAACATGCGGATCTCGATAGTAGGCGAGTCTTGGTTTGGATGCTTCCCCGCTTGACTCGAAAGTTCGCGTTCTTCGTGTGCGGAAGCGGCATGATGGGAGCCACACTGCCCGCTCTCTCAGCCGCAGAGCCCGTCCAAAGTTTATTCGAGGCTTAGATGATAGCCATATCAGATCAGCAAGATCAGATATAGCTGGGCATCAACAGGGCATATTTGCTTTTATCAAGATCTCAAATCGAGATCGATTGCCTCATATTTACCACGCATGATGAGAACGACTGGAACACGCGGCTTACAAACCTCTAACGGCTAAATCCAACATGAGTCAAAATTCTGCCCTGGAGATAGATAGCCCCTCAACACATGACGCTTGAGCGTTCAGCGGACCCTTCAAAGTGTGTTCAGGCGGTCCCAGCATTGCGACAGTAGCAGCTGGCCTGAACCGTGACATCCGCGACTGCTTCAGCCAACCGGAGTTGTTGACGTACAATCCCGGCTTCGTCTTGCCGGTCGAGCTTGACAAGGCACTCGTGGTATCCATGTAGCGCCCAGACATTATTTGGGTGCTGTCTCGCCCTGGGTAGTGTGTCGTCGAACCCTAGATCAGCCTTGTACGCGGCAGCCGCATCCTGGACCCTACCCTGCTCCATCAGGAGTGCAGCATACGCGTGCCGTGTTGGTTGCATCCACTACCGTCCGATTAGTGATACATTTCGCGGCTGTCAGAGAGGACACGTACTGGCCAGGGTTCCGCGTAAGTGAGGGCATCGTCGCGCTTGATTGCTTCTTCGAGGTGCTTAAACGCGACGTCGTAATCGCCCTGACGATACGCTATTTCCCCATCGAGCATTGCCTCGCCGACCTTCAGAACCACGTTTGACTTGTTAGGGAAGTCACCACAAATGCGGGACGACGGAATACGTTTCACTGCCTCTTTTAGGGCGGCGCGTTCTCTAAGAGCCCTCTCAACGTCGCCCGTCGCGGCATATGCCACACCCTTTCCGTAGTGGATCATTGCGATCGTCACGCAATAGAGGTCCCTATCGTTCGGAAAAGATAAAGAGAGCAAGTCTTGCCAGCGACCAAACCTAACAAGTACGTGGACACGCACTGAGGAGAAGTTCTCGAGCCAATCCGCCATGGGTGGACTATCGATACTCAAAAGAGAAGCGGGTAATGACCGTTCCATCCGGCTCACCGCTTCCAGAGCGACCTTTGACTGACCTGCAAACATTGCGGCATAGATCAGCGAGTGGTAGTCGTGCATGCGATAAAAAGAGTAGAAATTGTCTCCCCCGTGCTCGTTGTGGTACTTCTCATCGGCGAGACAGGCATCAGCATTCGACGCTATGGCCCGCCGGTAATCCCCAACGAGAATGTCAAGATGGCTCGGCATGTGCACTAAATGGCCCGCATCAGGGATGAGGTTTCGAAGGTGATCTGCGGCAACCAATGCTACTTCTGGCGTTGAACTCATCTCCATAAGGTGGATGTAGAGGTGAAGAATCCCAGGATGCTCATCCACGTTGTCCTGCTCCAGTGCCTTTTCTAAGAAGCCTTTAACTTCCAGTGAGCGAGATCCGGGGGTCGGCTCTCCGGTCTTCAAGTCCCAAAGATCCCATGCAGACATATTCATGATAGAGTCGGCGAACAAAGCGGTGACATCGAGGTCGTCCGAAAACCTTTTGTGCACTGACTCCATGGCCTTCGCATAGGCCTCATTGCATGCCTTGAAGTCATGCTCCTGCAGTCCTTTCGGCACACGAGCTTGAATGGACTCAATCAATGCCTGTTCGAGTTCCGTCGAATCCGGCGCATGGTCCTTGGCCTCTGTGAGGGCATGCTCGATGGTCTCTAGAGTCTTCTTGAGCTCCTTCTCATCGAAAAGATCCCAGGGTTTGTTGTAATTTGGACCTAGGGCGAATGCCAGCTACTTTCATCAGCTCATTTCTCAGCCCACTTGCCAGTTTTCAACTTACACCCCAGTATGCCATCGCACAGCCGGGATCTTCGGCGATTGCCTTTTCGAAGCAGCGAGCCGACTCTTCGTGGTGGAAAGCATAGCTCCAGATCAGGCCTCGGTCGAACCATACCTGAGCTTCTGCATTTGCTGTGGTGACCTTACGGTGGTACGTCCCGAGATCGTACTGATATGGTTTAGAAGCAGTACCCATAGCAGAGACGACAAGCGAACGTTTACTCAATCTCAGGTGAGGTGGTGTTGATGCGCCAGCAGCTACGAAGACCCCTAACCCTTACAAGCGGGGTCTCGTGTACGCCGACCAATGAAGCAATCGCGTCATCGACAACGGCTGCACACGCGGCAAGAGCATAGTACCTGTCTCAAGTCACATGCGAAGATATGGATGTAGGTGTTCTTCATTACATCCATGAGAGTAAGGATCGTTGTATTCCACCTGGGCATGAGTTGAAGACCCTCGAGTTCTGCAGAATGAGAGTATTACGTCACCCCACTTTCTCGCGATCGTGAACTTGAAGACTCACCACCCGAGAAACTTCTGGCAGTCACGCCACAGAATTCTTCGTCAACAACAGCTTGTATCCAGGAATCATCTGCAGCCATCAATGCTCAGGCGCATTACACCTCACCTATCGACCTCAACACGCTACACCAGACATCTTACAAGAGCTCAAGCATCGAGGCCGTCCGTCAAATACTCCGGCATTGAAACAACGACATCAAGCCTACCCGTCAGAATGCTACACTCCGCCTCAACCCCGGTATCGACCAACAACTCATCAAAGAAGATCTTCGCACCCACGTCGAACTCCGAGGATCCAGGACATGCCACACAATACACCAAAGGCGCCCTAGACCGCAACGACCTCCTCCCCTCTCCGACCGACCAGTTTCACGCCTGGTTCTCCGAAGCGTCCAAATCCGGCGTCTACCAGCCCGAAACCGTGACTTTCTCAACCTGCTCGCTCCCCTCCGGCAAAGTCTCAGCCCGCATGGTCTACATGAAAGAGCTCGACAGCCGCGGCTTCGTAATCTACTCGAACTGGGATACGTCGCGCAAAGCTGCCGACGTGGCGAGCAACCCGCATGCTGCGCTAACGTTCTGGTGGCGCGAGCTCGAGCGCCAGGTCCGTGTTGAAGGGCGCGTAGAGAGGCTCACTAGCGAGGAGAGCCAAGTTTATTACGATACGAGGATTCGTGGGAGTAGGATTGGTGCATGGGCGAGCCAGCAGAGCAAGGTGTTGCAGGGGCGTGAGGAGCTGGAGAAGAGGGTTGAGGATGTGGAGAAGAGGTTTGAGGGCCGAGATGAAATTCCTGTGCCCGAGTTTTGGGGCGGATTGAGGGTTGTGCCTGAGATTGTCGAGTTCTGGCAGGGCAGGCCGAGTCGGTTGCATGATCGATTCAGGTATGAATGGGTGGAGACGGAGAATGGCACGGGGGAGTGGAAGATCGACAGACTGAGCCCATAAGGCTGTTATATGGAAGAGGTCTGAAGTCGAACGTGAAATGATATATTTTGATTCTTTTGAGAATCCTTGGTATGAACCGCAATCGCTAGCATAACGCCAATGCATGACCTGGTCCTACCCAAAGCAGTCATATGCAACTATGAAACCATCAATCGTAACCATACATTATCGCCATCTACTCAGCATCGGACTCATCTTCCGCGGTCTAGATGATTGTTAGTTTGTGTCTGCACATGTCTTGACATGATCAACTTACGTTTTCGTGGAAGTTGGTTCCGTGTGTAGTCTCGTTGATGTAGCCCTTCCTGATAACAAAGTCACCGAAGTGCTCACCGTCATTCCTCTCCTTGGCGTAGTGCTTGATCATGGGCTTCATGATATCGAGAATCTCATCTTCCTTGATCGAGCTCCTGTAAAGCTTGTTCAGACGTTGGCCATGGTACCCACCGCCAAGATACATGTTGTACGCGCCGTAGGCCTTACCAACGAACGCAACCTCAGCGAGCCAAGGACGCGCGCATCCATTAGGGCAACCTGTCATACGCATGACTATGCTGTCCTGGCGAAGACCAGACTCCTCGAGAGTACCCTCGAGCTTGGAGATTAAGACGGGAAGGTAACGCTCAGACTCAGCCATAGCAAGACCGCAAGTGGGGAAAGCAACGCAAGCGGAACTCGACAGTCTCATACCAGAGAAGTGGATATTGTCAAGCTTCCACTTCTTGAGAAGCTCCTTCATGGCTGGAAGGTCGTCGTTGTGCACGTTGGAGAGGATCAGATGCTGGTTACCAGTCAACCTGAACTCGCCCTTGTGTGCCTTGGCAACCTCAATAAGACCAGTCTTCATTGGGAACTCAGCAGTATCCTCAATGCGACCATTTTCGATGAAGAGGGTGAAGTGGTTGAGGCCATTCTCGTCTTTCTGCCATCCGAAAGTGTCGACGTTGCTGTCGAACTTGAAGGGCGCGGGGTCGGCGAACTTCTGACCCCAGAGTTCCTCAACCTTGCCACGGAACACATCGACGCCCATGTCGTCGATAGTGTACTTTAGGCGAGCGTGCTTGCGGTTCTTGCGGTCACCATGGTCACGCTGCACCAGCATGATCTTCTCACAGACAATATGTGCTTGATCTGTGGGAACGTAGCCAAACATGGTACCTGTCCTGGGGTATGTCTTCTTGTTGTTGTGTGTGACACCCATACCACCACCAGCGAGAATGTTGAAACCAACGAGGTTGCCGTCAGCACCCTTGATGGCGATCAGACCAACGTCGTGAGCGTAGACATCGGTGTCGTTGTGCGGTGGAATAGCGATGGTGATCTTGAACTTCCTGGGCAAGTACAGGGGACCGTAGAGAGGCTCGTGGTCCTGAATAGCCTCACCGGCAACCTTGCGCTTCTGCTTTGTCTCGTCGTCCTCCAGCCAGATCTCGTGGTAAGCGCTGGTGTTGGGAAGCAGGTGGTCACTGATCTTCTGAGATACAGCATGAACCTGAGCGTGGTAGCTGGAGTGCGTAGGCAGAGAACTGCACATGACGTTACGGTTAACATCACCGCAGGCAGCAATGGTAGTCATCAAGGACTTGTTGATGGCCTGCATGGCTGGCTTGAGCTTTCCCTTGACGACACCATGGAACTGGAATGTTTGACGGGTAGTCAACTTCATGGTCTCGTTGCCGAGCCTGGTGCTGATCTCATCCATTTGCAGCCACTGCTTGGGCGTAGCAATTCCACCAGCAAGTCTGCATCGGATCATGAATGAGTAGGCAGGCTCAAGACCCTGGGCCTTGCGCTCGTCGCGGAGATCACGGTCGTCCTGCATATAGGTACCGTGGAACTTGGTCAGCTGCTGGTCACTGGCAGAGATTGCACCAGTAGATGTGTCGGCAAGACCCTCTTCAATGGTGCCACGCAGGAAGTTCGACGCAGCCTTCATGTCCTCGTTGGTAATTGGCGGAGGCTCTTCGGGGAGACCCTCGACGTTGTCGACGCCAAGCGACTGCCAAAGCTTGGGCTCCCACTCCTGGTAGGCCGTCTCGTATGTGTCCGGGTCCTGGTCATCACCAAGACCAACAGGTGCCAGCTCCTTGGCACCAAGGGTCAGGAGACGGGCGTGCAGATCCTTCGCGGGCTTGTTGTAGTAGATCTTGTCCTCTTTGCGGGGCCAGTAGTGGCTGTCACCAAGACCGAATGTGGAGAAGTTGACAGTGGCGAGGTCGATGTCGGTAGAGTCCTTGATGGTCTCCCAAGTGACACGACCATTCTGGGGAAACTCTCCCTGGCCAGCAACACTAGTGACAAACACTACGTTCTGCTCGTTGGCAAGGTCCTCGAGAGGGAAGTCGTCCATAGCCATGACCATTGTTTTGAGGCCTCGAGCCTTACCGCGGTTGCCCAGACGCTTGGAGAGCTTCTCGGCATTACCGTTGTCAGAGGCGAAGAGAATTGTCAATGGGTCACCAGCAAGACCGTCCAGAAGCTGGCTGTAGGCGTCCTTAGCCTTGCGCTTCTGCAGCTGCCTGACCTCAGTACCGAAGTTGCCGGAAACATTGGAAGCGAACTGGGGATGCCTCTTCATGACCTGAGACAAGTAGTTGTCACGAGCAAGGAACTCTTCAAGTTCCTTCTTGATCCTCTCAGAGTCAAGCTGGAAGTTAGGCTCGCCCTTCTCGTCGCCCTTGGGGTCCCAGCGGTACAGCGGCCAGTAACCAAGATCGACAGCCTTCTTGGTCTCCTGCAGAACGGTCAGGGGAGAGTCGTTCTCCTTCTCATACGGCAAGTAAGCAAGGACAACTGAAGGGCCATCGAACTTGTCGGCCTCGATCATGGCCTCCAGTACCTGAGTGTAAGAACTGTACACGGCAACCGACGCAACGTAAGCGTTGCCGAAGTTCATGGCGTACAGACCAATGTCCTTCTTCCTGCGAACGGAGTCGGCTGCGGCGCGCTCAGAGTAGGGGGTGGAGTCAATGATGAGCATATTGACGTTCTCGCCAGCCTCCAAAACGTGATGGACACCGGAGTTGCCGAGATCGTACGCCCAAGCATCAGAGCCTACCAGCCATGATGACTCCTGGTAGAACAGCTTCTTAGACTCGAGAAACTTGCTTGCAGTAGCTGAGCCATCGGTACTAAGGCGTGCGATGACTTCAGGGGCAAGGTCGTTCGCCTCAACAGCGTTGTTGGCACTGAGCGCCCACTTCGACAGCCACTCTTTGGGTGCGTTTGTAATGAAATCGTTGCTCTTGGAGGCGGAGGCAGCTTCGTCAACGAATCGCTTCCTGTGCTCTTTGCGGGCGATGAGCGATCCGAAACCGTACTCGGGGCTCGCTGAGATCTCGTTGGAGATACCAGCGTTCTGAGCACCAAGCTGATTAGCAACGTGGAGCTTATCGCCGAAAACCTGGTCCAAAATCTTAACATAGGCATTCTCGAGGGCAGGCTTCTCGAGCTTCGCCGGCTCAGCTTTTGGACCGTCGATGTTGCCAACCTGGAGATTCTGGAGGGGTGCCTCGCTTGTGAGATTTTGCCAGACACCACGCAGAGCCTGCGACACGGTCTTCTCGTCAATGTAGCCCAGCTGGTAGCCCACAACGGTAGGCGATGCGCCGCCAGCCGACTTCAGCGACATCAGCAGATCCAGGAGGACAGGGCCCCACTTGGTTGTCTTGCGGCGGACTTGCTCCAATACTGCAATCTTCTTGATGGACTTGGGAAGCAGGGGAGCAAGAGACGAACCCAACCAGGGTCGGTACATCCTCGCTGTGATCAAACCCGCATTCACGTAAGGCTCAGAGTCGTCCGCAGAATCGAGCTCGGTGGCAAAGATACCAGAATCGGCGCCGAAGAGGAAGATGGCAGCTTCCTCGTTGCCGGAGCCCGTGTAGGAGAACGCATCGTAGGCACGACCTGTTGACTCCTTGATGACCTCCCAAATCTGCGATGTGAACCGGTAGATGTCCTCAGACGAGACCGGCTTCGAGATCAGAGACTCAACGGTAGTCGCCGAAGAGACAGAGGCGCCGCTCTGGCTGGCATCGCGCTGTGATGAGCCAGAGGAGGAGTCAGCGCGCTGGCTGTTCCTTTCCGATACCGGAACGGATCGAAGCTCTGAGGAGTTCAAGGGAGCAGCCTCGGTATCGCGGGCGGTTGTCGAGCTACGAGCGAAGGAGACGGTAGCGCTCCTGCCATCGTCGGCGTACAGAGAAGTCTCCCCAGACTTGGTATGCTGGAAAGCGGCGGCGGCGTCAAGGTCAATGACACGGCCAAGCAGCTGGGCATCCTCCTGTACAATTGACTTCTTGAACGCAGAGGCGCTCGAGTCGAAGAAGTGAATCACGCCCTTGCCGGACTTGATGGCCAGAGCGTGTGCAGTCAGGGCGATGTCCTGCGCCTCCTGCAGTGTCTCAGACTGCAGGAATGTGAAGCCAGACTGCCTGATGGATGTGATATCAGAAAAGTCTGGGAAGCCGGCGGGCTGCACGGAGACGTGGAGAACGACGGGGTACTGTGCGAGCTTGTACAGATGCGGTATCGACTTCACCAGGATCGAGGAGGCGGTGGTGACGCTGGTGAGCTTGCCAGCGCGAATTGGCTGGAAGACTGAAAGAAGCGGGTCGGCATTCTGGCGGACAGAGAGAACCTGGCAAATGTCAGAGTTGTTGCCACTTCAATTGTTTCGATGGCGACATACCTCTGGCTGCTGCTTAGCAACAACAGAAGGCGCATTGCTCTGCTGCAACGAGCGCAGCGCCTCAGAGAACTCAGAGTCCTCCTTCAGCGAAGGCACAACCGACACAATCACGTCGGAGGCCAAATGTGCGATGCGGGCGACTGGGACGAGTCAGCGTGCGTTCGTTCGTAATGTTGCCCCAGACTCTCAATTGCAGCCGATATCGCCGGGGTGCTAGACAGTGGTGGGGTGGGAGGGGCGGGGCGGACATACCAGCCTCGCCAGCAGTCGAAATGGAACCCATTGTGACTGCAACAACACGGTGTCTGAGAGCAGTGGAGGGATTGTCTATGGGGGAGAGGAGATGAAGTAGATAGTCTGAGTCGGGTCGTCGCCGATGGTCCTCATTGACGGCAACGGCAACTCATGGGGCATAATTTTCGAAAAGATGCCGATGATTGAGCACGCCATCCTTAGTGCATCGCTCCAGGGTCTTGAGAACCTCCACAGCGTAGCCTCAGCCAGTAGGACCGCGTCTTTTGGTCATTGGCCAATAATGGTCTCTGTCATCGCTGCGGCTGGATCACGTCGCCGCCTCTCTCGTGACGGGGCGAATCTTTACCGCGAATGTTGACGTGCTGGAAACTCTGGGTCTTGCGCCGCTGGTTGCGAAGTTCGGTCGAGTGTTCGCCTGCAACCAGATGCTGCGGCTCCCAGAACGGCAGGACCCTGCCATCACCTGATTGGCCACCAAGACCGCGGCTTTCCGGTATCGATTAGACATGCACCTCCACTCTGCGCCTCCTGTTACAGCGGACACCTGCATCAATGTCATGTCTTGAACCGTGTCCGCAACGACGCCACTTGCCTTTCGTAATCGCAGACTCCCGCTGCTCATGTCGAGTCTAGCGCAGCTCTTGCAATGAACCAAACACCGCTTGGATTTGAAGAGCCCCTCGTCACCGACACCCCGCGGCCGTTTTCGGAGCAATGCACGCGGATACATGACCGCATAGACGCGTTCCTGGGCGCGAAAGATGTGTCGGACCGCGTAAAGAGCGTGCAGCAGCAGACACGTACGGCGCTGGATGTGATAGAGAAGGCATTGGATCAGTACAGGTAGGCGACAGTGCCGCATGTGGGGTATGGCTGCACAGTCCATGACATACTGACAATCGCTCCAGTCTGCCTGAGCTGTCCCTTGCATACAACGGCGGCAAGGACTGTCTCGTGCTGTTGATATTGTATCTCTGTGCCCTGCACAAACGCGGTCTGACATCCTCGACCCCGACGTCGAACATCGAAACGGCCGTGCAATGTGTCTACATCCAGGACAAGCATCCGTTTCAAGAGGTGGAGGAGTTTGTGGCAACAAGCATCAAGACATACTCGCTTTCGCTTCTTGAATATGCTAAGCCCATGAAGGAGGCCTTCACCGAATACCTCCGCGACACACCATCCGTCAAGGCCATATTGGTAGGCACACGGCGAACAGATCCACACGGCGAGCACTTGAAGCACTTCGATCCCACGGATAAGGGGTGGCCTGCTTTCGTGCGTGTACATCCTGTGATAGACTGGCACTACGTAGACATCTGGACAGTGAGTACTACCGTATCCATTGTTATGCTTTCTATCTGACACGGCCAGTTTATACGGTACCTGAACATACCCTACTGTCCTCTTTACGACCGCGGGTATACATCCCTGGGTGGCACCACAGATACACATCCAAACCCCAAGCTCGCGCGCGGAGCTTCAGCGACTCAAGTACCCCAAGTGAGCAAAGCGAATGGCACATCGACGCCGAAATTCAGGCCAGCATATGAGCTCGTCGACGATTACGAAGAGCGATTAGGGAGAGACAGATAGCCCAATCAATACACTGTATACTCCCAACACATGAACGTTCTTGCGCCAGCCCCTCAAGCTGCTCAATCGTCATCACACGTCGTACTCCCGCGTGGTCACATCCATGCCTCGGTTGGTGGGGTGAAGCTTGGGCCCAGAAAACTCTCGAAGCTTCACTTATCTCACCACCCCTCGCCTAAATACCTTGACGTCTCTCCGCCCTCGCTCTGAACCGCACTTCACACCCCCAATTAACATGCGCACACGACTCCACCGCTGACACCCAGGTCCTCAATCCGCACAACACCATCCTCCCCTCAATTATGTCCACATTCGGCGTCATCGTCTCCGGACGCCCCGTACTCACCGACGCGCAAATCATCTCCCCAACACAGGTCGCATACCAGATCCCCTCAACCCCCTCCTTCAGCCACATCGTCGTCTTCCTCCTCCCAGGCACCACGCTGCCCGAGGGCACCGCCGCAGCCGTCTACGCGCAGCTCCCCGGCACAAGCGAGTTCAAACTCCTCGGCGCGATCGCGCCCGCGAAACCCAGCGCCATTTTCAAAGTCAAGAACGGGAACGCCGCAGGCGGCGGTCTGGGGGACGAAGACACCATGAACGACGAGGGTGCAAATACTGCTCCGCTGGCGCTCGGCATAAGTCTCGAGCCCGCGGCGCAGGTCGCAGCCGCGCTGGAGCAGAAGAAAGCGCAGGAAGTGGGTGGCGCGGGCGTAATGGTGGTGCATGGGCAGGGCAAGGCGGATACGAAGGTGCTCGCGCAGCGCATTATTAAGAATTGCTACGATTTCCTGACGTCGTGGGGTAGTGGGGATACGGTCCCGCTTAAGGCGTTCCAGGCGTGGTGGACTAAATTCGAGGGGAAGATTGAGCGGGATCCGGGGTTTTTGGAGCGTAGCGATGGAGGGTGAATGGTAGGAGTGGGGGTGGATATATTACGACGGACTTTCGAATGATCTGCGCAGATGTAACAGGAATGAATGAGGCGGGAGGGAGGACGGAGGCGGCCTGAAGTGCTATACTCCTGCGCGTGTTGAAATCGCACCAGTAGCGCGGAGATACAGAGAGATCGTATTTTGGCTGCAGATAGATGGGAGCGTAGTTATCATGACAGCGAGGGCGTCCAGGGTGCGGCCCTACTGGTACTTCTGGTAATAACAGACAATCAGTAGGAGGCTGATGCCCGGATGCTGAGAGGTCGATTGGAGCGTGGTGGAGGCGCTCTACCAAGTGACGAGTAGATCGTAGACTTCATCGACTCGACATACGCCGTTCTACATCCTGAACCCGTTGCTCGCGCTCAGCCACCTCTTGTCCAGCACCGCACTGACTTTGTCCAGAATCCTTCGTCCGCCCATGATCGCCTGGAACTGCTTGACCCTGTCTTCTCGATCCATCAAGAGAAATGTCGACAACCCAGCGGCCTCCACGGTCCTTTGCTGCACGTACGGTTCCACAGGTGTGATGCAATCTAAATCCCATCCGAAATCAGGCAGGGAAATGATAGTAGGCACCTTGAGAGAGGCGAGCACGACCTGCGCGGCGAAAGGATTGATACCGGCGCGACGCAGGAATACCTCCCACTAGCGACATCAGCCTGGTCTAAAAAAAAAAAAGATCGCGGCGGCCAACTTACAGTGGTCTCCATAGTGAACAGTCTGATATCGCCGATATCTTTTCCACCATGCGGAAGTCCATACTCCGACATGCGCTCCGCCACGCCTCTTGCAAGCATCTGCTCGCCGCCTCGGACGAAAGTAACGAGTACTTCGCCCTCAAATGTCGCCGCAAAGACTTTGAGATCCCTCAGAGTGTCCTTGTCACGAGCGTCTTCGGGTCTTGCAAACCCAGCGTCTTCCCGCAAGGCCTCACTGACTAGGACAACGAGTCGCTCGTACCGCTCGTGCAGGGCCGCCATGCGCTGTTTGACCGGCGAGCGTGCAGTTTGGCCGGGCAGGGGCGCCTGTTTGATTTGTTGGAGGGTGGTGAGAAGGATGCCTGTGGATGGCGAGAGGATGATGTCTGCTTCTGCTGCAGCAGAGTGGGGGAGATTGTAGTCGCGATAGATAAGTTCAGCTTTCGGATGCAGAGCTTCGATTTGCTTCAGGAATGCGCGGCGTTGGAGTAATGAAGATGAGACGATGAAAGAGCTGGGGGGCAGATTGTAAGGTTGAGGAGATTCTGGCCTGCACTGCGCAGTGTGTTCTGGGAAAGCACCAGGATCCTGCTCGACGGATGGAACTGACTCGGCAGATGGTATCTTATTGCACGATGAGATTGTCTGAGCTAGCGGAGCATCAGAACGCTGCGTTAGCACCATCGGCTTCGCAGCCTTGACGGCTTTGCCCTGCGTCTCCATGAACTTGTGCAATGCTGTAGATGCTGAGAAGCCACCGAACATAAGCTTAGTTGGTGCATTGCTTTGCTTCTCGACTTGCCGGCTTTGAGATTGCACTGCATTAGACTGCTGTGATCTCGATATTAGTAACGTCTTACGAGCCTTCGGCGAAGCTTGCGTGCGTTGCCACTGTGCTTCCAGAACTGCATCCTGCTCCTGTAACTCCAACTTGCGTTTCCGAACCAGACTCTCGAGATCGTTGCGCTCCTCGAACTCAGCCACCTCGAGTTCATCCTCTTCGTCGTCCTCATCCTCATCCAGGACACGAAGCCCGTCCTTCTTCCAGATTTCTTCCGTACTTGTCGCCAGGCTCCCTGCTCTCATCTCGGCTTGAATCTTCTCAAATTCTTTCTCGCCGTGCAGTTTCTCATTGACCTTGATAGTTGAAGAAGGCGACGCGAACCATCCCCAGCTCAGATCACGATCGGACACGCCGCCATGCCAAGTGGTTGCAAATTTGAGGTCGTTGCGCTTCACATACTGCAAGAATCGCATCTGTGCTTCGAGCTCGGTGATACCTGAATGACGCACCTTGGCCTCGCACCGACTATACTCGTTCCATGGTGCTACCGGGAGTGCGAAATCGATGAACGGGATGGGAACACGCGAGATCGTGTCAGCCCCAGTCAATTTCTCGTTGTTGACTTCCCTGTTCGCTTCCATGGCAATCGGCTGGATCTCCTTGATAAGCTCCTCTGTGGCGTCGTGAGAGTCAGATGAAGAATGATCTTCAGACCACGGCTGGAGACTCTCGCCGACCTGAATCATGTTTGAGAATGTTACCGACTTCATCTTTTTCATCGGCGAGTCTGACAAGATCTCTGGAGTGAGTGGACCCTCCACTTTGAGCTCGTCCGCTTTGCGCTTCGACTGAAGAAGGCTTGGTAAGCGATCTGAGAAGCGCGGGCTCGAAGTTTGTTGACCTGAGGCATACAAGAACGTGTCGATGTTTGAAGTGTCAAGCAACATGGAATCACTACTATCGGAGTGAAGCCGTATGAGAGAGTCTCCAGCCATGATTTGCTGCTCGAGAGCTTTTGTTTCCGCGGTGACCGAGTCACTGCTCTCAGGAATTAGCGGCAGCCGGTTTGCAGGTGACGATGGTATGTAAGGCGTCAGTGGTGGAGACAACGGCAGCAAAGGTGGCGTAAGGTGTCGCGGTACAAGACGCTGCACTGGTCAGCAGGAGTGCTTGACACTAAGAGAACACCTACAACTCTGCGTTGCATCTCCTCCGCCATCATTTGCTCCTCGTCCTGAATTGAGTAGTCGTCTTTCACCGCATTCTGCAGGAAAGCGAGCGCATCCCTCGTCATCGCCAGTTTCCCACTCTTGATCTTTGCATCGCATTGCGCAGGATACGTGTGATATTTTGCCGGCCAGCCAAAACCTTCGTCGTTCTCATCGTCGAGGTCTTCAGACGGAAGCCGCGTTCTGAGGTCTCTGAAGCCAAGCTCAACTCGCGTCCCAAAGTGCAGCAGATCGAGCTCGGCGTCCGTCTGTAGAACCGGCAGCTCCTGCTTCAATTCTTGCGTCTGCCGTGCATTTGCAGTCAGTGGATCATCTTGCGGTGGGTCTCGAAGCGTCACCACCGTCTTCAGTAGGAATGCTGCTTCCTTGTTGAGAGCAAGTCGCTCCTTCATTAGCTCCTGCGCAGCAGTCGTTGCGTTAGTGCATTCATCTTCGAAGGAATCCCAAGGATCCTGATCAATTGTATCTTTGAGCGAGAGACAGATGTCGAGAAGTCGCGGTAGCTCCGTCGTGTAGTCGACGCAGATGCCTTGCTCTCGCGCGTACTCCAGGACGCTGGGCTCTTCTATTACGGGCTCTGGTTCGGAGAATGGAAGCTCCAGCTCCCATTCCATCGTAGGTCTGCTAACGACGTCAGAGCATCGATGCGTGAAGACACTAAGGATATGATGGGTGAATCGTCAGTTGAAGTGCGGAGCGATGGTGGTGTGGCTGACGCAAGGACGCTCCTCCCCTCGACACGCTAGCGCGCGACTTCACGTGTGGGCTGTAACGATGTCCTCAAGGGTATCCCTGATGGTTGTGCGACCCTCGACCGGAAAGGTGATGTTCTGATCGTCGCATGGGTGCCCATGGCTGAGCACTTGATAGAGCTTAATCTCCGACAAGTCCTTGGTCCAAGGTGTTTCAAGGCTTGTCGCAGACGGACAGTGAGACGACATGCACGACAACCTTCGGAGTCGCTCACCACACCGGACACATGCACAGCGAGGAAAAGGAGAGGATTTGTGGCAATAGTCAATTCGTTTGCTATCTGTTCTTTTTGCATGCTGCGGTTTTGATCTAGAGTCCTTTATGCATGTTTAACTCCGGCCCATACTGCCGTTTCAAGGAAACTATTATTATGTACAGACAAGTATACTTCCAAGTCTTATCTATCAACGAGAGCTCAAGAGATGAGGGGCTGAAATGGGTATCCATCACTGCTTCTTCTGGCCGAAGCCGAGCGACTGGTTGCCACCATTAAAAGCCACAAGCTGGGCCTTGAACATGGTGTCACCGTAGATCTGAAGACCAGCGCCCTGGTTGCCCTGGACACCGCCAAAGCAAGTGGTGTTGGCCTTGTCGACAGCGGCGAAGGTAATCTTGTTTCCAGGAATCTTGGCCATGTAGGAGCTGCCGATAGCAACAGACATGTCAGGCAGAGTGGCGCTACATGGGTAGATGAAGCCACCGACCTGAGCGTTGAGCTGAGCACCCTTGACCTTGGAGTAGTAGGCTTCGGCAACCTGCTGGTCGACAAGGAGCAGAGATGTTCCGGTGTCGGCAATCGCATCAGAGCCCTTGGGGTTCTCGAAGACCTGGTCACCGACGGCGAACTTGGTGGAGGGGAACTGCCAGAAACCGGTCTCGGCCTTGACGGGGACCCATGCCATCTGGCCCTGGATCTTAGTAGTGTCGATCTTGCCGAACTCGTAAACACCTGTGCCATCGGGGTTCAGGTCGGCAGTGAAGACGGGCATGTCAAGGTTTCCCATGACGTTGTCAAAGAAGGTCTTTGCGGGAGTCTTCTTCGTACCATCGTTGACAGTGTTGAGTTTGGAGAAGGCGAGTCCAACAAGACCGTCTGTGTTAGTATCTTGGACGAAAGATTGCGAGACCGCGTTGGCCAACTCAACAGTCTGGCCCTCCACCTTGACCCCACCAATAGTGACAGTGTCTGTGCCAACTGTGCCAGCAGCACCGGAGCCATCACCATAGCTGATCTTCCACTGAGCACCGTCGGTCTTCTTGAAGGTGGTGGACTTGGAGGCATCGAAGGCTGCGTGCTGACCGATAGAGGCCTTGTCGAGCTCAGTGCTGAACATCCACCTGTGTTGTATTAGTGGAGAACCAAACCGGCAATGATGCATACTAACAGATCAGAGGAGCCAGAGTCGAAGTCCAAGTTCAACTTCTGACCACCGACATCAACTGGAGAAAGGAAAAGAGCAGCATTCTGCTCGGGATTGGCGGCAACGCTTCCAGTCTTGTTGCCGCCAGCAGCGGCGGTGGTCGCGGTCATGTTGGCTTTCTGCCTGTTGTAGCCCGCGAAGTCCTCCTTGACAACGAAGTTGTACTTCCTGAACACCTTCCTCATAGCAGCAGCGCCGTTGGGTCCAGTGGGGTGCGCCTTGTTCAATTGGCGTGGGACCTGGAAAGAGCGTTTTGCAAGACCGCGGCTGCGAACTTGTGATGGTGCGGCGAGCGCGAGCGCTGCCAAAAGAGCGAAAACGAAGAAAAGGCGTGTTGAAGGCATGTTGTTTATTTGAAAGCTGACCGGCAGCAGTAACGAGTATCCTGTCGTGAAAGAATGGAAATGGTCTGTTGAATATACTTAAGGAAGATTGAAAGCACCCCAACTCGCTCGAAAGAACAGATCAAAGGCTCGGCCTGATGATGGGAATCCACGCAAAACTGAAGCAGCCGGAAGTGAGGGTTCTTTTAAAGAATGCTGTCAAAACAGGTAAGGACTGTTGCAATGGAAACTTGAGAATCTGATGAAACTCGAAGAGGTCAAGATTTGGTTGACGGCGCTAAGCCTTGCCTCAAGACATTACTGAAATTCCTGCCGCAGCAGATCAAGTGCTGCGTGTACCACATGCGTGGTGATCCATGTGGGTATCAAGCTTAGCTGCTGTCCGGACTCAGGCACAGAGTCTGGAAGCCGTCCTAACGCAGCTAGCTCTCTACCACATGCAGACTAAGAAGCTCAAATAATAAACCGTCATTGGACGAAGAATGTGCCTGACAGTTGCCGGCCAGTTATCGATAATCGTGGAGCTCTTACGCGTATTGCCTGAGCTTGCCCGGTGGTGTTGAGGAAATGTGGAGGAAACTAGTGCGCGGACATGGGTTGCGGAGTCTAGCGAGAGCGTTTCAGGCCCGCGGCACCTACGAATGCCGTCACCGTTGCAACATCTGTGGTCGAGGCGGCGACGAGAGGACAGAGATTGAGCGCTGTGGTCGGGCTGACGAGCCCTGTATCTGTTAGTGGTGTGTTACTCCACAATGCTGCCCATTCTCGTGCTGCGTCTTTTCAGACGCAGGCACTCTCAACCACATCTCGTAGCGGCTTACGACGCGCCGCCGACGATCCGACACGCATGAACATCGAAGCTGACGAGGCCAAGATGCGGTGTTTCGCAATGCCAAGCTCCTGGTGAGTAACGTGGGCTTGCGTGGAGCGTTGTCGCGATTCTGAAACGGCCAGGATGGGCCGGTCGTCAACAGCCGGAGCCGGTGGTGGTGAGCCTGCAAGTCCGCGTTCCAGACTCGCAACATCATACCCGTCCTACAGTGGGTTTCCCCAGGCTTTGAGACAAGCACCAGGACAAAGCTTAGCTGTCATCTCCCTGCCATCGCAACACTCGAAACGCGTTTGAGGGAGACAGACATGGGTATCGTAACGCCATCTCTTAACGCCCGGCTTTAACAAACAGATTGAGGCGCCACTCAGGCCGGGCGGCTGTGTTTGATGGACTGATTGATAGCCACTTAGACGTCGCTGTGTCGTATGAAGCCGGTAGAATGAGGAGATGGTTTCGGCTGCGATGCACCCCGGCTGAGGCTGTTTCGAAGCTGGGCATGGCAGTCGCTGATTGCGCTGTCTAGTGTCCTATGTGTTTGTGGGAGTTTGGTGAGGTATTTTGTGGTGGCGTGAAGCAAGCGCAGTTCAGCGGTATCACGGAAGGCACGGCAGCATGGAGAAAGTACGTCCAAAACAATGCTTGAATTGAGTGCTAAGTAATTTGGCTTTTGAATATCATGTCAATGCAGTAAATCCCTGCACCACTTCAGGGTAGTCAGCATCCTTTATAAATAGGGGAGTACTGTGTGGTGGACACGCGCTCAGCAATTGAGTGCATGCCTGCCTCGCTAGGCCGTTATCAACTGCTGAACAGAGTTGCAGTGACCGGCGAAGCGCTGCTCAATGACAGTATAATGAGCAGCGAGAGGCGTGGCTACATCACCACTATGCTTTGTACGCAGCAGGGTTGCGGCAGGCTGGCGGTTGAAGAGGTATTGATCAAGGATACAACCATTCAACCAAGCAATTCGACATCAAGACCGATGGCCCGCATGAACAGGTTCACGTTGCCCAAACGTGCTCCAGCCATCTCTGCAGGCAATGCCTTGCTGACAGAGACAGTCTCCATGACACGGTCCTTGACACCAATTACCAACCTCTGTTGCTGCTCGGGGCTGGCACCGACACCCATGGCAGCCAGGAACTGCCAGATGTACATATCATCTGTGTCGTTGATGGAGCCAGGGAACAAGTACGGAAGCACGGGCTCAATGGTGTCAAAGAGGCGGTTGTAGAGAACCGTCCACTGATCCCAGTCGCCGGCGTCCATCTCGGGCGCAGACTGCTTGAGAAGTTCGGCTCGTGAAATCAAGATGGTCAAAAGGGAAAGGCCGATCTTGGTACGTGCGACAACGTGGAGGTTGGTACGGTCCAGGATGAGTCCAAGAAGACCAATGATGATGTTGAGAGGCGACTCAGAGATATGTGCGAATAGCGGCGGCATTACGGTCTGCGAGAACAGCTCAATCTCCTCGCGTAAAGCCGGGGTTAAGGGCTCCTCTGGTGTCGCAATAGCATGACCAACCACATTGAGGCCGTCGAGGTGGACAACAATCATTGTGACCACTGTGATGCGCTCCTGCTCGTCGATGTGACGGAAGAGACGGGGGATGACCTTCTTGCCCTTGGCGTGCGACAGGATCTGGATGAAAGGGTGCTGTGCCTGCGCGTGAGGGTTGATGGGCTCCATAATCTTGGTCACTTGCCAGAGCTTTGCGTGCAGAGCCTCAATCTTCGAGCGCCACTCCATGTGGGCCTGGATAACCTCTGGGTCACTACCCTCGTTAACGGGCGGCGGCATGGTGCGCTCGTGATCCTCCATCTGCATCAGGGTGAGATAAATGTTCTCAATGTTGCGCAGCGCATCTTTTCGGTCTGCGATTGAGGTCCTTGACTTGGGCTTGTCACTTGTCTCCGGACGCTTGATGTTAAGAAGCGGGCGCGGTGTCTTGGAGTTGCTAAATGCAATCTTTCCCAGGCTGCCCTCAACGACGAGCTGCTTCGCCTTGGGCCTGGCCTTTGCAGCTTCGACTGCACGCTGAATTTGCTGCTCCATACGCTGCATGTGATTGTCACCGCCGCGGCCATGCCTTCGGTTGCCAAACCTGTTGTTGGTTTGGAAAAGGTAGGTTTGGGCAAATTGGTTGGCCGGTTGCTGAGGATTCTGGCGAGGTGCACCTCGGATCTGGCTGAAGACCTGGTAGTAAAAGTCTTCGGCAATTGCAGCCTCAGGGCCTCGCTCATCAACATTACCGGTTGCTGTCATGAGCTGCTGCAGCTGAATACGGGTGATGAAGTTCTTGTCCTGAGGTGTCATCAGACCGTTGTCTTTGGCTAGCTGTGCAATCTTGTGGTTGCGCTTGGCACGTTTGGCATCCTCCTCAAGGAAAGCAGCACGGTCAGCCTCAGACAAGTTAAGTAGCTGTTCGGGGTGGGTGATGATGGGGAACGAGGGACCCCTATTGTGCTGTCCGGGAACGCTACCAGCTATCTGGCGCTGGCCGGGCTGGGCCACTGGCTGACCCTGGCCAGACATGCGGTTTGGGTTTTGGAGGATCTGACGAGGCTGGGTCGGCGGCGGTCCCTGCGGATGGGTAGCAGGCGATACGCCTCTTTGTGGCTGAGCAATCTGCTCTGGCTTTTGGCGCTGCAGAATAGTAGGCTGCTGGGTCGGCGTTTGTGCAGATTGACCGGGGAGCTCAGCATGGAATTGCTGTTGCTGCTGGGGTGGACCTTGCCTTTGCTGGAACTGCTGCGGCGGCGGCTGTTGGTACTGCTGTTGCTGGGGACGCTGCAAGATCTGCGGGCCTCCGTGCTGGCCCGGGAAACCAGGTGGCATTCCAGACGGCATGCCCTGCATAGGAGGCATACCTTGGAACGGTGGCTGGCCCTGATAGAACGGCTGCTGGTGCTGCTGAGGAAACTGCTGTGGGTAGCCCATACCTGGAGGCGGCTGGACCGGAGGTGTCCCTCGGACCTCGTTTCCAATGCTTTGTCCCCGCATCATAGCCTCGATCTCGTCCACGCTCATGACCTTCCTCGAGGAGCCAGATGGCTGGGCGGGGCTGCTAGAGTACGGAGCAGGTGATTGCTGGTGCTGAGGCTGCTGCTGACGCTGAACAGCAGGCTCTTTGGGCTTGAAGCCCCATATATCAGCGCGCGCCTCTAGCTGAGGGATGTACTCGGGGTCTTTGTAGCTCTCATAGCCGGTTCTGCTGGGCTTCGAGGGTGGCTGGCGGTACTGCTGCTGCGGCTGATACTGCTGTTGCTGATGTTGCTGTTGCTGCTGCTGTTGCTGCTGCTGAAGAGCAGGCCTGGAGAAGCCCTGACGGGCCTGGTACAGCATCTGTTCCTCCTGGATCGTGTTCGAGATCTGTGAGGTCTGGCCGGCGAAGTCAAAGTCCTTGCCTACGCTCTGCTGCGTGACAGGCCCCTCGCCGCCGAAAGTGTCATCGTTGAATGCATCGTCGGCGTCGTCGAGCGGTCCGCCCAGGCCCTGGTACGTCTCCTCGAAGTCGATGCTGTGTGAGCGGGTTAGCAGAGGTCAATTGTCTGCTCCCGTGCAACGTACACATCGTCATCGGCTGCCCCTCCACTGAAGCCAGCAAAGGCATCGTGCTGGCCAAAGCCCGGCGCATTGGTCTGGTGACCGCGGTCCCGAGGCAGATCGGTGTTGAAGCCAAAGAAGGACATGTTGGGCGGCGCCCGGGTGGTTGCTCGTGTGTGAGGTTACGCGCGAAATGTGCGTGTTTTCTCTCAAAGTGGATGATGACGTTGAGCGAGGGTCGATAGAGGTAAACGCGGGTGGCGACCGTCGTTCTGGAACCGCGCACTGAAATAAAGCGTGCAAACGTCGCAACGATGGAAGATATCAATGCGACAGCGGAACGAGGTGCTGGTTGGACCCCTCTCGTTGGGAATGCCCTCGTCCTCGCACAGGCTCGCAGCTGCGTCGCGCGTCCACGGGCTTGGCGGAATCGCAGCGCCGCCTGTCCCGGTGCCCAGAGCGCAGCCCGCTGCACCCTGAGCCAACGGGGCCGCCTGCAAGGACAGGTCAGCCACACTAACGCGCATACGAGTGCTGCGAGTCCTACTCCTTTTCGCACGCGTGTCCTGGCAAGACTCTGCACCCAGCGTCTCTTCACTCTTCTCCCATACTGCAGTGGATGTGCGCGCCCTGCACCTGCTGTCCGCTCGTTTCCCCGTAGTCCCTGCAAATTCCAGACCACGCGTTCGCACTCTGGGACCGACCGCCCTAGTAGAGCACCTCCGCGCCCCTACCCAGCCGCATGCAGACGCGGGCGACAACACAGTAATACCTACTTGAACGCCAGCAACCCCCATCTGCACGCCAGCAGCGCGCTCTCCAGAGCCCCCAACTCGACATCATGGCAGGCACCCAGCGCTATCTCCGCTACATTGTCTTTGCGCTCTTCGTAAGACGCCCGTTGGACCATGGCCCTTCGCATGCACTGACCCAACGACCCAGGCGCTCGTCCTCCTCTACTTCATTGGCTCCTCGTCGTCTGTTCCTTCGGCGCCGAGCTGGCCCACCTACGGCTCTGACACCAAAGACACGCTCACACCCGCGGCGGACACGCCCAGCACGCCCAACACGCACGATGCCGTCGAGAAGCCCCACGAGTCGCACGCCGCTGTGACGCCCCCCTCGACCCCCAACACCCACCAGCTGCCCCCCGCGACCATGCCCGGCGACCGCATGAATGCCACTTTCGTCACCCTTGCCCGTAACCAGGACGTGTGGGAGATCGCCAAGTCTATTCGCCACGTCGAGGACCGCTTCAACCGCAAGTTCAACTACGATTGGGTCTTCCTGAACGACGACGATTTCAGCGACGAGTTCAAGAAAGTCACCTCTGCCCTAGTCTCCGGCAAAACAAAGTACGGCAAAATCCCCAAGGAGCACTGGTCGTTCCCCGATTTCATCGACCAGGACAAGGCCGCCCGCGTCCGCGAGGAGATGAAGGAGAAGAAGATCATCTACGGTGACTCCATCAGCTACAGGCACATGTGTCGCTACGAGTCTGGCTTTTTCTTCCGCCACCCTTTGATGCTCGACTACGAGTGGTACTGGCGCGTTGAGCCCAGCGTCGAGTTGCACTGCGACATCAACTACGACACCTTCAAGTTCATGGCTGATAACAAGAAGAAATACTCCTTCACGCTTTCGCTGTACGAATACGTCGAGACCATCCCTACTCTCTGGGAGGCCACCAAGAACTTCACCAAGACTTTCCCCGAGCACATTGCCAAGGACAACTCGCTGAAGTTCATCAGCGACGACAACGGCGAGACCTACAACCACTGCCACTTCTGGTCCAATTTTGAGATTGGCAACCTCAACTGGCTCCGATCCAAGGCCTACATCGACTACTTTGAGTCTCTCGACCACGCCGGTGGTTTCTTCTATGAGCGCTGGGGTGATGCGCCCGTCCACTCGCTGGCCGCGGCTCTGATGCTGAAGAAGGACGAGATCCACTTCTTCAACGATATCGCCTACTACCACGTCCCCTTTACCCACTGCCCCACCGGCGAGCAGTACCGCCTTGACCACAAGTGCCACTGCAACCCCAAGGACAACTTTGACTGGAATGGCTACAGCTGTAAGCACGCCACCTCACATTGCGCATGACATCACTGACACGTCCACAGGCACAGCCAAGTTCTACGAGGTCAACAACATGAAGAAGCCAGACGGGTACGATAAGGAGCAATAAGCCTCTCACCCCCTCCATACATTTCACGCCGCCTCGTTCACCGCGCCGCTTACGCACACACATCTGACTTCTGTCTGAAGTGCACCGCTCGACGGCCGCGACCTGTCCTGGATCGCGCTCAAATGGATCTGTATCTTCTTCGCCGTTGCCACTGTTCTGGGCATCTATTTTGGTCGCAAACGCCAGAATCGCTTCAACTACGACTAGACTAGGGAACACGCATGCTCTTCTCAACACAAGCCAATTCGGCATTAGGGACGGTGTACTTTGGGCGTTGGATCGGGGCTTCGGCTGACCTCCACTGGGTGGCACTCTTGGTGGGAAAAGTCGTGTACGCCTTTCTTGTTAGCATCCTTAATGGTTCATGTACGCATCATTGTATTCATACGAATAAATTTTTGACATCACACTTTGCGATACTCCATGTCGCTTTGACAAGGGCTTGCTAGCTAATTTAATCTTTTCTTGACCAGCGCAAGTCATGTGGGGTTTATCAGTTCTGTTCGGTCCATGCAACCCATTTGCAATTTTCTTGTCAATTTCCACACAGGAACTCCTACGCATTTGGAGAAAAGAGAAGGCGGCAGTGGTTAAAGATCACCTCGACATCTATCACAAGGCAATCACCCTCAAAAGCAATATGCAATGCATTACAATAACTCCAAAAGAACAGGAGCACGACACGAGTTGAACACCTCTCATGCACCCCGACAGCGCAGTCAGCATACAAGCCTGCCAACCACGTCACCCCAGCCCTCACTTCTTATGGCGGTTATACTCCGTCTCGACCGTATCATCTTCAAGCCCATTATCATCATACACTTGCCCTTTCTTCCCATCGCCAACATTCAACCCAACATGCTCCCTCTCATCCCCATCCCCATCCCCGCCCTCCCCACCCCCATCCTCACCCTTCGCCCTCCCATCCAGCCTATCCACCCTCTCCTTCCTCTCCAACTCCAACCTCAACCTAGCCTGGTCCGCCGCCACCCTCGCAAAATCCCCACTTGCACTCGTCCTCCAACTCTGACTCCCCCTCGCCCTCCCCTCCACCCCATTCCATTCCTCATCCACCCCCTTTCCCCCCCACCTAAAACTCCCCCAGAAACTCCCATCCCCGCCCTCAATCCCGCGCCACGGCTTCTCCCGCAGCGAGAAAATAAGCGCATCCGCCAGCCCCATCAGCGTAATGCATATACTGCTCCCCACGCGCAGGAACTCGACGGGGTTCAGCGCCCACTTGTCCCAGTAGTTCATGCAGTGCATCGCGAAGGGGATCAACCACATGAGCGTGTAGACTAGCGGGTAGATGAACATGAGGCGCAGCTGGCGGTGTATGCGGCGGCGCTGCTTAGCGAGGCGGAGCTGTGCGGGGGAGGAGGTGCGGGTGGATGAGGAGACGGGGGTTGCGGTTGGTTCGGGGGCATAGGCGGCGATGGGGTCGGGGCGGGAGGGGAGGGTGTGCGGGGATAGAGGGGCGGTCATGCTTTGGCCGGAGGGGATGGGGAGGAGGGGGGGGCGTGCTGGGGAGGGGCGGTGGGGGAGAATGAGGGTGCTTCCTGAAAGGGAGTGGGAGGGTGTTTTGCTGTCGCAGGAGACGCGCTGGGGGGCTGTGGAGGGTGAGGTTAGAGTTGGGGCGAAAGAGTTGTGGCGGTGAGATGTGAAGATGTCGTGGCCGATTGAGGACTTGCGTCGAGTGGGTTGCGGACGGGACTCCGTGGTGGTGAGCTCGAAGGTGATGTCCTCCATCTTCATCTCGTCTGATGTGTCGTTGTGCGTTGTGTTTGAGCCGTTCGATGTCTTGAGGCTCTGGAAGCTGGAGTCGATAGTTGAGTAGGCGCGAAACTCAATACCCACGTGTGTGTAGATAGCGATAGCAAGCCCCATGATAGTGAGCACAATGATGTAGCGGGGTACCCATGTGAAAGCCAGCCGGTACCAAAAAGGTCGAATAGGGAGCGTGCAGAAGGCACCTTGCGACACGTAGGCGTTCTTTGGGTTGATAAAAGCTAGGCCAGCCATCAGAACTGGTACGGCAAAGGCCCCAAAATAGACGTATCGACGGCCTGAGTACAACCCATCCGAGCTGACCAGCGTGGAAGGGTAGAAGACTTGAGTCGCGCTGTGCAAAGCCATGACAAAGACCGCATAATCTGGAGCAATAGTCAGAATAATTCGTGAGATGCTGGGACATACCGACCGCTCGTCTGCGTTCCATACTGCACGAGAAACCCGCTAACTTGACAGAAGTTACTTCCTGTTCTGACGGTCCCACGCGCAAGAGAGATGATGGAAAAAACCAACAGCCACGTCCCACGCATGAGGTCCCCGTATATCAGTATCATAACGAGCCTGCGTCTGTTAATTCTGACGCCTGAAATCCTTCAAGTTGACGTACCTATGGCGGAAGCGCTTCTCCATACGACAAAACCAGTACATGCAAAGCATGGAAGCGAGTAGACTGACGGTGGAGCACGCAAGCGCAGCGGCTCCATATCCATACTCCTTGGCCTTGTTTGTGTCCGTCATCGAAACCGGGTTGAAAGTGAGGGAACGCACCCGGTGGACGAGGCTGAACAGCATCAATATATATGGCCGTGGTAGTTGCTTCATAAGGGTGAGAATGAGTCCAAGGATGTGATCTTGATACGAAGGATTGCCGTCGGCTCCACTCAGGGTAGTCATCTTGTAGCTTCTCCACCGGCGAAGACCTGTTCCGGATGTGTTAGAGAGATATGGGCATACTCATACCGGAGTGGAGAAGTGGAATAAAAGAGGCCAGAGGCCTCAGTAGTGTGACTTGCTATTGCATGCATCATCATGAGCGAGCATAGACCGGAAGCGTGTAAGACAAACAATGGAGGGCCGGTCTTGGATTGACGTGAGCCTGATGACATACCTCACTGAGACATGACTTTCATTCTCGCTCTCGTCTCTACAACAACGCTTTTCGTGAATCGCTCAACCTTTGCCTTTGCTGCTTCTCATAATCCTAAGGCACCAGTGTGAAAGTCCGCGAGGCAACGACTCTACTACGCCAGCTATTCAAGCTGAAAGTAAAGCTTGGAGGCAGATAATAGATCATCGTGCTAATTTGTATGGGCCGTAAGGTATGTTGCACCGGAACTTGCGTCATATGTGTGAGAGGTCTGCTTGCGTATTGACCTTCTAGCAATCTTCACGCCAGCAAGGATCTCTATTCTGTTGTTGTTCGTAGCAATTAGTCTATGCAGAGCAATACCGAAGGCAGTGCTACACAGCACACGAAGCGCCTCCACCTCGTCTTTTTGCAGCCTAGCTCTTCGGACGAAGCTGTATGGACAATGCTGGACTTCAAAATATCAGATGGCCGTACAAATGCGACATGCCGTCTGCTTGAGGTAGCGCTCGCGAACTTTGCGAGATAATGATGCAAATAAAAAAAGCTCCGCTTACTTAGCTCTTACGTTCGATCACGCAAGCTGAGAAACATGTTCTTCAGTGCAGCTTCCCGTGTGCTGTGACCTTTTTGTATACGCAGTTGTCGAACGTACATGAATGAAAATGGATACAGCTCATGCGTTCCGTTTTCCTCTTTAGGTATCACGACTTCAAAGTTGTCTTCGAGTGATGCTGATAGCTTCGCTTTCGCGCTCAGGGGGTCATCGGCAATAGGTCATGCGCTAAAGACGCAATCAGGCTCGAAGGTAATGGACTATCCGGCTGTGAGTTCAGAAATTTGTGAGGTATTCGATGGATGTCAGCAAATGTCTTGCAGCCTGAGAATAACCTTGGAGGCTACAGTTGTTTTGCTTTTGCAGCCGACGGTTCCTGCTACCTAAGAGCCGCAAGATACTCCGAGCACTCACCTTTCTCCTACCTTCACTAAAGTTTCTCTTCCTTTCTCTCCCTGGTTTAGTGCCGTTTTCAGGAAACGCTTTTATAGAAAACACAAAATCTTACGATCAAAGACATTGAAGACCTCCAGGCTCCATTGCGGGGTTTCATTTGAAGTACGAGTCTCGGTCACATTTCTCTGCCCGAGATGTTGATGATTAGTCCAACGACTCGGCGAGCGTGATGAGACTGAAGCGGAGGTCACCACCACCAGCCTCAGACTCGCGCTTGAGGAAGCTACGCACGCCTAGGTCCAGGGCCTTCTCACTGAGTACGTCCTCGTCTGCTTCGAGCTTGCCACGGTTGAGCGGACCCTTTCTCCGGCCGTCCAGCTCCCACAGATTGTTGTCTGACGATTTGACGAAGCACACGTAGTGCAGATCGATGTTGTCATCGGCGGATGGCGCACTGGTGTCGCCACCACTCGCAGCGCTTTGGTGAGCGGTCTCGAGGGCCTTCGATTCGTAGAGCAGGTCCGCTCGCTCGGCCGGTTTCAGGGGAATGGCATCTTGAACGAGTTTTGCTAAGTCTGAGTTGGGCTCTGATATCTGTTAGCGTACACGGCGTATGTACTGTGTTGAACCACTGACGAATGTTTGCACGCGCTGTCCCGTTCGAAACGCCATGGAGCAAGCCAATCAATCCACAGGCATTTGCGATTGTTTGCTTGTACCAAACGACTTCTTCTTGATCACCGTGGCCATTGTATTCGGGCTCGTCTTGGTCTTCCTGGCGGCGGAACTTCTCGTATGTCTCGCTCACAGGGAAGACAAGGAGGAGGGCATGAGCGGGTCGGGGGACGAAAGCGAGCAGATCCGGCTCATCAATGCTGAAGACGTCATGGAATGCGAGCTTCTCTGAAAGGCCAAGCTTGTGAACGAGCGCAGACATGACCTCGGGGTTGTTCTCTACGAGACAGGTTAGCAATGAGCTCCTGGAAGTAGGAGCTGAACGCAGGAGGTTGTCTCACCGAGAGGAATGAACCTCTTCTTCCCCGCAGGGACATCTGGGTTATCGTCGGCCATGCTCATTGCTCTGATGGGGGCTGTGGGGGTATGAAACTGGTTGGTAGAGAGACGCTGTGGTGTTGCGGGGGTAGCTCTCGGTTTATGTGTGGGGCAGAAGGCAACAAACACCGCGTCGTGGCTCCTTCCGCTGCAGCAATCAACGTAGGCAGCAACTGTACATGGTCTTTAGATGACTGTATACTTCCAGGGCCACGTGCTCTGCTTTCCAATCACTCATACTACCTATCTGATGGCCTGGGAAACCATTGATTTCGAGCTGCTATGGAGCTTTCAAGACGCTTCACGTAGTCGTCCTGATAGTCCAACAAGGACAACGACGCGTGACGTCTAGAGAAAGCTCTGCATGGATGAAGCCAGGAGCTGATGGCCGTGGTATCAAAGATGGATCCAAGCAACGCTCAGACGCGTCCTGCAGTTCATCTCATCGCGATGGCCTGTGCTGGTCCGCCGCGTCGTTCATCGCAGCTCTGCCCCGCGCCAGCTCGGTGGGACCCACGAATTTTAGCACACTCATACCGAGATGCATCACAGGCCTCTTCGACTCGCCCAATCCACACTAAGACTACGCCGCACGCGACCTACACCACTCCCGCCTGCAGCTCGCTCTCCCTTGTGCACCGCTCGCACCGCCGCAGACCTCGCAGCACCCGCCTTCTTTACCCCGCGGACACAGCTCGCCGTCAACTTCTTCCAGCGCACCTTCACCATGTCCAGCTCCACCCTCGACGAGAGCCTGGTCACCTACCTCAGGTCCCACGCCCCCAATAATGCCGCCGACGAGACAGACGCCGTCAAAGCCTCGCAGGCCCTCTTCCCCGAGGCCAACTACACCGACGCCGAGAAGAAGGAGATAAGCCAGTGGCTCTCCTCTGCCTCGCACATCGCCTCGTCCTCTGACGATGCCGCCAAGTCCGCCGAGCGCCTGTCGTCGCTGAACACATACCTCGCCAGCCGCACCACCATTCTCGGCGCAAAGCCTTCCGTCGCAGACATTGCCCTCTACCAGAAGCTCGCACCCGTCGTCGCCAAGTGGACTGCTGAGGAGAGGACCGGCGAGCAGGGCTACCACCACATTGTCCGCCATGTCGACTTTGTCCAGAACTCGCCCGTCTTTGGCCTGAAGCTGGACGACAAGGTCAACATTGAGCTCGACAATGTCATCTTCAAGATCAAGCCCGTCGACGCAAAGGCCGAGAAGGAGCGCAAGAAGAAGGAGAAGGAAGCCGCTGCTGCTGCCGCAGTAGGCAACGGCGCCACACCCACGACCCTGACCGGCGACCAGGGCGCCGAGAAGAAGGGCAAGAAGGAGAAGGCCAAGGACCTCGCACAAGCCGCTGGTGACGCCGTTGCAGGAACAGCTGCTGGCAAGCCCACAAATCCCACAGAAGGCAAGAAGGGCGGTGCACCCGAGGGCGCACCAACCCAGAAGAAAGAGAAGAAAAAGAAGGAGCCCAAGCCGCAGAAGGCGTAAGTCCAGAACACCACCTCTACCCAGGCAAGACTAGTTGCTAATAGACGCAGTGCACCAGTCGAGAAGCCCCTCTCCCCCGCTCTCATCGACTTGCGCGTCGGCCATATCCTCAAGGCCGAAACACACCCCAACGCCGACTCGTTGTTCGTCAGTACTATCGCGTGCGGCGATGCGCCTGGCACCGAGAACACCTCTGAGTACGAGGGCCAGATCGTGCGCACTGTTTGCTCTGGTCTTAACGGGCTGATCCCGCTGGCCGAGATGCAAAACCGCAAGATCGTCGCTGTCTGCAACCTCAAGCCGGTCACCATGCGCGGCGTCAAGAGCTGCGCCATGGTTCTCGCTGCATCGCCGAAAGTCAAGGAGGGCGAGGACGCGCACAAGGGGCCAGTCGAGTTGGTTGACCCGCCCAAGGACAGCAAGGCGGGTGACCGCGTGTTCTTCGAGGGCTGGGAGGGCGAGCCCGAGGGTGTGCTGAACCCCAAGAAGAAGGTTTGGGAGACTATTCAGCCGGGCTTTACGACGACGGATGGGCTTGAGGTTGGGTTCAATGTCGAGGAGGTGCCGCAACTTAGCGGCGAGGGAGAGAACAAGAAGACCGGTGTTGCAAAGTTGAAGACTGCTGCGGGGTTGTGCAGTGTTCCTACATTGAAGGACGCTGTTGTACGATAAACGAGCAGTTTGGGTGTGTGTATTGGAGGTAGACACAAGAGGCAAAAGCGGGCCACTGCATCGACTAAACACATCCGGCTTGGGAAACTGAAATACTGAAGACACCATCGATCGTGGTTCATCAATAACCACTACGTCACAAACTTACCCTGCGTGAAAGAGAGCTTCGTGAAAGCATAGACGCTAACAATTGGCCTTTTCTCTGCACTCCTCGTTACTCAGCTTGAGACTACAGCACTGCTTGCTTTTCTGCATACTTCCCCTAGCTATGGAACCCAGCCCTGACTCTTCCCTTATCATTCCTCAGAAGCTCAAAAGCATTGATAACCCGAACAGCCTCTTCATCCCCTCCCCGCCTCGCCAAAAACGCCCCTTCACTCAACTTCCGCGCCTTAACATCTCTCCTATTACCCGAATGCACCGCATGGCGTATACTCTTACAAATTCCCTCCCCAGGATACGCCACAATACCCACAGCAGCAGCCGCTGTCTTGGCTGTGAACCCCAGCACACCCTTCCCAAGCCCCTTAGCAAGCCCCACCGCACCATCCCTCCTCGCATCCTCAATAGGCCGCACAAACAAATCCGAAAACCCATCTGCCATGCCAAACGCAAAGTTCTTCCCCGCCTTGCCGAACCCGCTCTGGATCCCCGTCACATCACCGTGGTCCTTTACTTCTTCGCCGTAGATCCTGGGGATCGCGCGGAAGCCTTCGGCGGCTGCGAGGGGGATGTCGACGATGGCGCCTTTGAAGAGGACGGCGTTGAAGCGGCCGAAGCCTTTTGCGGCGGCTCCTGCCATTCGGCCGGCTGTCGCGGTGTTGTGTGCGGTGTTGCTTGCGCCGTTGGTTTTGGCTCGGTGGAGCTCCTTGTATGGCGAGGAAAGCATGTCTGTTGTTGCTCGGCCCATGTTGGCTACGATGGACATGCCGGAGGATGCTGTTGCCGTTGCGGGGTCCCAGCGCTGGTTTGTGATGTGTGTGGTTTGCGTTGAGTAGCTGTGGATTGTCAGTATTGGTGGACGATTGGTGGAGCGGGTGCTAGACTTACTTGCTCAGGTCATTTGGTGAGATGATCGAATTGTCGATGAGGAGCTGTGCTGCGAGTTTGGACAGTCGGATAGGTGCTTTCTTGTACATCCAAGCAGATGGCTGGTCGTGCAGGATGTTGCAAGGTACTGCTTCGAACGGCAGGTTGGCGTGGAAAGACTGGACTGCCGCTTGAACACCATGTTCGCTTGCCATCTGTGAGGAGATGTTCTGGGCTGCTTGTTTCGTCTCGGACGCAAGAAGAACTTGGATTGCGTCTACGAGATTCTGGTTTGATAACAGCTTATGCGGGATTGGTCTCGGTCCAGCACCGGCCTCAGCGATCATATCTCCCCAGAATGGTTGGTCGCCGAAAAATGGTACCACGAGCGTAGGGCATGCGTTCTTCAAACCGCAAGCGGCCGTACCTGCACCGCCATGGTGGATTACAGCTGTGACGTGCTGGAACAGCCACTCGTGATCGCAGTCTCCGAGAAACAAAACGTTGTCCACTTGATCAGGGAGTCCTTCGCCCAGATTGCTCCATCCTCGCGATATGATCGCTCGCACACCGCACGACCCCACAGCTTCTAGGATGAGCGAGGTCATCATGGCAGGATCGTCCAGGACGATACTACCGAAGCCGATGTAGATTGGAGGCGGGCCATTCTCGAGGAAATCGATGACGGCTGCCGGTGGCTCATAAGGAGGCGGGTCGCGAAAGAAGAAGCCGCAGACATCGATATGTGACGGCCAGTCTGCAGGCTTTGGGACGAGGGCTGGTGACCAGCAGTAGGTGAACGGAACCTCCAACGTTTCCGCGAGCGCCGGTCCAACAGTCGTCGGTATGATTTCGAGGTCCAAAGTGGCCCTGAACTTGTTTATGACGCTACCCAAGCCTTGCCATGTGAGGAACTCGACGACACCGTAAGATGCGTAGTTTATAAGCGCTGGATCGACCTCTCCTACTTTGAAATTGGCTAGAGGGTGCGGAAACGCTCTTGTACTACTCCAAGGCATGGTGAACATCATGTGGAGGGGAACGCCAAGTGCTTGAGCACAGTGTACGTGGGCGAAACTTGGAGGGTTGGCGATGATGGCATCTGCGACAAATGGGTCTCCTGAGTAGAGGTCCGCATCCACGCATGACTTCCAGCAACCGTCGAGCATTTCTCCAACCATGATCTGTTTGCGCTTGATGTCGCCTTCTTTCAGACTCTTCATCGACGGGATCAGACCTGGGTTCTTGACCATGTATGCCATCAGCTCTTTTGGGTCGCCTCCAATGGGGTAAAACTCGAGACCAGACTTCTTGACGAATTCCTCGAAAGTGTCGTGGGTCGCCAGCCGAACGCGATGACCGTATTTCTGAAGTTCTTGGCCTAACGCAACGAAGGGCTGAACATCGCCACGACTGCCCACGACCTGTATAACTATGTTCATCCGAACACTCCAGCCTCGATACACAGTGAGCCTTCGACTGGGCTCGAATGCTTGGTTGCTCTTCTCCGGGACTAGCTTCACAAGCGTCTTGGTTAGTCGCGAGTCGAGGTCGATCTCGATACGCCCATCGTGCGCGACACCAGTGTAGCCTGGCGGGGGTATCAAACTCTCATCCGCATCCAATTCCAGAGCAGGATTGGATGCATGTGCGTACCCAGCACTGTGATGTGCATATGTTGGAACGCCTGATGATGCAGTATCGTATACGTACTTCTGAGTTGAGCTAGATCGGCTCGCTGTAGGTCTTGTCTCTGGATTCGATCCTAAGCTGTATGGAGGTGGAGCTACACTTGACTCCATGCCAGTGTCGTACTCCCCCCATACGGGAATTGGCGCTTGGGTGCTATCACGCCTGCGTCCCATTGTATCGATTTGGTGATTCTTTTTCAATCTGCTCTATGTCCTCTTTCTACTTGCGGCTGGAAAGTAGTTTATAGGCGCTTTCAAATACGCTCCGGTTGTTGAACTGGATACGCGTATAGCGCACGGACCATATTCGACGAAGGCAAACCGAGACCGACGCCATTGGGTCTTCCAATGGCAGTGACGGCGATCTTCCGCAGGCAGCTAAGCTTCATTCTAAGAAGATACGTTCGTTTTGCTTAGCCGCAAGGCTCTTCAAGGATGTACGCAACTCCACGAGAACAACTTGCGGTCATACGATCGTATACCGGGAACGAAGCGGGCGCTAGCGTGCCAGTTCCAAGGTTCTGCGCCAGAAGGACCAAGACGGACATGGCGCAGTCTCTGGATATCTGGTACAGCGCCCTCGTCGTTGAACCGTCGCTAGGTTACGTTCTTGAAGAGTCGATCAACCTTTGATTCGATTGTAGGAGTTTTGCTTTGACCGTCAGCGCGCGACAAATCCAACCTTACCTAGGTAGAATATGAGGATTGATCCCCCGGCTACAGCGACCTCCTTCGAGCGCAATGAATGCGAGCATCGAGTTCGAATGCGAGGGACTACGAATGCTACCACATATTGCAGACTTCTCTTGAGTGCGAGTCGATAGAGCACTAGGGGACTTCCGGGTGATGCCGCTATGGACAGAGCTGGGATGAGATTGAGAGCGAAGCCGAGTACGACTTTCGATTCAGTCAGTGCGCGGAGGATTCGTAAGACGTCGAATCGATGCTTTCAGCAAAGTGCGAAACGTGTCTATGAAACAAAACACATTAAGGGGTCGCGCGTTTCGCTGTGTCAATATCCCGATCTTGGCGGGATCCACAGATGAGCTTGGTGCGAGCGGAGGACAGCGGCACTGCTCTTGGCATCATGCATCTGGATTGTCTCTCCAAGCACCCGCTGACTCGCTGGGTCAATGGCGCCTCCGTTGAATACTGTGAGCTTGAGACAAGGAGCGAAAGTCGATATCGTCCACTTGTTCCACAACTTCAGGGCACCTGGGCAGGCTCAAAGCTTGAGTCCGGCAGATTACAACAAGCTCAACGCTGGACCGCAAGCTGGGCTTGGCAGGGAAAGGAAGGGGGATTTAGGGCGATGCAGAGCAGGATCGCGGGGCTAGTTGGTCGAAAGCTCAAAGACCTCCGAGAAAGCATGTGCGAGCTAGCTATTCCTGGCCGTAGCTTCTGACGACAGGTCTTCCCTACAACTGTCTCTCCCGCTCTAGCCGCACATGCACTGGACAGCAGCATTGTTTCCCAGATGGTGCCTCACTCATCATCTCGCGTCATCTATCTTGTTTACCTCCCCACACCATGACAATATAATGTCTGCGCTTGCAGAACTTTCCTATTGGTGGGACTTCTCCATCCCCATTGCCAAGCTCCGTTCACTGCCTCCCAAAACGGTGGCGCTGAAACATAGATTGCATTTCCCTTTTCGCACTGGCGAGAAACTAGCTAGCCGCATATGCAATCAGTAAACCTGGGGTACGTCTAGCAGGATTCAATGACAATGGTTCATGTGTCCCGAACTCGGTACTCCAACTGTACACCATATGAAGGTATACACAATGGCTCTATCCTCTTCAGGAACGGGTATGTTGTGCTCCTCTATGAATGGTGGATGAACTGAGAAGCACAAGAGTATTGGAGAAGAGCACAGTATACACAGCGGAAGAATTGTAGGATCTGATCGCCAAGTAATGTTCTATCAGTGCGATATTTAAGGGGTTCATCCATGTGGATCATGTCAGTACACAGCTCTTGGTATTCTCTTGGTAACACTATCACTCCGCTATAAGAGAACTTGCTTCGCCATCACCAAAAAAACATCCAGCAAACACCAAGAGTCGATCTCTATCCGTTCTTTTCACCCTTTTCGATACTTCCGTTCATTCTCCATCCACATTTTTTACTACACAATCATCAACATGCGTTTCTTCGAGATTGCTACTGTTATTGCGGCTGCCGGCACAGTCTCTGCTGCTCCTATGGAGAAGAGGGCTGCCGCCGTCGATGAGCTTGTCGGTTTTGCCGCTGGCACCACCGGTGGCGGATCCGGTGCTGGCACCACTGTCTCTGACTGCGCTGGCCTGACTGCTGCTGCTAAGAAGGGCGGTGTCATCAAGATCAAGGGTACTCTTACTGGATGTGGTATCGTCAAGATCATCTCCAACACCTCCGTCCTTGGCGTTGGTAGCACAGCCGGTATCACCGACGGTGGCTTCCAGGTCAGGAAAGCTGAAAACGTCATCATCCGCAACATCAAATTCTACCGCGCTCCTAAGGGCAAGGATCTCGTTGGTGAGGGCTTTCTCCACGCTCCGCACTGTTCCGATGGCTGACGATAAGTAGATATCGACGAGTCTACCAAGGTCTGGGTCGACCACAACGACTTCTCCTCCGTCGGTCTTACCGGCGACAAGGACACCTACGACGGTCTCCTCGATGCTAAGCACGGTGCTGACTCTTTAACCTTCTCATGGAACAAGTTCCACGACCACGTGAGTCCTCCTCCCGCTCACCCGAGCAATCCATCTAACACAGTCACAGTGGAAGGGCTCCCTCGTCGGTCATTCCGACAACAACGCCGCTGAGGACACCGGCAAGCTCCGCGTTACCTACCACCACAACGACTTCCAGAAAGTCAACTCGCGCCTCCCATCGGTTCGTTTCGGAACCGCCCACGTCTACAGCTCCTGCTACAACGGTGGTATCTCCGGCGTCAACTCCCGCATGGGTGCCCAGGTTCTTGTTGAGAACAACTCATTCACTGGTGTTGAGCGTGCTATCGTGACCAACCTCGACTCTGATGAGGAGGGCTTCGCTAACGAGCGCAACAACCTCTTCACCTCGTCCACCACCCAGATCACCAAGAAGGGCACCTGGACTCCTAGCTACAAGTACACTGCCGACGCCGCTGCCTCTGTTTGCAGCATTGTCGCTAAGTCTGCTGGTGTTGGTGTCGTCACCTTCTAGACACTTCGTCAAGTAGCCTCGCATATGCTGATTGCCAGCCTGACGTGACTTCTGATGGCTGGTCAGTGTTGCTTTGGTAAATTGAGATGGAATCTTACCCTTTTGTACATACAATCCTTCAGGAATATACTTTACTTTGCTGTCCCAGTATTCGCTAGCAACTGACATGAGCTACTCCCGCTACCTTTCCTGCCCAGTATCCAGCGAATTCCCAGCTGATTACTGGACCTATTCATACCTTGACCTTTCACCTGAACCTAGCATGAATTGTAATCTGCTCCGCAGTCTTTTTGTACCTGCGCTTCAAACATGTTGTCCGGAGACAATCTCAAAGAACCATAATCCTAAGCTTTCAGCCGACAGCGACTTGCTGTAGGTGGTGCGCAGCATGCGCACATGTCTGCTCAAAATTAGTCTGCCAGGTCTGATTGATTTTCCGCATATTCCCCTGAGCCCTCGATGTAGATTTGTGAGGCGTTTTGTGGCGGCGAAATCTGTCCCTTAACTTTCAAGCCTCAGTCATGTACATTAATAACTTCCGTCCTCGTTCTGGGTATCAAATCTGTAAGAGGAACACCGCGAAAGTCTCCGGAGCCGTGCTACTCAGTCTCTGCTCTATTCCACTTGCCTTGAGATTCAGTATTTGCCCTAGGAGTCATCTCTGACATTGTGCAAGCATATGAGGAGACAGAGCCAGAGCTCAACCACTGTGACTGAGAGCCCGGGATGGTGATGATGATTTGTTTGAAAGGATCATGGTATAGAGTAGAGTTACGAAAGACCACATCAATGGGCAGATACTAAGGTAGTCAAGAATCTCCAGCTAGAGCTGTGCATGCTTGGTCTTCACTGTCCTCGCCTCTCCTGACCATGTTCTGCCCACCACGATTATTGCGATACTACGACGTGTGAACAAACCTGGGATTGCATTCTATCTGAGAACACCGATCATCCAAGTCTTGGGCAGACCCTGATTTTGCGCACCATTGTGCGCGCAGCCTGCACTATGGGCATCGTGACTGCTGACCCAGTACATCCTGCAAGGTTCCCTTCAGCCCCTCATACTGCATCTTCCACTTCTCAGATTCCTTCAGCGCGGACTTCATCTCCATCTGACTTTGCTCGGCCGCAGCGAGTCTATGCGTAAGGTTTTGGTTCTGAATCTGGAGCTGGAGAATGGTGCGTCGATCTTTGGCTTGCATCGCACCAATCTGTTGTAGTACGTTTGTCTTGAAATTGTGGTAGCTTTCTTCCATGGTGTGCACATGCTGATTGAAGATGGAGGTCGCGGTCGGGTTGTCGTGGAGTGTGCCGACGTCGGTATCTTCGATGAGACCGGAAGGGGAATCACCTAAATAGTCAATGTTACTGTTCAATTTAACAATCACCTTGATGCTCACCTGGCAGCGTTTCGTCATCCGCATTCTCATCCGCCTCGGTTAAAGCACCGACTCCGCGAGCGACAGCGCGACAAGCACTTCGGAAGTGAGTCTTGAAAAAACCCAGCTTCAAACGCACTGCATCGTTGTCGCCTGATTTCAGAAATGCATACCTGATGAGTGTTTCGAGCCAGTCGATGCAAGATGGGTGCCCGCTCTCTGTACAGTAACGGAATGGCGAGGTGAATCCGATGCCATCGAGCTCCACTAGAGGTACAATGCAGCGCAGATCTCCTGTTTCGTCGCATACTCTCACCTTGTGGTCGCGGAAAAGTACGACATCACTGCCTCCGGCGATGCGCGCGTACACATTTGTCCTTGCTGCGGTCACCCCGACGGGGAGAGCTGATATCAATAAGGACTGCAAGACGATTTTGCCGTCGACCGACTCTCCATCGAATTTGGAGGTGCGCACTTGGTCCGCGATAGGAAAGGTAGACAGTGCTGCGAAGTAGTTGGCGAATTCGTGCTGCGCCCAGGCTTCGACGTCTTCAAGGGAGCCGGATTCGAAAGGCATGGTGGCTGGTGAAACTACACGAGATAAGTTGAAATCACAGGCGGAGAGAGATGTTGACAAACAGTTGCTCAATTAGTCTTTATAAGGGAGGTCATGCAGAGCGCAAACGAGACGCGTAAACAACGCGACCCATGCTTTCACTTGACTCCGCCCCACTTATCAAAGCGTTGCTCCATTAGGTCAGTAGAATGCCGGGCGGTTTGAGAAGAGATAAAGACAGAAACGAATGGGAAGTGCTGCTGTAGCGACTCCCAAGTGGTCTGATAACAGGCTGCTATCTTGATAGCGCAATCTTTGGCCTTGGTGTAACATTGAGTTCCATAGCCCACAGATGTACAGTACGTAGTCACTGTGGTGCTCTCAGACTGTCAGAAAGTGTTGACAGCCATGAACGTGTGCCTACAGCGTTCTCGCGTCCTCTCATCTTCCTAGAAGCGGCGATCTATAGGGTCCAACATCGACTTCCTCAGATCCTCATACCGCGCTTTCGACTTCTCTGCCTTGCTCTTAGCTTCAGCTAGCTCCTTATTCAGCTGCTGTTGCTCTGCCTTGACGTCTTTAATTCTTGCCTCTAGCTCCTTGATCTGAGTCTCTAGCACGGCGCTTCGACATTGGCTATTCTGACCTGCAGTATCGACTCGATCGACCAGCCCGTCTCGTAAGGTCATGAAGGCTTGATCGGTGGGCTTCATGGCATCTTCCTCGCCCTTGGATGAAGGATTCGCTGGTTGTATCAGGTCAGAAGTCTCCAGAAGAGAGGGCGTGACATGAGGTGCAGTGTCATGCACTTAGTACCAGAGTCAGTCACTTCGGAATACAGCCTACTCATGGAGCGAAATCTTACTGGGGTAGCTAAAGGCGGAAACACCGGTGCGGTGCTGCTCGCGACCGATACCATGCGCATGTCGATAAGAAAATTAAAAGTCTACCTTAAGTCCAGTCCATAAGTGAAGGCTGTGGATCTACCTTCACCCTCGATTTGGTCTTCGGTGCAAGCGAGTACGAAGATTTTGTCAACACCACCATCAAGCTGCGATCATGCACCCTGCGCCATGAGTCTCATGCGGCGAAGATCAGAATTAAGCAGGAAGCTGTGTGGCTGAGGAGCACTCACTTCAAGAGTTTACCAGTTCTGTAGAAGGTACCTTGATGCAGAGCAATATATGTAATTGGAATAGTATGTACAAGAACATGGTTAAGATCAGGACATTCCGATCAAGATAAGCCAGAGAAACAATGTTCTCAGGCACGAGGCCCATCAGCGTAGCCCGCTCAATAAGCCACCGGCCATCCATTATCGTAGCGCAGAAGGTTAATACCCAACTGCGCCTCGCCATCAGACTGCCTGTAATAATGATAGACCAGCACATCAGCATCATTATCCGTAAACACAGCATTATGACCGGGTCCGCGAATCGATCCGTGGCTCGCCAGAATCAGCGTACCACCACCAGACATCAACTGCTTGCCATCCTTATCCACATACGGGCCCTGGACACTTGTCGACCTTCCAACCCTGATGTTGTACGTACTCGCAGCAGCCTGGCAGCACTTATCAAACGAGACCCAGAGGTAGTAGTAGTTGTCCTTGCGCGTGATAACGGGAGCCTCGATGGCGCCACTGCTGCCGCGACTTGCGATATCTGTGATGCTGGTGCCCGAGCGCTTGCCGGTGGCAGGGTCGATAGCGATCAACTTGAGGCCGTTGCCGAAGGAGCCGAAGGATAGCCACCATTTGCCCGAAGCGTCGACGATGAGGTTCGGGTCGATGGCGTTGTAGGCGCTGTTTTCATTCGTCTCGATTACGACGCCGAGGTTCGTCCAGGAGCCGGCGGCGCCGGTCGTGCTGGTTGCGAGGAAGATGGCGGACTTGCGAGAGCCGAATGTTGAGGCGGAGTAGTACAGATAGTACTTGCCATTGTGGTAGGAAAGGTCTGGGGCCCAGAGGTTTTCGTTATTGCTCCCGGTGTATGGTTGTGTCCAAGGCGCGTTTGCGTTGGTCCAGGCGAGACCAGCATCACGCCAGTTGGTGCGGTCGGTGGAGGTCTTGAGCCCGATGCCTGGTGCCGTGTAGGCCATAAGGTAGCTGCCGCTGGGTGTCTTGACCACCGTAGGGTCGTGGGTAAAAGTATCTCCCGAGACTACACCTGGGCCAGGGTAGTTCTGTCCATTTACACCTGGTGCTATGGATACAATGGCTAGCGCGCCTCCGAGAAGGACTTTCCATAAGGACAACATTTTGAAAGACGAATGAAATCAGAACTGCTTTACGCTGGATGAATGCCTTTGAAAACAATTCAGACAGTTTCAGGCGGATTTACTTAGAATTTGTACATCGGTACGTATCTTTACGAGTCGTCGGCAAATTTGCCGAAGTCCTGCCAAGTATTCACAAACACTATAGGATTACTGGGCACTATATCAAAGAAGCATGAAAATAGTGTCCGTGTAATGCCAGACGCCGTATTGGATATCGTTTCTCACCTATGCGAAACACGCTACACCCCGCAACGGAAGTGTTCGATTCAGGTTCCTCGAATCCTACGCGAACTACAGAAGCTTTCCAAGAGAATGCGCGGTTGAATGATTATCCACGAGTGCAGAAACTGACAATCTACTGTGGTAGAGGCATCAGTATTGTAGGTGGAGAACGGCGTCCAGGGGTACGGGCCGAATCACAAAGCTTGATACTTATATTGTGCTCCAATAAGGCTGCTCCAATAAGGCTGCTCCAGTAGCTGACTTTTTAGCTATCCGTCAAATTGGAAGCTGTAAATGTTTCAGTACGTGGATATGTTCATTGGCTCCTGTGAGGCCACCCACAATGCTTATGCGGTCATGACCTCTACCACAGGAGAAATTGAGGTGAACTCAGCACTCGCTTTGATCCTGACATTCACCACGTTTTAGCGCAGCCACAACTCTAACGCATAGAGGCAACTACTAGACTTTGCAAGGGATACCAAAGGCCAGCACTGGACTGTCTTTCTTCGAGCTTGGCAATAGCTGCGGGAAGAGCGGGAGTTGCTGAATCAAACAAAGGGATGAGAGGTTGCCGGCTTCGTCGGCTTGGCATCGCCATCGCACTTCACTCCACCATCATGCTGCACTTTTCGACCACGAAAACCGTCTTCTTGTTTCTTGACGCATGGTCTCATCAAAAGACGTGTTCAATTCTTTCCAGAATATCAGGGGGAGCTCCGATGTGCGTGTTTGGCCGCTAATTGGCCGCGTCGCTGAGCGGCGCTGACGCCGTCTGGCATGATTGACGCCGGAAGTAGCACAATCTACGTTCATGAGTAGCTATCATAGCCAACATGTGTAGCTGTGGATGTGGGGCTGCTCTCGAAGAGAATGGTCCTTGCTGGCGATTGACGTCTCGAAATTGAACCAGGAGCTTTATCATTTGGCGTTTTGTAGGGAGCCAGAGCAGGTGGTTGATGCTTCGGCTGCATACAATCGTCTCTTTCTCCTGAATCCCGTTCCGGAAATCCCTGCCAAGCTCACCTTTCACTGATTAGTGTTCCAACTCTCTTCTTCCAAGTTGCTTGACTTTCGGTTTTGGCTGGCCTCAGACCGTCCGCACATTGATATTGCCGTAATCATCCTTGACGAGCTGCTGCATAGGCATGAAACGGATGCCCGTGAAGTGCTCGTCGAACTTCACCTCGAGTGTCGTAAAGTCTTTATTGCCCTTTCTCTTGCTCATGACAGCCACAGCAATGGTAGCTCCCACGAACGATAAGACATGACCAATCCTGATACCTTCGTTCTTTTCTAAATCGGCCTTCTCTTCGGGCAGATACCCACCCTGCATTGTGATGAGCACTCGCTTGACAGGCGGCTGTGTGAGGAACATCGAGGTGCAAGTAGATCCGACACTGCTGACCAAACGCATAAGCTCGGCGGGTGTCAAGCAGTAGTCCAGTCGCCCAGAAGAAATGCGATCAGTGAAACGCCACGTCGGTGGAAACGGTCGATTCCTTGTCAAGCTGTACGCGTGGAACTCTGTCTCCTCGGTCGAGCTGATGCCTTCGCAGCCATGTGTGAAGATCCATGGGTTGAACATCGCGCGGAACTCTGGACGTGATCTGATGCGATTTGAAGGACGCTGCCATGCTGGTGGGTTGCGGGCGGCAATGTCGTGCTCTTCTGCGGCTCTGAGAGCCTCCAAATGCGAGGAGTCAGGTTCAAGGAACAGCATCTGTCGAGCTTGAAGTGAGCGAAAGATCACGGACTTCCAGGTCTGGCAGACGCGCTGGCCGCGGAGGAGGGAGTGGAAGTCGAGGTGTGGGATAATTGAGAAGAAGATGTCTGGCAATAGCAGTGCGTCAGTGGCCGCTACAGCTGGCGTATGTGAGCTTGAAAGTGAAGACATTGCAATGGGTTCCGTGTTGTCGACGGGTTTGTGTGAAGTAGCTGATTTGATTGATTTATCTACAGGTCAGCGGAGGTCGCTGCTGCCTTGCCGATGGGGTCTGACAAGGCTGCAGCTGATCATTGCACACAGAGCTGGCCCTATAGCATCTCACTTTCGAAGGCCAACATGGGACACGCACTGATAGCGCAATAATCCAAGGGCGTTTGGCGATAGCTAAAAATCGGATTGGAAGGTGTACCTAGTTAAGCGAGATGCATACTGGAACTGAATCGCAAGAAAAATCAAAGGCGGCGAGTTGGTGTCTCAGCACAGAGGACCATCCCATCTCCAGGGGGATGGTTCTACTGGCGCTGCTTTCCAAGACTTCGGTATTAGTCAAACGCGACGTCGTGATCGCGCGTCGAAACGCGTCCGGATATGCACAACTACGTCATCATCCACTACTGGACCCTGCGCCTACCACCACCAGTACACACAAACATGCCTGGCTGTTTCTCCATGTCCACAATTCATCGACTCACTTCAAGCCCCTTCTAATCTCCACTCACTCCACCATGTCCTCCCCTCCCCTCACCAAAGCACAACGCATGTCCTACCGAATCGCCCGCGGCGAAATGGGCGTCTTAACATTCGAGCCCTACAAATCCGAGATCCTACCATCCTGGCGCTTCAAAACCCCCTCCATCGCACGCACATCCTCCGCAGCCATCTACGCCCAGTTCCTCGCCTATAACGCCGCCGACGACTTCATCGGCATGGACATGGCGCGCAAGTTCCTGCAGATGGGCATGACGCGCGCCAAGCGGTATGCGAACCACAAGGGCGGGAGAAAGTACGATAAGAAGACGGGTGAGGAGCTGGTCAAGGATGAGGATTTTGAGGGGCGGAAGGAGAAGCTCGAGGCTAGTTTGATTTTTAAGGAAATTTGGGAGAAGGCGAAGATGCATGATGGGTATCGGGCGAAGAAGGAGAGGTTTGTGAAGGAGCAGAAAGAGTGGGATAGGGCGCAGAAGAAGGCCGCAAAGATGGAGGCAAGGACGGCGATTAAGGAAGAAGAAGAAGATGATGATGATGATGAGGAGGAGGAGGAGGTCAAGCCAAAGAAAGCGAGTAAGACGAAAGTCAAGATGGAGGTCAAAGAGGAGGAGTGAACTCAACAAACCGACCCATCTCAAAACGACAGAAAGACTGGATACTCTGCAAATCGAACGCAGGTCTTCCGCTTAAAGCCTGATGTCAGCGAGGGGTCGAAGGCTCGAGCAGCAATCAAGCCGCCCAGCTTTGAGTGCGAACACCCATCTCTCTCAGGGTTGTCGAATCGCGGACGTCTTACCGTTGGACCAAGCAAGCATCCTGAGTTTGATATCAGGACCACCGCTTGTCCGGTAAATGAACCACGAGAACGTTCGATCGAACGAGATGAGAAGTGACGGATAGAGATGTGATATGGGAACCGAGTGTAAAGCAAGGGAATTAGATCGGAATGGACGAGATGGCAGGGGTCGAAACAGCGGCAGCGCCATTGGTTTCTAGCAAGGTCCTGAAGGTCTCGCCGTGGATTTCTGCAGTGGATGGAAGTAGATTGAGGACTTGTGGATGGTGCTTAGGCGAAAGCGTCCGCCATTAGGTTCTGCAGCGCTGTGATGTGGAGATATCTCGGGCGAGGAATTGTTGTAGTTGTTGTAGTTGTTGTAGTTGTTGTAGTTGTTGTAGTTGTTGTAGTTGTTGTTGTTGTTGTTGTTGTTGTTGTTGTTGTTGTTGTTGTTGTGGGAGGTGAGTTTCTCGATGTGCGGACGGCGTATCTCGATGCCAGCAGCATCACCATGTTGCCCCGGGCTGTACATGAATCTTAGATTTCTATGCCAATGCGATCGTCCTCTTGAGCCGAGTATGTACATATAATACACATGATACTTCATCGTCCATCTAACCAAGATACAATTCCCATCTCCCCTCACACTCCCTCATCATCGATCATCCCGTCTCATCCGCTCAACCTGCCTTGTAACCTCCCGACCCCTCGTCATACCCAGAACCTGGCCCACCAGCCCCCCCGGCTTCGGAATCGGACACTCCCTCTTGGGACTCAAGCGCTCCTCGAGGAGTACTCTGCGCTGCTGCTCCAGCGCATGGGCGTCCGCGGGCTGTTCGTCTTGTGGGTCGACGGGCTTTCTCCTGCTGCGGCGCCGCCGTGTGGGATCCGCAGCGTCGTTGAGCGTGCGCGGGTCGACGGGACAGGGGATGAGGTGTGGGGCTGCGACGACGAGGAAGGAGACCATCAGGGTGGTGGTGAAGAGGGAGGCGGTCATGCGCGAGCGCGGGTGCATGTGCGGCGGCATGGTGCCGGGGGGGGGGGGGTGTTGTTGGGGCTCGGTCCGCGGTGTTGGTGTGGTGGTTTCGTCGGGTGCGTTTACAAAGCGAGGGTCGGTCGAGGCATCACTGGGTCTGTTGGCGTTGGGGTCAGACAATGCGGGAAGCTGCGAGTGACGGAGGGAGGGATTACTCAGCCAATTGAGATGCCTCGAGCGTGTGGAGGAGTCGGGGCGGGCGCGGGATTGCGGGGAGGTGGTGATAGACTTTTGGTGTGAGCGCGGTGACGGCGCTAGGGTGTGGTCCTTGCGTCCCGCGGGCTAGGGACGTCAAGCGATGGCCCGCGGATTTAGTCGTGGCTGTTGCAGCTGCAATCGCCGGGACGACGCTGAGATATTGCCATCTTGGGCTCGGGAGGTCTGTTCAGACAGAAAAGAACATCGACGGCAATATTTCCCGCAGAGCTGCTTGCGCCTTGCAAGCCCATCGACCGCTGCACCACACGCGACGCCACCGACTTCGCACCGCCGCGCCGCCGCACCGCCGAGAGAGTCGCAAGAGCAGGACAGGCCGCGCAGGCTGGCGCAAGCAGGGCGCACGCCATACCACACGCATTCGACCGCCGCCATGAGCGCAGGCGGCAGCGACCTCGACAAGGCGATCCAGCAGCTGCGGGCGTGCCGGCCCATCCCCGAGAACCAGGTCCGCGAGCTGTGCTACAAGGCGCGCGAGCTGCTGATCGAGGAGGGCAATGTCGTCGGCGTCGACGCGCCCGTGACCATCTGCGGCGACATCCACGGCCAGTTCCACGACCTCATGGAGCTGTTCCGCGTCGGCGGCGACGTCCCGGACACGAACTATCTGTTCATGGGTAACTGTTCCTGCAGAGCATGGTTTGGGCTGTGCTGTGCGACGGCTCTGAATCGGACTGTGCTGACATCTCAGGCGACTTCGTCGACCGCGGCTTCTACTCGCTCGAGTCGTTCCTCCTCCTGCTCTGCCTCAAGGTCCGCTACCCCGACCGCATCACGCTGATCCGCGGCAACCACGAGTCGCGCCAGATCACCACCGTCTACGGCTTCTACGACGAGTGCCTGCGCAAGTACGGCAGCGCAAACGTCTGGCGCTACTGCTGCGAGGTCTTCGACTACCTCGCCCTGGGCGCCCTCGTCACCGGCGCCGCCACCTCGCTCGAGCCCACCGACGGCCCCGTCGCCTCCAACAGCAACATGGACAGCATCCCGGACCTCGACCAGGACATTGAGATCGAGACGCTCAACGCCGCCGGCGAGATCATGTACCGCTACGCCCGCAACTCGGACACCCACGGCTCGGTTTCTGGCGCCAGCGCAAACATGGGCTCCTCGTCGCCCGTCGCGCCCCCGACCCCGACCAACGTCGGCGCCCCGGGCACCGCTGCGAGCGGCTACGCCAACGGGAGCACCCGCAACGACACGGGCGCCATCCTGTGCGTCCACGGCGGCCTCTCCCCGCTCATCGACAGCATCGACAAGATCCGCCTGCTGGACCGCAAGCAGGAAGTGCCCCACGAGGGCGCCATGTGCGATCTGCTCTGGTCCGACCCCGACGAGATCGACGGCTGGGGCCTCTCCCCCCGCGGCGCCGGCTTCCTCTTCGGCGCCGACATCGTCAAATGCTTCAACCACAAAAACGACCTCTCGCTAATCGCCCGCGCACACCAGCTCGTCATGGAAGGCTTCAAGGAAATGTTCGACAGCACCATCGTAACCGTCTGGTCCGCCCCAAACTACTGCTACCGCTGCGGCAACGTCGCCGCCATCCTCGAGCTCGGCGAAGACGGTTCCAACGCGGGCTTCCAGCGGCGCTCCAACGGCGATCGCGGTGCCGGCGCCGCCGGGTGGGTGCTCGGCAGCAACGACGGGCCCAACACCAACGGAGAGCGCAGATTGAGCTCTGTGCTCGAGCAGAAGAATCGCGATGGGCCCGGGCGGCGGTATAGGGTTTTTGAGGCGGCGCCGCAGGATTCGAGGGGGATGCCGGCGAAGAAGCCGGTGGCGGATTACTTCTTGTAGAATGGGGGTATGGAGGGGAAGGGGAAGGGGGGTGGTGGTGGTGGAGAGAGGACTGTGGATACGATGGGCAAGATTAGGGAGTTGGCCACTGTGGATTGGCGGATGGCGGACGGGCGGAATTGGTATGATAATGCCGTGAGGTACTTTCTCTGAGTGAAGGGGGTGTTGATGCAGGGAGATACATATGCGTCTTTTGGACGGCGGGGAAAGCGAGGACGCTAGATAGATAGTATTGCTTTGTAGATATGGATACCCAACATGCATTCGATCAGCGTGGGTGCCTTGTCTCGTGTTGATTGCCTCTGTTGTCTTTATTTCTATCCATGGACCTCCCTCGACCTGGCTTCGAAGGTCTCGTCAACCACTACCGTCTCTACCCCCTTGGCAAAAACACTCCGGACCCCAAATTCTAAACACCCTCACAACCTCTCACCCCCTGTAATCACAATATCGCACACGATGACACAATGCCCAGACACCATAACCTACCTCATAACATCACCTCTCTCTCTCTCTCCCACCCCTCCTCGCCGCTTCAAGCCTTTATGTGCTTGATCCACTCAGCACTTAGAATTCCGCGACACAGAGCCTTGAAGGCTCGTCTACGAGGCCCGCAGAGTGTGATGGAATGCTGCTGCGTGGGATGGCGATGGAGGTGTTGGGTAGGATTACGTGGAATGAGTCTCTCTACACGTAATTCTGCGTCGGTGGTGGTAACCCATTCAGCAACAAGCATCTCAGATTGCATTTCAGCAACATCTAATTACAAAGAACCCCCCAAAAGGTCATCAAGAATCGAAGCTCCCCCTCCCAACACCCCGCACGCTACGTCAGCGCCTACAAGCACTGCGAGTAATACTCGTTCTGGACTGCGCACGCGCCCGACGCGCACTTGGTCGGCCCCGTGTAGCCCTTGCCGCCGCACTGTGCCCAGCGCGCAACGCTGCCGCTCTCGGCTTCCTTGGTGGGAGAGGCCTCCTCCGTCTTGGTCTTGGTTTCGAGCGTCGTGGGCACGGCACTGGAGGGGACCTCCTCCTCTTCGACACCGGTCGGTGTGGCGCTGACGGTTGCCGTGTACGTAGGCTCTACCTCGCTGGCAGTGATGGTGGCGGTGGGGGTAGGCTCAACCTCGCTGGCAGTGATGGTGGCGGTCGGGGTAGGCTCAACCTCGCTGGCAGTGATGGTGGCGGTCGGGGTAGGCTCAACCTCGCTGGCAGTGATGGTGGCGGTCGGGGTAGGCTCAACCTCGCTCGCGGTGATGGTTGCGGTGGCAGAAGGAATAGCCTCGGACTCAGACGGCGTCTCGGGAGGAGGCAGCTCGCTGTCCGCACCGCACGCAGGCAGAGCCTCAAGCGCGCCCTGCGCACCCTTGCACGCCGTCTTAGTGTCAACCTTGGAGCTCGATCCATTGCCCTTGTTCACGCCCTTGTACTCCTGGCACACGTTCTTCGTCTCGCCACAGCTACCGCTGATAGTCGCCTCATCGCCAAAGTTGGAGTTGATGCCAATGAGATCGCTTGTCAGGCCGAAAGCGCGCACGTTCTCCACGACCACCTTGCGCGGCGACTTGGCTTCGTTGTTGGTGCAGTCGCCGCAGCTGCGGTACAACTTTCCTGCGTTGACGACGGTGAAGTCCTTGATCGTCACTGTGCCGGCGCCGTTGTGCTGGACTACTTTGTCCTTGGCTTCCTGCGCGCCCCCGCCGATGATGGTTGCGTCGCCTGTGCCGAGGATCGAGATGGCGTCTTCGCAGACGTCACGGAACCAGACGTTGGTCAAGGTGCAGGATCCTAGATCAAAGTCAGATATGTATCCGATTGTGTGGCCACTGGAGGCTTACCGGTGCAGTGAACGCCCTCAAGGGAATCGGCACCAATGATGACGTTGGACAGGCTGGCGCCCTCTTCGAGGATGAAGACGGCGTTGTCGCTGCCCGTGTCCTCGTCTGAGTCGCAGGCTTGACCACGGTCAAACTCCCGGTTTCCGAGGTCGATGCTCCCAGTGATGATACTGGGTTCGGGGAGCGAGGTGATCTCACCGACACGAGTAGGGATGTTAAGGGTCTGCGCAGAGGCGATGCTGGCAATGAGAGCCGCGAGCTGGACCTGTGTAAACTTCATGATTGCTGTACTAAGCAACAAAGAATGACTGTTCTGAAAGAATGACAACTAGATCTCCTGGATCTAAGTGAATTGAACTGCTGAAGCTGAGCGAAAGCGAATGAATTGGAGTCAGGTATCCGAGGATAGGTGCTCCCTGTTTAAATATCCATGTCTGCAGTCAACATGCCATCCTCCACAGACTGTGCCGTCCGAACACCTGCAAGAAGAAAATGTCAAATTACACGAGGACCATGACAAGACTCAAGCGAGCGTCTGCACATGCACAGAAGGAGCGACTAGCTGCGAAACAGAATCAGAGATCCGCTGCACTCTTCCTTAAGCGTTGTGCCAAGATGCCAAACAGCACTTTCCACCGCTGAGCGGAGCGATTGCAGCAGGGTCGTTCCCGTCTTCGAGGCTGTGTGCAGAGTGGACAGTCTGCTTGGCAATGTTTGCCTGCGAACTTGGCGTTTCATGAGCTGCGCGGTAGGATCCACCAATTACGAACGGTCGTGTAGGCCACCACAAGTTTCAGATGCCACATCAATCGATCCTCGGGGGTTCATGCAGCGCGCGCGACCGAAGAATGATTTGCTGGAGTCGCGGACCTTTTTGCGCTGCGTTGTGTCTGGACATCGTTCATCGCACTGAGAATGCGCGTCGCTCAGCGAGGTCCCGAGATGAGATCCGTAGGGTTTCAGACCGAGGCGATCCTTCTCGGTATAATCTTCATCAAGAGATTGGTACCGGTAGGATTCCTCGTCGCAGGAAAGTCAGCGCTTGCAGCTCGTTTTGATGACAGGGGTTGCGGAACATATCGCTGAGCACATTTCTTTGTGTAAGATTACGTCGCTCTCGTTCTTGCGAACCACGCGCGTGAGTGCCAAAGGCGACTGATGTCAGTGGAGCCATCACTTCGCTCTTCGAGCTCGATTAGTACTCGCGGAGCTTATCATTCTCCGGGTTGGTGCGGATGTAGTACTTCGCACTATAGGGGTGCTTGAGGTTGTGATGCGATCGTTGGAGCTTGGCATAGAGGAGAACACCGTAAGATGCGAATGCGGGCAGAAAGACAGTTCTGATACTGGGTGATGCAACGCGCGAATGTTGCAGGTGGGTGTGCGAATGGGCAGGGACGTGTGGCTGCAAAAAGGGGCTGGGGAGTGGCGATTATATATGCGGGGAGAGCGCTAGTGTGAGCTGAAACACCACAGCTGCCCGTCTCTTCAACAACTTGTACTCAATTCAAGTCACTGCCATGGATACTGTTCTCCGCTGGAAGTTACCTATCAGTACGGATAGCAGCAGTCACGGTCGCCAAAGCACACGAGAAGACCAAGGTAGCACCCTTTTACAACGCACTAGACTGATGTTGGCGCAATGATGTTATGCTCCAACAGCAAACTCCGTCCCACATTACTACACACCAAGTCGAGAACGAACAGTTAGAAACTAATGGTTGTCTCGACTCAGGCTTGAGCTTTGTCCACGGTCTCGTTCTTCGCTGCCAACGCCTCTGAGTTGGACAGGTAGTCTCCCTCAGGCAGCTTGTCGAGGGTGTCGTTTTCCTTGTCAAGGGCCCTGAAAGTCCACCAGAAAGCACCCCAACCTAAAAAGGTCAGAATCGCAATCGTGACATACAGCCACACCAATAGGGGGTCCGCTGCAAGAGGCACGAAAGCCTGGGCAATGGCAGACGAGAAAGCATGGGTGAACCAGAATACTCCAGTGATCAAAGATCGCATGTTCTTCGGCGCCTTAGTGTAGGCGTACTCAAGACCTGTGATTGATGCGAAGATCTCGGAGAAAGCGATCAGTAGATAAGCCGGCGCCTGTACCCACACAGTGAGAGGAGGAGGGGCTTCGCAGTCGCTTGCAAATTTGCCGCAAGAGGACTTGACGTAGATGAAATGCTGAATGAGCGCCGCAACAACCATGCTGAGCATTGCGCAGGCAAAGCCAGCCTGGATTTTCTTCAGAGGGGTGAAGTTGATGCCCATACGCGCGAGCTGTGGGTAGAAGAACTTGTCAAAGATAGGGATGAAACTTGGTTGGCATGTCAGTCTTGTTTCTCAGGCAACTTGCAGGCCAACTTACATGATCAGTGTGAACGGATTCAAGTTGTGAATGACGTCGTTGGGTACACCGTTCAGCTCCATGGTAGCTGCTTGAGATACCAAGTTGGTCGTCATCTGTGATATCCAGTCAGTTGCGGTCCATTGGATGCATGCAGATAATCACTTACCTGGCCATATGGGAGCCAGAAGATCGGTAGCCAAAGAAATACCTGACAGGCCTTGATACCTCGGCGCACTTCATCCACCCAAGCATCGTCAAATGTCATCCAGGTAGGCTTGTTTGCGAGATTGCTGGGCTTAACTTCATCCCACAAGTTGGATGAGGACAGGTTTTTGTAGGTGCGGACTGGGTTTATGGACCACCTGCCACGCATAGCGAAGCCATACAACTTCATCGCCTTGACCAGAACATCTCCCTGTGGGGGCTTTTTGACATAGTGCTTGCTCAAACCTACCATTAAAAGAGGACAGAAGATGAATAGAATGGTAGGTAGAAGGTAGGACAACCAGAAGCCAACGTACTTCTCTGCGTACACCATGGAGATCTGACCTGTCAGAGCGCCGATGTTAATGAGGAGGTAGTATCGCATGTAGACACGCGAGATAGTGATGCCAGGATCCACGATGACGCGCTCGCCACTTGGCTCGGTGCGAATGAAGGCCTTTGGATGACTGTGTTCGTACTGCTCGGCCACGAGGGGAGAGATGCAGCACTTAAAGAACCCGACACCACTTCCAAACAGGATCAGACCGACGATAAAAACTCCCAGAGCAGCGTTCGGAGTCGCAATGACTCGAGGAATGGCAGCGATGATGATGAGAATGTGACCAAAGGTAGCAAGAACAATAGCCACGTAGATAGTCTTGAACTTGCCCCAGTACTCATCTGCAAGCCAGCCACCTGTTTTCATTCAGTCTTGACCCGAATCAAGGTATGAATATCACTTACCAACCATCGGCATGACATATGAGAAGAACTGGTTGAACTGCACGAGTCCGGTAGAGGCCTGCTGACCCATTCCCAAAGCTCCAGCCTGGCCATTGGTACCAGCAGCACCAGCCGACGGGAAGGGGCCTTCAGTAGGAAGCTCTTGCTGGATGAAGTTGACAACTGGAAGCGATCAGCAAGCATTCCTCTTCAAGTCCAAGGCCCTGCACATACACACAGCTGTGGTACCGTAGTAGGCAAATCTCTCGCACATCTCGACTATACCAATGACATATATCATCCAATTCACCTTGCCATATACCCGGCGCAAGGTTGTCCAGTCCTCCTCTGTAGGATATTGTTCGCCATTGGGTCCAATCAACTCTGCGGACGCTGAAACTAGATGATCTTGCTTCTCGATGACGGACTCAGCCTTCATACCTTTGGAGATAGCTGGGTAGTCCGCTTTCGCCGCGTCTACAATCTCGAGGGCTGCGCCAGAGGACATCGTGAAGTTCGATGCGGGTCGATGGACGAACAGAACAGTCGAGCATCGGCAGGCTGGAACTTATACTACGGCCCATACCTCTCGATTAGAGATCCAGCTGCCTATTCGAGCCTTGCGGGATACGAGTATGATCAGAAGGTTGTTCGCGGATGCTCTGCGCCAATGGGGAGGAATGAAAAGCTGCGTCAACACAACAGATACGATAACCGGCGTCTAATCGCAAACGCAGTAAGGCCTGTCAGACATAACGAGTCCGGTAAGAACCCATAGAGACACAGTATTGGCGCCGAGTGATACCAGAAAGTTCACTGCGCTGTAGCTGCGCATTGCCAAGTATGCCGTGAATAGGCCAAGCGAAGGCACATAAGATGGCCAATCATCAGTTGCTGGAGTCGACTGTAGCACAAGGCGTTCACTCATTTCAAGCTTTCAGTGCAAGGCTATGATTAATATTATTCTATCCTTGGTTGTGATGTGACGGTTTGTTGTCTTGTCGGAATTGGACACCTTCCCGATCAAGCATGTTGATGGTTTCGACAAGACGACAAGCCGGAGGCAGGGCAGCGCCCAACGCTCCCCACCACATTGGCGGCGCATGACGAGAGATCTTGCTGTGTGCTTATGGAGAACCCTCAGCAGTTTTCATGGCTTGTGTCGCATCGCAGCGGCCATCTTCGGTTCGCGATGTCTGATGAGTCTGATAAGAGGTATGCATAGGTATTGTTGACGGAGGCGCGAAGTGAGAGCATGACTGAGTGCACGTGCGCGTGCCCCACATTTTCGCGGCTACGCGTTTCTTCTCCAGCATCTTCGTCGTACAACATGACCCACTGATTGTTGCAAGCAGGGGGTGCCACCAGGTTCGTGCCCTCTGGTCCAGGGTGCAGCATGATGTACATCATTTCTGATGTTGTGATTCTATATACGATATTCGATTGTGCAAAACCGGTCGCCTGCTTGCCTGTCACGACTCTTCGTCACCACGGTCCCTCGCAAAATCTTCCCAACATCATACGGTTTTGTCGTCAGAATGGCATCAGCATTTGAGATGTGTTCAGGAGGTTCATGGAAAAGAAGTCCCTGCTCTCAGTCTGCCACCGCCCGCCCGCTCAGGCCTTTCCTGTGTTCGCTCCCTTATGGATCGTTTGGCTGGATTGATCAATATGTTCGGTTTTGTGTCGTAGTCGCTTCATATATGATCATCATCGTTTTTGCAGGTCCAGTATTTTTTGGTTGACGCGGACAAAACCACAAGCACATCGCGTCGCACATCACCTCGGCCATACAGAGAAATAATCAGTGAGGGCGTGCGAAGATGGCGTTGAACTTGGAAGCTACCCTACTCCCTACCGACTTTCTTCGGTGGAGAAATCGTTCGTAGTCGCGTTTGGGTCCTTGGACAGCGGACATGGTCGCTTGTGAAGAATCCCCCAGTAGCCGTTTCTCTGTTTCGTCTTGACATAAGGCTTTCGCCTTATTATACTCGTGGTGCGGCCAGGCATCAAGCACGCAGTCGGAGTAGTAAATGTACTGAAGTGACATGGTATCGATGACTTGCTGAATAGCGATGTAGATTGATGAGGGGCTGGAAGATGCAAGGGGCGCTTGTGGAGCTTCAGATTGGTGTAGAGATGTGACGAGATGCAGAAGCTAAGTGCAGAAAAGCAAACATGATTCCTCGCAGCTTGGGGCTGTTTATAAACTACTTCATAGTTGTAGAACTGGCTAAAAACCTTGTAATGCTGCTGGTGACTTTCGCCGACGAGCCGAATATTCGGGCGAGAGAACTTGGCGAACAGGTCATTCATCACAACTACCGCCTGCTCTGATTCGTCAAAAACTTTGCCGTATCTTGCATATCATACAGTAGTGTTCACCTCATGCAGACTTGATTTTAGCAGCAGATACGTTCGCTTGAACGACAAGAGTTCGTGCTCTTACTTTTGAGCGCCTACTATGGTATCTGGCGTAAGTAGTGTAGGTGGAGATCAGCGGCAAGGGGTCAGAACCGAAAACAAAAGCACCTGCGGTCTTGAACCTGACTAATGAGATGTCACTTGCAGTAATGACTTATGCTATTAGACTCACAGAAAGCTGTGTAGGTTTTGCTGCCCAACTTCCGATTATCACTAGCTCAAAAGCCTACCTCGCTACTTACGTTGCAGACTGTAGTCGACAAGAAGCTTGTAAGGGAAAAACTATGTTTTGAATTTTCATTACTTTCGTTATCCATATGTCGTCCATTGTCGTGCTAGATATTCATTTTATATTTGACCAGGCAAGGTGTGATCACATCACAAACGCGCCTCATCAACTAGACGGCAGCAGCGACGTGGCTGTCCAATAGCGCACCAATGTCGCCTACAATGATGCTCAGAAGAAAGCATGCTCCTCCAAACGCAATCGAGATCCAGTATGGCCATCGATACGCTAGGGCAAAGGCTTCCTGTGCACTCGCAACGATGAGACCGAAACTGTTCCTGTTGATTATGAGAGGGTTTGTCGCAAGAATCTCGCGCAACTGATCAAATTGGGCATTCGCAACGAGCTCAGTCATGTGCTTGATGAGCGCCAGACCTGAGGGGGTGAAAGGATTGACGATAGCAGTTCCAGCAATGGTGTTGGTTGCGACAAGCTCGGTTGCGTACTCGGTGACGTGGTGGTAGAAGAGGTTCGAAGCAATCGCGAAGGTGATAGCTCCACCTACGTAGCGGAGACTGAGGGTTATGGCAGTCACCGTAGCGATGAGTTCATCCGGGCATGCGATCTGCGCAATGATCGAACATGGGATAATGACACCGCCTACACCAAGAGCTGCGATAGTTACAAGACCATACATGAGATTGAGGTTCTGCGGGTTCGAGACGGCCATAGAGCCGGTACCAGCAGTCATCATTGCTGTGAAGAAGCAGAGTAATAGTCGAATGTGACCTTTCGTGACTGGTATGAGGACTAAACAGATCGCGGCACCGAGGATGATACCAAATCCGATGGGGAGAGACCGAAGGCCAACGCCAACCGGATCATCACCTGTGTAACGTTAGCGAACGTTGAAAGAGCGCGTGATGTTGGCTTACCATAGACGTTGTAGATCTGGGTAGGCCAGAAGAGCAGCAGAACGAAGAAATTGCCACCACTGAGGAAGGTAATCAGGAGAATGACGATCATCGTCTTCTTGGCCTTGTGAAACAAAGCACGAGGCACCATGGGGTGAGGTGCGAAGAACTCCCAAACGAAGAAGGCACCGATCATGACGATACCGATGACGAGGGGAACAATGTTATGCGGGCTTCCCCAGGCGTACTACGGTATGTCAGAATCTTGCTAGAAGCTGGGTCACAAATAGACTCACCTGGGAGGCGCCCCACTGCAAGCCCATCATAAAGGTCGTAATACCACCAATGCTAAGGATACCACCAATGTAATCGATACGCCTGATGACGTGTGTTGCAGTGTACTCGGCAGTCAAGCGAGAGGGATCATGGTAGCAGAAGATGCAGAGGAGAAGGCCGATGAAGTTCCAGATGCCAACAAGAATTCCATTGTAGCGCCAATTGCTGGCTTCAGCAATGAGCTGGGCGTAGAGTACCGAGGGGCAGAAGGGCAAGATGGTGATGACGACCAGACCAACGTACTTGCCGCGGTCCTTGACGGGCACAACTTCGGCTGTTCCGGCGAGGGCGATGAGTTCGTTTAGGCCCGCGCCGATTCCAGAAAATACATTGCCAGCTACCAAGGTTAGTTTGCTTCGCTCACCAGACTTCTTGTGACATACCGATAGCGATATTCATCGTGTGTGCCGTCGCAGTGATAATGGGGCCGACGATAAGGCACACCTGTCCAACAATGGCAACCTTCTGACGACCGAACAGATCTGACAGCGCGCCCACGAATGGACAGAGTGCAGCATTCGGTATGAGGTAGCCAATGACGAACCACACCCATCGGTCAACGCCGCCGATGTCGTTGTAGATGAGAGGCAGAACTGAGCCGAACAGGAACAGTGGAATTTGAGAACCGATCCAGAGGAATGACATGCATAACAAAGTCATGAAAAGCTTGCCATTCATCTACAGCAGGGTGTCAGTCGAAGTTCACATTCACCCTGATGCTCAACTTACCTTCTCGTGGACGGCTGGCCCTCTGCTCACTGTTGGAGCAAGAGCCAGGTCATTTTCTTTCTCTACCTCGCTAGGCGGCGTACGATTGTATTCGCTGTGTTCATGTTGATTCCCGGCCTTTTCGAGGTCGCGAACATCTGTGTCGTGAGGGTCGTGCCCAGGTGTTTGCATTGCATGCCCCATGATGTTGAATGTGCTCCGATAAGCGTTGGAGCAGCGGGTAGATGCAGTTTGGTGAAACCTGACGTAGAAGGTTTGACAGAAGCAGGCCCCTGATCCACAAGACTGTGCACGCGTGTTGAAGGTCTATATCCTGAGAGCTACTTGGTGTTCAGGTACGCTACCGCCACCGAGTCGACACTGGCGTGCAAACAAGCCGCGGCAAATGGTCACAATGTTGGCATCCTGCGCGGGGATGGTCGTGACAAGCCTTAGGGGACAAGGGGCGAGGCTACTGTCCAGCCAAAGAACGGCGATCAATTTGCGTCTAACGATCGGGAGGGTGGGTGGCGCTTGTTTGAATTGTGGGGACCCCGCACGGAGAATCCTGCGAACCAGTTTGTTGGGTTGGGCATTCTCAAAGACGAGCAAGTGCGGTCTTGCGCGTGTAAGAATACGATATGCGCTTCCTCCAGAGCAGTCCTCTCCACGAATGACACTTGTGTTTCCCCTCTCAATGACTGAGGTATGCATTGCGGAACGACACTGTTCGGCATCATTCGATACGCTGTAAGAGCATCATCTCTTGCCACATCTGCTGCAAAATGAGTACCGCAATGTTGATTTGGAACTCACAGTAGACCGAGGCGTCGAATTGTCGAAAGTGACAGTAATTGGCCGACGGCGGTATTCCTTCATTGTTAGAGTGACAGATCGCCGCGACACTCTAGGCGTGACGTCCGGATTAGGTGCGCCGTTGGCGGGCCCATCGATGTAAACAATGAAACTAGCCTCTTCCCAGCTGTGCCGCCATGATTGATGCGCAAGCGGCCACCGTAGCCTTTTGGAGCCATGGGCGCGAGGTGTAGTCAAACCTTCGAGTGCCACGCCGTCGTGGCGTTCCGGTGTGCATCTTCACGTGTATCAATGCATTCCACCTTTTCTGGCTGCTTCTTTATTGTGGTACGAATCTAGGGAACTTGTGTCGACTCTTCGGAAACCAAGTCGCCGGATCATGAAGAGAAATCGAACAGGAACTCACAGCTGCGGAGCATCGATTGAACAGTGATATTGTTTTGGAGCAGCACGTGTGCGCTGTGTGAGAGTAGGACGTTAGTATGCCTGTTTTCTTGGTGTAGCGAGCATAGCGAATCGCACCCGAGTGACCGAACCTCGGTGACGGAAGGTCGAACCTCGAAGTCGGAACCTCATGCGGCGCTAGGCTGCTGTGCCATGTGCGAGCGACGGAATATCGGTACTGTGTTCTCGTGAGGTGACACGCACTTGGCGTCATAGAGATAGGCGAAGCTGAGTTAGATTGTACAACCATGGCGTCGAGGCTTGTAAACGGTCTCGAGAAAAGGTAGACTCTCCGGTGAAGCCATAGGTGGTCGAAGTTCACGTTGTTCGTTGCAATTTCAGCAGTAAGCAGTCGATTCGTATGAAGTGACGAGATTCCCCTGTTTCTCTAACGGGTGATCGCCAATGATCAGCGAGTCTCATCATATCTTGGGTCAACGAAATCCTCGAACGCGCGTGCGGGAGCGTAGTGCAAAAGGTGCCAGAGTCAGCTCGCCAATCAGTGATGAGGCCTGACTTCGCAGTCAGCACACGCGCTTGTTCATGACTTCCTGGAATATTTCAGTCTTGTGCAGTGCAAAGCTTCGAACGTATGGAGCACAAGCCAATCACACGGCTCGTATCAACGTCCTTAACTCCCTCGGTATCTTGGAAACGGGCCGCGCATGTGGACCACTACTTGAGCTGACTGGGTACAGATATGGCTCGCAACGCGGCAGTATCCGTGTAGCGACTACCTCCAGCATACTAAAGCGCCATTGCTTGCGGGTGACCAATGTCTTGTAAAGACTCACAAGTACTGTCAAGAATGTAATCAGTACCGCGCCTTAAAGGTCGAATGACAGCGATGGCGAAATATAAAGCAGCTACAGCACAAGAACAGGAGCCGAAAGCTCCACAGAAAAGGCGCATGAAACAGCCGCAGTCATTACGCAGAGACGAAGCATACAGATTGTCAAAAATACGCCACAACCGATATTGACAGGAAATCGACGTGCCTCCCGGAGCTGAGAGAATCCTTATCCTCGCCTTCGCATTCCATGATCTCGATCTGTTCATGATCAAGGAATAGTCGTTGACAAGGTGAAGGCTGACATTGTCAGACACGAGATTGCATAGTCGGCGATGACGATTGCAACATCAGACCACCTGACGGCTGAGAACTTGATCGGTGGTGATCATAACGGAGCAACTGTATGCTAATCTTGAGGCAATGCCTTGGAACTATACTGATTACGCAGTTCGTGACGCTCTAGACGCGAGAGTTATTGCACATATGCGTTGGAAATGAGGGACGCAATAACAGATCTTTTGAGTGTCGACTCGGCAAATCAGTGCGATACCAACTGAGGAAGTCTTAGACTTGACCGACTCCCTAGAGAAGCGAGGTTGAATTTGCGTGCTGACAATCTGGTGCTGTGCAAGGCTCGACATGCCCCGCTGACAGGCCCAGACAGTCCAATCACCCGGCCCCTTGCAACGTTCAGCCTTGATCATCAAGCTTCCGACAACAGATCGTTTCCTACTACTGTGGTATCAGGCATAAGTAGTGTAGGTAGGTCGCGGCGTGGCGGATGACTACGGTCAGCGTTTTGAAACCTTTACCAGTTTAAATAGGACTGATGGAGGTAGTTAGCACATGAAGCTGCTACTATCGGATACAACTGTTAGGAAAGCCTGCTGCATTTTCAGTCCGCACCCCTGGACTCCGCGACCCACCTGCACTACTTATGCGTGATACCACAGTACTCATCCTCATCTTTTTTTTTTAAAAAAAAAAAACCCCCCGGTGCTTTGACTCCCTTATACAGTGCATTGTCAACGCTTGACTGTCATGATGTAGTGACTCGTCTGTCGGCATGGCGTTAGCAGATGAAAACCAAACACTCGTTTTCTGGTTTGCATTGTTGCTTGGCTGTTATTTGCAAGAGTTCAGCACAATGCTAGTTGCATGTGCTGTGGCGATGAGCAATTCAAAATTGAGTAGGCACCCTGGCCGATGCAATTAATCTTATTGCCTGGTAAGTCGCACGCAACCGCACGAGCTTGGAACAACTCCATTGGTTGACGCTGATGAACGATGCACCAGTAGTCGGAGAATGGTATGCATTTGGACATCGAGTTCGCTATCGACGAGCCGCAATCTCCGATCAGATAAACGAGATGAGATGCGGCACTGCACTGACGAGCACTCTGCCGATCGTTGAGGTGAAACAAGATGAGGTGCTGCATGCATGTGGCGCAGTGATTGATCGCCTCTGGTGCTATTCAGTAGGATTAGCTTTCGTATGGCATCGATCGAAAATGGCCGAATTATGCATGCGCACTGATTGGGCCAATTAGATGGTAATCGGAAGAGACATTGATTTGTCCCATGTGCTGATTCACATTGGCATGATCGTGTTGGATCGCGATGCTTTGCCGTATATTTGTTGTCAGCCTTGGGGTCGTCTGCCACACTTTCATGGGTACGGCGATGGTCGCTACTGATGATCTGATGTCTAGCCGTGTATCTCGTTTCTCATCATGTGTTGTGATTCGAAGCCAATCATGACTCCTTCAGCTTGTCTTCGATGTCGTCCAGGTCTTCAGCGCTGTCGATCTCGATGATTTTGTTGACCTCTGCTGTGTTACGCATCAGCTCCTTTGCGCCAGCATACAGCATCTTGACCTCGCTATTGCAAGTAATCGGTAGGTAGTACAACATGACGTAGGGTACGGAAAGGCGACCGGAGTCCTGTCCCTGTCAGCGGAGGGCATCTTTCCAGACTTCATTCACAACATACAAGAGTGATGGGATAGCTGAGTAGCACGAATCTTGGAGCATGATCAGGCAGCTCATCCGCCACAGAAGCTACGTCTGAGTATACCTCGTCGTCGACAGGCCTGATCTCTAGTGTCTTCTTATCTATCTCGTCTGAACGGCGCCGGCATCAGCCATGCTCAAGGTCTGGGACAGAAAAGCGCTTAGCGACTAGGGAGGCGAAAGGATCGTACAAATGACAGCTTGGGGGTCTTTGGCTCGTGAAGTGCCTAGCCTGAACTTGCGCAGCTTCGTCTTTGTCTCCGTCGAGAAAGTGTAGAGCCGCGACTCAGACGCCTTGACGAATGTTAGTACTTTTCGACGCAGTCAGAGAGCACAGAGCTTGCCATAATGTTCGTTGTTCAAGACGCGGAGTCGGAGAGCTAGAAGCTAGAAGAAAAAAATAGCCCACAGTGCTTTGGGTGCTAGGATGGTGGTGTAGGGTGTTGACGGCCGCCCATTTCCCACGATGGTGGGGTGTGGGGCCACCCGCGCTAGTGGTCGACTGGATCATGCAGATATCCATGTTGTCTTTGCAGTCACTTTGTTCAGGTACAGCTACTTGTTGATTGAAATTCGGCACCTTGAGAGTCTCATGTTCAGTCGTCTCAGTCAGGTCGCTCGACACCTATCACGTCCCGTACCTCACTTTGCACACTCATCCGCGGCGAGGTCCGGAGCACCATCAATCACGTCATCGATCATGGCAGCTACCGCACCTCAGCAGAAGGGATTGATCCACACGGCGGCGTGTCTGATCATTGGAGACGAAGTGCTCGGAGGCAAGGTATGTTAACAGAAGATTTCGATCTTGCAGAATGAATGCTGACTTGCGCATGACAGACTGTAGATACCAATTCCGTAAGCTACTGCAGGCAGGATCATTAAGTTTCGATTGACCGTTTCAGGCGTATTTTGCCAAGTGGTGCTTCTCTTTGGGTATTAACCTTCGTCGGGTGGAAGTCATTGCCGACGATGAAGGCGAGATCGTCGAGGCAGTGAGGCGCATGTCCAGCAACTACGATTTCGTTGTGACGAGCGGTGGAATTGGTCCAACGTATGCTCTCTATGAAATCATTCATTAACTGCGCTGACATTGTACTACAGCCACGACGACATCACCTACCAGTCGATAGCAAAGGCTTTTGGCTTGCAGTTGAAGTTGCATGATGCAGCTTATGAGCGTATGAAGCGCCTCTCCAAGCCACACAAATCGCAGCCAAACTTTAGCTGGGATGTGCCTTCAGCCGCACTCACAGCCAAGAAGCGCATGGTGGAACTACCGATTGACGATGCAGTGCCTGACGAGGACCAAGTCATCTTCGTCAACGAGACCCTTTGGGTGCCCGTAAGCTGTGTCAACGGAAACGTCCACATTCTACCCGGTGTACCCAGGTTGTTTGAGGCAATGATCGACGGCATGAAGCCTCGCATTCTGCCTCGTCTCACAGACCCAGAAGGCAAGGGCGTACTGCGCATTCTGATTTCAACACCTCTCGCGGAGAGTGCTGTTGCTGGGTATTTGACACAATTGGCGGCGAAGGCAGAACCCAAGGGTGTCAAGGTCGGCAGTTACCCACGATGGGGTAAAGATCACAACACAGTGACACTCGTCGGCCGCGACCGTGAGTTCATGGAAAGCCTCGTCCCAGAGGTCGAGAAAAATGTCAACGGCAAACGCGTTGATGTCGAGGGCCAGGACGACGGAGAGACATCAGACAAGGACACATAGTAACCCATCTGGGACACAGCCGAAAAGCTATAGTGGAGATCTGCAAATGTAACCTGACTTGTCATCAATCTCGCATTGCGCGAACGCGTTGGGTTGCCTCTAAGAGGCGTCAGCGCGTGGTCAAATTCAGGGGTCAGGCTTCGAAAGCTTCTAAAGCCTGCGCAGAAGGTGAGCCGCGTCCCCACTCTATTAGAGCAGTGCCGGGGCCAATGGATAACACCCTCTTGATTGTGCGATGGAAGTGGTATGATGTGTGAGGAGATTGCTGTCTTAATTTCCAGTTGTATTCGCCTGTCACCGACAGACGCAGCGACGAACAACGTGGTGATGGCGGTTGTGCATGGAGTTGTGATGCCGTACCACATTGGGCGACTGCGAGCGCCGCCTGCGGCTATCGTACGCGCCGTAAAGACAAGGAAGATGGCGCTCTCGGGCTGGAGTCCCACTATGGCAGCGTAGTCGCGATCCTTGGCTGCCCATGCCGCACTGGAGAAAGTAGAGCATGGATCGCAGAGCGGCGTGCCTATAAATCGCGCTTTAACCGCGAAATGGAAGCTGTATTCCTTCAGGAGATGCAGACAATGCGACGATGTGCGGCGATGGTTCTAGGTACGCTACCGCGAAGAATTAGATACGTGCGACACCGCGGACGAGTGGACACGCCTGCGGCACGGCTTGCATGCAACCTGCATTTGCGTGTTAACTACTGGTGGGGAGTTTGTGGCCAATGCACTATGCACCAAGTGGGCCACCGTCCGAAGCAGCATAGCGCACTTTGCAACGAAAGCCGAACGACGAAGACTCTCCCATCCCTCTTTCACAGCGACCTCGATCCCCTGGCCTGTTATCCATCGGTGCTGTACTTTCGGCTGGATCCATCTCAAGCGCATCCGCCGTCGTCGATTCGCGCCTGTCTATAACACGCCTGTCAAGAGTCCTCCCTTGACGAAGTTCAGAGTTACCAGCCTCTTCCCAACTCCCAGCGACAATTACTCAACACCACACATACCCGCGATCAACCGCTGCGATGGCCTCTAAGTTCTTGCGCGAATACAAAGTTTGTGCCCCTCCTTGGTCTCCGTTCTAAGTTCATGAGCAAGCATCATGTCCGGTCCACGTGAAATGGGACAGTCCGTTGGGCTCAACTCCCCGTCACCTATAGAGCCCACACTTTCCCAAAAGATCTATTACTAACTAATCGCCAACAGCTCGTTGTTGTCGGAGGCGGTGGAGTCGGAAAGTCATGTATCACCATACAGCTTATCCAGAGCCATTTCGTAGACGAGTACGACCCAACAATTGAGGGTGAGTTATGCCCAACGGCACAAACACATCGCTAGGAAGAGGACAAACATTGACACTGAACAGACTCATACCGCAAGCAGTGTGTCATAGATGATGAGGTCGCGCTGCTCGACGTTCTTGATACCGCCGGACAGGAGGAGTACTCTGCCATGCGCGAACAGTACATGAGGACCGGCGAGGGCTTCCTTCTCGTCTACTCAATAACAGACAGGCAGAGCTTCGAGGAAATCATGACATTCCAGCAGCAGATCCTGCGCGTGAAGGATAAAGACTACTTCCCCATGATTGTTGTTGGAAACAAGTGTGATCTCGAGGGTGAGAGGCAGGTATCGACACAAGGTACGCCGTCATTCACTCTACGTCATGGCTCTATCTAATTCCTTGTTAAGAGGGCCAGAATCTGGCACGACAGTTCGGCTGCAAGTTCATCGAGACCTCCGCGAAATCCCGCATAAACGTCGACAATGCTTTCTACGACATCGTACGAGAGATCCGCAGATATAACAAGGAGATGTCTTCATACACAGGTGCACCGTCTGGCGGACAGGGCCAGAATGGCATTGCCAAGATGGGTGTCGAGGACAGCGAAGAGAAGAAGGGCGGCTGCTGCGGCTGCATAGTAATGTAAAGAGTTGGAACGACGTTGTTGCGCACGATACGAAGAGAGTTGAAAGATACTTGCCCACCGCTGGGCACCCTCACATGCCTCATTGCCATTGCCGCTATGGCACGCAGAGGACACGCGATACCATTAGCACGTACTGCCATTTAAATTCCACGGTCGAACCGCACGGTCGAATCGTGCTTCTTTTCGACACTTTCTTTCGGCATCGCTTCGGGCTCGGTGTTGAACGACGGTATAATGCTGGCGCTCAAGCTTTCGATACGGCAGCGCCTGCGAAATCTAGACTCATCCACATTTCTTTACGGCATATCAGTACGTCTGTACACTTGTATTTCCTTACTTGGCTATTCGAGATGCACGTTAGTACGGTAGGTAGTACGTTGCATGCATCTTGGAACGACCTGCCAAAGATTTCTCTTTGTTTCCCTCTTCGATTAGCTCGATTAAGTTACCAGCACTTTAACTTTTATGAACATAATTCATCACTACCATCACGATGCTTGCTCTTTCCGCTCTATCGGAGCTGCTCTGCGACGTACCGCAAGAGACCCTGGTGTCCCACTCCATCGTCTCAAAAGCAAGCAATGGCTCCTTGCTTCATCTTGGCAGCAACCCCATCAATCCGAGCAGCCGTGGGGATCGTCAGAGCTAGAAACACCTTGAATCGTTCACCAGCACCCGAACGCGCAAGCTTCTGTCCGGGTGTTCCAATTGGAGGAATCTCGCACGGTGCCGTTCCAGGGGCAATCTCCGGCTGGAGTGCAGAAGAGGGGCCTGGATCGAATCGACATCACAACGACAGCCATTTCAATTGTGGCCTGAAGATCGTCGAGACTGGATGACATTCGCGCACGACGCGGAAGCTCGAAGCTCAGGGTTAGCTTCAATGGAGAAAGTGTGGGGAAGGGGTCTCCCACGGCAAGAAGACACGGCCCGTTACTGCCGACAATCGCACCTTCGCGTGTGACGACACGTGGGAGCTGCACCACGGCACAACACCACCACTTCTGTCCTTCACCGCTATTTCTATCTTCATCAGATTGCTTGCGATCGTGTGGTGTTGCTCAATGTGACAGTTCTTTTCGGCACCCTCCGCTCACAGACCCCCACGAATGCTACATTAGGTTTGATGGCCGTTTATCTGCATGAAGCTGCGACATCACAACGGCAGGTGTTAATAACGACATGTTTCAAAAATTTCGAAACAACTTTTAAGCAAGCAGGGCATACTGTATCTTTCGGCATTCGAGCATTGCCGAGGCATGCACAATGCATGTGTGACCAAACTGCCAAGACCAACTTTCTACCAATAGTAGCCAGCTCTCGGCACAGGGCTGGCTTCCCGAATTACAATGTCGCCTTTACGACATACCATCGGCGTGAAGGACTTCCTAGTCTCGGTCAGAAGTGATGTACGGCAGCTCAGGAGGTTGCCAGATTGGAATAGGACTGCAACATCATCAACATGAGCACGTCAGATGTATACACGATGATAATACTGCTATTTGCAAGATTACACAGGCGGTTGAAGCGCAGACAGACCTATCGTCTCAGATAAGCTTAATGGCAGTGCTAGTGGCCTCAAGTTCGTGGTGTCCTCCCTTTAAAACTCTGGCTCGACTTGTATGTAGTAAGCATTGATGAACAACCATCATCACTTATTAGTCCAGACTCTATTGTAGACAACAAGCTGGGATGTAGTATTGGTTGTCTATCTAGCGCACATTATACAACAAGGCCTCATAACACTGAAGTGTTTCGTACAACGCTTTGCTTTACAATGCGAATATGACAAGTGCAGCGACTGCAGAAATTACAAGGCTAGTGTTTTGCATAGTAATGGTAGCAGCGCTTGTAGTCTGCTCAGGAGGAGCAGCGGTACCAGAGGCGCTGCTAGGACCCGAGGAGGAGCTCGTGGATGACCCAGAAGCCGATGACGAGCTCGATGTGCCGCTGGCGCTCGACGATGACGAGGTCTGTATTGATATCAGTATGACGTACGATATACATGGCAGGCAGGATTACCTGTGAAGTGCTTACCGATGTGGAGCTGGAGTTGGCACCAACACGGTCGGGAGAGTCACCGAACTGACGGTACCAATTGTCCCTAGCGTCACCAAGACATTCGCCGACAGTAACTCCCTTGTAACCAAGTTCAGTGATGGTCTTTAACATGAATTCGGTGAGCTCGCTAGCAGTCTTCTTGATGATGTCGTGCGAGATTGAAATTGTAGAGTTGCTCTCAGGAGACATACCCGATTGGGTCAGGTTTCCTTTGAACCAATCGAGCGAGTTTTGGAAGGTATTCTTAGGGTTTTGCTCGTAGTCATCAGTATTGAGCTGGAAGAAGATCAGGTGGTAGCCCATGTCTTCCATATACTTTTGACAGCCGGACTCAGCCGTGCAGCTAGAGTAAGGTGGGCGGAGATAGGTTGGGATTTTACCAACGATATTGTTGAGGGCGCCCTCTACGTTGAGAATCTGGCCCTTGCGAGTATCCGCATCAATCTTAGACAAGTCAAGATGAGTCCATGTGTGGGACGCAATCTGGTGTCCCTCCGAATCCATGCGCTTAATCACTTCGACAAATTCTTCTGTCTTGTCAATCTGTCCCTTAGCGATGTTGTTTCCAGTGATGAAGAAAGTAGCCTTTGCGTCGTACTTCTTGAAAAGATCCAGGATAGTGGAGGTGGTGTCCTGCATTGGCCCGTCGTCATAGGTGATGGCGACGTGACCAGGGTTCTTGCAGGCAATGAATTGGCCGTAGACACCAGTACCTCCGTATTTGACTGAACCAATTTTCGCGCGGGGGATGGACTCGGTGCTCTTGCCCTCAGGCTTTTGGTGCTCCGGACAGCCAGGACCGTACTCATACTGACAGTTGGGAGAGTAGCAGTAACTAGAGTTGGAGCCGCAGTCTAAAAACTTAAGTAACAAGTTGACTTTGTGATATCAGAAGAACGTACAGCCAGCTGTTGAGCAGCACCCTCTGTCTGTAGGACACGATCCAATTCCCTCGCCGCATTCCTTGGGACTTGCACGCACTTCCAAGACCGAATCTACATGTGAATCGATGCCGAAGATCTCAGTCTTGAAGCCAGCGACTAGAGCATCTGCCCTTCGGTCGAGAGAATCAACGAGTCCGTGGATCTTGGGAAGTCCAAGGCCACCGTGAGCCTTTGCGAAAGGCGCAAGAGCCGCAATAGCCGCGACAGAGTTGGGGAAATGCATCGTGTGGGGCGATGACGCGCGATATATGCGACCAAAATTGAAGTGAGCGAGCGGGTACGTGAGCGGATACGTGAGCGAATGACTGCTACACAGTTTACTGGGTCGTGTGGTCGAAGTGAGTGTCGTGGCGTGCAAAGAACGAACGATTCAGGCCCAAGGACGAAGAATAGGAGCAAGAGTAAGACATGATGCGCGACAAATTCAAGACATAAAGAGTCGAGAGTCAGGAGGATGCTACGCTTGCAAGGCAATACTGATTCTTCACTCGCACTCACAGCCGAGACAGGAAATCGCGACGAAGACATGCAAGGCATCCCACCGGTGAACTAAGAACAGGAAGGCTGAGGTTTGAGACCCCTGGCTGATAAGACCACAACTTCGCTTATTGTAAGGCTGCCGGATCCACATCGTTACCATGCGTGGTGCAACTGGTAGATGAGATCTCGGTCGAGGCGCGGCATCTGCGCCTGGATGTAGCCAAGCTGCGTCACTCCACAGGAAAGTCAACGGGAGAAATGTGCTTGACAGAAATATGTTACAAAACCAACCCTGTCGGCGGTTGGACGGATCGATGTGCCCCCTTCGAAGTCTTGTTCGTGCAGCAGAAGTTGGTATCTAGCATACTTCTGTCTTGTCAGTGCGCTGGAACCGACCGCTATTGGAAGTCTGGCGGCCTAAGCGATCGTTGACATGGACGGGTGGAGCCTACTTGACCTTCACAGTGAATTAGGTAGACACAGGGCGGTAGTTGTTCCAGTGCCGCTAAGCTCGATCCATGCCGCTGGCAGGTGGAAATTCAAGGCGGGCAAAGGTCAGTTGTGTGAATGGTCAGATCGTTCCGCTCGGGCCCTTGACTAGTCTCAGTTTCGCAGGAGAACACCGAGGTAGAGACTATTCAAAATTGACCCCAACGGGATGACAAGTTATGATGCGCTGACATCGAAAGCCGGTTGTTGCAGTTATGCAAACTCGTGGGTGTGTTCGTGTGTCTGTAGAAGGACCATGTATACGTATGCGTGGCTGCGATAGCAGTGCTAATCATACAGTACGAACGATTCGACCACAATCCATTTCGAGGCAGCAGTAACTGTGCCGCCTGCTGCAGGTACGGTCGAAAAATTGTGGTCGCCCTTGGCATCGTCTGTAGATCTGCGAGATGATTGGCTATCGTTCACTGGATCTAACGCTGCCCCTCTGCTTTTGGTATGCAGCGCGCTCAAGGCCCGTCGATTGAACGAGATCGCCATGCGGGAGCGTCCGAAAAAGTCATGGTTTTCCAAGCGTGCAAATTCGTTGCTTCTGGTTCGAGACTAACATGTGTCAGAACCAGACATGTTTGTGCCAACGTCGACTCGTGCAGCCTCTACGGGTTCGCCCACACATATTTCATTTCCAGGCATGCTCCATCAATACAGTCAGAGTGGCACCATGATTGAAGCCGTTGCTCGTCGGCAGCGGATAAGCTGTGGCTCTACTGTGGTATCAGGCATAAGTAGTGTAAGTGGGTCGCGGCGTGGTGGATGACTACGGTCACCCTGTTGAAACTTTTACTAGCCTAAATAGGACTAATGGAGTCAATCAGCACCTAAAGCTGCTGATTGGAGACAACTGTTAGGAAAGCGCTGCCCGCATCGGCAAAAAAAATCCGCTCGTCAACCAGCGCTCACCCATGCCGCAAACTTCAGCCCGGCAAAAAGAGATCCTGGGTTGTACAGCTTGTGCTGCACGAATGATGATGAGGACGAGACTCGAACTCGCGCCACTTTCGTGACCAGGAAGCTGATTGCTCAGCATTGCTAAGGAGGAACCTTAACCTGGCGCCATAACCAACTCGGCCACCTCACCTAGATGATCTGATGGAAGACCGAAGATTTAGTTAAAATATAATGCAAATAAATCGCAAGAGGCTGCAGATCCATGTTGATATCTTTGCGCAGGATGGCGCTAGCGGGATGGTGGGGCTACTTGAACACCACCATCAGCGAGAACAAGTAGCCTCGTCGAAACTGATCAGTATCGTGAAAGAACGAACGGGTAATAAGTCTACAATCTAGAGGAAGTCGGGATGGTGTGTGATGAACTGCGACTTGGCGGCGCGGGATGGCCGCTGGTGGGACGAAGAGCACGGCGCAGTCAGCGATAATAAGCTGCCCTATCAAAACTGACCAGTATTGAGTCTCGGACATTTGTAGGCGTGGTCACTGTGGGCGCTGCTGAATACTGCAGCACAGCGTTGCGATACGGTCGATTGCGAAATTCAGGTTCTCTCAATCACAGCCTGCTCTTCAAGATGACATGCTCTGGTCGCCACATCTCGTTCAGCAGACGGCTGGCGTTGACCATGTCTGGCCTGCACTGGTCGAGCGACGTGATACCCAGCAAACGCATGCCCATCTGCAGCTCCTCAGCCAGCACTGCGATAGATTAGCTTCGGAGCTCCCTGAGACAAGTCACACTCACCATCAACGCAACGCTCGACACCCTTCGTGCCGTACGCTGCAAGCGCATACAGGAACGGCCTGCCGACACCGACCGCTGTCGCGCCCAGACATAGCGCCTTGAGCACGTCGTTGCCGTCTCGTAGTCCACCATCGAGGAAAATCTCCAGCTTGCCAATGACCTCAGGGTAATACGCCCGGATCTCCAATAGCGTCATCAATGCACTGGGCGCAGTGTGCATCTGTCGACCACCATGGTTACTCAGCAGGATGCCATCACACCCATAGTCCAGCGCCAATTTTGCATCATCCGCAGTCTGTATGCCCTTCAGCACGATTGGCCCTTCCCACTCCTTGCGAATCCATTCCAGATCCTCCCAGGTCGTGTGTGGGCTCAGCTGCCCGCGAACGACGCGCCCACCCATTGCTGGCGCGAAGGCGTTATCACTGCCAGTTTCGTTGTCTTTCTCAGGCGAACTGTCGGTCTCCCACTCGGCGGTCTCCTCTTCTTCCAGGCCGACAGCCAATGCCTCTTCAGCCTGCAGGTAGCGGTCTGCTGTTCGTTTTCCGAGCACTGGTGTATCGACTGTGATCCATAATCCCTGGTATCCAGCCTTCTTGACCAGATGCATAAGTTCAATCGCCTTTGTACGGTCCACAGGCATGTAGTACTGATAGAACAATCTCGTTGGGCTCTTGTTATCAAGTGCTGCCTGTTCGTCGACATAGCTCTGCATGATCTGGTCGCTCGATTTGGTGCTCGCCGTGCTGATGACCATGTGTGCGCCCTTGCGCACCGCGCCCTTGACCATAGCTGGTTCGGCTTCGTTGTGAATCGCGCCGAGCGTGCCCATGGGCGAGATATAAAACGGATACTGCGAGCTGTGGCCGAAGATCTTGCGGCGCATATCGACGTCGCCCACATTACGCATCACACGTGGACGGAAGGAGACGCGACCCCAGTCGTCAAGATTACCTTTTAAAGACGCACCGGTGTTGGCTGATCCAGAAGCGTAGATATAGGACTTATGCGGCAGTACTGCCTTCGCGGCAGTCTCGAAGTCTGGTGTTTGGACACACATCGATACATGTGGAATGCCTGGTGATGTGTTCGTTTCCGACGGTGTCTTCGCCGCCTCCTTCTGCGGCTCTCGCAATTGCCCCAGGGTGTTGGGATCCACCGGGCCCAGTACGGATGATTGATCAATGTAGTCCTTTAGATAGCTCACTGGGTGGTACTTCTTAAACTCCTCTGTCGCATCCTGAATTTCGTCAACCGTGTACCTGCACCATTTCCAACACACTCACGGTTCCGGCATTCTTCAAGATAATTGGTGCGCCGCCCGGGTGCTCAGACAAGAAACGCGTCACATCGTACACGTGCGAGTCCAGCACTATCCAACAGTCCTTCTTCGTGGTGTGTCTCGCGACCTCGGCGCCATTGATGTGTCCCATTGTGCCGTCTCTTCAAGCTTGCGATTGTTGTATAGTTGTGCGTCGAGTGGCCAACCACTAGACGCGCACTTAATGAGGAGGCGCTACCCCGGCAATAACCCCCATCATTCGGCGAGAAGACCGGGTGATCGATAGCCGAAGGCCTGAGCTTGGCAGGCCACCGGTTACTAGCTCTAGTGGTGCTGGACATCTGGGGTGAGACTCGATTTTTGTGAGAGTGGCAGTAGGAAAGCGCAAAGGTGAGTAACCAGTTGATGACGTTATGGCGCCTTTTTACGGCTACTGCTCTTGAGAGCTCAGGCAAGTGTCAGCATCGTTCTCAGCATCCATCAGTGAAGCGATCAAAGCATAATCAATCACGTTGCTCGGGGCTTCTACTGTTGGTTCTTCTGATCTTTCTAGCGCTCATTTGGTACATGTGCCACTAGATTTATCGCGTAAGTTCGGGCTTTCTTGACCACGAGTATTGAGATCAAGAATTCACTGCGTAGCGAGGCGTGCACCAATCATGTCAAAACCACCAAGTGTCCCTTTCTGCATGGATTTGCGCTAGCTACTGGAGTGTTGAGCGGATCGAGGTCGTATGGGCGGATGCAGACACATGGAAACGTGCCTACAAAAATCGAGGCCAGTATCGTTAGACCATAGAACTCAGCTCGCAGGAGACCATAGGAACAAACCAACGAACCTAGTAGCAAGTACATAACACGCTCAGCCCATGACTGTCTTTCTGCTTGGACACCGATAGGCAAGAGCGTCTGGTCCCACGTTCTCTTGCTCAGACGCAAAAGCTCGAGCCGCCCGACCGATCCGCATTGTGGATTCTAAGCGGGCTGTGCCTCCTGCATGCTATTGCCTCTGTTACTCCGCATGTAATTTTCCTGCAATGTGCTATCAATTGACCCGCTGTACGCTGTGTCTAACTGCGATCCATGGTCTCGACAATACTAATGCCGGCCTTTGACTGCATGCCCCATGACCAACGGAGGAAGGAGCTCAATCAAATGCGACCCTTCGATTAAGATCGGTCGTCCCGCTAGAATTCTGCCATTACCATTTTGAATATGATTAGCTGAATGTTTTCGTCACGCCTGCAGACATGTTCTCGTCTACCTAGGTACTCTGCAGGGTCCTCTGGGCGTAAGCTCCCTGACTCGTGGCGAATCCTTCCCGCGGGCAATATCAGAACTTCAGGCACTATGGTTGCATTCTGCCAATCATGCATCGCCTCGTGCATCCTCCATGGCAAATACTGTACGCAGAAGAGATGAAACGTCCGCTCTTGCATGGTCCTGTGCCGTGCCATTTCGAGCAACCAGTGCTTCCATAAAGACTTCGCATGCTCCATCAGCCTTGTGAGCAGCGTGTTCAAATCCTGGCAAAGCGGCAAGTCCTCAAGATGTCGAAGCCATTTGTGCTTGTTGCAGCCTGTGCTGCTCTCGTAAGTGCGCGAAGCTCCATTGTTTCCGTCACTGCATCCATAGCTCCAGCTGAAGAGACCGTCACCGCCTCCTTAACACCTGCCAATGTGCCCCTCTTCGACTGGGAGACTGTCCAACTGACAGAAAACGTCATTGCTGAGCTTCAGACGAGCCCTGAAGTCGCCGCAATTGCTTCGCTGTTCGAGTTCGGCGATGCGAATACTACTTCGGCTGAGCGTAGCCGCCGCGCTCGAAATGCTCAGCGTTGCAAGACGATGCCTGGAGACGCACTGTACCCCAGTAAATATGTCTGGGCGTTGATCGATTCGCTCCTCGGTGGTGCTCTCGAGCCTGTCGTGCCAATTGGATCACCCTGCTACCCCAATTCGACCTACAACAACTACGATTCTAAGAGGTGTGCATATCTCGTCGAGAACCAATTGGCGGAAGAGCCTTAGTAAGTTTGCTTCCTCTCTTCAAAATAGAGCAGTACTAACTGATGCAGCTATGGCGACAACGGCGCTTTGATGAACGTACTGTACTCTGGTATGACATGCCCAATCCCAGCGGCCGGAAACGCTGCCAATGGTACTTGCACGCAAGGTGGGATTGCAGAGTATGCTGTGAAAGTCAGTAAAGTTGCTCAGATTCAATTGGCCGTGAATCTGGCTCGCTCATTGAATCTGCGTCTCACGATCCGCAACACTGGACATGACTACAACGGCAGATCAGTCGGCAAAGGCGCGCTCAGCATTTGGACTCACGGACTAAAAGAGATCCAATTCATTAAGAACTATGAGAGTCCAAACTACTCTGGCCCTGTGTTCAAAGTCGGTTCTGGTGTGCAGGCCTTTGAACTGCTGCAGGCTGCCGCGAAGTACGGTGTAACTGCAGTTACAGGTATTTGCCCTGTAAGACCCACGTATTACTTACTGTATATATCATACTGAGTAGCCCTAGACTGTGGGTATATTCGGAGGCTACTCGACAGGTGGCGGCCACAGCCCCTTAATGCAGCTTTTCGGTACCGGCGCCGACCAAGTCGTGGCGCTCGAAGTCGTGCTTGCAAGTGGTCGATTCGTTACTGCCACTCAGTCAGTAAACAGCGATCTGTACTGGGCAATGCTCGGTGGGGGCGGTGGCACCTTTGGTATTATCTCCTCAGCGGTCGTCAAGGTCCATCCCAAGCTTCCAGTAACGACCTCGTCCTGGACTGTTATGACTTCTGAGATGGTCTCTGCTGAGGCTTTCTGGGAACTGTTGAGGTTCTACTGGGATAACTTTCCAGTTTACAATGGCAACAAAACCTACTCGTGGGGTAATGTCATGAGGCTTGCCCCTGGCAGCTACATGTGGACCATGTCTCCCTTTTTCGCGACCAACAAGACCGTCGAGGAGTATGAGGCGCTGGTTGAGCCGCTCTACCGGAGGGCCGTAGAGCTCAACATTACCCTCGCCCCCAATACGACGTATCATGACACAGTGTACTCTGCCTACCAGGCCACATTTGCTACCTACGACTACCACATTGGGGCAGCGGGCGCTATCCAAGGCAACCGCTTCATCCCTACGAAGAATTGGGCAGACGAGACTATTCGCAACAAAACGTTTGCAGCTGTCAGAAATGCTGTCGACAAGGCTACGATGCTGGTTTGGTACCACCAACACGCCGCTGATGAGTTCGACTTGGGGGTCAATGCCGTCAATCCAGCGTTTCGTAACTTGCAGTCCCAGTTCGTCGTTGTCAACGCTGCTCCCAGCCAGACTGCTGCCGGATGGAAGGCTGCTGACGAGAAGCTGAATAGCGAGATCATGCTTCCGCTTCGTGAAGTGACGCTTGGCGGTGGTGCATATGCAAACGAGGCGCAGATTGGCGAGCCTGACTGGCAACAGTCTTTCTTTGGCACGAACTATCCAAGGCTCCTGGAGCTGAAGAAAAAGTTCGATCCAACTGAGCTGTTCTACGTTCACCACGGCGTGGGCAGTGAGAGTTGGAGGGTTGAGGACGAGGGCACTATCGGTGTTCAGTCGACCAACGGGCCTTTGTGCCGTGTGTGATGCGTCAGAGGATGTCCTACACTCGTAGATTATCAATGCGACCGTCGTTAGAGTGTGACGCAATAGCGTGCTCGAGGCAGCATTGAGGTTTTCACTTATGCTTCCCAAGGTCTCCATACATCTGACGCATCAGCAATGCGCTCGCAGAGCCTGTGACTTGCGACATCGAGAGACAGATGTGACGCGTGAAACGACGCACCGACTACAGAACCAGCTTCGCATGGACGCTTCCGAATGCCTGACTGATATGACCTCTGATTGGAGGAACAGGGCAAATGATAAACGCCTGGGTGCGGACGAAACCTGAGGATGTTCTCTGCAGCGCGTCAGGATCTCGGCAGTTCAAAAGGCTTGTTGCTATTGCTTGGCATTGTTTGAAGTGCGCGGTGAATGTCCGATGGGTCTCCGTATGTTTTTGTGCTGTGGGTCTGGCGGCTGAAGACGCGTCTGGAGTGCTTCACGACGCGAATTATGCAGAAGCGGACCCCACTCCGCTCCCTCCGCCATTGCGAGGCTCATTCAAACTAGAGGAAAGTCGACGCGGCACAAAGAATGTTCCGTAGCAAGGCAAGGGGCAACGCAGTGCCCCATGCGCAAGGCTGCTCATGTCGCAGATGGCGATGAGGGGCGAACTGTCTGAGATCCGTGTCGTGCCTTTCCCGCGGCGCTTCTGTGATCTTTCCGCACTTCTTCCACGGCAGGCACAGACGATTAGTCACCCCAAATAGGATTGTCACCGCGACTTCTGACGGGCTGTAAAACATTCACTGATCTCGTCTCCCGTCCTGTTCGCCCTGATCTTTCTCCCTTTCCCTCAGCTATTGCAGGCTTTCCAAGGTTGTGTCCACATTGAGCGCCATCTTTACGGAAAGCTTACTATCCGGCGCGGAGTCCTTTACTGCTACCCTGCGACTATGTGTCCCTTCAGTACGTTCATTTCAGCAATTGCAGTATTTTAGACTGACAGTAGGCAGCCTCTCTCCCTCCTAATGAAGGGCCCAACCGCTTCTCTCCCACATCTGTCAAGGATTGGCAGCCCCGAAGAAAGTCCGTTTCTAACGCCTGCGAACGGTGTCGGCGACGAAAGATTCGCTGCGACGGAGACACACCTTGCAGTACTTGTAAACGATTCTCCTTACAATGCGTGAGGACACAGAAACCAAAAGAACTAGTCGCATCGTAAGTCGACTGCGGCCTCGCGTTGTCACTTGATAGCACGCAACTTACACTTATTAAGAGAACATAGAGAAGCGCTAGAAAGTCGAATACACCAGCTCGAGTCCCAGCTTGCTGCACACGTCAACGCGCCAATGCATGGCATGGAAGGCATTGATGGAACGATCCTTGCAGCCGCATCAGTAGATTTCAATTGGCAAGATACTCCACCACCACCGATAAATCTCGATACTGCATTTACGAGTTCGTTCGACGCCAGTAGGATAAATATTGGAGAATTCTCGCAGAGCAGTATGCCTACGATCGCGATCAATCAATGTGAGCATGTCCCCAATGTGGCATCGCCGTTAGAATCACCAGTACCTTCATTCTGGTCAGGTACCACACGGGCATCGTCCCCCGACATGCCACCCACCTCGGTTCCCCCGCAATTTGCTTCGATTCCACCACATCTCCTCGGAGGCAAGCAAAGCTCTTCGCCGCTGGAACCACATACGGCCCCATCTTGGGAATTCATGGCCCAAATACAACCAGGGCAAAAGACCAGCGGGCGAAGTCGAAGCCACTCGCGCAACACCTCCAATTCCTCTACCTCCTTTGCAAGCGACGACCAAGCCATGTCGCCAATTCCTGAAGTCGACGACGACCTAATGCCCTTCGCCGCTTCAGCACCGCGATTACCACGACAGGGTGTATTTGCACCCAGCCCTGCGCCCCCCTCAACCCACTCGAGTTACACAGATCGTAGCCGGGCCGTCTCGACAACGCTTTTGCCTAGTCGTTTTGAGGCTGAAACTCTGACCACAGAGTTTATGCAGCACATAGAGGCCAATGCACCACAAGTATACGGCATGCCTACAAGCTCATTCGCGCAATTGTGTGAAATGGTGTATCCAAATCCACAAAAGGCCTCGCCTTCAATTCCAGTCGCGTCCATGTCTATGGCGAGGTTCCATGTCTTCATGGCCATGGCCACCGGAATGAAGCTGAGGATCAAGGAAAGCCCTGAAAGCACCAATGCTCTTCTCGACACCTGCTACGATCTCGCCATGCAACAGACCACTGGGTCGACATTTTGGCAGGAGAATGGCGGCATTGAAGCCGCACAGATGCTTGTCGTCTTCGCAAGCATTCGCAAAACCCCCAACCGCGACCCCACGCCTTTGCAACACTCTTTCACGTGGTAGATCTTTCTCAATCATGTCATTTGTTTTCTTGTTCATGTTGGATATCCCTCTTTCTTGTGTTGAGCGCAATTTCCAGACCTTACTCGGTCAGTACACCAATGTTCTTAGTAAGGCTGCCTGCAATGCACAAATATTCATGACCACAACTACGTTCCGCAAATCGAGGTTGAACTCAGGATCAAAACAGACAGATTGGGAAAGAGAGATGACGTCGTATCGCCTGCTGCCTGGAAGGTCTTGCTCTTGCAGCCTGTCGATGTCGCGTACTTACACTAGTGTACGGAAGAGGTACGTTATTTCATGACGCCCCTGCATTCAGCACGACACTTTACATCTATCTCGAATTATTGTATCGAAAAAACTCTACCTCTGATTCCATGGCGAAGAAAGAAGCTTTCAGCCGCGCCCATCCAGTACACGAGCAAGCGCTCAATCCAATTGTTCTGGGTTTTCCAGCAAGCAAATACGCTACTGCAGGCATTGTACGACAATAGCCACGGGCTAGAATGTTACGCCGAACTCAGCTCACACCCTGAATCGTTTTACTTCCCTTGGGAATTTGTTGATTGTCTTACTTGCTTGTATGCAGCTTCAGAAGCTTATGACTGTCTCCCATCGTAGTCCGAACAACCGGATCCGGAGAACCTTTTTCATGGACATCAGAATCTTGTTCGCAACCAGTGGCTCTGGATCAAGTACAATGAGAAACAGATTGAAGGCTTTCTACTGAATTCGCGCGACAAATCTTAGAGGAGGGCCGCGTCGATGAAGCCGAGTTGCAGGGCCGCTTACAAGAGCTGGAATATCAGAAGCCTTGCATCGTGGAGAAGATCAGAGAATCAATAGGCTCAGTCGATGCTGGTTGGTGACAGTGGAACGGCAAGATCACTCGTCGAACGTAGGGTCACAACCCTGTATCGTCATTTTCAAGACCCCTTGGAACACCCAGATCTGCATTCATATAATCTCAGAATCAACCTGGCCCAGCGGCTTGGCCAGCACCTTGGGCTGAAAATCTGGGAGTACCTCAAAGCTGCGAGAATCGGTACAGCTCTATGAATTGATACCTCAGCTATCGATGAGTACACTGGGGAAGGCTGCGAGTTAATCAAGAGCCGTCTTACCGATGACCCTACACGGCTTTACGCCGATAAAAGCATCGTCGATTTGGTAGATCTACTTAAGGAAGCCTATAAGACACAGGTTTTTATTGAGGGCGAGGAGCATCCTCAGACTCGACGGAAGCCAGCGACTGAAGAACAGATCGCCAAGTTGGAGAGGAGTCTTTGTAGTGCAACGGTATCAGGCGAAGAGCTTTTGCTGCCGGGGGCTGCTTTGCCGGACAATTATAAAGAGTTCCTGCGCGTCAGAATCAAATTCTGATCTAACAACCCAGGCGCCTACTCTACGGCATACAGTAGTGGATCGATACCTCTGACGACTGTCTCCGGGTTCGCGATCTTGGCTTCACACTTTTTCTTCAAGCAGCTGACAAAACGTTTCCAGAGACAAATTTGCGCTTCGTGATTTCAGTGGTTTCTCCATCGGTGCGGGTGGCGACAACGGCTCAGCCATCCTTATCCTCCCTTCTTCAGTGAAGTAGATACTTAGGCGCTTTGAAGAAGTGTATGCAGGCGCTGACGCGAGAGGCAAGAGAGATATAGAGAGAGGACCAATGGATTTGTATGGCGGCATTGAGCGATTGAGGAAATTGGACTGGCTTTGTGTCCAGTCGTTCCACTGGGCTCCGAAACCTTCACTATTCCATGGATTCTATGGATATCTGAAACATTGCGTCGAAAAGGCTGTCAAGATGGCTGACTAGGTGCACGAAACTGAGCCAAGGATGACGAAGTGGTGGAACAGCGGAGCGACGGAGGAGTTGATTTGAGTTATAGGGTGGGGACGAGAAGAAAGCGCGACGGTCAAGATGACAAGGCCTAGTTGTCGGGGTCAATGATGAAAGAACACTTTTAGATCTGCCCGTAAAGCTGGATGTCACCATGCCATGTAATCTCAGGTGATGAGAAAAGAGCAACGAGATGCACGTCCTTGACGAAATTAGAAAGGCAGCTCTCCTCCGTGACGCTCCGTCTGTCGCAGCGAGTGCAGCCAGGATCAACTTGGAACACTGCCTAACACGAGGGAATCCCGACCGTTTATATGTGGTTCACACGTGATTGTCTTCATTGGTAGATATATAGACTCTTATGATGTCACCTGTCCGACGAGGCCGCGGATTTCAAAATTTCATCTTCCTGGTCGTAATGTTCGTAGCTTCTTAGACTCGGACAATGTCGGCAACAGCATGGCTGTCGAGTGTGAAAGTGTCAATGAATTGCCCCTTCGGGTAATCCGCCAACCAGCATTCCAAAGATGACCGCTCACCGGAGTCGCCACAAAGCCTCGGTGGCATTGATTCCGCCATCAGGGTGCTCAGGTAGGCTAATTCATCACTCGTACCGGTTACCAAGGTTCTCAAAAGTATACTTCTATAAAGTTGTCGGTCGCCTCTCCCGTCCGCAGGCTGTCATTCCTCAAATTGGTCCCTCGCCTTGACACATTCCAAGCATCAATGCTGGCCTGTACCACCCCCCTGGGCCTGGCAGTACCAATGTGCAATTAGCACAAGACCTCAACATCATCCCCAGGTTGGTTGGTTGGTTGATTGGTTGGTATTCATTTTACGTCTAGTTGATGAGGATTAAGTCCATCATCTCGCCTCCCGAAGGGCATATACGACGTGCTAAGCTATGGAATTACTGTGCTAACACACTACCTTAGAAAGCATTTCTTGCCTGCGCGGGTATTGCTACCATATCAAGCTACAGCTCCCCTTCCAGCTGTGGAGACTGAGCAATTTGTGTACATTAGGGTGGATCCCTTGTGTGTGTTCAGAGGCAGGTAAATGCCAGAGAAGTGGGAGAGAGGGAGAGGGAGAGTAAGAAGGAGAGTAAGGAAATAGTACGGCTGTTTGCTGCTGTTGCAGCACAGGCTAAGCTACCGGGGGCACACCTTGGTGTAGTACTGTGTGAGTTGGAGAAAGGCTTCGAAAGCCTCTGGATCCCCAATCAGCGCAGCAGTATACGCTAGGCCATCGTTCCGGCTGGACGGTGGTATAGCTGGTCGAAGTGGCCATCGGCCAAAAGCTCCTATGGTCTTGCGGCAGAGCGCAAGGTGTTCCGGCGTCTTGTCGCGTCTGCATGAGCAGGTGAGTGTTGCGTCGTTGTGACTGAACTTTCGGTGGTACCAAGCGAAGTCGCCGTGCATAGATCGGATGGAGAGCAGTTTAGCCAGGGTGGCTCTTAGTAGGTCTAACTCAGGTAGTCTGCTGTTTAGTGAGTAGCCTAAGTCCCATCTTTTGTACCATTTTAAGAGCTTAGCCCTCTTTTCAGACCACCAGGTCTGTTATGTGTGTTGTAGTGTCTTGCGGGCTACTAACTTAATGCCTGAGAGTGTAGGCATAGCAGCCTTTCCAGTATGGAGTGGCAGGTAATGGGCTTCTAGGTCTGCCAGCCTATCTGCCGCTTCGTTTCCTTCAATGCCCAGGTGCCCCGGGGCCCATTTGATGGAGACGTCGTGGGTCTCCATAGCGCCGTGACACTCCAGGAAGGCCTATTGAGAGGTAGGGGATGCGCTGCCCTTCAGGCACCATATGACGGAGGTGCTGTCTATGCACAGCCAGATTCGGCGAGTGCGGAGCGTTGGTTGTCTTATGGTGTGCTGGAGGCCCCTCCATGCGCCTACTGCTTCCGCGTCAAAGACGTGTGAGGTAGGGTGAAGCGACCCGCGTCCAGTATGAAGTTATTTTCCGTCCTAGTACACAGCAAAGCCGTAGGTGACCCGCTTTTCTCCTTCCTTTGTGTACTGCTCAGAGCCATCTGAGAAGATAGTCACGTCTAAGGGTGGGAGGTGGGCCCACCATTCTTTGAAGGCCTTCGCTGCGGTCTCTTTGTCTACGCCCATCGTTGGGTCTGTTTGGCAGCCAGGCGAGTAGTAGGGGGCTGTTAGTATTGTCCTTGGTATCTCAGGCAGAAGCGATCCTAGATACTGGACTTTGGTCTGCATTTGTTGCAGCTTTCCAGCTGTCCTGCCTATGCTCATCCTGATAGCTGCCATACGGCTGGCAAGTAGGTGTTCTGCATCTACAGTGCGTAGATGTATTGCAAAGCGGAGTTTGGCTTCTTCTAGCGCGTTGGCAGCTGAGGGTAGGCCGGCGTCTCGGAAGAGAGTAGCAGTAGGGGTTGTTCGCCACACTGGGAGGATGCCCCTTGCTGCTATAGCTAGTGTTTTGTCCATGACAGCTATATGCCATCCGACATAGGTGCTAACTTCTGCTGGTCTGCCAGGTTTCAGTGTGCGTGGAGGTTTAGTACGGCCTCTGTACCAGCACTCGGCCCCATACAGAAGGGACGGATATACGCAGGCAATAGTGGCCTTGCGGAGAGAGCTGGCTGGTGGTCCGTGGGCCGTGTTTGCGAGGCTGCGGATGTGGTAGGCCACCTTGGCTGCCTTTGCGTTGTGTGTGGCTACGTGCCGCTTGAAGGTAAGCTTGCGGTCAAACCAGATCCCTAGCCATCGGAGGGCGGGCTGAGTTCTTGACCTACTTGGTAAGACTGGGTTGATTGTAAGCTGCTCGTCTACCACACAGGGTGGCGCGTAGCTGCTCTTTTGGCGAGTGAGGTGGATCATCTCTTGTTTTTCCGGGGCAAAGGTGACCTTGTTAGCTGTACCCCATGCTCTTATCTGTTGTAGGTCCGCTGCCAGGAGCTGTACGTTCTCATCTAGGGAGTGTGAGGCCTGGTATAAGCATATGTTATCTGCGTATCCGAATCTCTTCTTTGTGTCTATAGACAGCAGCTCTGCCAGGTACAGTGTGTACAGGACTGGGTAGAGAGGCGAGCCCTGCGGTGTGCCGCAGGCGACTGGGTAGCTAGGAGTAGTGACTTGGCCTAGGCGGACTTGGACCCTTTAATTAGTGAGGAAAGAGTTGACAAACAGGATGGTCCTTTGTGGCCATCCCTGTTGGGCCATCCGGTGAAGCAGGCGGTTCTTGAGGAGAGCGTTAAAGGCGCCTTGCACGTCCAAGGTGACCATTGTGACGTGCTGGCCTTTTGCCCACGCAGCCTCTGTGTCATGAGTAAATGCTGCAGTAAGGTCTACAGCAGAGCGCTTTGGGAGGGCGCCTCTATGTTGGGGGCTGAGGATCTTGTGGGTTATAGCAGTCCACGCGATTCTTCTAGCCACTGTTCGTTCGAGCCCCTTTCCAATGCAGGAGAGGAGTGCTATAGGCCTCCATGACCGGGGTGACGTTCGGTCTTTCTTTCCTACCTTAGGTATCATGGCTACTTCTGCCAGCTTCCATTGTGCAGGAAAGTGGTTGAGTTCGAGGCACCGCTGGAAGATCCGTCGTATGAGTTCTCCCACCTGGACCCAGCAGGCGCGGAGCAGTCGCACTGTAGAGCGGTCGGTCCCTGGCGAGGTGCTGGAGACCCCTATGGTGTTTCGCTCAGACTCCTCTAGTGAGATGTGTGTGCTCCACGGGAGAGGGGCCGCAGTCTCCTGATCTGGATAGTGGCTGAGATCGTCATCCGCTGTGTACCAATTAAGGACTTCCTCTCTAAGTGCCTCAGCCTTCTCTAGGGGGTTAGATATTGTCCTGTTGTCTATAATAAGAGGAGTGTCCTGATTCTCTAGTGTGAGCTTATGCCAGGCAATGACCCTGAATAGGTCCTTGTCGTCCTTGGCGTTGTCGATGACATGCCTCTAGTATTGCCTTTTAGCCTGTCTGACTGTAGTCTTGAAGGCTCGTGTTTCTTCTAGCGGAGGTCTGCCTGAGCAGGGCTGTCGAGCGCGTTTGTGGGCTTGGTAGGCAGTCTTGCACTCCTTAGTCCACCATGGCGCAGCGCGTCCTTCCTTGCGGTCGAGCTTGCCTGCTGTCTGTATAGAATGCTGCACAGTCTCTGTTAGCAGCGCAACACAGTTGTCTAGTTGTTCCGCATCCTGTGCTGCACACGGATCTGGGATGCTCTGGATGCCTATTTCTACTAGCCCAGTGAACTTTGGTAGGCATGCCTCTAGGACTCTATAGTGATACTGGTCTACGTGCGGAGTACTGAGTGTAGAAGTGGAGACAGAGGTTACTACCGTCTCGTGGTCTGACGCGCTGTGCATGCTAGCATCAACAGCAGACTGGGCAGATGGGATGTTGGAGAAAGTAAGGTCAAGGACGTGTCCGGCACAGTGTGTTGGCTGTCCCGGTACGCCAATATAGTCCATAGAGGCGGCGGCGGCCCACCTGACGAGCTCTATGCCGCCGCTGGCTGCGGAGACAGTAGGTTCGAAGGATTCGTGTCTGACGTTGAAGTCCCCTCCTATAACGCAGTGTCCGGGGGGTGTAAGGTGCGTAACGTACTGGAGTACGTCTGGCGTAAGAGGCTGTCTGTAGCAGTTTAGTATCGAGACTCCGTTTACAACAGCCCATAGCAGGTCTGGGTGATTGAGGCTTTCTCTGGTCTGGAGCTTGAGGTGGTGCCTTTTGTGGATATAGGTCATTACCCTAGGGCGGGCTGAGCCTAGTGCGTTAGGAGCGTCCCAGGTACCGATAGGTGCGAGGTGTCTGAAGCCGGGGTGGGTGGAGGTCCTTGAGTTAGCACAAGTGAAAGGCTCTTGGACGCATACGACGTCCATGCCCTTCTGGAAGGATACTTCTAGTATTGTAGTGTGGCAGGGTGAGCTTCTGCCGACGTTGGCCCAGCATACATCATCCCCAGGGCCATACTCGAAGCCGCAAACATCTGCGGATTTCCCCGCGCTACGATGCCAACCCCGCACCCACGACCATGGCTCAACACCGCGACCACGTCCTGAGATGGGCAACAATGGCCTTAGCCACTCAACCGCGAAAGCACTTGATTGGAATAGATATCAAAATTCAGATTCGAGCTGCGGCACCTTTCCGGCATCTCCGGAGGATTTGCAGGTCAAGGTCCTAATGACCAGCACAAGAGTCTTGATCGTCTGCGTACTCTCTGATCCTGAGGATCATCGAAGATCACTTTTAACTCTAGAGTAGCAACATAGCACACCGTTGTCCCGTAGCGGCCCCTTGCCCCGACTCGTAGCTGTTAATATGTCTGGCTTCTGTCAAGCGCAGACCCGGCCCACCTGCGCCAGCAAGCCCAAGAGGAATCACGACTCTCTCTAATAAGAGAGTTAAGGCCGGAACAGTACTATATCGTCAGCCGCACCTCTGCCGGACGCTGCCGGGCAGGCAGGGCCTGACAGCTTCGTCAAGCTGCTTGCTAAAAGGAAGCTACCCCGCCATTACCGAGTCCGTGCGCGTGACGCCCACCATCGCGTAACGCCCCGCTGAGATCCTATCGACTTGTTGAAAAATAAGGTTACTGAGCCACCAACAACAGCAAATATTGTATAATATTGTAGTAGAGTAGTAAATAGACCTATGTGAACTACTTGTGCTACTTGTATTTACTTGGAAGCCTAACGTTGCGTCCGCGGCGAGTAGTGACTGGTGGAGGAGCTGAGGGTGCCTCAGGGGCTTCTTTCGCACCACCAGCATCACCAGCTTGTTTCTGACGCTTATTGCTACCTGAGGTAGCTTTTAAGGCTTTACGCTTACCCTTTTGGGATAATTGGATAGCAGTAGTAGCTTGACGAGCGTCCCTTTGACGCTGCGCTTCAGCTGCCTTCTTAGCCTTCTCCTGCACCCTCACCTCCTTAGCTCTCTCACGCTCTGTACGCTTCTCCTGAGCCTCTCTTGCTCTCTGAAGCTTAATTGCTACTTGCTCTTGCTTCTGACGTAGCTTTTGAAGATGCTGCTCCTCCTGTTCTTGCTCATTGATCTTCCGACGATAGTGTGCCTCTCTGACCTTCCGAGGAGACCAAAATACAGGTTGACTTTGGTACTCCTTCCGCTGTTGGAGACTCAGGGGCTTACTCTTCTTATTGTGCTTCTTCCTGTGTGCAAGAGACTCCTGCAGGCCTTTGTTCTGCTCAGTAAGCAGCTCAACCTGGGCAGTAAGAGAGTGAATTGCCCCTGTCAGCTCCCGCACTGCCTCACTGTCAGGTTCCTTCACATGATCCTTAAGTACCTGCCTTATACGCCTCCAGTCTGTTGGTCTAAGAGCTCCTGATTGTTCTTCTTTGTCTGTATAAGTGTTGTTGACTTGTTTGAGTACAGCAGAGGCGTCAGGGGGCTTGGTTGGTTGGTTGGTTGGTATTCATTTTTCGTCTAGTTGATGTGGATTAAGTCCATCATCTCGCCTCCCGAAGGGCATGTACGACGTGCTAAGCTATGGAATTACAGTGCTGATACACTACCTTAGAAAGCATTTCTTGCCTGCGCGGGTATTGTTACCATTTCAGAACTACAGCTCCCCGTCCAGTTGGGGAGGCTAAGCGATGTATGTATATTAGGGTAATTTCCTTGCATTCTGAGGCATATATGTGCCGTAGGAGAGAGAGAAAGAGAGATCGTATGAGTGGAGGGGGTGAAGGGGTGGAGAGGTGGAGGGGTGAAGAGTGTTGCATCGATTGTGCTGGACCTAGCAGAACTAGGTGCAGGTGTTTGCTGCTGTTGCAGGGCTGCAGGAGCTAGCGGGGGCAGATCTTGGTGAAGTACTGTGTAAGTTTGACAAAGGCGTCAAAGGCCTCTGGCTCCTTCACTAGTGCTGCAGTGTACGCTAGGCCATCAGCCTGGCTGGATGGTAGTATTAGTGGTCGCAGCGGCCATCTGCTAAAGCTCCCGCGGGTCTTGCGGCAGAGCACGAGGTGCTCTGGCGTCTTGTCGCGCCCGCATGAGCAGCTAAGGTTTGCATCCTTGTGATTGTACATTCGGTGATACCAGGCAAAGTCCCCATGCCTAGATTGGATGGAGAGGAGCCTAGCTAACGTGGCCCTTGGTAGGTCTAGTTCCCTTGGACTACTGTGTGGTGCATAGTCCAAGTCCCAGCTCTTGTACCATTTCGAGAGCTTAGTCTTCTTGTCAGACCACCAGGTCTGTTGTGTGTGTCGCAGTGTCTTGCGGGCTATCGTCTTGATGCCTGAGAGTGTAGGCAGAGCGGCTTTTCCAGTCGGGGGTGAGGGGTGCTGGGCTTCTAAGGCGTCAGGGGGCCATATCCCTGTGGCTGCAAAGGAGTTGACGATTGTTGACTCCTGAAATGAGCTCTGCCACGCCGCCCAGAACAGGTGTAAGAAGTTTGATTTAGTGACTGGAGAGGTCCCCTGACTGCTTTGGAGGAACTGCGTAAGCTCATTTGAGTATGCTCGTGCCAGAGGTGAGAACAGGCAAACGTCCAGTGGCTGGAGCCTGTGTGTTGAGTGAGGGGGAAGGATCATCACGAGTATCTTGCGTTGGTTGGCGTACTCAATAAAGTCAGGGGTAACGTGGCTCCCGTGGCCGTCAAGTATCAAAAGACGATACTTTCTCCGTGCTGTGGCCTTAGTAGCGCGATCGAACACCTGTTCAAGCCAGGCAAGAGCTATCTCGTTGTTGCTCCAGCCTGTACTAGATGAGCTGACAAAGACTGAGTGTTCCCCTGGCTTGATATCCTCCACCCAGCCTGAGTATATAGCTTGATTGGCTGCTGGGTATATGAGGCTTGCTGGCAGGGCTTCCCCTGAGGCACTTATGCAAGCAATAAGCGTGATCCACTCCCGTGAGCCGTCTTGGAGAGTACCTCTGACTTGCTTGCTGTCCCACAGTGGCCGGGAGAACACTCGTTTTGCACGTTCAAGTACCCCGATCATGAAGCCCTTCTCATCCATATTGTACATGTGCTGAGGCTCAATGCTGTACTCAGCTATCTTGCTGTGTAGAAGTGTGAAGTAGGCCTCAAAAGAAGCCCCTGAGTCAGCTTGGTGGCGATTGCGATCCTTCCCTGTTGCCCATTTGGTGACCAGTTCAGCTGTGTGACGGTGGAGGAAGCGAGTAACCCAGCTATCAGAGACGCTGCTACCAGCTACTTTAGACGCGTAATTTCGGATTTGAAGCCTGTTAGGAGGGAATCCGTCCTCAGTAAGCTTATTAATAAGCTTAATAAGCTCTTGTTCTTCAGTGTTGTTGAGTTTCCGTTGGTTAACTGCTTTGACCTCCCTAGAAGTTGAAACCCCTTTGTGCCTCCGCGCTAACGTAGACCGATCAACTCCCTTTGCTTTAGCAAACTTTGTGTATGAAAGTTGTTCTTTATGATTGCGCAAATCGAATTCTGTAGCCGCTTCTTGAATTGAGTCCATATTGACTGAGCTATGGGGTGTTGAAGATGGGGTGCGATTTGCTTAGCGGGGCGTTACGCGATGGTGGGCGTCACGCGCACGGACTCGGTATCGTTGCGGTCTTGCGGGTCAAAATATTTCCACTCGGCAGCAAGGATCCCCGCACGATAGCCTAGGAGCCGCATACAGGGGAGCTGTAGTAGGCCAGACTAAAGACGGGGCCGTCCTGCTATTGGTGGATGGCACTCATGTTGTTTCAACGTGAGCTGCACTGTGAGATGTGGCTTGCCAAACTAGTGCGGCAACAGGGGACAACGTTTCAGGCGCGCTCGACCGACCCAGTTTGCAGGTGAAGCTGTCCAGATCCCCGACGCGGTAACGGAGTTTTTTAGTCACATGAGCTGTAAACACATGGTGTAGTTGGCGGATGGGAACGCGAGACTGATGGATGTCAAACCTACTGAATGCACGGACCGGATGGGCTCATGGACCGATGGAGGTGAGTTGCGTGTACTTGCTTTTCGTTCAAGTCTCGATTAGTTGGATCAGACCTTGATGCTAGGGGCAGTTTTTCGCATCCTTCGTCATACGGTTTGGCCGTGGACATTTGTTGAGCTGAGCAGAAAAGATCAGGAGATACCCGCGTTCCCAGAACCGCAAGCTGCCTAACGTCAAGCCACCCCGCCTCAACTTGCTGTACACTCCCCCCTCACACCACAGTGAACGTGCTTTCGGCCCTGGTTTTGATGCACACACTAACGCCAGGCTACGTCAATCTATACTGTTCAAGGACACTTCACTCCACTGGTGAGCACATGCAGTTTTCAAGCTTGAGTTTCGCCTCCCGTCCGATGCATCATCATCCGACAGCTTGTCATCAGGTCCTTGAGGATGTACTTCTCGGCAGAAACTACGCCTCACGATAGGACCTTCTCGACCCAATGAGAGGGTTAGATCAGCTATGGAGCCACTCCGACGCACCGAGAAGGGCGCCCGGAATGGCCGGTAGAGAGGAGTTATTTTACGGACCAGAGCTGTAGCCTCCCAAGACAGCAAGCGCTCAAGCCATCGAGACCCCGGTCTTCGAAAGTAATACTACAGGTGGGGTTATGGTCTCGAGCTCACCAAAATGCTCAATCGCACGTATATAAGACCTAAGCCCAACATCTCAACTGTATTATCAACCTTCGATCAATCAACTCGCTGCTTCACTAGCACATCCCCTCAAAACTAAACACCTAAAGGCTCAGGGCCTTCCCACACAATCGAAATGCCAGAAATCCCAAAGGAGCAGTGGGCGCAGGTCATTGAGAAGACCGGTGGCCCCGTTGAATACAGGAGGATTCCCGTTCGGGAGCCCGGCCCAGATGAGGTTCTGGTCAATATCAAGTACTCTGGTGTCTGCCACACTGATCTTCACGCTGTGAACGGCGACTGGCCCCTGGTAAGATCAAATTTCTTTGAGTCCATCGAATACGTAATCTAACCCATATGATAGCCAACTAAGCTACCTCTTGTCGGTGGTCACGAGGGTGCTGGTGTTGTTGTTGCCAAGGGCAATCTCGTCAACGACATCGAGATTGGCGACCACGCAGGTGTCAAGTGGATTAACGGAACATGTCTCGCTTGTGACTTCTGCCAACAGGCAGACGAACCCCTATGCTCAAAGGCCCTCCTTTCTGGCTACACAGTCGACGGCACCTTCCAGCAATACTGCATCGCCAAGGCTGCTCACGTTGCCCGCATTCCTAAGGAGTGTGCACTTGATGCCATTGCACCTGTTCTCTGCGCCGGTATCACCGTCTACAAGGGTCTGAAGGAGTCTGGTGTCAAGCCCGGCCAGTGGGTCGCCATCGTTGGTGCTGGTGGTGGTCTTGGATCACTCGCTTGCCAGTACGCGAATGCTATGGGCTGCCGTGTTATCGGTATCGACACTGGTGACGAGAAGAAGAAGATGGTAACTGAGCAGCTCGGTGGTGAGGCATTTGTCGACTTCGCTTCTTCCAAGAACCTCGTTGCCGATGTGCAGAAGGTCACCCCCGATGGTCTTGGTCCCCATGCTGTCATTCTTGTCGCTGTCAACGAAAAGCCCTTCCAGCAGGCTGCCGAGTATATCCGACCTCGTGGAACCGTCATTTGCATTGGCCTTCCCGCCGGTGCTTACCTCAAGGCTCCAGTCTTCGAATCCGTCATCAAGATGGTCAGGATCCAGGGTAAGTTACCTCTTTCAAGACTGCTTATAAATTAGTATTCTAAGTCGTAATCACAGGTTCCTACGTCGGAAATCGCAGGGATAGCGCCGAGGCCATCGACTTCTTCGCTCGTGGCTTAATCAAGGCACCGTTCAAGGTCGTCGGTCTGTCTGAGCTCCAGATGGTCTTTGACAAGATGCACGCTGGTGCCGTCGTTGGACGCTACGTTCTTGATACCTCCAAGTAAAATGTGTGCAGTAATTTTGCAAAGAATGGCGCCAATCCTGAAAGGAGCGACCGGGGAGAGACCAATCTTTTTGGAGGGGAGGAGGGGGGTTAGATAGCTAGCTTTCCTGTGGATACTGGGTCCATGGGCACCTTACTTCAAACGTGCCTTCATCTTCGAGCAATCCACGAATGGGACTAGTGTTGGAACTTGGCAATCGCTATTCTGACGGTCTTTACTGGTTAGGAGAAAAGTGGACAGAATGAGGTGAGAGGAGTCTAGTCGTCCGTGAACGGAAGAACGGACGTTGCTGCTACGCGGCACAACTTGGTGTCATTGATTTTGGCGCCACGAATCTTTGCGCAGCTAGCACACTGCCTTGAAAAGCAAGGCTGACATGGCTGTACATCCTGCCCTCGTCTATCGCGCAATCGACGGCAATTGATTCAGACATGGTCAAAAGACAACGAAACGATACCACAAGAAGTTCCGAGCCGGGTGCGACACATGCAAAAGACGGCGCGTCAAATGCGAAGAAGGCACACCTGTATGTGGAACGTACGTGCAGCGTGGTCACAAATGCAGCTACTCGAACGCACTCGTTGCAACTGCCAAAGCAAGGAAAACTTCTACGACGGCAGCAACGCCAACATCCTCGTCGTCTGGGACGACTACTTACCTCACATCCTATCCACTGTTTAAACACAAAGGCCCATCTGCACGACTCATCTCGTACAATGCCACCGGCATGAAGGAGCTGCAGACCATGCATCAATGGAACACCGTCACCTACATGCACTCGGGACCGCGCAACATGGAAGACTTCCGTGACTGGGTTCCCAACAAGTCCCTTGAGTACTCGTATCTCATGGATATCTTGCTTGTTTTCACCTCTGTGCACAGTGCAAGTCAAGCAGTAAAGTCTGGCGAAGCTTACGAACATGTCACTGCAGCACTCCACTATCAAAACCAGAGTATCGCCAAGCCGAACAGGGGCCAATCGCTCGTCCGCATTACACAAGAGACTTTTGAGCCTGTCTTCCTTCTTACAAGTCTCAATGTGGTCTGCATACTGTTGGCGTCGATGGTTCCTGCGACTTCAGGCGAGCCGCTCGAACTTCTACCTGAGGTGATGCTTCGCATGAGGACGTACATGTTGGGTTTGAACGGTGGAATTGAGCGCTACCGCAGCTGGACCGAGGACAGCGCACTAGCACAAATCTTTATAAGTCCAACTGTTCAGAAGCTCGAGGATGGCGGACTGATGACAGCGGGCAGAATCCGAGCCTCGTGCGATGATGTTCTCGAGGGTATGAACCTCGATGACACTGCAACCCCGTTCTTTCGAAGCATGCTAGAGAAGCTAGAGAGGGCATAAGTGGATAACAATGGGTGTTCTGCGTACAAATGGCTTGTAATGATTGAGACCGAGTTCTTCTAGAGGGTCGATCAGTGCGAAGTAGCAGCCATAGTCATCTTGGCCGGCTGGGAGCTCTCACCTTTGCAATAGAAGGAATCTGGTGGACCAAGTACGCTGGCAGACGCATCGTGGAAGAGATTTCAATGCGACTACTGCTTGGGACAAGGCACTACCGTAGCGCGTACCCTAGGGTCGATGACATGTGTAGGGCATGCTGTTGAAAGTATGTCACTCAAGCACAGCGTGTCAACGTGATATGCCCGCAATATAGTACCAGAGTGACATGATATCAGAGTGACATGCTGTCAGAATCCTCTTCTGTCACTACTAAGAGGAAGGAGCAGGTAAGTGCCTGCAGCCTGCAGCTGCCTTAACAGCACCTAACTCCTAAGGTACCCTCTGCCTACACTAAGCATGCAGGCAGAGGGTGCTCCTATAGCAATGTAAGCATGCTACACCTTTCTATCTATGTTGCAGCCTCCTTGCGTGCACCTCTGTCCCCCTATAGCGTTAGCGAATAATCTTAAGAGGCAGGAACACTAATCTCCCTTCCTTTATGATAGTGTTTAGCCTCAACAGAGGTAGGACACGCTGTCTTATGTAATATTAGAGCACTTATAATAGAAGGACAGATCTTAACATTACTACACCTATAATAGGGCTACACTTGTCTATCGCAGTCTAATAGCATAATAGCAGCAAATGACCTATGTAACACTATATCCTAAGCTAATTAATAACCTTGAGGTGCGCGCTACGGTACGCTGTTGTAAGGATGAGGTTGGGCTAATTAACAATGTTTGAGCGGCACTACACGCATGCAGTGAATCCGGTTCCAGAAGCAAAAGTGAAGACGACCGAGAGACGATTGATCTCTCATGATCGCTTACTTGTTCCCTTTACCACAGCACGCCCCCGCATTAGCCTCAGGGATGGTGCAAGGCCGAAGCATGGAGTACAGGAAATACACAACATCAACCAAACACATTCAAGGAGCCACCCAAGTGGCCTATGGAATAGTGTTACCCATCAAGACATCTGTCGCAACACAGCAGTGGTGAAGTACGTACAACATCTGGCGTAGCTCAAGGTCGACAGTCTTGGGTTAGTCTGGCAGCGGGGCCCGTTGCTGAATGTCTAGTCGCATTGGGCACATCGGACAATCATCATGTGCAAGCCCCGGGGCTGTTGTCGGGGTCCCACTGTGGCTGTACTCAGTGTACGCCGTGTGACTTGATAAACGATCATCGTACCGCCTTAAACCTCAAATGCACATTGGACTCGATGGCCTTCCGCCAGTTCGGGCCGTCGATTCAACGCGAGCTGCATGGCGGACAGCAATCTATGAGATGGCTGTCAACGATGCTCCTCGTTATCCCTACGAGACCTCCAAAGTCGCGGGCACTACCTGCGCGACATGCTTCACTATCATCGCAGGTATACACATTTTGAAGCTTTATAGGACCAGAATATCATTCTCTACTTCCTTTGATATCGGACTGGTCTGTAAGCCATCCTCTTGAACTCAGATAACGCGGTTTAGTCGAGAGCTTAAGCTACGTAGCCCGCACACACGGTTAATCAGATCCCTCTTACTAGTGACCCTTCATCGTACAAAGACTCCTAATCATCCTTGCATCCATCCTCTTCGCGGCCTTGGTTTGCTCTCGAGCGCACCATGCTCATCATAGGACACGAAAGCGTTTATTGTGTGGTCGGTATGGCTGACGAAGATCTGCCTCAGCAGTAAGACACTCTACTTCTTACTACAAGCAGCTGGTGCAGCATTGATGGCCAAGGCCAATGCGTCCCAAGCGACGAGAGTCCAGAAGAGAGCTGTTGTGCTGGCACGATGAACTGTCGTACCTTTTGTGTTTTGATTTCTTCGTGTCGGCTTCTGCGACTTTTTACATTAGAACGAGAGAGATGAATGACTTCAAAGGCAGAATAACAGCCTTTAACTGGCCAAGATCCAGTGGTCAATCGGAGCTTGTAACGTCTTTCCGGTGGTCAAGAAATCGAAGGAAGCATCTATCGTCGTTGATGTTGTCAAATACTTCTCTACCTGTAGTGCGTGAAGCCTGGAAATTTGCTAGCACACGAGCGGTCAAACTAACTATCCAACAATCAGCTCATGGCTGCGGCAATGGCTATCTCGACGACATGTCGTGTAGGCATGGTACTGCCAAAGGCTACCCAGAGGAAAGCCGTAAGCCATGGTGGGAGGGGACGATCAGAGCCAAGCGGAGAGTCAGAGAGCGTGACGGTAGCGACGTGACCGCATGACGAGAGCTCGACGTCACGATGGAAGACTAGAGGTACTCTTGGATAGTTTGTGGACGTTGCCAGCGTGAGCCGCTTGGTGACTATGATTCTTGTTGTATTCAAATTCCATAATATCATAAGCTTGCGGAGACAGCTTGGGCTGAAGGTTGTCGAGGTATCCAAGAGTAGTTACCATGTCGGATGGGACACTCTATTGCACCATTACATCTACGCTGTCGCTATTGTGCCCCATAGGCCTCTCTTCAGCATCTTGCAATCCGAGTAGCATAAGAGGAATATCCTTGTTGGCATCTCTGGCCTTTGTTTCTGCCCACTGACGCAGGCGCACCAGACTTCTCATGCGTGCCTCTCCCCGAGCTCCCATACTCGTGAGGATAGCTTCATTGACTCGGCTAGCGACATTGCGACGGAGGGATGGTTCAAGTAGCTCAGCGAGCTCCTTCTGCAGCTTCCCGGTAGCCGGGAGGAAGATGAGCAACGTCATGGTGAGCTCAAGATCCTTCAAGAAATCCGGGTTCGTGGCCGCACGAGGAGCGAGCTGCGATGAGGCGAAGCTCAAAGCAGGTGTCACATCGGACGTGGCTGATGACGTGCACGATCGGATAAGCTCGATAAGTTGCAGACGGAGTAGCGCAAAGTGAAGTGCAGCGTCCATGTCAAGAATCTAATTTGATGGTTAGCAAAGCCCAAGAAAGCAATGTAATAATTGAGCAAATTGTGTGCTTGCAATCATACTGAGGACTGAAGGTTTGATTATCATCAAGGAAGATTATGCGTGGTGCATGAAACTGATTATAATCCTGCAAGAGGAAAGTGACGGGAGGCGATGTTTTTGACGTACCTGGGGGTTCAGATCGTTGATCTTGGTGACAGCAGTGTCAATGTCGCCAGCATGGATGGCCTGTCGTATCTCTACGCGAGACTGGATGGATTCCTCTTCTAAGGGAAGCTGAATGTTCGCTTCTTTGGCGAACTTCTCTGCAGCTCGAGGGTATCCCTCGCTGACCAGATAATCCATGACGACAAAGTTGATGTCACTGATACTCCAATTAGCACATGGTCTTTCGGAAGCAAAAGAACGAGGAGGATGCTGCAGAGCAACGCGCGTTGCTCGAGATCAGTCCACAAGTTATGTTGTGCTCTACACGGAATTTTCGGAGAGATTCCCAACTAGTTTTTTATCGCATCATAATAGAGGTGAAGAAAGGCAAGGAGTGTATGCTTACATCTTAGAAGGCTTGACATCGTCAATCTTCCTCTGAAACAGGTGCTGTGTTGGTGTCGCAGCCGAAACGGAAACGGTGGATGAGCTCTACGCATCACGTCAGTAAGCGGGGCGAAGCGTTGAGAGCTCGGGTGTGCGCACCATTGTGAAGCAGACGCTCTATCACCTCATCCGACGTCCATCAGGGAAAGTATAGAGCTGCTCGACCGCGGTCGAGTGTCGTGGGCACACGCAAACTCTGCGGGCTGTTTGTGCAGGAAGGGTTACAGAGTCGAGGTTCGTGAAGAGAAACTCGAGCTCGCTTCCTAGCGCGACTTGGCGAAGTGGCTTGTGCGGCTCTTTAGCGTTGCTGGCGCCCAGTAAGCGGGCGGGACCGAGCAGCCTACTCAAAATCCGTCTCTGCAGCATCACTACATAAGTCCTTACGTATCTTTATTCTTTCGTTAATGTATACCTTGCAGGCCATGGGATAATTGGGTACCACATTGAAACATCAAGAATCACGTCTGCCACCATGACCACACAGGGCCGCCGAACACATTACCAGCCGCCATGGGGCAATGCCAACATAATAGGCGTAGCTGGTAGTTCAGGGTCAGGAAAAACCTCTTTGGCGATGGCTATTGTGGCATCCATGAACTTACCCTGGGTGGTGATCCTCTCGATGGTGTGTCAGAGTGGCTTAGACTTGGTCACGTGCGCAAATACTAAGAATGCTAGGATTCCTTCTACAAGCCGTTGACACCTGAGCAATCAGCTATGGCTTTTAGAAACGAGTATGACTTCGATTCACCGGAAGCCATTGACTTTGATATCTTGGTCGAAAGGCTGAAAGATATCAAAGCTGGGTACGAATATCGTCATATCTTTAGATGCCAGCTAATTGTGGACTAGCAAAGTTGCTGAAGTGCCCGTATACTCTTTCGCGAAGCACTCAAGACTCGAGCAAACAACCACTATCTACTCTCCTCACGTTGTGATACTGGAGGGCATCTTCGCTCTGCATGATCAGCGAGTCTTGGATATGCTCGACCTCAAGATCTTTGCTGAAGCAGACTCCGACCTCTGTCTATCACGGCGTCTAGTTCGGGATGTAAAAGAGCGTGGTCGTGACATTGAAGGCTGCATCAAGCAGTGGTTTGGTTTTGTCAAGCCTAATTTCTACAAGTATGTTGCACCACAGCGTGAGATTGCTGATCTCATTGTACCTCGAGGTATCGAGAACAAAGTCGCAATTTCCATGGTCGCCGACCAAGTGCGAAAGACACTCAAGGACAAGTCAGCACAGCATCAGATGGAACTTCGCCGTCTTGGCCAGCTTGCTGAGGACAGACCTTTGCATACCAGCGCGAAAGTCCTGGAGCAGACCAATCAAGTAATGGGTATGCATACTATGCTTATGGATGGAAGCACTTCCAAGGAGGACTTCGTCTTTTACTTTGACAGGATGGTTGCGCTACTCGTTGAAAAGGCAGTCGACTTCATGCCGTTTTCGCCGAGACAGGTGCTCACGCCGCAAGATAATGCTTACATGGGTCTGAGAAAAGAAGGTGACGTCAGTGCGGTGGTCGTCCTTCGTGGTGGTAGTGCCTTCGAGACCGGCCTGCGCCGCACAATACCGGACTGTGTCACGGGAAGGATTTTGATCCAGACAAACTACCGTACAGGAGAGCCTGAACTGCATTATCGGGCACTTCCTCCGAACATTGCGCAGCACAGCCTGGTATTGGTACTGGACCCGCAGTTCTCGTCTGGAGCTGCAGCTCTTATGGCTGTCCAGGTCTTAGTGGATCACGGTGTACCGGAAGAGAGGATAGCGTTTGTCACATATGCGGCTGGCCGTGTTGGTATGAACCGTGTGCTGAGTGTTTTCCCGGAGATCAAGATAGTGGTAGCGAGGATCGGAGATGACATGGAGAACCGATGGGTTGAAACAAAGTATCTGGGATGCTGAGAGTAACGCACTGAAGAACCAGCAAATCAAGATGCGAGACAGCGCTGATGTGCGTCGCATGTACGCCATGGATGCCGTCGTATTGTTCTACACAACTCCTGCTTCTTCGTGTCTTTCTTGAGGCCGCCCAAACGCCCTGCTGATAAAAAGGCAAATACTATACGTGTGCAATGCTCATTCCAATACCATGCCGCATGAGTCCGTGCTGTGGGTATCATAAGAAGTACTCTGTTGTCACCTCTTTGCCCTGCTGTTGTTGCTGCTCAGCTCTATGCAGATCATTGTCTGGACTGGCATCGAAAACGTTGAAGAAACGTTCGCCTGTGTCGCTGACCTCCAGTACGCTAGCCATATTCCCGCAACGGTAGCAATAATTTGGCGCACTCCATACAGTGCTCAGTCTGTCGTCGTACAGCACTTGAAATCCTTCCTGACAAAGCTGATGCGCTCGTAAAATATGCGACATAGCGTTGACCTCCAAGAACTTCTTGACCACTTGTGCGCCGAAGGTATATCCCGCTCCTCGAGGACTGAGCGAGAACTCATCTCTCTCAGGGTCCGGGTCGCTCCATACTAAGTCTGCCATGGGCCCTTCGTGTGGGATCTCTCGGAAACGATCGATGATCTTGATCTGATCGATAGAGTGTATGGAGGGCGATAGGCCGCCGTGTACACAAAAGATCTGGTCGTTAATGACAACTGACAGCGTCAAGAAGTCAAACATATCGGTAAAGTAGTGCCAGACGTTCGCGTTGCCGTACTTTCGGGAGCACTCGGTGTAGAAGCCGTACGATTGGGTGACACCGCGAGACTCATGGTTACCACGGATGAGGTGGACTCGATGCGGATAACGCAGCTTCAAGCATACCAAAAGTGATATAGTTTCGACTGAGAAAAGACCGCGGTCAACGTAGTCCCCTGCTCTCTGTCAGTAGGGATGGTCGTGTGCCACTCTTGGAAAATTGCAGCTTACCCAGGAAGAGATAGTTCGTGTCCGGGCATGGCCCTCCTATCTTGAAGATCTCCATCATGTCGAAGAACTGGCCATGAATATCGCCAACGACCGTCACCGGCGCTCTAATGTGTACGACGTTACTCTCCTTCATGAGCAGCTCCTTCGTTTTGGCGCATATTGCCTCGATCACAGACTCGGCAAGCAACTCTTTCTTCGAGAGCCGCGATATGCACTCGTCGAGATCTACGGTTGCTATGTGCAGTCAGCGTCTGAATATCTGCACATTTGCACTAATGCGTGACGTCGCGTACAGGGTAGACCAGGCATGATAGTTTGTGTAGTAGTGGCGCAGCGAGAGGCGGCATAGACGACGGGTCTAGGGTATCGAGGCCAAAGTAGTCGCTAGCAGGTGTCGATACCGTACAATCATCCTCGGAGGCGCATCGGGGTGTGGGATGCTGAAGATGGCGCATCGGCGAACATGGTGCTGTCGCTTCCTAGTTGCCGCCTCGTCACCATCCCGCATTCAGGGCCCAAGCTTTAGGTGACTAAGAAATTGATATCCACCAGCAACAACAGTCTCTTCATCCCAAATTGTAGCTGAGTGTCTTGCGCCTGTGCATCAAATGTTCCTGCACTATCCGCCTATCCAGTCTTGCATTGATTTCCCGTCTGGTCCTCTCAATTTGTCACGATTGTCTGCTGGAACTTTTGCTGGTCAGCGCTCATCGTTTCAGCAGCTCTGCCACCTCCAGCAGTCACATTAGTTCAATCTCCGTCTCGCATCCATGTCATAGTCTACCACTACCACTTTGGTCTACCAATCCATTTCTCGCGGAAAGCGAAAGGCACCAGCCGATGGATGGTCGTGCTTTCCTATCCTTCTTGGCACGTGCGTTCGACCAAATTTGAGGAACGCACACCTCACCCATCAACGACTGGTTTCAGACAAGGTCCACAACACCATCCAGCTTGATAACAATCAATCCAAGCTCAAGGCTACTCTGGCGTGAGAGGTCTCGCCGTCATCCAACCCTCCTTCCTCAACCACACGCCCTACCGTAAGAGTGATGTCCTGGAGTGGGCCTGTAGCCGGAGCTGCACCATACCAGACGCCACCATATGCTAGTGGACAACCTGGCTATGGTCAGCATCCACCATATCAACATGGACCACAAGCGCCTCATGGCCACTTTCAAACTGGGTCTGCGTATCCTGGGCCGTCGCAACGACCACATGACAATAGGTAAGTGAGCTTCTTCTCTCTTTTCAAATGCTGCAAGCACTATGATCATGGTACATATGATACATCAATTGACATGAGTTGATGGACTTTCAGGCCACCTAAGAAGAAAGGTAACCCGATAATCACACGTTACCCACCACCTCCCGGGTATCGAGGGCCAGCGCACCCTCAAGGTCCCTTCAACATTCACCAGCCTTCTGCACAATATCAGCAGCCACCACAGCCTGGTTTCCCACAAGGTCCGCCAAGTCAAGCTTTTTACCCAGCTCAAGGGTATGTAGCAGGAGCACCGCAGCAGGGCTATCCGCCACAGAGCTATGGTCCCGTCCAGCCAAACTATCCAGGACCATATTCTCAAGGACAGACCTACCAATGGCCGCAGCAAGCATATCAAGCGGGTCAAGGTGGATCTCAAGCACCTGCATATCCCAGTAATCAATCCTATGGAAACCTGCAGACTTCCTATCAACAGCATTCCGCGCATACCGTTGCAGCAGGCCCAAGCCAGCAAGGATACAGTCAAGCTCCTGGCTGGTCGGCAGCACACGCACAAGCTCCGACGCACTATCCGCCATATAGCCATTATAATGCGTATAGCGGTCCAGCTATCAATGACCATCAAATGGTGGATCCAAATGCGACACCCACTCAAGCTACCGCCCAGCCGGCCTCCGCTCTCCCACCAATGAGCATCGCACATGACAGCGAATCGGGCAGTAAATCAGAGCTTTACTTGGCATGGGATGATTGGGACTTTGATTTTGACGGTGCCATCTGGCCCAAGTGCAACGAGCCTGTAGACCCAAATCTTAGCTTGGGAGTCATCATATGGCACCCTGCGAAGCAAATGACTCGAGCGCTGCCTGCCACTTTCGAGGAAGCAGAAGAGCACTCTCTCAAGCCTACGCCTGAGAAGCTTTGCAACGGCGAGTCAGTATCGATCTACTTTACAGCAGAGAATTCCCACGAGGCCTTCCTGGACGTGAGACAGACTGACGAGTGGGACTACATTAGAGACGATCCTGTTTTCGTTGTCTTCACCGACGAAGAGATTCAGCACAACCTGGTGCCCCTGGAGGATTGCATTGCTCAGCGCGATCGACCAGACGAGTCTACTGAGAATCTTACAAGGGACGAGGATTCTGAGATGTGTGAAGCTGACTGGAGTGTTATGGACAACCTTGAACAGGCGCTGTCAGGTGGGACCGAGGGCTCTAAGCCTACTGCCCAAGCCAGCGAAGCGGCGCCGCCCAAGCTGCAGACGCAAGAGGATATTCTAGCCGCGCTTGGCGTTACTGGTCAACCCAAGCCTGTATCCGGAGAGGCGATGCCCTTTCCCAAGCCTGCGCAGGAGATTAACTTGGACGTTCCGCTGTCTGACAAGCAAAGAGCATCTCCGCCGCTTGCGTACGTCTACCCTGCCTTTCTGTACTCTCTTATGCTAACATGTTGCAGCACGACATCTCGTGGCCTCCCAGAGCCACAGAGGACTCAATCGCTGGGAGGTTCTCGCAGCTCCAATCCTCCCGTTGGATCGCAACAACGGCCCTATGGCTCAATGTCAGCTATCGCGCGGCCTCCGCCCCCGCCGCCCCCTCCGGGCAACGATCGATACGACCCATGGAATCCCAGTAGTCACGAGCAACATTACCATCCCAATGGCTTCAACGGCGGACGAGGCAGCCCTGCACGATCTGAAGCTAGTAAAGGAACCGCCGCTGGATCCGATTTCGGCACCGAGAAGCCTGCCGACGCAAGCGAGATGTCCCACGCGCCAGGTTCAAAGTTCGAACGAAGCGACAGCTCTGTATTGAGAAAAAGGAGCTATGGCGACACAGGCGCCGACGACGATCGACAGCGACACCACGATGACCTCGCGAAACGCAAGCGTCGTTTGCAGGTGGACGCCGCATATGGGTAAGCCTAGTCAAACATCCCAACGTTGGAGTTCTCGTCAGTATACGTTGCTGACAGATGACAGCCGTCGTTAGGTTCGCCGCCAGATCGACTCCTCACCCAGCGCACTGATCGCCCCTCTCACGCCACCCCCGGAGCCCCCGAAGGGGGCCTGCTAACGTATCCTCACGATCACCGGATGTATCGGAAGACCTAACGCTGCTGCTGTTGTTCCAAGCCGCGCTCTCACGGTCCTGGTTTGTTTTTGCACTTCTGTCCATTCGCGAGGCATGGCGCGGTGTTTGTCCCACGGACACTGACTGGACATTTTGTTGGGATCCCAAGTGTCCTTCACCCGTCCCACCCAAAAGTCGCGTGTTTTTGACGTTCTCAATGCCCCCTTACGAATTTTGTTGTATTTCACCTGCATTTCTTCTTCGTCGGTATCTATTATTAAATCTCTTTGCGCGGGATAAGCGCTGGTCTGTCTTAACTCTGTCAGTTTCACTCCAGTCTTGCATTTGTCGAGTTCGCTGCGCGTGTTGTTCTGTAGAAGCTTGAATTCAAGGGAAGTAGATCCGTTTGGCGGTCAGCTCGTAGACCATGAAGAGTAGTCGCGGTGGACAGATGTGGTGCTGCGTAATGTATCGTTGCTCTGAAGTATCTTGTGTGTGCTGAGTCGAGCGCATTATCGTCAGTCATGTGGTATGCATCGATATACGTATTGCTCGTCTTCGTTGTGGTCACAACGTCGCAAGATGTGATATCTCCCGCTCTGACGTCGGTATTGTGAAGGCACCTGCTCGTGACTGAGCAACCCTTCGCAGGGATACGTGATGATGATGTAGTTTTGGCTTTTTATGCCAGTTCAGTTACCGAAGTCTACTTGACAAGTCGATCGTTCTCATCCTCGCTCTCGCTATCCGTCTCATACTCGCTCTCTTCCTCGCTTTCCTCCTCGTCTTCATCGTCATCGTCATCCGTCTCCTCACTCCCACTGCTCTCCGCCAGCCAGTCATCAAGCGTCTTCTCCTTCTGCGGCGGCTTCGCAGCCTCCTCCCCGTTGGACCGGTAACTCGCAATCGTCTCGGGCATCCGCGCGCGCTCGCTGTCGACCTGCGCCGCCGCGTCCAGCCGCTCGCTCGCACTCATGTTCTTGGCCGCCTCGTACGCACTCACATACGCGCCTGTCTCCACTTCGTTGCGCAGCGACGCGTCAGGCTCGCGCCCTTCCTTTACCCACGCCGGCAGCTCTTCGTACCCGCGCAAGCCGCCGACCCCGCCCTCGTCGCCAATCACTAGCGACGCGCTGCCGAGCACGTACGATGCGCGCGTCTCGGACGGCGAGGGGATGTGCGGTACGGGCTTGGGTGCTAGTAGCAGCAGCGAGGCGAACTGGGTGCTGTGTGGTGTTCCGAGCAGGGCTCTGTAGACACGCGCACGGTCGCGTAGGTCGTAGGATACGTCGTACCGCGTCAGAGCGAGGATGTAGTTGTATAGCGCTTCGATCTGGTGGGGGGCTTGCTTCTGCTCTGGTTCGAGCGGTGGGGGCTGTTCGAGGGCGGGGTCGCGGAAGCCGCCTTCTTCGTCGGGCATGTCGAGGAGGGCAGTGCTTTGTTCGGAGGCCTCGGTTGGTTTTGTGGGAGACGGCGGGGGATTGGCGTGCAGATGGTGGATGTAGACTTTGGCAGCGAGAAGCATGATTTGCAGTTTTGCGGGCTCTGCCTCGTCGGCGAAGCCTTTTGCGAGGATACGCAGGACGTCTGCGGCGATGTTGTTTTCTGGGTCGAGACCCGCGAATTCGCCAACGAGCCAAATTATGCTTGCGCGTGCCTGAGCGCTCGTCGCTGCGTCGAGGTGCTTGGCCAGTCGCACAACAGTGGTACGATGTGCGTCTGGGTTACGCTGGATCAGATGCCGGATCACTTCGAGGGACTCAGCCACCAGGTGGGCGTCTGCAGAGCCGATATGCTTGAGCAGCAGTCTTAAGCAGCGCGCGGATGTCTGCGGACTTGTGGCTGGGCTTTGTGAGCATCTGCCTATCGCGCGGACAGACTCCTTTACCAGCGCAGGATCGAGACTGCCAGAGTGTGAGAAATGACTGAGCTCGGCCAGGATCAGACTTTGCAACCTGGGCTGGGCATGGGGGAATATGAGTGTGAGCAATTCCAGCTTGAGGCGCCAGATGTGCGGAGCGTCTGTGGAGCGGACCAGGAAATGTGTGTAGTACTTGACAAAGGGCTCTGGATGTGTCAAGCAGACCTGTACGACGTTGTAGAGCGCGATGTGTTGGATGTCTCCGGCAGAGCGCAGAAGGGACACCAGCGGTCCAATGGCCAGAGCGACATAGTCAGGCGTGCCCAAGTAAAGGTATGCCCTGGTCACCGCTATCACGACTGCTGCGTTCCGTGACTGCAGCAGAGACAGACAGTTCTTCAGTAAGAGCTCCAGATCGGGGTCGAGCACGGCAACTTCCTCAAAGTCCTGCTCGTCTTCCTCCTCCTCCTCTTGCTCGCTGTCGCTGTCATAGAATCCCTTTGTGGGTTTGGCAGGCTTGGCGTCTGATCTCGATTTTGCAACAGGCTTCCTAACCTTCCTTGTCCGTCTAGGGAAGCACTTGCGCGAGTAGACCATCATGAGCTGCAGCGTAGCCAATTGCCCCCACTCGTCCATGTCGGCCAGCTTGCGCGCCAGCGAGCGGTAGTGCGGGTGTATCAGGTCGAGGCGGTCCGGACATATCTCCAAGAAGGCGGCAACGGCTGCGCCCGTGACAAAGTACTGCTTGTCGCCCAGCAGCGTTGAGAGATAGTCGAGGAGCTGCGGCTCCGTGTTGGGGTCCAGTCTGTAGCACTTTGGTATGGCCAGAGCAGCGGCTCTCCGTACGTAGGGCGACATGTCTCCGGCGCCGCGCTTGATGCCCAGGCTCACAATCTGGCTGATGACGGGCACGCGTATGCCCGACATGACGCGCAGGGCGAGGGCGCGCAGCTGGGGGTTCTGGTCGGTGAGCGACTTCTGGATGGTGTTGATGGACAGCAGGGCCGTGTCGGGCTCGTGCTCGGCATGCTGGAGGAGGTAGATGTAGACGAGCTTCTTGACGGGGAGCGACGGCGAGGCGACGTTCTTGATGACGTGGGAGAAGAAGGGCAGCGTCTGCGAGGGCGGCTGGCGGTAGGACATCTGGGGGCGGTCAGCGACAGACAGTCGTCGCGGCGGTCGTGTGCTTCGTCTCTAGGCGACATGGCGGGGCAGCGTACCGTGACGACGCGGCGCAGGCCCTCGAGCACATCGCGCTCAGAGCGGCTGTCGAGCAGCTTCTTGAGCTGGGCCGAGGGCAGCGGGCGGGTCGGGGCCTTGCGGGCGTTGCTGGCATCGCGGGCGGCTTCGAGGGTGAGGTCGCGGGCTGTGGAGAGGGACCAGTGAGCAAAGTTCGAGGGGTGCATGCTTCAGAGGGACATGGGCGCAATTTTGCAGGAGGGGGGGGGGGGGGGGGGGTCGCAGGCAGAGCGCAGGCAGAGCGCAGGCAGAGCGCAGACCGAGCAAAAAGCACAAACACAGAGGGGAGCAGGCCCGCACATACCAGTCTCCAGCAAGCTCGAGATGCGACTTATCGACTCCATGGCGGCCGGCTACGCCCAACAGCGCTTCGGTCCGCCGCTTAACAGGGCCCCGGTGAAAGGACGGGTGCCTCAGCTTCCAAAGCGCCAGCGGCTATGCGGAGTCGGGCAAGGGCGCGCCGTGGCGGGCGGATTTTGTGAAGTGGTGTGCAGGCCTACGTGAAGCGTGTGATGCAATGTTGCTCGACGTGGACCGCGGGGGTGGCCGGAGACGCTTCCTATTCGACCGTCATGTCACGAACCTTCGACTTCAGCCACCTCGTGCGGGAGCCCACCGACTGTTCGGCTGCATGCTGGGAGGAAGGCTTCACCAAGGCGGTCGCTCACCATGCCCCTGCAGCCCACCGTCCTCTATCCACTGACGCTGCCTGCACTGCTCTCCCACGTTCTATCGACACAGTCTGCCTCCTCGCCCACGACACTCATCATATGCTCAGATCGGCCTTCGTTCCTGGGCGAGCTCGCACACTCACTTTCGCAACACCAAGAAACGGTCCCATCGCCAGCCTCTGGGCACTTGAAGCAGCTGCTTGTCCCAACTCTGCACAACCTGTCAACCACGCGCCAAGTCAGTCTAGCTTTCTGCGCCTCTGTCCAGGCGCTCCTAGCTTGCCTGACGGCATACGACCGACCGGGCTATGTGCACGTGCAGGAGAGCGAGGGCAGAGAGAGGCTGGTGCTGGTGAACCCGCTTGCTCTACACAAGCCCACATCATCTTTCTCGGCCCAAGGTCTTTCACGGACGTTCGCAGCCGCCGTGGAAGCGGCGCTGCGGACAGGAGCCACCCTGCATCTTGTCGAGTGTGAAGGCAGACATGACGTGTCCAGTGAAGTGACTGAGGACGACGTAGCCATGCCCGGCGACGAGGAAGACGATCGCCCCCTTGCTGCAGAACAGGATCCCTGGGACCAAGACATCTCCATTCTGAATGTCTCTGCACGAAGGTTCGGCTCTGGCGCGGGAGAGCGTGCATGGGCTGGTCGCACAGTCAAAGCAAAACGAATAGCGGCAAGATGGTTCCGATTCCACAATCTTAGCAGCCACCTCACAAATGCAGAGTCCGGATGAGCACAATCGAACAGAACGCCTTTTCCAGATATGGACATGTCTTGGTTTCGCTATGCAATGAGTCGTCATGTCCTTCTCAAGGAATCAGTCTGGGAATCGTCGACATCGTCAGCCATTGCGTCGTCATTTTGAGTACCCTCGATATTCGCATCCACCGCTTGGTCCAGATCCAATGCCAGCTAAGTGGCCAGCCACTTCCATCAGATATCACGCCTACCAAGCGCTCATGCCCAGTCCTTCTTGATGTCAAAGGACCAGGTGAACTGCAGATGTGTCTGGTTGTCGTCGTCGACAAACTTGGAGACGGCTGTGTAGTGGCCGCGGCCGAGCATGCCAGAGGGGGCAGTCTCGGGCTCAACTGTGGGCGATCGTCAGTCGACACATAGTTGTGAAACACCAAGCTGTACATACATTTCTTCTCGTAGACGGGCTTCTCTTCTGTGCTAGGTCCGTATGAGCCCTAGTGAGGTGGTCAGCTTCTGCTCATGCCTCCACAGGGGTGTTGAGTACCATCATCTCCTGCATCTTGTTGCTGACACCCATGCGTGTGACCTTTTGCAGGTACTTCAGACCAGCCAGGATCTCGTGCTGGACCTTGAACTGTGCCTTCATGCGGAATGTAGCACCCTCCTTGATGGTGAACGGCTTCTTCTCGAGGGCCTCGAGGGCGCCAGGCGACTTGAGGTCGATGATGATGTCGGGACGGCCATCTACTTCAAGACCGAGCGAGTAGATGATGCATTTGCGAGGGTCGTTGGGGTCAGAGATGTCCTTGCCCTGGCCGAGACCAAGGGACGCCTTCCACTTGTTCAGGGCTTCATCTTCCTTGTCTGTCGCGCAGCGTCAGCCATTGCTGAACCTAAAGACCCAAGATCGAGCTGCTCACCCAAGTTCTGGTACTCATCGAGTGTCTTCTTCTCACCAACCTTGAAGCCCTCGGTCTGCTCTGCGTGGAGATCGTCGTGTTGGTCGGCCATGGTTGCTGGATAACGATATGTGGATTAGCTTGTGGGAGGTAACGGTGTGTGTCTGGCGAGGGTTGGATTTGTGGAGGCACTTGAAGTGTCGTTGGCAGCTGCTGCTCGAGCGAGGCCTCGACATGGTGGGGCATCTGCAGCTCGGCTTCACCGCCTGGTGCGCCAGTGGCCGCCAGGGTCCATTGGCTCTTGCCCCTGGTTTGCGAGGCCGGGCCTTTGTCGTTTCAGCGCTGGCGCGTCCTCGATGTGCTGATGCTCGAGCAAAAGGAACAGCGATGAAGACAACATCTGCCGCTTCACTTGTTTTCAAATTATGTTACGGTGGCAGGGGATGGAGAAGACCCCGCGCGTTCTGTAGCGAGCAGCGTAAGCCCTGCAACAGTACCGAAGGAGAGTTCCTTGCAGGTTGAAGTCGTGCAATCGACGGCTGCCGCCGCAGAGCATAGAACAATGGCTAGCGGGAGCTACGGTTACCCAAAGATTGGCGGGCTCTCTGTCTTTGAAAGCAGAATCAAAACGTACAAACAATAATTACCGGTGAGCAGTGCCTGGGGGGCTCCACACTGCAAACTGCTCCTGACCATGGCCTTGCTATCGGTTTCAGATTCTGCTGCATTCTTCAGAAGCATGCAGAGAATTGCCCATGTTGTGGTCCACGAAGCTTAGTGCGTACGCGTCAGTGCGCTCTATTGGCACTGGAAGCTGGTAGTCTGCAAGCTTCCGTGAGGGTTCCAGAAAGGCAAGAATGCGCAAACCTGACTGGCAATCCTCTGCGCCAGCTCCTCTAGGATCAGAGGCTTGGGCAAGATCCCGCTACAACAAGCTCCCATCCCTGTAGGAGATAGTTGCAGGGCAAGCTCTTCTGTTCGCGATTCCACGCGCCCAAGGAGTAAACGCGCGACCTGCCTGATTGGCGACTTCTCTTCACCGCGATCATGGCCGAACAAGAGCGATTCGGTGCTGGACTGCGTCTCAAGCCTCAAATGACCAATCGGCATGTTAGGAGCAATTGCAATGTTCCAAATGGGCAGCCGGCAAAATCTACGAACGCGATGCATGGACTCGGGGGGGGGGGGGGGGGGGCAGCCACCGCGGGCTAGCGCGCATTATTGCTTGCAGGGACACCTCGTTCGCTCCTCCCTCCTCTTTTGCCCACCGTGTCGGACAAACCTCCAAGCTCAAATCATAACGTCAACGCGCGCGCTGCTTTATTTCGCCTCTCACACGTCGCGTGTGCGCACTTTTAGTCTTCAACACTCCATTGTGTGGTAGTCTTCGACTCTTCGCCTTTGCGACAAGCTTCCTTCCCTTCGGCGGTTCACGCGTTACGTCGTTGTTACGCCAGCTCTCTCACCGCGACATCGCGCTGCGCGCCCAAGACCACCACTACCTCACTTGTAATATCACTTAGACTCGCGACAATGTCCGCGACGCGTCCCCTCCCCGAGCGCGTGAACCCGCTGCTCGAGCCGACGGACAGCACGGCCAGTACGTAATCGCGCGCATTTTCGAAGACGATAGCTGACAGCGCATCGCAGTCGAGATCCTCATCGAGAGGCGTCGCTTGGGCCAGACGAATCTTGGAACCAAGACCGGCGCTATCGGCCTGACCAGCGCAACGAAGCCGCAGCACAGTGGCCTGTTTGACTACGCGCACCTGCGCGTGCCCCTGCCCAAGGACCTCTCTGGCTCTGAGATCTTTGCGCCCGGCGCCAACGGATACCCAGCCTCCTATTTCTTGATGGTACGAGAATGATTCGCTGGCGACGCGCAAGTACGGAACTGACCATGTGGACAGCGCCGCAGCAGCGACGGCTACATCAGCGCAACCGGCATGTTCAAGGCCGCGTTCCCCTGGGCTACTATACCTGAGGAGGATGCCGAGCGCAAGTACCAAAAGACTTTCCCGTCCGCCGGCCCCGAAGAGGTCGCAGGCAGCGTCTGGATCGCGCCTGAAGAGGGTAGGTGAAAATCCCTAGTCTTGCGAACGCACAGCTGACCTTCGATTCGCAGCGCTTTCACTCGCCGACGAGTACTCCATGCGCCATTGGGTCCTCGCGCTGCTTGACAACGAGCCAATTGAAAAGGGCGCAAAGGACAAGCACAATGTCCACATCCAGGCACCTCCCAAGTTCGACCTTAGCAAGGCGCAGAGCGTCAAGCTTCCTCCTCACACCTCTGCTCTTCGCACAACTCGCGCACGATCGACCAGGAGTGTCTCGCCCAGCAAGATGGCCACACCGAGCCGCAAGATTGCAACTCCCCGCAAGTCGCGTGCTACGCGCGGCCGTTCCGAGGCCATGAAAGCAGAGGAGATCTTCCAGAGCACCGCGACTGAATCGCCGTCGTCCGCCCTGGTCGCAAACGGCGTCACGCAGTCCGAGTCAGTCGCGTCTTCAGTCAACGGCGATGGCAAGGAGGAGGTCAAGTCGGAGACCGTGCGCATTGAGGTCAAGGAGACGGTCGAGCAGAAGGGCGACTCTGAGGTCACCACAACAAACGTCCAGATCGATGTGCCAGCATCGCACCCCGAGTTGCGCGAGCCTGAGGATCCCGCACAGATGATCGCCGAGGCCAAGCGCATGGTCGAGGAGGCGCGAGAGCTGGACGCAGGCGCATCGAGCACACTCACATCGTCGAAGCGCAAGGTTGAGGAGGTCCTCGACGAGGAAGAGCTCAAGGCCGAGCGTCCGAGCAAGCTCTCGAAGAAGCTCTACACAACAGAGCAGAAGCTCACAAAGGAGAAGGTCACAAGGAGAGCACTCTTCGGCCTGGGAGTAATGGCAGTATTTGGGTACGTACCTCCACAAATCCTTCCAACGCATTGCAGACTAACGATGGGCAGTACCGCTATCCAATACTTTGCATAATTGCTCAATTGGCTTGTTTCCTTTCTTCATTGACGGTCGGCTTTCTGTCTGCATTATTAGTGTTGGATTCTCGAATTTCATTCTGTACCATGGTACTATTCGACCACCACTCGATCTATTTACTGCAGATACCTTTTCGATCTTCTGCGACTTTGGGCGTTCAAAGGAGGTTGGGCTAAGCTGTACACTCATTTGTACACGGGCCGGAGCGGGCGACTGGCTCCGGCGACCAAGTAGAGTACTTAATCGAATCTCAAGCGCGGCCTGTGAGGGTGCGCTGTTCACACTATCTTCGCTTCAGTTCTATGCCTTGAAATATATCAAGCACACACCAGAACTGTGCTAATGCATATGTCAGGGTCACATTTCCATACAACCAACAAGCACAGCGTCTCGCGCATTGCAAACCTCAACCTCTATATCTCCATACACGCTTAGTCTTCACGAAACCAGTCTATCATCGCACCCCCACCCTCCCCTCCCTCGCCAGACCGCTCACCTCCCCTTATTCGCCAGCTCCCCTACCTTTCTAACCGCCTCCTCGAAATCATTAATAGCATAAATCGGCAACTGCGCATCCTGCAACACTCTCTGCCCCTTCTCCTCGTTTGTCCCGCGCAAACGCACAACAACCGGTTTATCCACGCCCAGCTCCTTGAACGCCAGGATGATGCCCTCGGCGATCATATCCGCGAGCGTCAGGCCGCCGAAGATATTGACGAAGATGACGGCGACGCGGGGGTCGGCTAGGATGAGCTTGAACGACGTCTTGATGGTTTGCGAGGTTGCTTTGCCGCCTGTGTCGAGGAAGTTTGCGTTGGCGGTTGAGTAGGGGGGCTGCGAGAGGCGCAGGTGCAGGACGTCGTTTGTGTTCATGGCGAGGCCTGCGCCGTTGACTAGGGTGCCAACGAGGTTGCGCGGCTCGAGGCTCGATGCGGCAGGCGTGCTGGTTTGGAGTCGCGGGTCGGGTTCCGGTGTGTCCAGCGGGATGTATACGATGCCTGCGTCTTCTGCTTCTTGCTCTGTGGGCGAGAGCGTGTCCCGCAGCGCGTGCAGGTCTGCTTGTCGCTGGTTGGAGCGGTAGGCGGCGTCGTCGAAGAAGAGGTATGGGTTGTAGACTTGGATTTCGTCGGCGTTGGGGCTCACAGATAGGCCGACGTGTGCGTCAATGGCTTCCTTCTCTTTGTAAAGCTTCCACAGGTTGGACAATGTCGCGGCTACTTGCGCTTTTGCTTTCGGTGGTGCGGCATCGAGTTGGAGCCATGCTATTGCGTCGTTGATGGCTGCAGGAGAAGGGCCTTCTCGGTAGTCGAAGGGGAATCGACGGACACGGTGGTGTAAGTGATCTGGGTTTGCGGTTGGGGCGGCGATGATGGAGGGTGAGCGGTTGACACGGTGTGGTGATATGCCCAGGTAGTGGCTCGATTGTTGATTCTCGGGCTTCGCGACTACATTGATGTCGTACTTCTTGAGAATGTTCGCGTTTTGCTCCACTGAGAGATGAAGAGTGCGCTTTTGTTCAAAAGGTGTTTTCCGCGGTGCGTCCCAGGTAGGTCGTCGAGCCGACGTGTGATATCCGCGACGCGCTTGAGCTGCTGACTGCTCCTACGAGATTGTGAGTACTATTCAATATCTTTCTGCAGTGGAACTCACAATCTTCTTCACACTACGGTCAGATTTTGCCAGAATATCTTTCATGACGCCTCCGAACTTGGCCGGATGGTCGACCATGGTAACGCCCGCAGCTTCAAGAGCGTGATACTTGTCCTCAGCTGTGCCCTCTCCCAGTCCAGTCCACGCTCCAGCATGACCAGTGATCTTGCCAGGTTTTGCTTGGAAGCCTCCAATACAAGCAGCGATCGGCTTGGGATTCGATACACGCTTGTTGTAGTCCTTGATCCAGTCCGCGGCCTCTTCCTCGTTGGTGCCGCCCAGTTCGCCGATTAGAATGATAGCTTCCGTGTCGTCGTCCGTCTCGAAGACCTTCAGCGCGTCCACAAAATTGGTGCCAGCGATGACATCACCACCCATGCCGATGCACATGCTCTGCCCAACGCCGGCTCTTGTGAGAGACCCAACGGTCTCGTATGACAGTGTGCCCGATTTTCCGATGATGCCGATGTGTCCCGGCGAGAAAGTAGGCAGAGGCTGAAATCCAATGCGGCAACGCCCGATAGCTGAGATGATGCCAGGAGCGTTTGCGCCAACAAGTCGTGACTTGGACTGTGTCTTCAGGATGGAGTGTATCTATGAGGTCAGCATTCGTCTTTCATGAATGTTTGATGTACTCACTCTCAAAACGTCATGGATGGGGATGTGCTCGGCGACAGCAACAATGAGAGGCACTTCGGCTTCGATTGCTTCTTCAATGGCCGCTGCAGCTTGAGGTGCTGCAACGTAGATCCCGGTTGCATCTGGCTTGAGCAGCTCCATGGCTTTTCGTACGGAGCCAACGACGGGAAGACCCAGATGCTCCTGGCCATCCTTTTTGGGATTTGTTCCGCCCACAACGTTGGTGCCCCATGCTATCGACTCCTGTGCGTTGGCTGTGGCTAGCTTTCCTGTGAAGCCTTGAAAGATGACGCGAGTGTGTGAGCCAATCTTGAGGTTCTGGATGGTATCATCGTACCCGCTGCGTCTGGCAGTCGTAGAGAAAGCAGCTTGTGGTAAGCGGCGATTGAGAGTTTGATTCCTGAGTGCTTTGCTGCTCAGGCAGCTTGTGTGTCGAGATATCATGCTGCAGGTCAATAAAGAGTTGAGGACGTGCTTATGCTAGCAGTACAGCTCGTGTGCACCTCAAAAATACCCAATTGAGCTTTACAGTCTTGTTGCAGGGCTTCAGGGGTTTTCTGGGAGTGCTGTGATTTTTGAGTAACGCGCATTGAAGATGGAGCCCTGGGCATAACCGGCGGCTACTTGTGCAAGTAACCGGAGATACCCCTCATAGCGCCCGGCTTTCAGAGAGCCTCATGCTGTTCCATATGCAGGTTCCCGAGCCAATGCTGAGCGAGCTCGTGCCTCTCGAGTTGCAACTTTTGTGCTGATGAGTCTGCTTGAGAAAAGGCGACCTCGGGAGCGTGGACAATGGTCACGTGACGACTATGTTCAACGCTCGCTGGATATCCATGGATAGTGCCTTTTGTCAATGTCGACTCGCATCTTGCACGGTCAGGAAACTCGCAATTTCGTCCGTTGAGGAAATCGTTGATGCTGAGGCTGCGTGCTGTCTTGAGGCTTAGACCCTAATAATGGGACTGATGGGTATACTACAATGGTCTCGAATAGCTTCAGAACTCGCCAGGGGATCGTCCGCCGACGCATCTCCCTCCGACGACCCAGTCTTTCCCTATTGAAACGCAAGAACACGCAACGCGCCCTTGTCGCTTTCCACATCCGCAATGCGCCTCACTGACGGTCTCCCAACGCAGCGTCCAGGCCAGGGCTGTTCTAAATTCACTCGCAGCCGCAGTCTAGAAGGCCACGGAGAATATCGGAACAGCGGGGCCCTGACGGCAATTGGCATTGATCTGACGTTGGCTGGGATGGCAGGGCCTATCGAGGACGTGCTGAATGACGCGCACCTCTTCCCCACAATTTCTGGTCGATGGGCAGGGACAGCACCTCGTATGGAATGCCAGCGCGGATTGATCGGGAATCCACCGTGGATGAGCGCTGTTACACGTCAGGCTGGCAAAAGCTGGAACAGATAGAAATAGTCTAGTGGACAGGTTCCCCCTTGAACCAGTGTGAAATACATAATCCGCTGTTCCCTGGTCGTAAATTTTGCTACAATTACGCTTTGAGGCTGAAGCATTCCACGCAATTGCATCCCCAGATCGAAAGACCCCTACCCCGCAAAACCTCCAGCTCACACGATCACATCTTCTGCACACGACACCTCATTCGAGCAAACACCATTGTACGCTTTTCAGCCATGTCAGCCGTAGATTCCATCCGCAAAACGCCCAGCGAGACAGGTACACCATGCCCCTACCTCTCTCACAGCTCACCACCTAACCCCGTCGCAGAAATAGCAGACACGCTCTCCACACTAAAGCTGTCCACCACTGTTCCACAGAAGCCCTTCCACAAGCCCAAATCCAAGCCTGTCGCTGACAGCTGGGATCTCGAGTCGTCCGGCTCTGACACCGAGACCGAAACTGCGCCGCTGTCTACAACGAGCACCGCAACAACACACGTCGAAGACCTGCCGCGGCCTCCCCCACCTACACCTGCGTCGCCCACGCCATTCGACTTTCCAGATAATTCGCCATATGGAGCTGGGCGGCTGAGAGGGGACAGTGGCACGGGATCTAGCGTCGGGGGATTAGAGAAGCGGCCCGAGAAGACGACGGCTGTTGCAGGGCGGATGATCGCTGGGGCGTTGGGTGTGCGGGCGCCACGGCGCACGGAGGAAGAGAGGGAGTACGACCGTGCGATGCGTGAGAAGGAGAGGAAGCGGAGGGCGGAGGAGAGGGAGAGGGAGAGGAAGGATGCTGAGGAGAGGGAGTCAAGGAAGAAGGCTATCTGGGATGACTAGAATGTTTCCAGTTGCAGCGATGACTAATGACTCTCCTCTCGTGTATACTGTAGCCACTAAGGGCTGTCGAGTGTCTGGATAGCCTGTCTTGCAAGGGCTGCACGCTTGCTTGACGTGTAAATACCATGCCGGTAGAATGTAAGCTGGAAGAATATTGACTATACATGGACCGCAAGAACAGAGGCACCTTACAGCTAGAGAGTATTCTACTGCAGTTAAACCCGTGAGCTGCCATATACGTTCGAGAGAACCCAATTCCGCATAGGCTATGTATAGTACCTTCTCACACTCAAGTCTAATCACACGACTTTTAGGGCACAAGGGAAAAGTCCATTCGAATTTAGCACGAGACCAATGCATCACGAAGCGGTGGGCAATGTAGACTTGAATTGCTGTAAATTGCTGTCGCGGCATACGGCTTTGTGAACTATATGCAAGCACGATCGGCATCGCTCTTTGCGAGCGCAATGATCCCATAACGCCAAATTCGAATCGTCCAAGTCATAACTAAGAAGCCATCTTTGTACCACCTTCGCCGGCGCTAAAAGCATACGTCTTCACCAATGTCTCCAATCCATATGGTAGGCAGGATCGAGCAGGTAGGTGGCCGAGGTTATGTGGCTGCGTCTGTGATACTGAGGTGCAGGCTGACTCGTCTAACGACTACCAGCTGCCGCCGATTTGCTCCTGGTGGACTTCAAGTGTGTCGCCGTCTTGCATATCAAGCTGTTTTGGCGTTAGCACGATTCTGGCGGGTTTCGTATGCGGCGTCAAGATTTGGCTATTCAGGCAGCTGCAGCTGAGTACGTACAGTGTCTGGGTTATCGGTGGGCCCAACGCGGGTACCCTCGAAGAGGAATCGCACGCTGGAGATGTTCTTGCCCTGGCGATCGCAAAAGGCGTTCATGAGCTTGCCCAGCTGAGTTGTGCGCTTGATCTTGAAGAATACCTCGTTGTTGTTGTCGGTGACCTTGATGTTCAAGTGCTCAGAGGGGCCGGCGTCCTCTGGCTTCTGGGCGGGCGAACCGTTGTCAGACATGGTGTTTGTGTGTGGGTGTGGGTGTGGTGTGTGGTTGTGGAGGTTCGAGTGCGCGGTGGCTAATGACTTGGCTGCGGCGCAAGGCTATTTCGCGCGTCAGTGGGTGTCCGAAGGCGGTAGAAGTGGAGAGCATGGTCGTTGAGCGGCGGGGTCTACCTTTTGTATGTTACGGAGGTAACCGTATGACCGATGGTAGGTTGCAGATCCGGTCAGGTGATAGAAAAGCCTGGTAAATGTGCGCAGACGCGTCGAATTGTTGCAGAGCGGTGGCAAAGTTAGACGGTGAGAGGGCTAGAAGGCGCAAGCTGCTGTCGCGAAGAAGTGAGGTGCGCTGCCATCGGTGGGGCTCTTTCCTCATGCGCTAGCATGGCCAACCGAGTGAGCTCTCATCTTCTCTCTCAGCACTGCTGCAGACTCCGAACAATTCGCGCATATCACTGACGCTGAGTCTCAAAGGTTTTTTTATAGTAGGAGCTGAGAAAACTGAGGGCTCTCCCGACCATACAACAGATCAGGCTACCATGGTATGCTGCTGATGATGTCACCTATCATACTCGTTGCTTTCAGTGTTGACCGTGGAAAAGGGTGAGATCGACAAGGATCTGAAGCAAGATCCGCCGTGCCATTCACGAGCTTGTGCGATCCAAAGTGTGTGGAGGTTGTCCCTGCATGAGCCTGACTGACCGAACCTCAGACTGCATACAAAAGAACAATTTTGATGAAGGCAAATGTCGAAAAGAGGTATGCATCATCGCAGCATAAGAATGCTGAAGCCCTTCAGCCAAAGCTTAGTTGTATCGTGAGTGGCACTGACAGCATCCCAGGTTGATGCTCTGTACGAGTGCTGCAATGCTTTCTACAAAGAGCGAGGAGATGACGCGCGATGTGTAACATGTCCAAAGCCTGACTTGCTGAGGTATAATCTTCACAGTCTTGTTCCAACAATATGCTGACAAGCACAGGATCAAGATGAAGCAGCGAGTTCAGGGCATATCATAGCCTATTGTGAACTGCATGGCTGGAACCACACACAAACAAATGTATATATATATGTAATACCATCTCCAACATAGCCTTAGACTAGATGTAAGAACAGATCGGCTAGTTCTGAGCAAGATGAAAGTTTCCAAGGTGGTCCTCTAAAGGCAATTTCAAGCCATGTGCGTGTGTCTCTTGGCTGTCACTCACAGAATTGCCGCCGACATATCAATGCAAGTCCAGCACGCACGAATTGTTTTTGAGAATGGACATGTAATCACTCACACGCGCATTGCAGCATGCTTCTTCGCCAAGTCTCGCGCTCAAAGGCACACGAAGCCAGCAATCAGATGTGTGAACATCAGCCGCTGTTTGCTCCCGAAAGAACAGCAAATCAAATATAGCTGAGAAGGATGTTATACCTCCCTTTTCTTATCCATCACTTCGCGAGGAAGTTGATGGGTTCACTGGGAAATATGGTTTCTCTATGGGAAGCCGAGCGTCTCCTGCATAATTGAATATCGAGGAGATGACTCAGGGGCTTGCCAAATGGTTAATTACATTGTAAAGAGCAAGAGGAGGGCTGGGGATTCGAAGATTTTTGTAGTCGCACTAGCGCGCCAAGCAGGAGCGACGCGGCGCTCGGGCGCGGGTCTTCACTTTGGAAGCTACGCGACTGTTTTGTCTGCAGCTGCAGCCAACACGCACGCCTTTCGCAGCACCTCAACTCGGCCCCTGTTTCGTTGAATAGCTCTAAATTACATTCATGCGTTTCGAAAGATAACATTTCCTTAACATTATGGCTTCCTTCTCGTTCGCGCGCCAGACGCAGTCCGCAGCTCAGGTAATTCTATACAGCTTCAGGGAAGACTGTTCTCTTCTGTGCTGACACAGAAATTTGTAGACAAATGGATCTGCACCACCGCTCTTTGGGAGTCCACGCGCTTCGAATGGTATCACATCCACCGATCCTCTGCAGCCATTGCGCGCAATGGCCGACCGAGTAGGCAAAGAGGTGGAAAAGTTCGCGGAGAGGGTAGACTACTGGCACACACACGGGAAGGAGAGTGCTGTAATGAAGCACCAGGCGACAGTCAGCATGGTCGGACACTTCAAGGACGTCGCCAAATCGCATGTAATAGAGCTGAAGCGCACGAGCGGTCCCGAGAACCAAGGTGCGCTGAACAAGAGCACGCGCCGTCGCGTGCAGAACATGGACGACGGGTCTTTTGGGCAATCGTTTCAATCACACGCCCCATCTTACGCCCCGATCGACTCCGCGAGCGTGCAGGAATTGCGACAATGGCAGGCGGAATTGGCGACATGGGAGCTCCTAAGCATCATCATCGGCCACCACCACCCCGAACCCGGTCGCGATCTCCAGTCAGAGAAACAAGCGCAGCTGGCACAAGTCGGCGGGGATAAGCGTTACAGTCCAAACAGCGAGATTTGGGACCGATTCTTGCTGGAAGACGACCAGGCGAAAGAGAAGGCACTGATACTGCGATGGCTTGAGCAGACTGCGCAAGACAGCGAAAGTGATATCGAATCCATCACTGCAGTTCTAGAGGAGAAATCTGGGAAGGGCGCGAACACCTGGACAAGCGGCTGGCTGGACACCAAGTCGAAGATCAAGCAGGCAAAGCGCATGGAAGGCTCAGAGAAGCCACTGAAACCGCAGAACTCGACGTTGAAGACTGCAGATCGATCGGCGCAGCTAGTCACGCAGCTAGACCCCGATGCGCCGTCGCGCCAGAAGCGTGCACTGGAAAAGTCGGATGAATTCTATGAAAAGGCCCTGTGGTTAGTCTGTTACGAGATGATGCGTCGTGGTGTCCCTTGGGATCAAATCAGCGACTGGGCGCTGGAAAGGAACGAAGCATGGCGTGGGGTCAGCATTGGCGCGGCGTACGAGTCGCACACACCGGGGAGTCCTAACATCGCTGGTGACACAATTGGTTATCTGTTCCGCCGTATGTGTTTCTACGCCGCTCAGGGTACACGTTTACAGTATGAGGGTGCTGTATACGGGCTTCTGAGTGGAGATGTTGGCAAGGTTCGCGAGGTTGCTCGCACGTGGGATGACCATTTATACGCTCACTACAATGCGCTCCTGCTGTCTCGGTTTGATTCGTACCTCCAACGCCAATATCCGAGCCGGGTCACACAGAACCTTAGCCAGAGGTTTGTCTTCCACGATGCTGTTGCCAACCTCGGGGAGTGGTCGGAATCTTCCAAGTTGGTCATCGACGCGCTGAAGCAGCACAAGGCCTCGTCAGCACTCGCGAATGCGCCCATAAAGCTGATCCAAGGTGCCTTGATCGGTCGGAGTATAGAAGAGCTTGTTCACAATGTTGGAATTGCATTGGTTGAGCTGCAACAGAAGGACGACGGAATAAGCAACCTCATGATCCACCCAGAATCACCTGAGAACGACCGAGGCCCAAAGCCTGCGTCTGGACAGCCTACCACAAGCGCGGATCAGACCTCTCGAGCCCTTGTCCAAGACCCACACGCCTTCCGTACACTTGTACATATCTTCATTGCGCTCAGGGGCGGCCTGGGTCTGTTCAACGTAGAAGATCGGTCTCAACGTTTGGCCATGGACAACGTTATTGCTGGTTACATCGAGTTTCTACGCCTCAGTAAGCGCATCCAGTTGATTCCCCTCTACGCGGCGCAGTTGGAGGAAACACGGCAAGCCTACTCATTGGCTCGCGTCTTGCCTGACATCAAGAACCGAGACGAGCAAAAGAATTGCATTGCTCTACTCGAATCGTACGGCGTCGACAATGTAGAAGTCGTGGCGCAGGGCTTCCTCCTTGCGTTCAATCAGAGCGGATTCATTCACTTCGATGACGAGGGCAGCTCGGTTGTTACCAAACCCATTAAGCGTTTCCAGCTACTTGAGTCAACAGAAACTATCGATCAGAATAAGAGACTTCTGTGGCCCGGTCAACGCATCAAGCCTCAATTTCAAGGCTCCCAGGTCGAGCCAAAGGACGAAGGCATTATCGATGCCGTCTACTGGTACAATTACCTCAGCAGGGAGGTCGATGCGACATTCGAGCACCTGAAGAACGCCTTGATGATCTTTCTTTGTACGTGTACACATGTCTAAGCCCAGGACCAAGCTAACAAAAACAGTGAATGGCCGTATTGCTGCTGCCGAGAAGATGATTGAAGAGGTAAACGTCGAATACCTCTCCCTTTCGAGGACCGAGGCGCTGTGTGGATACCCGTTCGATTTCAATGCGCCACGCGCCGATGAGCAGGACGAGAGCACACTACACGCCCACCGCGAGACACTTTCACGACAGGCCCGCGCCAGACTGCCTGTATCACAGCTTCCTGATGCCGAGCAGCATAAGCAGCTCGTGGACTACCTGAGGATACGCAGCGCACCGTACTATGACCTCCAACAGATTGTGCGCATCATCGCCTTGTTCCGCGAATGGCGTACAGAAGAACAGAAAGTCATAGAGTAAGTTCTCCGCCCAAAAATCGTGACCACGATCTTTGCTGACACTCGCCAGCCACCGCGCCCAAGGGAAAGTAAATACCAAGCCCATAAAAGAGCTCCTCGAGAGCATCACCACCGTCTTCGAAGGCCTCATCCCCTCCCTCTCCGAATCCTACCAGACCGACACGCCCGACAGCCTTAATCTCAAACGGGCCTACATTCCTGAGATCATCATCACGTACCTGTCCGTGCTGCAGACGGCATCGTTCCTGTTGCACCGCGAGACGGCCATCAAGGCCATGGAGATTGCCAACCTTGTCGCGGATCCGGCAAACGCGTGGCTACAGGACCTGTTCCTTGCGACGGGCCGCATGTCTGAGCTGGTGCAGACGCTGGCCAAGGTTAGCCAGGCGATGCTAAATCTGAACGAGTTTGACGGCAAGAAGAAGGAGACCAAGAAGAGGGGTAGCAAGGGCGAGACGCTGAGGATATGGGACTTGAATGCGTATGACCGGGTCTAGGCGGCCAGTGTGATAGAGTTGGCGGTTCAGGACGCGAAGAGGGTGCATTATGCTCTCAGGACTTGTAGGATGGCTTAGAGTTGGCGGGAATTCACAAAGAAGAATCACAGTTGCATAGCGTCTGTTATCGATTCGGACACGTCGACAATCTTTTGTCTATTCTGGCTGCTACGCGAAAGATAAATAGGGCACTCGGCGGATGTCGTATAAATTTCGGTGCCACTTTGCCGAGGATTACAGGAGGCTCTTGACTTGCAGCCTCGGTCCTTTTTTAAGGTGACTTTAGCTGGCAGCTGTACCTATATTCCACAAGGTCTGATTGAAGTAGGACAGAATTCCGCTACAGTGATGGCGGTCTCAAGTTCCAGTATACTCCAGGCCCTGGCAGAAGCCCCAAAACCGACAAGTGTCTAGGTAGCTGTCAAGCGTGGCTTCTCTCTTGCTACTAATTACCGTGCCGTTCACGGGCTCAGAGGACGGGCCGATGACTGCGTTTGGCAGGCGCCATTTGCGCGATTTGACGTGCATAAACCGCGCGCTGGGGGTGGTTGCTGTTGGTAACGAGCCAAAGTCCAGCGGCTCGACTGCGATGTTGGCCATCAAGACGCCCAGACAAGTAGTCAGCATGCCCGCCTTGACATCTCTTGCGTTTCCTCACTCGCGTTCCAGATAGCGGCCCCAAGGGCGATGCTCGTTGGACGGAGCAGGTTGCGAGCAGGCCGTGTGCGTTCCCAAGATCCACGATCCCCGCTAGCGGACAGCACACGGAATGCCGTGTCTGGCTAGGCGGGGCCCGCGAGGCTGGGCCTCATGGTTCGACTGTGGATGGAGCAGATGGGGAAGGTGCGCGGACGGAGGCATTGAGCATCAACTGTACGCAGCGAGAGCAGAGGAAGGACTGTCACAGGAAATGAGCGCACCATGTACCTAGGTATATCGAGGCGAGCCTGAGACGTTTGAGACCTCTGCGCCAGAAGGTACGGGAGAAACACTGATCAACCGGCCGTTTCGAAGCCAGAGTTGCGCGCGCGGCTGTTCGGTCGGTGCGTCGGCTGCTGCAACCAGGGTCCCGAAGCAGAGGCATTTGGTGGGGATCTGTCTCCTTTGGACGTGCTTGCATCTCAAGTAGGCTGCGATGGTCGTCTGAGCGAGACTCCCTTCACGATTGCTGCCATAGCCGCCGACTGTTCCCCTCGGTGGTCTCTCGTGTTGAAGAGATTGCAAAGGTCGAGGCCTCCGCCAACGCGACTAGAAGCCGCGGTGGCTTTTCTTCCTGCTGTACCATCAACTGGTCGTCATCCGGTCCACCAGCGGTCCCGGATTACCTGTGCGGCCGCTCCTGCACGAAACACTCGTGCGCCCTCCTTTGCGCACCCGCCGTGATTGACTCTGTCCATGAATCTGCACCTGCGCCTGCCCATCTCCTGTCGAGGGCTGCAATGACACCCCAGGCCGCGCAGTGTGTTTGTGCTGTACACTCCATCGACCGGCACTTGTCCCCTCTCCCCGCTGCAGCGCACACGACGAGCGATATCTTAGACTGCGGCCTCCTATAGTCGTGCAGTCGCGCAGTCGTGCAGAACCGTGCTGCCCCTTGCCCCAGCGTCGAACCCGCCTGCTCCCGGCATGTCGTGGTTCCTGCGCGGAGTCCAAGTACGTCCCACGCTCGAGTGCACGCCCGTGCCGCGGATGCTAATGTTCCTCGGCAGAGCGCCGTCTTCCACTACGCTTCATGTGCGCCGTGCACCGGATACAACGACAGCAGAAAGAGGCGGCGAGAGGCGGCGCGCGCGAGAAAGGCACGCGAGAAGCTGGTGCTCGAGCAGCCAGACACATACCACCACCCCGAGCCCACGGGCACCAACCCCTACTGGGACGAGGAGATCGCACTGGGCCCAGGTCCGCCGCCGCGACGCGCGCGCAGGACCAACACGGGCAGCACCCGCGGCGCCCCCAAGGCGGGCGTGCAGAGCGCCGTCGTCAGCCAGACCGGCAGCAGCTTGGACGGGGAGCGCGCCAAGCACCTGCGCCTCAGCGACGACACGCTCGACGACGACACGTGGAACCTCAAGCGCTACCAGCGGGAGGATGAGGACCTCTGGGGGCTCGACGAGGCGCCAGTCCCGATGCACCAGACGACGTCGGGGTCGTCGTCGAGCGGGATAGGCAGCATGCTCGGACTGAAGACGAGCAGACCGGGCACGTCACGCTCAGGAAGCTACTACTCGGCCCGTGCCCCGCCGGTCAACGACCTCCACCCCCCAGTCGTCAGCCTGCCGTCGCCAGACGTTGCCGACAACCGCTGGATGCTCCAGCCCCCGCCCAAAGCTAGCGTCATGGCAGGGAAAGAGCGAGCGACGCACCGGAGCCGCAGTGGGAGCGGTGCAAGCAGTCGCGTGGAGCTGAGCCTGCAAAGGCACGTCAGCACGCGCCAGCTGATGCACAGGCTCGAGCGAGGCCAGACGCAGGAGCTGCCCTCGATGACACCACAGGGCTCGTACACCGATCTGGTCTCAAGCCAACGTCGAAACAGGAGCCGAACGCCCCAAGCACGACCTCCCTCGTCAACGAGCTCGAGGAAGCGCCGCGACACCGCGGTTGCACTAAAGAGAACAGACACATCCGAGTCGCAGGCGTCCTGTGCGCGAGGGCGAACGACACAAACAGCCTCACGCACCGTCTCTGTCCGTCAGAGTCGACCTGCGCTCTCGACCGTAGTCTCCAGCGGCTCTGGGGCAAATGCATCTCCACCAGGCCAGCACAGCGACGAGAACGCTTTACCTGAGCGACCAGGTCAGATCCACTACCGCGACGCCACTCGGTCCTCCGATTCCCTACCAGCACCGCGCACCATGCCCCGTCGCGAACGCGCACCTCTCAACTCGTCCGACATGTCATCTCTCAACTGCCTCCAGAACAACGTCTCGCCTCACGCGCTCCTCAACTCCCGCTTCGTATCTTCCCCGCTCATCGAAGCAAAGATTCGCCTGCCACCCTCCAACGGCGATCTGGCTGCTAGTGCGAGGGACGAGTGGAACGGCAGCGGCTTTGCCGTGAGTCGCGGATGGAGCGAGGCGAACGAGGCGAACGAGGAGCCCAAGCGTGCGCCATTCGACAGCCAAGGTGTGGTCGAGAAGGACCCGCGACTCAGGTGGAGTGTCGATTTTTAATCGTCTCTTTCCAGAGGACTTTGGTTCGTCTGGCACCGAGATCAGATTCGGCTGCGGCTCGTTGGAGACCGACCGCGGCGCTGATATCATTCATCACTTTGCATGATAGATGTCATTTCACAGTTTGCGTAGCATTTTTCTTTGTCGATACTTAGCGAGCATGTTACCCGTGGATTGGGGTACACAACATGAATTCACGACCCCTGGCGTTTTTCCCGGGCTGGGATTTTGGACGGATAGTGCATCCTGGCGTGGGGTGCGTTTGCATTGCTGCTTTCTTCTTTTTCGTATTCCCTCTTTGGAGATGTGCGAGGGTTACGTAGATGGAGGCACGGGCTTTGGCCACGGAAGAGTGAGATTGTTGCAGCAGATTGATAGCGGAATATGAAACACTTACTCTTGTGCACATATGAATATGGATATGAATATGAATCGTTGAGAGAGGAAGGCGTGTGTATTGGCTGGGGTGGTGTTGGTGTTTGCTCAGATATACCGCACCGCCACCACGCTACAAAAGTGCTAGTAGTATTGGTGTGATTGCGTTCAATTCGTAAAGACATACAGCAACGCTATTTACTTGGACTGTCTGGTCCGTCTAGCTCGGGGACAAGCTTCGTATAGTTCGGTTGCCGTGTCGTGACAGTGTGCACGCAATATAAACGTTGCAGCACACCGCAACTCTATCAACAGCACTAACCAGCTGGCGATGTCAGGCGTTGTGGCGGAGTGGTTATCGCGCAAGACTAGAAATCTTGTTCCTTCGGGAGCGTAGGTTCGAATCCTGCCAACGTCGAATTTTTTTTCGAGATCTGCGTCGAGATCTGCATCTATTGCATGTATGGTTCTGGACTCGAGTTGTGGGCTCTTCAGGAGATCTGTGATTTTTGTGGTGGCCCGTGCCTTGAGCCGAGGCTGGCGGATGAGATTCGACCACCACCAACCGACGATCCTCTCTATTGGAAGTCTCGACAGCCTGTTTCTCGATTTTGGAGCTTGTAGACATTCTTCAGGGAAATATATCGGCCAAGTTATGCCAAACGAATGAACCCGCAATCGCTCGGTTGGACGGGCGACGAGCTGACACGTAGGGTAGCTTTGGTATGCGCGGTTGATGATGTCCATGGAATGGTGCTTCTTGTCGACTGGTCGAACAGCCTCACAACTGATCAAGAGAGTATAACAGTTGACGGACGCATGCTCGGTCAGGCGTTTAGCATGTGTCTTGCGTGGCAAAGGGCCATCGATACCAGCAAGCTGCTTGATTCTGCCGCGCGAGCGTAAGACAATGCCAGGCATCGCCTGTATTGCGGAGCAGCACGGAAGGGACGAGCCCTTCACCCAGCGCGCTCAATAGACTTCGAGTGAAGGCCTTGGCAAGTTGTCAACATCTCCAGATGTGTCGTGAGTTACAAGTGTGGGATCTCGTGTGCGGTGTCAGATATCCAAGAAGCTGTCGTGAAATCACCCAGAGCGGAGACTGGCTTGCTCTTGTATCCGTTGGTGTACGGTGGTGCAGCCGGTGGATCTGCTTCACCCAGCAAAGCATTTACGGTTCATCAAGAACGGGCGGTATTCTGGGCTCTGCGCGTTTCATGAAGTATGCCACGTTTGCTCCACATATGCGAAGTGAATACAGCTGCCTCATTCCTGCGTCTTCGTACTCTCTCCCAGGGTGACTTGTCTTTATGAACTGCTGGATATACGTCGACACAAGTGCTCCCAAGTGAGTCGCAAGCCAGAATTTCTGCCTGGGCTAAGTCGCGACTACCGGGGTAGCTGATGCGTAGTAACATGGTGTCAGTCGGAGCTGATCGAGATACTGACATCGGTCTCGTCGCCGATGCAAAGCTTCTGATCCTACCTTGTGCTTACCTCTCTTCGAAATTGCTCTTGCTGTGGGCGTATGTCGCCCAAGCTTGATATTCCCTTACGATTGTTGACTTTTATCGACGCTATCAGTGGCCTTGACACACTGCATGTCATCTGGCCCCGTTGCTTTTGAATGCAAAACTCGCTGTTGACTCTCGAATGTTGGCATGGTCCACATGCTTCTACGCCCTTCGCCCGTCCAGCAGGACGAAAATGCCGGCAATTCGCAATTCGCAACATAACGAAGATCGAAAGTCAAGATGGTAGACGCGCAAAGAACTGCAAGAAGCCCTGCAGAGAACATCGCAGTCATTCGCGCGCAGCCCAGTGAAGCAAGGCAGCCCGCTTTCCTCCCCGCCCGAATCATACTGGCGACGAAAGATGAAGGATCTGATGTGATGAGCTGCATGAGAGCGGATCGCGAGGCTCGTATAAGTAACCAAGGTTGCTGATGCATGGAGGAATGGTCGCATGACACCAGGGTGACGTCTGACGTAGTTGGCCTATGCGTAAGCTAAACCCCCGCCTCCAGCAAACAGGCAGTCACGAACATCTTCTCTACTACAACAATTACTACAGCATCGCAAGCCTAATACCTCAACTCCCCCATAAACACCTTACAAATACCGTCAAGATGTTCAACTACGTTCTTGCCGCCCTCCTGCAGCTCTCCATGTTCCTCCTTGTCGAGGCTGCACCTGTTACCGCCCAGAGCGCTAAGCCGTGGCAAGCTGGAACTGGTGGTGGCATCGTTGGATTCATTGTCTTGGTCCTCGACATCATTGCGTGGAGTATGTATTCTTGACTTGCCTGAAGTGAGCTTCGACTAACCTGTGCCACAGTTGAGATCTTCAAGTCGAACCGCCCCGTTTCTGGCAAGGTCATCTGGGCTCTCGTTGTCTTCCTCTTCCCCGTCGTCGGCATGATCATCTACTACCTCTTCTCCAACCGCCAGGCCCACAACACCTACGAGCCTATCAGCGCATAAGCGAGCACAGTCACGCTACCTCTGGTCCTACACCTTATGCTCAAGATTGGGCAGATAGGTCGCCCATACGCACGTTGGCGGGTTTCGGAAGTGGAATGTCTGTGCAGCTTGCATTGCAGGTGTGCGCTTGATAACTAAAGCAGCGACTGGAGTTGGCGGTTGATCTTGTTCGCTTAGACGTTCATTAGGCGCCCATGGTGAATATAGGGCGTTGTCTTCGTGGTCGTAATACCAGTCAATTCAATGCGAATCATCTAAAACCAAATACGTACCCCATGTATATTCGCCGTTCGTTCTCGAATCGAGCTGATGCTGCCATGACAGACTGTAACAGGGTAGAAGCTTTGCCATACATCCATCCAAAGGGGAATACAAGTCCCACCGTGGCAGTGTTAATGACCATAGGCCTCTTGCGTCAATACGTCGCCATCGTCTTGAAAGCAGCCCGCTCAGGCGTGCAATGCTCGGAGAAAGCCCTCTGGTGTGGCTCTTGATTGGTTCGTTGCCCGGCATAGACTGAGAGGGTTGGCCTTGAAGCCAATCAGAACGAGCGAACCCTCGGGGATAAGCTGACACGACTGCTAGCATCTACGTTCATTAACGCGCTGACCCCTTGTAACTTGATTCTGTTGTACTGTTTACTGTCATTGCTCACGCAGATTAAAGTCGTCATGGCCGATACAACTCGCAGACGAAGGCGCCCAGCAATGTAAGTCTCAGCCCAGGCATTCCTTCAAGTCGTGTAGTCACCTTTAATACTCTACAGGTCCTGCGCGCTATGTAGACAACGCAAGATAAGATGCAACAAAGAAACGCCTTGCAGCAATTGTGTTCGCTCCAGAAACGCAGTGTGCGTGTACGAAACTACACTACACCCGCTGCCTGGTCAACTGATCACCATCGCACCTGCTCCTGTCTCTGCTCCTACATCAGGAAGCAACACGGCTATTGTGACTCCATCACGATCGCCAGAATCTGCAGTATCCTCAGCAACATCTAACCAGACATCCATGGATATGGACTCGATGAGGCTGAGGATACAAGAGCTAGAGGAGCGACTCTCCCAAGTCAGCACGCCCACTTCCTCGGCACCATCTGTGACATCAAGTTCCAATCAGAACCTACCTTGGCGCAATAGAGACCAGGTTACATCAACAATCGGGGGCACATTCGATGTGGTCCAAGAAAGTCGACTCTTTGGGCAAGCTCAAGCAGTCGTCCGTAGCGTGGCCCACAAGAACCGGGTCTTTGGGCAGAGCCATTGGATCTCGAGTCTCACACTGTTCCGGGATATAATCGAACTGATAGAGCCGTTTATGAGGGACGATTCATCAAAGATACTCTTTGGCGTACAGCGAGCGAAGGTGTTGGCAAGATCGATTAAAGTGCAGCGTGCTCCACTGTGGCCGCTCGCACCTTCAACGGATTTGCCTCCCAAACACATCTGTGATGTACTTGTGGATGGCTACCTCCGAACCATCGAGACATTATATCGTATTGTTCACATCCCCTCATTCCGCAAAGACTACGAAGCTGTGTGGACACCTGGAGCGCAGCCTGATGCGGGGTTCATGGTGCAACTGAAGCTGATTCTAGCCATCGGATCAACTCTTTACGATTTCAAGTTCTCCATGCGCACCGAAGCTACGCGTTGGGTGTACGAAGCACAGTCGTGGCTCATGTCACCCGCCTTCAAGTCAAAGCTCGGTATCTGCTTCATACAGAATAACATCCTGGTCTTGTTGGCTCGCGAACTCGTCGACGTTGGTGGTGAGTTGATTTGGATTTCTGCCGGGGCAGTAGTACGATCTGCTGTATACGTAGGCTTGCACAAAGACCCAGCTCAACTGCGGAACATGTCGGTCCTGGATGCCGAGATGAGGCGACGCTTGTGGAACACAATTTTAGAGGTTTCGCTCCAGTCGAGTCTAGTATCCGGCGGGCCATGCTTTATCCAAATGAACGAGTTCGATACACAACCGCCTGGCAATTACAACGATGAGGACCTGGAGGCAGTGGAACCGATGCCTAAGCCATCCGACCATTACACACAGAGCTCTGTTGCAATTTCTCTGAGGCAGACATTCCCAGCTCGTCTTGCAGTGGTCAAGTTCCTCAACGATTTGTTTTCGACTGGAACCTACGAAGAAACACTCAGACTTGATGGCGAACTAAGGCAGGCGTACAAGGACGTCAGGCGTAAACTACAATCCACTTCTGCAGCTGCGCAGACGAAACCCAGAGACTTCGAGCTTCAAGCCGTCGACTTTATACTGCACCGTTACATCTCGTCGCTGCACGTGCCCTACTTCTCTGCATCGCTGCACGGAGCAACGTACGCGTACACACGCAAGTCCGTAGTAGAGTCTTGTCTGAAGCTATGGTCGCTGGCAGGATCCACCCGTGCCACCACCAGCAATCCATCCTTCCCGTACATAGAGCCGGACCTCCCAAGACTATGTAGGTGCGGCTCTGGCTTCTTCCGTGCTTTCGCTTTTCAATCTGCTTCATTACTCGGCGTTGAGCTACGCGCTCTGCATCAGGAAGACAGCATCAGCGAAGTCAATATCCGTCCTGATCTTGTCAACATTGTCGACGATGCTGCAGATTGGTATTTGCAGTGTATTAGAGCTGGTGAGACGGGCATCAAGGGATACATGCTCCTCAGTTTACTGGCGGCACAGATTGATGCACTCAAGCGAGATGTGCCGAAAGGAGACATACCGCTTATACTTATGAAGGCATCAGAGCGCGCAGAAGGGGAATGTCTGCCGCTGCTTGAAGAATTAGCGGGTTGTAACAACCCTGACGAAGAGGTGGATCCGTTTGTGAATATGGACTTCCAGCAGTCGGCGGGATATTTGGAGGACTGGGATACATTGATGGCAGATGTTTTCAGCCTCGGAACTGGAACATCATGGGACTCATTCCTTACTTGACGACTGAGCTGCATTTGTTTCTCATGCCTCAAATTAAACCTGAACTTCTGAGCCCTTGACAAAAAAGCTTTACAACCAGAGAAAGACCTGATATCTCGTTGCACGGCACTCATGGTTGGGTGATACACATCTAATGAAAGGATGGGGTCGTCGTCAGAAACTGGCCAGTACACCACCCTCGTATTGGTGTTCAACAGAATCGCCCTCGTCAATTATTTCGAGGCCGTCGGGCTAACCCTGTGAGCCTATCTTACCACTCTCGGACATCTGTTCCTGCCATTTTATCTCCTTCAGCTTCACCTGTGACGAAGTCTGGTCGAATGGGACGCCCTTGCTGGTAAGAGACGTGGTGTTGTTCTGGTACACGTTGGTTTCTTCCACGGCCATCTGAACACATCCATCATATCGTTCATTCAACTCGCAAAATGTGTCATAATGCCAGGAGCCAGTACCCTGTAGGTGAATCTTCTCAGTAGGCACTCGTGTCAATATAGTATTCAAGTAGACACAACCCCATGCCAATCGATGATCCGCGGCACCAATGGCAAAGCGTAGGTAATTACTGAACTCATGAGTAGGGTTCAAATATCTCAGAGTATGATCAGGATCGCTTGGTACACTCCGAAAGATCACGTCGCAAAGCTTGGGAAGAACAGACAGGAGCAGAGGTACACACGCATCCTGTAAGCCAGCATTGAGAAGCTGACAGAACTCAATGTCGAATGGTATATCCGGTGTTGATATTCTAACGTTAAAGAGGCAGAAGTACCACACGATGCGTCGTTCAAAAAGGCTTGAAAGAATCGACCCAGCCTCGCTCATCACAACGCTCTCTTGCACGTATGGACACACATTTTCGATGAGCCCTGCTGCCATTGCGACTTTGGTAAAAATATTGCGGTGAAACCGCATTGGTCTTACATGACGACATTGTATCTCGTTCTCATTGAAGACTTTGGCTTCGCTTTCTCTCAAACTTTGTGAAATCGGTAAGAGGGGTGATGCTCATATACGAGAGGATCTTGATTTGAAAGGGAGTCCTTTTCTTCGATGTCGACAAAGATTGCCATATCCTAAAGTCATGCATTTAACGAGTTGCCTACCTGTCGGCTTGCCCAGTCTTTGCTGCGTGCTCAACCTGCAGCTCAATCCATCTTCCCATTAACTTCAACATGCAAGCAATGACTCTTGCTTCCTTCGCATCCTCACCCCTCTCCTCTCCATCACTTTGGCCGCCATGTATAGCCTTGAAAGTACCAGCTCCATCGCTGGTTATGCCTTTGCTGTTGTTGACTGTGTCTAGAGGTGAGATGATGTGGTCCAGTCTAGCCCCTTGGTGGACGGCTGTATCGCGTACCCCTCCATCTTCATCTGCAGCCTGCTCAACTTCTTGTTGTGCTGAATTTGTATCGTCGAAACCCGCGTTACCCAAACTATGCCCATTCATGAATCCACCAGCCTTGCGCTGTTCGACTTCCTCTTCAGCTACAAATGGATCTCGTCCCTGCCCCGTCCCATCTACTTTCCCTACGTCACCCACCGTCCCAAACCCTACGTCTTTCACACTCTCGTCCTCGTCCTCGTTGTTGCCCTCATCTTTGTCCCTCGCGTCGTCCTCCCAGCCATCCTCGTCACTATCCTCTGCCTCACCAAACCAATCCTCCCACCACCGCGCCACCGCCTCGCCCACCCAAATCGCACCCTCAACAATGCATCTCCTCTCCCAATCCTCCTTGACGACTCCGACAACGGGCCTCTTGTCCTCCAAATCAGCAATCACTTCCAACAGATTCATCTCCGGATTTCCCAGATAATCATTGAGAATGTTGTCCAGCGCGATCTGTGCGCCTTTTTGAAAGTGAGGCAGCTCGCGCGGGTCCGTGGATGGCAGCAGAGTGTAGACAATGCGAAAGGGCACGGGCGCAGATGTGGTGCTCGGTGAGCTGCTAGGTGAGCTGGTTCGCGAGACGGTGGACGTTGACGAGACGGGTAATAAGCGCGGCAGGTGGGGATCTTGAGGTGTTTGACGACAAGGTGATGTGGCAACGGACGCTCTTGGTGCTGGCGCGGTCGTTGGGAATGATGCTAATGGCGGCGAGGTCGCTGATAGAGCTGCAGCTCTGTAACCTTGCGGAAGGCCGAGCGCATGGACACTGAACTCCATGGTGGCGTTGGTATAGTCTGGGTATCGCTGGTTGAGGCTCGAGACAGTACGTGAATAGAGTTCCTTGGTGATTGCTGCAAGGTGTATGATAACGAAGGGCGCTTGGTACCTGCTCGCTGTGCTTGTATTATGCTTTCACTCTTCTTGGACGTAGACTTTGCGGGCATCTGTGCATCTTGCACACTATACATGGCTGCTGCGTTGATCTTCTATCCTCACCGTTGCTGTCACAAGCTATATTACTGTATAAAAGTCATACGTTCCTGACAGATCGAGGAATTTCTCGACAATAATCAAGACAATGGTCCAGCGCTCCCCATCTCTGTCTTAAGCTTCTTGTACGACTCGGCGCGTGTAGATAGCGAGGCGACTTTCCTGATACTTGCATCTTCAAGTGAAGGTACGAACGTAGAGACTTACGAGCGCATGGAGGACATGTCAGCAGAAGTGAAAGCAATACCAGTGCATGTTCTGACGATAATGATATTTGTTGGTACATATTGACGATGAGCTTAGACCTGATGTGTAGACCTGCCTCTGAGATTGTTCCTGTTTCAACAATTCCGTCTTCTGCAGATTCCCCCACCGTCTCACTAATCGTCACTTAATAGTAACGATCTGTTCTAGGCTAGCTAGAGCGTACGCGCGTCGTCACGGTGTATTCCGCATGCGTAAGTACGAGGTCGAAGTTGTGTAGTGCAGCCAGACCTGAGTCTGGGGTGCACCAGCCTTGCCAGGGTTAGCGAAGTACTGTCTCGAGCCATCTCGACTTTTGAGTCATGTGAAGCCTGTTTCGGTAGTGCCTGGCCAAAGGTGGGTGGACCCCGGGTGGAGATCACCCGATTGGTAACGGGCAACAGCCTTATACAGAGAATCGGCAATTCTCGGCATCGTGCGTGTGGCTGACGAGCGACGTTTCGGAAGCAGCCCGCTCGACTTTGTCGCTGAAGCTACCTAGCGAGGCTGTGTTTAATCCATGGCGTTCTGCGGAGCGTGATTCTGACGCTATTCACGAGTAGGTTTGCAACTGGGGTGGTATGAACAGCTGGTGGCTCTGGTGGATCATTTCCTCGATCTTGCTGGTTTCGTTCATCTCAAAGTCGTGCATCAGCTGCATCTGTTGTTGCTGATTCAGACCATTGGCTCTGGCTTCCTGGCTCCAGCCTGGATTGAGATAGTCCGCCATCTCGTAGCCCTGATTTGCAGCGTAATACTCGTTGTACAGTGGAGACGTGAGAGGCATTGTCGCATTGTTGAAGTGATCTTGTTGGGGCATCGCAAATGTAGGGTTCCAGTGAGGTAGCTCGGCGAATGTTGTGGGAAGCGATGTGAACTGCGTCGTGGGTGGGTAGGCAAAGGTGGGTACATTCGCATCGATCGATGTCTTCGTACTTGAATCGTAATGTTGCTGTGGCTGCTGTGGTAGCTGCAACGAGGCTTGACTCGAGGGCGAGCTTGTAAGATTCGAAGAGTTGGCTCGCCCGTGCTCATGACCGAAGAAATTTTGTCCCTGATCTGGTAAATAGCCGAACGGCGGTTGTACGTTATCCTTGGGCGTGCTCACCGATGCGGTGGACGCGGTCGCAGGGCTCGTCGTCCGAGATCTATTGACGCCATCCACGATACTGCCTGAGACGACTGAAGCGCAGTCCGATGGCGAATTGGCCGTGATGGGCACATCTCCGTCCTTGTTGTAAATTTCCATGCAGGCACCGATTAGGTTGTGATACAGCTCCATCGCCGAGGCAACACCAGGCCAACGATCAGATGCTAGTCTAATCGACTCCATTGCAACTTCGAGATGGCCCTGGACTTCTTCCCGGCTATGCAAGCGACGCACTCCCTGGTAGGAAAGGGTCCAAAGCATAGTGTTGATGCACATGAAAATCGACTGCACGAAAATCCAGGTGACATCGACCAACTTCATGTCAATTTGTCTTTTGCTCATGTAGATGTTGTACTGGCATGCGTCGTAGCAGCGAATCGCAGCCTGCAAAGTGGGTCTCGGTACTTGTGGAGAAGGACGGTAAATGAACACGACCATGGTGTTGTACCGACCAACGAACCTGTAGTCGATCAGTAAGCGGTTCTCATCGTAGAGCTGTAAACATACCAAACTTTGTTCAAGCCAGAACCGCCGTCCATCTCTGGACTCGTGTCTCGCCACGCCTCAATCTTGCTTTGTATCTCTGCAAACCAGGGATGCTGATCGTCTTGCGGCTCATCTGTTTTCCTTTGGTATAGCTTCTTACGGATCTCCAACTGCAGCAAACGCATCTTGTAGAAGTGAATCCCGATCCATTTCTTGAGCGAAGCCTGCGGCGCAGGCTTGATGCCTTCCCTGGTGATATAGACATCGTCGACAAGCTCGGAGAAATTCACATCGATATGTTGGCGCCTCGCCGCAAAATGAGCTGGTCTTCCGAGACTGTGTGAAAGCCCGTAATCCATAGTAAGCAGACTCCAGAACAACCGCCGGCGCATGTCGACTTCAAGCGGATCTGCGGGCCGTCCACCAGGTCCCCGCGTGACTGTCTTCTCTTCATGCAATCCTAGAGCTTGGCAGAGTCGCATTCCAAGGCCGATGATGTAATAGACTGCTGTTCTTGTGGGGGTCAGGAGCGAGTACCCGGCTACGAGACCAAAGCATTGCAGGGTTTTTAGGTTCATGGGCTTAATTGCAGCCTCGAAATATTTCAGGGCGGCAAGATAGTAGCTGTCGGCAAGACCGGCGTATTGGGTGTCCATCTTTTGCAGGCTGATGGCAATGACCATGCGCAGGCAGTAATTCTGGTAGGGGTCCGTGGAGCCATTGTAGACTTCTTCAACGTCACGGGTGAATGTTGGTTCATGAAAGATGGGATACATGGGGTGCACTGGGAGGCTGTTAGCAGACTACAGCAGGGCTGATGCAAGTCATACATGCCTTTGCAGTAGAACAGCTCAACTAGCAGGTTAGTGAGATCTCGATTGGGCAATTCTTCAGCCGCAACATCGCTAACCAGGGGATAAACCTTGGATGTCGGCCGCTCGTCTTCCTGCTCAAAGGTGGCTTTGATCGACTTCTGCCGCGCGTGGGGCACGATTTCAGATATCGTCTTTGACTCGGTAAACTGCTTCGCCAGCTGCATCACCAGGCGTGTGATGGTGATGCCGCTCGAGGGCCCCAGAAACTTGGATTCGTCCGTGTCCTGCACTCGCACCGCTGCTGGCCCGCGCATGAGGTCTTCGGCGTCAGGCTCAACATCATCTCTCTCGAGGTCCGCCAGCTGCTTCTCCAGCTCGCGCACCTTGTGCTGCAGGTGCACGACGTAGTTGCGCGGAATCTTCCTGCCTTTCGTGGGGTCGTAGTACTCGCAGTGTGAGTTTGTGCGCTCGCAGGGGCCGCACCGAGGGAGTCCTGGGTCGCATCGTGTCTTGCGCTGTAGGGTGGCACATGTCAGTCCCTCAGATCACCCAACAAAGACAGAAGCCACGCTGCGCATGGGACCAAGGGTCGCCTCACCGTTCTGCACCTGCAACAGGCCGTCAACGTGTGCGCAATTCTGCTGCCCGGCACTCCGTTTGCGCCCTCGACGTCTTCCGTCTTCACTTTCGCCGCTTTTGCGGCCTCCATGGTTGGGCAGTCACCTCAGGCGTGAGGGGTGACGTGCTGTTGATCTATAAGGCCCGTCTTCTGGTATAGGGCTCGGCTTCTGGGGTGGGGAGATCGGCAAGCACGTCCATAACAAGAGGAATAGCAGACGGCGCTCAGAGGGCAGCAATGACAGGATTTGAGGCCTGCGACAGCTCCCAGCGAGTGCACCGAGCCTGCGGCACGTCCCAGGCAAATGCAGCGGCCGGTCGGAGACTCAGCACCGGTATTTCGATGTCCAAGACGTCTGCGCGTCCCTGGCCGGCTCACAAGGGAAAAACAACGGACCAATGCGCCGGTTTGCCAACAAGTACTGCCGATAAAGAGCACAGAAAAGGACAAAACCTCTGCTGGCGCGGCCGTAGCTTTGATGATGACAGGTCGAGACTGTGCATCACTGGCAGCTAGGTTTGGTCCTCTCTCGCAGCCGAGGATGGGCGGAGGCGGTGATAGGCCGCAGCTCATATTGGGCCTCGACCCAACACCGATCTATAGAGCTCTCCGGCGAAAGGGCACCCCAACTTCCACTCCTGTCGCTCGCCAGTCAGCGTACGGTCACGCTTCACGGGCGCCTGTCTGCTTCCAGCACGGCAATCCGCTTCTCGAATTTCAACGAGCCTTCCTGCAGCACCGGCGGGGCTATTCCACCTCCAACGCACGGCAAGGGTCCAGAGCATCCGCGGGCCAGTGACGCCTGCCACAAGCGCGCACTCGAACGCCAACCGTGGAAAAGCCACCCGTTGCGTCGCTCAACACCACCCAAACGGCCCTCCGCACTGCCAGCGCAGCTGAAAGGAAGGCGTCAAGCCCTTGTTGTGTGCATCCGCGGGCCTGTTTTGCGACCCTCTACGCTATCCCCCCAAAGACTGATTGCAGCCTCGAGCAGGTAAGTGCATCTCGTTTATCGCATCCCTGGGCCGAAGCGTAAGACAGCTGATGCCCCTCGCGTTCTGCTGCTGGCCTGATTCCTTGTGCGACATGCCCAGGACCCTTCTTCACGGTTAGAAGCCGCCTTATCCAGAGTCCACTCCCCACGTGGTTTTCCAGGATCTGCCCACCGTCATGATCACGTCGAACCAAGCTTACCCGTCCGTAGAGGGCAGCGACCTGATGGTCCTGGACACACCACTTCTTCGAGTAAGCCGGCCTGTTGCCGCCTGCTCGCGGTGTCGAGCAGCCAAAGTGAAATGTGACGGCAAGCTTCCAGCCTGTACAGCATGTGAGAAGTCGAATCGTGCTTCAGAATGCTCAAGCACGAATGATCAGTTTGCGCGAGGAAAAGAGCGGAGCTATGTCGCCACACTTGAAGCACGGATTGAGAGGCTCGAGAGGAAGATCTCAGAGTCAAGGAATAGAAGGAAGTCATCCACGGTTTTGATGTTGGATTCATCTGAAACTCCGACTCCTCGCCGGACCTCTGTCGATACTCTGAAAGCACCAAGACCCATCAGCAAGCGCGCAGCACGGCGAAAGGAGGCATCGCAGATCGACGAGCTGGTCTCGGACTTTGGCCTCCTGTAAGTGAGCAATCTTGGCTCGTGTAGCAAATGCTGATCTTTTGCAGCGCCGTCAATGCAACGGCAAGAGACTTCTACGGATTTACTACAGAGATGTCGTACGCAAGACTGATTTTGTCTGCCGCCGCCAAGGAGGCTCTGCCTACGGGGCTACACAAAGCCTTACCTGCAAAGTTTGCAGCAACGCCGTTGATTCAGCATTTCCTGAACAACATTTTTACCTTAGTCCCGGTGTTCGAGGAAGCTGCTCTATACGCCTCAGTAGATGCTATCTACCAACAGGGTGATGTTGCGACACCTTGGGATCGATGGATTGTGCGCATGGTTCTGGCAATCGCCTGCATCTCCCAATCCGAACAGCGAGGTGACACTCACTACTCAGATGCCGTCGGCCACGTCAGTGCTGCTCTGGAAAACGCCGAAGACGTTCTGCACCCTGGTTACGTCACAAGTATCCAGGCTCTGGTGCTTTTCACGATCTACGCCGCTATGGACCCGCATCATTTCGACAGCTGGACCCTCGTTGGTGCGGCTTCAAGAGCAATGATTGATCTGGGCATCCACCAAGATCCCTCTAGAAACGTTGTGGTGTCAAAAAGTAAGCTCGAGGTGCGACGTCGAGTATACTGGTGTATCTATGCCATTGACAGGTGTGTGCTATCTTGGACCCGGAGCATTTCACTACTAACTCCCCTGCAGATCGACATCCCTTGTACAGACCAGGTCATTCTCATTCTCAGATGAATCCACACACGTTGCATTCCCCTTCTACAACAACGCCACATCACCAAGATACAGCTCTCCACAGTCTGTTGTCTTCCTGCAGAATTTCGATTCAGCACTCGATCTATTTAGGATGCGTGAGATCCAGTCTGAGTGGTACATGGATCTTTTCCAGTCTGGACGGGAGCCTTGGCCAGAGGCTTATCCGTACATCTGGAAGCAGTATTCCAGAATGACGGAATGGTTCAACGACATACCGCAAAGCACGCTACCGACTTTTAAGGCTGGGTTTGAACTGGAGCTGCTTTATAGTTACGTCTACATCCTGTCCCCAAGTCCACGCATACCACACATCGATGAGTACGCCCAACGCCTTATCTTCGAACACTGCATATCCTACTCTATCAATCTGCTCGCTATCCTTACCAAGACCTCCTCGACTACTAAACCGACGGTCACGTTCTATGATGCGATGCGAGCGTACATGACCGGCAGGCAATTCGTTGACGTGCTTTCGCGCAACCTGGATGTAATTCTTAATCCCCTCCCTCCGTCTCCACCAGCAGCAACAAATTCTCCCATGGCCTCAGAAGATCCTCTTGCTCCTCCTGCCCGAGTTGGACCACCGCCATTCCCCACTCCTCAGATGCCGGAAGGGCAGATCACTCCCCTGGACCCTACTATGCGCGCGATCAATGCCCTCAATGACTTCACTCAAATACTGTCCAACTTTGGTCTTCGTTTCGGCTTTACACACTGGCGAGATCGATTCCAGAGAGAGTCTGCTGCGTTGTCAGCGCAGCTCTATCAACGCAAGTCGACCTCACCGCACACTTCCCCTCCATCGCATCAAATGCCTTCGACAGCTTATCCTCCTCAGTGGGTCCCCATGCCCTCAGTATCGCCACACACACCCGGAATGATGTACCCTGGTCCGACCACACCGCCGTCTCTCTTTCCCCATCAAAGCAGCCCTTTTTCAGGGTCTATATCTTACACAGGCAACCCCTTCGATGCGGCAACCAGCCCGTACCAGCAGACAATGTCTTACGAGGGTCCTCCCCAAGTCCAGTCTCAGCAGCACATGTACGCAACACCTTCACCGCAGCCAATTCCCGATATGCCACAACCGACCGATGGGAAGCGCAGAGCAATGATTTATGGCCCGGGCCTAGCCCGTCAGCACTCAGGGGGCCAGGGACAAGAAAATGGTGTTGCACACTCGCATACAGCTTCGCAGGATGGAATGCACTGGCCGCATGCAGGACAGCATCAACAGGCGCCAAGCCAGGTAGACAACAGCTGGACGCAAAGCACGACTCATGATGGCGGCGCAGTGCAGTGGAACCAAGGCACCGGTCACGGAACCTGGGGATGAGAGGCTATCGACAGGTCTACAACGCTCTCCGGAGGAATTCACGGCTTTGCAGATGAGTCAAGAAGCGAAATCTCAACAGCAAAACTTCACAATCGTGAGAACGTTAGGCGGGGAGATCTGCATTCATCATACGAGGCCCCTCAACCGACTCGCGGAACAGCACACTGCATGCCGATATCTCTCCGATCAGGCTGTTAGGCCAAGTGCCGGCAGCCCCCGCGGTGTCAGAGTCGGCGACTGGGTCTAGATCTGTGGAGGTGGATAGCGCAACGCCAGGACGCGCTAAAAGGCTTATGTTGATCTCAGGAAGGCAAAACAGAAGGCGGCAGTTTAGCAGTGAATAGTTCTGCGCCAGAATCTCGTATCATGTGAGTCGTTGGTGCCGCTTTAGATGATGGACTCTTGCGAATGATTCGCAGGAGACGAGGGTTTGCAATGGTAGATTAGGCTATGGCCCAGCAGATGCTCTCGGCTTTCACCAAAAGCACATGGTTCGAACGCCCAGATCTACCACCTATCGAACATCAACGCTGTCCTATTCTCTATGCAATGACAGACATACTGCGCAGAATCATACCACTAGTAGTTTGCTGACTTCAGAATTGCTGGCAAGGGGAGGGACAACAGTCCGGCTCGCAGTTTCTACTGTGTCAAAACCGGTCCTTCACCACGATCCGATCCGCCCAGATCCCGCCAAGGCCACGCATGCAGACGTCAAATGCACCCAAGATACCACGAGCTAAGACAGCTATTCCCATGGCCAGCGAATCTTTTCTTGCGAGCACTTCTTCATGTACGTTACGTTCACGACGACCCGGATATAGCAAGTGACTCGGCGCATTGCGGCTCTTGGTCCCAACACGATGGGGCGCTTCACGCATCTATCAGCCACCATCTCATTTGTTCCGTACCACGGGAAATTGTATACGTAAGCCCCACATACCAGCAATCTACGTCTTGCAGCCAACAAAGGGGTCTTGGAGATAGCGCCAAAGACCCACATGATAGAGCGTCGCCCCACATGGGCAAGAAGCGCCGCAACTGCCTGTGCCAGATTGTCGTGCGTGACATCCACAAGCCACCGGCAGCTGCTTCGGCGCTGACTTGACCTATCATGCACACGACTCAGCGACAGTCAACTTAGCATCTAGAAACACCGATACGAGCGCTCCAGCACTCGGGCACTCTCGACAAAGCTGTTACCAATCCTCCAACTCCAAGCGTTTCTTGATGACACGTGAACGTTCCACCGGTAGAAACTCCGGTGGATGCCCCAGTGGATGCCTACCTGTCATAGTTGGGATGGGCAACGTGATCAGCGTGTCGGGCATACGAGAAGTCGGAGGCCAACGCTGTACGGTTATCCCGTCTTCCCTCAAACCATTGCACATCTAAGATGCTCGACCTACCGGAGTAATCTAGTGATCGAGCTTTCAGGTCGTCCGAAGGTTACTGCGTCTCTTTCCCCAGGCTGAACATGTGAACTTCTTGCACTACGACACTGACATGGCATGCCGTGGTGTCCAGCTATTCAGTCTTTTGATGGTCTAAACCTAATCAACTTTCGAGAATCAACTCCTAACTTAACCATTGAAGGATTCTCAGTATCAACTGCAATTCTGCACAGCTGGTTAAGATCTGGTCCGTAGTAGCCCTTCCTAGTCTTGACACGCTACACATCCATAATACTTACATCAGCTTCACACTCTCTCGAAATGATCGAGTGAGCCTGCCAACATACGCAGATTGCTTAGTACTTTCTCACAGCTTTGATTGTCTTTGATCGTATGGCCTTTTACATGCGATGACTCCATATTACACGATAGCCGCGGACGTCTTGAACCTCCTATATCTCCAATCAATCTGCTGTTCAGTATAAGTTGCAAGTGCAAACAGGAAGACCTCTCACTCCTCCTTTGATCCCGTCGCGAAATGTACAGCCCATCTGCTCTGTCCTCCCGCCCTTGTGCCATAGATTCTTTGTCCTACCAATCAGTGCAGCTTTCTTGGTTCTTTAGCCTCGCCAGCCCCTAAACGCAGTTCTTTCACACGTTGCCGTGATCCCTCAACCTACGAAGCTCTTCCTCGGTAGCTTGTAGCTTGTTCTTCAGTTCGTTCGTCTCTTCTTCGCTGGCTACGAGATGTCTGATTAAGTCCTCCGTGGTGGAGCTATTGAGCTTTCCTCCCAACACCTGAATCTTCGCTTCAGCACCTTCAGCTCGTTACTTGATTGTGGTGTAGTTCGTGGCGGATTCGACCTTAATCGTGTCGATAGTAGTAACGAGCTGTTTGATGTGGGTTTGAAGCTGTGGAAGGTTAGTTGTGTGCTGTAAGCAAAGCGTGATCCGCTACCTTCTGGATCTGCAGTTAGCCTGCGTCTGTAAGCCCCCACTGGCAAGGATCCTGAACAGCGGCTTCTAGAGCAGTCCTCTTGGCCTCAATGCCCTTTGCGATAGCCACACACGCGCTCTGGAAAGGCAGAAGGAAACTTCCGTACATTGGCTTGAATGTGGCGCCTTGCGCGACAACACAGAACTTAACAAATACGTCCAAAGCACTGCCGAATTCGCTAATCCCCCCAGCGTGTGGAATCCAACAGAAAGGTTCGTGAAGTCTCAGCCGTTTCGCTGAATAACAGCAGCTCATTAAGGTGATGGCGATGTACTCTTCGCCACCAACAACGAACATGGGGTTTACATCGGGCAAATCGATGGGCCGGAAGCGGATAAAGTAGCTACTGACGGGCGGCAGCTTCGCGAAGTCCTCGGGAAAGTGCTCTTTGACATACGCTTGGAACTCGCCGTATGTCAACGCGTTGGCCATTCTTGCCTGCGAATCGTCACTTTTGGTTGTGAAGGCCGGTGTACTTGATTTTGATGTCAGTGTTGAAGAAAGAGAGAGAGAGAGAGGGCGAGGATCCTAAACAAATTGTATGCTGTTAGTGTGTGCGCACCTCCATTCTCCTTCACCTCGCTTGTACTCGCAAGCAGTTGCCATAGCGCTTATCAGCCACCCGTCCAGCTGCTCAATCGTTTCGCACGCTGCTCGAGGCCCTCAGAGAGCTTTGTAATCCTCACAAGTATCGCCGAATACCCACTCAAGTGTGACGTCCTGCCCCAAACCCCCATTCATCCCGTGTACTACCAGTGTCCCCGTCAACTCTTCCATGACGTCTCTCAGTCTCACACCTTCCTCTCTCTCCAGCCTAACACTGAATCTCTTGACTTCACGATGCTCCCGATATCTCACACCACTATACAGTAGATCCCACTGCGCACCGCTCAAGCAAAAGACGGTCATGGCCTTCACTCCCATGCCTAGCGCTTCAGCCCAGCCCTCTTTACTTTCGCCGTGCACCAGCTTGTACAACTCGTGATACGGTATATCAGTCTGCAGGCAGATGTTGATTTTATGGTCAGCAAGCGCCTCGTACCCAATTACCAGCCTCGTCTCGAACCTTGCAAAGAGCGGATGCAAGGAAGGCAACAGCGTGTCGAGGATCTGGCATCTCGCGGTCTGGCGCCAGGAGTAGTAGCTGTCGTCAACTTTCAGCTGTTTTGGGATGGCGAGCTCCCGAGCTAGGTATGCGCTGGCCTGGGCATTCACATCCTCTAGTAGCCTTGGGTTATCGGGGGGACGTTCACAGTGATGTGCGTCGGGGAGTGGTCGAAGTTGCGGCGGGAGATTAGCTTTCAGGAGGGTTCGTAAGTGGCGGGAGATGTGGAAAGCGCGGTTAATATCAGGTGATGGTAGGAAGGAGATGATGCGGACGAGCAGTTCGGGGATCTGCCATGTTCGGTGCATGACTGTAGATGATTGCTTTCGGTTCCCAGTGCGGGAAGGAGAACGACCCTGCTCTTCGCTTTCATATGGGACTTGATCATATCTAGAGACTGTGGCTCACGTCAGCTTTTAGGTGTCAGCTGTTTCGTACCTGTGGAAGGCTGGTGTTGGTTGGTGCTGTGAGAATCAGTAAGCGCTTGCGTTGATTAGCTGCTAAGTATCTCCCTCTTCAAGCAAGAGGCAATGAAAGACCTGCACATCAGAGTCCGAGAGCGACCAGATGCAGTAGTTAGAGATGGTGTATAAATCGAAGAAATGAGCATTGGGGTATACCGGAGCAACTATTGAACAACCTTATGCGCCGCAACTCTCCTCTGAACGCCTCACTGAGCCGGAATATTCAATCACCAATTCCACGTGCGACTAGCGGCGGAGAACACAGGTGGCTTCCACGACAAGCGTTCTGGGTCGAGACTCCTCTTGCCCTTCAACTTCTCCTTTGCCTTCTGTCGCTCTCGCTGTTCGATTACTGCATCCGTCAAGACGATAACATGTTGGTTCTTGCTGTAGCGGAGCATGTTCAGGTTCTGGAGCGTGTGGAGCACGTCGTTGGTCATCATCGCGGTTGCTGCGCCCAGGTCGTCGATATTGGCTTCCACTCGGCCGTCCATCAGCAGGTCCACAATGATCTCCTGCCAGTATGCGCGATAACCCAGCAGACCCAAATCTGAAAGTGGCTTCTCAGGTGATCCAAGCTTACCCTCTCGCTTTGAGAGGATGTACGAAAAGTCGATCAGCAGCTTTCCGAACCCCTTTCGTTGGTACTGCGGCAACGTCAAGATACAAGCAACGTTGTAGCCGTCGGCGGATTCCTTCTCTTTACTGAAGTAACCAACAAGATGGCAACCATGTTCGTCCCTTGTGCACATGCAGTAGAAGAGGAAGGGATCGACGTCGTAGTAGAGTGTCTTGTGGTCCAGGAACAGTTTCGAGAGTAGACAAAGATTACGACACCACGTCCTTTGCCGCCGGCCGTCGATCTCGAAGAATGACACATAATCGTCACGGTAGATCTCATTACCAGGTGGGTGCATGAGCGTACACTTGGCGCGATGGCGCTCAAACTGAGTTTGCTCGCCGAAATACGAGAGGCACATCTCGCAGATGTAGACGACATCCGAATCTACGAAGTCGATGGGGTAAGGTGAGAAGTACCAGGGTTCGATCTCAAATTTGCCCATCTGTACTTTCTCGAGATTGCGAACTCTTGAGATCTCGGTCTGATTCTGTGTCATCGAGCCTGATGTTCGTAACTTCTCGATCTCGTCTTCTCGCGAATAGTTCTGATCTGACACGGCCTTGGCTGCTGCGGCGGCATCTTGCACGTCCACCAGGTCAATCTCCTCATCTTCCGGTTTGGGCGTGCTATCTGTGACTTCACTGGTGACCAAGATCTCTTGGTTCTCCTTGCCGCTCGCTTTCGATGGTCGCTGTGCCTTGCCAGGAAGGTTGCTGGATGTTGACTCCGGTGTGCCTGATATCTCGCGGTCCAGCTTGCTGCGCGATCTCTTGAGGCTCTTCTGATCCGACTTGGAAGGTGCTTTATCTGTCTTAGAGGTACCGCTCTTCTTTTTATCGGTCTTCTCGGGCGCAGGCCATTCGACTTCTCGCGACAGATCGATACGATCTGCTGCGATCCACTCGTCGAGACGCTTGTTGAAGTCTTCATAATGCACGTAGAACTTCGTCTGGCCCTGACGGGTCTGGATAGAGAGTAGTTCGGCTTTACGCTTCTCGCCCTCCTAGATGTTGTTAGTCATGATTCTGTGCTTGTATATTTGTAAGGTCAGGTGTTCTGATGTTCGCGTTCCGCGCCACATCACGAACTTCATCGATGCTGCGGCTCACCTTTTCAACCCATGTTTTCACTCCTACCCTGCAGGCCACGCATCAGTATGCATCTCAAAATGCTGCAAATCGGTGTCGCACATACCTGAGCTGTGCTAGTGTGGCAAAGCCGGTCTCTACCGGCACCGGAGTGCCAGAGGGCTCATGCGAGTTCTCTCGAGGCGCCATGACAATGCGACAACCACTTTAAGATTACCGCAGGGTTTGAGTCGCGTTGTGGATGAGGAGGTCGTGATGCAATTCTGGCGTAGCAACGCCTTTGTCTCGGTCACGGTGCTGCCTGGCCACCGCCTCGGCAGAATGCTGGCGCTAGCGCGGCCTGTTCAAACAAAAGTTCCTGCGGGGACTCGAACATTCAAACGCATCGATCTCGACAACCAGTGAACGGACGACATTGCACACCGCTATGCTGCGCAGGTGACATCGAAATGGCACCAGAACTCAGTTCAAACTGGAAGAGGCTACAGGCCCAACTCCAGGCCTCAAAACCAGTGACAACCTCGAAGCCTCAGACCTCCACCGAAGACCAGACTTCATTGAAGCGCAAAAGATCGTCAAAAGCGAGTGATACGCCAGTGAAGAAGACAGCGGACAAATTCACATTGAACAAATCACCTGCATCAAGGAAACGACAAAAGATGGAAGAGCCTGCGTCCGTAGGCGCATCTATCAGGCAACACCATGTCAAGACGCTTTCTCGTAGTGTCTCGACACCCCAGCTGAAGCGTACACCACTCATCACATCTGATCAGGACGCTGCTGTTGCCGACGACATCCTCACACCACATCCAGACTTTCCTGACATTGAGAATGAGGGTGTCTCTGAGAAGGCGCTACCCGGCAAATACGTCGCACTGGACTGTGAAATGGTTGGCGTAGGCCCAGAGCCAAATCGCGATTCGGCATTGGCACGAGTGTCGCTCGTCAATTATCATGGTCATCAAGTCTACGACTCTTACGTTCAGATGCCTCCAAAGGTCGAAGTGACAGACTACCGCACAGCCGTCTCCGGCATCGAACCAAAACATCTGCGCAAAGATGTTGCACGCACATTTGAGGAAGTACGCAGTGATCTAAAGATCCTGCTGGGTGGACGCATACTGGTTGGTCACGCTGTTAAGAACGACTTGGACGTTTTGATCTTGAAGCACGACAAGCGTCTGATCCGTGATACCTCGAAGTTCTCGAAGTTCCGTCAATTGGCAACAAAGGCAGGCTGGACACCAGGACTCAAGATGCTTACGCAGAAGCTGCTGGGTGTGGAGATCCAGACAGGTGCACACAGCTCCGTCGAAGACGCAAGAGCTACTATGGCCCTGTTCCGCCTCGAGAAGGATGAATTTGAGAAAGAGATTCGCCAGAAGTACGGCAATGTCAGAATGCCTACAGCTGCGCCAGAGGTCGAGGACGATGGAGAAGGCGAAGATAAGAAGAAGCGGAACAGGAAGAAGAGCAAGAAGAAGAAGAAGCATTGAGCAAAGTCTGCTTTGGCAGAAAGCGTTGGCGTCGATTCCCTGTCAGACTTTGTTGATCTTTTGGATGGAAAGATACCCGGCAAAAGTTTGTAGACTTACATCCTGCATCATTTGGCGTTATTGGCGATGGGCATATTGTACTGTGTTGGTGCGTGGCTATCATGGCCTGGAGGGACGCTGCGGTCTCCCGACCGAGTTTTAATCGATTATATATTGAGGATTATATAACCTTATCGACTGAGAAGAACATTAACCAGTTCTATCAAAACCACCCTCTGCATAGCTTGCTTTTCGCTTTCTCTTTCGCAGTATGCAGCCGACCACCTCACGATAACGAGACCCTCGGACCCTGGCAGGACATAGCACGAAGGGCTGCAGCTAAACCATATGGAAACTTGCGGAAGAGCTAAGCAAGCAGCGCGAGTGCCGACACCGAGGCGCATAGTGTCAAGCTTTTCTCTGACAGCAGGGGATCGCCGCTGGGTTAGCTCCAATCTGGCTACGTCACTACCCTGGTATCAACAATTCTGCCACGAGCCGTCATCTTGAAGACAAGCCATTATCCAACACTCGCTTTGACCCATCTCGTGCGATATGCGTTGAATCACTACATCTAATACAAATCAATTGATCACCTAGAACTCTCCCGGACACCTCCCTCAGCTGCCCGGATAGCTAGCTTCATCTCCGGCTTCCGCAATGCTTCCGCGACAAGCAGCATCGCTGTCGCGCGCCTCGCACATCTCATCGGGAGCGTCGCCCCTGTGCAGAAGACTTCCTCGATCCGCCCTCTCCCAGAACCGCACCTTCTTCACAAGCAATGGCAATCCCGAGTCGAAGACAAGACGCGCGCAATTGCTGGGCTCAGCGGCGCTCAAGAGCCTGCGCCTGAACAAAGACCTCGCCCGTTTCATCTCCACGAAGCCGCTCCCAGCGCCGAACTCGCGACTCGCGCGTTATGCATGGCGTACTGCAGCGTGGCTGGGCACCTTCGTGGCCGTTACTGGTGGCCTCGTTGTTGGCTTCTTTATCTACGATGCGACCACATATAAGGAGGAGCCGGATACTGTCGACATCCCTGTCTCAGAGCTTGCATTGAACCCTCGACGAGGCGGACCGAAGAACCTGCCTATTGCAGACCACTTCGTCGATGATGATGATTGCCCTGAGAACAAGGCCGTCAAGCACAAGCCGAAGCTGGTCATTCTGGGTACCGGCTGGGGAAGCGTTGCGCTGCTCAAGACGCTGAATCCTGATGAGTACCACGTCACGGTCATCTCGCCATCGAATACGTTTCTGTTTACCCCCATGCTGCCGTCTGCGACTGTTGGTACGCTTGAGCTGAGATCTCTAGTCGAGCCCGTCAGGCGCATCATCAGGCGGGTACGCGGACACTTCCTTAAGGCGAAGGCTGAGGACGTCAACTTCTCTGAAAAGCTCATCGAGTGCTCCTCTATCGGTGCCGATGGCAAAGAGAGCCGTTTCTATGTTCCTTACGACAAGTTGGTTGTTGGTGTTGGATCCGTCACAAACCCTCACGGTGTCAAGGGTCTAGAGAACTGCCACTTCCTCAAAGATATCAGCGACGCTCGCTTGATCAGAAACGCCGTCGTGCGGAATTTGGAGACTGCGTGCTTGCCAACAACTACCGATGAAGAGCGCAGGAGACTGTTGTCCTTCGTTGTTTGTGGTGGTGGACCCACTGGTGTCGAATTCGCGGCCGAACTATTCGACATGCTCAACGAAGACCTGTGCAAGCAGTATCCGCGCATCCTCCGTAACGAGATCTCGGTTCATGTCATCCAGTCCCGCAGCCACATCCTCAACACCTATGACGAAGCTCTTTCCAAATACGCAGAAACCCGATTTGCGCACGACTCGGTCGATATCCAGACGAATGCTCGCGTGAAGGAGGTCTTGCCGGACAGGATCCTGTACTCGCAAAAGGGCGACGGCGAGAACGCCAAGATCGTCACCAAAGAGATTCCCATGGGTTTCTGTCTTTGGTCTACCGGAGTATCGCAGACCGACTTCTGCAAGAGACTCGCTGCACAGCTCGACGGACAGAACAACAAGCACGCCCTCGAGACCGACACCCACCTCCGCCTTACCGGCTCACCTCTAGGTGATGTTTACGCCATCGGCGATTGCTCCACCGTGCAGAACAACGTCTCGGACCACATCGTCAATTTCCTGCGTACAACCGCCTGGGAGAAGGGCAAGGATCCCGAGAAGCTGCAAATCTCGTACGCCGACTGGCGTGGCGTCGCGAGGCGCGTCAAGCAGCGCTTCCCTCAGGCCGCTAACCACCTGCGTCGCCTCGACAAGCTATTCGAGGCTTACGACAAGGACAAGTCTGGCACCCTCGACTTCGGCGAGCTTAGAGAGCTGTTGTTCCAGATCGACTCGAAGCTGACTTCGCTCCCCGCCACTGCCCAGCGCGCACACCAGCAAGGTCAATACCTTGGTCGCAAGTTCAACAAGATTGCCCAGGCGGCGCCCGGCATGGCCTTGAACGACGTGGACTACGGCGATATCGACGACGCAGTCTACAAGGCGTTCGAGTACAAGCATCTCGGCAGCTTAGCATACATTGGCAACGCTGCGATTTTCGACTGGAACGGTTATGGCTTAAGCGGTGGTCTGCTGGCTGTCTACCTGTGGAGAAGTGTGTACTTTGCGCAGTCGGTCAGTCTTCGCACCCGGGTCTTGCTTGCCATGGACTGGACGAAGAGGGCGCTTTTTGGACGTGGTAAGTCAACGTCCTTGCTTTGTACCACAAGCGCATTGCTAACTTGTGACAGATATGATGAATTTCTAGACCTCAGCGACTTGCATAGACCTTTCCTATTCCTTAATCACCATAGCGGCGGTACCTTTCTCCTAGACAGCGTTACTGTACAAATCTCGATTCCGTTCTCGCAAAAAAGTCGTCCAGGCTCCTCCCTCATGCTGTCGAAGCGATCCCAATAACCCCAGCTAACCATCCTTATTAAGCATCACAGGGTTTGTAAACACGAAAAAAAAAGGACAGCTGGACATTCATGTTCTCTCTCCGACAGGAGATACGCAAAGCGCAAAAAGAAGGCTTTCTCCGCTCCCAGAATCGAACTAGGGACCTTTCGATAACAATGAAGCTATTACAGTCGAACGTGATAAACCAACTACACCAAGCGGAGGAATGCAACTCGAGGAGTGCGCTTGTTGTTGATGGATTGTCAAGAGAAATTAGTTGAATATAAATTAGATAAATAACAATGTCAAAGATCGGCGTGAGATCTGACGAGGCTTCCAGCAACACGAGACTAGCTACGGACAACACGATCCAAAGCTAATAGGTAAGCGAACATCAACCCCTGGCATCAATGAACCTATTTCCCTCAGTGTGCTTAATGTATCGCGTTTCACAGTAATATGTTCCTATTTCACCAGATACGATCAAACGCAGCTCGACTGTAACCATCACTCTCTCAAGTATTGAATCTGACTGTCTTCCACTAAACTGCTCACTACCTATCCATCCTATTCTTACAATACAGCACCTCTCACACTTTCCCGCCCAGCACACACCCCTCTACGCCAAAGCAGCCACCAGCCCCTCAAACCTCGTCACCATCCCCCTACCTCCTCGTCCTCCTCTGCCGTACTCTCCCGCTCCAACGTGTCTGCGGATCGCGAAGATCCGTCGACTGACTCACATGGATGCTTGGTGGTGCTAGTGGGAACCGCGGCTGGATAGCCAGCGCAGCATGGGGAGGGAGCGGGAGCGGATGAGGGGTGGCGGAGGCGGAGAGGGTGCGATGAGAAGATGCGGTGGGGATTTGGATGGGTTTGGATGGCTTGTATTGGTGACGTGTTGGTTGTGAGGGTGTGTTGACTTCGAGGGTGGTTAGATAGCTTCAGGTGCTTTACAACAGCAGTCTCGTAATTTCATGTCAAGGGATTGCAGCGATCCCAGCGGATTTGTATCCATATGACTCGGTGAAGCGCAGAGTGCTTGAAAGCCGACTGCGCGAGGTGTAATATCGCATGAACTCCCGGCCGTCCACCCCAAAGCATGCACCATCGGCGCTGCACGCCTCAATCCCCCCTCCATTTGGACCCCAAAATATAAATACACACACCATCACAACAGCCCAAACAACCGCTAAAGCATCGTCCGACCCATCTGTGCCTGAAACGGTTCCTGGTTTGACATCTTGAAACCCGACCACACGTGATCGCGCCTTCCCTATATGACATCTGCAAACCCCCATCACCACCAAACAAATCCCAGCGCCATGTCGCTCCTCAAACAAGCCCTCGACATAGCCACCAACCCCCACAACACAAAATGGATCGCCCCCCTACTACTCATCGCCGACGCCGGGCTATGTGGCCTCATCATCGACAAAGTCGCCTGTACGCAGGACCACGTATTATCACATACCCACCAACTCACACACAACAGACACTGAAATTGACTGGCGCGCATACATGCAGCAGATTGAAATTTATCTCAAGGGAGAACGCGATTATAAGAATATCGTAGGTGGGACGGGGCCTCTGGTCTACCCCGGCGCGCATGTCTGGATCTACACGCAGCTGTACCGGCTCACGGACCAGGGGCGCGATGTCCAGCGCGCGCAGTACATTTTCGCGTTGGTGTATCTCGCGACGCTGGGGATTGTGTTTCAGTGCTATCGGAAAGCGAAGGTTTGTTCATATTCAGATCCGGGACAGATCTCAGCGCGGCTGACGCTACTAGGTCCCGCCGTATGTGTTTCCGCTGCTGATCTTGTCGAAGCGGTTGCATAGCATTTTCATGCTGCGGTGTTTTAATGATTGCTTCGCGGTGATGGGGTTGTGGGCTGCGGTTTACTGCTATCAGCGCAAGCAGTGGCATTTGGGGAGTTTCTTCTACACGACAGGGCTGAATGTCAAGATGAGCTTGCTGCTGCCGTTGCCGGCTATGGGGCTGTTGATGGTGCAGGCGCTGGGCAGCAGGGAGGCGATTACGCAGGCGATGATCATCTTTCAGGTCTCGGTATGTTGTTCTTGTTGAGTATAATGTGGTGCAATGGCTGATGAGATAGGTTTTGTTTGGCTACCCGTTTAGGAAGCAGAGCTTCAGCTATTTCGGCCGCGCGTTCGAGTTCACGCGAGCGTTTTTCTACAAGTGGACCGTCAACTGGCGGTTCGTGTCTGAAGAGACGTTCCTGTCGAAGCCCTTTGCGCTGGGCCTTCTGGCTGCGCACGCCGGCTTGCTGCTGTTCTTCGCCTATACGCGCTGGATTAAGCCTTCCAAACGCACGCCCCGCCAGTTCCTCCAACTGCTGATGCCGGCCCAGGAGCCCAGGGATCAGGATGTCATGACCAAGAGGATCACCCCAGACTTCATTATGACTGTCATCCTCACCGCTACCGCCATCGGCATGCTCTGCGCGAGATCGCTGCACTACCAGTTCTACGCATACATTGCATGGACCACGCCGTTCTTGCTGTGGAAAGCAGGTTTCCACCCCGTTGTTCAGTATGCACTTTGGGCGGCGCAAGAATGGGCGTGGAATGTTTACCCAAGCACCCCCCTCAGCTCAGCGACCGTTGTCGGAACCCTCGCCCTCACCATAGCCGGCGTGTGGTGGGGCACGCGCAACGAGTTCGTAGGCGCGACAAAAGGCATCATCGAAGACCATCCGCACGAAGAGTAAACAGCTCACTCCTCGTCCGAGTCAGAAGGCGGCATCTTGCCCACCGTCGACTCCTCCTCGTCACTGTCTCCGTACGCAGGCTTCTTCACGAATTCCTTGGGCCTGCGCAATTAGCATATACATATACATATACCCAGCATAGCCATTACATACCAGTACGCCATCTTCCTCCACGCCTTCTCGTCGCGCACCACATTTACAATCTCCCCATCGAGCTTGTTGTCCCGCTCCGCCAGGGCAGACGTATCCACGACAACATAGCTGCCGCGCTTGATCCACACCGTCGAGCGGAACTTTGCCTCGAGCTCGGCGAGCACCGTCTTCCCGCTGGGCAGCTCGGCGCTGTACAGGTTCTTGCCCTCTGCCTTCACGATGCGCGCGATGAGGTGAGTGGAGGGCAGGACGTCGGGCGGCGTGATGGTGTCTTCGATTGTGGCGAGGACTTGGCGCTTTGGGCGGCCCATGGCGACGGGGTGTTGAGGGAAATGTGGATGTTGGGTTGGTGGTTACACGCGTGTACCTCGCCGGATAATAATTATGGAAGGGCTCGCGTTGCGGCGCGCTACGGTGTCGGACCAGGCAATTCTCCCCGCTGGAATCGTGTGTTGTCTGTCAGAGGAGTGCAGAAGCCGAGAATAGCACGTCGGCAGGATGACGACGCAGCACCTATGAGCTGAGGACAAGACACGATATCATACGCAACGACAAATGCTTGCTTAGCTTTGTCTGTCGATAAAATGCGAACCCAAAGCTGCAGTTTGCGCCGGCTTCTTCCCGGGTTAATGCATCTGGTGCCCCACGAACGAGCACCGCAAACGGGAACGCTTCCACCGCCCTTCTAGGTACACAGCGTCCGCCCTTATGGCCATGCAACGACACTGTAGACGCGTCAATTGGACCACGGATGTGTTTCTGTTTGAACCGTAGGACGACACAGAAGCAGAGAACTCTGCCGTGGGAGGTGACTACGCTGCGGAACCGTGAACTGATCAAACTCTGCAATATGAGTGGTCGACTGTCGGCCCAGAAAATCTAACGTCGACGTACTGTACCGTACAGCTTGACGAGCTCTCCGGTGCCAGAAAATGGGTTTGTTAGTGCGACGACTCCGCGTCGACTCCGCTTCATGGCTGATAAACATTAGTCATTTATCAGCAATGATGCCCATCGCTGTCGGACTTGCCTTTCACAGTCATCGCTGGCTTCTCTTGGCAGATGCGGTCTCGCAATTCGTGTCCAAGCACTTGATCTATAATTTGCGTCCTGCTGGGTTCCCGAAAACTGTAGTATTCAACCTTTCGGACGCAAAGTGCAGTGCGACTACACTGACAGACAACCGCACCATCGCCAATTGAAAACCTCGTGCCCTCACCATGGCGTCCTTAAGCCTCCACGCCATCTTCGACATGCACTCCATCCCCCCCACAAACCCAAACCCCACATACCAAAAGACCGGCAAACAGCCTCACATGGGAGTGCTCCCAGACGTACAACTCGAACCCATCAAGCCCAGCAATCTTAGTAATGCTTCCTCCTCCTCCCACCCCGGAACCCAAACGCCAAACCCCCCAAACGACCTCGAAGCCAGCCGCCCCCCTACACCAACACACAATGCCACCGTCGACCTCGTGCAAACCTGGAACAACCCCCCCATGAACAAATACCGCATCCTATGCTGCTGCCTCATCTACTTCAGCAACGGGCTCAACGACGCCGGTACGTCCCCCTTCCCCCCGCGCATCTCCACTTTAACTCTACTTGATTTACTGATTGTTGTAGTCGTCGGAGCCCTGATCCCGTACATGGAAGCGTACTACCACAATTCGCACACCGTCATGTCTCTCATCTTCGTGGGCAACGCCGCGGGGTTCATTGCCGCGGCGCCGTTTGTGAACTGGGCGCTGGCGAGGTTCGGGAGGGCCCGGACGCTGATGTATGCGGATGCGGTGCTGATCGCGGGGTTTGTGATGCTGGTTTGTACGCCGCCGTTTGGGGTGGTGGTTGTTGCGTGAGTTGCTAGACGTTTTTAGACGCGTGCTGTGCTGTGCTGATGGCTGCTGCTAGGTTCTTCTTCAATGGGCTCGGGGCCGCGACGGGACTAGCGCTGAATAACGTTTTTCTGGCGAATATCCAGCCGTCGAGTGCGGTGCTTGGGTCGGGGCATGGGAGTTATGGTGTTGGGGGGACTGTGGCGCCGATTATCGGGACGGCGATGGTGGCGTCGGGGATTCTGTGGTCGCGGTTTTACTTTATTTTGCTGGGGTTGAGGGGCTGCTGCGTGGTGTTTGCGTGGTGGGCGTTCAAGGGCTACGAGGAGGAGGAGTCGGCGACGCTGCTTTCGGCGCTGGAAATCACTGCCAGTCGCCAGAACGAATCGCAGTCCAAGACGAGGGAGCTGAAGCTCGCGCTGAAGAACAAGGTTACTATCTTTGGCGCGTTGTTCATCTTCGCGTACCAGGTACGTTCTACCTACCTTCCCCGCTACAACACCCTCGCTGACATCCATCGACCAGGGCGCCGAAGTTGCAGTCTCAGGCTGGATCATATCCTACCTCATCAACTACCGCGACGGCGACCCAGCCAAAGTCGGCTACGTGACCGCCGGCTTCTGGGCCGGCATCACACTGGGCCGCTTCGTCCTCACCCACGCCGCGCCCCGAATCGGCGAGTTCACCTTCGTCATCGGCCTGACCATGGGCACCGTGGCCCTGCAGCTCCTCGCCTGGCTGATCCCCAACATCATCGGCAACGCCGTCGCCGTCTCGGTGCTGGGCTTGCTACTCGGACCCGTGTACCCGTGCGGCCAGACCATTTTCTCGCGCACCATACCGCGCCATCTGCAGACGACGGCGATTGGATTCATTGGGTCTGCGGGGAGCTCGGGGGGGGGCGGTTGCGCCGTTCACGACGGGGCTGCTGGCGCAGGCTGTTGGGACGTGGGTTATTCATCCGGTGGCGTTGGGGCTGTACGGTGCGATGCTTGCGTGTTGGTTTGCGCTGCCGAGGGTCAATAAGAGGACCGAGTAGGAGGGATGGTTGGGGCATGCTCTGATGAGGGTCGAGCATATCGTGGCAACCAATCAATCATATAGTACAATCCGCTCGCTATGCTCTTGTAACACGATAATACATCATCACATCACATACATGATCATACATCCACCTAGCACGACCACACGCCCACCGTGCCATCCTTCCTGCCCTCGACCAAATAGCCGTCCTTTATCCTGACCCTCTCAATGACGCTCTTCTTGCCTTCCTCCTCGACAGCGCCCGGCCCGCAGTTCCAGTGGCGGCTGTCGGTCTTGTCGTAGACCTTGACGACGTCCTCGCCGGCGGCGGAGACGATGCGGCGGGCGTCGAACATCATGCTGGAGATGGGGTTGTCGTAGGCGTAGGCGTCGTGGATGGAGCCTGTGCGGAGGTCCCATATCTGGGGGGAGTTAGCAACGATTCGTGCGATCGTAATAATAATAGTAAAATTACCCTGATACTCCTGTCCGCGCTCGCAGTCACCAAATGCACGTCGTCAAACTGCAGCGCGGTGACAGGCCCGGTATGCCCGACCAAACTGCGATGCACCTGTCCGCTCCTCAGATCCCACAACCGGACCATGCCGTCTGCAGTGCCGCAAGCCAGTGCAGCGTCAAAGACCTGGACGGCGCCGACAAAGTCGGCCGACGAGTCCATGGCGCGACCGGTGCCGCGCCACTGGCCGTTGCTGGCGGTGTCTGTGGCCGAGGCCTGGGCGGCGGCCCACAGGACGTCGAGGGTCTGGACGCAGCGGCCCTTGACGAGATCCCACTGGCGCAGGGTCTTGTCGGCGGAGCCGGAGACGAGGGTGTCGCCGCGGAAGTGGAGGGCGGTGACTTCGTCGACGTGGGACTCGAGGGAGAAGAGGGGGCAGTCCTGCATGATGGTGGGGGGAGGCGCGGGGGGTGCGTCTGCGGCGTTTTCGAAGGCGAGGGCGTCGTTGTCGTCGTCGTCATCGTCGTCGTCGTCGTGGCGGTGCTTGTGTATCCGGTTGTCGAGCGGGGCGTATTCGGCCTTGCTGAGGTCCCACAGGCGGATGGTGGCGTCCATGGAGCCGGTTGCGACAATGTTCTCCTCGACCTGCAGGCAGCGCACCGAGGAGAGGTGGCCCTCGAGCATGCCGATGCAGCGGCCGGCGTTGAGGTCCCAGACGCGGACGGTGTCGTCGAGGGCGGCGGTGACGAGCGTGCCCCACGGGGCGTCAAAGTCGAGGGCGGTGATGGTGTCGGTGTGGGCGGGCAGCTCCTTGATCTTGGAGCCCGGCTCGAGGTGCTCGTGCAGGATGGGCATGGAGATGCGGCGGATGGGGCGCTTGGCGTGCTTCTTGGACTTTGGGCTGGGCAGCTTCCTGTAGATGGACTCGGACATGAAGCTGGCGTCGTGCTCGGCGTCGTCGCCGGCGGTCGAGGGGCGGTCGGGCGACTTGGGGGCCAGGGCGGCGGCGTCGTCGAGCTCCTCCTGCAGGTCCTCGATGCGGTTGTCGAGGCCCAGCAGGTCCTGCTCGAGGTCGGCCTCCTCGAGCTCGAGGCCGGCGAGGCGGTCGAGGGTCAGCTTGCGCAGGGTGTTGAGGTTGGCGATCTTGTTGTCGATCTCGAGGATCTCGGCGACGCACATGTGCTTGCGCACGCCCATCATCTCGAGGCGGTGGCTCATGGCGTGCTTCTGGTGGCGCAGCTTCTGCATCGACGGCGGCGTGCTGGCGTCGTCGTCGTCGCCGATGAGCTTCTGGCCGCGGGCATTGCGCTTGCCGGGGCGATGGCTAGCAACAGGCTCGTCGGGCAGCGAGGCCTGGAAGCCCTGGAACAGCGAGAACTCGTTGGTGTCCTCGGGGATGCTGTGCAGGATGTCGTCGGGGATGTAGCTGAGGGCGCGCTGCTGGATCTCGGGCAGCGACATGTGCGAGCGGATGATTTCCTTGGGCGTCGTGTTGGCAAACGAGAAGACGGAGCGCTGCAGCATGGGGCGGCGGATCTCGCGGTGCAGCTCGCCCAGGGCGTTCTGGTAGTGCTGCGCGACGCCGTCGGTGCCGATGAGGCTGCTGGCCGTGGCCGTGACCTTGCGCCCGAAGGCCTGCAGCTGGCGGGTGTCGGGCAGGCCGTCGACGAGGCCCGCGTCCTGGTGCTCGGGCGGGCTCAGGGGCCGCGGGCTCGTCGAGCGTCCGCGCCCAGGCGAGCCACGGGGCGGCATGTGAGAGGAGGAGGTGGTGAGGAGAGGTGTGGTGAGGAGAGGTGTGGTGAGGAGAGGTGTGGTGAGGAGAGGTGTGGTGAGGGTGAGGGCGAGGGTGAGGGTGAGAGGCCGTCTATCTCATGGCAGGATCGTGTCGCCTGCTGTCGTCGCCTGCTGTCGTCGTCTGCTGTCCGCCGTCCGTCGTGTTCGTCGTATTCGTCGTGTGTCTGCCTCGCCTCGTCGGATGTTGTCTGTTGTCGCGGGTGGACCCGCCCAGTGCGTCACAGCCCACGACCTCGCGCCCGCCGACCTCGGTGCCCTCTTATGCAGCGCCCGCCATGTCCTCGTCGCACATCCTCGCCGCCCTCGAAGCCCGCCTGCAGGTCCTCAACCCCGTCGCCGTCTCGGGCTTCCTCGCCGCCGTCTCCGCCGCGCTCGACCAGCAATGGACGCAGCAATTGACCTCTCCGACGCCTCCAAGGCCCTCGACCTCGCCAACATCCGCTTCCAGCTCATGCACGCCGCGCCTCCCTCCCCCGACAGACCCCCACCGCTAACCCGCCCAGCCGCCTCGAAGACACGATAACCTTCCACCTCATCGAGCGCGTCCAGTTCCCCCTCAACCCCACCATCTACGTCCCCGGCGCCCTGCCCATCGGCGAGCCCGCCCTCTCGTTCCTCGACTGGATGCTGCGCGAGCAGGAGCGCCTGCAGTCGCTCGTGCGCCGCTACCAGTCGCCCGACGAGTACCCCTTTTTCCCCGACGTCCTGCAGGAGCCCATCCTCAAGCCCCTGCACTACCCCAAGATCCTGCACGCCAACGACGTCAACGTCAACTCCAAGCTCAAGGACTGCTACACCCGCCACATCCTGCCCGCCGCCTGTCTGCACAAGGAAGAAGGCGACCGCGGCGAGAGCCAGGAAAACTACGGCTCCGCCGGCACCTGCGACGTGCTCTGCTTGCAGGCCCTCTCGCGCCGCATCCACTTTGGCAAGTTTGTCGCAGAGGCAAAGTTCCAGAAGGAGCCTGCGCGCTTCGCCGCCCTCATCAAGGCGGGGGACCGCAAGGGCATTGACGACGCCATTACGAACGCGGCCGTCGAGCAAAAGGTGCTCGAGCGCCTGCGCCTCAAGGCCAAGACGTACGGCACTGATCCCGATCTGGAGAGCCACGGCGTGAGCAAGGTCAATGCTGATGCTGTTGTGGCCATGTACAAGGACTGGGTCATTCCGCTGACCAAGGAGGTCGAGGTCGAGTATCTGATGCAGAGGCTGAAGGGGACCGAGTGGGAGTGACGTGATGATCACTGAACTGATAGTGATACACTGAACTGATACACTAGAATTGGGCGGAATTACTCGGAGAAGTGAATCGAGACACTTGGATACAGCTAGGCATGATACCATTTCAATGTTCAATTCATACATCAACATCACTCATTCCGCCCAAACCCCTCCAACCCATGCGGCCTAACCGGCTGCTGATGCGGCGGCACCTCGAGATTCCCCGCATACGCCAACAAGCCCACGTCCGCACTCGTCTTCTCCGTACTATACTTGCCTCCCCGAAACTCAAACAAGAAATTCATCGGAAACCCAACCTCAAAATCCACCGCCGATTCAATCTCTTCTACTTCTTGCTTGCTCAGCTCCAACGCCAGCGCTTCAATGTTGCCCTGCAGGTGCTCCATCTTACGACCACCCACAATCGGGTACACATACGGATACTTGGCCCGCACGTACGCCAGCGCCACCGACGTGATGAGTGTGTTTTTGCGCGTAGCCACCGCCTCGAGTTTCTCCGACACTTTGATGTGTTTGTCTGAGGCGGGGCCGAAGTTGCGGCCTTGTTCGTTGGCCGCGCGCTTCGCCTTTGTGGTGAAGTTGCCGCCGCCCAGCGCGCCCCAGGGACACAGCGCCATGCCCTCGTCGCGCGCCATGGGGAGGATTTCGCGCTCAAAGTCGCGGTCTGCGGCCGACCAGCGGCCTTGGTAGACGGAGAAGGGGCGGAGGGCGTGGTCGCGGGCATCTGTGTTGCATCAGCCACGTTCGAACGCTGTCAGGGGGGGACGCACATTGGTTCGCCTTGCTCACCACCCACGCCGGAGTGTCGCTAACGCCCAGATACAGCACCTTTCCCCTCTGCACCATGTGGTTGAGCGACTGCATCAGCTCGGGGATGCTGGTCGTAAAGTCCCACCAGTGCACATACAACAAATCCACATACCCCGTCTGCAGCTTCCTCAGCGACGCCTCGAGCGACGCATGCAGCGACTTTGTCGAATTCCCGCTGTAGTTCGCCGCCATGCGCGGCCTCGTCTTCGGATCGGGGTACAGCGTCGTGAACTTGGTCGCGAGCACAATCTCCTCGCGCCGGCCGCGCGATGCCATCCACTCCCCGATCCACGTCTCCGATTCTTCGTTTTGGTAGTTGTTCGCCCTGGTTCACGTCACTTCATGCACTTTCCGGCGGGAATGAAATAAAGAATACGCACGTGTCGATGAAGTTCCCGCCCTGCTCGTAGAAATAATCCAGGATCGAAAATACAGTCTCCTTGTCGCATTTGCCCATCACATCCGCCCACGCATCCCCGAAATTCATCGCCCCCAGACAAAGCGGCGAAACGCGCACCCCCGCCGTAGGCGAAAGCACGCGCTGGAAGTCGAGCAGCGATTTTGCGACCGGGGCATCGCCAAAGGGGGACGGCATAGTGAATGTTCGATTGAGTAGTGGGTGAGGTTAAGCGGCGTATAGATGCGAGGGGATGGGGTTTGGTCCGCAGCGCTGCGCGTTTTTATAGCACCACTTCTTTCGCTGGCTGGCGTACCTACCCATGACGTTTAGCGGGATATAAGGGTCCATGGGGTCCGGGAGGTCCGGGACTTCCTGAATTGCACAAGGGACAGGTGCTGCCGATGGATGTCGGGAGGAGTGACGCATGGGTATGTGGGGAGGTCTAAAGGCCGTGCGGAGATAGGAGTTAGTGGGTGTGTGGACTTATGGCTAGCGCGTCATCAGGGTGCGTTGATCGCCTGCGTCCTCGGATTCATTGCGAAACTGTTCGTGCGTAGTGGGTGACTTCGCCATCGTTCTAGAGCATGTGGAATAATTAGTTGACTTCATGTTGAACAACCAACTCTCACCGGCCACCATACCCGTCCCCAAACCCCAGCAACTCCCGATACTCCCTCGCCAACCTATCGGACTCACACGACGCCACGGAACCCCACGACTCTTCTGATACATCCCGCCTGTGCACCGGACTATACACGGAGCTCACAGAATCGACTCTGCTGAGCTGGCTGGTCATTACGAACGGCCGGTAGGCTTTGTATGCCGTCTCGGCTCTGGGACCGCTGGAGTTGACTGGTTGCGGTACGGCGGGGAACGAGTATCTATCGGCGTTGGTTCGGCTGGTGAAAAAGCTAAACGCTGCGTCGACTTGGCGCGAGCTGTGGGCGAGGAGACGGCGTTGGGTTTGTGGCGCCGAACCCCCGGCGACGAGACTGGCTGGTAGGGATCCCTTCACTGACGGAGCGGAGGTTGCGCGGGGATTGAGAGGTCTGATGGTGAGAGGTGTCTCAGGGTGTTCGGCAGGCGACGTCCGGATCGGTTCGGCTGGAAGCTCAGCAACGAATGATGGCCTAGTTGGTGCCGTAGCGTCCAGCTCGAAGACGAGTGCCGGATCAGTCTGAGGTGGCGGGGCAAATGAGTGTGTCTGGTGCTGACTTTGCGACTGTGTAGGTTGTAGCAGCGCAGGACCGCCGTATACGCCATCAGGACCAACAAGTTGTAGTCTCCCACTTGTCGACATGCTTTGCTCCTCAAAATACTGCTGACCTTGTGATTCCTCCTGTTCAGGGCTTACCACGTAAAGGCTACCTTTCTGAGATTGTATCCTTTGCACCGGTGGACCTGTTGAGCTGGACTTGGTCGACTCTGTGCGCTTGGTCATAGACCGATGGCCGAGCGAGAGGGCTTCGTCGGGGCCTTCTTTCAAAAATGCCCCTCTCATATGCGCGGGCTGGGAGTTGCCTCCATACTCGAGTTGAGACTCTCTGAGGACTTGATGCGAGTTGCTCGGTGAAGATTGGCTGGGTCTGTGGCCTTCACGAGGCGAGCTTTGTGACTGCTGCTCGTTGGGTGGAGGTCTCTTGTGTATAGCCGGCGTCCCGTGATGGAGAGTTGTCAGATTTGGCATGGACCTGCGTGCTGGTTTGGCTGCTGCTGCCACTGACACTATTGAAAGTGTTGCAGAGTTGACACACTGCACACCTTGGACTCGTGAAGCCTGCCTAGAATCTTGAGGGTATGCCATCGATTGCGGTTGTGCCTTTCTCGCTACACCGTCTTCCGTCGCACCATCACTGCTGCTCATTGGCCCACTAGCTTTGCGGTACCGCGACCGTGGTGCTCTGGAGTCGTTGTATTGTGCTGATACTCGCTGCCCTGAGCGAGCTTGTGCTACAGGCTGCGGGGCGGGCGGCGTGATGGCCATCGCGGGCGGTGGCTCGGTGTCGAGCAGTGTCCGATAGCACAATCGCTGATCTTGAGGGTGTAGTCGTGAGAAGAAGGAGGTCCCAAGAAACATCTCTTTGACCTCCTTGACGTTGAGCCGTGTGCGGACCCGCTGCACCTCGACAGGTTCGTTCTTGCAGAGAAACATAATGTCTTTCCTGGGATCCCAACTGAGGTCGCGAGCTTTGCAGTAAGATAGCATGGTCGTCAGCAGGTACTGTACGTTCAAACTCTTGAACACCATTTGCCTGCCGTTAGCAGTCTTCAGGCCAAGCGAAACCAGACTTTTAGTCATTTCGTCTCCTTCCGGCGTGCCACATGCGCCTGGAATTGTCAACGGCTGGTACGAGGAGAAGTGCAGTCTACCTACCCGAAGGTACAAGATCGAGCTCAATGCTTGCGTTGATCGTACAGCCTTGGTCTTTGTGCTCTGGACCCGTCCACACGAGGACCTTGAATGGCAACAGAGGGTTCATTCCCGTTGGTAGTCGAATCCTGACCTGTCATTATATGAAATCTAGCCTAACCAAGCATGACATACCGGCGGTTGTTCTCAAGTTTGGACTTCAGCCGCTCAAAGTCTTTTGCATCATATGCAATGTGAAGATCGGGCATCTCGCGCTTGTAGCCCAAGCAGAGCATCGGCAGTCCACCCACGAAGCCATACGTGAATTTCTTTGCATCAAAGAATTCCTGGATGTGGCAAGCTGCGGTCAGAACGTTGATCCTTGGTGGCAGACATTTCCCGTTCCTTCTCTTGTAGTCGTTGAAGTCAGCTACGTTGTAGTATCCAGAAGACTTGGCCATGTTCTTTCTGTTCTGATGCGGTTATGTACTCCGTTGCGTGTAAAACGAGACGAACGAAGTGTTGAACACGGCTCGGAGTCAAAGTATCACGATCGTTCAGGCGCAGATGATTCGAAATAGAGACGTCATATGCGGAAGTGCGATGCTATTGTGAGCTGAGAATGAAGTCTCTCCACGGTTGGCCCACTGTGATACTATAAGCAGACAGCACATGGATGTAGGCTTAGCGGCATTACTGACACCCGTAATTTGCATCTCGTACGGGCGATGGCATCGCCGATTGGTCCGAGCAGAGCTGGATGACAGCTGACGATTGCGGTGTGAAGAGCCACAGCTTGGAGGCTGAGACGCTTGTCGTGAGGCGTAGGGTTCCATAGTCGCGAAGTATAAGGGCATCGCGCAGTGGCGTCGACCGTTAGCAACATCAACTCTTTCAGATCTGTGAAAGAAGACGTTGTGGACGTTAGGTCGAAGGCGTGCGTATGAGGCTGTGGAGCTGTGTCTATTCTTAGAGATCTTGCGTAGACCCCTGCACAGCTCACCTGGAAACGCTGCGGCTAGCGGGACCGAGTAAGCCGAGTCACGGTTGGATCTTAGAATTGCAAGATCACGAAAGGTTCTTAAGAAAGCTTGTTTTATCTTTCCTCTGATCTGAAGAGCTAGTAGCATCGAGCTGGAGTCCGACAGTCGCTCATGACGTCTCATTCCACATTCAACTGGTGCTAGCCTCTGAGTGAGAAGCTACGATGACAATCAAGTCTGGGCGTCCCTTGAATACATGGATGTATTTTGCCGTTATCATCAAAGATAGTGGACAGCACCCATTTAAATGCCCCCGCCTAGCTCAAGGGTCAGCATTGTGGCATCAACGGGTGATGGGCTGGACCAAGGGAGCAGCAGACGTACCTGAGCGCTCAACTCTTACGCTGTAATCACCAGCGACGTTCTCCTTTCTTTGTTCAGCCAACGGCCTGGACTTGACTATCATGATGCTGCCCAACGATAAAGCCGTAAGAAAAGTGAAATTGCGTGGACTGTGAGAGTTAGTTCTCCCAAATCGGACAAAAGCTCTCGGCAGCTCGAGAATCGTACGTGAGAATAGGCATTGGCGCGAGCTTGAAGGCCTGTGTGAAAGCTGAGATTGGGTTGATGAAGAACGCTGAGTGTCTACGACGTCTCAGTATCGTTGAAAGAGCAATCGTCCCTTGAAGGCAGTCGCGTGTCCATCATGAGCGCACTGCTTGGTGCTCGGTTACGCACCCCGCAAACGATCCAGGCCAGCGTCGATCTGTGTCCAAGATCGTCTGCGACACCTGGTGGACCTAGGACGATTTGCTTTACACAGTAATCGATGAGAGCAGAAACCAGAACAGGGTTCAGATTGCAAGTTCATTACTTTTGAGACAAGCCATGAAGACTTCCATAATAATGAGTGAGGGTTGGTACCAGCCGGCCAATCAGCATCACTGCAAGTCCGCTCGTTGCCGCCCACGACTAGCGCAAATTCCACCGGCAGAATTTTGTAGGGCGAACTTTTCGATGTGCGCCGCGAAGCTGTTTACTAAGTCAAATCACAACGATGCCTCTCCCGAAGCGACAAGCCATACCCGCCAAGAGTGCAAAGGCTGAAAAGTCGTCGAAGGCCTCCAGGTCCACAGATTCCGGTGACTCGCGATTCGCCAATTTCGAGAGCGACGCACGATTCCGGCTGCCATCGAAGAAGCAGACCAAGACGAAGCTCGATCCCCGATTCTCGCGGCTGCGAAGCGATCCCGACTTCTACAACAAGGCGACCGTCGACAAATATGGGCGAAAGATCGCCAAGGACTCTGGCAAGAAGGCCCTTGCGAAACAGTACGAAGTAGACAGCGATGAGGACGAACACGATGAGGAGCTTGAGAACCTCCAAGCTGGAAAGCGCGACAAGTCTGTCCTCAAAGAGCTTGCGCGTGTTCAAAGGGAAGGCTATGACCCCATCCGTGACGGCATGCAGTCATCCTCGGATGAAAGCTCTAGCGATGAAGACGAAGAGGAGGTAGAGGAACAGGTGGAGCTAGCTGGAGATAACGACGTGCCTACGGGTGATGTCTCGTCTCGACTAGCTGCTGTCAACATGGACTGGGACAATATCCGCGCCAGCGACATCATGGCCGTTGCGAATTCTTTCGTCCCCGCAGAAGGGCGCATTCTGAACGTCATCATATACCCCAGCGAATTCGGTATGGAACGTATGCAGCGTGAGGAGATTGAGGGCCCACCACGAGAGATCTTTGCATCGACCGCAAAGAACGACGAAAACAACATCTCCACGCTCGACAACGATTCAGACGCATCTGACGCCGAAGAGGAGGAACCAGCCACGGAAGACCTACAGACCGGCGAGAATGGGGAGGAGTTCGATTCTACAAAACTTCGGAGCTATCAGCTAGATCGTCTGCGATATTACTACGCAGTCATCACCTGCTCCTCGGCGAATGTGGCCAAGTCCATCTACGATAACCTCGATGGACGTGAGTACCTGACAAGTGCGAACTTCTTCGACCTGCGATTCGTCCCCGACGGCACCGAGTTCGATCAAGATCCTCATGATGGGTGCACAAAGTTGGCCGACGGCTATAAACCAAATGAATTCACAACTGATGCCTTGACACACTCCAAGGTCAAGCTGACTTGGGACGCTGAAGATACAACGCGGAAGGAGGTGCAGAAACGCGCATTCTCAAGGAAGGAGATCGATGAGAATGAGCTCAAAGCGTACCTTGGTACTGACTCAGAGTCTTCCGAGGACGAGGAGGAGGCTGCGAAGACTGACAAGGCTGCCAGCTTGCGGGCTATGCTCGGTCTGGAGGCGGCCACCAAAAAGTCAAAGTCCAAAGACACATCCTCGAAACGCGATCGTGACTTCCCCAAGCCAGACGGAGAAATGCAAATTACGTTCTCGGGTGGCTTGCTGGGTGAGGGCAAGGGCGGCTCTGTGTTCGAAAACGAGATTCCGCTTCATGAGACTACAATCGAGAAGCACATTCGGAAAGAAAAAGAGAGGAAAGCTAAGCGCAGGGAGCGGATGAAGGCCAAGAGAGAGGGCCGTGATCCTGACGCTGAGGTTGAGGAGAACACCATGGCTGCAGCAGATGGCGATGATCCGTTCAACGATCCCTTCTTTGGCTCGGACGGCGAAGACGCTGAAAAGGCAGAGAGGAAAGCAGACAACAGGGCAAAGCGAACGAAGAGACGTGAAGAGAAGGAAGCCGAGGAGGCAGCGAACGCCGCCGAGCGCGCTAAGCTTGAGCTTCTTATGGCTGACGATGAGGATAGCAAAATGCGTCATTTCGACATGAACGAGATTGAGAAGGCCGAGAAGGCGAAGAAGAAAGGCAAAAAGGGCAAGAAGAACGCTCCAATTGTGGAGGATGGGTTCAAGATTGATACAGCCGATCCCCGTTTTGCTAAGCTGTACGAAAGCCACGAATTTGCCATCGATCCTACAAACCCCAGGTTCAAAGAGACTTCTGGCATGAAGGCTCTGCTGGAGGAGGGACGTAAGAAGAGGAAGTCGGTGCGAGAAGGAGATGAGCCCGAGGCCGAAAGGCTACCGAAAAAGTCGAAGAAGGTGGAAGACTCCGCTGATATTGATATTAAGAAGCTTGCTGCCCGTGTGAAGGCGAAGAGTAAACAGAAGTAGATAGCAAAGGTAGCCTGACCAACTCTAGGCTTCACTTTCACAGCAAGATACCCATTCATCCAGTGCAGCGTTCTCGGTCCACACCCGTGATACCTGTAGCGCTTCTATCGCGTGCGCGTGGGATGTTGTGGATCATGTGCTGATGGACTCCACGGTGATATTTGAAACCACTGACGTCATCTTCAGCTAAAACTTTTAGTCGGCAAGCATCACCCGGTGAGCTGGGGTCACACTTGAACTCCACCCTCGCGATCAACGCGATGAAAAGTCATGTCCGAAAACAACAGGAGAAGGCTGTTGGTCACGCGGCACGAAGCTCAATGATTGATGTGGAGCCTGCGCTACATCTCTTAGCGGAGAGTTGATCGGACTCCAAACAACGTTCTTCAGCCAACTGGCCGGAACTCGGCCCAGGGAAGCCCGCCTGGACCTCTACGCGTGCCAACTCCCCTGCGGGATGACGAAACAGAGCCTGGGTCCTGTAAAGGCTCTTAACTGCCCTTGAGCAATGCCTGGTCGTGGCACGGCCGCTGCTGCCTCTTTGGGAAATACACCAACATTCACGACAATATGCGTTTCCGTCAAAAGGGGCGCATTGACTATGGACCAGAGCACGAAAAAGATGAGCCGCTGGAATATGTCAGTCTGAGAGACCGCATTGCGCACTTCACATGGTATGACTGCAAATTCTCTGCTGCGGGCTGTTGATACTAATACGAGGCAGGACATGGTTTGCAGCAACGATGTCTACAGGAGCCCTTGCTGTGGTGCTGGGAAACACACCGAACACGTTCAAAGGATTACAGACGATTGGCAAAGTTGTGTTCATCTTCGACATTGTACTCTTCTCTTTATTCAACATCCTCATGGCATGGCGCTTCATTCTGGTACCGCGCAAGATGTTCGCGTCGCTACACCATCCCGTTGAAGGGTTGTTCCATGGCACTTACTGGGTGTCAGTTGCCCTAATTCTGAATAACGCGTACATCTATGGCAATGTCAACACCGGACCATGGTTTCCTAAGGCACTTGAGGTCTGCTTTTGGATGTATTGCAGTGTCGCATTCATTATCGGAGTCTTTCAGTATTCGATGTTCTTTCGTCTGGAACGTCTCAATGTCACTGATGCAGTCCCTGCGTGGATCTTCCCAATATACCCGCTCCTGGTGGTGGGTACACTAGCAGGTACCATTCTACCAGCCCAGCCTGATGGGCCCAGTTGGAACATCTTCATTGGCGGAGTACTGTTGCAGGGCGTTGCGTGGGTGGTTTCGTTCCTCATATACGCCATCTACATGCAACGTTTGATGACGGGAAACTTGCCGTCGCCCGCAACTCGACCCGGCATGTTCGTGTCTGTTGGCCCAGCAGGTGAGTACAATCTGCTTCGAAAACAAGGATCAAAGTGCTGACAGCGTTCCAGGCTACACATCCGCAGGGTTGATCTCTTTAGCAAACCAAGCACCAACCTTCATCGGAGCGAACTACTGGACGGAAAGCGCTTCACGAGACGGCGACATCGTGCGCATCTTTGGCATCATGTCCGGCCTGTTTGTCATCCTGTTCGCATATTGGTTCTTCTTCATCACTATTGTTGCCGTCCTTGCTGGTGTTCGGAGGATGACATTCTCGCTGAACTGGTGGGCCTTCATTTTCCCAAACGCTGGTCTCACACTGGCAACAATCCAAGCTGGCAAGGTTCTCAACAGCCAAGCACTGAACGGCATAGCTAGTGCTTTGACAATTCTCCTGGTCATCATGTGGTTCATCACCGCTTTCTTCAACATTCGCGCTCTCTATCGCAGAGAGATACTGTGGCCCGGCAAGGATGAGGATAAGACAATGGAGAGGATTGCATGGGGTTGGAAGAGCAATAGGGACAATCCTGAAGCAAAGAGGATCATTGTTCTAGATGATGTCTAGTCAACGTGTGCGAATACATAGAAATCACTCTATGCATAGCAAACGCTACGCAAGCACTTCAACGAACATTCGAACGAGCTTACCATACTACAAACTAACCTGCGATTCACGTTCGGCACCGTATCATATCGAGCAAATTCCACCAACCACGTCGCAAAGAAGGTTATTACGATTAACACCGCCACAAGCAATCTGTCATATTCAGCACAAGCAATCCAAGACTAATTGCAAAAGCAATGAAAGGTTTGTTGCGAGGAAAGCCCAAGCAGGGACTACACCTATCACGCGGACCACTCAAGAGCCATCTCAATTTCAGCAATGATCCGAGACAAGGTCTGGATACATCTACTTGTTTGAAAGTCTCGACAAATACTGACTCATGGCCGGCTGGACAGTCGCTGCTAACGAATCAAAGCTGTTGCAAGAGCATGAGCCCGGGACTTCGGAGAGGAATGCTTGCAGATGGCAGCTGGGCATATGAGGATATCGTCATTACCGTAGCTGAGCCTGGAGAGTTAGGATTAATTAGTTGGCCGATCGATGATCACTCGTTGAGAAATGTCCGCGGCAAGGCGACATAAGTAGCTACGCAGCTAGATCTACGCGTTTGGTACTTTGATATAATCATTAACCGCATGTCAGAAGTACGAAAGACATCCATTCTTCACATTCCTGCGGACACGATTTTGGTTGTGGAAGTTGAGGCGTATGAGTGAGCTGGCACGCAACAGTGACTTGCACGCATGAAAGTGGGAAGTTCCTAATGAAGGTTCAGCTAGAGACCTACGGACATAGCATTTGGTATGAGACAGATATGCAACATGAGTCTTCTTACGATATCCATGCGTTCCCATGTGACGATCGAGCAGCAGAGCGGTCACGATCCCCGGAGCTGACCGACCTCAGGGAATTTGGTGTTGAGACCACGGGCCTACCAACCCAATCGCCAATACCACGGTCCTGGGGTGCACTGGCGCAGCTTAGGCCGCAGATACGTGATCTTGGACCTTCCGTGTCAAGGGCTTGGTCGTTCCACCACATGATCTCGTGACGTCGGCGGAACGCTTGGAACCAAGGGTTTCCGCCTCAGCAGCGCCGTTTTTGGGAAGTTTAGGTAACGAGGCCAGAGCGGATCGAATGGGATGGATTCCCGAGTTGGGCTGAGCAGCCTGGACTGGGGCCGATAGGTAACCAGCTCGAACTTTATTTCCGGGTCATGGTTGCTTTCCCGATGAACCTTTTGTGTACGGGTTTGGTTTAGCTTTTGATAGCTTCCCCAGATTATGCGGCGCTGATAACGAAGCATTCCAGTGATTTGTGCAGTTGTAGACAGCACATGCTGACTCTGCAGCTTCACAATCAAGAATGTCTCTCCGCGTAAAGCACAGCACCGGTTCTTGACAAACTCGATGCCCAATATCCCCCGATGCTGGTTGGGCAAGATGCTGGAATCCTCGGTCGCTCTTTCGGAGATGCCCAGAAATGCCCAGCAACGAACGTTGTACCAGCCCCGCGTTCTCGTCATCGTGTACCCACCATTGCAAACCGTGCTGCCTGCAAACGTCGATTGTAATCGATGACCGTGGTCGCGGGCTTATTCTTGTATAATCAAGACCTCGTGCCTCAGCTCTTCATGATGTTACGAATGTGTGACTCACTCGGTGGGATGTTATCACCGAGCTCAATAGTGCAGCCGGACGTGTATTAATAAATAAGCACGAAACACGACGGAGCCATCGGCGGCTCGAAAACACCGGCATGAAGAACTGCAACCTTGCCTCAACACCATGCGTCATCCATGCTCAACAAGCCACCATCGAATATTGTGATGGAGTCTAGACTCCGCTGTCCTCTCACACTTACCCTCTTAGCCACGCGTTCGGTTTCGTCGTTGTATAGGCGAGCGCTTGGCCGCTCCGCTGCCAGGATAATTTTGTCCTGAAAGCGTTCTGGTTGGCGATGGCGGCCCCGCAGCTTGTCACATCGGGCGCATCAGACAAGCCTGCACAAGTTATCGCCGCGCACATCGGTCGAATAGAACGGAGCTGGGGTGAGTAATCGCCACGCGTTGTGGGCTCGGAGCGCGAATCAGCGCGGCGGTTTAGCCGGCGGAGATAAAGAAAGTCAGCCCGCTGCGATGGCTGCGTGGTCTCATTGGGTAGGGCTCGTCTCGCATCGGGCTAGACTGGGTTGGTGCGATGGCGTTAGGGTTTTGGCTTTCTTGGGCGTGGTAGGGGTGGGGATAGGCGTTTGGGTAGTGCATGGGGATGGACTTCTCAAGCCTGGAGACAGAGTATATAGGTGAGGCTGATCCCCGCTTGAAGACATTAAGTAAATATCGTCGATATCCTATATCAATCAATATCAAGCATATACACCAAGTTTATCCACTACAACTCGACATCAAGCCATCTGCACTTCGAATGTTCACCATGTCTTCCCCAGCAACCCAATACGTCTACATCCCCAACCTTGTTGGCCGCCAGATGCTTCGCATTCCTCTCGAAGAGATTGAGGCTGAGGACATCATCACATTCTCCTCCGCTGCCTCCCAATCATCCAACGAAACTATGGAGAACGCCCTGTCGCACGTCCGCGACTCTTCTCGCTCTCCCAGCATCTCGTCTGTGTCATCTGTCGAGGAGACAGAATGAGCAAGTTAGATTTGCGGGGCATGCAAACGAACCAAAAAGCATCGAACCAGTTTACAAACCAACAATGAGCGTTGTACAACAAGGCGCCGGAGTCCTGGGAGAACATGAACAACTCGAGACGAGTTTCACAGTCGAGCCCATTGACGCTGACATTACTCGACACCTACCAAACCATGGGTTCCCAATAATAAGGGGTATCGCAAACGGAAGCAATCACCATCGATTCGGTAGAGCACGACATCGACGAGACGAGGTGCGGGGTAGTACAAAGGACTGTGATATGGCGGGGGATCATTACCAACAAAGGAAGGTTCCGTGGAAGCACGAAGATGGATCAGAAAGGGAAGAGAGGCACGTTGTTGCTTGGCAGAAAAGTTATTGCAGATACCCATTTGATCTTCACTATTTTAATAATATCATAATGTACACGTCACATTCACTCGCATGACCCTTTCTTTGTTCGCATCACGTCTTTCGTCTGGTGTTGTGACTTGTCGTACAGTTTGCGTATCCATTAGCTTATCGACGGCATATTCCCGCCGCGCAGATCACTTGGTCTGGGTCAGGCTCTTTGATGTGTTATCTTTGTCGAGATTTGAGATCTCGCTTCATGTAGTCGTTTGTACCCGGATACAGTCAAGCATGTCCGGTTGCGCCGGCACTCATATTGTCTGAGGACTCGCGTAGCATTGCACATCACGATGCCCCTGAAACGCTAATTTACATCACAACTGGATAAGCATTAACAAGCTTTCTGTCAGCGTCTCACATGCGACACTCGGTATGGTTTGTCTCAAATGTTGCCATCGTACAATGTTGCAGAAATTTAGGAGAAGAGGGGTGCAGACACAAACGGGATGTGAGACTGTCTACTGTGGTAGAGGGCATAAACATTGTAGGTGGGGAACGTCGTCCAGGGGTGCGGGCCGAAAGACAGAGCGTGTTACTTATTTTTCTATCTAATAAAGTAGTTTAAGTAGCTGACCTATAGACTGTCTGTTGAATTAGAAGCTGTAAAGATTTTAACACGTGAGCATGTCCATAAGCCCGTCTAAGACCCACCTGCAATATTTATGCCCCCTACCACAGTAGCCTCAGCACACAACTCATCTACTGCGGCTCCCACTTTGCGAAGCATGTTTGGGCTACGACTCCGCCGGACGGTGGAGAATTAATTGGTCAATCGCCGGATACCGGTCACTACGCGCAAGGGTGGAACGACCAATCCCCAATCCTTACAGCATCCGTCTTCGAAGCCTCCTTATATACCAGATATGTTTGACCGGTATGGCGATCGAATGAGTAATTGACAGCAACAAAACAGGTGTATGGCACCCATGCTCTACTCTTCCGAGGTCTTCATTTGAGAGCCTGAAGGCGTCGCCGATCCCCCTACTTGATATTATAAGCATGGACCTCAGCTGAACGATACCTTTGCGCCCTTGCATTCTTGATGAATCCTCCCAGATACTGGCTAGCGTTCCAAGATAAAACCAGGGTACCTGTCCTGTCTACAGTGGGTGTTTGCGAATGCTGCTGTCAGGTTGCATACTTCAGGTGCGATTCGCCTGCCTATTCTCCATGTTCCACTCTTGCGATAACACACTGATCACATTGATGGGCGAATCCAAGTGTAAGTCGCTTCCCACAAGTCCTGCACGGAAACCTTGGCTGCCAGTGGATGCGGCCAGCACCCGAAGCCATGTGCCCAGAGACGTGCTCCTGGCGCGCTTGCCAAGTATCCAGTGTCTCGTCGCAAAATCCACACTGGAGGCTCAAGTCATACTTTTCGATACTGGAACTCTTCCAGCTATCCACTACCGGTTCTGGAAGCGGGCCCGCGAAGCCATGTGACCTAAGAATATGCTTCTCGAGGTGGTCTTGACGGTAAAACTCGCGCTTTACACGTTCCTTGCCGTAGCATTCGACGAAGTGTTGCCTGGCAATGTGCTCAGAAGTTACGTTCTCCTCGTCACATCCAAAGCATTTTGGGTAAACGACTCGACAGTTCTTTCGATTGGTTTCCTGTAGGCAGGCGGACACACTGAATCTTCTGTACCACAGCAGATCCAGTGGAAGGGATGGTAATGTACGGCTTCTTTGTGCCGCTTCCATTCAAAGCGGAGACGAAATTTCTTCAAGCAGCCGGGCCAAGTGCAAAAGAAGTTGTCAATCCGGTCCAACTCAACCAGGCTCTGCAGCCCAAAGGCACTTGGTTGGAATTCGGGCAGGTGTTTCTCTTGCGGCGGTACCAAAAATCCATTCGAAACGTGTCCAGAACCTTGTTGGATTGCTGGAGGCGATTCACTCAGCTGGAGTTGGGCGTGTTGAATGTGTTTCCGAAATTGATGTGATGAATGATAAGAGAACGCATCCCGTATTTTCCACTGTCGCCTTCCCTTTCTCGAGCTGACAGAATCTGCCGAGAACATACTATGCATGCTATGGTTGCTCGCAATCAAGCCAGACGAAGCCAAGGAATGCTGTGATCCAGCGACACTGTAAGCTGGACCTTCAAATGCACTTGTATAGGAGTCTCGAGACGTATCGCTCACGATTGACTCAGTCGTTGAGCTTGAGCGGCGCAGTGGATCTTTCCAATTGCAAGGAGCTGCGGCAGATTGCAAAGTTTCCAACGCTGCTTGAACAACAGATGCTGGAACGGCTTCTTGATCGATTGAGGCTGCCAGGTACCGTTCCAGCGAACTTGTGCTTCCATTAAGCGACTTTTCTCTCAAATCTGATAGACCGTCGGTCGGACCATCAGGAACCAGGTTGGCCTTTGCACCTTTGCGCGTCCTTGCGTTGGCGAACCATGTCTTGATAACCCTCGTTGGCAAACCTGTCTGTGCCAAAAGCTTTGAGGTTTCGTTCTCTCCGGGATACGGATTGAGGAAGAAATGTGCGTCTAGATGTTTTCGCATGGCATCATTTATGTGAGTCCGTTTTGACCGTGGCTTTCTACGCCTCAAGGATGGTCCGGTGCGGCGCATACAGGCGTTGCCATCTGCGCTGCTTGCTGCGCGGGATTTGCGACAAACTTTAATAGATTCGACTTCAGACTCGGACGATTCTGTCAAACTTCTGTCGACCGTCAGGATATCATCTATCGTGGGCTGCGGCTTGACATTCGTCAGGCACTCATCTTGATTGTGAGTGATTCAAAATCTCTCCAAATCTCATTTACGTAACCAAAACGGCGGCATGCGGTCGCATATGCAGAAGTAACCACTGCAAGACGGGCACGGTTGTACAGTGCTAGAATCCTCTTGTTGCCCTGCACGCATCCGCATCCAACCATTATGACTGCTGTCTTGCTCTGAGCATTCGGCTCTGATGGAGCTCCATGGATTGTCTTGCGTTGGACTCAACAAATGGAAGTCTTCAGTCTGCGCCAAGGTTTCCGTCAGCGTAATAGTGCCACAGCCACCAGCGCGAAACGGCTCAAGATTGGAGGACATGGCTAGGGCCAGGGCGTGGGAAGGTGGCAGTGGCCACGGAAGTGCACTTTGAATGATTGTGGGTTGATTATTGTAGCAGAAACTTGTAGTCCGTATTTGTTTTGTATAGTAGGCTGAGTTGTAAGGTTAGTTGATGAGTGAGGTGATCAAGCTAGCCTCGATCAGGAGACGCGTTCGTCATCATGCGCCCAGGCAATTCAGCAAGGCTTCGTATATCGAGGCGTTCGCGGGTCGTCCATTGGCTGCTACATACGCCTCTCAGGGTAGTTATGTGACTGTTGCGCAGATAGTTTGTACGTTCACAACGCGTGTGTGGACAATGAAGACACGATTTGAATCGTCCAAATGTATGTACAGAATGAGGTAGAGTGGCTTGCGTTTCTCCATAGTTGCAGCAACAATAGCAAGTCTCCATAGCTGCTGGGCTCAGCCTTGCAGACCATCCTTGATCATAGCATCAATGAGCTGCACATGTCTATTCGCATTCGTCTCGCTCCACTCAGTATCGTAATTCAGTCCATAGGGCCAGATGTGGCTTCCTCCGCAGTTGATCACTGCACTCTGCCCATCCCAACTCTTCAACAGCGGCAGAGCTGTTGCCCAATCACCTGTTGCACACTTGCGATCGAATGCTGATGTCTGTCCGATTCCGAGTGTGTGTGAGATCTCATGCATAGCTGTGCGCTCATTCATGTATGCACGATTCGAGCCAAAGCGTAGGTCGCCGTTAAAGTTGGCTTCTGCGGTGAGTACACCAGGGGCATAGGCAACACGAATGGTCTTTGAAGCGGAAGAGTAACGGCCATAACGAGCAACGGCAAGGCGCATGGCAGCTTCGATCTTGGTGTATGCATCGCTCTGATCTGCACTGGGGTTGGCGGCTTTGGCGAGCGTCCAGCTGATGGCGCCTTGCACGCTCGATGCGCAGGCTAAAATGGGAAGGATGATTGCAAACTTCATCGCTGTGACTTGCGGGTTGCGTATGAATCCTGGTTGGTAGTGTGCGTGCAAATGGATGGCTGGACTGGTTCTCTGGACATCAGGATGCTGGAGACTTTATACAACGGCTTCATCCTGGGTCAATCAGACTTGGTAAATCTGCATGAGGACCGGGGTGGCCCGCGCAGTCATTGCAGGACGACTCGGCTTCCAAAATGAGCTTCATATCCGTTCAGTAACGTATCAGCAGGCCCTGCGCAATTCGTGTGAGCGGTAAGCTCACTGGGCAAGGAAGGAGAGGTTCTCCATGATTGTTTCCGCTGTTTATCTTAGATTGCCTTGGCACATTCTGCTGAAACGCCGTGCTTGTCGGATGCCGGATCAGGCCCGGCGCGTGTCGATCTTCGCATCTCTCCCTAACGCAGAATCTCTTTTTGTACAGAACAGAGATATAATCGGCACGCGTGGCACTTGTACTAAGAGATCAGGTCTAACGAAGCTGGTGCACGTGAAGGGGTACAGCGAAGATCTCGCTCAGCGGCCGACTGTTTCGTCGATCTCGCACACTGCGCCGATTGAACACCAAAACACATTTCGAGACAATATAAAGAGATGGAGGCAATTGGTCGACCGAAGAACATTTGATTGCAGTTGTAGCACAGATGCCGGTATTGGCAGAGTGTCAGTCTTGGCCACGGGAAGTAGAAAGTCACGATTGCGAGAACATATCGAGACCATCGTGGGTGTGGCCTCCTCTCCAAAGCGGTGGTGAGTTGGACAAAAAAAGTCCTACAAGGTGCGGGTAGCGTGTTTTTGAAGCGTCCGTCGAATGTTTTGTCTATGCACTGCTTTCATGCTTGGCGTATTCTGCATCGATCCTTTCTTGGTACGCTCCTTCTGCTCCCCTATCTTAATCCTTCTCTTCTTCGCTCTGTTATGTGCCTGCACCAGCTACACTTTGTGTCTCTGGCCGAGAAGTCGTATACTGTCTGCACGGTTGCTGAGCCACTAGACGTAGCCGTCGAAGGCATAGTGTCCTTTGTTCGGTATCCTGAGGACGTGTCTTGTGGTGAACGTTCAATGACGGTAGTGTTTGCCGGAACTCTGCTAAAGACAATGTGAAAACCGCGAAGCTCTTATACCCGGAAACAGTTCAAGTGTCCGAGGCAGTAGCGTCATCATTGTGGTGATGCTTCGACGGGGCTGGAAGCTTCTCTGCCAGGTCTTGTTCCTTGGCCAATGTTTCGATCGACGCGTTGTGCAACAATATACTGGAACTCAGCCCGGCGGCCTGCCTTCAGAGCATTGAGCGAAGCCATCGCACGCATGCTTACCCGGCTAAGGCCTTAGCAACGACTTCCTTGGGTCTGTCGCCCATGGGTATTTGCAGCGCAAGCTCATGGCCCTTCTCCGTCATCTTTCCCCAAGTTTTCTGTAAAATTTTGATTATCTTCTCTTCATCGTGCTCTTTCTCAAAGGCCTCGAACTGATCGTCCAAGAATACTAGGCAAGCCACATCCTCAAGCACCTGCGTCTCCTCGTTCTGCTTCAGGTCCTCCTTCCTGATCAGAGCGCCCACGCGTTGTGCAATTTCTTCTGAATACCCAGCATCCTTGCAAATGGTTTCAACAAGCTCAGCTTGGCGCTTCTTGAGGAATGTGCGCCATGAGTGGTATCCCACACGTGTCATGGGGTATGAAGAGCGTGGGACCTCCCAGCGGCGAAAGTGCTGCGCGCGGATTGCAAGGCGGAGATGTTCGGATGCATCTGGGGCACGTTTGTCGAGAAAGGAGCTGCACTTTTGCGCGTAGTGCAGCTCGTAAGGCACCTCTTCGCCGTTGACAGTGGTTTTGTTTGGGTCGAGCGCGTGCGCTTCATCGATAGCTGCGAGAGCTATTCCGTAGGGAGCTTGTGATGCCATTGTGAGTTTCCAGAGAGTTACAAAAAAGGCGAAGATGGTGTCTTGACGAACGTTCAAAGGTGTCAGCTACATCGCGCGGGGTGCCATTCGTCGTAGTTGAGCGATAACGGAAAAGCCCCACATGATCCATGGACATCCCCAGATCCGAAGTGACCATGCGGGATTCATGACGTTCTCTTTCTCCATGAATTGCTCGACCACATATACACATCTTGCATACTCGAATGTACTATCGTGGTCGCTCAATCGACGCGGATCGCACTCTGACAGGTAGCCTCGTGGCGCGAGGCATAGCGGCTGAGAGACCCCCAACGGATCAGAACGACCCTGTTTTCCTTGCAGAAGACCGAGAGGGTCGCATTGCAAATTTTTGCTTCCATTGAGCTCATATGGGACAGCAATACTTTGCAAGACGCGAACGACGTCAGTTTGAACCTCACCGCTGTATCTGATGTTGCTCCTTTTGGGCCTAGCGTAGCCTCCTCATAAATCAACCACACGTTGCCAGCGCCTAACTGTCAGCCTTCTGTGTTCGAGATTTAAATGACCAGGCGACCCAGCATGACAGTTTTACACTTCTCCTCACATAGTCGACGTGACTCGTCTGCGACTAAATTTCAGCCCTCATTGGCGGTCTACTTCCTATACCATGCTTAACGAGAGCGGCGATGAGTGTCTCCCGCCAACCCACGCCAATCATGAGTCCCTCCCTTGCGACGTTATTATGGATTATTCGGAAGACGTTCTGGATAATTCCACCATGTCCGTATCTCCTTCTCCGGATTTCGCTTCGGTGCCGCTAGTGCTGCCACAGGCATCCAAGCCGCCACCTAGGTTCAAGCGGACGCGCATTGAACAGAAACAAAAGAGAGAGCTCGAGGACCATTTCCAGAAGGATGCATATCCCAATGATAACGCTCTTGCTGCGTTGGAGCGGGTCACCTTACTCAAGGTGCGAACAATCAAGACCTGGTTTGCAAATGCACGGGTGCGCAAGGCAAGGAAAATAGGTGATTGGCGAATGATCCCATCCATGTGTGCTGTGACTGACATAATTTTCAAAGATCATGCCGTTCTGAGCATTGAGATGCCAGTTTCTGACGCCATGGTCTCCCCTGATCACGTCGACAGCGATACAATCCAGACTTGCGCCCAGGCAGTCGTTAAGATCACAGATAACCAGCACACCAGATCACAGGCAACCAGGCTGACACCAGAGAATCTTCGGACGATCGATAAAGCATCTCCACGAGCCAAAGGAGTTTCTGTGGAAAGATACCTTTCCAGTTCAATTTCTGAAGGCCCTCTCAACCACGTTTACGATTTTTTGGACCCAACCGCTGTGACTTTCGATCCCACTGAATGCTCTTACATACCTACATATCCCGGTAATAGCGATTCTGCTCTTGATTCCACCACTTGGCCTGCTGGAGCATCGAGCGCGGTAGGGTCGGATCAATCAGGAAGCAGCTTCGAAGTTGACTTTAGAGGCGCGCGTAGGGGTCGAAGAGGTTGGCAATCGGGAGGAAAGGATGTCTTCTTTGAGTACTTCGGAGAAACACTAGCCGGTGCATCAAATCAGCGTCAAGCGGCTGCTCCAAAGCCTCAACGTTACTATTGCACGTGGCCTACCTGCATCTCCGTCTTCCAGCACCGATACGAATGGGCTCGTCACGAGGAAGCAGTTCATTACTGTCCCACACGCTGGATCTGCTGTGCGACTGTCGAGCAAACAACAGTCCTCAAAGATTGTTTCATTTGCGGGAAGACAAGCAACCTAATGTCGCATCTGAATTCGACTCACTTCTTCCCATGTGCCAAGAAAGCGGAAAAAGAGCGTACATTTTACCGTCAGGACCAGTTTTCTCAACATGTCAAGCGGGGTCACGGCATGCAGCTTCTTTGCGACATCCCAGATGACTTTTTTGCAGCTTGTCAGAGTGCGAATCCCGAGTTCAATCCAGCATTCTTGAGGTGTGGCTTCTGCGGGCTCGATTGTCGATCTTGGAAGCACAGGCAGAATCACGTATTCAGTCACATCCAGCATGGAGACAGAAAGGATTGCTGGTGGCAAGAAAGACTCCACAATCACGGGTACTTACCCATTCGAACATGGTTAGTGATTAACAGCTCTTCCAGGAACATGCTAACATCCCAAGGCGCAATGCTTCGGTCTGTTGGAATTGTGACAAGCCCACCAAGAATCACAGGCCAAAAATTGAATGCTCTTCATGGTCATGTCGCTATTTGAAGAAGCCGGAGCGAGTTCTAGGGTGTTGTCGAGCAAAGCCATGCCGTTTGTGCAGTAGGTCTGACTTCAACATCCTTCACAGTGACTCAAAACATCTCAAGCACCATAACCTACGAAGCTGTAAACAGGAGATTTTTCGTGATATGACTGCGTTTCTGCGCCATCTTCAGGCGGAGCACAACATGCGCGGCTACAGAGGGCCCGTGCGCTTGCTGCGTTCTCTGCTGAAGCCGTGGGAGTGTGTACTTGTGTATCCTCAATGGCCAAATAAATAGATACACTTAGCGTGAGAGCGAACTGATATCCGTGGGGTACCGTCCTCTACATATACCATCTGGCTCGACGCCTGACTTGACGCCATATTCTGGTATGCATATATCTCAGTGTAGCATTGTGTTACTACAGTGCATGGACTTGGGCTGTGCACAGCGTCCATTTAGGGCCGTTGGTTAGAAATGCGACACCGCTCATACTGAACTTGACTAGTGTGGTCTCCTTGCAAATCAACAGTGAGTCCCCCAGTATCGACCTCAGGAGATATAAGTGTCTCACGGGACCGAAGACGGTAGTAACCACAGACCACAACCTCTTCACATCTCATTATGAAGGCATTCGAGTTTGAGACCTTTGGGTTTGGCTCACAATTCCAGACAAGTGGCACATCAACTGCAGGACCTTGCCCTGCTGAGGCTGGTACACTTTCGATCAGTTCAGAGAGCGCCACAGCTGGCTCTCTCGGCATGCCATCATCGTTCGCGACCTATTCACAGCATGCGAGCCGCTCATATAACGTCCGAAGTGTGCGTGTAGTGTCTCTGTCCCCAGGCAAACCCGAGATACTCGTGTCTAGCGAACATCAGAGCCAGGCCAGGCAAGACACAAGAAGTGTGGAAGATATACGATGCCATGAAAGGGTCGATGACGGTCGAAGCAGTCACGCTCCTACTCCCTTACTCTCACCGACAGGAGTGGACAATGCCAGATGTGAGTGTCCTTTACTTTACGAAACAACGTTAGACGAAGCTGACGCATTCATTCAGGGCCTCTGGCTGCACAGAGCGAGCCAAGCAGTGGACATGATACTTTGAGCTTGGGACAATTCACATCTGCAGATGCTATAAACCGGATCAATACTTGGCTGAAGAGCTCAGAGCGTTCCATTCCTCTATCCTCCATCATATCCTACAAGGATGGGCACTGCATTCAGCCAGCCGGCACTACTTGAAACAAAGCGTCAGAGTCTACGACGATGGAAGATGGGAATGCTGGTCCTGCGGGAATCGTGGTTACTTAGGTATCCTCCTGTCATAAATCTGGATACGTTTCGCATGCAATCCGTCTCGATTCAACTCTCAAACATCATGGACGACCTTCTTTTGCGTGAACCCAAAAATCCGTAGCAAATATTCTTGCACCGCTCGTACCTCCACAGTCGCTCAGAGTCAGCATTTGCCTCTTCTCCCCAGTCCGTTGAGTCCTCTGTTCGCGCCCGCAACATTTCCTCTTGAATCTGTGTCGTTGTCATCTCTTTCCTTCTCTGCCTTTCTCTCATCCCTCGCTCAACCGCTTTCTCGGGGTACACATTCGGCCAGCCCCCTTTCATCCACTCCTTCAATTGCTCTATACCAGTCCAATAGTAGCTGTCGTCCCCATCGCCATTGCCCCGATCGTAGTAGTCTAGCCTAGGCTGCGCGTAGTGCAGCTCAAGCGGGCTGAGAAAGGCGTCCTTTGTATAGAACACCACGTCGCCTGGCGCTGCTTTACGCAGATCGAGGATGGTGCAGACTTTTGTCTTCACTTCCAGGTGTATCTTGATCGCGTCGACATTGGACACATGCTCCAGCTTGAGGAGAGCTTCGTTGTATACAGCGATTACCGCTGAGCGGTCGATGTTGCTGCAGGCAGATTCGAAACCTCTGGGGTTTCTCTTGATGAATTGAGCGCGAAGGTCCTCAATCTCTTCTGCGATCCGTCGCCATTGAAGCGTAGGTGCCTTGTCTGGATGGAAGGGTTTCGTGTGGTTTGGTTGGGGATGGAAGTCGGACCACGTGAGCCCGGCTTCTTTTGGGAAGTGTACAGGTGTAGGTGTCTCGAGCACGAGAGGATCTGGATCCTTATGTGGGACGATTAATCGACCTGTTGGTGCCATTCGGTGATGGTGTAGGCTTGATTGTAGGTCCCAGACCGGTCAGTTTGTTAGGGAAATGCTTTTGAGCTCAGGTGAACGAGCAGGAATAGGATCGGTCGTCGACTCTGAGAGGTGTATTTATAGAAAGATCGTGGAAGTGTGTAGCAGCTTTGCGGACTACTTGGGTAGGCGCTGTCGCAGCGGGAGACGGCGAATCACACGGGTTCCCTCAGATCAACAAACAGACTTCACTTGGCGTCAGTAGAGCGCGGATCATGTAGAGGCTTATGACTCGGTTTGTTTCTGGGTGCTCATAAGGTGTCTCAGTGCTAGTGTTGCTTGACGCGTCTGCTTTTCGCTGCTTACACACGAACTCTTTAATTTGGCAAGAACACCCGGCCTTCGCACCTGCCTAGTCCCACGAGAACAATGGTTTCGTCCTTTCCACCTTCCTCAGAAACTTCCTGCAAGGTGTCAGATATGCTGTAGTGTGATAAAGTCGAATGTCCTTACGTCCTGCGATTGAAGCGCTGGGTCCTCTTGTTCACCTTGCGCTGCGTGCTTGCTCGGCGCACATTCGTCCTACTGAAGACCATGATGAGTGATGTCCTCCTGGGGATAGGCTTGCGCTTTCTGATGCAGTCTTCATCCGAACTGTCATTGAATGTTTCGCCAACCTCATCTTCCCGCTTTGCAACCATGACCTTGCCTTTGTTGACCTTCTGGCGAAATGCCCAGCTCTTGTAGTATGCACTTGTGCCGGGTCCACCTCGTGGCCCATCGTCTAATGTGTATTGCGTAGGCTCGTATCCTCGCGAGACAGGTTCCTGAGTGGCTACGGCGTTGTGCTGCAGAGGTGGTCCTGATGTTGGTGTAGGCTGTGCTGGATGAGGTTCCTGGCATAGGCTGCTACAGAAAGTTCCCTTCATTGGTGGCTGCACCTTGAAACGCTGAGGCAAGCAGGTACCTGATGCCTGGAGAGGGCGCCAGATCTGTGGAGGCTGATACGTGTGATATAATCTGTGCATTTTTGGTGCGTGATCCCGAGCGGGTGGGTGTAATAGAGAATGATTGCACAGGGACGAATCGAGTAAGGCCCAAGTCCCCGGTAAGCTATGATTGTCGTGAAGATGAGGGACATTTCACTTCACCATCCGGCTCTGCACGAAATTTGCTCGACACATCTCACGATGAGTATGTCGTGAGAGCTCGGAGTCTGATGTGCTCGATCTGTTCACACGTTATGGCTTCTATCGTGCGGTAAGACATTCTGCTTCTGCAAACTACATAAAGCGCAGCCCCAGTCCTCTAACAGATATCTTCGGGACGAGTAATCGAGCTCCACATGGTGGAGTCATTGAGAGGCTAAGTGAAGAAAGGAAGGGTGTGTTGAGAATGGAATACGGAGCTACGAGAATCCCTGGGCATCAGAGCTTAGCATTTGCTTCCAAACTGCCTGCTCAAAGTATATCGCCTTGTGATTGATCAAAGGCGTGTAGTGAGCGCGTTGGTATAGAACCTTCTCCTTCCGTCTTCGGGGCAGTTCTAGCCGAGGCCCTAGCTTATCGTGGGGATCCACCCAATTGTCGGCCATCTCCGCGTACATATATACATGTTGGCTTCTCCTCCTCTGTTTCCTCTCAGCATCTAAACACCACATACATTGAGACCATGAGCCAACAGCAGACGTACAGCATGTGGGTGGAAGGGAAAGAAGTGGTGGGCAGTGCGGAGCAGTCAGTCAGCGAGTCCCTCGTTGAAGATGCATCTCATATTCTGACTTCCACAAAGGCTTGCAGTTGAGGATCCAGCAACTGGAGAGACCTTTGCTCACTGCCATGCTGCTTCTGCAGACGACGTTGAAAACGCTGTGCAGGTTGCACAGAAAGCGTTCAAGTCCGGCGTCTGGTCAAAAGCACCCCGCCACGTGCGGGCAGACACTCTCGACAAGATCGCCGAGCTCTTGACGAAGCGCATGAAGTCGCTGATTGAACTCGAAGTGCAACAGACTGGACGAGCCATAAGAGAGATGAACGCTCAAGTACCAACACTCGTAAAGTGGTTCAAGTACTACGCCTCGCTCATCAGGACCGAAGAGCGATCCGTTCTGCCCACCATGGGCAAGCTTCACAATTGGATTGACCGCAAACCTCTCGGTGTTGTTGCACAGATTACGCCTTTCAATCATCCTATGCTCATTGCTGTAAAGAAGATTGCGCCCGCGTTAGCCGCTGGAAATTCGGTCGTTCTGAAGCCAAGTGAGCTGACGCCACTTACCAGCATCGAGCTGGGCAAATTGCTCAAAGAGGCGGGATTGCCCGACGGTGTTTTCAATGTCCTACTTGGAGATGGCTTGACTACCGGCAAGGCCCTTGTCGAGCATCCACTCATTAAGAAGGTCGACGTCACAGGCGGAACACCTGCTGGGAGAGCCATTGGTGCCATTGCAGGCCGGAACCTTGCCGCGTATACTGCCGAGCTGGGCGGCAAGGCTCCTTTGCTGATCTTTGAGCAGGCCCACCTCGATCTCGCTATCAATGGTGTTGTGTTTGCGAGCTTTATCGCCAGCGGCCAGACCTGCGTTGCAGCGACACGTATAATTGTGCAGAATAGCATTCTCGACCAGGTCGTTGAGAAGTTGAAGAGCAAAGTGCAGAGCATTGAGAAGAGGATGGGATCGCCTAAAAATGTGGACTCGATGATGGGCCCTCTGATCTCCGCAAAGCAGCTTGGTAACGTCATCACTTTGGTCGACGACGCGGCGAAAGCAGGCGTTGAAGTGGTCACAGGCGGCCAAAGGATGACTGGAACTTCCTCGCTGGACGACACCGACTTCTCAAAGGGCTACTTCTTCCCGCCCACTATACTAAAAGATAGCGCAACGAAGAAGATCGTCGACACCAGGATCTGGAAAGAAGAGGCGTTTGGGCCCGTCATTGTAGTCGTTGGTTTCGACAAAGAAGAGGAAGCGCTCGAGCTCGCCAACGACAGTGAATTCGGCCTCGGTGCTGCGATCTGGACACAAGATCTGTCGCAAGCTTTCAGAGTCAGCGAAAGTATCGAAAGCGGCATATGCTGGGTCAACACACATCACCGTAACGATCCCAGCAGCCCATGGGGCGGCATCAAGAGCTCGGGCGTGGGGAGCGAGAATGGTATTGATGCCTACCACGCATACACGTCAGCGAAGTCGACCATCATCAACTATGCTACAGCCGAGGAAGGACTCGCGAGTGACGACTGGTTCAGGGAGGGTACCGGTGAAGTCCGGTATGGTTAAGCTTGATAGCCGACAAGAAAAAATGATCATCGAGAGCATACGTTTGAGTTGCTGATCAACCAGAGTGTCTTGTACATTGACCTTGTTACAGCATGAACTCAAATGCCTTCCTCTCACCAGTCCTCCCATTTTCGTCAAGCGGTATCCCTGCATACAGCCCTCCTGCTCTTTCCTGTCGCGCCTTTCTGTTCTCACGCACTAATACCCAGCGCAGTACACCCGCTAGCAGAGCGACAAGCACCATAAACCCTGCGCATATTGCCATGCCCTTCATGTACCATGGGCCTTCCCGAGCGGGGAAGAGACTTGTCCCAACGACCGGTCCAAACTGCCCTATGATGTTCAAGATAGCCATACCTGTGCCTTTCTTACTGTCGCTCTCCTGATTGTTTATTGTCCATGTAATGATCACCGTGATACAGCTGAAGAATCCAAAGATCGCGGGATAGAGCGCCAAGTACCGGATGCGCGTGTGCGGAGACTCGCGGTACCCGAGGATCGCAATGGTCGCATAGCCCAGCGCAGCCACTAGGGCATGGGCGATGATGAATTTTGAGCGCGTTTGCAGGCGGTCGGAGAAGTATGCCGTAATTATGACGACGAAGAAAGCGACGAGATACGGCGGTGCGGTGAGTGCCTGCGCAGTGATGTTTTCAAAGCCCATGTCTCGCACGATGGTGGGGAGAAACACGGGAATGCTGCCAAATGCGACGTTGCAGCTGAAGAACATAAACGCTGTCAGGTAGCATTTCGGGTCTTTGAGTGTTTGAAAGACTTCGGTCAAATTGATGCCGTTTGATTTGCTGGGGACAAAGTCGTCATCTTCGTTGGTTTCCTTCTCCTGCCGTAGACGCAGAACAGCAACCTTCCTCTGCCGTGGTGTCAGCCAGCGGATCGCGCCAGGCCCATCAGGGATGAAGCTCCATGCCCATACGGCAACCAACATACTTGGGAAACCTTCTATCAAAAATAAGAGGCGCCAGGGGCTGAATGGACTGTGGCTGGCAAGCTTTGTGATGGTCCATGCTAGCACTCCTGCAAAGGCTGACGACAGAGGGCTGGCCGAGACGAATAGTCCAGTCCGGAATGCGAGTTCGCGACGTCTGAAGAAGAAAGACAGGTAGAAGGGAACACCTGGACTAAATGCAGCTTCTCCGATGCCAAGAAGAGCGCGTAGGATCAGGAGGACGCCGAAAGATGGAGCGACTGACTGGCAGCATGCAATAATGCCCCAGAAGAGAATACATATGGATATGTAGATGTGCGGCGGGACAAGGCGATACCTATCATGTCAGCCGTGACTTAGTCAAAGGATTGAAAATACTGACATCAATGTCATCCACTCGAAGCCAATGTATGTGATGTAGAATGCCCATATCAGCCACTTGAACTGATTGAAGCTGAGCTTCAGATCTTCTTCCATACCCGCAATTCTCGCATTGCCGATATCTACCAAGGAATCAGTCCGCGCCCTAAGATTGCATTGTGCTTGCTATTGACAGAACATACAAACGAAGGTCACTCACTCGTCCGGTCCAAGAAACTCAAGCAGTACAGCAGCGCCATGAAGCCGACCAGCCTCCTATCGAGCTTCCTCAATACCGCCTTGTCCTCATCTGGCGTGTATAATTCGTAACTCTGTACCGAGTCGAACGACAAGCGGTGTGCGTTCTGACCATCGTCATCCTCCTCTAGTACAGATGGTGGTACAGAATGGCTGATCGGCTGCAATTCGTATGTGTTTGGTTCACTCATCACCGGCAGATCATCACTGGAGTCTGAGGAGCGCGACGGTGTGCGATGTGGTGAGGGCGTCGAATCCGTGGTACTGCCGGGGGCTCGATAGTGCATCGGGCGGGTCGATGCGGTGGACATTGTCGCTTGCGCAGGCTCTGCGGGGTCTCAAGCAAACTTGTGCGATAATTTGGCAATCAAAGCGATGGGATGGTCAAGAGTAGAGCAGAAAAGTTCCATCTTTCTGTGTACCCATGTTGATGCGATAGGGTTCAGCTGCTGCCGTCTTGCCGAGAATGCGGGACGTGTTTATGTCTGTGCGTTTACCCCAGATTCCAAAGTGCCAGCACAACGACAACTGGGATGCAAACATTGTTTCGTACATTCATCTCGTGCACTACATCATTGCAAATATTAACTGACTGTTGGCGCCCTGTCTTCACAGCTTCGAAACCCTCTCCTTTGCTGCTTCCCAATCCTCTTCCTCCGCAGTATCCACACCCTGATCTGCGAGCTTCTGGATAGCAGTCCTAGGATCCTCGTCGCCATCAATAACATCGAGCCAGCCCTTGAACCCGGTCTCTAGCGCCGCGACAATGGCATGCGCTGTCGTGTCGCGGCTGGTCTTGGCCCCCGCACCGATTTTGCCTACCTTCACCCCTCCAGCTTTCTCATCCGTCAAGCCGCCCGGCCTCAAGCTGATGCCAGCAAAGCGCTCTTCTTCCGGGACGCCATCTTGAGTCTCCTTCTCCAACCTCTCGCGAGAGAGTACGGTCAAGACCTCGTCTGCAGCGACCTTGGCTTTGTAGTAGGTTGGCAGTATCTCCTCGTTGGTCTTCTTTGCCGTCTTCGCGTCTTCTTCGCTCCACCAGCCTGGGACGCCCCTCCTGCTGGACAGGTATGAAACTGTGAGGAACTTCTTCACACTGGGCGTATGGATGCTAGCCTTCGTGAACGCAATAGCTGCATCGTGATCAACTGCAATTGTATTCGAGGCACCACCTTTGCCGCCAGCGCCAGCACTCCAGACTACCCAGTCAGGCTTCACGCGGTCGATGATTGATTTTGCGTCTGATTCGGTTTTGACATCTGAGATGCTACTAACAAGGACGTCGAGCTTGCCTGGCTGGTTCTTTCCGAGTGCTTCAATTGTGGGCTTTTGTTCTGTTGTGCGGATGACGGATGTTACGTTCCAGGATCGCGAAAGGAGGAGTGGTGTGAGTAGTTGCGAAACCTTGCCGTGACCGCCGATGAGGAGAATATGGTGTGACATGTTCGAGCTTGTAATTCAGTTCCGATTGTATCCTTTGACAATGGCAAGATAAGATGTGCTAGATGTAACCTGATGTTTTGCGATTCCTTCAATGTTGAAGTGCTTTTAGTACCTCCAAGAGCAATGCCAAGCGATGACGTTTTTGCCAGACTGCGGTTCGGACCGACCAAATGGCCTCAACGATTCGTCAGTCACCTACAATGCAGCAGAGCTGCTTATAAACGCATCGATTGCGCGAGAGCTCATCGAATCTTCAGTATATTTCGCCATACCCCGTTTGTGGATATCATGGATGCGAAAGGCTGACATTTTCCTCCGCCGCTAGGACCATCGCACAGCCCGGGAATCCGCGAATATCTCTGGCTCTCTTCAACCTCGCTTTAGGACCCACCACTAAGACGCTTCTCTGGTGCCGCGACTCCGCGCTGATCTGCAACTGAGCCCTGGACCTTAGCAATATACACAGAACTGGTTGTAAGGTGTTTTAATCTACAGTCCTGATCTCGCACCCTAAGTCTACGAGGCTGCTTCGCTGCACGAGTGGGTAGCCGATGGAGTCGTGACGCGTCACTAGGCAACCGTGACGGTGAAAAGTTGCGAATGAATCGAATAGCAGTTCTTGAGGGCATCCTACTCAATTGCGCGATGACAAACGAACACCCGACTGCGCACCGGACATTTACTGAGAACCTCTTCGGTCTCCCGAAGGAGCTACGAGAGCTGGTCTACGCCGAAGTCTTCAGAGACTCTGCATCCGTTCCTTTGGAATATGGTAGGATCAGTCCTGCAGGTGAAGCGCTACTTGCACTGGGGGGACGACCGCTGCCCCTACATTTTGAGGAAGACGTGTTTAAAGCGTACTACACCTACAGTACATTCAGTGTCCGATTCCCTGGTCACCGAGACACATTTTGCAATGTCACATTCTACAATACCAGATGCCCCTGCACTGTCAAGTGGTTACCTGAGCCCAGATTCCGTCAACACATTCGTACCCTTGTCATACACTCCCAGGAGTCAGGCATAGATCGTAATGTAGGACCGATAGCCAAGACTATGCACGATCTCGAGCATATACACTCGCAGAGTCATTTCAGGCGCTGCTTTGAGCAGCTGTTACTGCTGCCGCGAATCGAGCGGTTGACGATTGATCTGCAAAAGCTCAACAACGAACAATTCGCGTGGGCCATCTTCACTCCAATCTTGTCCTTATTGCGCGAAAGGTCCCCAAAGCTTCGAGTTTCGTTGAACATCTCATTTGATGCTCTACTCGAAGCTTACTGGTCCGACCCGATATGGGAGAATACCACTGAGCCTGGCAACGTCATTGAGCATCCATATGATCCAATGGGCTTCGTCAACATAACGGAACTCATAGAACCGCCCACTGCCGAGGACATCTCGTATGTGAAAGAACACTGTTCGGGACAGCTCATGGTAGCGGGTCGAGATATCTTGAGGGGTCTGCTCGACGAGACTGCCTCACAGCGTAGAGCGCTTGCTGTGCATTACGTTGTCAGAGACCCGGCCTTGTTGAGAGTGCGCATTGAGGAACACTACAAGGCTTACAAGTGGATCAGAACGAAGCCCATACTACAAGTGGACGAGGTGTAACAGGATCATGTTATTCCCACCAGCATCGAAATCCTCGCGTCGTTCCAGCTTTCACTTCTTGTCTTCCTTGGCGTCCCTTCTCTTGACGCTGTTTGTACGTTTACTTGAACAGGCATGATAGTACCCCGCACGCATCACTCGATATTCACCTCAGTCAGCGGGAGGCTTTACGTCCCTTTCTCTCTGTACAAGCCGACGGAGCTCACAACGCTCGCGTACGTTCCGCTGCTCGTTGCAGCTTCCCGTACGAACCATAGCATCCAAGCGCACGAGTGCCGAAATGGGACAAGTGCGACGATTGTGACTTGCACGATGGCAATGCAACGATTCTTACTAATACACCACATATGGCCTCGATCAGGGTTCGCATGGCAATAAGCGCATCAAGCTCAGCAGCTCTACGGTCTCTATTCGATCTAAGACGACAGCCACTTCGCAACTCTCACTTCACAAATCGAGCGTAGACTCGACCAAGGAGCAGCAGCGCAAGCCGTGCTACGACCACGTGGCTGCGTACAATATTGTCAAGTCACATAAGATGAAGGTGCGAGCTTCTCAGCTCGAGGCACAAGTCATCCACAAGGAAGGCCCTTTGGCGCCGATTACCGAGCTAGATGAGAAGAAACCCAAGACGTCACTGGAGGAATGCGAAACAAAGTTGCCTGATCTCGTGTGGTTCAAGACATTGGGTTGGTCGTGGTTGTGAGAAAGGGCCAGGTTCTGTTGCAAGGCACGATTGCACGATCCGTTGAAGATGTCTAGGGGAGCAGGCTCAGTATCGTGGAAAATGACAGCCCAGAAGGCATGGGAAAGGAAAGCGCGATCTGAATACGTGGCACGCCCCCGTACAACTTCCACATCTGGGTACTTCACGCCTCCGGCTTCATCCCCTTACTAACGCGACCCCGACATCCCAACACCTGCAGGATCTGTAATATTTCACCGTCAATACCAAGTCTGTCGATTTCTATCGCTTGTAAGGTAGGCTGTACGTGCGGCTCGGCGTATCGACGTATAGGTCCCATGGCTAACATCTCACGTAGTTGCATTGACACGAGCAAGAAGCGCACCTAGGACCTCAGGGGCTTGAACAACCGCCGCACGACCAAGTGTTTCATTTGGAGCAGTTGAGAAGGCTCACGGAGCAGAACACTTTCTCGAACACCGAAGGACTCTCAGTTTTCAGGGGTGTTGCCAAACACGGTCGGTGATACATGGGATCCTTTGGCGCAAGGGCAGCGGCTTGCATGCAATGCTGCACCTGTGCGGCACAGCACATCATACGACTACGGCCGAGAAGTCACAATACTTTTGTGCGCTTCACTGACTCTGAAAAGACCGACATTGTTTCGGCCTGACGTGAATGAGGAGTCTTACAACTCTGAATATGCAGTTGCGAATTCGAAGATAGCACTCAGACGTGGCGCTGCGGGAAGCCTGAACTCGGCTAAACGGACCTTCGAGGAGCGAATCATCAAGCACCAACCGCCGAAGGAGTAACGATTGTGTAAACTCGAAGATATGGAACGATAGACAAGCGTAAGGGTGCCTTGACAATGATACAGATGGACGTATCCCGATAATACATACGAAGGCAGTCGACAAGCCACTCCATCTTCACCAATCTCACTCCGTTGGATGCGGCGCTTATCATCCGGAGATAGGCACTAAGCCGAATACAGACGAACCCTTATCATGCCAAAGTCTCCTTCCAACCACTCTCGAGATGAGCTGCTTCTGGCCAATATCCGCTTGTGGTCCGATCGACTTGGCCTGATTCTCACTGCTAGCCGGCGCGAATGGCTCCCACGTGGCTCTTTTGTCCGCAGCTCAACGCTCTGTTTCAAAGAACGAGAATTAGGTGCGATCCTTCGGGGACACACGCTCGGCTTGTACAACCAACATGGGAGCAACGGCGCTCTGCTTATCAGTGCCAAGGGCAGCGTTCTGCAAAGAGTTGGGGGTGGGTCTTGGTCTCAAGAGATGGAAGCACTAGTCGGGAATGATTCCTTCTATAATAACGGTACGGGAAATTGATGGAGGAGGATACGGTCCTTAGACCTTTATGAGTCGATAGGACCCCCCCTGTAAGATATCACCTTCTTCTTTATACTCTTTGTTTCAGTCTCGGCTGGACAGAGCACATCAAGATAATGGAAGCTCCAGTAACCGTATGTATACACTCATCCTTGCAAGGCATGCAACGACAATGGACGGCAGTTCAATCAGTAAACAGCCCCACTGACATCTACACAGCCCGAGTTCGACGAAACGAAGCCCAACGGCGGCAACCCCAACATCGAGAATGTCAACGCTCAGTACCAAGGACTTGAGTTCCATTACCTTTACTTGATCGTCTGTTCCTTCTTAGTCTGGCTCATCATTCCCGGTATCGCGTTCTTGTACGCCGGACTTGCACGTCGCAAGTCTGCTTTGGCTCTCCTGTTCCAGTCCCTGGCGGTCATGGGAGTGTAAGTAGAGGCCAAGCTTGATCAGAAAGAAACTTACGGGAACCAGCGTTTGCTTCCAATGGCTTTTCTGGGGTTACTCTTTGGCCTACTCGCGATCTGCCAGCCCTTTCATTGGCAACATGGAGTACTTTGGCTTGAAGAATGTCATGTCTGCTCCGTCACCAGGGTCCGCCCTCCTTCCGGAGATTGTCTTCTGCTTCTACCAAATGCTCTTCTGCGCGTGTACCGTGCAACTCGTCATTGGTGGATCATTTGAACGCGGCCGCATCATGCCGTCCATGATCTTCGCCTTTTGCTGGGCGACCATCGTGTACTGTCCGATTGCATGCTGGACTTGGAACGCCAACGGATGGCTTTTCAACCTTCCCAGTCTTGACTTTGCAGTAAGTTCCAGCGAAGGTTTGAGCTTTTGTTACCGGACGGTCGCTAACACATTTTCAGGGTGGAGGTCCAGTCCACATTGCATCAGGCTGGTCTGCTCTTGCCTACGCCTTCGTCCTTGGAAAGCGCCTGCCCAAGGGCGACAAGATTCACAGCCGCGCGCATAACCCTACTCTCGTCTTCATTGGCACTGTCTTTATCTGGTTCGGGTGGTACGGCTTCAACGGTGGTTCTGCCCTCAATGGAACCATACGCTCGATGCTCGCTGCCTTCAACACCAACACTGCTGCTTGTTTCGGTGTCCTCGGTTGGGTCTTGGTCGACTATATCCGCACGAAAGGCCATTTCTCCGTTGTTGGAGCCTGTTCAGGCGCCATCGCCGGTCTCGTTGGTATTACTCCCGCCGCTGGTTATGTCTCGGTTTGGTTTGCAGCCCTCATTGGATTCCTTACTGGCGCTATTTGCGCTCTATGCCACAACCTCGACAGGTGGATCAAGATCGATGAGGGTTTGGACGTCTTCAAGCTCCACGGCATTGGCGGCATGGTCGGTTCTTTCCTCACCGGTCTCTTTGCGCAATCCTGGGTCTACGATCTCGACGGCATGGGACCATTCGACGCTCTCGGCGCCATGGACGGCAACGGCATCCAGGTCGGTTACCAGCTGGCCGAGATCTGCGCTGTTGCTTCCTACTCCTTCGTTGTGTCCTGCATTCTTCTCTATGCTCTGAAGATCATTCCTTTCCTGCACCTTCGTGTCAGCGAAGAGGTTGAGATAATGGGTCTCGACCTTGACCAGTTCTATGAGGAGGAGATAGGTGACTGGAGCATGATGCACCAAAACGAGTACAACGCAAGCAACGCAAGCAGCCACGTCAACCACACGCCTAAAAAGGCCTCTTGAGGGGTCTGAGATGGCTCTGAGTTTGTGTCTTCCCAGCGATCTACGATAGTCGACTCTATCGGTTGCTCGACAGCCTATATGGACCACGATGCTTTCATGTCGCTTCATTTTACACCCTGACGATGGGCTAGCTTTACAAGTCCATCGTTTCACATCAAATTGATCTCTATTCTATGTAATCACAATCCATGACGTTCATATCTTGATTGCGGCTGCTGATGAAGAGTACATCGCTAGTTCGAGTCCTAGCATCAGGAAGGACCAAGGATTCCACACTCCCATCACTATTCTGTAATCAAGACTGCACCATCTTTGACTACCGCGAGAGCCCGATGAATGCAGAATCGTTGCAGTGGCATCTGTTAGACTGAGGTATAGCGCCAAGCTGCGGCTGAACCACCCTTTTGCCTGTGGCTTCCTTTTTAGCTTGTCGAACAATCGCATTGAGTAACGACGTCGCACAGCGCACCTGAATTATACAACGTCCACATGCTGTTACTTCTTCTATGACTTATCAAGCCAATGTGCTGACGAATTCAGCCCAGAGTCACAGGCACCGGCCCAGCATGCACTTGACCGTCTAATACCCTGACAGCACTGTCAGACCAGACTCACAACAACTTCCCCAGCATTCCCACGCTCGCGCCCAACTCCTCCACGATGTCTTTCGGGCCCTTCGCCCTCCAATGGCGTGCACCTTATCCCAACCCTCCCGTTTCCTCGAAACTACTTCCTAATGGCATAAGGCGCAGCTACATCTCGACACCATCTGGACCGCTCGAGCTCCTGTCTGCCATGCCCCCCAGCAGAAAGTCTTCAGAGCCGCCCCTCTTCTTCACTCACGGTGGCTTTGGCTGCGCCGAGATATGGCTCTCGTACATGACTTATTTTTCTCTCCTCCACTACCCTTGCTACGCGATCAGCTATCGTGGACATGGAAAGAGCTGGTACCCAGGCTTTTTGAGGATGTACTTCACGTCGCTTGGCACCATGGCGCAAAATTTAGTCGCCGGTGTGAAGGAGGTGGAGAGACTGGAGACTGAGCGGCAGAACGCCGAGGAGAGGGTCTGAGTCGTTCTCGTCACTCACTCCGCTGGCGGTGCGTTGAGCCAATACGCGCTGAGTCGGGGACTGGTGCAAGTACAAGGTTTCTGTATGCTGGCAGCAGTACCAGCACTTGGCTCGTGAGTGCTCTCACGATAATACGCATGTCTTTGATTTGTTTTAACATCCACATAGGTGGTCGGTATACAAGTTCTGGAGCCTTGCCGCACCCATCCACTTCCCGTATCGACTGTTTCATCCGCGCTACATCTTGGCCACAACTCAACAGGTCCGCGACGCGTTCTTCACGCCCACGACACTGTCACCTGTCGTCAGAGACCTCGAGGTCCTGTTGAGTCCATACGAGTCTATGCTCTGGCCGATGCAAGCTCTCTTCCGCTTCGTTACCGGACCAGATGTCATCAAATCAATTGTCGGATGGACATTGCGCAAGCCAGCTGACTTTGGCGAATCCCCTAGAGTCTCACCGAGATTTCTTGTGCTCGCCGGGGAGCAAGACGTCTTGTGCATGCCGAGTATTCTCGAAGATGCCGCAGATAGGTACAACGCTGCTTTCCATCACTGCGTCAGTAGCGGAAAGCTCGACGGTATCTCTGGAGCTGATGTAGGTGCCGGAGACCGGGGTGTCGCTTTCCATGTTGTAACGGGACTTGGTCATCATTTGCAAAACGACGCCGGGTGGCTACTGGGAGCTACGGCTCTTGTTGTGTGGGCAGATAAGCTGTGGGATGATGGTGATTCTTGAGCTGCATCTGGGTATTTCAATTTCCGTTTGTGGTATTGGCGGTTGTTTTGAGTTGTTTTTCCTCATTATGTAGTTATGGAATTATTTTGGTCCGTCCAATTGCGGATTTCTCGTCCTGTATACCATCAGTTCCTCCACCTGTCCTGCAGGCGCCCAAATTGCAAGGGCTTGCCTGCATCTGACCCGATCGCCCGTCTGAACCGTACCCATACTCGCACCTATCACTAAGAGCGCATATGACCCTATCTGTCAAATTTTCGCGATGCAACATTTGCGATTCCCCTCCCGACCTTCTTCATATCCCATTGATCCTTCCTCGACGTGATGTCCACGACATGCTTTGATCGACCCAAAGCAAAGCATCCTCTTCCCACAGTCACCATGACGCATAACAAAGGGGTACATATGCTGTGCTGATACAAGGAGAAATTGCTCGCTTCACCAAGCCACAAAGGGCAAGATGAAGGAGCCAGTGAATACGACAGCCATTTGAACCGATGGGCTGAAGACCAAATGTTGCCCAGCCGAGCGATCGCTCGAAGGCTTGGGTGTCGACGTCCAAGACCAGGAAACGTTCACGGATTTGGTGACTGGACCAGTTTCCGTTGGTGTCGCGGGACTGGTGAGCTGCAGCGATGTAGTGAGGCTGCTGGATGAAGGGGCGCCGTCCTGCAGCGGCGTCGATGATACCTCAGACACGCGCGCTGTCGAGATGGTCGTGTATGATGCTGATGCGGGAATAAAAGAGGTGGGCACGTATCCCTGGGATGTCATCCTAAGAATATCCTTGGAGCTCGGCGGCGGATACACCGGGATCGGATAGGTCTTGCCAGAGCTTGACGCCTTGATCGTAGCAGCCGACGAAGATTCAAGGTGCGAGTAGTGGCCTGTAGTCACGGTAGACCTAGTGCTCTTGGAAGCTGTTTGCTTTCTGGTCTGCTCCATAGGCGTTGGGACATACCAGGTACTGGGATCGCGCCACTGACCGCCGATGGTCTTTGAGGATATGCTGACTCCAGTGGACGCATTGCTAATTACAATCGCTGTAGACTTGCCGATCTTGGAGGAGCTGCTTGCCACCGAAGAGAAAGCGCTCGCAGTGGACTTACTGGATTCTGTGATCTGACTGCTTATAGTAGGTTTGCTTGTCAACCACCTGGTTAAGGTCAACGTCGCCACTCCAGAAGTTGAAGTCGGGATAGGAGCCGGAACAGGTTTGGTTGACAAAGACTCGCTGCTTACAACAGTTTTACGAATAGCAAAGCTTGTACCAGTAACAGTGGTGTTGCTGTTGCTAGTCACTGTGCGCTCACCTGTCAGTATAGAGACAGTAGGCTTGCCAGACACGAAAGTCTTGCTCGTCGTAGACCTGGATACTTCGTACGTATCTGAAGCAACTGCGGCATCAGACTGAACAGATGCAGTCTTGTACACTGTGGTCGTACTAGTACCAGGATTCAATGTGGTCGTCGTGAAGATGAACTTCGTGGACACAGCATCGTTGAAGCCAGTGCACGTGATCCTGCCAGTGATAATGGCACACGAGTAAGGAGAATGTTTGGAAGTCTCCTCGGTGGTCGTAGACGAAGAAGCGGAAGAGGATACGGTATAGCTCTTGCTCGAACTCGCCATGTGGTGAGGCTTTGAGTACGTACGACTGCTCGAGGGTTGAATATGTTCGGTGGAGACCAGAGGAAAAGAGTAAGTGGAGATTCTTGTTGGACCCTTGCCTGACAAGTAGATAGTAGAAGCTCCCGAGTATCCAATGGAGGAATTTATCTTGGTGAGGGTCGAAGTGATCGTGGTCTTGCTGCCCGACAGTATTTGGGTCGTGAGAAAAGACTTAGTAACGATGATCCTTTGACATGGGGACGTGATCGACGGTGGTAGAAATAACGTCTTACCGTAAGTAGTGATCGGAGTGGAGCACTCTTCAGGATGGCAACGGTGGGCCTCACTGAACCAAGACGGTGGACCAGCCAAACTATGACCATCTGAGTCATCATGAGCAGCAATCTGCGCAGGTTCAACAGCTGCAGTGACTGAAGATGACCTGGTAGCAGCAAAGGTAGAAATTGTTTGCAAAGACGACGTGGTGACTGCTGTGTGGCTTGTGCTAAACGACCCACTCTTAGATGTTGTGCTTATTGAAAGACCATTGGCGTTATAAGGAGGCAAAATTGTGCTCGGAGTCGACGAGGGTTCGCTCGAAGCCGAAGGTGAAACTGACGGCACGCGAGCGGCAACTCTGAACATTCCTAGGATCGTCTTGTCGTGTCGTCGAATGCCAGGCCGGCTTTTCAGCCAGCATGTTCCGTTGGAACCGTTGTCAGTTTCCACTTGGTAGGATAGAAAGTTGCAGTCAGGATTGTTGTTGCACATGGCGATACAATCGTCGATGTTGTAAGCCCATTCACCGAAGAGATCACCACCTTGGAAGTAGTCGACGCCGCAGTGCATCACATATCCTTTGTACTGTTGACCTTGCCACCAAGGGCACCAAGAACCAGCTTGAGCCTTCTCATAGTCGAAATCAGGGACATCGTGAGCAGGAGCTGGAGAAATGTCAGAAAAGATCACGGAGCCTCTGACTTGCTACTTACATAGAGCCGAAAACGCAGTAGCATGGACACCAGAACTGACCGTGGACACTGTAGAAGTAGTGGCGCGCGCAAATAGCCAGGCGTACGTAGATGGAGCGGTGCTGCAAAGCAGCACCACCACAAAGAATAGCCAACTGATGGCAAACATGATGTAAACAGTACAGCTGGTAAGTTGTAACCAGTGAAGTCGGATCGCAGAATAAGGTTTTAGAGCTGTTGCTCTCTAGATCTCTCCTTGGTTGCAGACAAGCGTAAGTTGAATGAGCAGGTATCGAAGAGAAATTGGAGGCAAAGATGCCGTCGCCAAATGCGCGCAGTGGAGGCAGCTAAATGCCTGATTCTGCATAGATTTGATGATTCATCTGAGTTCATCTGAGTTCGTTTGTTGAGGACAGTTTGTTGGCATATGGGCATTCATTGGATTTTTTCGTGGCTCTCACGAGTAATCGATCCCCTGCGTGATGGACCCTGTGCCCTACTTCGTGAGGCAACACCGAGCCCGCAACATTCCAGAAGTAAATCTGATCCATTTTATGTTAAGGTCATAAGAATTACTATCTGAATCGGCTTCTATAGCCTGTAGGCACTCAAGACGGACATGGGCGCAAGAACGAGCGCACATGTTGTGCGCCAGCTTTGCAACATCGTCCGGGAATGGTCACGTCTTTGGCCTCCAACCGGCTAGTAGTGACGTTGTACAGTCCCTCTCCAGTCGAAAACCGAGAATTCAGGGTTGAGTAATGCCCTTGTTTGTCCCAGTGACCAGAGTGGGTAGCGACTTAAGGCAGGTGCATAATAAAGCCCAGGTGTGACCTCATCGATATTATACTGAGGCAGTAAATGCAAAGTCTTGGGCGCACCCTACAAAATCAATTTCCTGTAGACGCTGCCAAAATTGCCCTGTTCGATGAGCGCTCGTGAATTTCCTGCTCGTAGGACTGCTGGTGGGCTGTGGTGGATATGCCGAGGCAGGCCGATCTCGGGTCGCAGCATTTGTAAGCTCTGCTTGCGTCAGCATAAACCTCGAAAACTCGCGTTAGCAAGCGAACATAAGGCGAAAGACGTGTGAGCTGGAATGAAGGGATAGTCTATGTCAAGTCGTGTCATTTAACAAGGTATCATGATATCTGTTCGCAGCATACCCCTTCAAAGAGTTGCAGGAGCCATGTGCACCTAAAAATGCCGTTTTTTGTGCCATATTCCTCCTCAAACCAATGCTAAGCTGCCGAGCGAGATCCTCTGCGGATATGTGATGTTTGCGCAATTTATGCGTCGACGTTGGCCTTGATGGCGGCCTCGAGGGCCTTGGGGTTGGCACCAACGACCTCAGCGACCTTGTCACCGTTCTTGAAGAGCAGGAAAGTGGGCATGGCGCGGATGCCGAGCTCCTGAGCAACGTCGGGGACCTCATCGACATCGAGCTTGTAGAAGCGGGCGTTGGGGTATTGGCTGGAGAACCTAGGATGGTATTAGCGGCGATCGAGGCGGAGGCGCGGAATAGACTCACTTGACAACCTGGGGGGCGATGACCTTGCAAGGACCGCACCAGGTAGCGAAGCAGTCGAGAACTAGCAGGCTGGACGAAGCACTGAGCGCCTCGTCGAAAGCCGCCTTGCTGTGGTGTTATTAGCAGCTGTAGATTGAGACAATGACGTCGCGAACGCGATTGAAACAGCGCGCAATGCGCAGTCGCGACAGGGAGAGACCTACGTCTGGAGGTTGTGGACACCGGTGTCAGACATTCTGGCTGTGTTGGAGAAAAAATTCTGTGTGAGAAGAGGTCGGTATAGGTTTGCTGTGGATGTGGGGTTGATCGAAGCTGTTTGCAGGCGCGTAGAGGTAAGCAGTGTTTTTGCGATGCGTGACGTCGATGGGGTGAACATGGTATATGTACAGTAAAAGAAGTGAGACAGAGACTAGGCGATTGATAAGACGCGGCTGATAGAATGGACTGGACAAAGACGCTTGCCGGAGCCGATTACAACGCAGTGACAAAGTCAACGATGCGCCGCCAGGTTTAGATTCGGCAAAAGGCGCGCCAGTCGTCGAGTCCCTGCACAAAGGCAAAACGATGCCGAATCATGTACGCACGCAAGATGTGAAATCAAACACAAACAGGAGAGGGTGACTTACAGTACTCTGTGTGTTGTAGGTCTCAGTGAGGGCTGGTGGAGTTTGAAGAGACGATGATTAATGCTAGAAGACCCTGGGCTTACCTCGCCGCCGCGGGTGGGCTGTTGCGATGACGTGCGCTTACCGCCCCACCAGTGCTTTCTCCATCAGGCAGTAATTCACAGACAACAGCAATAGTCGACACTGCGGCGATTGTCTCAGTATGTCCGCCCTAATTCGTTTTCAATTAGCTACTGATATCAAATCTCTTGCCTCTGGTGCTTCCACTTCAGGGTGTCTTGGCATTCCCTGAAGCCCAAATTTCTGTGCCCCACCACGCTCCGCTGACAGCCCAGAACGATGGAGGGGTACCTTCAAGGCTGACAAGCCCTTACATGTCCAAGGAGCAGTACCAGAAAAGGAGCTAAGGACAGAACATGAATGGTAAAAGCTGACTTGGCAGCTAGATTTGAAACTACAGGTGGCCCTGACAAGCCGTATTTAGCGCGTGAGCGCAGTACATCTCCAAGTCTTGGTGTCAGGTATCCCTAGATACTACATTTTGTTGGGAACCCGATCGCATCGTGTAAAACTAAGTCAATGAGATGCGCATTTACATCTTCGTTGCCCGTGACCAGCTAGCTATCCTAAGAGCCTGTTTGAGACTGGAATCAAAAGAGCGGAAGAGTACAAGCCACGATTTGCAGCCTGTATACAATACAATGTGGTATCACGCCCAAAATACAAACTCCTCAAAATCAATCAACGCCGCGCTTTGTAGTCTCCCAGAGACAAGCGCTATCTATCAGCCACCCTTGGGCAGAAGTCTATGATAGGTATGTGATCGTTCGTCCACGTTAAGACCCATCTAGAGAACCGCATGTGCCAACCGGGAAGACAACAGAATTTGTAAAGAAATGCGGAAAGAGGGACTTGGGTGAGTACAGTAATGACTGAATGTGACAAAGGAAAAAACAAAGGGAGTGGCTTGGTGTGGCTTTATGCAGTCCTCTAGAAACGGTCGCTCACCGTCTCAAGATCGATCATCTACTCGTGCTGAGACAATCTGCTGTGTGAGGCTGTGCTCGATCGTTTTATATCTAAGAGCCTGGCCGAGCCGGCACTGAGGTGCCGCACGTGGTGTTTGCCGAAATCCACGCTCTTCGCACGTTGTACAGTGGCTTGTTCGCCGGAATCGTCTGATTGTGGCGAATCTGGCTCCATGTCGAATGTCTTGCGAGAATCTTCGGGTGAGCCTGCGTCCGCATTGAACATGGTAAGCAAGCCTTCTGCAGACTTGACTCGAACATTGCGGTGAATGACGGTGGGCTGGCGTGCAACGCCAGCCTTGACGTGTTCGCTATCCTCGGATCTCCGGGCCGGTGGTGTGGGCTCATCATCCTCATCTGACTCTACGGCAGCGTCGAGAGTAGCCATGGCAGTACTGCTGGCTTTTCGTCCCAGTAGCTCACTGGATAGATTTGACCTTCGTAGCTCATCTGGCTGCGGTGTTAGTCGTTTGAAATACTCGTCGTCCGCCATGCCCAGCTCTTCAAAAGAATGGTTGAAATCAGGATTCTGCTGGACAGCCGAGGATGCAACACTTGACCGCATCATTGATTTATTTGAGATGCGCTTGACAGGCTTTCCAGATAGCCACGATCCCTCCGAGTCCACTGATGCCAAGGATTGTGACATATTGTTACCAATCGGCAAACCGGGGCTCACGGGGGAGTCGGATCGGCCATTAGCTACTACTCCAAGCGAGCCTACACGTATGTTCTCGGGATTTTGCGTGCGACGACGTGCAGCGATTGCACTCGTTGAAGGAACCTCTGGTGAAGCCACTCGGGAGTCGGGCGGTGATATGGGGAATTCAGGCAAGTCTTCTCTAAATTTGGACATAGTACGGCGAGGTAAGCTAGACGGTCTCTTGGTCTGGATTGGCGCTGTAGGTACAGTAGCAACCAGGTGGGTTGGAAGTGGTTGACGGGACATCGACTCTCGCGAGGTGTTCGAGAAGGAAGCTTCTGAAGGAGTGGCGCGGCCAGGCTCTTGGGAGCTTCGTTTGCCTCGTCGAAAGAATGAAGCAAAGGCACTCATTCGTCGTCCATCAGGGCTGCGTCGGCGGAAGCTTGAACCCTTGTTCGATGTAGTTGTGTCGACAGTCTCGACAGGATGTAAAGATCCGCTCCTCGTGGGGTCATAGTGAGCGTACTGAGTCGTGTGTTCGACTGTTTCAACTGGTGTCTCCTCGGCCAGCCTCTCAGAGAGCAGCTCTGGCATCATGGAGACGTTCGATGGTCCACGAGTGTGGACAGGGCCGGCAATGCTGCCTCGCGAATAACGAACAGCTTGGGCATCCGAGATGATCATGTCTTCCAATGGTGTTTCAATTGGTGTGGGTAATTGGCTGTTGTCGTGGGCGGCGGGAGTAAGTGGCTCCAAGGTTTCGAGACGGTGCAAGGGCGGCGGGGTAAGCGGACGCAGCCATGGCGGTGTTGAGGGTGTTGCTGGACGGACGTCCTCCATTGGCATTATGGGCTCTGGGACGGGCTCGGAATTGGGTGCAACGACCCTTTTCTCTTTCTTGATACCCAGTCCGACTGCTCCAATGGCATCAGGTCGAGCTGGTACTGGTGGTGTCCCTCCAGCAGCGTTCTGACTCTCTGCACGTCGTTCCAGTCGGCGGCGAAGACGTTCTTGGTCTGCCTTGGCCTTCTTCTCCCGGCGTCTCTGGTCTCGATCGAGAATTTCGCGTAGCGCACCTGCGTCGAGTTCGTCGGCGAGGTCGTCGATCCTGCTTGTCCTCCTCCATTGCTTGTCTTCCTTGGAGCTAGTGGACCTCCTTTCCCTCTTCGAATTGCCTCTTTCCAGACGTGCAGTCGGCGACGAACGATCGCCACCGTAATAGTGTTGTGAGCCAATGGACACGCGTATGGTCGGTCGTGGTGCAAAGTAGTCGAGAGTGCTGACGTGGAAAGCTCGGACTTCGGAGTTGCCGGACATGGACGAGTGTATCGAGTCTTCCAGCGGTAGTGAGACGTTGGAGGTGGGATGGTCAGAGCGAGAGCTGCCTTTGACCTTCTTGCTTTCTCGACGCAACATGCCGCCAGAGTTGCCGGCGGGGCGTTTCTGTGGCATGGGTAGCGTCATGGCGCGGATCTCCTCTTCGCGAACGTGGTCATGGTCCTTCGGCCTCTTGCTGGACTTCCGGCGCATCAGGGATGATTCGTTAGGAGGACCCCTGCGCAGTGACTGGGGACGCTGTAGCTTTCCCCGCTCCTTTGCCGTGCGCAAGCTCGTGTGAGAGGGAGATTGGAAATTGTAGGGCACGCCGGAGAAGTCCTGGGTCGCAGGTCGCAGGTGCGGGCTGTAGGCGAGCCGGCGCTGGTGCGGGAGAGCAGTAATGTCTTCAGCGCTCGAGTTGGGGTTGGGCAGACGCGACTCTTCTGCGAGACCAGGGTCGAGCGGCGGGTCGCTGAAAGGATTCTTCTCGACGTCGTGCAGAGACGCCGTGGAGCGCGAACTTCTCCTGTGCCGGCGTCCGCTGCGTCCGCTGGGCCTGTATTGCAGGGCATCGCTGTTCGGGGCCTGAGTCGCGACGGCTTGCTGGTCGGCAGCCGTTGATCGACCCTCTTTTAATTTAGCGGCTCTTCCGCTTCTGCGCCCAAACGGCCACGGCATGGATGCACGCTGACACAGCCGGGCAGGACTTGGGCGGCGGTGTCGTGGTGTTGCGTAGCTCGTCGCCAGCAAAAACGTGACTGCGCGCAGCGCGATGTGGACGGGCGTTGGTGCACTGATACCTGCTGGCCTATCTGGTGTTGGTGTCGCTGCAGCGTCGGCTAGAATGCATCATGTCTGACTGTCAGGGTGCTTGGCGGAGCGGGAGCTGAGGCGAGCAGCAGGCGGCCAAACGGGCGTCAAAATGCAGACTGGCGTGTGGGAGAAACTGGCAAGTAAATCAAACGACGGCAGAGAAAGGGAGAGGCGGCGGTGCGGGAACGCCCTGGAGCTGCCAGACGCGTGTGTGATGTAAGGGAACTGACAGTCACGCCGCGCCACTGCTGGGACCTTGGAAGGGCTCGGACGGCTGTGACGAAGTAAAGCCCTGACGCCCCACCACGAGGGCACGCCAAAAATACCCTTTCAGCGTTCTTGGTTCGGGGAATTGCCTGGTGCACGCTGCCTCCGCCGGTGCCAATCCCTCAGCGGCCTGCGCACAGGCGGACGCTACACAGCTGACGAGTAAACGTTGGCTGTCCGCGGTGCCTCGCTGCTCAGGCGCTGCTCAGGCGCTGCTCAGAAGACTCGTGGTAGAATGCCATGCAGAAGATGTGCCGCACACAGAAACTCGTGGCGGCCAGGTGTGACTGGCGCAACCCTCAATTGGACGCCAGCTCAACGCCAGACAGCTCCCAGTTGATCGCTGACGATCCCTCTGGTCGAGCCTTCCTCTTCACGAGCAGAAGGAAGGCGTGAGGTGCTAGGTCCACTGTGGCTACGCTTAGCTCGGACGCCTCCGGTTGCCATCATGGGATCCATGGCCGCCACAGCCTTCATTCAATGCCTATGCCAATCACCACCATCAGCAGACAGATTCCCGTGAGCTGCGAATTTCTTCTGGAAGCGCGCTCAATTTCTCGACCTCACCTCGCAGCAAGTCAAACCGTCAAGGCAGCTGCTTTCGCTTGCGCCGGTATATTGCGTTTTGGCTACGAACATCTTCATGCCCAGTGACGTGCGGACACTCTAGACCTCTCGCTAGCGACAGACCACGCCGAGGATCGCGGAACGGTGCATTCGAGTCCTGCAAGATGTATCGATTCTATCGAAGTCCGCCGGACGTGGAGAGCCACGTCGATTCTGCAGCGTCCGCCAGCAACGGTATCAATGCTAGCCAGGTCTGTGGGAGCATCTAACCTTACGGGGGCACCTCCCCTCCAATCAATGCAACTGAGTTCAGATCTTGTGGCAGACCTTCCCAGTCAAGGTTCCTTCGTTGACAGCTCATCCACTCAGGTACCCGAGACCTAAGCTCCTTTGGGAGTAAGCTGCCGAATCTTATCAATTCGTATTGCAGCTTTGGTTTCGAGCGAATTGTTGCAGATGACACACCGCTTTGGATAGCTACATACTGCGCGTCTTCGTGGTTCTCGTGTCAAGTCAACCTCTTGGAGTCGTGTAACAAGAGGAGCATGGCATGCACCTGTTTCAGCTACTGGGCGCTGTGTCCGAACGTGTCTCACCTTAGACTGCATATCTGGCAGCTGCCCTCAACAGATCTTCAGGACTCGAAACCTCAAGATCTCGTTTAGATCGACTACATCGCCTTGCTGACGTTGCAGTCCCAGCTGCTAAACAACGATTGTGGGCTATGCTGGATCGCAGTGCAACAACGTTTCGCTGGCCTTGTTGCCGATGTTCCAGGATCTTCCGGGGATGATACAAGAAGCTCCCCTAACCTACGATAAGTATTGGTACCGCCGTGAGACGGCTCCTTTTGTGGACCCTTACCAGGGCGCTTGACTCCTTGGGTTCTGCATGGCGGAATGACTGCTTTGACGGCTGCATAGGCATGACCAATAACCATCATAACATTATACACAAAGACACATAGACAAATGCTCTTTTTCGTCGTTGACTTGACGCCGTGGAGGAGAAGTCGCTGCAAACTGACGATGCACCTATAACACCAAGAATATTGATAGGCAAGAAGCCGCACGTCAACAAGCAAGGCGCTTGTAAGAGCTCGAGCTTCGACAGGACGACTCACTGCAGGCAAATCTACAGCCAATTGTGCGAAACATGCACTGTGTAGTGCTGTACAACACGTTCGACAGCTCAGCGTGCTTACACCGCAGCAAGCACGACAACGGGGAAGCAGATGTCTGTATTGAAGCGAGGCCACAGCTTTTCGAGTATGCTACTAGTATTTTCCGAGTTGTTGGGATAAGAAACCAGGTGTCACGATCTTCATCGATTGTCGTGAAACGAGGCACGCAGCTAGCGGTTGACTTTCTACATGGCCCTTACTCTGTCTCTTCTGAGGCCGAAGGATTTATGTATTTCTTAACGATTCGTGATTGCATACGGACCTTGTACACGCCAGTAGTCACGACGAGGCGCCTGGCGACAATGTATGCAACACCTGCTCTAATTCCGACATATCGTTGAACCATCTCAAACCTCAATGATGGAGCTAGATTCTAACAGTGATGCCTCCAGGGTGTAGTAGTATACGTTCGACGAGTTCCCAGACATTTACATATTCATGCAAAGCAAGCTTGACCATATCTCTACGCATCAACATACAGATGGCGTTAATCCAAGGGCTTGTGTTGCTTACTTCTGACCCTCGAAAGCAGATGCGAATTGATGAAGCTGTCCAACAGCATTTGCGATCTGCGCTTCCCTTACATGCTAGCTCTGTTCAATCGGCACAAAACGTTCGGCCAAATGTAACGCTCCAACTGCATCGGTGTATACTCAATCGTCTGCAACAAACTGTTTCCGTCATCGTTACCTGCCTGTGACATTGGGGACCCTTCCCGCTCAGCCCTACAAACGATGCCCAAAGGTGCCGAATTGAGGCAAGCGCCAGTGCGCCTTCCTTGCCAACGCTTTGTTGACAAAACAACACTTGCCGGGAACATCAACACCGCCGCATCATACGAAATCGAAACCAATAACATACTGCCGCGACTACCACACTATCGTAATCGCATTTGCAACTCGTCATGTCTTATGGAGGGCGCATGAGTATGGCCCCGCGCACCACGTCGCACGGTGCCCACAACCAGCGCGCGCCCGCACCACAGGAAAACGATGCCTTCATGACTCTGGTATGCGCTGTTACATGCAATTGACGCACAGCGCTGACGACTACAGCCCGATCAAGAGATCGCTGGATGTATAACAGATATCGGCATCGCCTTCACCGTCGCAGACCTTCAGAAACCTAACCCCCAGATCATCCAAAAAGTTTTCGAATGGCTTGCAGAGCTACTCATGAACACGACTCGCGAGGTGGTTGCGCCTGCGATGCGCGCTGCGGCTGAAGACCTGTGCGGCGACGGCGCCGAGCGACTCTTTACCAGCGATACTCGCGACCTAATGGCATTTTTCGTCATCCTGAAGAAGCTGTTGCGCGAGGTACGTCTAGAGCTGTACAGAAAAGCGCCAACAGGACTGACAATTGAACAGTGCGGTATCCACGACTTCACGTTCGCCGACCTCTACAAGCCAACACATCATCGACTAGTTAAGATCTTTTCGTACATGATCAACTTCATAAGATTCAGGGAGTCACAAACGGTGGTCATCGATGAGCACTTCAATAAAGCCGAGCGCACCAAAATTCGGATCGAGCAACTGTATAACGACAAGGAGACAAAGGAGATGCAACTTGCAGAGCTCCAGCGCAACCGGGCCGCGACAGAGAGGCTTATGGCAGACAGGGAGAAAAAGAACGATGAGCTAAAAAAGAGGCTTCTAGAGCTGAAGCGAGGCCAAGAAGCGGTGATGGAGAAGCTCGAGCGTGCAAAAGCTGAGCAAAACAGGCTCAAGGAATTGCTGCAGCAGAAGGTCGAGACTAAGGAGAATGTGCAGCGGGAGATCATGAAGCTCAAGCCATACACACAACAAAGCCCGACCGCCCTCGAAGATTCTCTGCGCGACTTAAATGACCGTCTCTCTGCCGACAAGAGCCACATCGATTCTCTCGATCGCCGCGCCCGCGCTCTGCAGACCTCGAATGACTCCTTCGGAATCGTCATTGGCGATGTCACGTCCTGCACACGACTCCTGACGGATGTACAAGCCGACCTGGCCAAGGAAGAGGAGGAATTGGCGAAAGCTTCGAGACACAGAGACGCACTCGCAGACCGTAGCAACAATGTTAGAGACGTTGAAAGGCAAGAGCGACTTCTCCAGAAGCAGCTAAGCAACGTCAGCGGGCGGACGGAAAAGCTGAGAACGAAGGGCAATGAGGAAGCAGAGCGCGCGCGCATACGCATGGAAGAGCTCCGTGAGACCCATGCCAAGTTGAACGAAGAGCGGGGCGAGAAGGGTCGCGACATCGAGAGACGGCGAGTCCGTATTGAGCAAACGGAAAAGAAGATGGCTGAACTCAAGGATAATATCGAGAACGAGGTGCATGCAGCGCACGACGAGTACCTCAAGATGGAAAGCCATATAAAGCTCTACATTACAGAGATGGAACAGAGCATATAGGAGTGTGCTGCTGTGTGCAAGGCCATGCGGTCTCCCAACTGGACGTCTGCAGATCCTGAGTGGAAGCCGTAGATGTGTTATGATAGCGTTTGGGTAGTGCTTTTCGATACCTCATTTCCTTTCTCCGGTGCCATGCAGAACGACTTTCCACTTGCACTTTCCATACCTAGACGCATTGTGACAAAGTTGCTCAAGCGTGTAGTCATGACAACTGCATTATGTACCCTATACTCTAACGCAACGCCATGCCATGCGTAACTACATATCAGGACTTGACTTCATTACCCCATCCATTCATCACTCGAAACCCTCAGCAAGAGGATCAGTCTTCTCGCTCCTCTCCAGCGCTGGGCTCAATGGCCCAATATCGCCCCCCTGCACAGGATTGATCAGACTCTTCCTGTGCGCACGTGGGCTCTTATCCAGCGCCTCCGCAACCTCTTCGACCGCGCCCTCTTCCTTTTCATCATCCTCCTCGTCCTCATCCCCTTCAGCATATCCCTGGTTAATAAGCCGCAGCCCCAAGATCTGCTGTCGCAGCTCATCGACGAATCTCTGCATCTCGTCAAACGGCAGCTTGACCGCGCCACCCTCCCTCGTCTCGGAGCGGGTCTGGTAAAACCTGAGAGCGTTATCAAGACACTTCTCCGCTTGCTGGCTACGCTGCAGCCGCCACCATGCCTCGGCCGCCAGCACGGCCCAGAGCGCGGCCTTCCTGCGTCGGTTGCCCAGCCGGTAGGTCCCGATGCCAGTGCGGATGCTGTAGCAAGCGGACACGCGCTCTGTGATCAGGGCATGGCCAACGCTGCCGACAAGGCCTGTCTCAAGAATCCGCGTCGCCCAGCGTGCAGCATCGTCAGCGGCGCTGGAGCCTCGTAGACGGAGCAATTCTGTTGCGAGCGCGTGGGTGCGCAGGGCGTAGTAGGGCGCTGCGCTGCGCTGGCGGTCCGTATACGAGTACGATGCGGCTTCGATCCAGGTATCTATGTTCTCAGATCTGTTCTTTGCGCTGAGTGGCGTTGGGGCCATGAGCGCGGAGAGTGCGGCCATTTCGTTTGCGCCTGCGTAGTGACGCCAGGCTTTGTCATTCTGGAAATCGGTGCGCAAGATATCGTAAGTAGAGAGCGCGAGCTTCCAGTCCCGTAGCATGAAGCAGTAGTCTGCGAGGCGACGCATAATCGCCTCGGGTGTGTCGGGGCGGTAGAAGCCTTGCAGGCTGTCGTAGTTGGAGTTCGAAGAAGGTGAAGCAGAGGCGCTGTTGCGGGAACTGCCAAAGGGTGTCCAGCGTTTGGAAAGAGACATGAAGCGACCCGACAGACCGCGGCGGCGAGAGAGGATCTGCTCATTCCAGGTCGCCACGCTGCGCTCCATGTTGGGTATGATGGATTGCGTGACGAGTTCACGAATGAATGTCCGTAAGCTGCTTACATCGGAGTCAGGAAAATACGGCGTTGGGTCGGAGATGTCATCGGTCGTCTCTGCATTGCAAGTCAGCATAACCCAGGCCCAAGAAGAATGGACACGCACCTCGCTTCTGGATCTCTGCAAGCTCTTCGCCTGCAGACAGCCATTCGCAAGTTGGTAACCGCACACTATCGTCGTCCGATGGTATACATTCCTGGCTCTTCAAGCGCAACAGGTGACAATGTAGTCCGAAGTGTCTCTTCATCGAGTCGAACGTCTGATTCGACTTTGCGATATCACCGTTCTCTTCGTCATGCACGAGGACGTAATACCTCAGAAAGTCGTTTTCCACCCATTGCGGGAAGCGCAAATCCCCATCATGCTGCCTGTTGTACAGTCTTCGAAGTTCTTCGATTGGGTGTGGATTCGATGAGTTGATGGCTATTATGCCAGCCACAGGATGCGCAAATGTTTCGTGGGGTACGATTGGCAGTCCTGACAGCAGCCGCCGTAAATAGAGTGTATAGAATGGCGATCCAGCACCCTCGGCATGGGCTGCTGGCTCTCCCTTGTTCATATAGTCGGCATTCGGATTTTGGTGGTTGAACTCGGAGTACTGCAAGTGTCGGTCGACCACTTCCTCTATCTGCGGTACGTCTCCTCCCGTCCGTCGTGGCCGCCGTGGGGCCTCTGACGATGATCTCTGGCCGCCCCTTAGGTCTGGATATGCGTCCTCAACACCAACGAAGCGTACGCCAAAGTCGTCATGGCTCTTGCTTGCGCCAATGCTATCTCGTATGGTCACTTTGCCAGGAACCTGCTCACCGAATGGCCTCAACAGCTCCAAGAAGCCGCCATCTATCCCCTTGCCCCTGATCAATGCCTCGGTCTCCGCATCAGCCAACACCGCGATGTGCGGCACGAACGCGCGCTGTATGAGGGTCCGGTACTCGTCTGATACGCCCGGGGGGAGACTTGTGGGCGTTCTAGAGCCGCTGGATCGTGCCCCGGGCGAGAAGACAGAGCCGGGGACTGTGGAGGTAGTCGGTGTCGCGGTGCCGGAGCTAGGGCGTGAGGTCGAAATGCTGGTGGTCGACTCGAACAGCTTGGAGAGACTTGGATTCGAGCGTCGGTAGGGCAGTTCGGACAGCGAAGACGCGGGCGACGCGCGGTGTTTGGGCAGGAACGCTGAGGCTTCTACATTCTGCGGCAGGTTCGGGGGCTTGGGCGTGGCATCTTGCGGCGGCGTCATGGGAGGCTAGGGCGGGGCGCCCGTGGGGGTTCGAGTGCGCGCGCGAGGTCTGAGGTTGTCGGCATGTATTCGGGCTCCAGAGAGACGTGCAGGGCGATCGAAGGCGGCGTGACGGCGTTGCTGGGCGCTTGTTGGTGTGGGCGTGTGCTGGAAGGTGACGATGTGGTTGCGGCCACTCGGCTTTCTGACTGGACGAACGGCGGCATCTCCATCAACCCACCACCACCCTGGCATACCCCTCCGGTTCCTGCGCTTTGCCTCTACTGTCGCTCCTTGACTGCATTTGAAGGATTCAGCGATGCTCAAAGAGCAGTAGACCTTTGCAAGAGATAGCGTTGGACCCACATGCATGTCTTTGTGTCGAGCCTGCCGTTTGTGTTCACCGCGAACATTTTCTCTTTACAAACGTGACTTGCCCGTACCCATCACTCGACTCACCACCTTGACTCCACGGACACCATTAGTCATTACTGGACTGCAGCGCATGTCAACGACCGCCTCTCCGCCCTACCTGCAAGAGCGGAGCGCAAAACGAAGGAAGATAGAAAGACGATCATCAAGATCACCAAAATTGATCCATCCATACGGCACTATGGCTGCACAAACATCACCGAAACCCGGAATCCAGCTTGAGTTGACAGAAGTGGAGACCAAGTTGCGCCGGTTGCTGTTGGACGTGGCTTCATACATTGACAAGCAGCCCACCTCAAGATCGACGGCGGTAGAGATTCCTGAGCAGCTTGCGGAAAAGAAGATCGTACTACGCTGGACGGGAGGATGGGTGCGCGACAAGCTCCTCGGAGTGGGAAGTCACGACATTGACGTGGCTATCAACAAGATGACTGGCGAACACTTTGGCCTCAAGCTGCAAGAGTACCTGGAAATCCCTGGCAACGCAGAGAAGCATGGCTTACTCGAGAAGAGTGAAAAAACGGACAAGCTCAGCAGTAAAGACAAGGCGTCTAAAGTCGCGCCCGGTCTTCACAAGATCGAAGCCAACCCGGAGAAGTCCAAAAACCTTGAGACAGCTACAACGAAGATAATGGGCATCGATGTGGATCTGGTCAACCTCAGGAAGGAGACCTACAACGAAGTCTCTCGCAACCCGCAAATGGAGTTTGGCACTGCGGAGGAAGATGCTGTTCGTCGAGACGCCACGGTCAATGCCATGTTCTTCAATCTCCACACATGTCAAGTCGAGGACTTCACAGGTCAAGGTTTTGATGATATGGCTGCGAAGATTATCAGGACTCCACTAGAGCCCGTTCAGACCTTCAAGGATGATCCACTTCGCGTATTACGTTTGATCCGCTTTGCCAGCCGGCTGAACTACACAATCGAGCCGGAAACGGAGAAAGCAATGGCCAATCCAGAGATCCAGGATGTACTCAAGATCAAGATCAGCAGAGAACGTGTGGGCATTGAGCTGGAGAAGATGCTCAAGGGACCTCGCCCGCGCATGGCGCTCGAGCTCATCAACCGATTTGGCCTCTACAGAACTGTCTTTACAGACCCTACAAGAGAGCTTCCGGCCCAGCCTGACACAAATTTGTTCCAGCCAGCATTTGAATTTGTCGATTCTGTTGTGCAGGGCAGCTCGAAAGACTCCGTCGTGGCAGACCACATCCTTCGCAATGCTGATGAGCAGTATCTTGCATGGATTTGCGCGACGATGATGCCCTGGGCCGACGCGCCGACGGTCCCCCACCAGAAGCCTCTGCAGCGGCCCTGGTTCTCAGCCTACCTCGTAGCTCGTGAAGGCTTCAAAGCTCCCAACAAGGTCTGCGATGTCGTTGCCGCCTCTCTGAGCAACGGCGACGAGATCCGCAGCCTCGTAGCACAATGTGCGAAAGGCCTCCAACGCCCAGATACCATCAATCGTACAAGTGATGCGACTGCTCGGGACACATTAGGCATGGCAATCCGGCGATGGGGTTCAACGTGGAGGACGCAGGTCTTCTTCAACCTGACCTATGAAGTTGTGCTGGGAAACATCTCGCAAGAACGTAAGTTCATGGCATCCATTTCTCAACCCAAATCGGTTTACTGACAGTCGACAGATCTGCTTCGCTCATACTCTGCGTTCCTCTCGCATCTCGCTAAGCTCGAGATCCTCGATGCAGACACCTTCAAACCCCTGCTCAAGGGCACCGACATCGCAAAAGCCCTCTCCATCAAGCCCGGCCCTTGGATGAAGGACGCTCTCGATGTGGTGATGGCGTGGCAGCTGCGCAATCCATCCAGCACCGACCCTGCCGAAGCCATCGAGGCCGTCAAGAAGGCCAGAGAGAGTGACAGTGAGCTCCCCCAACGTCTCGCCTCGCACTTCCTCAAGCTTACCATTCCACCTTTCTTCCCACAGACTAAGTCAGCAGACACGCTCGAGCTCTCGAAAGAGCGTGCCCCATGGAAGGATCCGCACAATGCCTTCGTCCAGGACTTGTTAGGCTGGTGCATCAGGGCACTCGATAGGAAAGCAATAGAACAAAACTGGCACCTACTCGCGCCTCCCATCCTCAAAATGCTCGATGACCCGGCCGAAGAATCCAAAGCAAGAGGCTGCCAGCACCTCGCCAGCCTCCTATCCTCCCTCGCCCTCGACACCGAAAAATCAACCGCCTTCCTCGCCCGCACAGGCTACCACAACCTCTTCGCATCCACCCTCTTCCCCCTCCTCACACACATCCCCACCCTGACCCCCGAACCAGCGTCCCTTACCCTCTTCAGCGCTATCTTCGACCCCCTGATCCACCTCTCCACGCTGTGCGCCCCCGATGGCGCCCGCGTCAAGTTCCTCGACAGGACAATGCGCGAAGGTGTCTTGGCACCGCTATCCCATTTCCCCTCCCCTGCGACGTACCCGCACCTCGCGAGCTGCATCTTCAGCGCAGCGGCTACCATCGCAGCGCACCTGGGCATTGAGATGGTGAAGCACCTGCCCAGCCTCGTTCCGCTGGTCGCGGGCGTCATGCAAGACCCGTTTGTGCTGGCGCACAGGGGGTTGGGGCGCGCGGTGGTCGGGGCGATGCAGGCGCTGGTGCAAAACTGTTGGCCGAGGATGGCTGCGCATCGGGGCGCTGTTGTGATGGGGCTGTGTGTGCTGCAGGGGAGGGTGTTGGAGGAGGTGAGTGAGAGCGGCGGAGATGAGGAGTTGAGTGAGTTGCGAGTAGAGGTGAAGGACACGGCGGAGTTGCTGGATGCGGTGCTACGTCAGAGCGAGGTCAGGGGGGAGTGGGAGAGGGAGAAAGCAGCATTGGTGCAGGCGGATGAGGGGTTGAGGGGGTTCTTTGAGGGGCGAGCAGAAGAAGAGCAGGTTTGACTGAATCGAAGCTATCTAGTGATTACAAGGCTGTATGTCTGCAGTGCTTGGCTCGTGTGGTGTTGAGATAGTTGAGATTTCGTACGCCTTCCCTATTACTTGCTTTTCAGTGTGGTGACCCTAGGCGCAGTGCCTTGTGTAGAACGCCGTGAGATGCAAAGCCGTATGATGCCGAAGCTTCGAGTGTCGTGAAAGAAAAAGGAAAAATGACCCGGGGTATCATGCGATGCTGAGTGAAACGGGTGAGTGTATGTACGGAAAGCAGAAGGCGGAATTGATGCTATTGTATCCACGTCTTTGGCCGAGTGGGCTTCCAGCCGCTGCTCAGGTGGTTCGAGTCCTTCTTCTCGTGGATCTGGATCGTGGGTAGCGGCGGGTCTTCTCGCATCGACTTGATCGCGGACGCAGCGAGAGTGATGAGCGTGAGGAGCTCAGCACCAGTGGCGCCGATGGCGGTGTAGAAGGCGACGTTCTGGACGAGCAGTCAGTACAAGGCAGTGAGGTGGAGCGGGTGTGGCGTAGCGTACCTGCTCCTCGCATACGGCACGGTACTGGTAGCGGCCGTTGGTCATCTGGGAGGCATTCGTGCACGAATAGCGCCCCAAGCTGGCTTTGCTCGCCTTGTCCAGCAGGTGGAAGACGATCAGGGCAGCGGCCCACAGCACGACGCCAAAGCTGCCGGCGACAATGCGGTACAGGTCGCGCGAGCGGATGGGGCGGCGGAAGGAGCGCTTGAAGCTGAGGCTCAGGATGGCGACCGAGGCCAGGAAGTTGGCGCCGGCAACGGCAATCAGGATGACGGTCGGAGCCAGGTTGGTGTGGGCCGGCCAGACCATGGGGATCTCGCCCTTGCGCAGCTCCAGGTAGCGGTTCCCCCTGTAGATTCCCAGCGTGTGCATCAGCATGGAGACGACGGCGCCGGACAGTACGATGATCAGCAGGCGCAGACACGAGCGCAGGCGACTGAGCCAGTGGGCGCGCGGCAGGATGTCGAGAGGCATGAGGGCGCTCAGGCGCTGGGGCGGGCGGGCAGAGGGCGGGCCGCGATAGTCCTCGGGCTTGGGGTGGAAGACGGGCCCAATGGGCTCTGAGATGGTGTAGGGCGTGAGGGGCGGCGAGACAGAACGGTCGGCGGTGGGAATCTGGGGGGCGGCGGGTGCGGTGGGAGCGGCGACATGGGCCTTGTGCAGAATCCGGGGCTGCTCGAATCCCAAGACGGAGCTGTCGGCGCGCAGGTGGCTGTGGTGGTGGGTGATGTCGCTGCCGTGGTTGTGGCTGAAGTGGTGGCTGGGGTTATCGTGGCCGTGGTTGTTGTACTGGTAGTGGACCTGTTCGCTGCGGTGGAAGTCCCCCAGGTTGACGTCGACGCTGCAGATGCTGCAGATGCTGTCGGCCGCGCGCGGCGGGTCTCGAGCGCGGTAGACGGGCTGTCGGAGCAACTGGCACTGCTCGTCCTGGTTTCGGCGCGCCCACAGCGAGGCAGGCGGAGGGGCAATGAGAATGGACGCAGAGCGCGCAGACACGGCGTAGGAGCGTGTATGATGGTGGACAGAGCCCGGCATTGCCATGTCCTCTCCTGGCAGGGGTTGCACGGGCCGCAGTGCAGTGCAGCTAGTCGAGCGAGCGGTGGGAGGCGCAGTCGAGGCGTTCACGGCTACTGCGATAGTCCGTCCTGGGGACTATCGAAGACCTCAACATCACACGCCGCGGCAACCACGCTGTATATCAGAGAATCGGAGCGCATCAGTCCGCGCCGCTGCCCCGCCGCGCGTGTATTGCATACTCTCTCAACACGTCGTGCTTGTCGCCATTAGATTGTTCCAAACACCGTTGCCAGCGAGGCTGACCCTGTTCGAGCCTCAACGGCTACGAAATTGGATGAAAATAGTGCATTCTGCAGCTTCCCCATTGGCCGCAGGTTTCGAAACAGAGCCATAACTCATGCAGGCCTTCCTTCATCAACTGCGACACCTGTCGCCGACCCAGCTCCTAGCACATCGCAGATGGCGACTTGCTATCTGACACGCCGATGGCCGTTAGGAAAACGTTGATCTGGAGTCCAGCGCGTCCATTTGTCTTCACGGGCCCGTCGACGCGACGCGCGTTCTGCTAAACGCTGCCGACGAGCTAATGACGTGCACGTCTGATTGAGTTTCACTTCTCAGTGCAAGCAAGTCACCAAGTCAAGCAACATCACGATTCCATCCAACAAACCATGACTACAAGCGAAGCCAAACACGCGATACTAATTCTGGCTAAGGATCGACGCCTCCATCGCCATCTCCTAGGAAACTGCAGATCCCCCGGGCTTGTTCGCTTGCGCAACCTGCACGTACTACGCAACTATAGTGTGTGCTCCTCCACCTGCAGAGTGCTACACCGTGCCTCAGACAGCTGTTTCCAAAAACACCCTCATTTAGGTACCGGTGCGGGAGCTTTACCTTAGCCCACGGCAACCACGTCGCGTGCTTCGTGTTCGTAACGAGCCCCATCAGCCACTGCAGGCCTAACATCTGCAGGCTGACAGCCACGCCTCACCCAGGGCCGAAGCTCGGCAACACCTCGACTCTCAGCTGTGCGGCATCCCCAACGCCATTACCAGCTACCATGACTATCCCCAGCTCCTTCACTTGGACCCGTCGTTGGACATGCAGCTCACACCTTGCCCTGGAGCAGATTCCCAACCATCTCGCGTCCAGTAACCACCGTCGTCCTCCACAACGTCGGAAAATCCAACGTACTGAAAAAAGCTGCAGGACAATCAGTCACTCCCTCCCCTTCCAAGGACCCCTGAAAACTTACTATCAGCATACCCGAACCCCAACATTGGCGGAATCCACCCCCTCGCGTATTCCAATGCAAAGCAACCACTCTCCATCTTGTACTGCTTCACATCGCCCCTCCTGAGATGATGCACCGACCCTTGCGGATACACCTCAGCCTCATACACGCCCTTGCCCGGCGCATACGCCAGCTGCTCGCCCTTGAGAATGTGAAAGTAGTCGTCAGCCGTATGCCGCCCCGTATGGCCTTCCGTCCCTATCGCCGTCCCGAAGATAATCAGGTACTCGGTAATGGAGGCGTGGATGATGTACATGGCGCCCATGGCGCCGCCGGCGTTGTTGAAAATCCACTCTTCGTCGAGGTTGACGTGCTGCGGGTGGTTCCGTGCTAGCTCGCTGACAATGTAGTTGACTACTGCGCTTGTGTCGTTGCCGTGCGCTTCCAAAGCTGATGTTTGGAGAGCGTGCAGCTCGGCCGGTGTGAAGATGTAGAGGTGCTCCAGGTAGGGTTCCGCCATGTACATTGCGCTGGTGAGCAGGCCGAGGATGGCACCAAGGAGTAGGAGTAGGCGGGCCATGATGGCGAGAATCGCAACGTTACGATTTTGTAATTTTGCGAGGCTGAGTGGTATCACAGCATGCAGAGCGGCTCTACAGTACTCTTATACCCAAGTCCATGGCACCCGCGGGCCTGTCACTGCGGAATCGTACGTCTTGGTCCTGCTGGGAAGTCCAAAGTTCCGAGATTGGGCACGCCAAGATTCGCCAAAAAGGAGACTTCCGGATCCCGGATTGTCCGCACCACCTCTGTTGAATCATCAGCCGCCCCCCGCGATGAGACTTGGTATCCTTATGTTTGTGCTACTTGACGAAGTTGATCATCAAGGATCATAGACAGTGCCTGTGAACGAGTACCTCGCTAATCCACAGCGACGAGTAAATGATCGACATGCCTCGTGCACTTGATACTATGGCTGTCGGTCCTAGGCCAAGCATAGCGGGTGTGATTTCAACGAAGCTCATACATGTGTTTTGTACTCGTGCTAATACTTGGTATCTACTCCTAATAAAAAAAAAAACTCCTGCTCCTAACACCACCTGCCATTTTCGTGCCATATTCCCTGTGTATTTCCCTGCTCGTGAGACTCATGTCTACTATGCGCAACAAGGCCCAAGCCACCTCCACTCAACACGCCATAATATCTGACCCACCATAGACATTACCCACACATATAACCAACCGAACATCCCTATCTTCTATCTAATCGTCGCTGTGCGATGTTGGAGGGACTCTACAAGACTTCGCCATCAAGCGTAATGAAAGGTTAGCGACCTGATCACATACCTTCTTCGAGGGCAGATTGACCGCGCTCGCTGAGATCAGCTCTATGCCTCACATCAGAAGAGCGCTGGCATTAGATATGCGTACAAGCAATCGAAAGCGAGGCGAATGCAGATACGTTCCTAAGCGGAGCTCACTGCGGATCAGAACGACAGGGGCGAAACACAAGATCGAACTGGGAATGAGCGTACTGCATCGGTGGGGACAGGGTGCACTCGATGTGAGGCCGCTGGACGGTGGGCGATGGTAGCAACATGGAGTTCCGTCTCCATCTTCTATATCTGGCAATGGAGACACTCTCGCTAGGTCGATATCAATGGTAGATGCAGAACATCCTAAAGGATATATTGACACATTATCTCCAAGATGCCTCCAAACAGATGGGTATCGAGGTGGGACCTCGACTGGACATAGTGTATGTGAGGCCTACATGCGTTCAAAATCCCCGGCTCGCGCCCTGCATTATGTCTTTTGGATGCGCCCGAACGTTGCGCCTTTACGTCTCAACTCCTTCATTATCCGCCAAAATGCTTGCAATGCTTGAATGCAGATGGCAAAGAAAAAACATGGCCACTCGCAAGATATCATCATATCTCATGCCCGGATAGGCCCTACCACGCACCACCAATCATCCCGACGAAACTCAAGAAGCCATCGACAAGACTGATCCAGTCCTGCCCATTCAACGTTCCGCTTCTTCTCCTTTCCCACACATGCGCGACCATCTGCTCGAGCTTCAGCCGTCCTTTCTCTCCTGCTTCACTGGTACCATCGTTCCTAGTCAACAGCACCCTGCCACCAGCAAATTTCTCGCTCAAGTCGATCATGAAGCTTGCTTCTCCATCCGGCGGACTGTACATTTCCTCGCGCGTCGGGCTCGGCAACACGCCCATGCCGCCGGCTGGCGGATGGCCGTTGTGGATGATCAGAACCTGGCCATTCACCACAACGCTCTGCGGATGCGTCTTCGCCGGCTTGAACAGCTTGCCTCGTACACTTAGCGTCACTAGCCGTAGCTGTCCTGCGCCGTCGCCGAGACGGATGATCCAGTCCTGGAACGCCTCGTAGAACATCTTATACTCTGTTTTGATAGCCCAGGTGTTGTAGCTGTAGAAGATGGCAAGCGCTTCGCGGCGGATCTGCGTGCTGACGCTCGCGAAAGGGTGCTGAATTTTGGACCCGGCGTTCTCGAGACAATAGCAGAGCGGGGTGGTTTTGACGAGGTCTGTGTCGAGGCGGTAGATCTGGTAGCGGATTTCGGGTGGCAAGGTGAGGAAGGTCACTGGTGCGTGGGCGTCGACTCCTTGTGCCGGTACCAAAGTCTGATACTGTGCTGGAGGCGGAATTGCGTATTCGAGGTGCATTATTTGCGATTCGAGGAGAGCGTTCGCCTGCTTGACCATGGCCCAGTCATGCTGCAGGGCTCTCTCGTCGAGTCCCGCGCAGTTGAGGCTGTGGTTGCGCGAGTGCGGGGGTGATAGCGCGAGGTCTTCCACATCGATAGCCTCGTCTTCTGTGTCTGGTAGGTACAGCGCGCTCAGCGGCAGCGAGAACTCGGGCGTCGAGGGTATCGAGGTCGCCTGGCTGTGGCCCATCCAGTCCTCTTCTTCCCTGTCGCTGCTACGGAACATGTCCGTTACATCCGAGTCTGTGTCTGTGTCCATGTCCATGCCGGGCTCGTTGTAGCTCAGCCTGTACCGCGCCATCTTAGGCGGCAGTTCACATGTTGGCGAGCTTGGCGCAGGCAGCTGTGTTGCGGACCGCTTGCTCGAGGTTCGTGTGACAGTGCGTGCGGATGACATCTTGCGGCCTCGCAGCTGCGCCGTTGCGCCAGCCTCGAGCGTCTTGCTCGCGTCCGCGCCGCCCTCGCAGAGCCCGCAACTTGTCTGCACGCTAGTATCGAGGGCATGCAGCTTGGGCGAGCCTGCCTTCAGGGCCTCTGCGTCGTCGGGCGGTGTCTGGCCCGTCACCGAGTATCGTCGTTGCGTCACCATGGCGGCCGTGGTTCAGTCAAACAATGCGTGTTGCGGGAATGGCCGGAGGCAGGCGCGTGTCGACGTGTGCATGCAAAGCCCAGCGTGTCTGCGGCGGATGTGCTGGCAGTCTGCACGCTCAAAGCCGGCCTGCTGCGCTTGGACGGTCTGGCTTGTGACTGCGTGTCCAGGTGTGTTGTCTTGCGGGGGTGGAGCGCAGAGCGGACCCAAACTATCGATTACGGTATCTGTCGTGAATTGCAGTGCCTTGAGCGAGCGTGACGAAGAAAGTGCAAGAATGAAGCTGCGCTGCAAAGGCAAGTGAACGGTGCTCGCCGAGAAAGTGACGTAGAGAGGGAAAGGAGAAGTTGACGATCCAAGTGAAATGAACAGGAGCGGTGTCAAACGTGGGCGATGAAACGCAGCTGCGAGCGCAGGTGCTCCCCATGCCTAGGATGCGACAAAGCAAATTATTCCTCTCCTCGTACACCGCACTTTGACACAGCCCCCGCCGCGCATGCGCAGTCAACAGATAACATGGCCCTCTTGCACCGTGACCCTTAGCGACCTGGGCTTGTTTGTTGACAGAGACGCCCCGCAACACCAAGGATCATGGCTGTCGCCCTATGGAGTATGTCCAATGCGCCATGAGCTCAGCGGCCGCGAAACGAAGTCACAAATTTCGCTGATTGCAGTAACAGTGTGACAGCTACGCGATTGACTATCAGATCGCTTACGAGTATACCCGCAACAGCGGCGTCTCCACATTTCACAAATGAGGGCTAGGAGCTGTGGACTCCACGCGCAGCACATTGTACAAGTCGTTCCCTGCATGTGCGTAAAAGATTGCAAGTGACTCTGCTTAAGAACTAAAACAAACGCAGTAACAGTGCTGGCTCTGTTGAAGAACCCAAAAGAGCCCCCACGTGATAGATCATCTTGTACCCTCCCCGGACTTCCAGTGAGCCTTCACATGTTGAAGCGGTGCTCATCTCATTCTCTCCCACTCATCTCGCAGATCTAGAACCCTGCCTTCTTCTCCTGAACAGCAGGTTCTCTCACCATGATATCAAGAGAGATGTTCTTCTGCGCACGCTGCAGATGGATTGTGCGACGCTCCTCAAAACCAAACTTTCTGTAGATGGCCGGGTTGGCTGCATTGCTCGATTCCAGATAGCATGCCCTGCCCTCACGATCTGCCATCTTGGTGACGTGCGTGATGAGCTTGCGAGCGTGGCCCTTACCACGTCCAGCAGGGCGAGTGCCGAGGTAGACGAGGTACCAGGTCTCAAGCTCGCGGTCGCCAAGGGTGGCGTGCATAGTGTCATGGAGGAGAGGGAAGAACTCGCTGAAGAAGCGGCGCTTGCCCTCGGGTGAGAGACGATAGTTGAGGCGCCACATACCGCTGCGAAACGTAGTCATGTAGTCATCCATGTTCTGGCCGGGCGGCATCCTGTCGACGTCAGTGCTACATCTAGAGTGCGCTGTTGCGCGAACATACCATAGCGCTACGGCCTCGAAATCACCGACAGTAGTCACCAGACCCTTGAGGATATGAGCGTAAGTAATGTACTCCAGGATCTCGAGGTGGAGAGCATATCGCTCCTCCTCGGTCCAGTGTTCACGGTCAGGCACATCAACAAAGTAACGAGCAACCTCATCTTCAGCAAAAGCCTCTGCCAGGCAAGCAGCCGCTTGCTTATACTCATCTACCGTAACCAGGCGAACACCATCAGCAAGTGGAGGTACGACAGCAGCGGAAGACTTTTGCTTGAGGAGAGTGAAACTGGTAGGAACCTCATGACCCTTTGCGTTAGTAGACTTCAGGGTGTACTTTGTGTCAACCATATTGCAGCCGACTGGAGCGACAGGACCAAACGACTTCGCCATGATTGCGGTTTTGTCCGCAGTGTTCTACTAGTATTCAGATGGGATCTGCCGCTTTTTCTGATGATCGGGACAGTCGTGTACGCCAGCGTGGAGGTTATCGTTGGGCTAGGGCGCGATGGCCGAGGTGATCAAACAGTCGAACCTGGCCTTCTGGAGAAGACGTCAAAGTTCAAGCACTGCTACTGACGTGCAATTAGTATCGAACGGATGTAGGCAGTCAAGTCGGGCTAGCAGGAGCCGTGACCGTCGATTGCCTGCCATAGTATACCTTTGTCGTCTCACGAAGCGTTTACGGTTTAGGTGGGCGAGTACTATCTCCTGTATGAACTTTCGAGAGCTGCGATCTCGAGACGGTCTCGACTCGAGATGGGTAGCGTAGTGATTGGAAAGCTTGACGGAGATCAACCGACATCAATAGGCGATGCCAGGCGGGCTGCCTTGTTTGAAGGGGTTTGGACAGGGCAACGTATGACGTGCCCTTGGAGTGCGGCAATGGGCGGATTCCTTATCGGTATGCAAGCTCGAGGGTAGGCCGACTCGCGTAGATGAATGAGGCAACGTGATCTGCTCTTCGACTCGCTGGAAGAATGTCACAAGACCGATGACAGCACTGCTGTGCACTGGCTTGGCGTAATGTGCAGGAGAGGGACGCTCTGATAGGAACGACTATCGGCTCATGCAGCAGTGACTGATGCTCGTTGAGGGTTTCAGGATGGTGTGTCAGTCGATTGGATTGGAAAAGAAGCCGGATTGCAGCGATGATGTCTCTTCAGTGACGAGACAAAGATGGGAGCAGCCACATGATATACCTCCGCCCCAGCCCTGGTGTCCTCGTAAGCTCTCCCGGACAGAGGTGGAGGCCGCGCTAGTGTTGCAGCGGGATCTATCTCTGGAGCCAGTCGCGGCGTCTCTCACTGTTATCATGCGCCTAGCTTTCAGCCGCGCTTCTGGAAGTTGCGGCTCGTATGGTACCGTTGCATTGCGGCTGAAAGGCGCATTACTATCCGCGTTCTTCGCTTCGTCTACGGAATACCAGATATCCGCCTTTGCGAGAATAGAACGCTGTTGAAGTGAAGCGTTCCTAGAGTGGCGCCGCAAAAGTGTGGGGTGACCTAATGTGGTTGGTCTGTCACCGCTTGTACCTCCTCGATGAGGTAAGGACACACAGGGTGCTTTCGCTCCTCTCCGCTCCTCACTAGAATCAGCCCTCCGTCCGCGGGAACCGTTGCACGGTGATTTGCTCAGGTCAATTCCGACATGAGATACGGTGCAGAATGTATCTGCTACTTACCTATCAGTGAAGTTTTTCTAAGCGGGAGTCGAAGATCGCTCGCCACGTTGGTCATGAGAAGATAGCGATAGGAGAAGTTTGTGCACGAGGAGTCCGGTTTCCTGCAGTCCATGACTAGGAGACGTGGGGCGAGGTCATTTGACGTGTTGTTGTGATCAATTGCAGTGGTGGTATCTATCGCTGGCCGGCGTGCATGCATTGCTTGGTCCTTCGGAAGCAGATTCGGAACAATGGTGTTCGCGGCCCCTCAAGACACCCACGTAAGCGTATGGGGTATTGCGCACTTTCTTCAAGCTCCAAGATTATCTCTTCTGTAATGCAGTATCACTCCTTGCTCTCTTTACATCCTCCGGATCTCTGTCTCACCCAGGTACTTCTCTAGGCCAGAGTTGAGGTGGCTCCACCACTCGAACAGCATTGTTTCGCAGATCAGCTTGAACCACGGTGTGAATTTGAGCGACTTGTCCTGGAACATGGCCTTTAACTCATCCTGGGTAACGAAGGCGCTATCCCGGACTTCGTTTGGGTTGATGTCGAGGTCGACGTCGGCCTTGATGAAGAGGATGTAGTCAACTAGACGAGGTGTAAGTGAAGCCCTTGTGAAGATTTGATGTGGGCGCAGCATAGCTCAGTATTACTTGCGTCTCCACACGCAGAGGTCTCACCTTCGTGCTCACCCCACTTGCCATCGCTAGGCGCCTTGTAGTGTATCCTTGTCAAGAACTTGAAGTCGTCAATAGGTACTTGCGAAGCCTTGATGCCCAACTCCTGGTCGAGCTTCCGCACCGCCGCACGACGAACGCCCTGAACCGACTCCTCCAGCGTTGTGCCAGTCTCTCCAGGAATGCCCAGGGGGTGCGAGCAGCATGTGTTCGTCCACATGTCTGGGAATGTAATCTTCTCGGTCGCCCGCTGCTGGAGGAGAAGCCGGTTCTGGGAGTCAAAGAGAAAGACGGAGAAGGCGCGGTGTAGGAGTCCCTTGTTGATGTTCTCCATCAAGTGACCTGTGGCACGTAAGTATATGGGGAACAAATCGCGCATACCATCCCACTTGGGAAGGGTGTGCTTGCGGCAATTACTTACACACTTTCTTGCTGGCGCTGCCAATAGGCTTATCATCGTCGTCCAATACAATGCACACCTCGTCCATCAACTTGATTTGCTCCTCGTCGTAGCCAGCGAGCGCATCGTCGTTGCGGGCGGAGTCGTGCGACCCCCCGATTACGGTGTTGTTGACATCGGGAAACAGGCGCGTGACGTTTTCAGCAGTGATCTGGGGCTGCTCGGTGACGGTGGTGGTAGAGCTCATCTTTGCGACGGGGAAAACAACAATGGGAAGGTGGTCAAGGTGTTAGGCGGGGAAGTTGGGAGGCCGGCAGCGACTTTTTGTATGCCGAACGGGAACGCCTCCTTACCCCTGCCCATCAGGGTCCAGCCTCACGTGTAGATCTCCTCTCCGCGGGAGTCCCTTCAATGTCACTGCGCAGAACGACATCAGATGAATAGTTCAGATTGTCATTGACTGTAGGCTTTCTTCGCCCTTTGCTAGTAGCGCGCTCTATGTGCTGCGACAAGCTGCGATAGCTTGTCGATCTGAGGTATCAAAACAAACAACTTTTCCGTAGCCGGAATATGCAGACATGCCGTGAAAGTACAGTACTCGTAACTGAAAGTAGAGGAAAGAAGGAAACGCCGAATACCCAATTTTTACACACGCTCAAACGCTCAGGTCTCGACCTCTTAAGCGACCTGGGCCGATCTTGTCTTCTTAGCAGCAGGGACCTCAGCATCGGCGTCGGCAGCAGCGTCGAGCGCCCTCTTCTCGGGCATGACGCTGAGCTCAGCCTCCTTCTCAGCGAATGCCTTGGCCTCCTCATCGGTCATACCAGGCAGAAGGGGCTGCTCCTCCTTGGCGTGCAAGTTGTGGTGGTAGGTACGGATGATCGAGTCGGTGTCGTCCAGTGCAATCTTGCGGATATCAGCAATAGCCTTGATCTTGGCTGTGCACTCCTTGTATTGCGCATCAGTCATCTTGAGGCCGAGCTGCTCAGCACGCGACTTGATGGCGTTCCAGCCAGTAAGTCTGCTTGCGAAGTGGACATAACGAGACATGCCAAAGTCCTGGGGGTTGATAATCTCGTAGGTCGAGGGGTTGTTCAAGATGGCCTTGGCGTGAATACCGGCCTTGTGAGTGAAAGCGCAGAAACCGGTGATGTAGTTGTTGAACGGGATGTTGACTTCGACAAGATCGGCAACGAGATCCTCAACCTCCTTGAGCTTCTTGAGGTTGTACTTGCCCATGACGTAGTCACGGTCAGCGACGATCATACGGGCCATAAGACCACCAAGAGGCGTGATGCCGTTGCGCTCACCGATACCAAGAACGGAAGTATCGATGTGGGTAGCGCCTCCCTCGAGCGCGCAGTATGCGTTAGCAATAGCGCAGCCAGAGTCGTTGTGGAAGTGAGTCTCGATGTCGCAAGAGACAACACCGCGGAGTGTGCGGACGAGGTCGTAGACTTGGCGGGGAGAAGCGCAACCGACGGTATCGGCGATACCAACACGGTTGACACCCACCTTGTCGACGGCACTGTAGATGGAGAGCAGGTCGACGAGGTCCGAGCGGAAAGAGTCCTCAGAAGAGAAACGGATTTCCTTGCCCTTGCTCTTGACGAATTCGATGACCTCCAGAGCAGTGTTCTTGATATATGTCATGTCCTTGCCGTGGCTGTGCTCGCGGAGGTAACTCGAGGTCCCGATAACGACATCAAGTCCATCGACACCGGTCTCAACGGCGATTCTGGCATCGTCCATGTGGCATCGTACGTGTGTGAGGATCTTGGCCTTGAGCTGGTAAGGGATTAGAGACTGTTAAATTTCAACTTCGCCGGAGGCAAGACTCACACCGAGCTTGCAGATGGCCTCGCAGTCCTTTCTTGACTGCTCAGACGCAGCAGGACTGGTCAATTCGATGTCTGGAGGCGAATTAGTCGAACATCCTCACTTGGCGGTGTGCTGCGGAGATAAAACTTACAGTCAACACCAAACTCATCAAGCGCCCTAGCGATCTTGATCTTGGCTTCGAGGTCAAAGTAGGCATTGGCGAACTGCTCTCCCTCACGGAGTGTGGACTCTACGGCAATGTGTTAGCGCAATTTTCGCCTCTGGCACACGATGGCATTGTCGAGGGCAATTGCTCTGGGCGCGAGCACCGACTGCGCCGACAGGGACTATTATGACGTACCGATGATCTTGAAGCGTGAAACATTCGACAAGAAGTCACCTACGGGCTTGTAGGGGCTGACGTGGTCAGGGCGAGGGTTGTTACGTGTCTCGACGCCGGTGAAGCCCTCATGGCTGCCATTGCTGTTGCCGTTGGTCTGTTCGGGTTCGCAAGTAGGGCACATTATGAAAGGTGGATGTGGATGTGATGGAGGAGAGATGGAGGCTGGGAGCTAGTGGATATTTGAAGTATGGGACGTTATCTCCAGGTGAGTCAAGAAAGTGCAGGTCAAATTTCTTCTGGCTGCCGATGATGAAAGCGCTTTCAAAGCGCAGGGCCGATATGCGGACCCAGACAATTTAGCCAGTTAGCGGTCTGCGCTCGTTGTGGGGAACGCTGCGATACGCTGACGTACCTGGCAGTGTCCTTCACGCTTTGCTCATTTTGTCCTCCCCACACTGCGTGGAGGAACACCCCAAGCATTCGAGATCAGCATCTGGACAAATCAAATATTGTCAATTGCTTGACAATGCGGCAAAACTGCCTCACCGCCTCATCCTGCACCCAGACTTCAATATCCGCGCAAAGCTACTGCACGTAACACAAGCTTCACGCACTTTAGCATGTGCGGCGTCGGGAAAGTGCCCGACGATGCGACGAAGATTGAGAACGAGATTTTAGACCGATGAATCCGGGTCGCAGAAAATGCTTTTGGTTCGTTTTTGTTGTTGTGATGCTTCATTGTAGAGGTCTTCGACTGAGAAAATTCCCCCTCGTACCAGGCTCTGTCCTATTTCGTAGCAACAAAGGACCAATTTGTACTTGTTTGTGAAACTGCCGGACGCTTTCAGCGAAGCGACTCCTCATTTTCTGGAGGGCAGCCCGGGCGGGCGCCCAGCAGCATTTCCGCGAACCTAGTTGTGGATCATCGAGGTCGGGTGTAGACTCATAAGTTACAGTCACACTTCGACATTTTCGGGATGCGAAGAAAGCCCATGTCTTCAACCATCGAACTGAACAGGGTTTTCCTGCTTCTCAAACCCAGGATGTCCAAGCTTCGAAATGTGGTTGGGCGGAGGCAAGATGTAGAGCGTTGTGGTAACAACAGGAGCACATTGACACAATAGAATGGGAATAGCTGGAGGGAGGTAAAGATGCATTTCATTTCTAGCTACCAGCCATGTATGCAAAAGATCAAATCATCATAGCCCAAGACGCCGAGCCGAGTTCAGGACGCAGGCCCAAGCACTTTGGCACCTGTCACTCCCGCCGGCGAATGCATATGCAACCATGCCATGCCATATGATATGCAAAATTGGACACAAATAGAAATAGTAAGTAAAGCACATGCGTTCATGAACATGCATGAACATGCACGAACATGCACGAAGGGGTATCATCAACTCGTGTGTATCATCGCCGTCATTGTGACTGTTGTCTCTCAGGACGTTATTGTGAGTGTGTTCACGGCCGCTTCGTAGGCCGGAGTGGTAGAGGGTGTGGGTAGTTGCATGCATGACAGTGTCGGAGCTGCAGCTGGAGGGGCGGACGTGGCTGGGGTTGGTGGCTCTGGTGCAGCTGTTGGTACAGGTGTAGGTGCCTTTGTAGGCGCCTGTGATGGCACAGGAGTTGTACCAGTTGATGCAGGGGTGAGTGGAGCTGGTGTGGAGGATCGTGTTTGTGCAGGTGAGGGTGTAGGGTCGGTCGTCCTCAAGCATCGAAGCTTGAGCGTCAGCTTTGGAGCCCTTGCCACAGGCGCCGGCGGAAGATCATGTTGGGACTGCTGGAAGCTCGACAACACACCACTGGACTCGTCAGACGAAGTTTCGCTGCCTTCAGGTGTGGAATCAGAGTCGAAGAGGTGTAAGGGCGAGCGGCGTTTGCATGTCCGCGAGGCTTGATCATCAAGTTCACCATCCACGCTTGGACTTGGCCGTTTCTTCGACAGCCCCTCGGCGTTGAACTTGACTTTAGGCTCGCCAATATGAGGCCCTACAGCATTGCGTACTGAAGAATAATGCTCCCAAGTCTGTAATGTGTTAGCACGCCACTTGTCAGTAGAGGATTCGTGTTCAACCCACGTGATAAGCAATGTGCAACGTCCGCCTGTCATCGTCCGCATGTAGATCATCGTTCTGTGAATAGTATAACCGTGGTGAGAACACGTATGTGTAATCAGCCTGCCAGAGGCGGACGTGCACGTTGAGAGCTGAGGCGAATGCCGAGACCTCCATGTTGTCTGCCCATTCACCAGGTTGTCCCATCTTCTCTACATGCTCTTCGAATTGCTTTTGTAGCTGTTCTTCAGTACAGTATGTGGTGTCGATGCGTGCCGCCTGTGTAGCGGTAGTAGTTCGTTTGGGATTACGTCGAAGGTTGTTTGCAGCCATATATTGACGGTAGAATTCTGAATTGTCTCGCATATGCTCGATAGTAGCCTCTCGAAGAAATGCATGCATCTCCTGGTTACCGTAGAGCTGGTCTGATAGAGCATTGAACAGGCAGTTGCCTTGCACACAGTCAGCCCTGCACACGACGAACACAATGGTTTCAAACTCACCATCGCCTTTGATGTTGCTAGCATAGAGGCCATTGGCGTCTAAAATGGGGAACTCGGGTGAGTTCGCTCGCGACTTGCGGGGTGCCATATTGGTAGTTGGTGCAAGTTGGTCGCGAGACAGGAGAGGTCGGCGTACAGTGAGGAAGGCACAAGCGGGGTGACGCGGTCATTTAAATATTCTGAGTGATAGATGAAGCACACGATGTGCGATATAATTCAAGCACTGGGCCAGCCACCACGGTTGGTGAAAGGTAGTGGCCCGTAGTTGAGGGAGACGTGAACCAAAGGATAACTTTGTGACGCGAAGCTCTGGAAGACGGCCGCAGGGAGGGACAGGGATTGGCCACTTGGCGAGCTTAGAACAACAATCACCGCCCCTTTCAGAGGCGCGAGCTATTCAGGAACCGTGGACTTGATGATAGAACACAAATAAGCGAACAGCAGTGCTAATAGGTCCTGCTTGTACCCAGAGGTAGCTCGTAGCGGAGGAAATAGGGACGGCTGGATTGGCAGAAAATTTCTGTACGTACCTCGGGAGCAACAATGATGTCACGGTTCAGAGGAGAGCTCTAGCTTTCAGACCGGTGCATGGCCGACGTTTGGAAATGCTTATCAAAATGGACGCTTTCAGCACCTGTCTGAGAGGTGACTGGGTGGCTGCCTGCTGCTGTACGTTCTAGGCAGTGAAGGGTGGAATGCGAAACACGTCGAAAGCGTAACGAGCAGACAGTGCAGCCTTAAGCTCAAGCTCAGGTAGGTGAAGGTCAGCACACTGCGTGAACAAGAACATGTGCTCTCGCGTTTCTGTCTCGTGCCCAGCTCTGTGTGCGCGCCTCGCGCCTGTCGGGCTGCGCCAATCACCTGAGCACTTATCCGGCGGACAAAATGCCTGTGACCCCGCCAATCTACGCTGCGAGCTTCGGGAGGGAGCTTGAGATAAGGGCCCATGGGACAGCTATAAAACAAAGCGTGATCTTGTGATATGAAAAGGGATCAATCAGATCAGGGGGTTGCATCACGGAGAATGTCACAGATTAATGTTGTCGTTGTTGGGTGAGCATGAGCTGCATGACTGCTTCAGATCCCGCGTTGCCGAAATAGGCAGTCTCACACTTTTGCTGACTTGAATGCAGCGCTGGCGTGATCGGGCTATCAACAGCTCTGGTATTGTCCAAGCACGAGAACTTCAATGTCACCGTCGTTAGTAAGCATATGCCCGGTGACTATGACATCGAGTATGCATCACCTTGGGCAGGTGCAAACTTCATGCCGGTCGGCAAAGAAGGAAGCAAGCTACGTGCTTTCGAAAGAGCAACATGGCCAGAGATAGATCAAATATGTCGGGAGCTTCCAGAAGCCGGCATTCATTACCAGGAATGTCTGGTATACGGGAGGAAGAAAGACGAAGGTACTGCGGTCGGAATCTGGTTCCAAGAGTTGATCAAGGAAGACCCATGGTTCAAGGATCTTATGCCAGACCTACGCATACTCGACAAATCCGAACTCCCATCATCCTGCGACACCGGCACAAGGTTCAAATCCGTCTGCATCAACACCGCCATCTACCTCCCCTGGCTTGCAGGCCAATGCCTCAAAGGCAACGTTACCCTGAAGCGAGGCGTCCTCTCGCACATATCCGAGGCGCCCTCTCACCATAGCACCGGCAACGCTTCCATAACTCTCAATTGCACCGGCCTGCTAGCCTCAAAGCTGGGTGGCGTAATGGACACCACCGTGTACCCAGGCCGAGGCCAAATTGCAATCGTACGAAACGAGCCTGGCGCTATGTACACGACCTCTGGCACTGACGATGGCCCGGATGAGGCGATGTATATCATGCAACGTGCGGCAGGTGGAGGCTCGATCATTGGTGGGTGTTTGCAGCATGGTAATTGGGACGGTCAGGTAGATCCAAATTTGGCCGCGCGAATTTTGCAGAGAGCAGTCGATATTTGCCCCAGTCTGGCGCCGAAGACAGGCAAGGTGAAGGAGCTGAGCATCATCAGGCATGGGGTGGGATTGAGGCCGATGAGAGAAGGAGGGATTCGGGTAGAGAAAGAGAGAATTGGGAAAGACTGGATTGTGCACAACTACGGGCATGCTGGGTATGGGTATCAGAGCTCTTGGGGCAGTGCGTGGGCAGCGGAGAAGCTGGTTCTAGACATCTTGGAGAAGGAGGGCAAGACGGCGAAGTTGTAAGATGTGTTGCGACTGAGGATTCCCAGCTACAGCATCGCTCGATGTTGCGACCATGGCACCATCGATTACTTGTCGCCCACCGAGCCGACTTTGCTGTTCTTCACTGCCGCCAGGACTTTTTCCTCAAGATCCTTCACCGTTCCGCTCTGCGCCAGTCGCTCTTGTGTGCTGCTGTCGAAATGCGGCTTGACGTTGAAGGCGTTGTGACAGTATCTGGACTATCTTAGAACAGGGCGCCACAAGTCGTCGAATAAACGTACGTTACAAAATTGTCGAAGTCCTCCTTCACAAACCCAATATCCGACAACTTGGTCGATCCGTTCATCTGGAAATCATCAGGCTTCTTCTCCATGCCCCTGAGTATCATTTCGACGGTTCCTTCAGGCTGCGGCTGCACTGCATCACCTGGATCTGGCGAGCCGGCGACCATTGTGGAAGTGATGCTTGTGTACAAAGAGGTATTTTTTGGGTTCGATAGCCTAGAGGAATTGAAGACGGACGGAAACTGTTGCAAAAAATAAAAGCTACGCGAAGAACTGAGGTACGTTACTTATGAGGTCTTGGGGGAAGATGCTGTGAGCGGAAGACGCGGCTTATGATGTGTTGCAGAAATACCTCAACCACCTACGTAGTGTCGCCTCTTTTTGATAGTTCGGGCGAGGCGTGTTGATGAACGGGAGTCGTTGCGGGGTAAGTTGTTCACCACCACCCTTTCCGATCCTACAGCGTCAACGTCCAAGGCCTTCTGACACCGGGCGAGCACCCTTGATATATGACTGGCCGAAATCGACAGAATTTTGTGTTGGAGCGGAAGGCCGTTGTGAACACCCCGCAGTCGCGACATCAACCAGGTCCAGATATGTTACGCGAGGGGGCACAGGCTGACACGGCAGACCTTGGAGATGTGACAGCAGGCCTGATTGCGAGAGCACCTATGTCATCGCAACCATAGCCGGGTCCAAAATTTCACCCGCGCAATCCCAGAAACCCACCGACTGTCACTCGATGTTCCACTGAGCCACTTCAAGCTTGCCCTACACTGACCTGACGTTTTCTTATAGCATCAACAGCTGGCTTCAAGTTTTTCGAGGGCAGGCTCCAGTCCTGCAATTTTAGGTTGTCATCTTGAATTAACACCCACAGAGTCTCTGCTGCTGTGATTCTGATCTGTAGACAAGTTAGCTTGCAACTTGTGGAAAGAGAGGGAGAAGGGGGGGGGGGGGGGGGGGGTTGCTGCGAGTGAATATACCTTGGGAAAAGGATGCAAGAGCATGCTCGTTACTTTGGCAAGAGTGTCAGCGCGGACCGACGTGATTGTACCGAGTCCGCGATATACGTCAAGCGCGAGGTGTAATTTCTGTATATGTGTTGACTTAAAGTGAGCCTTCTGAATATAAGAGAGAAGTGTTCGAAAGCTGGGTTCGTTAGCCATGGGCCTTACTAAGATTTCTCAGGAATACGCACTTGAATCTCGTCGACTCGAGTCGATGCATGACTTGCATGTCGAAGAGGAAAGCTAGTCCTTCGAGGAGAGGAAGCAATACCCTGTCATTCTGGAGCTCCTTCTTGAGTAACTCGACCAAACAAGTGATGAAATCGACCAGCGACATCTTTTTGTTCTCTGGATCGCTCGTCAGAGGCATTGCTGCAGTGAAGTCCAACACAGCGTCTCTGCAATTTTGCACAACGGACTCTGAAGCCATGCCCGCTGAGCCAACAAAACCTTGGCAAATAGCCTCTCTGATGATCGGTGAGTCTGTCGATTGCATGGCATCCAACGCTTCCCTGAAATACGCTCGTGAAGAGACATCGTCACTCCTCACGGCCAGGATTACCGATTTCCTGACCAGGAAATTCTCGGCTATGATAGCCGCAGCTCGTGCCCTGATCTTATCCAACTTCTCCAACGAGAGTCGTAAGACGTCCGCGTATATCATAAGGTCTGTCTCGGCAGCTTGATCGTGGAACATATTGGCCTCAGCTGCTGTTCGAACGGCGTTCAATGCCTCCAGCCTCACAAGTGAGCCAACGTCGCCCCGCTCCGTGACTGTGTAGTCGTTCAAGGCTATGTGAAGTGCGCTGGCTATCCGATCTTTGACGTCAGTTGCTCTAGGTGATTGACTGTCATTCTTTATCTCCTGGCAGGTTCTGAGTAGAATATTTAAAGCTCTCAAGGCTACCACTCGCGCCTCTATTGCCACTGCTGCAGTACATCGGAACGTTACGGTTTGTAACACGCGCAGTTGCAGGTCTGTAGCTGTATCGTTGGAGGTGGATACAGACACTGGGTAGGTTGCACCCAGGGCAATCGCATGACCCGAACACCGCAGCCCACCGTACGAACTCTCGTTCTCAAGCTTTGTAAGCCATGCAGCGACTAGAGACTCAGCAAGACCTGGCGAGATGTCTTGCAAGAGTACAAGAACTGGACCAGCAACACCCGCGATTGATTCCAACACGGTCTCCTCGTGCCGCGCAAGACATAGGTGCAGGATGCGAGTGATCTCGAGTACAGGGACCTGACCAACCCACTGCTCTTTCGAGACTGCTCTCGTAGCACGAGCGAGAGCCGTGATGAAAGTGCAGTACGAAGCAGCAGTGTATTCAGGTCGCATTGATGGCGAGGTAAATGACTTGTCCTCAAGCTTGAGTTGTTGATCGAATAGTTGCCAGAGATACATGAAGGCCGCTTGTCGATCTGAGCTCCGAGAAGAGTCCTTAATATTACTCGAGGCCTCCACAAGTGCTGCGAGAGCTACCACCAGTCCTTGGCGCTCTTCGACCTCTCGGGGTCTTAACGTCTTGAGTTGGGCACAAATCTGGTCGGTCATTTGTCGCACTGTGGCCTGCGTCTGGCTTGTCGAGAGTAGGCCTATCGATCTAGCAGCAAATAGACGTGAGTCAGAGTCGAGCGCTCCTGTTCCTCGCCAACCCAGTGAGGTCTCGAACAAGGCTTGCCAGTACACGGGGTGTAAATCACCGGCCCTTATTGCTACGTCACACATTGCTCGTTGGCGAAGACCGACTGCATGGAAGTCTACGGCCTGGACTAGCGCGATCCCCTCGTGTATGGTATTGGGGTGACGGCCGATTAGCTCTTGCAATGCTGCAGATGACCCACGACGAATGTTGCCTGCCGGATCGAAACATGCAACAACGACCAATTCGATCGCTAACGTCTGAGGAACAGACATGCCCAGGCGATGCTCGGAGGCTCGGATAGATGAAGTTTGCACTGCCAAGAGAGCAGCCGTAGAGTAGCGACGTGACGTAGCCCATATGCCAAAGCAAGCAGCATCGCGCACATTGGTACCAATGGAACCGCCAGTTGGTGATCGTTGCTCGAAGCCAAGTGAAAGCAGAAGGGCATTGAGCACATCTGGAAGCTGATGAGTTGGTATGGCCTTTCGATACAACAGGTGAGAGAGAGTCAGAGTCAGGCCATGCCAGCGAAGAGGGCTGACTCCACTCAAATTACGCTTGGTCCCTTGCCAGTACACGTTCTCATTGAGTGAACCAAGAATAGCTTCAATCACCTCTTCAGCCATGTCTGGGTCAAGCTTCAAGGTGACCACACTGAGAGCTTTACTTGCTGCATACCGGACTGGTGTGTCGCCATCGCCAACGGATTCCAGCAATGCCTCGATGACTTCCTCCAGCGCAGTCGTGGGATCGAGTGTCGCCGGCGTTGACGCAGCCTGGAGACAGTGTATCACGACATTCCGCATAGTCTTGACCACCAGCTTGCGTGCCACAGCAGATGACTTCAGAAATAGGAGGCTCTCGTGTTGTAGAATCCTTTGACAAACTTGAAAAGCAGGTGCAAGGAACGGACCGATTTCCTCGTTGGTCGCAGAAGATACGAGACCTGACATGAAAGACAGTACGCCAATGCACCTGTGTATATCTGAGGTTTCTTCGACAGCGTTTGTGAAGAACGAGAGAGCCCACTTGACTAGGACGTGCAGCAAGCCAATTTCCTGCATATCTGGGCGGACACAGAGCGTGACCAGAAGCTTGGCGGCAGCCGTCCGTTCCTTCGAGGCAGAGCGCAGACACTGGAAGCAGATGTTAAGAACACGGAGGGTGATACCAGGAATCTCTGCCGGAAGCTCAATGCCGAGCGCAATCGAAGTTTCCTCTGACGCTTGCATGGTTGACATGGAGGCCAGCGGGAAAGGTGCGAGGAGTAAGTGTGAGAGCCACAGGAGCAGCACATATCGTTCTGTCCAAGGTACGATCGACTGCGGAAGTGCTTCATCATCAGCCTTCTGCCAGTTCTTCCCCAGTTCGAATTCTCGCAGGATTGGTTCTAGGTAACGTGGCTCGTTATTGAGAAAGCCTTTGATTACTTTCTCGCCTCTGACCTTGCAGAATAAATTGACGATGTAGCATATTGCATGCGACGTAGGCACCTGGCCTTTCTTTGTCTTTGCCCTGGACGTTGTCTGAAGTAGATCCAAGTAGGCAGTAACCAACGGAGGAAGCAGAGTCTTCAGATGCGTGTCAAGAAGCTGAGGGTCCTCTTGAAAAGGCTCAATCTGTATTTTAATGAACGACTGCTGCACATATTTGAGATATTGAACGTACTAGAGCGCATGCCCGGTACATGTCCACCTCTCGCGCGAACTGGCGAACGGGGACGGCTCTCGATTCATGTCGACGTCCCTGTGCCAGCTTTGGCAGTAGCTTTTGAAGATCCGCGAGCAGCGCAGACGATGCACGCTGCAGCTTGAGATCATCATCTTCTCCGTTCATAGTGACAAATGTGTTGTGGTGAAGCTTGGTGGAAGCTTAGGTGAACGAGGGTCTAGTCTATATGAATCAGCGCCTGCCACTTTGACGCGTGGGACTGACTCGACAGCGCCTTCTTCACTGTCCGCAACGCGACGCGACTCGATGTGCATGCGCCCGCCAACAACAACCAAAACTTTTGCTTCGCATGACAGCACTCAGAATGGTGGAGATAAAGTACAAAGATTATCTTGCCGCTCGCATTCTCACCGAGAATCAGCCTGTATGTCGTGATAACCGTCCCAAAACACCCACAGCCCTGACAAGCTATAGGTTACTTACAAGCTGCTTTCGAGGGCACTGCAGGTCAACGTTAGTGTTGCGAAGTGGTAAGCAAATGTGTCTTTATCTGTGATCCGTGCTCATTCGCCACAGGATGCTTTTCGACTTCCACCAGAAACAGAACGCAAGAAAGCCGAACTCAATCCATGCAACCTACCTCATCTCTGGTACTAGACATGCCGTCAACGATACGAACGGAACCAATAGTCGGCTCAACGAAGATGTCAGCATGCGGAGTTCTCCGTTCGTGAGTTCGATGCCAGAGCCGGAAGACGAGGTGCCCAAGGATGAGATTGTCAAAGAGACTACGTTGCTGCTGGTTAGGGAGAAGGAGCTCGAGAGTAGGACAAATCATACCTTGGGTGAATGCTAGGCTCATCATACATTCAGTTACCAGGGCCGAGTTTTCTGAGGAAGCCTCTATCCACATCTACAGCCTGGAACCTGGACCGCTTGAGGTATGGTGGGGACGAAAGACAATGGAACACTGGCTAAGAATGACAGAACCTGAGCATATTAGCAGCATGCAACCGCGAGGCAAATGCGAAGTCTGCAGACAAAGATCCACTAGAACGATGGCGCCTCTATGGATCTATTCAGAATCCCTACATCAAGGTAAGGGCGGTCTCTTTGCTCGCCACAGCTGAACGTCTTGTAGCTAACACCTCCATAGCGAAGGACAGCAAAATATGCACCTCCTTTTACTGCTGCTGCACCCGCCAAGTCGGCTGCTATGCCCACCAACAAGCCATCTGCAAAGCCCCCAGTCGCTGCTCAGGTCAAGAAGGAAGCTTCGACATCTTCACGGAGAGGCAGTGCCTCTAATGACAACGCATCTAGAGGATCGACACCTCAACCTGCTGCAGCTCCGAGTGCGTTGAAAAGATCAGACTCGACCAAGTATACAGGTACAAAAAACAAGACTGCTGGAGACATCTTCAAGTCATTTGCGAAGGCAAAGGCGAAGCCAAAGGACACTGCAAAATCGATAGGGTCCACGCCTGCGCCTGCACAAGACGGTAAGTCCATCAAAGGCTTCGAGAAACTGCGTGTCTAATTCACCGCAGAACCCATGCAAGGCATGTCTGAAGACGAAGGCGATGACGATGAGCCTGAAGCGCAGGTGGACATCGACAAGATTGAGGCCGCAAAGAAAGCTCGAGATGACCGCGCCAAAAAGTTGCGGAAGATGATGGAGGACGATGGTAAGCTTGATAAGCACTACTGTGTAGCACTGGTCTAACAAATGATAGACGAAGACATGCCTGATGCCCCCGTCGCAAAGGAGACTCTGACAGAAATTTCTCAACCCAAGAGCGCAGAGGCACAGAAGGAAGAGGAGCCTGAATCCACTGTGATTGTACAAAATGGGCGACGAAGAGGCAAGAGGCGAGTTATGAAAAAGAAGACGGTCAAGGACGACGAGGGCTACCTAGGTAAGCGCGATCTAGTACTTTCTTCAAGCACACGCTTACCATCAGCAGTGACCAAGGAGGAGGCTGTCTGGGAATCGTTTTCAGAAGACGAACCTGAGCCTAAGCGAGCGAAACCTGCGGCTAAGCCTGCAGCGAAGGGCAAGCCTGCTGCGAAGAAGGGACAAGGAAGCATTGCAAGTTTCTTCAAGAAAGCATAGAAAGCCGGCATTTCCAGCTTCCTCGTGTTGTCCGTCAACACTTTGCGAATACGCCATCGCGCAGTATGCATGTTCCAGTTCAGGCCCTCATGTCTTCAATTGTCAAGTGACCTGCCCGAATCATACTCCAATCTACTAATGTCTGCTAATTGAATTCCACGATCGCACTTCCCCAGGGCCAGCAAACCTTACGTCTGTATCAGATTTGCCTAATTAGTGATGTGTCTGGAAAAGGCAGTAGGTGACGACAGGCGACCCACATATAGGACAGGCCAGAGACGTTGCACAGTGAGCACGGGGACGCACGGTCGAGCAAGTCAAGATCTGTGTACGACGCTGTTTGTAGCACGTCCTGTCGTACCACGCTGTGAAGAACGGGCGCCTGCGTCGCACAAGTCGGCGACCTGCAAGGATTCGCTTCGTAGCAGACGTATATGGGCTGGGAGGGAGTGAAAATAGCGGGTCTCAAGAGACATTGTGACCGTGTTGCAAGAGTTGCCTACTATCCGTGGCTAATTGATCGCATGGACCTGCTAAATTAATTTGCGGTTTACGGCCACAGCTCCTCTGTCCTCCAGCCAGCGTTGTGGCGCGCTGTCTCGCCGTCCCAGGTGTACCTAAACCTCCTCGCCTTCTCGGGGTCGCTGAGATCGGTCTGCTCAACGACGTCTGGGACGATGACTACGAGACGGAAGTTCTTCCTCGCGACTTCATCGTGGAGGTCGTCTGCTTTTGAGCCGAGATGAAGGCGCGCCTTGTCGAAAGGCGCGGTTACGGGCTGACCGGGAGGTGGGTTTTTGAAAGAACCTGCGATCATGTCAGTCACCCAGCCATCTGATATTTTTACAGTTGAACGTACCCTTGATGGCAGGGGACTGGTTGCCAAAGAAACCTGTGAGCTCCCTTTGCCAGCTCCACTCGTTCTCTCCACCGTCCCTGAGCGCCCTCATCCTCTTGCCGACCTCGCTCTTCACCGTCCGGACACCACTGCTCTCCTCAGAACTCTCAATATCGTCGGCAATGACATATGCCTTGCCCGCAACGCGCCATTGTGTCTGTGTCTCGCCCTCAACCCACCAGACAGCTTCGACAGGGCCGCCTCCACCACTGCCCTGTACCTGATCGTCGCTCTCCGCGTGTCCAGCGCTGGTCTTGAATATCTGTCCCACCTTCTCCATGCGCACGTCCGTTGTGAATGTCGGGCAATCACTGTGGTAAAGTTCAGGATTACGCTCAGCATCGTTGTGCTTGTTCTCCGGCAGCTCGGCCCAGAAGCCTCGGAAGATGCAGTAGCGCACACGGGGAACGTAGTCGACAGGCGCACCCTCAGGTGCTTTGTCGAGAGTGCCGAGAACGAACTGAGGGGGCTTCATTTCGCCCAGGTGTCTGCTGAACAGCTGCTTCCATGGCGCTTGCGGAAGCGTTGAGGCGGCGGGTGCGGTGGTCGACATTGTGCGCAGTAGACGCGAAAGACGAAGTGCTGGTCGTGAAGCTATGATGGCTGTTTGTGAGTGTTTCTGAGGTAAGCACGAAGGTTCCGGAGATGCCGTGAGGGCATTGGAGCTCTCGATGCTATGTAAGTGTGGATGTCATGTCGTCATCAAACTGCGTCACAGCTGGAGATCTGGTAGCAATCGACGGTGCAAAATCTCGAACGTGAATGGAATCCAAGATATATTGAATACACTGCCTGCTCAAAATCTGGGAAATTTTGCGCAACTCCGAGACTTTTGCAATATGTGTTCCTGGGAAGGTATGAATGCTTGGCATCCAGCTATCGATAGGTCGAAAGGAAAAGCACGAGGCACGGCAAGTCATCTCTGGTCGACCGATTGTGCTTTTCGATGACATAGGCGATCCTCGGTTTCGACAATTGTACGTCTGGCAAAGTGTCGAAATGCAAACCTCTTCACCGCATCGTCATATAATCATAGCTGGAAACACTGCGCATCAGGTCTTACCTGCCACGAACACTGCTGCAGTGATGAGCAGAAAGGAGCGTGGAAAGACGCAATTCCAACGGGAGGGGCGTTGATCAGCATTTGAAACATACTTTATCCTCCAATTGGAAGCCTGCAGGTGTGTTTCGTGCTTCCCTTGCCCTGCCAAAAAGCGAAGCTAGAGGCCCGGTCCGGCTGCCTTTCTAAATCAGGCTTGCAGCCAATTTTCACCGGTGAGAGCCATGGAGTTGAGCGACGCTGTCAGTGCATTAAATCCTTCCAGGCCCAATCTCGTTTTCGTAATTTATCCAGTTTCTGCGGGTCGAGCAAGGAATGGAGCAGCGCTTCCAGAAGGTCGCCGACCAGAGCCACAGTCTGGGGAACGCGTGCCCGAACGTTGCATTTCGGATCTGCAAGGTATCTGCGACAACGGGTTGCACGGCAGCCTTTCCTGGGGCGTTTTCGTGGACGTCCTCAAGCTCCGGAGTATGTGTGAATCTGGCAGTCTGTCGTGTAAGAATGTCGGAGCTGATCGAAAATGGCGCATAGTGGATGCAAAGGGTGAGCCTTTCGAAAGACAGCAACTGTCAGACTGGGCGACCTGAACTGTAACAATCGATTCGGTCGGCTGTGGCTAGCTTTGTCCGTATCGCCGTACGGTGAGGCGCTTAGCAAAATGAACCGTATCTCTGGAAAAATGTTGGCCAGATGCAGTCGAATGAACTGAAACCGTCCCACCTTGTGTTTTGACAAAAGAACAATGCTGCCTGTATCAATTGATACCATCAAAGGGCCTTGGAGATAGCTCTGCATGTGTTCAGTCCGATGGCATGAGTCTCGGTTTCTCCGATCCCTCGTTCTTCAAGGCACCACAATGACTACTGAGGTGCGGTCATCTCCAGAATGCCCCCCTTTGCGACCGTTCGTTCGGTGCAATTGTTCGAAGCGCTGTGAGCTCGTACTGATGTGTTGTTCGCTGCAATCATGTGCACTTCCTTTTCGAGCAGCGTCTGCGAATGGACCACTACCTTGCAACACCTTAGGAGGTCTACTATGGCAATCACATCGACCACGTAACTTTGCAATCTATTCACACCGCAAGACATGAGCAATAAGACACTAGCCAACATTAGCTCCCCGTTCCGCACCGTCTCGCTTCACATCGCGCCGAACCTGCGGAGGGGCGGGTGAGGAACGCCAGCTGCAGATGATTGGTGGACTGCCGCGACCGACACTATTAACCGCGCCGCTACTGTCCAGTGAGCAGGCCTTGCGTGGAGGGCAAGTCCCGTTGGCTGCGCGTTTGGTGCTCAAAAGGGTTCGTTTCGCAGGCATCTCGCCGACGGCACAGTTACGGTTGTTTAATCCTTTCGACACTGCGCGGCTATTATCGCAGGCGTGGCACCGACGGCACAGTCACGGGAGCCTCCCCATTTCGAATCACGATCGAGCAGTGAGGCCCTTAGAGTCTAATTATGCACTTGTCAGTTAGTTCGCTACAGCTGGGTAGATCATCTCATCGCCTCTGTTCCGGACTGGACGATTCAAGCACGAGACTCCTAAGTCAAAGCCTGGTGTACTGCTCACTGACGCACAATAACACATTGCTGGCCGGGACCAGATCTATTCGCCGACGTGCACAAACAGTGAGGCCGTCCAGACGTAAGCAGCCCAGACCAGAGGAATCTCGACCAGGGGCCGAACACGAATGCGATCGACGCCGTGCCAATGTGGCACAAAAGGGCCGTCTGAACGGGCCAAACCTAGCAAACGAACCGTTCACTCGGAGCATTCTGCGTTCTTTGAATCCGTGCACCGTGCACGCCGCTCTATTCCTGCACGCTCCTCATCTCCTGCAATGCGCCGTGACTTTGCGACACCGTAATCATTCTGCACGTCCGCCCGCCGAAGTGTGGGGCTGTTGATCAATACATCGTTGTATGCAGAACCCTGCTGCCGGCCGCCTCCACTCTACATAAGTTGCCGTCGTGATCCACCCGCCCTACTCCGCTGCAGGCACGCTACAAACCTCCGCCAACGCCCACCTCCACATTACGACCTTGACGACTGCTCGCTGGCCGATTCTGCCTTCTTTACACCACACTTGCACGCCCGCGCACACCACTCCCGCACACTGCACCTGGCCTTCCTACAGGTAGCACGCTCCGACCCGGACCAGAAACTACGCATCGCTCTACTCGACCCTGCACACGACCACCTCGCCTGCCATGTCTGCTATCACCCAGGCGTTCACATTTCTGCAGGACACGATACCGCAATGGCTCCAGGACATCCAGACTGTCGAAAAGAAGGTCACCAGCATGCAGGAGGAGACCTCCAGGGTCTCTGTGTCGACGTCGCTGTTCGGAAAGGGGAAGACTGGGTCCATGGAGTCGATACGGCATGGGAAGCCGGATGCTGATGTCAATGAGACTATCCAACCGAACTCTACAACACCATTCAATCCACGTGGGAGCCGTAAACGCAAGTCGCCTTCGGTCATGTCAGGCCTCCCCTCTGGACCCTCGAGATACCGACCTAGGACGATGGCCGTCGTTACGTATGACGGAGACATGCAGAAGTCATTCGAGCTGCTTGTGCGAGGCCTGGCGACAGGGCGCAACATGCTTAGGAAAGCAAAGATGGAGGCCAAGTTGGCTGAACTGGCCGCTATTGCTGGCTCGAGCGAGGACGATGAAGAGGACGACGAGGAGGAAGAGCACATCATGTCAAAGATCACGTATCGACCGCAGATGGCATCGCTGCGTATGCGCGCTGCGGACAGGAGAGTTCGAGGTGGCGCAGGCGGCCCAACACCCCCAGCAGAGCTTTTCGAGACGACAGACAAGACACTTGAGCAAGCACAGGAGCTATGCGAGAAGTCAGCCCATCTCACACTACGGGACGGGGACTGTAGGTCCGAACTGAAGCTTGTGCACATGCATCTGGAGAACGTGCTGTCGACCGCGAAATTAGAAGTCATAAAGCGCGCTGCAAGTGAAGCGCGACCCGCACCAACACTACAGAATCCAGACACATCAGATACGTCCGTATCTTCGGTGGAGCCGTCTTACAAGAGACATTTCCCAAGCATATCTGCGTCCAGACCGGTAGCAGAGCCGGAAGCAAAACTCGAACCTGTCACTACTCACCCAGCCAGTCATGCTCCTGCCGCAGCAGCACCAATCGGAGCATCGAAGACGATGAACATTGAGGTCGACGATGATGATGATGAAGATGAAATGGACTATGTCATGCCGCCTGTGCGCTTCACCTCGCGAAGAGCTGCTCGCGCCTAGAACCTGCTGGTATTTTGTTCGGTCATTTTTGCGTTGAAGCGATCTCATTGAGTTCATCTGAATACGGCGTCTTCAGGGCATAGCGAAAGAGCTGCATACCAGGCCACATCATGCCTGTCACGAAGAGGATACCCCATAACATAACAGTGCCATGTTCACGTATCAGAAGGCATTGCCACTTGCTCTGCTTTGTAAATACATGCTTTTTCGAAATCATATTGCTATCACTTCATTACAGCGGCAGCTTTTGCTGTCGAGCCTGCACCGCATGTAGCGATACACAACGCTCTGCTTGATACTGTCACACGTTCGTCGTCTTCCTTCACTCGCAACCTGTTGTGTCTTTCAATTGGTGTCTTCCCGTTCCCTAGGCGTTACATGCTAATCATGGTGTCTGCTTGTTACGCTGGGCTCGCTCCTGCCCTCTGCAACGAATGTCAACGCCATGACGGCTAGCCCGTCATGCGGACCGCAGAGCCGGTATTCAACCATGGGGCACCTGCCTCTTGCACGACTGCTTCTAGGCATCAGTGGGCTTGCCTCTGACTTGCCGTACTCATCTTCACTCTCATCGCACCTTCCCAGACCGTACTAATCTTGCAAACCCAGATCGGCCAACGCCTCTGCAGTCGGCGATAATGATGTCGCCTCTAACTGACAGCGCAGACGAGTTTGGTGCAGACGAGGCCACCGAAATCTTCTTCGACAGCATTGCTATCTCCAGCTCTCCGCGACTAGGCAATGACATCGTCGTGCGACAACAAGACCTTTTAACACAAGCAACAGCTGACTGGCATGCAGGAAGACTGCGATTCAGTTCCGCCCAGTCCCGAGCTAGGCATGGGCAAACCGAGGGGAAGCGAGGTCGATAAGCTGGAGCTAGAAGGCTCAGAAGGGCAGACGACGGCGATTACAGAGCTGTCTAGGTCAGCAGTAAGTGCTATTGTCGAGACTACTTCGTTCATACTGACACTGTTCTTCTAGACTGTTGCACAGCAAAGTGGATGTGCTGCCTCAGGTAGCCACCACGAAGAAGGTGTAGAGAAGTTACCGCGCAGTGACCAAATTCAGCAGTCACCCCAGAAGTGGGCTCAGGAGGTACGCTTTAACTCTGGGGACCTTCAAGTCATGAATCCAGCTCCAACATGTCCACCGACTCGACGCAGCGCCCGGGCAAAAGGCACTCTTGTGTATGATCAGAAGTATCATCCCCTGGACGATGTAATTAGACCATCGCATGCAGCAAAACGTCGCACCATACATGGTGAGCAGCCGTTCCAAAGCATCTGCTCGGACGGTGAAACTTCAGAGGGATCGGCCTCTGATGTAGGGAGCGTGGCTGGCGACGAGGACAGTGACGATGGAGAGTCACAGCCAACACCCATTCGGAAAAGAAAGCGAGCCCGGTCTTTGACCCCAGAACCTACTCGACGTTCCTCACGCAGAAGATCTAAACCGAAGACATCGTACAACGTGAACATACATCCTCAGGATAGTGACTTGAAGCGAGCCTGGGCGTGCGACGGATCGAAAAGCTCACCATCATCGACTGAGCAAATCTTCCCCACCGAGGCGATCACTTCGACACAGAAGACTCCATCTAAACAAGTTGCGGAGGTATGTGGGACAATGCTCGAGGGTGAGTCAGAAGGTATGCATCCCGTGCAAGCACGTCCATATGTACCTGTTGACCATGCTGATCACGTCCAGACTCGGAGTCAGAACCGGCACCAGAGGTTCCAGACTCCTTTACTCGTCACACGCCTACTCCGGAGCTTGTTGTTCAGTATCAGGATGAGTTTGCCAGCAACTGTCAAGGACTGCGTCAGAAAGTTGGACATTCATCTGCTGAGCAGGATGCATGGCCGGCCGTGAAGGGCTTGCCATTTCAGATCTTCACGGAACGCATAGAGGACCAGCTAAGCGCAGAAGCAGAGGCGGCATCGCCGTTTCACTACGAAGGTGACGACAAAGAGAACGATGTGACCAACCCTGAGCTTATGCCTCGACCAAACCCGCTCGATGGGATCTCCATCATTCCAGCTTCGCGTTACCACCGCCAGTCAGGACTTTACACCCTCTCAAATCACAGCTCGGTAGCCGGAAACGCGTTTTACGTCCAACCTCAATTTGAAGCGGGACCATACGGTCTGGGCTGGAGCGACGGCGCTCACGACACGCACAACAATGGCGATATTGACTGTCTAGCCTCTGGAGGCATGCAAACACTCACTTCCGGTGAACATGCACCTCGACAATTTACACCTGTTGCGGATTCTTGATTGCGTGGAGACAACGACGCCGTCACTTCTCCCTCAGTCCGGGACCTCAAGGAACTTGAATGCATCCGGTGAACAGAGCCGTCGAGCAGTGCGATCTCAACCGACAGATAACCATTCGTAAACCTGGTAGGCGACTGCGTGAACGGTGATTTTCAGGCGCTGCGCTCGTGGTGCCTGACGAAGCGGCACATAGCACGGGTGATCTTTCGTAATTTCGGCCGTATGGAATGGGCGATCTATGGTGCTTCGCCACTCTGAGACTCGGCTTGATGTATGTGAAAAAAGAGACGGGACATGTAGCGATCACGATCGGAGTGCATGAATGTGAAGGCAACTTAGGTGTCATCACCTTGGAAATCGTAGTCAAAGGCCAGCGTAATTCCTCTTCACAGGCTTCTATTCGTTGCCGTGGTGGTCTGCCTCGGACTCCATTGGAGACTTCTGACCATCGTGATGGCTGCCAAATGATTATGACAGCTTTGTAGATGGCTTGCGTCGACCATGTACACGGCGATCCCGCCCAAGGACGGCTGCTAACTCCCCATTCGAACCAGGTGATCAAGACAGATCTACGACAGGCTCACGTTGTTTTTTGCATGGTCGCTGACCTATCTGAGGTTGTACCTGCCTTTCACACGTCAGAGGCGCGTATCTGTCCCACCTGTCAAAGCTTAATTCATCTTGACGACCGCGAAACAAGACGTGATCGATCGTCTTCGTTTCGTCGTCCGTAGGATTTCCTCTCCGTGCAGATCTCCCTGGTGAGCTGAGTCAAGCGGGAAGAATTGACAAGAGAAGCTTTGCTGCGGCCGCGAGGCACAGTCAAAGGATTCAGTGAGCTCATAAAATGCACCGGATAGCCACAACGTGCTGACTGCATCGCGGCAACGAAGCGGTCTGCGCCTCGAGCTTACTATCCTACGATGCTGTCAGATGCTGTACATTTTCGCAGCGAAGATGCAAGGCTGACTCCATGCAGATGAGTTATCTCGCTCGTATCCAATGCCGCTATTCTCATCCCGAGATCAGCACTATCGAGCCTCACACTGACGTCGGCAACCACATTGCTCTTGCGCTTGATCAGTGGTGCTGTCGATACCTCACAGCATATCTCCGGACATGTATCGTTCGCGCGGTCTTGTGAAGCCGATCAGCAGAGCAGGCCTAGACGAGAAAATACTTGACAGGCTCTCCACCACGGCGCCGCAGAACGCCAGCGTCCACTGCAGCTGACCACGCGCGCAACTCACTCGCACACGTGCGTTCTACCTTCGCAGCGCGCGGGCGCGCCGGATGCACGCTTTCTCACTGGTTGTGCTGGCTGATTGGGCTGGCCCTTGCACTTGTACACATGTAGCTCATGGGCTTGGCCTCCATCACCGACACAGAAGTTTCGGACAGGCCCAGAAGCCGTGCCGAAGGATTGAGTAAGATGCAGCTAAATTTGTACATCGCGCCGGCTATTTGTTGGTCCAAGATTGCGCTCGGTGCGTTAGCTTCGAGTGGTCGCACTCGCTTGAAGAACACGTGGGTACGAGACGAGCTCGAGAGGTATCTAGAGGTAGTTGGCTGAGATACTACTGCCAATATACGGGTCAAGTTGACGTGTCCGCCCTTCCGAGACGTTGCATCGACTGCCATCTACGATGAAAGGCAGAGTTCGCAACACGTATATCCAAATGAAGGACCGAGACGGTACCTGATCAGCGACCAGGTGTCTGACGGTACCGGACCCTTGAACTCACGATATTAGCAGAGGTCACGGTTTCTGCGCTGCTGCAAAGCACGACCAGCGAGTATCATAATGTAGTGGATCCTTTTTGCATCTCTGACCGCCTACGGAGGTAGCGTCCGTTGGCCAAAATACGAGAAAGAGAGGCCGGAGAACCTCTGCTGCCTTGTGTCCATTTGCAAACGACTTACGGCTGTTGGCTTTGGTCGCTGTTGAGATGGATCAACGATGATCCTGAGTGCGATGCGACAGTTGTGTTTCTGAAGTAAGCATGTAACGCATTTGGATCCGGGGAGGCTGCACTCCGTCGAGAGCTCCGATTTCTGCATCCTCAGACATCAACACCGTCAAAACATCGTGCCGCTCGTGAACAACGCAACCACACCCATAAGCCGCCGAGTCAGATCTTTCCTCGAGCAAGTCAGATCGGCAACACTTTCCCATCATCATGACGCTCGCGCAGCTGCCTTCAAACGCCATCTGCACCCGACTCAGGACGTCGCGATGTGGCAATGACGCCCTGGGGAATTGGGCGTCTCTAGCCTACGACCTGAGCTCGTGGCTGGCTCACTTCGGTGGTTTATCATCCCCCAATACACCAATCCGCATCGTGCCCTCACCAAGAGGTGTGCAGTCCGGTAAGATTTTGACGTGACTTCGCCGGACAATGTAGGGCTCTGCACTTTACACCACAGCCTGCCTGGGGCCCGGACATCCACATTTGTGTTCAGGCCCTAGTCGCTGGCTCTACGTAGTAAGAGCACTTTGGTGTTGGTCGGTTTCCGCGGGCTGGACCCCTAGGATCGCACGCTTTTAGAGCTGCACTAGTCCAAACGCATCGTTCGGGAGTGTGCATGCATCCAAGGGCACAGCCGCATCCTCACTTTCGGGCAACCAGCCGTTCCTAGACCTTGCGTAGCTAGCGACATGGCGTTGGCTTACGGCAGATGTGTATTTTTTGTGGTGATCTTTGGGCGGGCGCTCCATGGAGGCGCACACTACGTGAGCAGGCGCAAGGCCGCCGCTGCTGTCTGGAGCTAGCCTTTCTCACACCATGCTGAGGTTTATAAAGTCGCCAATTCCGTTTCGTTTGAAAACGCCCAGAAGCGAGAAGCAAGTATCCAATCACGCCTTCTTCCAAAAGACCGAATCTTCTCCATTGTTACTACCTCAAATTCGCAACTACACGTGTTTCCACATCAAGTTCAGTCGTGCCTTTACGAAGACAGCCCCAGTACGCCTCGCGACGCACGGCCCACAATTCTACTCCTGGAGCCCTGGCTGAAAGCGAGTGGAAGCATATCTTAGCTCCAATATAAGCCTAGCTCCATCTCCTGACGGCAATACCGTGGACGGCTGGTTGATCATTCGTATCTGGAGAACATCCCTATAAACTAAAACGCCCCATCCGTATTGACATCGGCACTCCGAACTTCTTTCTCGAGAATTCGACCCAAGGATTTCGGTATCAGTATACTTCTAATCCTGTACATACTCGAGCCCCTTCCGCGGTCTGCCAGGCCATCTCCGCACACATCCGGGATTCCAGGATGGTCAAGCTTGGTGCTCTTGCCTTCGGGCTACTCACTGTTGTGGCTCAAGTCAGCGCTCAACAAACAGTCAAGGTCATGCCATTTGGTGCCTCGATAGTCAGTGTAAGTTCAGTTGCAAAAATTCTGGTGGATCTGTACCCACACTAACACCCATCTAGAGATGTTGGCGTGCAAACCTCCAGACCAAACTTCGCAATGATAAAGTTACAAACTTCGATTTTGTCGGTTCACAAAAGAGCACATGCGGCGGGACCGACGTCGACCAAGACCATGAAGGCCACCCGGGTTCGCAAGCAGTAGACTATGTCGCCAAAGGCAACCTGACCGTCTGGCTGGATCAAAACCCTCCTGATGTCATCCTCATGCTGCTCGGTACCAACGATGTCCTGATTGGCAAGAAGCCTACAGGCGATATTCTCAAAGCATACGACACCCTTATTGGCCAGATGCGCGCAAAGAACCCCAAAATACACATCATCTTCTCTAACCTGCTGCCCCTAGACACTGCGCGTTGGCCCCAGACCGCAGCAGACGGCATCGTCAAATTGAACGCAGCAATAAAGCAGTACGCGCCCAGCAAAAGCACGCGCGACAGTCCAGTGACCGCTGTTGACAACTTCGCCGACTTTGATCCCGTTAAGGATACTACGGATGGCGAGCACCCCAACGACACTGGGAATGAAAAGATGGCAACCAAGTTTTTTGGGCCTACGCGAGATGCGATTAAAGCTGTGAGTGCGAAGAAGACGAAGAGCAAGCGTGGTGGTTTCCTGGGCCGCAGGCTGGCAATGCTGGCGCAATAGGGGGCACCCAAGACATGATCCTGATGAAGTGTGACGTGGCTGGGATGGGTAGACGGCATGATCTTTATGATTGACGACTTAATGTTTTATGCTAGTGCATACTGGCTTTGTTGTATCTAGACCACTTCTCACGCTTGCTTGTTCCTTTGGTATCTTGATAGAGAATGTGAATTGACCATGGTCACAGATCTCTGGCACCGATGCTACGCAGGAGGGTCAGGTGCAGGATGCCCAAGCCCAGCTCGCTAGTCCTACTCCTACGCTGATCACATCGACCGTGAAGAGCACTGCTCAAGCCAACAGCATCTCCACTGCTAGCTCTTTCCAAGCGCAGAGCACAAGTGTCGCCGCTCTTGTGGCTACTTCTGTAGCAGCGCAGTCTCAAGCGACAAACTCGGCGACCCCCGAGTTGAAGACCAGCCCAACGCAAAGTACTTTGCAAACATCATCGGCGCGAAGCTTGAGGGCGCCGTGGGCCCTGAGCATAGTGAGGAGTGTGCGGTGGATTACATCGAGGGGAGAGTGGAGGCAGAGCGCATTGTCGGCGCAGATATATTAAGGACATGTGGATCTTGACCGTTGCATAGACCGGCGAAGCGACATTGCGAATCATTATGGGAACATGGAAGCATTGTACATGGACGAGGCATCATGATGGGTTGAGCAGTCTGCTGCTGGATCAGATTTGACTGCTACCCAGTGCTCGGCCTTTTAGCGACCTGCATGCAGACCTTAGCGATAGACTGCATAATGCATAATATAAATAGTGACATACTGGAAGGTATCGGGGAACAGCCAGTGTTTCAAGAGCAGTCTTATAAGAGTGGTTCGTATCGGCGTAATAACGGATCGCAGGCTGTTGGCGCCCTCTTCAGAGCAATGAGCCTGCGCTGGAAGAGTCTGCCATTACGACCCAGCCCTGTAATCTGTCTTTTGGACAAAGAGTACCTTATCATTTGAGGACGTTGATCTCCACTGACTCTGGTCATTGCCTTGGCTGGTTTTGAGGGAAGGAGCGGCAGGATCTGTCATGAAACATTTCAATGAAACTCTACGTCCAGGTCAAGATAATCTACAGCATTGTCATTGAAGAGACGATGTAATACCAATCCTCCCGTATCGCAGAGACTCAGGCTTCGGCTGTGAAGGTTGAGTATAGCGTGCTGATAAAATTCACCCGACTTGGTATTTGATGCCCTCAGTAAAGCCCTCACTGGCTCCCTTTGCCCTCAATGCTCCCTGATCTTGTGCAAACGCGTTGATTATCTAGAAAGAAATCATATGCCTATGATTTGGGTGTCTCTTTTGGTTCAAATACACTTCTTTTGGGCTTTCGAGACTTATAAGGCAATCCACTCCATCTTCGCAGCAAAAAGATGAGTACGAAAGATGCGCGTCAGTCGAAGCCAGGGTTGAACGCGGCACTCCCTATCATTCGTATTCGGAAGCGTTCGGCGGTGATCCCATAAACTCTTCTAGACTAAAGATGTCTTTGGAGATTATAGTTGGATTGGTAACGAGGTCCAGTGCTCGACACGAAAAGGCGGAACCACTTATCGCCGCTCAAGCTTCGTTCGCGTCTTCAAATGTCCAGTTCAAGTGACGCACTTGAGGTTAGTGATGGTCATCACCTCTAACTTTACCACCAAGAGCTGTGCGGTTTGGTCCACGCACACGACCGTGCGTGAGACGAACTTGGAATGGCCCTCAGAGAACACGAATTAAAGCTTACTGTGATGACCTGCTATGAAAGTCTCATCCTATCCTTGTTGTGCTGGTGTGTCCGCCATTCCACGTTGCTAGCATACCTTACATACAGATGAGCCTGTGAAAGTGGCTCATCCGCGTCCTCTCAGGGAAGAGTATTCAGTCAAACCTCAAGACGGCGTAAAAGACGATAAGGCGCTCGACGCATTTCATGTCGCCGTTGATGTAGTGGTGGAATCTTTGAGTGATACAGGTGTCAGTGGGTGTGTATGCTTTGTGGTCTGGGTCAATGGCTAAACGGGTTTGTAGGAGCTTTCTTCTAAGTTGAGTTAGGCGAATTGCTGGATAGGTCAACGAAGGTAATGACGATCGAAAAATCGGGTAGCTGTGACGGAGCTTGATAGTATATTGTGTGTGGTCTATGGTGCTTCGATTATGGAAGCCATATGATTATGTTCCCTCGACTCCATTATGAGTAATTGTCTCGTTCTGCGAACTGCGGGATGAACCGAACGCGCTGTGTTACTTCTCTCCATTGACAAGTGCGACTGTGACGAAGAGCCCTCACTCAAAGCTTAGTCAAGCTGAGCCCAGAGTTCTCCGAATAGATAGGCAGAGGCCAGCTCTCGCGAAGTCCACGATGGTACAGCTAGCGCTTCAAGGCAGCCTCTCTCTTCGCATCCTGTAGACAACAGATCAGCACAAGAATACACGCAACACGTTACAGACGAGTTTACCTTGAAAGCGCGACTCTTCTTTGATCGCTCAAGCTTGGCCTCGAGCTCGGCAGCAGCCACTTCGACTGAGGCGCCCTAAGCGCGATCAGATATGGGAGACACGAAGGCTTTTAGGAGCTCACCTCGCGTTGTTTTCGTTTATCGCCCTCCCACTTGTAGACAGCAGCGCCCATGGCTGACTTCCCCGCGCTAGGGTCGGTCAGGTCATAGCCACCGCGGCCCATTGTGATCGTCGAACGCGAGGAAGCCTCGACAGGAGCAAATACTGGTCTTCTGGCATCTAGAGTTAGCACTGAATGTTGCTGTGCGACAGGTGATCATACTGTGAGAAGGGTTGCTCATGGATCAACAAAATTTCGCGGGTGCGAGTGTGGTGGAGGAAAGCAGCTTGGAGTTGACGGAAGAGGTTTGCCCACTTCTCTTGTCGTTCTTCTTTTCACCGTGAGAAGATAGCTGAAATCACCGCGTGTGATGCTCTCGCCTCAAGGTACGCAGGAGCAGATGAGAGCCCTCGACAGCAGGAGAGTCATGCCTGTAATAAGACGGGTCGCGACAAGATGCAAAGTCCAGGAAAGGGCGAGAGATTGGTGTCAAGCCGTGAAACGTTTGCGTGGGTGGGAGAAGGAAAGTGAAGACGAGGAAGGAGCTACCGCAGCAACCTCTGAGGACTAGCAGAACCTCCGCACGAGTGACGGGGACCTGTGCCAACAAGAACATTATCGGAAATCTTGTCTCTTCTATCAAATGCTGCACTCGCAGACAGTGATGCTGCAAAGAACCCGACGTTGCTGAACTAGTGCGGTGTAACCTGAAGGTGCAACTTACACAGAAGCATACATGCACAAGTCAGTGCAAGCAATGACAACCGTCAAACGTCATCCTCTTATCTTGATGTTGGTTCCGAGAACATCGTTTGGCGTTCTTGTCTATGAGATCAAAGAGGGGGTAAAATCTAGCCACTGCACGACGCCACAGGCGAAAGAAAGCGGTATGAGACAAGCCTTTACAATCGTGCCTAGATCCAAGCTCTTCCCTTTGGTGATGATCGTGCACTTGATATTAGTGCAGTGCAAACTGGGGGAACGGTGTCAGTGATGGGCACAAGCGAGGAAGAGGGTGCAATGCGCTTGTTGCTTTGGCCGCGGACAGTCTGTCAGCGGCTGCTTCCTCGGTCTGTTGAACAGACATCACGGGACGAGTGAATTCCGTCCAGAAGGATAACAAAAGAGAAGTAAACTTGAGCCAGTATATACACGTGATATTTCATCCTCTCTCCATCCCTTACTTCGTCCTGACCTGCTTCAACTTTCCGGGAACGTGTGTGAAGTTGTTGGCGTACGCCTTGGGGACGAACTTGCGGACGTTGGGCTCCTGGACGAAATACTCGTAGCCCTGCTTGTTAGCGAAGTTGATGGCATCCTCCTTGGACTTGAACTGCAGGCGCTGGCCGTTCATGAAGTCAGCAGACGAGGCCCATCCCATAAGAGGGTTTTCCCAACGGTGTCCCTTGGCGAGGACATCCCAGTCCATGAGCCAGTGCTCTGATGTCCAGTCTCCAGACTGTGTGGCGGTCTTCGCAGGTTTGTAGATGCTGCAACAAGGGTCAGTATGCCGATTGTGCTGCGACTCATGGGGGATTGCCGTACCGAACTTGGCGGGCCTGGAGGTCGACAGGAGCACCGGACAGAACAGCCGCAGCCACACTCTCGCCAGGCTCGCTGCCGTCCATGACACGCTTGGGAATAGGGGAGAAGTTGCTATACGCTTCATTAGCTGGCTCTTGATTGGTTGCGATCCAGAGCAACGCACGAGGTCCTGTAGTCGACGGCGACGTTGTAGTCCGGCGCATGCCTCATTCCCTCGGCAGCATTCTCCTTCCTGATCTGGGTAGATTCGCTCTTCAGGGGAACAGCGGGCGCATCTTCGGAGGTCGTCTTGTGCTGGTGGGGAATGTCCTCGTTGGTCGAATATGTGCGGTATGCGGGGGCAAAGGCGCGTGTCGCAGAGGGCCGCAGCGCAGGCGCGAGGAAGCGGGAGCCAATTGACCTGGAGACGGCAGACATGGTGACGGTGTTGAGCTGTGGAGGTCGTCGACGTCGGTCGTGATGTCGATGTTGGAGCTCCGGGAAGTGTGATGCACCTGCCAAGCGGAAGATCCCGGCCGCAAGAAACTCGCAGCTGTGAGGACTTGACGACCGCACCCACCCACGACCCCATCTCGACCCATCGTCTTGTCAGCCCAAGTACGCTCCTCATGCGAAGCTGCCCGCCGAAACAGTGCAATTGATGCTAATTGAGCCCCAGCCGTCAAGATGAGCTTCATCCAGCGCCGCGCCCTCTCCACCCTGATCCCTCCCAAGGTACGCCTCCACACCCACCGCCCGCCCTCCCAGCAGTACTGACACCGCCTTCCAGATCGCATCTCCCAGTGTAAGACACCCTCCGTCATTGTACCGACGAAACCAATACCTGCCCGCCGTCTACGCGCATCCCTCCACGAACTGCAACCAGCCCTCCCAACGCCAGCACCGACGATCGATACCGACATCGCCGACTGTCGCGCACCGCCTGCGCACCGGCACTACTCGTTGAAGGATCACTGGGCTAACAAGTGTCAAGGCTATCGGCGCCTCCCCCAATGCCGTCCGCATGCAGAAGGTCGTGAACTTCTACGAGAAGCTCCCCCGTGGTGCTGCTCCTGAGGTTCAGGCCAAGGGTCTCCTCGGTCGCTACCAGAAGAAGTACATGGGCAAGAACGCTTCTGGCAGGCGTACGTCAAAATCTGGGCAAGAGCAGCTGTTTCTGATACAGAAATGCTGCTGAGCCAACCCAACAAACAACTACGTTTTTGCTAATCAAAGACACAGCGCTCGTCCACATCATCGGCGCCCTCATTGCTCTCGGCTACGCACAGAACTACTACTTCCACCTGCGTATGTACTCGCAGTACCTCCATCCAGAGCTCTTGTCTAACAGCCACAGGTCACCACAAGAACAACGTCCACCACTAAGCGCATCTGCCGAATGATTCGATCTGAGCGTTACGGTTGGGATGTGTAAATATAGATGTAGTTGATCAATCAAGATCTAGCCATTGCAGCCTACAGTCTTCCTGACTTTTTGACGTGGATCGCCATGCACCTGGTCAGCTTGTGAATCCTTTCATAGAGCTGGCTTCATGGAACTTTAATGAGAACTTTAGAACATCGACCTCGAGGGTTTAAGAGTCCTTGAGGCGACCAGGACCGACAAAGACAAGGACGGTCATCACATTTCAAGAAGGAGGTCGTAAGCTCTGCGCAGCTACATTGCTTCACTACAAAGTTTCTGGACGAGTGTTGTCAGTCAACCGCGAAGCACTTGGCCTAGTCGCAGAGACAAGTAGGAGGGTAGCGTGTAGAGAAACTCCCCTCGATCCAAAGTGCTCAGTCTGGGCATACATGACTGCATGCGGACTGAGTGCTGTGACACCTGTTGGCTCCAGTTGGGACTCGGCCCTTTGCCGGCTATCGTGTGCAGTTAGGCTGCCCATCTTGCCGCTGCTTTGCGCCGTATTGGCACTTTCACCGTGATCGTCTGCCTCCACTTGGCTGTGTCCTTCATCGCCAGAGTCTGAGTCATTGGTGAATGCAGCTCAGCGGCGCAACGGGCCCGAAAGCGCGCTTTCCGTACAAAGAGTGCCAAGGCCTCACTCACGGTTGACTCGCGGCAGCCACCAGCTCCTTGAACTGCACCACCTCCGCGATCCGCCCAAACAACGCAAGGGCCTCTCTCCCCTCTATCGCATACCCGGACGAAGCCACAGGGCCGTTCGGCGACATCACGCGACTGAGCCTCTCCCCCTACCGCACCCAGCTCGAGCGACCGCACCCTCGACGCCGACACCTCCGCTTTCGCCGTAACAGCCAGCAGACGACGTTTCTGCGGAAGCGCCAACTCGAAACTCGTGGCGACTTGTAGCATCTGACAATAGGTGATTACCTTTCAGCTTTTTCCCACCCCCCGCGCGTCACATGGAGGATGGGCGCGGATCCGGACACGACGCACAACCGTCGGCGTCCTCAGCTTTTACTTCCGTCACGCCTGCAGAACACCACTCTAACACCACCTCTTCGACTGCAACAGTTCCGGAAACTGTTATGGCAGAGCAGGTCACCAACCATGTGGTAAAGGAAGCACAGTCGGTGGGACCCTCTGCGCCCATCGACGACACTGCGTCGACTACCAACTCCCTCGCCGCCAACGGCGTGCAGCCCTCGGGCCCAGCGACTACGAACGGCGAATCTTCTGAAGCTCCTCCTGCTTCCACGAATGCGACGACGACCGACTCAGCCTCGGTTGCAGGTGCGCTAGCTACGGCGAACAGCGATGGTTCTGCGGCGACAGTAAGTGTGGAGGATCAAGTAATGTGGGTTTTCACTAATGACACCAGGCCCCCGAGGATGTGAAGCAGACAACCTCGAGACAGAAGGACACGAATGAGGCGCAGCAGAATGGCGACTCGGGTGAACAGTCCGGCGCAGAGTCGTTGCAAGTCAATGGCGAAGCAGTCAGCGGCTCAGATACAGACATCAGCCGCCCGGGCAGCGTAGATCCCTCCAAGCAAGACACCGCCAACGCACGAACAAACTCGACGAAAAAGCCCGCGGCTTTCAAGTCAGTCTCTGTAACGAAGAGTTTTCTCGCCAAATCCGCCGCGTCCACGCCCTCGGCCTCCCCAAGCCTGAAAGCCGCCCCCGCTGTGCAACCGCCTACTTCCTCTGTTTTGACCGCAAAACCGCGACTAGTGGCCAAATCTGGGGCCGCGAATGCGCCCCGAACTTTGGGAAAGATGAACGGCGCAGGATCAGGACCAGATGCAAGCAAAGTTTGGAACAAGAACCAGCCAGTACCTCCGCCACCACCAAAGCAATACACAGACGAGGAGCTTAAGCAGCAGTATGGCATCCATCTTGCGACGCGCTTGCCTATGGACGAAGCCGGGAAAGAAGCAAAGTGGGCTGACATTGACGATGATGATGGTGACTGGGCACCAGATACTCTGGAATGGGCAGACGGTACGAAGTCATCAGTAACGGCGACAGAAAACCAACCACCAACAATCGAGGAACCACCAAAGCCCACCATCCTCGCCAAGCCAGAGCCTACGATCGAAACACCGAAGCTTGCAGCGCCTGCACCGACGAGCGCCCCACCAAAGACAAGCGTAACAGGTGGACCAAAGACAATCTTGAAGCCTGGAGGATACACGCAAGCAGTTAGTGGCAAGTCAAGCCTGGTGCTGAAAGGTCAACCTGAGAAGCCCACCCTGGTGGCCAAACCGTCTAATGGTACTCCTGCCAAGTCACCATGGGCCACTCTTCCTCCTGTCGAAAAGGTGTCTCCAGTACAGATCAATCCGCCAGTGCAGCAGCAGTCCTCCGATCGTCGTTTCCCTACACAGGATCAACGTGCCTACGAGCAGATGCCCCCACACCACGGCAGAGAGATCGCGCCAGACGACTTCAACAGGACATGGCGGGAAGACCGAGGCGGCCGAGAGCTTTTCAATTCGCAGAACGGTCGCTATGAGCCTGTACAAGATACGAGGCGTGGTTCTTTCCGCGACTCCGGTTATAGGCAGCAGCAGCAACACCCATCTTTGCTGCAGAGGCCATCACAAGATGGTGCTGCGGAGCCATCTTCTGCCTTCCAGACCTCTCGATCTAGCGGCGACACGCCCTCTTGGGGCAGGCGACGAACCTCTTCGAACGTGAGCGGAGGACCCGGCCGACGGATGTCATTCGATCGACGCGGACCAGAGTTCCCAAGCGCTATTGTGGATGAAGAGCAGCAAGCATCGCCATCGATCAACGGAGCTCACATTGCTTCACCAAACGAAGTCCCAGTGCAAACTGCGGCACCTCAGCATGCAGCCATGTCAAGTGCGAACGCCGCCCCGCCTGCCGCAGCTCCAGCTCCTCCAATGGAGGATCCAGTCGAAGTTCAGAAGCGCATGATGGCAGAAAAGATAGAAAGAGCACGTCTGAAGAAACAGCAGGATTTGGAGGCAGAAAAGAAGGAAGAGGAGGAGAAGAAGGCGCGCATCGCAAAACGTCTTGCAGCGCTTGGTGATGCACCCAAGCCAAAGTCGAGCGAAAAGGCAGCATCGCCTGCTGCCGGACGCTCTCCATCAAAACCAGATGCTTCTCTTTCACCTGCACAATCTCCACCGAAACCACCTGTCCCTGCGAACGATGGCGAAGTTGCGCAGTACGGTATGATGAAGGTGCATCAGCCCCACCCTGTGAAGAAGCCTTCACCTGTCCCTCAATCAGTGCGGCCTGTTGAACGCCAAGCAAACGCTCCTGTAGATAACCAGGTCCGTCTGCAATTGTCACTCGACCAACCTACTGTTTCGCCGTTTGACTCGAAACGTGATCATTCAAAGAAGGGACATGAGCACCCGCGCTCACTAACTGAAGGCCCGCTTCCACAAGGTCCAAAGGCAACACAACCTGCCTGGCAATCCGCTTCTGCTTCTCAGGCCCGCGCAGGTTGGACATCGCAAGTTTGGGGTTCTTCACAGACACGAGACCGCAACCTTGGCAACGGCATCTTCGACTCCGGCTTCAGCCGCGGACAACCTCGATCCAGTACTCAACAGTCATTGCCAACGCAGGCATCTTCTGCTGCAATTGCACCCATCGGTGTTGATCCAGCTGCGTCAACTACCTCTCATACAGTCAGAATGCCACTATCAGCGCAGCCAATGCATGCTCAGTCGCGGCAATTGTCAGGACAAGGTGCTCCAGGCCCTATCGCGCCTCTAACAGCCAACAAGTGGGCAAACTTTAAGGACCACATCCAACATGACGACAACAACGTCATAGCGAGAGCACGACAGGAGCGTGAACGCGATCGCTTGAGCGACGAGACCTTCCGCCCCGAGCTTCGAGAAACATACAAAGACCAGCGCGGCCAGTCGCAGATAATGACCCACAGCAAGGTTGGGGCCACCAACCTGGATGGTGCTACTAACGCCAGGGTGTCTCCAACTGGCTCTGAGTTGAAGCTGCGAGAGGATGCAATGAAGCCTTCTCTCGACAGTTCACCGCAGCAGTCTCTGATGCAAGGCACACCCCTACAGCAATCAGGTGGTTCTCGCTCCTCGCGCTTCTTCCCACGCCCAATTGAGACTGCTCTTCCAGCACCGCCTGCATCGAGCAAGGCCGACTCCCCACCACCACCTCCAGAGACAGAGAGCCACCCAGTCTTTGCTGGGAGCATTGTTCACCCACTCGTCCGGCTACCAAAGCCCTCGCCTGTCGTTCGTTTGCCCAAGCCGGTTCAAGAGATTACAGACCCTCCAGTCAGCATGCCTCCACGTGGATTTCATGGACCCGGTGCTCGCCCTCTGGCGATGAACCCCGAGTGGCAAGCACGGTTCAACAAGCTCCTTGACAAGCCCGCCTCCACTGATGCTGTGCCAAATGCTAGGCCTATTCCCGCTATCCCAGTCGCGATTCCTGTGAAGCCAAACTCGCTCGCTGTCGCTGCCTCTAGTAAGGCTTCGCTCGATGTGCGTGGTCCCACAGGGTCTGCGACCGTCTCGCTTCCTGCTGGCAAGACCACAAAATTTGACCGTAGCTGGGGTACTTTCACACGTGACGGCACGGCTGCACTTTTCGAGGACAGGGAGTTCGGATCTCTGCCCACAGTGCGACTGCCGAAGACGCCTCACCTCACTGCGAACGAGCCTCCTATCAATCTTCCCAAAACTGATGACGTGTGGTCTCGCATGGTGCGAAAGGAGAACCCGTTCACAATCAAGAGACTTGACGCGTTTGACTTCGGAGCCGGTCCTGAAGTGGAGGTCATTGTCCGTTTGTCTCACATGAGGTCGTCTATTGTCAAGACAATGCCGAGACCGCGTCGCTTCAAGGGTAGCGGAAACCTAGGCAAGCCAAAGCGTAACAGCACTCCCGCTGGTCCCCAGACAGGTGGCGCAAAAGATCGCCCTCGTAAGCCATCCCAGCAAGGACAAAGTGAGCGCACCAACAGCTCGCCTCGAGTCAACTTGCCGAGTGCCTGGCCCGCTCAGCCACGCCCGGCTGTCCCTCCCAAACGCGAGTCTTGGGCTCAGCGTGCTGCAGCTGCTCCAGTGCACTAGATGTGAACCATCACCTGTCCACCGTCGAGCCTCAATCACGACCTTCGGGAAACCTTGCGCCTCGTATGTCGTAACACCGATTCGTTGGATTGGAAATGTTGCAACAGATACACCAGTCGTTATCGAGCTTTCGATACACAGCCTGCTCAGCTATGCAGGTATACCACACATGAAATTACGGCGTGTACCCGGATGTTTTGGGATTCATTGTTCTCCAGACAGCGCGTCATGTTAGATTCTTACCTCTCTTCACAGCAGTACATACTGCGACTGTTGGACCACAACGCTTTGGTGGATTCCACAGTCGCTTCTCTGCGACCCTTCTTTCTGCTTCATCAACTCATGAACTCGCCTATTCTGGCTACGGCGCAGGACGCGACTGTCATGACTGATGAGAGCTATATGCGGAATGCGACGCAATGCGGATAGACACATGTACTGCGATTAATACCGATGCAAACACCCCATTGACTACTTTCTTGACTTGGTGATGTCGTCTCATCAAGTGCATATGCATGAGAACGCCCCTTCCGCACCGAGCAGTGAGGCAGCGACGCCCTCGCGCGGTCTGCCTGGCCAGCTGGGGACATCAGGGGCGAACACTGTTGTCGCTGTGAATATCTGCTGTGTTCAAGCGCTACTCCATGATGACAAATATTTATCTACCAGCAACCGGGAGAGCCTTGGTCAATGATGTAATCGAAATACCTAACGTTAAGGATCAGCAAGCTGGCCAGATCAGCAAGCTGGCCACTCCACCAAACCTGACCCGACTCTCTACACAACTACCATAATGCCGCGACAACGACGCTCTATACAGACTTCTCGTGAAGGCAGAATAAGCCTTGCTATCGCGTCCTATCGTAATAATCCAAAACAGTCTCTCCGCGCTCTTGCGATGGCTTTTGATGTGCCAAGATCCACACTCCAGACGCGTGTCGGTGGTACCCAGCCACGATCAGAGGTACGACCTGCTAATTGTAAGCTATCGCCTATCGAAGAGCATTCTCTCGTGCAGTGGATCCTAGACCTTGACCGGCGTGGTTTTCCACCCCATATTATCGACGTGCGACGAATGGCAGACGTATTACTCGCCGCGCGTGGCCAAGATCCACCTCCACAGCCTGTCGGCAAGAAATGGGTGTCGCGCTTTATTCAAGGCCAGCCAGAGCTCCAGATAAAGTGGACTAGAAGGCTTAATAGCCAGCGCGCTAGTTCTGAGGATCCTATCGCGATTACAGCGTGGTTCAAACTAGTAGAGGAGAAGCGACAGACGTATGGCGTTCTTGACCAGGATATCTACAACTTTGACAAGACTGGATTCGCTATGGGCGTCGCTGCAACGTCAAAAGTAGTCACTAGCTCTGATAGAGTCGGTCGTGCAGTCGCCGTACAGCCAGGCAATCGCGAGTGGGTGACAGTAATCGAGTGTGTTAACGCGTCTGGCTGGTCTCTACCACCGTTCGTGATCCTGGCTGGTAAGGTCCACCAGAGCAGCTGGTATCGCGATCTCCCTCTAGATTGGACTGTCGGCGTCTCAGAGAATGGCTGGACGACAGATGAGCTAGGTTTCGAGTGGATAAAGCACTTCAACCAGCATACAGCCGCTCGTACAGCTGGAGTCTATCGGCTTCTAATCCTAGACGGACATAGCAGTCATGCTACGCCAGATTTTGATCAGTACTGCGCTGATAACAAGATTATCACTCTCTGTATGCCGCCGCATACCTCCCATCTCCTCCAGCCGCTTGATGTAGGCTGCTTCTCTCCACTTAAGCGCGCGTACGGGCGTGAGATTGAGGAACTCGCTCGCCAAGGCGTCTATCACGTTGATAAGATAGACTTTCTTACAATCTATACGCAGATGCGGCCAACAGTTTTAACGCAGCAAAATATACAGGCAGGCTTCCAAGCAACAGGTCTCGTTCCTCTCTATCCAGAGCGTGTCCTGTCATCGCTGACAGTTGTCCGTACGCCGTCTCCACTACAGACAACTACAGGCAATAGTACTATAATGCAGGCAGAAACACCACATACAGTAGAGCAACTTCGGCAGCAGGTACTCTATCTCCAAGAGCGGCTACGCCGGCAGTCAGACAGTCCAACAAGCATTGCTATACGCCAGCTTGCAAAAAGCGCCCAACTTGCAATGCAATCAGCAACAATACTTGCAGAAGAAAACAGAAAGCTGCGTACAGCTAACCAACGTCAACGCCGAAAGCAAGACCAGCGGCGTCAATATATTGCTTCTGGTGGAGTTCTTCAGGTGCGACAGACTCAGCAGCTGGATGCAGAGGCAGAAAGGGTGGTCATAGGCACTGATCAGAGCCAGGCTGGCGAGCGACGTCAGCGCGCGTCGTCGACGTGTACAAAGTGCCATATTCAAGGACACACTCGCACTTCATGCAGAAATAAATAATTAATTAGGTTTTTAACCTTATTAAATTTGAATGCGTTGTTGTGGATTGATTGCGTCGAGAGTAGCGTCAGGTTGGGTAGGGTGCGCAGCTTACTGATCCGCGCAGCTTACTGATCCCGCACGTTATACATGCTGTGAGCAACACAACGCCATCACCGCAAGACATCAAGCCACATATTAGTCATTTTATATTCCAAACTGCACAGCCATCCAACAGATGCAATCCACTCACTCCAACCTCGCCAACCTCGCCAACCCTTTCGCAAACATGACTTCCCTCCCTGCCATCGTCTTTCCTAACGACTATCTGCCGGGTACAACAGACAACTTCGTTTCCAACGAGACCATCGCCAAAGGCATCTCCACGCAGCAGATCTGGGCCCAGCTTGCAGACATCTCGCAATGGACGAGCTACTACAAGAACTGCGCCCACATCAGCGTTCCCGACGAGGGCCCACAGCTCGAGAAAGGCCGCGTCTTCAAGTTCAGCACGTTTGGGTTTCCGCCGCTGACATGCACGGTGAGGGAGAGTGTTGAGCCGAGGGGTAAGAGTGAGGGCAGGCTGGCGTGGGAAAGTAGGACGCCGGAGGGGCTGGCGATTTATCATGCGTGGCTGGTTCAGGGTCTTGAGGGGGGGAGGGTGAGGGTCCTGACGCAGGAGAGTCAGACTGGACCGGTGAGTTTGGGTTTGCTATTCTCTTTTGGTGTTTCACTCAAGAATATTGGACTGATGAGCAGACACAGGTTTTCAAGGAGTGGAGCGAGCAGAAGCCGAATAAGATGCTGCTTGGCCACCAGGATTGGCTGGATGGGCTGGTGAGCAAAGTCCGTGGGGAGAAGATTAGAGAGACGAATCTGGAGAGGGTGGGGTTCCCCGTACGACAGCTGAATGAGCAGGAGGTCAGGAAGGCGGATGTCAAAATAGGGGTCTGATTCGCACAGGATCGTGCTAATTGAGCAGAGCGCTGGAAAATCTAGTGTACAGATAGGCAACTACCTCTAAATGTGCATATTGAGAATCAATAGTATTGCAGGAAGCCTACCATGCTCCCAGGGTGCCTGTATCCATACCCATGTTCAAGGTGTCGTACTGCAACGCCATAGATTGCCGTGCGACCGATTCACAGCTGTCATCGATCCAGAAGCCATGTAGCGGCAGCTGCTGCTTGAGTATGTGAGATTCACCGCAGAGCCCATCAGCGGGTAGTTGTTGAAAGTACTGCAGCTCCGGTCTGTACTGGTCGAGAAGCACATGCTGGTCGTTACTAACACTTGATGCCATCGAGCCTTGTTGATAGCGCCTTGAAGGTAGGAAACTCCAGTTGCAGGTACAGCGTTGACTCGGGTGGCAACCGCAAGGGATGCTTCGGCAGTCAAAAGCACAGGCCTCGTATGCCGGAAGGTGCGAACTTTCGGGCATGAGTGGGTAATGCCCCTGTGCAGGCATGCCTTGCGAAAAGGGCGGTGTAGGGATCCAGTTGATGGGACGTTGGTTTATAGAGTCGGCTTGTGCCCTGGACGATGTTGCGATGGGGTTTTCGGATTGAGGTAGTGAATGCACACTGCTGTTCAGTTGTGGCGGATGATGCTCCATCCTTCCTCGGGCTCGAAAGGATTGCGCAGGTGCGGTGGTAGTTGAGCGTGCTTCAGAGATTTGGGCACTCTGTGTAGATAGATTTGAGTTGTTCGATTCTGGGACCAGTGTCATGGCAGACGACGTGCTCATAAGTGCCGCGAAGTCGAAGAGAGAGTCTAGAGCGTCCATATTGGAGATTTAACATGAGAATGTTCAAGCTCTATTGCATGAGGTGTGGTAAGTCAGAGTGGGAGCATGTGTGTTTCGACATGGACATGCTCGAAATGCTACGATAAGGAAATTAGTGATGTGTGACTCAACAGTGTAGCCTACATAACGGGTGTAACAGAACACCTGCCAACAACTGCCTCGTCAGGTTCGCCGCGATCGAGCAATGTCTCGTTGGAGTCAGATCATGTGCACCGAGATTCAATTGTACTGCATATGCTGCAGTTGCTAGCTCTATTCTCGGGTGATGCACTATTTCATGGCGTTCAATTTTTGCATGAAAGTATCCTCGACCGGTGACAGGCTGCGCTGCATCGAATTCAAACTTGTCATTAGGTAAATGACATTACCTAGGACACGGGAGTGAATTTGAACTCGGCCTTGCTCAAAGAGAAGCGAGTCGCGCAGCCCTACAGCTGCGGAAGACGTGTAGCCTTTAGAGTCAGCGCGTGTTATCAGTACAGTTGAAGCCTTGACCTACCACCTCCGAATTCATCTTTCAACGACACAGCCAGCACAGAACCGAGGGCGTTAACATGGCTAACTTTTACGTGACGCGAAAGCTCCAGCACGAAGTCCTTTGACCAGAAGCTCCAGAATTTGGTGTGATCACCGCCAAAGAAGTGATCATCCTCCACGGGGTTGAGGTCATCGAAAGGGTTCTGTAGAGTTGGTGTTAAGCGGCGGAGTTCATCTTTCTTTGCGGCTAGAGGTGATTTCGTCGGCCCAACAGGCTGCTTAGACCAGTCACGCTTGAATGGTATCCATTTCCTCCCGTTAGAATACATATCCATAGTCGTCAAGCTCACGTTCGCAACGTGGGAGCCAATGGGGTGAGCGGTATAGCTGTGTCCGTGAAGCAAAGCCTCAGATTTCTCATCACCCCAGAAAGCTTGGAAGATCGAATCACTGGCTGCGGTGATTGAGAGAGGTAGCAAACCTCCCGTGAGGAGTTTGGCATGAACCGAGATGTCCGGGTGTACTTCCAGCAAGGATGCAGATGAGAATTGTCCAAGACGATACAAGCCCGTGAAGACTTCGTCAAACATGACTGGTAAGCCAGACCATACATGCTCACCTTCGATCGGCACAGGTGCGACCTCGGACGTAGCAAAGTTGTAACGACGCACAACGCGTGCCAAGGTCTGTTGGAAGAGCGGGTCGACAAATATCATGCCGCCCGCCCCAAGGACGACCGGCTCCATAACAAGCGCACCAAACTTCCTACCTTGTTCTTTGACTAGCCTGTCCAACGTGCGCTCGATGTATGCCTCGTACTGTGAGGATTGACCTCTGGCTTCATAGTTGAAAATGTCAGCCTGCTCAGCGAAGTACTGTGCTGGACCGAATTCTTTCTCCATGCCCTCAGGTGGCTCAACGACCCATCGGCCGTCTTTCAATTTGTAGGTAGGGTAGTCAAACCAGAAGCCGCGTCCTCGGTACCAGTCTACCTTTTCGTTGAAGACGCACGGCTCGGATGCGTCCATGGCGCCAATTGTGTCACCATGGTAGCTGCCTTTTAGTCCGAGCACACCAACGGCCTCTTTAACACCATCCCAACCGTAATGTTTGCAGGCAGCGCGAATGCCCATCTTGATGCCAACTTCGGTCGCCGTACTCCCATTGTCGGTGTAGAATACCTTCGTTAGGCGAGGATTCTGCAATCCTCCAAGGACGTGCTCGGCAAGTTTGAGTGCTGGTTCGTGGGTTGCTCCTGCGAACATAACGTGTCCGTAGCGGCCTGCTGCATATGCTGCTTCGAGGGCCAAACGTGGATTCCCATGTCCCAAGCCTACAACAACAGTGAGGAATTTTCGAATGCAGACCTAGCCTCGACATACCTTGAGTCCACCAGCTTGCAGATCCATCGTAAGCAGGATACGTCATCCCTTTATAGTCCTGGCTGATCCTGGGGTCCAATCTTGAGGTGCGTTTGACTTGGAAAAAGTCACCATGAGCAGAATCAAAAACAAGCACATCATCAGCTTTCTCGACATGCTTATGCTGCGTAAAGGGATGCCAGATCTTCTGGTGTGTTCGCGAAGCCATAGTATCCATATTCTCGATTCGCCTAGCATGCTCTTGCATAATGCGGTCCGCCACGCCGATCACTGCGCGGTGTTGCCATACCGTTTCGTAATATTGTGTCATCATATCTTGCTCTAACTGTGCAGTTGCGCCAGTGAGATCGGGAATCCAGGGTATGATGAAAACGGGTAAGTCCATGTGTTGCTCGAAGTATTTTGTCAAATACTCTGCGTTCTGATATTTGCTACCATCATCGAAGCAAACGATAGCATCAATATCATAGCCTCTTATCTTCAGCGACTCGGCAGCTGAGATCGTAGCAGCTATACCGCCCAACTTGTGGTCACCTACAAGTACCACTGGAAGTCGCAGAGATCGGTAGATGTCAGCTTGTGGTGTTCCTGAGGGCCCGGGGCTGAGAACGCCTCCAGCCGTCTCTACAATGCCCAAGCCATTCGCATCTTTTAATTTTGTTTGGCATGCCCATGCAAATTCGCGGAGCTTGATGCTGAGTTGGGAGGTCAGTTTGTAGTTGCTCGGCTAGAGTTGTCAGCGGGAATTCGGAACCTATTCTGGTTGCTCTTACTCTATCGACTTTAGAAGTATCTCGAGCTGCAATATGAGGGCTGACAGGATCCTGATACTGAAAAAGTGTGTACACGTTCGCACCCGTGTGCTTCTTCACGTAGCTGACGTTGTTAGAGCTTTTTGAGCTGTCGGGAAGAGGTGCACTGACTTATCATCGCGATCGCTTTCAGGCCCTGTCGAGACAGGCTTGATATACTGAACCCGCCAATTGTTTAGTGCCCAGAATCGCTTGCCAATGAGTGTAGAGAAGACTGTCTTTCCAACATCCGTGTTCGCACCGTATACTTGCACCGCGACATACTTCCTCCACAGTCCCGAAGGCACCTTCGCCATCCTCGCGAGGAAACGCTGAATTGGGATGCAATTGATGCGGGACGGTGATGCTCGATGGTTCAGGTGGCACGGTGGACAGGCAGGTTTGAGGCGGGACTCGGTCCGACTGGGCTATCTCGAAGAAGGAAAGGCGCAGACGCTAGGCCTGTTCCTGTATTGATGTGCATACACACACGCCCAACCGGTCCCGGACCGTGACGGTTAGTCAAGGTATTGGAGGGGGAAGTTATTGAGTCAAGGAGTGTGTCATTGATCCCTAACTCCCGTCTCGCGATTACATTCTTGCATTGTGGATCCAACAAGGGTCCTGCCTGCCCTGTGGAGCAGCCCACGCTAGCAGTCCCGTTCGGCAGAGGGTAACGTCTGGACTCATTGCAGTCTCAACCTCGGTGACGACAATGAGGAAAGAGATGAACAGCGGACATGGCAAGAGCAAACTCAACTCAACAATGCAGCATCTGCTGGACCGAAGAGACGAGAAGTCAACTCTACGCAACCTAACCCTGCCCAAACCTGGCCAAATCGATTTCAGTTCGAACGACTTTCTGTCGCTGTCCAAAAACGACCGATTGAAGGACAGATACCTTAGGGAACTCCAAGCGTCGAACTTGCCACTTGGAAGCGGTGGATCTCGACTTCTGGACGGGAATTCGGCTTATGCTGAAGCGTTGGAGCGAGACATTGCCAGTTTTCATGGGGCTGAGGCGGGACTGCTTTGGAATAGCGGCTTCGACGCCAACGCCGGCTTCTTCTCATGCGTGCCTCAGCCTGGCGATGTGATTGTCTTTGATGAGCTCGTGCACGCAAGTGTGCACGACGGCATGCGGCTTTCGAGAGCCGCACAGACAGTGCCCTTCTTACACAACTCCGTGGCAGATTTGCGAAGAGTGTTGCAGGAAATGGCTGAGTTAAGAAGCACTTGCAATTTCTTCATTGCTGTGGAGTCGATCTACAGCATGGATGGCGATGTTGCGCCATTGCGAATGATTGTCGACACGGTCAAGGAGACCCTGGGTGCGGAAAGAGGACACATCGTCATCGATGAAGCACATTCGACCGGCGTTATGGGATTCGAGGGACGAGGCCTGGTATGCGAACTCGGGTTGGAAAAAGAGATCTTTGCTCGGCTGCATACATTTGGCAAAGCGCTGGCTGGCAATGGAGGTATGCTACCAGTCAACCACAGTTCCACGATCGCAAGCTGACTAGGTACTAGCTATCCTTCTCGGTTCTGAAATGCTTCGCCACTACCTTATCAACTACGCACGTCCCTTGATCTATACGACGTTCCTGTCGTACCCATCACTTGCGCTTATACGATCCTCATACGAGATGCTCTGTTCTGGTGGCACCGTACCACTTCAATCGCATCTCCGTAACCTCACTGAATTTCTGTTCAAGGCTCTGCAGCAACTACATATCACCTCTGCAGCCGCAAGAGTTTTGCTGAGTATTCCAAGCGCTTGTCCACAGTCGCCAATTTTTGCGGTACAACTGAACCGTCCAAGAGCTCTGGCTGAATACCTGCAGGGAAAAGGCATGATGGTCAGGGCTGTGGTATCACCTACAGTACCGCTGGGAACAGAGCGAGTCAGGGTGTGCTTGCATGCAGGCAACACTACCAAGGAAGTCGAAAACTTAGTTGGTGCGCTGGCGGAATGGTGCGAGAAGTGTCCGAAAGACATGGAGATAGGAAGTAGGGGTCATGAGCAAACCAGAGCTCGGCTATAATGTATTGTGGTTTTGTATCCTGCTGTTCTCAAGAGGTTGGGATTTATACAGATGCAGATGCTTGCCCGGTCTCCTTGACTGCCTCAACAACGAGCTTTTCGGCCCTGCGCATTTCTCCAATAGTCTCCTTCATTTCCATCGGTCGCAAACCCCATCGTGCAAACATAGCCTTGTCCTCTTCCCAGCCATTGCAAGCGGTGGTAAGCATCTTCTCGCCAGTGAAGACCGCGTTAGCGCCGGCCTGGAAGCACATGATCTGCTTCTCCTCGCGCATAGTGTGACGGCCGGCTGCTAGACGAATGATAGTGGTCGGCATGACCAGTCGCGCAGTCGCAATGGTACGGAGGATAGCGTCGAACTTGACAGATTCTGTCTCCCCAAGCGGTGTGCCCTTGATGGGAACCAAAGCATTGACAGGGAAGGATTCAGGATGGGCCGGGAGTGTTGAGACGGTGTGGATGAGACCAACGTGGTCCCTGGCCTTCTCGCCGAGACCCAGAATACCTCCTGTGCAGACGTGGATGCCGGCTTCCTGGACATTTTGGATGGTCTTGAGGCGCTCGTCGTATGTCCGCGTTGTAATGACACTGGGGTAGTGCTCCCGGCTGGTGTCTACGTTGTGGTTATAGGCAGTGAGACCAGCATCTTTGAGCTCCTTGGCTTGCTCCGCATCGACCATACCCAGAGTCACGCAAGCCTCCATGCCCATTTCTCTGACACCTGTAATCATAGCCTTGATGTTTTTCAGGTTGGTCTTGCGGCCCCTCATGTCACGCCATGCAGCACCCATGCAGAATCTGGAGCTGCCATTTTCTTTGGCAATGCGAGCGGCCTCGAGGACAGAGTCAACAGACGAAAGCTTGGTTGCCTTCAAACCAGTGTCATATCTGCTGGACTGCGCGCAGTATGAGCAATCTTCGCTGCAACCACCGGTCTTAATGTTCATCAAGGTGCACATTTGGATAGCCGCTGGGTCATGAAAGCGCTGGTGTACCGAGGCCTACACAACAGACATCAGAATGGGATCGCTGGTTGATTGACCGTGAACATACCGCTGCATAGGTCAACCTGATCAGTGGAGTATTGTAGATCTCTGCAATCTCTTCTTTTGTCCAGTTGGTCCTGGTTCCGGTGGCATTAACAGCATCTTCGAAGACCGACGATTTCCGGACGGCTGGTGGGGTAGCTTGCTGCGTTTGGGGATCGATTGGGGTATCCAAGACAGTGCTAAAAGGGCGAACAAAGTGCTGTGTACGAGCAGAGCTCAAAGCAAAGCCAATTGGCCTCACGAATGCTCTTTGCGCCATCCTGAAGCTCGTGATGTATTCTGAGAGGTACTTGCGGGACAGTCAACAAATGCCCCTCGGTCAACTGGACGCTGGTGGGTAAAGCCAACGGGTATCATTCAGCACACGTCCGATTGGCGGCCATGTCGCTCCGCCGCGGGCTTGAGGATTGTGGGGCAGCGACCCCTGCCTAGATCATGGTCGAACCACGTCTCCTCTGCGCGTCCGCAACACTAGCCGCATCCATCAACATTTCGCGCAAGCAATGTGCGCAGCGTGACGCGACCTTCCATGTGTCGCTTCGAACTGTTGAGTTTGCTCATCGTTTTCGTCCAGCGTCTCACTGTGCGGAGCCGCAGTAAGCAGGCTCCGACAACGGCAACCCCGCCGCTGTCATGCTCCACGAAATTCTCCTCTCGCTCTCCGGACACCCATCCGCGCTCTTCGATGCCCAGCAAGGTTCCACACACGTGACTTCGACTACAAGTCAACTGCTCTCACCCCCAGAAGCTGAATTATTGGCCTCGATTGGTCACCTATCGCGAATACACAGAAGGACACGAGATCATATTGCAAGAGTTGCAAGTACTCATCACTCCACTGTGTGCCGGGCAGTAGCCACCGCAGTGACCACGTACCACTTGGACAGATTTCAAGAAAAGGTCCTGGTTGTCGAAAATCAGATCCTGAAGCAAGATGCATCGACGGTTGGAGCCTACAACATTGTGCCGCTGGCCGGCATTGTTGGGGAGTTCTCCGGATGGGTCAGACTGATGGAATGGCTATGGGACATAAGCAATTTCATGCTACCCTCAGAGCTGCCACCGAAGAATGAGAAGACCAGCCAGAAAGGATCCTCGGGCTCAGAGCTTATCGACAAGCTACGAAGCCAAGCTCAGACTGGCTATCCGGATATCGAAGAAGCAGCCCAGTATTTAGGCAAAGTTGCTGAGACGGCATGGCTGCGCCAGCTATCAACATGGCTTCTGTATGGCCGTTTGCCCTCTTTGGGTGCGTCAGACTTCTTCATAGCACAAGAGGACGACGAGTCCAAGGCGCTGTCCTTTGTCGCCCGCAACAGACTACTGCCCAAGTTCGTCTCCCGGCAGACGGCATTGTCAATTATGTTTGTCGGCAAATCGCTCAATCAGGTGCGGTCGCTGCCATCCACGTCGAAGACGAAGGCTGCGACGACCCAAATATCCGAGCTTGAGCTGCTACCAGTGCACGTGCAACAACTGTCGCAAGTGACTGCGCCCATCTCCTCCCCAAAACTGTCGGAGGTTGTTGCAAATATTCGAACGTCTCTCTCACGCAACCTCCTTCAACATTTGCTGCCGCGCGGGAAAATTGTAGAAACGCTCAACATACTGCACCAATTTTTCTTGCTTGGTAGAGGCGAATTTGCAATGGTCCTGATTGCGGAAGCTGACGAAAAGTTGGCTTCACGGCATCATGGCTCTCAGTCTACCAAGATTGGTCAATCCATAAAGGGTTTGCTCCTGAAAGAAGCTGAAATCAATCAGACCTTGGCACGATCACTCTCTGTCTTGTCGACACTTGGCGGAGAAGACGATCATATTGACGATATTCTCGATGCGGCAGCGGACATCTTGCATCTGGATGTGCACAGTGCATCAGGCCATCGCCCGGGAACGCCTGGTCGTGCGAAGGATGCAGAGTCAGCATTGCCTCAAATCCCGAATATGTCGTTTGACGAGCTGCTGCTATCAGTGCCAGTATCACTCAGCATGGACATCCTGTCGCCTCTGGACCTGTTCATCACCAAGGCTGATGTAGACGTCTACTCGTCGATCAATGACTATCTCCTTGCGGTCAGAAGAGCTCACCTTCACCTGGCGCAGCTATGGCGACACAGCACAATTCGGCGAGACCACCCATGTCCACCCGGGTATCGATACAGCAACACATCGCACGGCAAGGCTATTCTGAAGAGGCGGCGTCAGCGTACGAATCAACGGGCTCGAAACATGCGCAACATCTGGGCCACCTGCCGAGCTGCTATCTTCTTCTTGGCCGAAAGCGAGGCATACTTCCAGGGGGAGGTCGTGCAAGAGTCTTTCAAGTCGTTCCTAGACTGGGTCCAAGGACCTAAGAAGATCCAAACCAGTGACACACGACCTGCGACACCGGACCGACCACCAACGCGTGGCGCTGACGAAGTTAGGGCAGAGGGGGACTTGCAACAGCAGCATGACCCAGAAGCGCTTGCGTTCGCTCATCGAAATTTCCTTGCTTCTATCGCCTACTCCTTACTCATCACGGATGGTGCGTTTACGAAATTACTGCGCACTTTCTGCACCCATGTTGATGACCTCGTTGGCCATATCACGCGTCTCCAACTAGTACAGCAGAACTTGGATCTCGAAGAAGACGAAGGCGTTGAGGACTTTTCACAGAACTACAAAAAGGAGGAAGCAGATGTCAGCTTGGAGATGGATCGCGCAAGACGAAGGCTCGACAGTGACCTTAAAGGGCTAGTCGAGCGTTTAAGAGAGATCGATAGCGAACGGATTGGGGCCAGCGGGCCACGACCGACGAACGCCCTAGATGACGACGAAGGTAGATATGAACCACTTCGAGTCGGCGGTATCGACAGGTTGCTCATGAAGCTTGACTGGGGCGGCGAGGACGAAGAGGAAGAACACGAAGACTTGCTATAGTGGGACCGAACTGCAAATATACCCTATCGTTTTTGAGCGACACTAGATTTCAGCATCATCTACAATGACAGCCGACCAACGATTGCAGTGAACACATCTACACTCCGCGTTCAGTCTCGAACATATCGGCTAGGTAGCTCTCCGGCGAAATGGCTCTCATGTAGCGGTAAAGATCTCACCATACCGCAATCTACAAATTGCGGGCTACCTTCGCCAACAGCTATCAGGGTCTTGATGTGATCGAAGGCGAGTCAGACATTCCCAGCGATCATCCCATCCTCAAGCAGCCACGTTGCGTGGTTTTGCCACACATCGGCTCTGCAACGATTCAGAAACGAGCACAGATGGCGGTGGAGTCGGTGCAGAATCTCCTCGCCAGGTTGACAGTAGAGGCCATGGTCAATGAATGGGAGCTATGATAGGCTTCTTCTATGGAAAACTATTGGCTTGATACCGGGAGGCCAGGTGTCGCGCGAGAGCATGGTCTCAAAGAATAACGGGATGTTTTTAGAATTATGCACAACATAGCATTAGGTTAAGGGCTCTAGCGACTACAGTAGCATCTACGATTCATCTTGCGGCAAGAGATCAGTCCTTCCTCTGAACTGACAGCGCTCAAGCCTCTCTTTTGTGATCAAGAAACTCTCAGGAAACCATTCCAAGCCACTTAAGTTCACTGATCCGTTATTGGATTCGTCAGGTATATCGTTCTCGATCATCTTCACGAGTGCTTCTGCCGACTTCAGACATAGCACCATGCCATGCCCATTGAAGCCTGCGGATATCCATAGATTTCCGCAGGGCTCTTTCCCGGGGACCTTACCCACAAAGGGCCTGCCGTCAGCTGTTGCGCCCATAATCCCTGTCCACTCTTGGACGACTCGATTCGAGGCTTTTTCGTTGCTAGTTTCGCCCCAATTTCCAGCGCCGAAGTATCCTAAAAGACTGCTGTGCAGATACTTCGAGAGCTCTGGGTTGAGCGATCGATCATCAACAGTGCCAAACTCGCCGGCTCCTGCAAGAGGTAAACGGCCAATACCGCCGCCGATAATGATGTGCTGCCCTCCTTCTGGAATTGGTCGAGGGATCATGTACTCATATCCGTTCTTGTAGATGAAAGAGAAGGTCATCGGTAGCGGCGCGGACAGAGTAGAAACCTCTCCAGGTCTTTGCGCGGTGATCTGACCTCGCATTGGCACGATCTTACCTTGGAGGGAGTTTTCGAGGAAAGGCGTGTACCCATTTGTGGCAAGAATCACATTGGACGCTGAAAGAGATTCGCCAGCCGTAGATAGGGAGACATCCCACAGGAATTTGGTCTCCTCTGTCTTAGGACTCATCTTGAGCACTGGCGTGTTTGTGCGTATTTGCAGGCCCATCTTGACACATTCCGCCAGCACGCCGGTGGCAAATTTGTACGCATGTACCCTACCTGCGACATACTCGAAAGCGCCGGCAACCGCTTCGTGTTCCCCTACGACGGGATTTTCATTCTTATTGCCGACTTGGAAGTGTTTGCTCAGAGACTCGGCATCTTCCCAAATGTTGTACCAAGCCATCATGCGCTCTTCCTTCTCCTCATCTCTGACATCCGCACGTAACGCTTGGATAGCCATCCTTCCAAGCTCAAATGTAGGCTTGTCATAGATGACATCAACAGTATCACACAGCTTGCTCTCACACTCGATCTTCAGCATTTCGGCCAAGCGATGTGTCTCGACGATGTTCTCGTATTCCAGCCTTGCAATCTTCAGCGCCTCGTCTTTCCCCAGCTCTTGTGTGTGTTGTAAATACGATCGGTAGCTTGCTGCTTTCGTGTGTCCACCATTGCGACCAGTTGCTCCGCTGCATATTTCGCGTGCCTCGAGCATCAACACATGAGATTTGGGAAACTTCTTGAGCAGATTGTAGGCGATCATGGTTCCAGATATACCGGACCCGATAATGACACAGTCATACAGCTGGTGCGGATCGTCTTGGCCATGGGCGAAGTTCGCGAGGGTTGATTTGGAGTTGTGCCAGTAAGAGAGGGTTGGGTTAGCAACTGGAAGGCCGACCGGCAAATGTGCACGATCTTCCATCGTGAGTTAATGTCTTGATTTGTATAGGTTAAGAGGGTATTTTAGCGAGCATCCAAGGTTTTGTATGTATCTGCCTCGATAACCAAGGTGGGGAAGAGGGCAATATCCGCCTGAACCTTCCTATTGTAGCCTTAGTGCGTGCGGAGCTATCATACGCATTGCAAGCGTGTCACAGAGAGCAGCGACATACTTGTAGCCGGCATCGGGATGCTGAGATAAAAACTGAGTGCCTCCCCAGTACTATAAACATATGTACACGTCCACGAGACCATCTAGAAGTATGACCCCTCTACAAGAAATCCGAGTGTCAGGCGTACATGTTGATGCAAGTGGTCGAAATCCATCGTAGAAAGCGCATCGTTGGCCGTGTGAAGGTAAGGAGTTGCATCAACCATATTCTCATCGCATACGTAAGCCGCAGGGTAGCCGGCATCGTAGGCTGCGCCACTATCAAAGGCGTCAATACATGAGGGCGGGATGTACAAGATCGACTTACTGGTCACTGCAAGCGTATCCACACTTGTCTGTGATCACTGGTAGAGCAGTATACACAGGCACAAGCTTGATGATGAAGTTGCTTAGCGGAGTGCTTACGTAGTCGGTGTAGACTGCGATGTTGTGATTGGGAGAGTATGCAGTCATGTCCTGGTTCATGACAGCAAAGACCTTGACACCGCGCTTGACATAGTCTTGCATGATAGCACGGGCGCCCAGTAAGCCACCCTCTTCACCAGAATAGAAGTGGAACTCCAGAGTGTTCTTTGGCGCATATTTTGCTGCAGCAAGAACGCGGAGGGACTCAAGAATCGTGACAACAGCCTGTCGGGGTGAGTGTCGATCAAAAGACTTCGAAATATACTTACAGAAGCGTTATCGTCAGCACCAGGCGCACGTCCCGTGGTAGGGTTTGCTTGGTTTATCGAATCGAAGTGACCAGACACGATAACGACATTGGCGCTTGTCCCAGGGATTGTGGCAATGACGGACGGCTGGTTATAGCTGTGTGTGAATTGCTTGACAGTGATCTTGGTGTTGGCTGCAGCAACGTCCTTGACAAGATTGAAGACTGTGGAAGCAGAGGATGCCGCATATGAGCCGCGGTAATAACGATTGTGGATATTGGTCAATGTCGTAGCCCATGTTTTCGGGTTCGTTTTGCTGATTTGAGCAATCAAAGGGTTGGCTTCAGCCTGGTGAGTTGCTGCTGAAGGGAAAGATGCAGACTGTCGTTTGTCGATTTTGAGCCCGTTCGCAATATCGACGCGGTGCGTTTCAAGCTCCTGTCTTGTCGTCAGACGCACAGTCGCACGTTACAGTAGCTCAACACTAACCTGCGTCTCTGTGATGTCCATGAAGTGGGCGCATGACGGCGTTGAGATGAACAAATCCAACTTTTCTTGCTCGGTATACCAGGTTCCGTTGTCAGCATCAGAGGTCTTGATCAGCCGCAGTTCTTCTCCAGCTGCATTCAGCTTTGGAGTGAAGGCTGGTACCGAAGCAATGAAACCAGCAACTACGCTGGCGAAGAATGTTTTGCGGACCATGGCGAAATAAAGATGCGTCAAAAATACTTGCCCTGAAAACCTCCCGGCTAAGCTAAGTTGGCAGAGAGCTGCTTATAACTTTAATATATCGGTGGACTCCACACGCTAGATTTCGGCATTCATGGCTTCCTTTCCCTGTGTAGAAGGCGCCTTCTGAAGGGGTGCCACTTTGCCCAGGCATTGAGATGGCTATGCTTGGCCGAGCTTCTTCGTTGAAGGTCAAGACCATGCAAGCACTGCCGAGCGGTAGTCATTAGCGAATGGCATGCAGCAATGCCAGCCCTGTGCGATGTTTTATACGAAGGCTTTGTCCGAAGTCGATCATGCTAAGACTCCGCGATAGATTTGCGCCTTGGCTCCTGCCTCTTTCGAGCCTGGTTCCGTCCACACCGACGTTCTGAAAGTCATGTTGATGGAAACCACGCAGGAAGGTGGATTCTCGTGAGGGTGATGAGGGCAGGTGTTTTGAGGAGTGTCGCATCGCGTGAGCTGCGAATCTGGTGACGTCAGATCTCAACATCAGCCCTAATTATGCACTCGCGCCAGTACGAACAAGTACAGGAGGCAGAGAGCAGCTGTGCAGATGTCCCGACAGAATTGCTGTTAGCAGCAGATCTCTTTGTCGTACCATCTTTATGCATTTTGAAGATTAGAGGAGCGAAGACAAGAGCTCAGGGGCAGATTTCGACCTCATTTTGCGAGCTTCGGCCTGGAATTCTGCGTGGTTGATTCCTCGTAGTAGACTTACTGTGCTCGAACTAAACCTCAGCTTACCTCAGAGGCTGTACTGTTGCTGGCATCTGCTCGGAACCGGATCGCCATCGACCCTAAAGCATCTCACGATCGCAACGGCATAATCGCAATTCTTGTACGTACACGGCGTGATTCATGAATCTATAATACTATGCAGAACTCCTAATATGCAGCAAACCCACCGCCCATGTCTGTTGTGTAGCACTACTGGAACTCTCCAAACTCCCCATCGTCAAACCCCAGGTCTTGCGGTGTAGGTTCGAAGTTCTGCCTACTTCGCCTGCGCTCCTCCTTCACGCTCTTTGCGCTGGGCGGCGGTGGCAGGAAACTTGCGCCCCCACTGCCCGGTGGCGGTGCAATACTGAACAGCGCCTCCTGCTCACTCTTCTGCTCGTTCGGGCTCTTATCCTCGTTCCTAAGCCGTCTCCCCTTCAGACCACCCAGGTTGATGCTTATTGTTTCGCCCTCCTTGAGGCTGAAATCACGCTTGACCTCATCCTGTTTTGGCTGCGGCTTCGCGCCCGGATGCGCAGCCTTGGGCTCAAAGCCCAACGCCTTCCGCGCATCCTGTAGCGCAATACTGAAGTCGAACGCCTCGCTGCGCTCCTCGAACCCCATGCCCAGCACCGCCTTGCGCCCCTCGCCCACCACTGTAATTGCAAAGAAACGCGAGCTATCCAATGCCTGCTCGACCGCTCGCTCGCTCGTGTACGGCGCTGCAGCGAACAGATCGCCTGTCTTGGAGTCCTCGAGCAGGATCGTCGTCGATACTTTTTCGTCGTCCGAGTCGCGCTCCGGCGGAATCGACGTCTCGACGATGCGTATCCGCGCCGTGAAGATCTGCAGTTTGTTGTTGTTGGCGGTCCAGCTGCTGGCCTGGTAGCCCTTTGTGGAGGTCGCGGGCGGGATCTGGTAGACGTGGACCTTGGGCGCGATGAACAGGACGCGCTGAATTGCGCTGGCGGGCAGCGGCTGCCCTGTGAGAGGGTCGGTGTTCATCTTGTGGCTGGGAAATGTGCAGGCGCAGGAACTTGTTGGCTATTGGGCTGTTGCGGGTGCGATGCTGTTTGCTGTTGCTGTAGCTTCAACCGTTATGGATCGATAAATGCGCCGAATCTAGCGGGGTAGCGCGAGATCGCAACAACGCTCAGGGCGCAGAAAGAGGGGTTCCGATGAAGGACCTTGAGCCGCGAGGGTACAGACGCCGTGGGTGCTTAGCAGATCGCGCCCAACGGCCGTGGACAAATGGATTGGAGGACATTGCTTTGTTCTGGTACGGTGATGCGTTGGCAATGCAGGGCGCGTCGATTCAGATTGCTGGCGCGCCATCTCACATGACCGTTATGCAATGCACGACGACCCCCAATCGGCGCTTTCGCAGCGGTTCTGGCATCCTGGGTAGACGGGCTTGGGGAATCTGACAAGGCACAATGTGACGAAGAGAAGAAGCTAAAGTTTCACAACGCATTGCATTCACTGTTCACACTCCAAGTGTGGGCGTTATCTGTAAGCCTTTGCCCTCCCTGCAAGGCATCGAGCATACAGATTGCACACCCAGACTCCCAGCACAGTTTCGCAATGGCATCGAGTAACCAGATCACACCTCCAGATTCCCAGAATGAAGCATCGATGGCACAAACCAAGCATGCATCTCATCAAGAAGGCTTCTCTGGGGTGTCGAGCACACAGTCTACATCTGTTGTGCTTCTAAAGCTGCCGATACAAGCACCGACCAGCAGAAACAGCTCGTCTGCCAGCGACATGTGGCACAGACTCCAAGTCACAAAGGGCATAATGAGGGAGATCCCAAGCAAGGATACATTTGCGTTGGAGTTTTTCAATACTGTGCTGGCTATTCTCACCTTTTCGTAGCTAAAAGGCAGTGCGTCGCACTCTATGTCTCGAAGGCGACGAAGAAGTGTCAGTGGAAGGCGGGAGAGGTACCCTAGCCATGGGCATGCGGTGAATTTGTGAATGCGAATTGTATATGCGAGGCTAGAGAGAGTCGAGGACACGGAGAGGTCTACTGAGAGTGTTAAATACCAAGTTGTGTGAATGGGCGCCACTACCGCGCTACGCTCGCCTGGAAGAGAACGGGCCCGAGCAGTTGAGATATTGGAGGAGAGTTTAGGACAACGTTTCTCTTATCGCAAGACTAAAAAGTATGCAAACATCGATGCATTATCTCGTCGCGATGCACAAATCTTTGCTCCTCGCCTACTACCATCGCCCCTTCATAGGACTGACCACTTACTGCACGACACTCTCGTGTGCCCGTGTACAGAATACCATGCTAGTAATATCCTCACTGGTTGGCATGCGCTCTGTCGCAGCCACACGTACCATTACAAGGACTCTCCAGCTCCGATCTATTTCATATACGCCCACTGTGAGATTGTATACAACACCCGTCGCGCCCGCCTGTACTGGTAGCTCAACAGCTGTGGTATAGCAGCCTGTTTACGTGGAATTAGACTTTCGATCCTCGAGCCGTGGTGGTGGCGACGCTTAGTACACTTTTCGCCGTAGGAGACATCGTACTAGTAGACGGTTCGATCGGACTACTCCGAGCGTCGGTCAGGTAAGAACGTCTTGGGTCGCTGTTGGAGGGAAGGTGGTGGAAAGCGGAAGAGAGCGGCGGATTGAGCAGCAGAGTGAGCGGCGGGGTGAGTATGGAGTAACAGCGCACGCCTCATTATAGGAGTTGAACGTTTTCAGATGCTGGTAGAGGAAAAGTGCTGTTGCTGTTGCAGTTGAAGGTTTTCGGTCGCTCAAGTAAGAGCGATGGAACACTCCTTATCGTAGGGTTTGAACAGATTAGGGCGCCGATTGAGGGGGAGTGGTGTATTCTTTACTGTAAGAGCTGGAAGTATTGAGGGTACCCGTCATGAAGAAGACACGTGATTGTCGAGCATTGGCCGCAACAACGCCCGCCTATCAGCAAATATGTACAGTTAAAGTCTATCTACAGACAAAGTCGTCTAGATGTATGTGTAGCAGAACGGGCCACCCATTGTCGACATAGCATCGCCGACCGTGATGTTGCCTGCGAACGCCCACTCAAGGGTCATAGAGTCCGCCAGCGTAGTGTTGGGCGCGGTGGGATCCGCAAGCGCAATGGTGCCGTAAATGGCCTTAGTGCGCTCAGAGGGGTTCAGGTTCTGCCAGGTCCACCAGACACGGTCGATCTGTGCGTGGTGGGCGTAGAAGTACGGGTCGCCGGGAGAGGTCAAGAAGTCAGATCCTGGATCACCTCCAACAGTGAAGTGGCCGGCGGTGTGCACACCCATGAAATTGTTGGAGAAGGCATTTTCGCCACCCTGCATGTCGTACCAGAAAGTCTTCATGTCCTTGCTGTTCAGCAGCTTTGTAACCATCTCGTCGTTGGTCCACTGTCTGGAGGTCCATGAAGAGATGTCGCGCTTCAGGCAGCGAGGGTTGTAGCCAAGACCGACCTGACCGGCTGTAGTAGGATCCGCGTAGTCGAAGATCGGGTTGTTGGGCGTGCATGTAAGATCAGTGAAGACCTTCAACGGAGTTAGCTCAAGTTCCAATGTGACAGCTATCCACTTACTGGTCCAAGGTTGACGGGCCAATCCTTCATGGGGCCAGAAGCAACGCAGCCACCGCCGCTGCTGTGAGGAATGCTGATCACAGGAGCAGCGTTTGTTGGAATCCCGTAGGATGTCTGGTTGGTGCAGCCAAGAGCTCCGTTTCCTCCCAGGGAGGTCTCCGAGCCATCGAGCAGAGGAGACTTGGTCGGATCATCAGACCACTTCGGCCAGTTGTAGTAGGGTTGATATCCCTTGTAACCGCACTCGTCGCGAAGCGTCTTCTCGTAGGCATAGGTGAAGAACCTGTGCCACGGCAGGAAGTTACCAGTGTTGTGGATGGAGAAGGTCTGACGAATGTGTGTTGCGACAAAGTCGTCGAAGCGGTTCTGACATCCTGGGCAGACGGACTTGGGGAATTTAGGAGGGAGTTTCGCCAGGCACTGAACGGCTTTGATGTAGTCTTTCTTCTCAGCAGTGGAGAATGCAGACCTAAGCTTGTTAGCATGGAATTGAGGGCATAGAAAGCGCCTATCTCACCATTCGCGTCTGACAATGATGTTCAGCGGGTTGCAAGTTTTCCATTGGGAGGGCTGCTGCGTAGCTTGGTAGATTTGCTGATTGATACCCGCAACACCAGCGTACACGTCGGCTTGCAGGATCTTTCCACCAAGACCTGTGAGAAGTGCATCCTGTCGCTTGTCCAAAGACAGGGCTGGAGAAACCTCCTCGGTAGCGGGAATGACGCTGGACAACGCTGCAGGCAGAAGAGCCGCGAGGACAGTAGTCGTATGCATGTTGTGTCGTTGACGCGGGTTGGATTGCGAAGGCGGTAACGATCTGTTGCAAGTCTTTAAGATTCTTTCGTCGATCCGGAGGCGAGACGCTGACAGCGGACTCGATATTATAGAATTAGTATTAATATAGAGAGAGGAGGCAGAATGGTAGGCGACCTGAGTTGCTATGCAGGCTTCAGCGGTTCTTCAAATACTTTCGAGAACGATACCAAGTGGTCCTTCCTAGCCTGCTTGAGGCATGAATACACCAATCTTAACATTTTCATCGCCTCTCAAGGGTCCAGATAATGGCTTCGAGTCAGTGGGGGCTGCTTCAAATTCTACAGAACAGCGGCAATTGCCAGGAGATATCTCTCCGGCTTCGAAAATTTCCAGTTCGAATAATCAGTCAGGCCACTAACCCACGTTGGAGCGTGCATGCCGGTAAGTGCGTGGTTTGCTGTCCTCGTTCTGTCCAATGTAGGACCAGAATTGGGCGAGAGTGGATTAGATTGGATTTTGCTGAGCCTTCGCCTAGGAGGATTCCTATGCGGTATCGAGGCGCAGTAGGATCCCGCGGGGCTTTGGAATGCTTCCATGGTTTGGCCTCATTGGGTGTCGTGAGCCTGGTCCATCGCGGGAAGGCTTCGCTCTCGTTCTTGCGGGCAAGCACCGTGCCGGCGTCGCGGCTGGAGGATTCTGCTCCGAGCCGTGTTCGTGCTCGAGCGTTAAAGCACTCCAATGCCTGGTCGTTTAGCCGGCAGCTTGAAATTAGGCTGATGTACACGTTTTGCGGGAAACATGGGGCTGGAGTAAGCGAGCGAGGTGTGGAGCAGTCCTGCTCCATCCCTGGGTGCGGCTGTGAGCAAGCAGACAGTCAAGGGGTACTTGTGCTTCGAGAAACTCATATTCCCAGCATATCACAGCGCGACACCGCGCATGTGCGTTGAGCGTCCTGACTCGAATTGGTAAGACGGTTCGATGAACGGTTTGCGGGAAGGCGGGACGGGTTGCAGAGACCCCACCTGCTTTGCGCTAAAACCGCGACCTCCACCCAACATCCACCTCACAAATGCAGGAGAACTGAAGGATTCAATCTAAATTGCAAAGCCCATGCTACCAACGGCCATCTTACCGTCTATGGAATGCTCCAGCGTGAGCGCGGCACATGGTTCGTAACGAACGACCGCATCTTGCTCGACCAGCGAAGAGGACCAGGCATAATGCGCACCAGCATGCGGAAAACTGGTGGTGAGACGTCGCTTGGCCTCTCGAACTTGTAGTTGCCACGAGGACATAGTCACCAGCGCGCTGTACTGCGAACTGCGTTCGACCCGCTAACATCTGCGAAATGCAATGTCAAACAGTCAAGGAAGGTCTACTACCACAGTAAAGCAGAGCACCAACCTGCTTTCATTGACGGCTTCGGTCGATACCTTCGGCCTTCACCGTGGAATTCTTGTTGCGATACTTATTGGCTCGTTTCATCGAGCCCAATACTTCCGGTGCTTCCGGTACCTACATCTTGGTTCTGCATCTCGGTGGATCGCGTTAAGTACCAGCTACCAAGTTCAATCCTGTTCACCCTCGATATGTCCGCTGCTATCCCTAGGATTGTTACCACATGTTTGTGCCTAGACTGAGCGGCACACGGAACAATGACCCCAAGGCTCTTCCCAGAGTGCTCCGCGGAGGCCGAACGCCACTGGGGCATTTAGCTGCTCTGTGTGATACGAAAGCAGCTCGTTCCGAGCTGTCATAGAGCAGATGGCGGCAACTCTGTCCATGTGGGGAGCACCCGTATCCTGCTCCAGCCTGTCTTGTCCTCGCTCTAGCCACCGTCTGCAGATCGAGCCTGCGCGAGCGTGCTTAGCAAGGGGTAGGCACAGTAGTTCACTGCTCGCTTCTGTGAGGTTCAAGGAGTTGTATCTGAAACTGGAAGAGAATTACTCAACCCATCTACTACCCATTGGAGACGTATGTCTCGCGGTATTTTCATACCTCCTGGTCGCCGACCCCGCTTCACAGATGCCTGTATCGTTCACTTCTGCCTCAACTATACCACACTTTTTGCTACTTCGTAGAGATGGAAGACCGTATCCTGGTGATGAGGCAAGCAGGAGGGCCGCCGCCGATGCCACTGCGGTCGCCTGAGTCCCTGGCCGAGACACTGGCGCCGCACTTGTTAGCGATAACCATTTCGCTCACTGCGCTGGCGTTGATCACAGTGATTGCCAGGTTCTGGGTCAGAATCTTCATATTGAAGACATTTGGGTGGGATGGTGAGTTCGAACCTATACATTTGCAGATCGACCGCGCTTACTGACCGTGCCGTACCGTAGACATTATGATGACCGTCTCAGCGGTATGTTTGCAGCCACGCCGCAGCCTTTCCCGCGACAGTCTCCACAACCCCAAGAATGTAATCTGACTCAGTACAGTGTCTCAGTGCATCGTGTTTAGGACTCTTCATCAAGCTTGTTGATCTTGGACTCGGTCGTCACGCAGAAGCATTTCCTTTACAAAACATCTTTCCTTTCTTCAAGTTCATATTCTTCTACTCGGTAAGGCGACATATTGCACACAGCAGATATAGGCTTACGCTTCAACAGGTCTTGATCATCTTCGCATACAGCTTCATCAAATTATCGATCGGTTTCTTCTTACTACGTCTGGCAGACCGAACGAAATGGCGACCTTTCCTCATCGGCATGCTAAGTGAGGGCTCATTAGCTACCGGGTCTAGCATACACTAACGCGCCTCCAGTTTTCATCGGTTGCTTCACTATCGGCTCAACCTTTGCCATCATCTTCCAATGCAGTCCCGTAGCTGCAGGCTGGGACTACACACTGCGCCCACCAACTGGCACCGGAAAATGCTACGACGCAACCATCTTCAAAAACGTCGGCGTCTTCAATTCCTCCATCAACATCTTCACTGACCTCCTCTTCGCGCTGATACCCATCCCCATGGTCTGGAGACTACAAGTCAACCTGCAAACGCGCATCGGCCTGGCCGTCATCCTCTCGCTCGGTCTCTTCGCAAGCGCAATCGCAATCTACAAAACGCCAATGCAAGCCAACTTCTTCAAAGAGCAGGACTGGAGCGGTCACGGATCGTGGTACTACATCTGGCAGCAGTAAGTAGCCGTACCAAAAGCTCACAGAGGGTCGCATAGGATCCCTTGGCGGATTCGTCTTGCTAACACCATCGCAACAGAGTCGAAATGAACGTTGGTATCATCGCTGCCAACCTCCCCACGCTCAAACCCCTCTTCGCAAGCTTCTTCGGCCACATGCGCACCTTCACCAAAGGGCGCAGTACCGGGTCGCGCTCTGGTCCGCTCTCAGGTCCGTTCAAGTCAAGCGGATACTACCGTCAGAACGACAGCAGCACAGGCGGACGCTCTGGCATCGCGGGCGGGAGCTACGCGATGCAAGATATCGGCACGGGAGGTGCAGACGAGCCGAAGAAGAAAGACAGCTATGACGAGATCCTGGTGCTGGGTAAAGAGAGCTATGGGGTCGACGTAGACCAGAGTCGGCGGCAGAGTACAACGAGGGGGAGTGATGAGAGTATCGGTAGTCTGGGTCGCGAGCACGATGCATCCACAAGCCCTCGTGGTCCTTTGAGTCCTACGCCGTTGAGTCCGAGAAGTCAGGGCTTGGGACGGAATCTGACCATATTGAGGACAACAGAGGTGCGCGTAAGCAAGAGTTATGGGACTTGATAGTCTTGCATGATCTGGCGGTCGTCAGTCGTGAGAGAATGATACCCAGGACTTGGTGGTAAAGAGGCTTTTGCTTCTAATCTATGTGGCATGTATGACTACCGGGAATCTCTATATCGTAAATGCATCTTCTATGTCCTTTGATGCTCGTCTATGTACAAACCACATCTATTTAACGGTTTCCTTGTTGTTGACGCCAGCGGCGCCGCTCTTGTAGGCCTCGAAGCCAGCCTTAGCAGCTTCTTGAACGGTAACCTTACCCTCCACGATCTCCTTGCACTTGGACAAGATATTCGTCCAGTCCTCGAACACTGTGAATGGAACATTCTCACGTGCGCAGTAGTTGATCAGGTCATGACCCTTCTTGGCGAACAGTAGATCAGTCTCACGGGCAGCAGACAAATCAGAGACACCGTCACCGGCGTAGAACATGGTGGGCCTTTGATCCTCAGGCAGGGAGGAGTACTTTCTCAGCTCGATGGACTTGTCGTGTCCGAAGCCAGACTCGGGGTGCTTGAAAAGGATGGTCCAGCCGCCCTCCTCGTTGATATCCTTGCCGTCCCTGGGGCCGACCTGGTTGCCGAGAACCTGCATCTTCTCGGCGTCAGGGCCTACCAGCTTCTTCAGCAGCGCCTTGATGATAGGCTCCATACCCGAGCTCAGAACGACCACGGGAATGTTGTTCTGCAAGCTCCACTGGAAGAACTCGGCGAACCCGGGGTCGAGCTTGACGTTGTCGACGACGTATTGGATGCACTGGTCGTACGGGCGAGTGACGCTATCCATCATATCTTGGAACGAGTCGCGGAAAGTAATGTCGTTGTTCAAACAGGCAAGGTTGCCCTCGCGGCGCTTGGCCTGGCCGTAGCCGATTGTGTCGGTCATAAAGTCATTGCCTGCCGGTCAATCAGTATGCTGACAGTTGAGGTTAGGTGGCGACGCAACCAGATCGCTAAAGGGCTCAAGACTCACTGTCCTGCTGGGTGATTGTGCCGTCGAAGTCGGTGAAGAAGATGAACTTTAATCGCAGTCAGTCGCATATTCTCCAGATTCGAGATAGGGCAGCAGACCTTTGGGTTGGACTTCATGGCGGGAAGGTCCGCGGCAGCATTTTGAACACCCATCTTGTTGGTAGTGGGAATTGTGTAAAGGCGAACGGAATAGAGAGCGAGGATATGCGCCAGAGATTGTTGATAGAGGGGCTGTCAGAGCCGTCCGAACTACCACGCCGCTGCCCCAACAGGGCAACCCGTATGTCGCTCGCTCGGCAACGGGCCATGCGCGTCATGCTTGGCAGGGTCGTATCGAGCGTCGGCGAGTCGGCGGACCACCGAGAGCGTTTTCCCAAGCTCGTGGCTGACAGAGACGCGAAAGGCAGTCCGCGGCAAGCATGCGGCCGTTGCTCCAGCATGCCTCACGCTTCTCCAAAGTCAGCGCAGCGACTGTAACACCCTCGACTCGACCCATTGGACGTTTCGTCGCACTATCACCGTCAGTATGCGTTACCTGTCAGTACCGGCAGGCGTCAACGGCCACCAGGAAGCCCAGCAATGAGCCGGGAAGATGGCTGCAGCGCCAATTCTCGAGCTCGACGAGGTGGTTGGAGGACAAGAAGCTACCGGGGGCCTCTGACCCAATTGCCATGCTACCGCCTGCAACCAAGCCAAGATCGAAACCGGCCTCTTCTGTCGACCGAACGCCCGAGGAGCTCATAGCTCGTCAAGAGCGATTGCGGCGAGAGTGGGAAGAACAACAAAGGAAGAGAGAGGAGGAGGCACTGCGCAAGAAGCAGCAAGAAGAAGAAGCCCGACGAAAGAGAGAGGAGGAGGCTCTGCGGAAGAAGAGAGAAGCGGAAGCCCTGCAGAAGAAGCAACAGGAGGAAGCTGCACGGAAGAGGCAGGAGCAAGAGGCTCTGATGAAGGCACAGCAGACCAGTCAATCTGCATCTGCGCCCGTCCAACCGACAGTGCCAACACCAGAGCCTGCACCGGAGCAGCCTTCAACGGTCGAACCCCAACGGGCTATCCTAGAGACCGCGGCCAGTCAAGACAAGCAGGATGTCGTGGACAACGTCAAACGCGTACCTGACGAGCAATTACCTTCCCATCAAGAACGCCAGCGATCAAACTTCGAGAAGCGCTTTACGGCCTTTATGGACGAGCTGCTCCCCAAGATCGCCGTGGTCACACAAAAGGTCAACACCTACACCGGAACAGACTACTCAGGCGTCGAAGCCTTGAGGAGGGAGATCCAGGAACAAGGTATGCATGCATCGAGTCCTATCAGCTGTATCTCTAACAATAAACAGAGAAGCTCGTCAAAGCCCGGCGTCTTGCGATCGACTCCACTAAGGAAGCCCTCGATGCTGCTCTCGAGCAGCAAGCCGCCTCGCAAAAAGAAGTCGTCGCCCTCCTTGAACGCAAGCACTCCTGGTCGTCCAGTGATCTCGAACGCTACATGTCCCTCATACGCTCCGAACACCTCAATGACAAGGCCGTAAGGGAAGCCAAGGATGCCGTAGATGCTGCTGAGACTGCGCTCGAAGAGGCTCGAAGCTACCTCGAGAAGAGAGAGCGCGCACAGTACCACGAAGAGCAAATCTGGAGCGACACAATTCGAAGAAACAGCACTTGGGTCACCTTCGGCTTGATGGGTGTCAACATCTTCCTCTTGCTGCTCAGTCTGCTCATTCTTGAGCCATGGCGCAGGAAACGGATGGTCAGAGAAATTAAGAGCGCGCTGGAAGCACAGCAGGCCGCATCTGGAGCATCAGTCGCCCCTGCTCTTGCAGCGCCCTATGTGGCGGCCAACCCTGTCACCGAGCCATCGATCTCTACACCCGCTGCGCCAGCCGCTTCAGCGCAGCAGGTCACGGAGCCAGAAAAAGTGACAAGAGAGGACGTGAAGCCAGCGCCCGCTCCTGCACCACCTGCATCATCCATCGCCTCCGAGCCTAGCGTCGACGAGTCACCGACCGCTGGAACGCTAGACCCGTTGCGAATCTCAGATGAGCATAGCAACGAGATCGGAAACGTCATCGATGAAGTCGTTGAGCCTACGATAGACCCGGCAGTGCCTGGCGCCACACCTCTGATGCCTGAGGGCGCAAAGGCCTCGCCACAAGAGACCATCGACATTCAGAAGGAAACTTGGGAATCGATGTCTACGAGCGAGAAGATCGAGGCTAAGCTCGGGCTGTGGCGGAGCAAAGCTGCCATTGTTGCCGAGGATATTGTGAGCGATCGGCCCATCTCGATGCGTAGAGTCGACTTCACCACTGCTATCTTGCAGGGCGCTGCTGCCGGGGCAGTGATCGCAGCTGCATCTATTGCCATCTTGCTGAGGCTCAACTGAAATGGCTAGGTACTGAAAGTAGCGACATAAAGTGTACCAGTCTTGTACATACATTGTGTATAATCCATGAGACAACCATCGTCCTCCATAGGCAGCACTCTCCGTCGCCCTCACTCTCATCTTCTCAATGTATTCCATTCGCTTTCTTATGCTAATACAGACAGCACCTTTACTGGAAGGGCGCTCTGGTCATATCTGCAGAGCATACACGGAGTGTATGTCAGCAACGGATCGGTCGTCAGCTCTGTCCAATATCGCCTAGGGAGCTGCCGACCCTTGTCGCCATGCACCACGTTCGTACAAATGAAGCACCGCCCCCAGCTTCATAAGCAATTCGAACTAACATAGCAGCACCTTGACTGGATCAGCTCTACAGCTGCAGCAGGAGGATTGCAAATATGCAAACGTGGTCAGACAACACCAATCTTGTAAGTAGTCAGCAACAGCATGGGGCTATAAACCTATTCGCAATGCGAGCAGACGGACAGACATAGTCATGCTGCTTTGAGCAGCCATATATAAGGCCAAAAAGATCATAGTCATGCGATGTGCGACAATCAGCAGGTCAACAACAGACAGGTAGAGCCCAACTCGCCGCACAATGGTTTATAGCGACGTTCATCTCCCACTGCGTAAATTTGGAACTTTCCTACACTCTTTAGACTCACCACTGACATCTCAATAGCAGCTTTCATAGCCTTAGACTGGGCGCTAATGACCGTCGCGCTCCTCCCAATCCTCATGCGCATCGCCCTACGCCTGCGCTCGCGCACACTTTCTTGCCTCGCCACAAACCTCTCTGACACATTCATTCTCCTCGCCTGGCTCTCAGGATGCGTCCTGATCTGCATAAACACCTGGAAGAACCATCTCCGCATGCGCTATTCATCCGCTGAACTTCAAACGCTCTACTATGGCGTGCCACCCCACCTCTCTGCGCATCTCCTCTACACATCCTGGGTCAGCTTGTTCTTCATCTACATCAGTCTCTGGAGCTCCAAGGCCGCATTTCTGGCATTCTACTATTCCATCTTCAGCTTGCAAGGACGAAGAACACGCATTGCGCTCTTGTCGGCGTGCGTGTTCACTTTCTTCACGTTCGCTCTGCACATGGGTCTTATCGCATTTTGGTGCTCCCCCGTTTCTGCTAATTGGACACCGCCGCCCGGGAGACATCTCTGCTCGGCCGTGCACAGCATCGACAGCGTTGCGATTTCTACTATCGCGAACGTAGCAACTGATGTCGTTGTCTTGAGCATCCCAGTGCGTGCGCTGTGGTCCCAGGCGAAGCAGTTCGACAACGGTGACCGCGCGGGGTTGGTGTTCGTGTTTGTGATGGGCAGTGTTAGTATCGTTGCGGCGCTGGTGAGGTTCGTGTGTCTTTTGCTGGTGAGAAACGTGCCGAAGGCGAGCATCACCCATACGATTGATGTTTGGGCACTGGTGGAGATTGTTAGTAGCATACTTGCGGTATGTGCACCGAGTTGTAGGGCGTTTGGCAGGGTATGGAGAGGGAGGAGAGGCGGGCAGCGGATTGAAAGTCATGTGGTTGGGGGAGGGTAACATGAGCGGGGGTTCAAGATGTGGGAATCAGGAAAGGGGAGTGGTGACCAGGATTGTATTCAACTACGTTATGCAGACGAACTTGCTGTCCACCAGGTATCTTCACCTGTATTTCGATGATGCTAGTACTGTTGTGCCGTTCATCCCATTGTTTGATTTCGCGACACCCGCAGCGAATCGCTCTTATGCCGGTCTAAAGTAGACCTGCGAGTAGGAGAGTTCACCGCACAAAAACGAGGGGCGTGCTATAGAGAAGTTAGAACAGAGTGAAGAGTAGGCAGGCAGAGTACCTTGCAAAGCCAGGCAACTGCCCTCCAACGTTAGCGCATCCGAAGAGCTGGCGGGAAACGTCGTGAATTTCGGAGCCACATTAGAGGATAGCAGCAATGATGTGCCGTGTCTCGACATTGTTCGTTGAGTGGCCTGGGATCATGATGCCTTGCGCAAGCTCTGTTGTGGAGCCGACCGAGATTGTTACCGTAAACACGACATTCGAAATTGATCTGAACCGTTCTAAGATCTGGACTAAGATCTAGCAAATCTAGAGAGCCTGTCTTGAGGCGTTGAGGAAGCCGTCGGCGGCATGGAGGGCGCGGCTGACCTCACACCGCTTTCTTTTGGTTGAAGGTTGACGCCACTTGGACTTAATGGTAGCTTGAGAAAACCCTCAGATTATTGGCGCGGATCGTACAATGTTTGTCCCCAGTCTGTCATTTGAAGCTTGTGCCTCAGTCTCGCGTTCGTTGGGGCTTGGTCGGGAACGATGTGCGTAGTCTGAGATCGCGGAGATTTCCCACGGGTTTCGAGTGGGATGGAGAGTATTAGGTTCTGGAGCCCAAATTGAAGTTCAACGTTGTCGTCTCAGCAAAGTCCTCATCCACGAATGTGTCCTTGGGAGTGTTGACCAGCCGCTTTGCATTACTTCGCGATTACATTTATGTGAACCGGCAAGCCCGACACAATATGGATATTACCGAGCCACAGATGGCATGCAACGCTTCATCTCGAGCCAAGCCAAAGGCGCAGCCTAGGGAGTTTATTCATGAGACATGGCATCTTACCTGAATCGCTTTCGTGAGGCTGTTGTCCGCTATTTTGTGGAGAAAAAAGATCGTCCGGCAGGGGTCCCGTCGCTCCTTCTCTTACATCGATCTCACACGCGATCAAAACCTGACTTGACTCACTCTATCCTTAGCATAGGTTCGCGTCGCGGCTGCAACCCAATTTCCCAAATCGTGCTCTCCTTTTCGCGCGACTTCAGCTTCCGGCGCCCAGGTGCTGTTTGCAAATTCGGATCTGGTAGATCGGTCTCACAGACCGCCCGCTGGCTTCCTTGCCGGCGCCCAGGTGCAGGAACGACCTCCAGATTTGCGCAAGCATCGCGGCCTTCACTGATCTCGCCGTATTTCAGAGTCAGAAATCCCTCAGTGAGCTGGATGGGCGACGAGATTGATGATTCAAGTAGCGGTTGGCGTTCAACCTCGGCAGCCCGCAATGTCCATAATCTCGACGTTTCCTCGTCACGATGAAGTTTCAACGACAACGTCTTTCCCTGTGCGCCAACTTGGTACGTGCCCAGTCGCTCAGCCCGAAGCCCACCCGTGATGAGCTATGCAGCGGACAGTACGTCAAGAATTGATCGTTGCGCTCTTGATACTAGTGGGGCTCAGGTACCATACGCGGTACTGGTGGCGCTCTCGCCGCTCGCGCCAGGCATCTAAGAAGTATGGGGTTGCTGCAACGTTCGTTGATGGGATCCCTGGCTGTTTTTGCAGTGCCATTACGGGCCTACGGCGTCAGCACGATCAGACTCGAACTGATGTTCGCGTATGAGCTTTGGCGGTCAAGTTGATCGACGTCCATCGGGCAGCCGCGAACGCTGCACTGCTACAAAAACCAATAGGCTCCATGCTGCGGGAGGGTTATATGCCTTTCGGGCCGCCTCATTCCGATAGAATCAGGGTTGCTGTCAACTGGGGCAGAGACGTCAATTTGAACAAATCTCAGCAAATCATGTCGTGCGGAGAACTCGCCACACTTTCAAGCTACGCGGAGAACAATGAACTATGAGTAATATGCCGCGTCTTCTCGAATGTTGAGGAAAGGGTCCATGATCGGGAAGATTTTCCAGACTGCGGCTCTGCGGCTCTTACAGCTCTCCGGCAGTGTCTAGTGCAATTCGTATCGTTTCGCATGTATCGCTTTATTCTGAAGGACCTTTGAAGTTTGTGTGACATGTGCTCTCAAATCGACCACGAACTTTACGAGACAAGCCTCCGATTGTTGCGGATCTATTGGCAGGCGCGCGAGGCATCGTCACAAACCAAGAGCCTGGAAGACGGTGCATTTGGCAGATCAAGTGGCGTCGAGTGGGTGTTGTATGCAGCGTGCGCGTGGCAAGGCGAGCGGGGAGCGACGTCCCACTAGGATCCCTCCCGTTTCATATGGATGCCAGTACGATCCTCTAACCATGGTAGATGGTAGTCTCCCATGCGTTCCAGGAAGAGCATGTTAATCGATGGGGCGCGGCTGTGCGTGGTCGCGGAGCCCAATCTGATGTACGCTAAGCAGCAAATCATATTGCTCCCTCGTACTTGCAGGGCCGACCGTAGCAATTCGACGAACCTTAACTTGACTCGAGTTACTTGTCAGATTGAGCGGCTTCTCCTGAAGCGTCAGTTAGGTTTCTATTTCCTGGTTCTCTAGACATGCAAAAGAATGGGTATTACCAGCTGTCGTCCTCCAACAATCTGTCGGTACAAAATTTATTTTGGCCGTTAACATTACACGCGCATACGCATCGAGTCCATATCGGTGACGGAAATCATGAACGATGAGTTCCGCGTTGATCCCTCCTTTCAGCCCTGGGGTCCTTTGATCTCACCCACCTACGAGCTCGAACATATCACTACAGCAGACATCATCATCGCATCGACGGTATGGGGATTGACCCTCATTAATGTGTTTATTGGGATATGGCTTGCCTATGGACAATCGAGGGTCTCGCGCTCCCCGTTACGGAGTGTGTACGTTTGGATGATTTGGTTGGAACTGGTCATCTCCTTCGTGATGGGACTCGAGTGCTTCTTACATCTTCTGAAGTACATCAGACCGAGTAAGCCGGTGCAAGCCCACCTGTCACGATGTACATTAATGGCTTCCAGGCTTCGCCTTCTATTTCACGATCCTCTTTTGGTGGTGTATCCAGGTCCAACTATTGTTGCAGATCATCATCAACCGTATCCGTGTCATTGTGCCTGATCGCAAGCGTTCAAGACAAATCATGATCGCCACTGCCGCCTTTGTCACCGCGATCAATATCAGCGTTTTCAACATCTGGATCCCAGCGCGTCTGCAAATCAGCCACGAATACCATGTCATCAACGAATACTGGGACCGTGTTGAGAAGTTTCTGTACCTCATCGTTGACGCTTCACTCAACTGGTACTTCCTCAAGACTGTCAAGGCAAACCTTATCAGTAATGGACTAACTAAGTACAATCGACTCGTTCGCTTCAACCAGCGAATCGTAGTCGTGTCCCTGCTCATGGATATCATGATCATCGCAGCCATGTCCATACCGAATTCTTTTGTGTAAGCACTGGCCCATCATAGCCTTGGAGAGGCCATTACTGACTCGCGATAGCTACATCCAATTCCATCCCCTTGCCTACCTGGTCAAGTTGAACATCGAGATGACTATGGCCAACCTGATCAAGCGCATCGCTATCTCCGCATCCCGCAAGGCTGGAAACGCCGCTCTCGCAGACGACTTCAGATCCGCCAGTGTCTCGACCTCTGGAGCCAAGTCAGGTGGTACAGGAGTTGCGAAGCATTCACGGCATCAATCAAACCACGAGCTCACCAGCGTCTTTTCTTACAAGGGAGATGTCACACACTACGCTGAGCAAGACCGCATCGTTAGCTTTGCGCCCACTGGAAACGAGATCAAGAAGACCCAGCAAGTTGTCATTAGTAGCGAGCCAAACCCATTTTTCGAACGGGATAGGCGAGGTTCAAATATAGAGATCACAGGAGGTCACGACTCCAGGAAGAACGGCGTCACAGTGGATGAGCGGAGAGTAGTCAGGACAGGCAGCTTGGAGAGCGTCACTGAAGGGAGCGAGAGCCTCAAAGGTGGATTGGATACACCGAAGAGGGATATGAACGACTACAGCGATGACGAAGCTGCACTTGTAGGGCGGCGGCGAGATAATGGCTGGTAGGTGTTGAGCAAAAACTCTTAGTAGACCAGACGCATCATGATACCTCATAGAGTAATCGCAATGCCCACGAAATATGACAAAGTGAAAATCTGTCATGCGCATAAATCTGCGCGATGTATGCACCTAAACCCATGGAACCTCGCTCAAATGGCACTTGCCTATTTTAGTTGATTCAGTTACTGTCTGAGACCTTGCGTGAAACTGCTCTTGTCACTGCCGATAGGCTCCTCGCTACGGCATCTGCATATCAAACTGTGGTAAGGTCTAAATGACTTTCAGTCCGCAGGGACAACTGGACATCTATCATGATTGCATTTTTACCCTACTCACTCTTTCCGTAATGTCACACATCAAATGCACAGTATAACCCGCATGGACGTCGACTCACACCAGACTTGAGATAGGATGCTTCCAAGCTCACAACTTAATTGAAATTGAGATCCTTCCTAGTCAATTGCGGTCATGTCTATCCAGATCTCTTATCCTTGCACTAGTATCGATGTCTCTTGTGTCGTAGAGAGAATTCGAGAAGTCCCAGATCTTCGCAATGGGACATAGTCGTTGCGTACCAAAGCATCACTTGACTACTAATAGATTGATAGACTTTCTGTTGTCTACAACAAATACATTGCCATGAACATCTAATGTCACGATGCCGCAATGATAGCTATCTGCCCCACTTCTCGATGCGCTCTTTCATCAGAGACAGGCACAAGTCCACCTTTGCAGAACTGGTATCGTTGCTCTTGGCAGTAATCTCTGTGATGGCATCGATAAAGGCATTGAATATCTCCAGGATGGACACTTTGATCCGAGCGTCCTGATTCCGGGCCCACAACGTCTTTAACTGGCCAAGGAATGGCGTGATTCCTTCCGCATAGTAGATGAGCGTTCCACATAGGTGGCGCGCGCTGTTTCTGTCCGTTGGTATGTCAAAGACATACCTCCACCTAATATTCGAGTAGCTAGTCTGACTACGTAGCCTTGCCCATGCAGCCAGCCTGCAGAATAATATGAAGTACACACGCATGTTCTGTCTTGAAGTGCTGAGTCCGAGATCGTCCCAGTCAGCCTGAAGGGCAATGGGATGGCCAGGAGTAATGCCTTTAACGGAGTAAAGATTTCCGTAAGGTTGGCAAGCTTTCCAATGATCTCTCAATGTGTCGTCAAGCAGGAAGTCTTTGGGTGGATAGGTGTATGATTTTGATAGACCGGGAAATATCTCGATGGTGAGGTGCTGGTTGCGCGAGAGTAAGGCTCTATGAGATGGTTGTAGGCTCTGAAGCCATCTCATAACCATACTGAAGTTGAGATTTTTGACGTTCCACGTGAAAGAAGCCTCCGCGAAGTACGTATACGCTGCTTCGATGCGCATGGCGCGGCATATGCGCAACAGAGCAGGTGTTGCATGTCGTGTACGGCCATAGTTCATCAGAATTGGTCTTTGGAGGTCTCCAAATATGTTAGAGTAAATCTGAGTGCGGATCTCGGATGGTAGGTCTCCCAATGGGCAAGGCTTAGACTGATTTGCAGACTTGATGTAGTAGAGGTCTGCGTTGTAGGTAATGCTTTCGCGAGCACGTTTGGTGAGAGTCGAAGGGCGTTTCAGTCTCTTCTCCAACGTTGAAATCCCTAGCGACGCTCCTGATGTCGATTTCTTGGACGGTGCCACTGGTGACGTCGCAACGCTTTTGGGTGCTCCACACTGAGGGCTTGCCCTAGAACTTGAGGCTGCAGTCGCACGAGCGAACGAGGGACTTAGCATCCTACCACAGAACAGATTTTGAAGACAGCAAGAGGAAATAAGACACAAATGACCTGATGGCCGGCTTTTGTGAAATGAATAAGATTGCGGGTGCGCGCGGAGGGTACAGGTGGAGCATGTCAGGTCGACTGCGCATACGTATCGTGACGACTATCTGAAGAAGTTAGGAATGAGACAGTTCCAAGTTCATCAATGCAATGTTGGTGGTGCCTTCCAGGGTGCGTCGAGATGAGGCAAGAGAGGTGGGGCACACGTGAGCACGCGCCATCGCTCTTTCCCGACTATTTGCTTGACCGACGCGTCGTACCGCGAACACCAATCCAACTCAACCACTTTTCAATGACAGAAGTGTATTCTCGAGATGGCAGATGACATGGGTGTCACACAGCTCTCTCCTCGCGGTACGAAGCGAAAGGGCGATGATACACTCCCGTTGCCGGCACCACGCCGTATCAAAGCACTCGCGCAGGATGTTGTGAACAAGATCGCCGCTGGAGAGATCATCGTTGCGCCAGTGCATGCGCTGAAAGAACTGATCGAAAATGCGGTCGATGCAGGATCGACTTCGTTGGAGATTCTGGTCAAGGATGGCGGCCTGAAGCTGTTGCAAATATCTGACAATGGTCACGGAATAGATGTCAGTCCTTCCACATTGTCTAGCGAATACAAGCTCACTTTGATGACAGAAAGAAGATCTGCCGATCTTGTGTGAGCGTTTCACGACTTCTAAGTTGAAGGCTTTCGAAGACCTCACCTCTATCGGCACATATGGCTTTCGCGGAGAGGCGCTCGCAAGTATCAGTCACATTGCCCACCTGAAAGTCACAACACGGACCAAAGAGTCAAGCTGTGCATGGGAGGCCCACTATGCCGATGGCAAGCTGGCAAGCCCCAAGCCGGGTCAGAGTGCCGAACCAAAACCCAAAGCTGGTCGACAGGGCACAGTCATAACTGTCAGTCACATACTCTTGCATTACCAACCAGGTGACTGATACTGTGCAGGTTGAAGACTTGTTCTACAACATTCCTTCGAGACGACGTGCTTTCCGCTCGGCCAGCGAAGAGTATGCCAAAATTCTTGATCTGGTTGGTCGATATGCCATCCATTGCGCTGGCGTAGCATTCTCATGCAAGAAGGCCGGGGATAACTCTGGAAGCAGTGTCTCTGTTCCCGCTGCTGCTGAGATCAGAGACCGTATACGACAGATTCACGGCAGCGCAGCCGCAAACGAGCTTGTCAGACTTACAGCTGAAGATCAGCGCTGGGGTTTCAAGTGTGATGGCTGGGTAAGCAATGCGAACTACAACTCGAAGCGTACGAACCTGTTGCTCTTCATCAATCATCGATCTGTCGAATCGCAAATGATCAAGAAGAGCGTTGAGCAGACCTACTCTTCCTTCCTGCCGAAAGGTGGGCACCCGTTCGTGTACCTCAGCCTCGAGATTGAGCCGCAGCGAGTTGACGTGAACGTGCATCCTACGAAACGCGAAGTGCACTTTCTGAACGAAGACGAGATTGTCGCTAGAATATGCGATGAGGTTCGCGTCAGCCTAAGCAAGGTCGATACAAGCAGATCATTCATGACGCAGTCGCTGCTGTCAAATACAACCCCAAATATACCGATCGTCACTTCTGTGAAGCAGACAGCTCCAGCTACGCCGAGAGAAAAGGATACTTCCGAGCGCAGTGTCTCGCGAGCCACGTGGACAGTGGCCAAGAGAGCGAATGAAAATAACCTTGTTCGCACAGACGCTTCAGCGCGCAAAATCACGTCGATGCTACGACCTGAACGAACGATTGAGGAAGTAGCTGCTGACGGCGAAGATGACGACATCCAGTATGTGCATATTGAAAGGGAACCGATGGCTTGTCGTCTTACCTCGATAAAAGAACTGCGCGGTGAAGTGAGAGACGCGATGCATAACGAGCTTACAGACATAATATCGACCCACACATTTGTCGGCATTGTGGATGAGCAAAGGCGGATCGTTGCTATACAGGGCGGCGTAAAGCTATTTCTCGTCGATTATGGGATGCTATGCAACGAGTATTTCTACCAAGTTGGACTCACAGATTTCGCAAATTACGGCTACATTCGCTTCAACCCACCACTTACTCTACAAGATCTGCTCAAGGTTGCAGTCGACCAAGAAAGGAATAATGCCGGCAATGCAGCGGATGAGGTTGATTGGGATGAAGTTGTTGCCAGCGTCAGAGGGCTGCTAATCAGTAAGGCACCACTGCTTAGCGAGTACTTCTCCATCGAGATCACTCAACAGGGCGAACTATGTTCCATACCGATACTTATCAAGGGCTATACGCCTTCTCTCGCAAAGCTGCCGGGGTTCCTTCTGCGGCTCGGACCTCATGTCGACTGGAAGGATGAGAAGGAGTGCTTCAGGACAGTTCTGCGTGAGCTCGCATCGTTCTATACACCCGAAAGCCTACCACTACCGCCCTCAGATTCGACAGTTCGAGACGACAAAGGGAAAGGCAAAGCTGTGGAGGAAGACCCAGAGACTGCATTGAGACGTCGCACGGTGAGGAAGGCGGTCGAGCATATCATCTTTCCAGCCTGCAAAGCACGACTAGTGGCCACAAACGGCTTACTGAAGGGGGTAATGGAAGTTGCGAACCTAAAGGGGCTCTATAGGGTCTTCGAGCGGTGCTAGAAATCATCAATGGACATCCTTAGGGATGGCGGTTCCCTTCGCTGCCATGTCTTCGAGATGGCCTCCCTGATGCGGATCCGATGGTGCCATCGTGAGGGTGCTCAAGATTTCTACTCATCAGGGTTGATACCAAAAATATATATGTGTGGGTGCAACGGTTCGAGCTGTCGAGAAGCTGTAGTCTCGCGGTATGCGAGCGCTTCACAAGCCCGCGACCTAGCCATAAGTACTCTATGCACTGCATACCTAGCTCTACTGGGCACTCTTTCATCGTCATGAGTGACAGAGTTTTGATATCAGCTGGTATTGTTGCTTCGCGAAATGATCACGACTGTCTTGACATGAAGGCCGGGCTCCGTGGTGTAGGAGGAGGGGTCGCCAAGTGAAAGCACGTGCAGTCGCGCTCGCGACAGGCGGGAGACGGCGCGCGTGTTTGCGGTAATCAATAATCAACTTTGACAGTCAACAATCAACAACTGGCCGCATAGAACCACATCCGAAACCTGATCGGCCGCTCGATCGAGGTTCGTAATGCCAGCAGAACAGGCGTCAGTCGAAGTTCGCCGTAAGGCAGCGCGCGAGGTTATTGACATCCTTCATGAGATCGCAACTCTTCTTGTAAGTCCAGTCTGATCGCTGTGACTCTGAATCTTAACAACGACAGAATACACACCTCGACCGCCAGCAACTTTCCTACTGTGTTTCTTTGATTGAGAATGGTGCAAACCCCGAGGCATTAGCGGTACGCTCATTCGTCTTCTCAGTCCAGCGCAATAGCATCGCTTTGTGCATTCCCGCCACGCTGCATATGGCAGCGGCGTCTCCAACAACCTCATGCGCTGACACAAAGCAGAAAGTTATCCAGAAACTGCGCGATGAGTACCCGCCCTCAGAAGATGGCGATGCAGACATCTGAAGATAGGACACTACGCGCGCGCTGATAGCGATCGGCAACCGAAACCTTGCACAAGCGCAGCTGTGTTTCAGGTCATCAGCACCGCCAACACTGCGTCCATTTCCCTGCACCCGGACCGAAGCGGATCCTGCCACTTTCTTCGTGGGCCTTGTCGATTGCCGAGCATTAGGTTGGTGCAGGCCATCATTCCCGATTATCGCTATCCCTGAACCACCCGCATGCAATTTGGTCACAAAGCTTGTGATGCGCTATGATGGGGGGTGATGCGGGGTTGTTGTTGGGTGTGCCAAGAGCCTGCTATCAACCACATGCAATGTTATCAAACTTTCTGAGATGACGCGATAAGGTGGAGGGACAACGGCTGTACGGAACGGCAGTGATTCGTTTTCAAAAGCTGAGCGAGGGGTTGCAAGTCACAATTCAGCGGAGCGCTCGGAACGATCATGCAAGTAGCAATCAAAGAGGTCATCGTTGAAGTCTCCTGACGCTCTACAGCTGTGTCTTGGGTAAGCTAAGAAACGCCTTATCTGAAATGCTAGTAGCGAATGGTTGGGTATCTCAAATCTCAACTCAACGAGGGGTGGGTATCTTCCAAAAGAAACAAGTCTCAAGAAAAAGCCAACGCCGCCCTATATGTAGGAAAATGCTCATCTGCTCCCCCAGGTGGGAGATGCCTGCCGCTGTCTGAAGTTCCCCTTCGCGTCGGCTACCTTGCGAAGTGCCTTCTCAGCCTTTGCTTCCTGCTTGTCGAGGAAGCCATTGTAGATTGCAGGGAGAATGCGCTTAGAATCTGGGCAGGACTTTAGCTCGTGATCATGAGATGCAAACCATCGTACTTACTGGCATGATCTCCAGCGAACAAGACACCGTCTGCACCCTTCTCTCCAGCGATCTTGACTGCCTCTTCTAGTAAACCCTCTCCAACGCCCTTGCCTCTGTACTTGAGCTTGACAGTCCAGCCTCTGACAATAGCCTTTCCCCTCCTTCTCCTACCACGCTTCTTCGCCGCATCGCCATCCGCCCATCCAAGGACAAGAGCACCAATGACGTCGTTTCCCCACTTGGCTACAATGACACGGTCGTCGCCAAGCCACTCGGTGCCAATGTCCTCAGCAAAGCCAATGTACCCACCAGTAAGCCATCGAATAAGAATCAAAAAGGACATGGTGATGCCGCCTGCTGTGGTAGCAAATACAAACGGATCCCCGTGCTTGCGCATGTACTGCGCGACGATGGCCATGACCACGACCAACACAGCGAGGTTGATCGGGTGGAAGATCATCATCTTGCTTGCGACCTGGCGCTGCTGGGCCACCGAGTCGGCTATCAGGTTCAGCCCATCGATGCGATCATCTTCGGATTCGGCGGTGTAGGTGGAAAGTTGGGGCAGCTCATTTGTTGGCACTTGCTCGGGCGCAATGGCTTCGCTGGACGGCATGATTTCGGCTTCGAGAGGAGACGGGTAGGCTGGAGCGGGTAGAGTCGAGTAGGATAGCGATGTCGGTACGTGAGGGTGTGACTGGGACGAGTAGTAGCTGTTGGTGCGGAAAGTCGTTGGTGTGCCCAATGGCGATGGCAAGTCCGGGTCAATTCTCAAGTTCGCACTCAGAGATGTGAGGAAGGCTGCAATGAAGTGTCAGCCACTAGTTCTGTGACGTTTCGAAAAATTTGGTGCTTGATATCAGGCCCAACGATGGTCACGCGAGCATCACACAGAAAGTAAACATACCAGCACTCGTGCGAAGTCCGGGAAGCGAAGGTATCGCAGGTATAGCTTTTTCGAAGCTCGTAAATTGGTTGGTAATGACTGTGTCTCCAAGAGTATACCGTTGCGGAAACGCGTGCGGGCCCGGCGGGACTTTGAGATGCGAGGGAGGAAGTTGGCGACCCATTTTATAACAATTACATATACGGATTTCGTCAGGGTCCGGCCTTAACCAAAAGAAACAAAGCAGTATTAAATGAGTAACTTGGTCCGGAATTCAATAACCAAATATGTCGGAAGCGGTAGTCAAGCCAGGCAAAGAGGTGGCAGCCTCAGAAAAATATGATGCACTGGTGGGAAAACGTGCGTCTATGTATTGGCTCAGCCAAGACGACGCACACACAAGACGCGTTGTGGGCGTCTGGCGGCTGGTAGTGGGAATAGGCCCCAGGCGCGATCTTCACAGGCCTTATCCGCGCCAGTATGCAGGAGCTAGTCGGCGACTCCCTATTGGTAAGGGCCAACATGGGCGTGAAATGCACAGATAACGCTGTGCGCACTCAGAGCTCTGGGCCCTCGCTACGTGTGCGCAGGATGAGCAGATTCTGCACAAGGATTCGTTGGGGTTGGAGGGCATCTTTTGAGGGCCGACTGAGGGCATGCATCGCTGGGGCACAGTCCGTGACCCAAACTTTCGCAGAGCCACCAATACTGCTAATAACTCGAAGCCTGAGATCCGCCTCCTCCGTCTGTCAATATGATACCAGTAGCCTGCGATGATGACACCATGCATCGTCGGTCTTTGACAGTCAGCCTTTGCCAAGCGCACACGAGCACTTGATCCCCGTACTCGCCGGGGACTGGACTCTGCAACCTCAAACGCACTTGCCAACTCCGCACTTCTCACAGATTTGAAACGAACTACGGGCTCAAACGCATCCTACCCGTCTCAGGCTTGCCTGCACACTCACTCTCGTCATCCAGCCCCAAAGCAGCGATTTACCTGCATAATCGCTGTGATACCTCTGTTATCAGCTGTCTGCTCGTCGTTCGTCTTGCACCCCAGCTCTTGATCGCAGCAAAGCAAGGTAGATGGACCGATAAGGCGTTTCTCTCGTCTTGTGACTGCTGGCTATCCCCCACACTCCCATCCTATGAGCAACAACATGCAAGCCATCGATCGCGTTCTCAAATCGCCCACATGTCTCCAGCGATGACGTCTGTCTAGTTCTGTTCCAGCCCTCAGTGCATTTACCTATTCGCTGTATAATACCGTCCAAGTGCCGTTCCTTTGGCCAACCACAGTCGCTACTTCTTCGGTGCAAGCGTCTTACGTGTGTAGCTCCACCCAATGACGACCACGAGTTGTCACGTTCAACGTCAAGCGTTGAGCCTGTCAGGGTCGACGACAGAGCCGTCAGGTTGCGTTTTCAGGCGAACCGTACCGTCTTGGTCAAGGCCAAGTCGTGCGCATGTTTTCTTAGCCAATGCCAGAACCGCGTTTCTTTCGACGCGTGGTCGACTCCACCAGCTTTGCAGGCAATGGTCATGTTTCGGACTGTCATGCAGGGTTTCAACGGGGCGTTTGACATTCCGCATTTGGTGTGGATAGACGACCGTGTACGGCAAAAGCCAGAAGAGCGCATTACCCGAGGGCACGTCTCGTCAAAAAGGTACAGCACCAAAAAGCTGCGAGTTTCTCCATTTTGACGATGTAGCGAGTAAACGAGCGTACGAATGCTATAGCCATGGCATTATGTCGTTGTCAAATATTATCGTCTCAATTTTCATGGCTTTGGAGACTGGCGTTTGGGTGTCTGTACCGTACGCTCCCCTTACTATTAACAACAGCCCGCGCTTGAGCGGGAACCCAAAGATACATTACATGAAGTAGGGATGTCGATTTTTGGTGAACAACGCGAAACCATTCCACCCATCCGTCTATCGTTAACCAAACTGCACCAAATCGTAGAAGCAGAACACCGGCCTGTTACATGTCGAATACTCGTTCGTGCGACCGTAGCGCATAACAGGGACTACAAAACCCGCCGCTTTGGGTAAAGTGCGACGAGCCTATGCGGAGCACTGTATCGATGCCACTCATTAAGTGGCAGCGGCAGGAAGACAAATGAAGATGTGTGCATCTGAAGCTCACTTCTTCGGTTGCGTGCTGGGAGCAGATGCGCCAGCACCTGGCTCAAGAGTGTGCATCTGAAGCTCACTTCTTCGGTTGCGTGCTGGGAGCAGATGCGCCAGCACCTGGCTCAAGAGTGTGCTCGTGGTTATCGCAACGAAGGACCTTGCCGCCCTCTTCTTGCGAGCACACTTGACTGTTCTGGACCCACTTGTCGTTCATAATCTCCTCGAGTGTGGCACGCCTCTTAGGATCGACTTCGAGCATCCTGCCAATGATGTGCCGGCTTTCCCGGGGCAGCAATCGCAGAAGACGCCAAGGTCCCTTGATCACCTGAGGAGTTTGCTGGCTTTGACTGCTCGGGGCTACCCCCGATGCACCGGCTGATTGCTGGCCTTCGCCAGACGGATGACGGGAAGCTGGTGCAGAGTGGATCCCGGCTCGGTGATCGTCAGCGGCATATTGGAGATCAGCAGCAGACTTCGAAGGCCCGGTAATAGACCTAGGACCATCATTTGGTGGAGAAACAAAAAGCTTGTATGAATTGTCCGAGATCCGAGGTGCCTTCCATGGAAATCGACGTAAGGTCATGCAGCAGAAGATGATGGCCAACGACCAAATATCCGTAGGTTGCGGATCATACTTTGATAGATCGTATACCTCAGGAGCGAGATACGGGTCGGAGCCAACGATGCCTGTGGTCGTTAGCTACTATCAATGCCGCAACTTCGTGTATCAACTTACCGCTCGCAAGGACAACATCGTTCTCGAAAGCATACCTGAATACCGCGGCACTTCCAAAGTCGATGATCTTCATGATGCCGTGCTCGTTGACCACGACATTGTCTAGCTTTAAGTCTCGGTGAGCCAGACCCATGCCATGCAGGTAATTCACACCGTTCAGAATTTGAAGAGTGCAACATGTCATCTCCTCGCGACTCATCTTGCCAGTCATGACAATAGCGAACAAGTCGAAAGGTGCGTACTCCATCACAACGTAATAATTTCCCTTCTCGTTTACCAGGTCCATGGTCTCGATGATGTTGCCGTGATGGAGGGTGGAACCAATACAGAACTCGGCTGTCACCTTCTTGTTGTAGTCACGTTCCGACTCGTAAGAATGCCTGGCACGGAACTGCTTCACAGCGAACGTCACGCCGTCACTGCTACGCTTCATCAATCGAACTGAGCCTCCAGCGCCCGATCCGAGCACCTTGCCAAATTTGCCGTACTTGCTCTCGAGGCCGTGGTCGTCAGCGAAGGGAACGCTGGCCGCTCCATTAGTCATGGGAGGTGTCATGATGCCCGCCCTGCTAGCCTTGATTGGCTTCTCGCGCTTGATGACCGGAGCTGGGTTCTTGTGCTCCTTCTTCTCCTTGTCCTTATCCTTGTGCTTATCCTTGTGCTTATGACCAATCTTGAAAAACCTCTTCAGGTTGGACATCGAATTGTGATCATGCTTATGTGGCTTAGAGTCGGTCTCTGTGTCAGAGCTATACCTGCTGCCCGGTCGTCCAGTGGCACCGAAGATGCTTGATCTATTGCTGCCAGCATCATCTTTGTCCGAAGCTGTGCCCTTGGACCTCGGTAACGTGGTGCTGGACGAAGATGCGGACTGGTTACGGCGACTGCGGCCATCACGGCCACCGAAGATGAATCGTGCATCAAGCCCATCGAGGTTCTTCGGCTGAGGGGCGCGCTTCGAGCGGGAGTACGGGTCATGCTGGTCGCCTTGAGGTGTAAAAGGGCGGCTGATTGATGATGGTGTGGATGTTCCGGGAGAGTGGTATCCGGGCGTCCGCTCGCCGCCTGATCCGGATGGGCTCTGATCTCTGGACGCTGGCAATGAATCACCGGCTGGTCCGACCGTGAACGATGGGCCGTGTCTGGGATGAGGTTGCACGACATCTGGCTCGATTGCTGAGTTGGGTCGCGTCCGCGGCGCTGGCTGCGGGGAGCTCGGTGCAGCGACCTCCTTGTTGACAGACGAGTCCATTGACGTAGGAGGAGGCTCATGCGGAGGGGAGATTTCGGGAGTCATCAGAGCAGGATCACTCCTCTTCCCGTTATCGGCACCACCAGTGGGCCTCTCATCGCGTGAGGATGTGCCCGCGGGTGTCAACGGCGGCGATTGTATGGCTTGGGCGACTGACGTCCGGTGTTGGGAGGATTGGCCAGAAGTCGTGCGGGAGGCAGGTGAGGGGGAGGGTGCCTGAATATGTCAATTGTCTGCTACACGTCACTATGAGGGGAAAACGTTTCTTACTCGTGAGGGCGGCAGCGAGACGGGCTCAAAAGAAAAGTTCTCCATGCGCTTCGCCTGCACGCGAGACTGCTGGAGTGTCGAAGACAGATTACGCAGCTCTTGCTCGGCCTGCGGGCTCAATGGCTCCTTCGATGTTTCGCCTGTGCCGGTGAGGCTAGTGACATGCTGGAGGGCACCCTCCGGCTCGATCTCTTGGTTGACATCGCTGAAGCGAACAGACTGCGGCGGCTGCTCTGTGACCGGCGTCGCCATAATGGGCTTTTAGGTGGTGTAGAGGATCACTGAAAGGGCAATCAGCCGCTGTAAGCCATGACGAAAGATAACTCTGCTTAGTCGGGTACCGGTAGCTTACACTAAGGGAAGATGCGTGATCGACGAAATCGGGAACGCTGCGCTTCGTCACCCGGCGCCTTGCGATCCCGGGGCTGGTGGGGTCCGCGGGGGGTCCGGATAGACTTTTGGATTGGAACGTTCGAATTGCGACCGTGATAGAGGAGCATTCGAGGAGAATTTCGGCGTTGTTGAGTTACAAAGCGAGCAGAATCGTCATACCTCTGGCAGTACTCCGGCCAAAGAGCTATGCCCCGCGCTACTGCGATTGTGTGCAGCTTGTGACGGATGACCGAATAAAGAACGTCCCAATAGAATTGACGGTGCACGTGATGTTAGAGTCCCTGCCGAGATGTGATGCTGCGACGGGTGCAGCAGTAGGATTCTGGGTCGCAAACAAAGGGAAGGATCTAGTTTGGAGGGGCGTACGTGAGACATCACAAGCAGAAAGAGCGGGTTACTCGATTTGCTAGCCGCAGCACGCCGGAGGTCTAGGATCATCGCCTTGCTAGCTCACCGCGTCACTGCGAGAGCCTCGACGTCGCTGGCACAACAGAGTCCATTCACACCACCAGCCCAGCCTCGACAGCCACCTGCTATACCCCTCCCCAAGACCTTCAACATCCATCTGCACCGGCCAGCCCGTCCCGCGTGTGCAAGCAAGTGCCCCGACCGCCTACATCAAGACCTTCGCCCTACCTGCTCCCGGCCGTGCTACTCCCTGCGACGAAAATTTCTGGCTTGTTGAACAAAAATCATTCAAGAGTTTTTCTACCCTTTTCAGTAAGGGTCGTTTCACAACCAGTCACTTACAAGGTGTTTTTGGATAGTGCCTCGCTCATCCCGGAAAATGTTTTCGTGGGCCAAGTCAGCGTATGTTAACCCTTCTCCACAACCCCCACATGCATGCACAACGCAGGTGTGAGACGTGCATATACTGCATGAGATATGTATCCTGACAGCCTGACAGTTTGTCCGCGGTTGCCGGTACCGAGGAGCCCATCTACGGCCCGGAAGCCGTCCAGCCAGTTGGCAAGAATGTAGGCGACCCTGCGTACACCGAATTGACCAAGAACGACTTGAAGTGGCAGGCCCTCAACTACACCAATGTCGAGACACAGACCTTCTACTTCAATGCGGATTCTGGCCACATTGGCATGTTCCAGGTCATCTACAACAACATCTTCGGTGCCCGTACAACCGTGCAGTTCAACACCAAGATCTTCTACCCCAACAACGAGAAGTCCTTCCTGTGGTCTAGCGACCCGCTTTCGAATCACGGCTTCGACGAATGCCACTTCTCCTTCCACGCTGATGGCGTCTCTATCCAGCTGAACGAGGACGGCTCCGCGTACACGGTCAAGGCAGCAGTCAACAACAGCAGTCTGGTCAACGTCACATTCACCAGAACAGCACCTGGTTTCCAGGGTGGAAAGACTGGAACCAGCACCTACGGGACAAACCCTAAGGAGCCTTGGGGCAGCATGCACCACCATTTCTGGCCCAGGTGCAAGGCCGAGGGCTCCGTCATCACCAGGGAAGGCGAGATCAAGATCGATGGACAAGGAATGTTCAGCCACGCGTTGCAGGGCATGAAGCCCCACCACGCCGGTAAGTCGTTGAACCCTAAACGCAGCTGAAGGAAAGCTGACACTTTATAGCTGCCCGTTGGAACTTTGTCAACTTCCAGTCGCCCTCGTACTCCGCAATCATCATGGAGTTCAAGACCCCCCCTTCGTACGGCTCGACCACCGTTTGTGTTAGTGGTATTGCCACGGATGGCAAGCTGCTGATCGCTGGTGTCAACGGTGATGCCAAACACACAGAGACGAAGCAGGATTCGGACAACGACTGGCCTGAGCCTACAGCGGCTAGCTATCACTGGGTGGGCAAGACCGATGACGGCAAGGACGTCACAGCGGAGCTTACCGGCTCTCTGGGCAACAAGTACGATCGTGTCGATGTCATGGCCGAAGTGCCAGGCTTCATCAAGACCATTGTTGCTTCTGCGGCTGGCACAAAGCCATACATCTACCAGTATGCGCCGAAGCTCACCATCAAGGTGCAGATTGGCGATGAACTGAAGGAGGAGGAGGGTGTCTTATTCACTGAGGCAACTTTCATCTCTTAAGGGCTTCCTCTTGCATATATACCATTACGACCCTTTACCATTAATAGTAGAACCCAAGCCAGGAGCTTGAACCTAATGAGCGAATCATCGAGACTCTGCCCTCAGTGCGTAAGAGGTGTGTTCACTGCTACAGCGAGATTGCGCGGATGCGTCGGGATCCGTGTGACAACGAGTAGTTCTACCGACATCTTCCACTTTGCATTTGCGTTTGCAGATCTGCCTGCATGTCCGCATCTTCTCCTTCACCGCTCATCTTCAGACTGACTCTTCTGCCTGAGTCTGATAAGGCGGGTAGCTATCTCCACCTGACAGCACGCGTTTGTTGCGTCGAACGCGTCGACAGCGAGTCGTGTCACGGGTCCGCAATCGAACACCACCCGCACCTGCTGCGCTACACTACCCCAGGCAGCACCCGGTCTCCACAACACCACAAAATGGTAAACGAAAGGCCGCAGCAGTTTGGCGGCATGCCGCGCTTCGGTGCCGCAGCGCGACCAGGTTTCGCTCGTCCGTCAGGCTCATCACAGACGGCAGCTCCCGTATCTCGCGCGTCACAGCTCGGTATAGGCCTTGGCAAGGGAGGAAAGGGTCTCGGTTTGGGCAAAGGAAAGGGAGTAAAGCGTCACCAGTGAGTGCATCTCGCAATTGCCACAAGGTTCATTGCTGATATTGCACAGAAAGATCCAGCGCGACACTATCCAGGGTGTTACCAAAGGAGACATCCGGTAAGCGCGCCTTCATTGCATCTGTAACGCGATCGAAGCAGCACTTCCTAATGCCTCAGTAGACGATTAGCTCGCCGTGGAGGAGTAAAGCGTATCTCTGCGAACATCTACCACGAGGTCCGCCAAGCTCTCAAGAACAGATTGAGCAAGCTAAGTCTACTGGAAGCGTCTTTAAACTTCCTTTCTAACGTGCATGTAGATTCTGCACGATGCCATCGCCATCGTAGAGCACAGCGGCCGGAAGACAGTCGGCGTAACCGATATCATCTTCATCCTCAACCGCGTAAGTCTTGATTCTGGCGATCCACGAAACAATGCTGACCTCCTCCCAGGAGGGTCGTCAATTGTACGGCTTTGACCCCTCTTTTGTAGGGCGTCGCCACTAAGACAAATACCATTGTCGAGCGACATTGACTTATGAGAACCACAGTATACCCATGTGCAGAGACCGCATGAAGGGTGCTACATCACCCTGGGCGATTTCCTATTATCAGAACATGGCTCCCTTCCGGTTGGGTTGAGTAGCATAGGCTGGTCTAATCTCCATGCTCTTCTTGCTTCCTTTTGCAACAGCAGCAGTTGGGTCGGAACGTTGGAACCCCACCAAGATGTGCCATACCAAGGATACGAGCATGACTGCTTGTTCCTGAGGATCAGCGGTTTGCTTGAAGACCTGAGGCTCGCTCAGAGACCTGTGGGTGGATTGCGTGGTTGTTTTCAAGGCGTCAGATACGGGTTCGGGATTGCATGCAGAATTAAGCCCCTTCACACGATTGAAACTTGGACACAAATCTCACAATAGACTTTGATTTCCGTGCCCATAGTGATTGTGGACATACTTACAGGGTGGTGTATGGCGTCGCCACAGCGACTAGCCCCATCTGTGAGCCCCACTAACACGTGCCCTCGAATTTCACCTCGCGCTCCAGCCTGTCAGAGCGCTCGTCTCATTGCCTTCCTTGGACTCGCGCTTCGCCCCTTCAAGATGGTCTACTACTTCTCCTCGAATACCGTGACGCCGTCAGCATTTATCTATGTTGGCAAAGACAAAGTTGAAAGTTCGTTAATCTCCCTCTCGCTCAGTCAACCCGAGAAAATATACCTAACCGATTTCGTGTAAGTACTCCTGGAGACTAACATACCCAACAGATGAAGAGCTGATCAAATATGGCTGGGACGAAGATGTCTGGTTCCACGTTGACAACCTCTCGTCCGCACATATTTACGTCCGCTTGCCAGAGGGCGAGACATGGGATAAGATCAGCGAGCCTCTATTAACCGACTGTGCGCAATTGACGAAGGCAAACAGTATTGAGGGTGAGTTCATGATGATCATATGTATTATCGGCCAAGAATAGGTTGTTTATTGGCGAAAGAAAGGGCTCTCATATTGGAGGCTTGAAACCCAAGAGATGATCAGGGCAGTGCTGACAGACCGAAGGTAACAAAAAAGACAACATCACAGTTATCTACACGCCATGGTCGAACTTGAAAAAGGATGGAAGTATGGCCGTTGGACAGGTAGGGTTCAAGAACAACAAACTGGTAAGGATTTATTTTAAAGCAATCTACTTTCACGCAGGACCCGTTGTACCTCTTCCAAACCGTGTGGATGTTGACGCCCTCCAGGTCAAACGTATACACGTGGTAGCGCGCGAGAATCCCATTGTCAACCGTCTGAACAAGACTAAAGTTGAAAAGTTCCCGGATTTGAGAGAAGAGAAGGAGGCGCGACTTCGTGAGCTCAGGAAGAGGGACCAGGGCGCCCGTGATGCCAGAGTAAGTATCCCGTCTCTGTCTCGTCTCCTCTCTGGACTTTGTTACGCTATGCTCATTCACAGACCTCCTTCCGTGACTGTCTGACACTGTTCACAGCGCAAAGAAGAAGCACGAATCGCAAAGGAGCGCAAGGAGCTCGCTTGGCAGAGAGATCATGCCTACGATGACATAATGTCTGCAGAGAACCGCGAAGCGTCAAGCAACCAGGATCGCGACGAAGACTTCCTTGACGATTTCATGTAGCAGCATCTGCCAGTGTACCCTCCCTCAGCGTCTTTTGTAGCATGGGTATGCGACCGGTAGGCGTTCAACGACGGGCAGTGGCTTCTCAAGTAGGATCTCGCGAAGTCATGGAAGGGATGCACGTTCCCATGCTCTCGTTCAGCATGCGAATGTTGTGGTTGAGCGTGTCATAGGCGGTCGTACGTATCTCGAGATCTTCGCGCTGGCTATTCTCGTTAATGCCCAGTCAACCCGGTCTTGCAGCAGGGAGCCATACCGAGACTTGCTCTTATTCCTTGTCCGGCCACCTCTATCCTGATGCCACCACACCAGAAGGAGATTTTTCAGGATCTTGTGCTCCAATCCATTCTGCTTTGTAGCATAGTGCAGAAATTCGAGCGTGTTCGTTATCTTTTGCTGGTCGAAGTCGCTGGCAGTGCCTTTTCGAAATGCCCAACGGAGGCGGTCTCGCAGTGTGTAGCGCGCAGGCTTTGAGAACTGGATAGCTCTCAGACTGTGGCGTAGAACATGTCTGTAGGCATGAAGAATTGCCGTCTTCGCCATTGTGGTGAAACCATTAAGTTCCATTTGCGCTCGGGCATCGATTGGCTGCTGATGGCTGACTAACCGCCGTGGTCGCCTCACTTCCGCTCTCAGCTGCAACCAACCGAGTCCGCATCATCACCCTCACCCCGCCTGCACTTCTCTGCAACCGGGAGTGTAGCACACCGTAGACTCTTCTAAATCATCGCTGTTTCTTTGCGGATACACCACGCGTGGTACTAACTACTGACCCCCGCAGTACAGCTTCATACATCTGTAGACGCCACACTCGTGTCCATTTCTCGTTATTCCATTCCGGCGCAGTTCATGTACATCGCAGCAAGCTGTGACTATGGCGCGAATACATCATGCCCGCCCGCTGCAACAGCAGGGCGCTAGCCGCACTATGGCGATTGAGAAGAGTCGCGCTGCAGTAAAGAAGAAGAAACCGTATAAGATTGTTCTTGAGGCTGTCACACAAGAGAAGAAGAAACTGCACTCCATCGTCCGTCCTCACCAGCTTGGCTGCATGCTCCCTCACTGACTTGACCTATCTAGCTCACCTATGCTGCAAATGCGCCGAAAGGCTTTGGTTTCGTTCCGGCTGGTCACCCGGAGATCACTGAGTGGTGCAAGGAGCAATGTCGCCAACGTAATCTCGATGTTCACGTTGTCTCGGTCAGCATCATTTACACCTATCTATCACCGTCCGTTAACATGTGTGCAGGCCAAGCCTAAGAACAAGACACACGCCGACCCCGAGAAGCTCTCCCACCATGTCCACCGAATAGGACACCATTTCCCACTCGAGATTGTTCAACTTGCATGTAGCAAGTTTGGTTACAAGTACAGCGAAGAAGGTGGTCTCAAAAAGACCACGGCCGCTGATAGGGAGAATTGGATACAGCAACAAGTCGAAAGTTATTCAACCCGGCAGGCTCTGCATGGCCGCCCAATGGCGAAGGAAGGAAGTAAGGATCACATCACCGGTGCAGTCCGTGAGATGTTCCCAAAGATCCCTGAAGATGACTTGTCTGCTATTGTCAATCACGCTTTCGAAGAGGTAAAGGCATGCATTTCCCATCTGTATCTCACAATCTGACTTTTACGTGTTAGGGCACCAACCGCGTAGGCAACGCGAAAGAGCTTCCCCTAGCCCGTCGGGTACAACTCGCAGTCGTTGCCCACATTCGCCACATGTATACAGATTATGATAAAATGCTCAAGACTGGGTCTTGGATGGAGGCGCGCCAAAAGGTAGAGCACGTTTCGCTGGCAAAGCTCAAAGAGTGGCGAGACGAGACTGGCGAGCAGAGCAACGAGATCGAGGACACCTTCCGTGAGGTTATAGTCCTTGATGATGAAGAGGAGTCAACTGATGGCGAAACACCCGACGAAAGGGAGCAAAGTATGGAGATTGTCTCGAACCGCGTGTATGCCCGGGATATACAGTTTGAGCGGTACCCTCAATATCCTACAGGAAGCGATCACGAGCGCAGACGAGGACACGGACGGACAATCGTGGTGCGTCCGAATCCTTCACCACCAACTGCACACAGGCCTCAAGCGCCTCAACATCACGCGCAAGGCATGCGCTCAAGCCGTGCGCACGATGAGCCATTATACGCTGCTCACAGCAGACCACCCAATGACCAGTTAGTATCTACACCTATTACTGACAGGCTCTGCTCACGTCGACAGGCAATCAAGACCAATAGCGGTTCAGCCCCAATCGACCGCAGCACTCACTTATATGCGCGGTGCCGACGGGCGACTCTATGAAGTGAGTCCTAGCAATCGCGCTACGGAAAGCTCGACAAGGAATCCAATGTCGCGAACGATTCAAGCGCTAACTATCGTAGCTCCTACCTGTTGAAGATTCTCCTCCAAGGTTACAGTATGAGCAGCCTGGACATTCTGCAGTACCTCGTCGTATGCAAGAAAGCTATGGCTTACCCTCACCGCGTGTTGATGCACATTCTAGCAGATTACCTCCGCCGCCATCTCGGCGTACATCTGACCACGAAACGGTTTTGCCCTCGGTAGAACGTGAGACTGTCGATCTCAATGCTCCTCCGCGAACAGCAAGCAATCAGCACCCCGATCCTGATCAATATGATATGCCAAAGGAGTTTGACAATGTTCAGTCCTCCAAGCACAGGGCCTACCCTCCGGCACCCCATTCCTTTGTTGACCCGCATGGGCCTTCTGTTAGAAGAAGACAACCACCTCTTCGGGAGCAGGAGATGTACCCAATCCAGGTTACGAGACAGAGTGCCATGCATCCGCACAGACAGGAGTATCCGCCAATGGAGCCGCGCAGCCGGCACAGAGCGCACCCATCACAGGAAACTATTGACTTGACCACTAGCCCACGGAGGCCACCTATTGGCAGTGCCAATGATCTGTATAGTGCTTCCCACAACTATCCAGCACATTTCCCGGAAAGACACAAGCCTATGTTTGTAAGGAACGACTATCATGAACGACCTGCTGGGGCCAGATCTCATGCGTACATATCTGAAAACGACAGAATGTACGAGAGACGCCCACCACCAGCACATGAGTATATCCCGTTGAGGAGATGATTTTTCGCGTATGCATTACAAATTGCAAATTGTCAATCTCATTAAAGCGGAGCCTTGCTGCATACTGCATCTGCATGCCAGTACGAAGTTTCATTGGCGTTTCTCTTTTCGAGCGATACCCATTTTCTTCGGTTTCTACGGTTTTCTGCATAAACAGTGCTTGAGAAGTCTTTCTTGGGACGCTGTCACAGGTGGTATCACCCACTCTTCATTCGCATCCGGACGACAACGTCACGACATCACGACCGCATACTGTTGTGAGACGGTCCCGGCACCAGAAGTCATGGATGGAGTCAGCCAGGGTAGGCGGCCTTGCGTGCATGATTGGAGCATTGATGGAGTTGGAGCATGGCAGTGACAATGTTGTCGGCGATATTGCATAGTTGGGAAGCGATCACATGAAATGCAGAGGGATTCTTCAACACCATCCTTATCCTATGCCGCTCAACAACACCTTTGATCGTGAATAGTCTCAACCACTGAAGTAGCAGCAGTCTCATAGGCACATTGCGGAAGACAATTTTGCGATTATTCCCGGGTCTGCACGAATCGGGGTGGTGGATCGAAGTGACATCTGCGCCGCGGGCTAGACTTGCCGCTAGTTGTTAGAATTAACAGTTGACCTCACCATTTTCACTACGTCATACTTTGCGATGCTCGATACAATCAATATCGAAACGCTAGATTAACATGCGGCGCCCATAATTCTCCATCCTTCGCAGGCTCTCGTTGCATTACAGGCGTCGGTCTTGGCTCCATTGATTTCACTTCGCGTAGCCGTCATGCTCTTTCAATCGCGGAAGAAGGCTGGCTGGGTTCCAGATGTAGGAGGACCAGCAGCAGATGGTAAGCCTTTCGATTCAAACCCCGTGCCTGTTGGCTTCTGGCATCCTTCTTTGAGTAAAGTACGGCATCGCGTTTTTCGAGAATGGTTTGTCACCACCGCATTCCTGATGGCCTTCATCCTGGCTGTACTATCAATCTACTGGGGTGTTTTCTACAAGATGGAGAACAGACTCAGCCATCTCCTTGTCTATGTCGTTGACATGGACGGCGCTGCGCCGTATGACAACACTGGAAACGCACCGTTCGTTGGACCTACTATCACACAACTGGTAGAGAAGCAACTTTCGTATGGCATGCCTACACTCGGCTGGGGCATCCGTTCCGGAAGCGACTTCAACAACGACGTGCTGGAGGTGCACCAAGCGGTGTACAACTGGGATGCCTGGGCCGCTATCATCATCAATCCAAATGCTTCTGCGCTTCTTTACCAGGCAGTTGCGACTGGAAACACATCTTACGACCCTCTCGGCGCTTGCCAATTGGTCTACCAGGATGCTCGAGACGACACGAACTGGTATGACTTCATGCTGCCGCTCATCAGCCAGTTCATGACACAAGCCACGAGCCAGGTTGGTCAGGAATGGGCGCGTATGGTACTACAAAACGCCAGCGATCCGACCACACTGGCAAACATTCAAGCTGCACCCCAAGCCATCAGCCCTGCGATCGGTTTCTCCGAGTCCAACCTCCGTCCTTTCTACCCCTACACCGGCATTCCCGCTGTATCCATTGGCCTGATTTGTAAGTCCCTGGTATGCCAACATTGTTTTACAGTCACTGACCAACTAGCGTAGATCTAATCATTATATCTTTCTTCAGTTTCTCCTTCTACCTGCCTATCCACATGACCTATATCAATCCGCAAGGCCATCCACCGCTCAAGTTCTACCAAATGATCATTTGGCGCTGGTTCGCCACAATAAGTGCTTACTTTATGCTCTCGCTCGCCTACTCCTTTGTCTCTATGGCCTTCCAGATCAACTTCACACACACGAATCCTATTACGAGTGAAACGCAGGTCACTGACGTTGCATACGGAAACCCGGTGGCGTATGGCCACGGCACGTTCTTGCTGTACTGGATGCTGAACTTTTTCGGCATGATCGCGTTGGGTCTTGCGTGTGAGAATGTGGCTATGGTGGTGGGCGCGCCGTGGATGGGGCTGTGGTTGATTTTCTGGGTCATTACGAATGTTTCGACGTCGTTCTATGACATTGAAATTGCGCCGGTATTTTACAGATGGGGCTACGCGTGGCCGCTGCATTCAGGTAAGTTGTGGTTCCGCCAATCATTGACGACGAAGCTGACGCATGGCAGTTGTTGAAGGCAGTCGTCAGATCTTGTTTGGGTTGCATTCGCGCATTGGTCTTGATTTTGGTATCTTGGTCGCATGGGGTGCGGTGAACACAATGTTCTTCCCCGTCTGCTGTTGTTTCATGAGATGGAAGAAACAGAAGGGCGTAACGGAATACTGGGAGAGCTAGGTTTGAAGCATGCATCTGCGATGAAGAGCTTGCAAGGGCGGTAGAAAGTAAGAGACGGTAGTGTATGTAACCTATAATGCATTTGACAATGGGACTTCATATGATTTTGACACACTGAATACTGCAGCGGTTCACAGAGTCGTGACTCGCGCTCAACCGCGCTACGTTGTAGCCAACCAGATAATCTACAATCAACGGTTCACAGCGCCAGTCTTGCTTGTAACTACCCACAGTAGTATGTTCTATGCTCGGCCGCAACTTCTATGACACTCTGCTTGGAAAGGTCGATCGCTTTGGCTTGCGCCATGATGTTCGGTTCGTTTCTCAAGACGGTGACATAGAGTCAGCCTGGAGGGATCGGACCAGCGTACCTCTTGTAAGCTTTCAACAACGGCACGACAGCCTTAAGACTGTTCCCTCAAATATTCACAGCAGCTCTCCGTTCAACGGGGATCCGAATGCAAATCTGGAATCCGCAACTCTTCCATCATAAACTTCTTCAATACTTTCTGCATCAGAGACTTTGTCAGAAGCTGCTGGTCCAACACACAGAGTCGGGTCATTGAGATCGAGATTTGGGACCGTCCAGACAGCAAGAAAATACGTCGAGACTACAGCTGATCTCTACCTGAGAAGACATCCTGGCAAAGATGGGTTATCTTCGAATAACTTCTTGCACGGCAAGATTTCAATGCTCAAAGAGCGATTTTTCGGCAACACCTTTGAGGAGCTGGAGAGTATCTGGGTTCCTGTCCAATTCAGAATGGGTCTTACCATTCTCGCGAACGAGATTCTGCTGGCTTCGGGTATTCCATTGCCTATTTGTCAGCCATGTCAAGACACCGACGTGTTCGAGTTTGAATATGCACAGGGACGGAACGAATTGGGCAGCAAATACTACACAATCATCGACAAGACAAAGGGTCAGATTTTCCGAGATGCAGAGCGCTATCAAGGCTATCGTTACAACAAGCCTGAACGATACGTTGCTATGGCGATTGCCATGTTGGGAGAAGAAGACACGATCGAGACTGCGATCGAGGAAGTGCTCAAGGTCTCAAAGGACATCCTTAAGAGAACCAAGCTTCAAGTCAAGAAGGCAGAGTCAGTTCGTGACTCGAAAGTCTCTTGGTACAAGACTCTGGGAAAGCGACTCAGTGACATATCGCCTGATAAGCACAGAAAGAAGATCAGTGTTGGATCAGCTTCGTCAGTATTGGGAGAAGCTCCAAGTCTGACCCGGCGAATCTCCAACAGAAGTATAGCTCACTCAGATGCGAGGGAAAGGGTAAAGGGTCAAGCGATGATGGACTGCTTGAGTAGATAGCGACATATTTTAGGAGCGAAGCGGCAATCATTGAACATGGTTACTGTGGTAGAGGGCATAAGCCCCGTAGTTGGGGAACGGCGTCCAGGGGTGCAGGCCGAAACACAGAGCTTGTTACTTATTCTCCTATCTAATAAAGTAGCTCGAATAGCTGACTTATAGGCTGTCTCTCAGATTGCAAGCTGTAAAGGTTTTAATACGCGAGTATGTCCACAAGCCCGTCCCAGACCCACGTACAATACTTATGTCCCCTACCACAGTATGTGGCTTTACAGCTGGAGGGTAGTCTATTCGTTGCCCCCTATCAAATTGTTTCTCACAACGCAAAGAGTTTTATTTCCTTACTAGGATAAACTGCGTCATAATGACCTCACAAGGCTACCTCTATTATTGCCCTTACGGGCACCTTGCAATCGACTTGACAGACCTAACATTACCTTGAGACTTTACAGAGATTATAGATCCACGCACCACGATACACACCCGCCTACCATGATGTCGTTCCTCACACGCCCATTCGCTCGCGTCGCACGCATCGCACCGACTACATCCCTCCGCAACTTCACGATCTCGCGCCCGCTCTTTGAGGAAGAGCTCAAGCGTGGACCTGAGATGGGGACCAATACGCAAGATGCGTCCAAAAACTCATCTGCAAAGCCTGCCGCCGACAATCGCTCGAGTCCTCTCCAGACAGACAGCCAGTCAAGCGCTTCGACAGACGAGCACAAGAGCGGCGATGATCATCCCGCAAAGCAGCCTGATCAACAGGCGCAGCCGACAAAGACTACAGGGATCGGTGGAGGCGAGAAGGTTAAGGGCGGGATGGAGGGGAGGGATGAAATTAGTAAGGTTGGGAAGAACAACCTTGCTGGGCAGTAGGAAGTTATGCTGTTCAATGGAGATGATCGCTGTGTGCCAGACTCGTAATCGCGTGCTGTGTGGCCGGGTACGTAGGAAGCCTCGTCCCTGGGGTCCTGTACCTCTCACGTGAGCACGCGAAAAGGAGAATCGTTAGCAAGATACTTGAGCGAACGTCAATCTCTCAGATTGATTCGCCTGCAAAACGGGGACGTAGCTCAGGGATCGCTGTGATATGTACAAGCCAGATGCATACGGTCTTGTCGCCATGCTAGCCGAGCATTCGTAGGCTTCAAAAAGCCGAGCATTGAGTCAGCCCAAGCATGAGCATGCTCGACCAAGATCCTTCGCGGCATGAACAGATCCCACGAGTTCGGTCTGATCGACACGTTAGGGGACAATCCCCGGCCGGTTACTCCGGCGGAGAGTCGCCTGCGCTGTATTTATCAGTTCGTTGCGGCTCGTAGCGGATATGCATCGTACAAGAGGGGCGCATGAATGAGTGAGAAAACGAGGGCCGGTGTCGATCGCAGAACAACCAATAAGGGCCGTTCCATATATGTACTGGCGATTCAGAAACCTCAAGCAAAGTCTGTGAGCCACCTCGTATTCTCACTCATTTATGCACCCCCCTAGTATAGTTTGTCCGAAATGCGGCGGCGCTTCATTCACGATACCCAAGCTGCCGGTACTCGTCCATGTCAAAGTGGAACGCGGGGCATCCTCCAAACAGTCGATGCTATTGTATACCAGTGTTCGATCGATGCTCGATAAGGTGTCTGCAGCTGATCGGTGACGAGCAAGGACAGACTGCCCGACCGGAGATATTGTCGAGATCGAGCAATATTGCTGGCCGGAGAGCTTGGGGTCAAGGGTCCGGCAACGATGGAACGTGTGAAGTGCAAGACTAGTGTGCAGGGCAAGTAAGCAGGCTGCGGGGGCAAGCACGTTGCTAAAGACGATAGGGGTGGTTTTGGATTTGACCATACCATACCTGGTTATCTTGGTATTGCACGGTCCATGAAAGAAAGATAACGGTGTGGCTGACACGTAATTCCGGAGACTTATGATTAACGCGGTACATGGCCGTGATGAAGCGTATCAGTCTTGATATGGACCTGCTGATGTGAGTTGGCTTGAGACGATTCCTGCGGTTGTAGACCAACTTCCTGAGGCTTAACCTGCGCCGCATAAGGAATGAGAACCTTGCAACAAGACGGCTACCGGAGACAGAAGCGGATCATTAAGACCGGTGAAACCTATGCAATGCTCTCCAGATCAGATCGTAGGTTATATCAGTTATTCTCGAGCGCGCACGCTGCTGCCGGGTCGATGAAGCATGCCGAAACGTGGTTGAAGAGGGCCTCTGGCGCTAACAAGCAAATGCAACAAACTCAGACACATTGCTTCTGTCATAGGCAAGTTCTTCGTCGATAGCTGACCGTTTAACAGCGCGACGGCTCGTAAACTCGTGAGTGGGATGGACGTCAGGGGAAAAGCAACCACTGTTAGAGCCGGGCTGGGCACAGACCACAGGGTATAGCAGGCAAGCGTGGTTAGTGGGTCTTGCCGCCATAACGTGCATCTAAACGCCGAGGTGCAGCATCCTTGGACCTCGAATTGCGAATTGGCTTCCGGCAGGGTGAAACCCTTCTTACTTTTGCTGTGCGCCCTAGGATTATCAGTAGCGTTTCTTCTCCATTGGGAACTCAGCATGCCGCATCAAAAGCACGTCCGGGCTACCGCAAGTGAAATATTGGACTGATATACCTCCGCGCCTTCTCCACGCTTCACCCCACGTCATACCTCAATTCAGAGCTAACGCAGCTCTCATATCTACGGTTAGCAGCTGCTTGCGCACTCGGAAACTCCTACAGCGAAGCTGCAGTTGTTGAAATTCGATACTACCTGCGCAACTCCAACGTTGCAGCGTTGGGCCTGCTGCTCGTCTGAAAGGCCACCAATGAACCCTACAGCATAGCATATTCGGCTTTGCGCAATTGCACGCAGAAGATAGCATGGCTCCAGGGTAAGTTGAGACACTCTAGTACAACCTGTGGCACTCTAGCAGCATGCGCGCTCAATCGTACTGCAGGTCTAACTTGTGTGCCTAGCTCGATGAAAGATGCCGTGAAGCCTCTGGACAACACCTTCAGCGCCCGTGACGTACCTTACCCGCTACCTGACGAGCTCTGTGCGACCATACAGGCTTTCCTCGATCGCTACGACGATATCGACGACCACGACTCGCAACGCTTTCACGAAGATCTCCATGCTCTATATCAGCGGCATATTGCGGAGGATGCGGCTAAGCACTGCGCGTTTCTCTCAGTGTTGCGACTCGTGCGCCCAGCGTTGACGGGAGAGGCAAGGCTGACAACATGGTGGAATCTGGTACTGAAGCCTACCATCGATGGCATAGGCCACAAAAGAACCGAGATTGAGGACGCAAGGGAGATTGTGCAGAGCATACTGGTGTACGACGCTGAAGAGGACCAGAACGAAGAACATGCACGTCTGTCGGAGCTGTTCACTAAGAGGATTCTGAACGCCTATCTCATCAGGACTGATGTCTCATCGACCCTTGAAAACACTGTTTCTCCAGAGAACGAGTTTATTGCCAATGAACTTGAGAGTGTTCTCATCACATTCGGGCGGAAGATGCCTAAAGTACGTTGTTCAAGCGTGTACTTCATGGAGCAGTCGACTGATTGCAGCAGTTACTTCTTTCCGCTCTTGACGAGCTTTTCGTACAGAAGCAGTATCGATTGCAGGCACTTAGTCTCCTGAGCGCTTTCGTGCGCCTGCAACCTCCTCATCTGCATCTGGTACTCGACACTCAATTGTTGCAGCATCTGGAGAAGTGCTTACTCATCGATACCTCCACTGTGGTCTTGGAACTCGCTCTCGTGGTGCTAATCATGCTCTTACCTCACATCTGCGGATCTTTGGCTTCTGATCACCATTTGCCGAAGCTGTTCTTGATCTACACAAGAATCCTCTGTTTCGATAGGCTGAGCAAATCCGAAGATCAGGACCAGGAGCGAGACGAGCATGAAAAGGAGTGCGAAGACAGCGAAGAAGAGGAAGAGCCAGACTCTGATAACGACCACTCATGGGAGCAGTTGCAGCCTGCAGAAGGCGAGGAGGGAGGTTCACCAACTCTCATGCACTACTTTACGTTTCTCTACGGGTTGTTCCCGTTGAACTTCATGAGCTTCATCAAAAAGCCTAGGAGGTACTTGAAGTCACTCAACTTCCCAACTGCCAGGGACTTCGATCTCGATCAGCAACTCATCTACAGTCGAACCGAGCCGTACAGGACTGTCCATCTTTTGCACCCGAACATGTTCACAATCACTATCGAAGAGGAACTCGGTGAGAATAGGTGGCTCAAGAGTGATCCTGCGGATGTTGTGACCGAATGCATGGATCTGTGTGTTGCGGTGTCAGCGACGCTAGAGGACCCTGGACCGCCACCTACCACCAAACTTCCACCTGTACCACCCCTCCCTGACGTTCCTGCAGAGTTCACGTTGGAGGAGTCTGGACATGGGTCTGAAGTGAGCTGGAGGAACACTCAATCTACGATGTTTGCGCCTCCGAGCGATCTAGCCGACGTGCCAGAGACCACCGGCATGCCACTGCGATCCAAGTCCGTTGTGTCCGCGCAGTCGACTAAGTCGGCATCACCCTTGTTGAAGACCCACGATACGATAGACTCGCCCACCTTGCCTCCAGCGAAAGAGTCGTTGAAACAGAATCTGCTTGGCACCTCAATCGCGCCTTCACAGCGACGTATCAACCCACAGCCGAGCTTGGATAGCTTTGTACGATCTGGTACAATCTCACCACCACATTCACATGTCGATTTCCACAATCAGACAATGTCGTCTTTACAACGCGAGATCATGCTCCTTCGCAACGATCTGAATTTCGAGCGCTACCTCAAGCTTCAGCACCTTTCGCACATCGGGCAATTGCAGCGAAAGCACATTCGCGAGGCTGCTGCGGAGGCTGACACTCAGAATCTGATCAATACAAACAAGACACTGAAGGCTAGGCTGAATAAGGCGAACGAACTTTACAACCAGCTTAAGAAGGAAACACTTCAAAGCCGCACTCACAGTAAAAAATGGGAGAACGAACTCAATTCCAAGGTCCGAGTGTACAGGGACAGTGAGAAGACATGGCACAGTGAAGAGGAAAGTTTGCGGTTCGAGCTGCAAAGAACGCAGTCTGATTATGAGCACCTCAAGAAGATTGTGGAGAAGGCCGAAGCTGAGCAGCTGAGGGCTGAACAACGCACGAGAGCCCTCGAGTACGAGCTACAAGACTACAGCACTATACGGAAGGAGCTCGAAGCAGCGCAGCAGAAGGTCCTGGATTATAAAGAACAGGCTCAAGGATTACACAGCCTCCTTCAGGAGCGCAACGATCTACGCAATGATCTTGAGATCGCAAATATGCGTCTGAACAGTCGCGAAGCAGAGCGTGAACGGTCGATCTCAGCTTACGAACGGCGCATCGAGGCCTTGGAGCAGCAAGTGCAGGCAACGGAGAGGTCGGCCGGCCCTCCAGGGCAACTATCTGCCTCCGTACAACAGATGCTGGACTCGGCTCTCGCGGCAAGTCAGGCAAAGCTGCAGTCCTTGAAGAGAGCGCACCAGAACCTTGCAGCGCAGCATACTGAGTTGCAACTGAAATACCAAGATCTCGAAGCAGAGCACCAAGCCGCATTGGGCCGCTTCGAAATTCACGAGAAGACGGGCCATCACGATTATGCGCAGTCACAACTCAGCCGGAATTCGAGCCTTCGCGAAGGCAACCACTATGGCCTACGAAGTCTTCCTGCCTTATCGACTGAACCTTCCATCAACGAAGAACACGAGTACTTTTCAGACGTACATTCGCCTACCAGTCCAACGACCGCACTTTCGCAAGTAGCACAACGACCTGCCCGCCTGGACTCCATGCCCAGTCATGGGAGTCAACGATCGCAGCGTGTACCTCCAGGACCTTCTATGTATCCTGCCTTTGGCGGCGCCCTCCACGCAGATTTGTACGAACCGCAGGTATTAGCTAGAAGCAACGCTGCAGCAGCCCAGTCAAGTGCTAAGAGCACCTTTTCGGTCGACACCGAAGGTAGCGGCAGCAAGGTCGACAAGGACAAAGTGGAACCGGAGTCGAAAGTCAGGGTGTATGGCCGTGGTAAGTTGTACCAGTTTCTTTTACCATGAAACACGAGGTTAATATCAGCAGGTGGCGCCCAAAACATTGGGAAGAAGGTCAAAGAAAAGGAGCAGAAGAAACCAGCCTCTTCTAAGACCGGAGGCTTCCGTGGTCTTAGGGGAATCATGTGAGCTTACTCGACATAGAAAGCGCTTTGAAGATGCGTCTGCACCGATATGATTTCTGGTGACGTTCTCGGGCTATTGTGGCCTACCTTGCTCAGATGGCCGCCGTGATGTGCGAGACAGTGCAACGTAGAATATGACGACGGAAATAGTTCGTCAAGTGCCGCAAAGCAAAGTAGACTAACCTTCCTGCTCCACAAGCTAGTAGAGATACAGAGGCAAATACCTCCTGCAACATTAATTTAATTGTATAATCCTGATGCCCCTTCTCCGTTGTCCATTGTCGTTCCACAGTATGTTGACCCATCTTGTGATGACCCGTCCCAAACATCATTTCATCCTTGCGAGAAGCACGAAACTTTGATCGTGGTGAGATACTCCTTCCTCTCCTCTCCGGTTCTTTTGCTCTGATTATCCGTCGACGGCCCATCGATGGCCCATCTGGTGCTTGTATAGCATCAGTCCCGCGCTGTAGACAACTTCTGAAGGCGCGAAGTTTTGCGTGCACAACCACAAGCACCTGCCCAGCGAGCTTGAGTTGTCTACGCAGATCGTCCGCTTTCCTTCGCCAGCACTGACCTCGCCAAGAGCGGAGCTTGCCCTCGTGTCGCTGGCGTCAAACTTAGACCCCTGTCGCGGAAATGGCGCACTGTTAGACCTCAAGATATCACGATGGCCACTGACACGAGAAAGAACGGCGCGTAGCAGTGTTCAAGCCTGTACTCACTCAAGGCGCAAACAGGAGTACGAACTATTATTGCATGCCAAACCAAAGGCGACCAATGTCTCATGATGCGCAAGTATCGAAGTCGGGCCTGTCACAGCTGCAAGGGCTTGCGATGGAGTCGTGGGTGAAAGACGAGATTACACGGGCGCACCTGCCCCCCATAAAGTCGAGCTTGCCGCTTTCCGAGCGCAATTGCTCGTTTCCTGCTCTCCTCGCTACTTCGACGACCGTGTTCACTCGTGTCAATATTGTTCAGCGCGCCTTCCACTCGTTTGTTTGTTAGCGGCTCTCCACTCCCTGCTGCGCAGTGCACTAGCAGAGTCGACGGTAGGATTATTACAAAAGCGTGGAGCTGCCTGCCGCCTATATCTCGCCCGGAAGCCCGCCCACTCGTTCCCAGCATTGTGTACGCGTACGCGCTCTACGTTGTCGCAATCATGCCTTCGGTATGTGCTGTGCATGTCTACCAAACATCCTGGACCCTCGATCGGCGCTTCTGTGGGTACTAACGGCCGACAGCTCATTCGCTCGCTCGCTCTCGTTCCCGCCTTGCTCTCGAGCATCGCCTATGCCGTCAACCCCGTTGAGGTCCGCGGCCAGGACTTCGTCGACACCGTTACCGGCAAGCGGTTGATGATTGTTGGTGTTGACTACCAGCCTGGAGGCCAAGCCGGATACAAGCCCACGGCCAAGCAAGATGCCCTCACAGATGCTGATGTGTGTCTTCGCGACGCTGTCGTTATGCAGAAGCTCGGTGTACGTGCAATTGATCCCGCGGCATACAGTCACTGACAGCTCAAGGTGAACACCATCCGTGTCTACAACGTCGACCCCACTCTCGACCACTCCGAGTGCATGTCCATCTTCAATGCTGCCGGTATCTACCTGATCTTGGATGTCAACTCGCCTCTCTCTGGCGAGAGCATCAACCGCGCCGAGCCATGGACTTCCTACCACAAGGACTATCTCACGCGCATCTTCGGTGTTGTTGAGAACTTTAAGGCTTTCCCTAACACGCTCGCCTTCTTCGCTGCCAACGAGGTCATGAACGACCTTTCCACCGCCGAGTACAACCCCATGTACATCCGAGCCGTCCAGCGTGACCTGAAAAACTACATCAAGAACCACGTCGAGCGCTCTATTCCCGTTGGATACTCTGCTGCCGATGTGCGCGAGATCCTGCACGACACCTGGGCCTACATGCAGTGCTCTCACGACGACGATCAGTCTTCGTCTGACTTCTTCGGGCTCAACTCATACAGTTGGTGTGGTGAGGGTGACATGCAGAGCTCTGGTTACACTGACCTCGTCAACATGTTCCAGAACTCCGCCATCCCTGTCTTCGTAAGTTGAATTCTTAATCCGGCCGAGCGCTACTGACAAACGTCCAGTACTCTGAGTACGGCTGCAACAAGGTCAAGCCTCGTATCTTCACCGAAGTCGGAGCTCTCTACGGCAGCCAAATGACTTCCCTCAGCGGGGGTCTGGTCTACGAGTACTCGCAGGAAGAGGCTAACTACGGTCTTGTCGTCATCAACGAGAATGGCACACTCTCTCTTCGCGAAGATTTTGACAACCTCCAGGGCCAGTTCAATAAGCTGGACCTCGGACTGATTCAGTCGACAAACGCATCGAGCACCAACATCAAGGCTCCTGAGTGCAGCATGGATCTGATCACAGCTGATGAGTTTAGCAAGAACTTCACTATCCCAGCCGTCTGCCCTGGATGCGCCGATATCATCAAGAACGGCATCAGCAATCCCCAGAATGGCAAACTGGTTGATGTGACCCAAACCAAGCCTAAGCAGGCTGTGTATGGCACTAATGGCAATGAGATCCAGAACTTGGAGCTCACCAAGCTGACTGAAGCTAACACGCCTGGCAACTCGAGCCTCAGCTCAGGCAACACAGGAACTTCTACCGGCACTGCACCAACGCCATCAGCGACAAAGACTGGTTCTGCTAGTAGTATGTCGATGGCTGGCTGGTGCGGTATGGTCGCTCTTGGTTCCTTGCTGACTGCTGTGCTTAACTAGGTGACGAGCGTACTCCTCCACCGACGTCAATCCCAACAGCCAAGGGTGATGCATCGAGTCTTGACACTGCTGAGTTATATGCGTTGTGGTCACCATTAATGGTACTTTGGCTCGTAGGCATCTGACATGGTGCAGATGGTAATCGCCATATAGCAACACAGAGCAGGGGACTCGTGTTTAGGCGTTGTTACTCCCATACAGCAAGCGTAGATGGAGACTTTTTAGTGCCACGTTTTATGACCCTCTTTCATGTATATAGTTGGACGATGTATACCCCTCCTTGCTGCCTACTCTGTGGGTCGGCTCTTCAGTTCTTCGACTCTACTTTTCATGTCAACGAATCAGATAATACAATCATCCACCTCGTGTAGTTGTATTATTGTGGAGTCTTGTATCCGTAGGTAGTCTTGACGGATGAATGGCCAAGAGCTTGGCCGCTTCCTGCGGCTGCCTGATCGTCGTCATCAACGCGGTTACAGAGGTGCCTCTACGAGCTATTTAATGATGTGCTGAAGGCGCCCTCACCAGCTGTAGTACCTCAGAGGTTTTGGCCAGGCTTCCAAGGATATTCTCCGCCAAAGAACGAGCCAATGTCGAAGTCAATCTCACCACATCTGTGAGTACACATTGATTGTGACCCACCGATCTCGTAGCCTGATAATGTTACAGTCGCTTTGAGCTTACGCGTACCTTGCGTACTCGGCTTCCCCGCGAACTTAGAGATATGATCTACGACGCGGTTTTGACTGGCGACGCTCTGAAGGACATGCGCAAACCCATGCATAGCATGACCTTGTCACCACCTACATACCCTTGCAGCCGCGCCATGTACACCCTAGGCCCACGCTTCCTGGTTCCAGGGTTAGTAGACCGTGACATCATTCACGAGATTATCTTCCATTATTACAAGACAGGGAAGTACCCTGCGCTGGCTCTGCCGAAACATTGCAATACCTTTCTTCAACACGACTTCTATGGCGCGGGAATTGTCGGCGCTGATATCGCTTTGCCCCACCTCGAGATTCTGTATGGCAAAAGGTCGAAATCGTTGGCACCCTTTGGATTTCCGCGTCCCACAAACGATACCTTCCGGTTACTCTTCGATCATGAGCACATCTGGAAGCACCCTGGCTGTTTTACCTTTCATCTTAGCGTAGACTGTCTCAGCGGGACTTCCACGCGCTTGCTGGATCAGATATGCGTCTCACACAAGTGTCTCGAAGGGTTACTTAGGCAGGTCGAAGCCCGTGGCGCTAAGACGAGCTTCGCTATGGTTACCACCGCACAAGATGACAGTATACTACGCATGGATTTGCAAGAGCACATCGACGTTCTCCATGCGGGGAGGAGGTGCAGTGAGCCAGGCGCTGCGGAGAAGGCAAGGGAAGTCATGATGCAGCTCCGAATCCATCCACGGATGCGCAAGCAGCAGCATATATGCTGAAGCATGAGGAGAGAATCGAGGGGAGGAGTCGACCAAGAGCTGGAGCGAAGGGTCGGCGACTGAATTAGTTCAGACTAATTCGAAGAGGAAGACGAAATCTGCTTGAAGCGTTGAACTGCATTATCAAGTAGCTGTATTATGGTGAACATGGAAGGCTATTTATTGTAGGCCCGTGAAGAACAATACTACACCGTCAGTCTTTATCAGCCAGCTGCAAAACTTGGTCGGTGTGACACGGAATCAGAACTGTTCCATTGGTTGGCTACATCCTACGCCAAGAAGACAAACGATGTCGGTGATGCCTTCGCAGGCGCCGCAAGTTCTACTGTTGGTGTCGAAGCAGCAGGCTCTCCGGCAGCGGCCGAGGTTTCTGCAGGCGCAGCGGTGCTTGCGGCCGCACTCGTCTCGGCAGACGCAGCAGAGCTCGAGGCAGCAGAAGTCGAGGCAGCTGGTGACTCAGCCGCAGCAGTGGTCTCAGCAGGAGCTGTCGCATTACCGCCTGCAGGTGCTTCAGCTGCGGGAGGTGTGGTAGGGGGAGGCGGACCCCCAGCAGCGTCCTCGGGAGGGGCGGGTGTGAAGGCAGCCTGATCCAGAGCAATCTTTCCTGCTGTGCCGCCGACGACGTCAGTGCCATCAGTCGACTTTTCAGTGGCCTGGGAGAGCTTGGCATAATCTGCTACTTGCTTTGCATTTGCACTGTTGTAGTGTTAGTTATTGCGGCCTGAGGAGCTACAGAGATCGTACGCGTTGATGACCATGACTTGACCCTCTTGACAATGGGGTCCAGTAGCGCAGTACAAGAACATAGGGTCGGTGCTGGTGACAGGCATATTGAAAGTGCCGACATCAGTCTGGCCATCCTGAAAAGGAATGTGTCCGCTGTGCACACCTGAAGCCATGGGTGTGCAGGCTTGGTCGATCGTTGATTGTGTGACAGTGTGGTTGCCATTGCTGAATTGGAATTGGACGATATCACCGACTGCGGCGACAACGGAGTTGGGTACGAAAGTATCCTGGGGACCGCCAACGACAACAGGAATTATCTGATTTTGACGGCGAACATGCGGCCTGAGAGTAGGGATGGCTGAAGCTGTAGCCGCGATGATAAGAAGAATGCTGATTGACTTCATGATGACAAGTTTCGTAGACTGTAAAGGTACTGATTATGCTGAAAGATTCGTGGGTATCTGGAAGGCGATTAAGGAGCGAGTACCATTCAACAGTTGACTCGGTAAAGAAAAGAATAGAAAACCGCTCGCGGTTAGTGACCCAAAAGAGTGACAGAAGAGAAGAGTAGCGCCCGATGCTCTGGTGTACCTGAAGTCCTGATGGCGCGAGGCAGCATCTTTATGCCTCTATCGCACGCCGCACAATCCTCTCAAAAGCCTGATACAGGCTGACGCCCCTTCCACCATCTCTTTTGTTGCGCCAACCTACCTGTTTGTAGACTCCATAATACTCAAACAGGGACAAGGCTTGTGATAGTCAACAGCGAACCTATAGGACCACATTTGGCGGACTGCGCGTCTGCCAGATCACTATAGCCAAGACTTTATGCAGTCTCACCTTGCTCGATCGGCTATCGACATGTTTGACAGGCTTGTAGCCAGGCTCCGGTCTAAGAACAATTGCGTAAACTGCCGTTTGAGACTTGCCAAGTTGGGTGGGTCCTGGCTATAGCCGAGCTGTATGATCGCTGTCTAGAAACACTGCAAGCCTGGCGTAGACCACATGCTGCCTGACGAACATCCAAGTGCCGAACGAACCGACTTGGGGGTTGATGTTAACAGAAGCCGTGCAAGAATGATGTTCAGTATGTTGCAAGCAGCTCGGCTCACGCTTTGGCGTGCCAGAGGGGCGACTTGAGTCAATGATAGTTGGGAGGTACCAGGCTTTACGCGCTGCGGCGGTGAGCGCAACAACCACGTTATACGATAGAGATGATGCCGCCGTATGGAAAGTTGATGAGAAAGAGGAATGCATCGAAATGCGATGCTGAGAGGCGATGAAACGTCTTGAGTTCGCGAGTGGCCTGAGGATGGAAGGCAGTACTAGGCACGGCGGAAGATCGGCTTTCGGCCGCCAATGATGCAGGAACGCGCGAATCAAACGAACGTCACTGCACTCGACATGCGAAGAACATCAGCACTGTCTTTCGCCGCATCAAGGTGCGCAAGGTACTACCCGTCGCGAAGGCTCTACTCAGAGCCGGTTGTGAAAATAGCCAATGGCACATTCTACCGACAGCATCCGGAGTCGAGGCCAGCCCCAGGCCAGGACGCGCCTCCTAATCCGCCACTGTTTCCAGGGCTGAGCGTATCGTTACCTTCCTTTTCGAATCCAAACCAACATTGGGCCATTCTGAGTCCGTCTTCGAATGTCAGAACCGCTTTTCTCCAGCTTCTTCGTGGCAAGCTTTTATGCTTTCCTCCAACAGCTCGGACATATCCGTACCTTTTATCCCCGGAGATCTCAGATAAAAATCCCAGGCTACGCTATCCTGACCAAGCCATCGAATATGTTGGCTTCGATGTTGAGTGCAAGGCTTTCGGTGGCGCCTATCTCTCTGCCCGCTACGAGAGTTTGAAAGAGGAGGGTGATTTTACGCTCAAGCGGTACTTGACGGGCATTGTGACTTTGAACCCCGGCGAAGAAGAGCTCAAGGCCAAAGCTGTCGATGAGGAAGTCACAAGACGTGTCATGAAGGACCTTGAGCTCGAGAGGTTCCTAGACAAGCCTGTAAACATGCTCAGTAACGGCCAGAATCGCCGCGCAAGAATTGGCAAGGCTCTTTTGACTAGACCAGAGGTCCTCTGCTTGGATGCTCCTTTTAGTGAGTTTCCTCCTCAGATCTTCCAGGAATTGAGGCTGACTCATGATCAGTTGGCCTGGATCCTATCGTGACTCAGCACATCTCCCGAGTACTTCATCGTCTTGCCGAGGCAAATGCTCCCAGGATTGTATTGTCGCTGCGACCGCAGGATGCGATTCCTGAGTGGATCACTCATATAGTATATGCTGGTGAGGATGGAAACGTCGATTCACTTGGGGCAAAGGACGGGGTCTTCCAATATCTGAAGCAGCAGTATGATGATGCTGAGAAGTCAGTGCAGAACAGCTCATCGACCCGTGAGCTGGATGCTAAGCTCGTCGAGCTTCGTGAAGTCGGCCGCCATTTGTCTGAGCGTGGTGACTTTGAGTCAAACGGCACGGATGCCTCTAGTCAAACCGGAGCTTTGAGTCGTGATGGCTACAAGAAAGTCGATGATACTCAGGTACCAATCGGCGAGCCTATTGTCGAAATGCAAGGTGTCAACATCAAGTACGGGGCCAATTCTGTGCTTGGAGACTGGCAACAAAATGTCAACGGCGAGCAGAAAGACGGACTTCATTGGGATGTTCATCGCGGCCAGCGCTGGGGCATTTTCGGCGCGAATGGATCAGGGAAAACTACACTCATCAGTCTGGTCACGTCCGATCATCCGCAGACTTACTCCGCGCCAGTAAAGCTGTTCCAGCGCTCGCGCCTCCCGGAGCCTGGCAAGCCAGGAATCACAATCTTTGAAATCCAAGCACGCATGGGTCATGCCTCTCCCGAAGTTCACGCACTCTTTCCCAAGCGCCTAACTATTCGTCGCGCGCTCGAATCTGCTTGGAGCGAGACGCCAATCACCAAAGCCCGTTTGGACCAAAACGCCACAAAGCGGGTCGAGGCATGTCTACGCTGGTTTGAGCCCGAGCTCAACCCATTGTTCAAAGACGAGAAGGCCTCAAATAGCAACCTGGACTGGGTATCCAACGTCTTGTTCGGCGAGATTTCCTACTCCGCACAACGCGTGCTTCTCTTCCTGCGCGCCACGATCCGCAACCCTGACATTGTCATTCTCGATGAGGCATTCAGTGGGATGGACGATCTTGCTAGGGATAAGTGTCTTTTGTTCCTGAGCCGTGGCGAGTCAATGGAACTGCATTATACGGATGCTGGCCACAGACCCGTAGAGACAGGCAAAGACATAGTCGTGCCGGGACTGCAGGAGCATCAAGCGCTATTGTGCATAAGTCATAGCAGGCAGGAAGTGCCTGGGTGTATTAGGGATTGGATATGTCTGCCTGAGCCTGGCACTGGACCACCAAGATTTGGCAAATTCGACGGGCCTGTTGAAATGAGCAAGGATAGGTGGAACAAGGTCTGGAACTGGTCATAGGAGCAAACCAAACGATCGTTACTCATTCAGCTCTTCTCGTATGCTGCTTCAACTTTGGCGATTACATGACACCGCAGCTTCACAGGTCTGACCCATTTGATGGTACTAATGAGATTGCGGCAGCTCGTGCATACATTGCGAGTCTTTGGACCCTGACCGCAACTCAATACTCCAAATTTGGGTACGACCCTGCATCGGGAAACACGCCATTGGCCACACCGCACATCCCATGGTAACGCGGGGACCATTTTACACATCCATTATCGTATCCATGGCTCGCCATACGCTTTGCTTGAGAACACGTAGCGATTCAACATGTGGGCTTTGACAATGTCATATAACACAGCATCCCTAAGCATCATTCACAGTCTTGTAACGCCACGAAAGATGTCACCAAGTCTGCCTGAGACGATCATCGTCGAAGTAATACTATCCGATATCGCAGACACGCAAACTGCACAGCAGGTCGTCACCTCCACACCAACACTCCTCCACACGACCGTGACGCCGACGCACCTAGTGCGTCATGAGACCTATGAACAGCATGAGCAAGAACATGAGCAAACGAATCTGCAGACGCAGACAGCTGAAGACGGCATAACAACCATAACCGGCACCCGCACTTACCCTCCTCTTGCCACTACAACAACCACTCCACTGGATAACATCGAAACAATAACAACCTCAATAAGAAACGGCACAAACACCACCATCCTCACCGTGACCCGCACATACCGCCTGGCTCACACTTCAACTGTCACCTCCTACATCGACCAATGGCCGCAAATCGGCTTCGTGCCGAGCGAATCCGACGTTCTGCGCCAGTGGCGCGAGACGTACGAGACGAAGGCGCTGCGGCAGCAGTACATTGCGCTGGGCGCGATTTGCGGGATTTTTGTCGTGGGTGTGCTGGGCGTGCTGGCGTTTGCGGTGTGGAAGTGCTTTCATGAAGGGAGCACGGGGCGGCGGGAGAGGATCGTTGAGAGCGAAAGGAAGTGGGATTGGTTCTAGGGGGTGGAAGAGGGGTGAGAACGGGTTTGAAGTGAGGCAGAAGATGAGATGGCGAGGGGTGGATAGTGCATTATGATAGTACTGATGCTGGAACAGCGAGCGAGGCAGTTGTGCAACATGGGTGGACGACAGAAGCGGAGAGGTAGTTTTAGGAGAAAGCATGGTCAAATCAGCGTGAAAAGAGATGATCAAGAGTTACTGTATTGTAGAATTATCTTGTTGGCTGTAGAACGATGTTATCGATCAACCGTACAGTGACCTGGCCACCCCCAAGACCAAGCTGTTCGCCCTCTTGAGGCTCCTCGAGAGGCATCATCTTGACCGCGCCGCTCAGAATGGCGCCCTTTGTCTCGTCGACCTTCTCAACCTCCTCCATCGTTTCTGGGTCGGCGAGACTGAGGTAGTCGACCTGGAACAGCGCGCGCCTGCTGGGCTGTAGGTTCTCTTGCTCGTGCTGCACGCGGTCTCCATGATCGACCGCGGGCCAGAGAATATCGCCTCGTAATCGCTTGCCACCGTTGTATTGTGCTTCAGCCTTGCGTAGAGCTTGATTCAATACGATTCCTACCGCGCGTCGGCGCTCACCGAGGTACACGTTGCGCGAGGATAATGCTAGGCCGTCCGGCTCTCGCGATGTCTCGCAGATGCGGACCCTGGTGTTCAGGTGGAAGTCTTTAACCAACTTGTTGATGACAACCGTCTGCTGGGCATCCTTCTGGCCAAAGTAGACGACGTCTGGCTCGCAGATATTGAAAAGCTTCATGCAGACCGTCGCCACGCCGCGGAAGAAGACTGGTCTTGAAGCACCCTCCAGGAGCTGGCCCAACGGGCGCATTTCAATAAAGCTTCCTACGCCCGGTATGCTGCTATCCGGCGGCGAGGTAGGGTACATTGTGTTGGTGTTGGGCGCAAAGACGGCAGAGACTCGGCCCTTGCCCTCGCGTGCCAGCTGCCGGTCGAGGTCGCGCAGCATCTCCATGTCGGTCTCCCATGTCTTTGGGTATGAGGCCAAGTCTTCGCTCAGACCGAACTGTGTTGGGTTCACGTAGATGGTCACCCAAACGTCGGTGTTCTCCTCGGCAGCCTTCCTCACCAGCGAAAGGTGACCCTCGTGCAAGGCGCCCATCGTTGGGACGAGACCCACGGTGCGGTTGTTGAGCAGGAGCTCGCGCCGGAACTTGCGCAGGGGCGCGACATCGTGGAAGACCTGAGTCAGGTCGTTGACAGCGAATGCGCTGCGGCGAGGTGCGGTTGAGGAGATGTAGCGGGTGCCATTGTGGACGAAGGGAGCTCGCGGGGCCGGCGCAAAGCTCCTGAGTAGACATGTACGCGCTGTGGGAACTATATGACATTAGTCTGGCGACTACATGATCACTGTGGGTGACTATTTGTACCAGCTGCTATGCGGACATGTGCCATGAGCAAGGAAGGGGAGCGGGCCATAGCTCTTTCCAGTACTTTGTTCAAGTCGCAAAGCCGTAGCAGTCACGAAGGAGAGATTGCCTGGTCCCAACGGATGAGTGTAGGGAGTCCGACTGGTCCATCTCCACGATTGACTCTTCCAGCGAACAGACGTCTCTGTTCTTCGCAGATGGTTCTGTCACGGGTCACGTGCATCTTAGTATCTCGAGCCGCGGCTGGGGGCCCACAAAACTTAGCGCGAAGACCCACCTAAAAGTGAATGGATGGAAAAGTGAAAGTAAATGCGCCGACTGACCCCACGCCAAACGACCACGCAAACAAAGAGCAAACATGGCTGACGATGGCATGCTCCTCAACTTCTCCATACCCGAAGGTGGTATTATTGCGAAACCAAGCATAAAGGGCGGCTCATGGAAAACTCGCCTGACCGCGAAGAAGGCGGCGCAGAACTGGCACACCAAGGCCACCGCGAGACTGAACGGCGAGGTGGTGCCCAAGAAGGTACAAGAGAGCAAGGGCACAGACGTCAACCGCACAGAGCTTGGGCCGAGGACAAGACGAGTGTCCAAGAGCCCAGAACCTGCGAGTCGTGGCGAGCGGCCTGTGAAGAGAGCGCGCATGAGCGGAGACTTCAAGCCGAGAGATGCGGAGAAGCCAGCGCAGGCCGACTTCAGACCGCAGGCCACAGCAAGCGCACCAAAGCAGTTTCACGAGAGGCAGGAGGCGCCCAAGAAGGGCAACAAGCAGGTCATCTCGTCGCTGTTCACGTACAACCCCACCTCGACAACGAAAACTCAACCCACCGAACGAACCACACATGATGACGCGCCGATCGAACCCTCGAATGCGCCGCTCAGCAGCGAGCTGGAGACGTTCACCTCGCTCGGCATATCCCCGACACTCGCAACGCACATGCTAGACAAGATGGGTATGAAGGCACCGACGGCCATCCAGAAGGCCGCAATCGCACAATTAGTAAAGGACGACTCGGATGCCTTCATACAAGCCGAGACAGGTTCCGGAAAGACACTGGCATATCTGCTACCCATTGTACAGAGATTGATGGAACTGTCAGCAAACATGAAGAAGCGAAAGGACGCTGGCGATGAGGCGGTGCAGAGAAGCTCTGGACTGTTCGCAGTCATCCTGGCCCCGACTCGAGAACTGAGTAAGCAGATTGCGCTCGTGCTCGAGAAATTGCTGGGATGCGCCCATTGGCTCGTGGCTACCACTGTCATTGGTGGTGAAAAGAAGAAGTCGGAGAAGGCGCGGTTACGAAAGGGCATTAACATCTTGGTTGCGACACCCGGACGCCTGGTCGATCATCTTGAACACACAGAAGCGCTGGATGTGAGCAACGTCAGATGGCTGGTGCTGGACGAGGGTGATCGCATGATGGAGCTTGGATTTGAGCAGGACATGCAGAAGATCATTGGACAGTTAAACTTGCGCATGCGAGCACACAAAGAAGGCCGGTCAGCCATACCAGGCCTGCCAGACAAGCGAACGACCGTTCTCTGTTCCGCAACAATGAAAATGGATGTAGAGCGACTGGGCCAGATCAGTTTGAAGGACGCGGTACATATCAAAGCAGACCCGGCGGATCGGGACGAGAACGCAGCCGAAGAACGTGAGGACTCTGGCTTCTACGCGCCAGCGCAGTTGAAGCAGTCGTACGCTGTCGTGGCTCCCAAGCTGCGCCTAGTGTCTCTGCTGGCTTACTTGAAGCGCACGTTCGCACGGAAAGGCTCAGTCATGAAGGCTATTGTCTTCATATCCTGCGCCGACTCCGTCGACTTCCACTTTGACCTACTGACCAACCTCGAGGTTGAGAAGCCAGAGGGCAAGAAAGATGAACTATCCGACGATGCCGATGCAGCAGACAAGAAGGAAAACGATAAGAAGAAGGGCGTCCCCCAAGTCGATCCCACCAAGCTGGTCGTCACCCACGCCGAGTCCCGCATTCTCTCACCTAAGACCCACACCGTAACAGCCTATCGCCTACACGGCTCACTCCAACAATCACTCCGAACATCCACACTCGCGCACTTCGCGAAAAACACTGAAGCATCCGTCCTTATCGCCACTGACGTTGCCTCTCGCGGTCTCGACCTCCCCAACGTCGACCTGGTCATCGAATTTGACCCAGCCTTCGCCCGCTCCGACCATCTGCACCGCATTGGACGTACCGCACGAGCCGGACGTGACGGCCGCGCATGCATTTTCTTGCAACCCGGCTGCGAAGAAGGGTACGTTGAGATTCTAAAATCCGACCGCAAGGACAACGAGGTGGGCGTGCACCTGCTACGGCAGGACGCCGACGACATCCTCAACAAGGGGCTCGTGACAACAGGCATCATCGAGAAGGGCGTGTACATGGAGAAAGCGACGGATCTGCAACTCGCAGTCGAGCGCTGGGCGCTCGCGGACCCCAAGAGACTCGAAGCTGCAAGAAGAGCGTATCAGAGTCATATCCGTGCGTATGCTACACATGTCGCTGACGAGCGCGTGTACTTCGACATCAAGAGTTTGCACCTGGGTCATTTGGCAAAGGCGTTTGCCCTTCGTGAGCGGCCGAGTGGTATGAAGGTTCCCGGTCTCAGAACGGGGGCTGGGCGTGAGGACAAGAGGCCTGCTAAGGTTAGAGGTGGACCCAAGGTTGATGGCGCGAGTAGGAAGGCGGATAAGATTCCTCCGAAGAAGGGCATCCAGGACTTGGATCTGCCGCTTGGTGCGGACGAGGAGGAGAGCGCGAAGATGAGGAAGGCGGTGCGCGCGAAGGAGAAGTTTATGAGGCATGCTGGTATGGCGAGTGAGTTCAACTTGGGCTAGATGGCACGGAAAGTTGGCATTGCGTGGAAGCACGTTTGAAGGCATGGATACTAGAAACACGGCCAGACAGGGCCGCGAATACGGACCATTTTAAGTCCCTCGGGCAGCAAAACCTATTTATCCATACAAGCATGGATTTTTTGAATACCTCAGTGTTCCTAGAACGCGTGCAACGAGGCTGGGCGTGGTAATGCTCATCTTGCTTTTGCTTTCCAGAAACAGACATCGAGAATGCTCCTTACCTATTGGTGTTTTGCTGTTGTGTAAGTCGGAACAGAATTGCAAGATGTGCTCCGTTGGACATTTCAGCATCGATAGTCGCACCACGTTAGGCAAAGGTCACAAGACTGCGACAAACACAGTCAACGCATGAGCTTACTTTCAATTATTACATTGCCGTATATATGATCGCAGTCAATTATTAAATCACTTTTTCTTTGCCCAACCGGCGCATCTAAGCGACCTTGATAGTGAGCTTGCCGAAGTGCTTCTGATCCCACATGTACTCGTAAGCCTCCTTGAGGTCCTTGAGCTCGAACACCTTCTCGTCGACAACAGGGTGGATGTCGTTCGCCTCGATGGCGTCGACCATGTCCTGCATCTGCAGCCTGTTGCCGACCAAGATACCACGGACAGTGCAGATGTTGTTGAGCGTCTCAAGGAAAGTGGGCTGGTTCTTATCCGGACCACCGATGAAGCCAATAATGCTGATCACACCGTCAATGGCGATAGCCTTGAGCGACTGCGTCATTGTGGTGGGCCCACCGACCTCCACAACGTGTTGCACACCGGTGCCGCCGGTGAGCTCCTTTGCCTTCTCACCCCAGTTTGGTGTCTCCTTGTAGTTGATGACTTCGTCAGCACCGAGCTTCTTGAGGGTCTCGGCCTTCGAGGACGAGGATGTGGTCGCAATGACGCGCGCACCAGCAGCCTTGGCGAACTGAAGGGCAAAGATGGACACACCGCCGGTACCCTGTGTGAGGACCCAGTGACCGGGCTTCAGCGCCCTGCTCTCCAAGCCGTATAGTGCGTTCCATGCTGTCAGTCCGGCACATGACAGTGTGCTGGCCTCGAGGTCGTTCAAGTTCTTCGGCGCAGCGACGAGACCCTGCTCATCGAAGACACCGTACTCGCGCAGTGTACCGTCAACGGCACCGCCGAGGCCGGTTGCGAGGGAGGATCCGTCGAGGGAGCCAGCGATATGGCCTTGGTTGAAGAGCGTTACAACGCGGTCACCCTTCTTGAATCGTGTGACGCCGCTACCGACAGACTCCACGACACCAGCGCCATCTGAGCCGGGAACAACACCGTCTTTCGCGGGGAAGGGGTACTTGCCCTTCGGAATGATGAGGTCGCGGTAATTGAGGGAGGCTCCGTTAACTGCGGATTGTTAGCGAGGTCTTATGCTGAGGGTCTGGAAGAATATGTACTTTTGACGAGGACGTCCTTATCGCCAACCTTGGGGATCGAAGCGCTGTCGTTAAGCTTCAAGGCATCGAAGCCACTCTTGCCCTCGATTTTCCACTGCTTGATTGTTGAAGGTGCCATTGCGTATTATGTAAAATGGTATGGATATCTTTGAGTAGTATGAAAAGTAATTAAGTGTAGGGAAGTTGCTGAAAGCGTGGATATGGCCTTGTCCATGGTCGTGGGGCTTTCAGCGTTATAAGTAATAGAGTATCGCCATGATGATGGGTCTTCGTGAAATAGTGCCGTGACCGACTTCGTAGTGACGCAACAAAACTGCCGGGACCCACATAGACATCGACAAGCCAATCAGAATACCAGAGACAAAGTGCCGTGACGTGTATTTCTAAGCTTCCAGAAGCAGTGTTCCCCATCCTGTGTCGATGTGGAGGTAGCGGATCCGAGATGGTGGACGATCAGACGGGAGCTTGGGCTACATCTGAAGAAAACAGTGGCTCGCCAGGCGCTACAGCGGTGAACATTCGGGCGAGAGAATTGGCAATTTTGCTGAACTAAAATGCGCCGAAACTCCAGTTGTCAGCAGACAAAGCCGTGCAGGTGCTCACCGCGGCTCGTTGGTGGATGTGGGTGTCTTGACGTGTGCAATTCGTGATTGCAAAACTGCACTTCTCGGCGGGGATCTCTCGGGCGCCTGTCCATTGCCGCAAGGTCGCCGGGCCTCGACTCTTTCGTACTTTCTTGGCTTTCGATACTTGTTCTTCACAATTCGACACAGAGCGATGACTGCGCTTCATTGTCAGACATAGACGTTTTGAGAGCGGCTCTCAGCCTTGCGCCAGAGTCGTCTCACGTGGGCAAACGCGTACCAGGACCAACGATTTGACGACACAGTCGCGCCACTGCCCTCATCTCATCTGTCAAGCAACACGTACATCTCGAAGGCATCGGCTCGCTCAGATTCGACGAATATTGAATTGTACTGGTGGAAGCCTGATAAAGCATGTTTCGAGGCTGGCTGGCGGCAACACGCCAGCCACAACAATGCCATGCCCACAACATGGGCTTTTGCCTGCCATTCGACGAAGGTTAGAGACGCATGCGACCAATCGGTCGTGCGGCGAAGGCAGTTGGGCATTGTCAAGCTGAAGGCGCAGGTACAAAGAGAAGATAAGCAAAGAGCTCATCCCATGTGTCTACTTCTTAGCATGACGCCCTCGACGATATCTTGAGGGCTGAAGCCTTGCACAACATGTAACAAGCTCTCAAGATCGTGCTTTCATTCGCTGCGACAGCCTCAGCGCAAAGCCACCCGGCTGCAGCTAGCGCTTATCATGCTTAGTGTAGTATGCAGCTGAAGTCTCGCCCACAGTACAACATCGGTAGCGCCAACGGACGGAGATACACCAAAGATGGCGCTGGTCAACATGCGTTGTTTGCTTCATGCGTCTCATACTGATGTCGAGTTGCAATACAGCTACAGTCAAAATACCAGAAGATCTGCGCCGGCTGAGTGACGTGAAGTACATCAACACCACCAACGACGATCCGCGATGGCAGTATAGCTACGAAGCTCCAGCGCAAACCCCTGAAGCTCCGGAACGACCTCAAAGATGACCTCTCGAGGTCCACGGTCGACGTATTCGTCGCGTGACCCCTCGCCAGAGCTGCGCGCAAAGCCGTACGATCCATTCCACGATCCAATCGAGCTGTCCCATCTACGACGACCATCGCTCGGCGCACGGAACTCACACAGCTCCCGCGAAGAGTCCCCAGAGGATGAACGACGTGGTAGGGCGCACGGACGGTCGCATTCTGGGGCTTATCTGATACCCACACAGAGCAGCTCCCAGTATGCGCCGCTATCAGGTCGTCAGGAAAGCCCTCGGCCTTCAATGCGCACAGAATGGGAGTCGATGTACTCTGCGACATCTCGCTACCAGACAAAGACAATGGACGCGGATACACAAGCTCTGGTGGATAAGAGAGTTGGAGAGTTGGCGCAGTGGCACATACATTGGACAACACCAGCAATCATATCGTCCCTGTTCGTGGCTGGCGTCTTAGGGGCTGTAGGACATCACTTGTTCTACACCCATCTCAATGGCCAGCCTGCGACGGAGCAGCTGACGATGGTGAGGTACGGCACGGCTCTGGCGTTCTTTACCAAAAGTATGCTTGTGAGCTGCGTCATAGTTTGCTATAGGCAGCGTATATGGCACACGCTTCGATCTAAGGCTATGACTATCAACGGCATTGACGGTCTCTTCTCTGCGACGGAAGATCCCACAATGTTCTTTTTGAACTGGGAAATGGTCAGGAACGGCAAGCTGGCAACGTTCATGGCAATTTGCAGTTGGTGAGTCCAGATTACGCCTAGATTCTGAACGGTCATGCTGATGTTGGTCACAGGCTTGTACCAATAGCATCTGTCTTGTCACCGGCTTCGCTTACTTCTCAGCCCAGACCCACGAGTTTGAACACAACCTGTGACGCTGTTGCAACCCTAAACCTCACGCGCGAAGCGGTGTTCAACTTCCGTGAAGAGCAACATAGTAACTCCCGCGGCAACTCTCTCATTTATTATAACACAACAGATCCGGCTGGGCTGCAAGAAGGTTACTTTGACTACTATGATCAACCGTCTAAGATTGCGCGACGACTGGCATTCAGCAGTGCCTACCTCAAGACGGCGCAACCACGTCAGAAGGCAGCTATCGATTTTTGCGGAACAGGGTACAACTGCACGTACTCTATCAGCTTCATGGCTCCAGGCTACAAATGCGATGAAGTTAGCGATGTAGCGCCCACCGACGCTCCATTTACAATCAGCAAAATCGCCCCTCAAGGCAACTTCATTTATCATGCTGCGGTCGACCTAGGTGACTATCGGCGGCCACAAGCACCCACCACAGAGGGAGTTCCAGATCCAGGATATGATGCAGAAACCTTGGGCGTCTTCGAAGACGAACCGGTACTGTGGATTGGCTATGCTGAGAACACCACCTCGCGTTATCCTGATGATTCGCCGTATGCGAAGAAGTGGATATGGGTTCACGAGCCCAAGTTGTTCAAATGTGTCATGCACCACACAAACTACACCTTCGAGATGCGCTACCGCCCGTCCCAGAACGCAACGCTCAAGCAACGCGAGTTCCTCTATCCGGTCGTTAATACCACTGTAAATGCTTCTGGCAACTCTACCGCGTTTACCGCAACTCCAAGCGCCAATTTCATCAGCCCGCGTAGCAACACCACAGCTTATAAGCTGGCCGCCTCTTATCACTCCATGGGCGCCATGCTGCGCTCGTTCCTACGGGGTGACATCGAAAAGACTTCCGATACGTTCATAATCACGCGCTCCGACATCAGCGAAACGCGGCTAATGGATGGCCGCACCTCGTACCCGCAACCTGACTTATTGTCCGCTGTGCAAAGCCTCTTCGAAGACATGCTGCTCACTTTACTCTCGGAGCCGACCCTCGTGGCCGCCGAATCCGTTCCTGTGCCGTGCGTCAAGAGCCGCGTGATGACCGTCTATGTGTACCTCCCGCGCAGCTTGTGGATCGGATATGCGATCGCGGTCGCCATCACGCTGTTCTCCATCGTCGTTGGCAGTCTGGCGATCTGGCAGAACGGGGTTGCGAGCGACACACTGTTTAGCAGGATCTTGGTCACGACGAGGAATCCAACGCTGGATCATCTTAGCGTCGGTGCGTGTTTGGGCGGTGATCCGTTTCCGAAGGAGCTTAGGAAGACGAAGTTGAGGTTTGGGGTTTTGATTGAGGAGGAGCCACGGGAGGGTCCGCTGGGGAGAGTCGAGCATTGCTGTTTTGGGACGAGGGGCGAGACGGGCGATATAGTGAGGGGCAATAATTACGCGGGGTTGAGAAGATGGATGGGGAAGGCTGGGGGCGAAGACGAGAAGAGGGCATTGCTGGCCGATGATGGAGGCTAACGAAGTCAGGCTGATAGCAGCAGTGGAAATATTGTGAACGTTTCGTTTGAGACAACATTTACGCCTCAAGCCAATTGGCAGCTCTCGCGTGCGTATGACCTCCACATATCTTCTGCATACATGACATCTGAGACAACAGCGCCGCGTTCTTGCGGTAATTTGCAGCGAATTTCATTTGAATACTTTGTCTGTACCTTCGCCTCTCGCTCTTAGATGACCGAGTATCCGTCTTATCAAGAAAACTATATCGACCCATTCACGTCTTTCTGTATGTTGAAATTAGACACCCAATTTTCGGTTCCCAAGCAATGCCGCATCATACTAAGGTTGTCTGCTCGCACGACTGGCTGTTGTGCAAAGATTGCTACATTCATGACCTCCAAATTCTCAGCGCAGGACCCATTTTCGATATTATCTCCATGTATGAATCACAGTGCAGCAGGGCCATGTGCTGCTTGTAAGCGAGGCCTGAACTAGACTTCGCTCATGTGCTGTCGAAAGACATATCGAACACGGGTATCTTTCGAACTTTATGTCTCATCAATCAAAGCAGATCTGTAGGCTTCAATACCCCTAAGTAGGCACTGTGCAATACCGCGGTTGAGCAACTACAATTCAGATAGCAGTGGAGCATCACTGTCAAACAATCAGGGCAGCATTCCGGTCTCTAGCTGGACTCCTTCCGAATTTGACAACTGCTTTTAAGTGCTCATCGACCGTAGATACTGGCCAAGTCATAATACCTCCCCAAAGATCCTCTTGCTCAAACGTCTCCATGTCGTAACCTGTCATGATACCGAAGTTACTGGCTCCGCCCTTCAGCGCGGCCTGGTACCAGTTGTAGATACTGAACATTGAGACGTTGCAAACAAGTTCGCATTGCATAGTACACTGTCCTTATTCTGGCTCCCGGCCACAAACAACATACGTCCAGAAGACGTTTCTTCCGCCCTCGTAGGCTTCAAGGTAACGGCTTAGATTCCTAGTTGCCTCCTCAACATCATGCGCGTACTCTAGCCCAGCGTTCTCGCCTGCCTTTCGAAGTGCAACAGGCACCACACCTCTCAAGAATGTTTCTGAGTAATCGATAAATGCTCTTTCGACCTCTGTCAAGCCATCTTACCTACTGTAAGGAATCATGTACCGTTTAATACTGATATCGACGAGGCCAGCCTCGGCAAAAAGAGAAGGGATCTTGGGTCCGCAGTAAAAGTCAACACCCTTCAGCGTAAGGAGCTTACCGAATATCGTTTCCCAGAGCCAGGGGGAGGGCTCCTAGTAGGCTTCTGTAGGCTGTAAAGCGGTTGCAATCTCAGACATGCTTATCGAATGTGAACGGAGAGATTCCAGTGAGGAAATATGTGCGGGAACATGGTGTATTGCAATCGAGATATCGTGCATCTCGACCCAGCCCTAACGTGATTGTGAGCTCTCCTTGTCACTCTTAAACATACTCGAACCTCTGCTTCACTTACATCTGGCTTTGTTAGGCCTACACAGCGCTCGACGTATGCCATCCAGTTTGACATGCCCATGACGAGCAAACGCGAAAAGACAAGATCGAACGAATTCTCCTCAAGCGAGCATCGCTGCTGTCCATGATATTGCCCCGCACGTACTGAACATTCAAAAGCCTCTGCCTTATTTGTGGGACTGGTGACAGATCGGCGCCGACGACCTGAGCGCTGTAGAATAAGGAACCCATCTCGTGTGTAACAGCTCCCGTACCACACCCGATGTCAAGGGGTTCTGCATATGTTGTCTGTGTCCAGAGGAGCATGGAATATTCTGTCACCCATGGTTTGACCCAGAAGCCTGTGTTGTAGCTCTAGTCATTGATATTCGATATTACTGTGAAAGTCAATCGTTACCGAGTGGCAGCTTTCTAACGAAGTGATGACCTACTCGTTGGGCAGAACATATACGGCATTGGTATTATGGAGAGTTCTCTTCTTCTTCTTGTGGTGAATCAACTTTGTCGATGGTAATAATGTGATCGCTCTCACACTTGGGTACAAAAAGACTTGTTCTTACGGAGCCTGCGGCCCACCTACGTATGGAGGAGTCGACATGCTCGACCATTTGGGCCCCGGATGAGAGTGTTTTTCTATCGCTTAGGTGGAGGCGGATATGGCCATATCTTCATACAAGATTATGCTTTTGTTCTGGATGTGCTCCTTGATTGTTGTACACCAAGTGGCCAGGTGTCGGTCCTCCAGTTGTAAAATTCTCAGGCTTTCCGAGACAACGTGCAATGGGTAGCCAGCTGACATAGAGCCGTACAGGCTCATATCTTTCTGCAGGAGGAAGGGTAGCGCTCGACAGATCCTATAGCCGAGATCCTGAATCTCTGCCCGGGGGTCGAACTCAGCGCCGAGAGCGCTCGCGGTGCATCCGGCTTTAGAAGTCTCCAGCCTCGCGAGTTCCGTCAGGCAAACAATACGGAACGCCCAGCAATGAGAAAGACAATTCGCGTGTGAGACATCAAGGAAGCTGAGGCAGGGATTCGGGAGAAGCAGCGGGTCGATGGGCAGACCGAAGTGCACCGGATCCACCGATTGATGTAGCATGTTGTCAGCCACGAAGCTGTCTTCCCAGTTGTGCAATTCTTCAAGGATCTTAAGGAAATTGGCTCGATTCGTTTGCGTGTCGATAGTATCGGTGTCCATCGCTTCAAGCAGAGGTGGAATGGCCGTTGCGTGACTCAAGAGCATTTGTATACGAGAGGCACGATGCACAGTGAATGGTACATTTTGCCAGCTTTTGTCCATCAAAAAGGTGCTCTTGCGCCTGATGACGGCATCAATAACCTTTGTATGTAAGTCCTGCGAATGATACCCCCGAGAGCCGAAAACTTACTATGAGCGGTCGAACTCCAGCAAACATGAGATGAGCAACACCCTCCTGGAAAGCATTAGGATCACGACTCTGCATCATCGCAGCCACTCCACGAAGATGAGTGTTGTAGCCATGTTGACTTGTCGGCACGCGAGCCTCAGTTTAAGTCAGCATGAGCAAGTCGCAAACGCCAAGTTCAGGCCATACCTCTGACAGTGCCAGACACATTCCCGCGATAGCGACGGTGGATCCTACTGGCCCATTGTATCCATCCAAAACCGACCTGATACCTTGAAGAGCATTCCCATACGTGTCCAGGTACTCCTGCTGTTTACTCGTGCCCGTCACCATCATAGACATGGTGAAAGCGCGAACCGCCGGTAGGACAATAGATTCAAAATCGGCATGGTTCTTATTGACATGGGCCAGCGCTTGCACCCAGCCACCGCAGATCCTGGACTTGGAAGGTTCGACACTCAAGAGAAAAGGTCTTTCTTCCTTCGGAATGTAATATTCAACAAGGATGGCTACGCACTCATCGTACGCAAGCTGCTGCTGATCGACTATTTTTAGATCAGTTGCCAAGCTAGAGCCATTACTTTGCTCCGCATTGCGTCTCCTGTGACTGTCTGTCGTCCTTTCCGAACGAGGACGACGAGCAGTGGGCTTGTTATGGAACACCACCTGCAGGTCTTGGGAGTAGCCCTGACACTCGCGACCTATGAGCCGACATTGGCTGCAAGCTGGCTTCAGTCCATCGCACTGATAACAGTCAGATGCGTTGGTTTGTAAGAAGGTCATCTCATACGCCAATCTTGTGTTGCCGACAAGTGCGACACACATCGTGCTTCTTGCCTCTCATTTGATTATAGAGTCAGCACGTAGCTGTCCCGTCTTTGTAAGCCAAGCAGGCTGGCAGTGCGCATGGTAATGTGATGTCGGTGACAACCTCGGTCGGCAGCGACGTGTATTGAAACATACAGCCAATTGCATGACGCAGGAGGCGCGGTTGGGAATGACGTTGTTTCGGCGGTGCTTGGCTCCCAACGCAGCTCCGCCGCAACTTCGACAGCTGTCACGCATCACCCATCCCATCTTCAAACTACCCGTCACCCTTTCGCGAAGCCCGTAAAGCCAGTCGCCAAACTGCGGTATCCACATCTCTCCAGCTCCAACATGGACTTCTCCGACATCTTGTACGTTGCTGCGATGGCAGAGCTTGACCAAGCTTGAGCTGCATCAGGCAGCAGCTTTTGGCCTTGCCATTGGCGTCCAGGATGACATGGCTGACAGTTTGCAGTCGCATGGTGAACTTCGCCGTCGCCGCCTTCATTGTCCTTGGTGGTGTCGCGAAATTGTTCCCTTTCAACGACTTGTGAGTACACCTGTTCAGAGGGTTTTATCCCACCGAAGGCGCGAACGCCAACCGCACGTCCAAACCGCACCGCTACGTATTGCATACCCGATCTTGAGCTGCAGACGCGCTTGCCGAAGTCTGAGCTATGACCGAGGTCAGAGGCGGGGTGGCTGGTGGAGTTGGCCTCAATGCGTTGGCAGCTACGCGCTCCTGTTGCTTTGGAGGATGATCTCGCCACACCCACGACCTCACAGAAAGGCGGGCATTCATGCAGCATAGAGGCAACTCGCAGAATTGACGGCATGGCGAGCTTCGCGACTTGACAGGCAGTGAGGAAAACAGACCAAAGCTGACAGGGCGTACAGCTCGAACATCATTCTCGGTGTTTATCTGATCATCTTCGGTGCCGGTAAGAAGCAGTGTGCAGCATATTCATGGCACGTGGGCTTACAGACGAACAGGCACTGCTCTGCTTGAGTTCCAGATCCCCCAGCAGGTCGCCCGCTATGCCTCCTTCATGTTCTCCTTCCTCGGGCGTGGTATCTGTATGTGCTCAGAGCTCTCACCTCCAGGGTTTTGCTAATTGCGCACAGTCTACGTGTTTATCGGCTGCGTGACGGTCGGCAACGGGTGGTATCGCATTGTTCCTGGTACCATTGTTGGCATCATCGGTCTTGCCTACGCTGTTCTCGAGTATATTCCCTCGATCGAGCCCCCTGCGAACATGCGGTACGTTTGAAAGTCGAACATCTCGAGACACGGCACTAATACAACAACAGTGATGCAGAGGCTGGCTGGGGCGCTGAACAGGTCTAAACTACTCAAATCGTGCTCGGGGACGGCGATCGATGAATCCTCGAGCGCACGTTAGTTCCTAGCATTTGCCATGGCGATTGTCCGTTATTTTGTTGTACGAAAATGCGCGTTGCATGGGCCGGCCGGTCTGGCCAGGCGAACTGCAGTCGACGTCGGCAACTTGTGCCGGGGTCCTTTGGCGCAGCATTAGTTGTCCTTGGATCGTGCAGAGAGGTTTGAGAGAGGTAGCTTGTACGATGGTCTCATCCCAGCGTGAATACCCGGGAGCTCTTGTCTACCATCAATAACAGCTACAAAAAAAAGCAAACACGGCAACCACATCATTCACACGTGTTCGCTTGTCTTAGTGTCCGCGTTCGCATGATACGGACCCAGACTCCGGCTATAGTTCCTAGCGCACTTGCCACGGGGATTACTCAATCGGTCTTCGCGGCCTTTCGATTCGTGTCCAAGAATCCTCGAGTTGCGATAGGATCTGACGCCATATGGTACAAGAAGATCGTGCCAACATCCATGTGCTGCTCTCTGGACACTGGTGTGGGCGGCCGACGTCATTTTGAAGGTGCACTGTGTCCACTGTCAATGGACAGCCTTCACCGCTCTTGGCCGGGGTCGCATGCACCTGGAAGGAGGAATGTCGAGGCGAACGGCTCCAAAGCCGCTGGCAGTGGCTAAGCTGCAAGGCTTCGGTGTTCTGCAAGCAAGAGGCCGCTCAACAAAGCCAGGATTTTCTCTTCCTCGATTGCCACCCAGCGATCGGCTCAGGTAGCAGCCATGATGTCCAACCTCCCCGAGAACGTGCCCTATGAACACAAAAGGTCAGAGATGTACAGGTATAGGCAAAATGAGTTTCGATGTCATAACTACTGTGGTAAGATGGGTATATATTGTGAGTGGGGAAGATGACAGGGGTACTCGGTCGTATTTTTCAGCCGTCTTAGGCGCTGACCTGAGGCGTTATTAATACTCTTCTAGTACTAGAGACTGTAATCTAGGCAAATTGTAAGGGTCACTCTCTGTATAGTATCCTAAAGCAGGCTGCGTTGCACGTAATTTTGCGACAAGAAGCTCCGGTTGTGCTGGACCCACTCACAAAACTTACCCATCCTATACCACAGTACATCCTTTGTGGAGGTGGGTCTTGATGGTCGGTTGGATCCTTGATTCGAGGGTTCGTACGGCGCAAAACTTCGCTTACTTTCGGCGGATTGCGATTGGCTGCGCAGAGCAAGGCGGTGAATTAATTCTGGCTATACACATTGAACTCCTGGCACCAACGCGGCCTCGCGAGTGACCATCGTAGGCCGAGTTGTGACGAGGAGTAATTCCGAAGCGCGTGACAGCGTCCCTTGCTGACTACAACCCTCCATAAAGACATACTCCGTCCCTACAGCCACAGCGTGCACCCACACCCCACACCGTGAACCAAACCGCAGGGACACCCGCATATCGTTTCTAGGTCCCGCTCGCGCCACAACGCGTCCGTACTTCGACTTTCTTTCATCATCAGATCGACACAGGAGTCGTGGCCTCGTGCTAGAGCAAGCCGTGTCTCAGCTCAAAGACTCTCCTCCTTCCTTCCAGGCAACACTGCGCTATCGCATCAGCAGACCGCCTACAGCCCTTGAGTAGGGCTCCTAGTGGCACGGCCACTGCCACGATGGCGCATCCTTCAGGCAACGGAGGCACTTCACTTGCTCCAACGCCCACCCACCCACATCACCTATCGCGGGAGTCAAGCAAAGAAGAACTGGAAATGGCCGAGAGCCTCCGACGTCTGAATCAGGTTCAAGATGCTCACATGTCAAATGTCGGGTCACCTTCCAGAGATCAACAACAGCCAGGCACGCCGCAGGACGACCCGAAATCCGAGATCTACCACTCTCTTGAGGATGCCATACCTATCGCGGGCGCAGCGATTTCACCGGCGCCTTCGACTTCGTTGCCGTTACCACCTCGGAATGCTGGTGGAGATAGCGCGCCTATAATTGGGCAAGTCTGCAGGTATGTGGCTTGGCATGTTTCGAGACCTGCGAGTGGGTGGATGCTCAGCTCCAGGCGCCCAATATCTGCATTTGGGATACTGACGGATTGAAGTAACTGTAGAACAACACAAACGCCCCTATGGCGTCGTTCGCCGACTGGAGAGACTGTCTGCAATGCCTGTGGGCTCTACATCAAAGCAAGGAACCAGCAACGTCCGGTCAATCTCAAGCGCAATACTCCTTCGCAACCAAATGTCACAGTTCAGCAAACTCCGACCATTACTGCAGCTACCAACCAAGATGTCTCGCCTGGGAACGTTGCTTCGTCGACTCGAGTAGCAACGTATGTTGCAGCAGATCGGGTGGCGTCAGGAACATGTCCAGGCGGAGGCAGGTGCAACGGCACTGGGGGTCAGCAAGGGTGCAACGGGTGCCCTGCTTTCAACAACCGTGTTTCCAAGACCGCCAAGTTTGCGCTACAAGCAAATGCTGCATCGAAGTCTACAGACGGCTCGAATGAGGACGGTGCTTCCGGCTCCTGCTCAGGATCAGCCTCGACAAGTGCAATTCCGGCCTGCCAAAATTGCGGCACTACTATCACACCGCTCTGGCGCAGGGACGATGCTGGCCATATCATCTGCAATGCTTGTGGTATGTGAAGTGCGGAGGCTCGAGAGAATATACACTAATACTTTGCGTAGGTCTTTACTACAAGCTTCACGGCAGCCATCGGCCCGTTGCAATGAAGAAGCAAGAGATCAAACGCCGAAAACGTGTCGTCCCTGCTGGTGACAACAACTCGCAAGCTGCGCCTTCTGTGGCTAATTACTCTCCGCCCCAGCGCTCCTCGCAGACCCCAGCGCTCGACGGCTCAGCATCTCCCGATCCTATTCCATCCCGCGAGGACTTCACACCGGAACCTCGAGGACCTCTAGCGGTGGACTTTACCCATTATGGTACCAACAAGCTCAACGTCACATCCAATCCCTCGACACAACCAGGTGCTCCTTCACCACGAAAGCGTAGTCTCAGTGCGACCATGGATCCAGACGAGCTACCGACCAAAGCCGTAACCCCTGCGCCGCACCGACCGAACGCGATATCGTCGATCCTGAACCACCCGCGCACCGAAGAGTTCAACATCGATCCGTCCCTTTCCGTACCACTTCGTCCATCCGGCGGGTCTTCACCAAACCCGACTGCAACACAAGAAGATAAGCAGAGTCGTAGAGAGCGACTGATCCGCGAGCAAGAGGCCGCAAAAAGGAACGCAGAGGCTGCGAAGAAAGAGGAAGAGAGGATAGCAGCTGAATTGGCTGAATTGGGTCACGACTAAGTTGGAATCGGCGTTGGAGGATCAGGCAAAGACCAAATGGGTCTGCCTTTTCTTGATTTTGAAAGCGACATGACGATTCACGAAACAAAGCGATACCGAGACGGATGGGAGGTGTTCGAATGCGCTTTGTACACATTACTTTGATCTGGGGAATCTCCAGTCATCTGCAGACATCAGTATGTCGACATCTCCAGGGTGTTGTCGAAGCTGCGTGGTGTCTACTCGATTATGGCGGTTGCAAAGTCTTCGTCAAGGTTTTACAACGTCGGCCTCGCACTCGATGTTGGTCGACTGCACGATATCAATCACACTAATTCATGAATGTTGTCTTCTTCGCTGTCCATGGTGTAAGCCAAGGTCGAGTGCGCTTTAAGGAGATATGCTATGCTCATGCACTGGGTGGCTAGCTTACGAAGTCCTCAAGCTCACCAACTGATCCAACAGACACACCACACCCAGATCCTGCACGTCTACAGCTCTTCTGTTCCGCGATGCCGGACTTTCCTTGCGGAGTTGGAAAGCTTCGCCAAGCGCAATGACGCGTCGACGATGGATTACACGCTAGAGACGAGCTGCATGTTCGAGTTCGCGCCGAATCAGCTGCCCATCACGGTGGTTGTGTTCGGGCAGCGATGGGGGAGGACGGTGACGGGGCTGGAGATAGGGGAGATGAGTAAAGTGGTGGTGGTGGAGATGCTGAGAGCGATGCACCCCGATGGGTGAAACAAGGAGTATTTTGGAAGAGTGGAGTGCTGCATATTTCCCATCCGCTGAGATGATTGCGGGCCTCGCATCCTCCAACATGCTCGTTGGCACGGGACCCATCTGCCACCACTGCAGCTTCCTTCATCGTCCAAACTTGGCTCCTCCAATGTCGTGATCGGTACCACGCCAAAATCGGGCCCCGTTTCACGATCGAGACGCTCACAAACGCCATGCAAGTGGACGGTACGATTCGCGATGGCCAACGCCCGAATCCCCTGTTGTTGGCCCATGGCCCACGTTAGGCTGTTCAACATGCCCAGGTCAGCAGCAAATCCCGAGTCCACAAGGCGCACCGCCAAAGGAAGGAATACGCGAGTCATCGCCAACATTTCCACCGTCCGCCCCCGCATTTCCCCTACCAACATGGCTCAGCTGCAAACGGCCTCGCGTACCGGGAACCAAAGCGTCAAAGGAACCTCAAACAACGGTCAAGCTTTGATGGCGGCGGGGCGGCGGGTGGATTCTACCAAGTGTACTACTGCGCCAAGTGTACTACTGCGTAGTTGAGCGGTACGCTTTAAATGGTTGGCGATGGGGGGTGGGTTACTTTGGCTGGACCGGTATCGAGGGAGTGAGAAAGCGGAACCGGTCGTCATGATTAAATATCGAGAATTGCGTCGCTGGGCTTGTCTTTTTCTCGCATGTGTGTCTGGCTGGTTTGTCAGTCGAGGCGGTATGGTCGACGATGCCTTCTTCTTCGGTTTCGTTACACTCGTTTGAGTCTGTTTCTGTCTGCCGGGTGGACGTGGACGGCGGGATGGCGAATCTGGCTCGACGACGCCGGCGCCGCTTCTACGGCAATTTCGATATGCAGGTGAATAGCATACGGATGCTTTTCAGCCCCGGGCACATGGCGACGCAGATGCGCGAGCCGGCGTGCGAGGCTGAGGATGGGGGTGGAGAAGCGGCGCGTGAGACGGGCGCAGCACGAGCGATTCAGCAGCAAGAGGCGCAAGCACCGCCGCCGACATGCACACGACGCAGACGCAGCGACACGGCCTGCCAAACAAACGACACCCGCCGCCACGGCATCGTCCTCGACGCGCCCCCCGGAGAAGACCTCCCCGTCTACGCCCCCTCCATCCGCCGCGTAACCACGCTCTCCACCCCCATCGACACCCTCGCTTCACCCCACCACCATCTCGACCCGCGCTCTGACCACCGCCAATACAGCGTCCGCTGCACATCAACAGAAGTCTCCCCAGCATCTGACCTCCCGCCCCCATACACGCTTCAAGATCCATACCCCCTCTACACCCCCACCCCTCCGCAGCAGCAGCGGCCGAGCCGCGTCGCGACTCTGGTGTTGTATCCGTTTGTACCCCGCGGCGAGATGCTGGAGCGCGCGGCGCTTAAGACGGATAAGTGGGCGAGGGGTGTTAGGGCCGGGGTGAGGAGTGTGGGGGAGAGGGCTAGGGGGTGGCCGGGGAGGATGGAGGAGAGGCGGGTGTTGGGGAGGATGAGGTGGGGGAGGGAAGGGAGGAGGAGGAGGGAGGAGGGGGGGTGTGGGGTGTGGGCGCATGTTTGCGGGGATGTTTGTAGATGAATGGATGGATGGATGGATGGGAGTGGGAATTCGAGTGGATAGAGTGCTATACGACGACCCTCCTCAATGCCTCAGTCCCCCCAAGCACTTTCCGCCCCGTGACTGCGTCTCGGCCCCGCCCGCTCTCCCACCTCCCCTCGCGACTCCCCTCGTCGCGGCTCCAGCCGGCATCTTCTTCTCCATCATCTGCGTCAAACGCCGCAGCCCCCTCCATGAAGGCTACCTGCCGCTCGTGCTCGCCGGCGACCCAGCGGTGGATGCACGTGTAGCAGTACACGTAGCCGGTGGGGCTCGCGGTCGGATTAACAATGTGCGCGGTGCATATAGGGCAGAGGGCCGAGTCTGCAGGGAGAGCAACGGTGAGGATGGGGAGGAGGGTTGACGCGGATATCGGGGGGTCGATCTTATCTGCCTGGGGCTCGGATTTCCCTTGTGTGTTTTTCGTTTGTCGTGCTAGCGAGACGGAAGATGGAGGGAGCACGGGCGGCGGCAGCTCGATGTTCTCAGCTGCTTTGCGGGAGAGCTGGCGCGCGAAGTCGGAGGCGTGCCACCACTCGAGGAACTTGAGCAGGAAGATGGATGTCGGGAGTAGGATCTTCAGACTGCTGAGGAGCCGGGGTTGGATGCTGCGCGCGAGGTTTCGCGGGGTGAAGATGCTGCCGCCTTCGCCGGGCCTGGCGGGGGTTTTTGGCGTCGCTCCCAGCGCTGCGATGGCGGCGTGGTCCGCAGCGCCCAGTCTGCGGATGCGCGTCCCCACGAGCCACAGCAGCGGGGAGTGGTACTTTGACCCGTCGAAGAGATACGCCATGTTGAACAGCAGCAGCGAGAAGAAGTAGGCCGCGTTCACGCTCGGATACACTCTCCGCAGAAACCACTTCCACCAGCGCACCACCCTCTCCCTCACCCCCTGCTCCCGCCCCCGCTGCGCATCGTACCCAGCCCCCAACAGCCCCGCATGCGCCGCATGCACATCATACGCCTCATCCAGCTTCCGCTTCACCCACGGCACACCCACCAACACGGCGAGATTCCTCCACACATCCCCCTTGCTAAGCCTAACCGCGCTGCTCACACTCTCCGGGGCGCCAATCTGCGCGCGCGGCACCTCGCCCCCGCGCACCCTCAGCACGCGCGCGCGCTTCAGCCCGTAGAAGGTCTCGGTGAAGGAGCCGCCGTGGGTGCGCAGGAAGTGGCGCTCGAGGGCGAGCATGAGCAGCGCGTAGACTTCGTCGAAGGAGTTGAGGAGTGGGAGGAGGTAGCGCGGGTAGTGGGGTGTGGCGACTGCGAGGAGGTAGCGCAGGGAGGGGGGGAGGAGGGCGGAGAGTTGTTGTTCCGAGAGGAGTTCGAAGAGGGAGGGTTTGAGGTCGTCGGTGGCGGATTGGAGGGCCGGGAGGAACTCCATTGTGGGGGTGTTAGTGGGGGGTGTGCATTGGTTGTGCGGTGGTTGCGTGGTGATGGCAAGCAAGGAGTGGAGGTTGTGGCGGTGCTGGGTTGGAGTATGGATTCTGGGGTTGGAGGTCGCGGTGGTGGTCGTGATGGATTGCGGACCGAGGCATTGCGACGTGAGTGGATCCGTCCCGTCGCGTCGCGCGTGCGTCACTGGTCATGAGCTTCAGCCGCATCTCGACAGCTCTGCCACCACAACACCACCGACGGAGTCGATAGCCATGATGAAGCCAATAGACCACGCGCGGTGCCGCGAGCTGGAGCACCCCGACATAGTCAACTTTTCCGTCTCCGTGTAAGCTACGAGCCACCGTCTGCCAGCAGCAATATACACAGCGCTGACCCAACAGCTTCATCGTCGTCGGCATCCTTGTCTCGTACCTCCCGCAGCACTACAAAATCATCCAGCGCCGCTCGTCGCGCGGCCTCAGCCCGCTGTTCGTCCTGCTCGGCACCGTGTCAGGCACCGCCAGCATCGCCAACATCCTGACCCTGCCCGAGAGCACCGCCGACATGGCCTGCTGCAAGGAAATCGGCCGCTTCCCCTGCGCCGCCGCCCTGCTGGGCATTGCGCAGATTGGCGTGCAGTGGACCTGCTTCTTCTTCATGTGCGTCGCCTCCCTTATACATACAAACAAACTGTGACTAACGCCCCCCCAGCATGCTGCTCTTCCTCATCTTCTTCCCGCGCCCCGCCATCCCCGGCATCGACCAGGACGCCGAGCTCGCCGACGACGCACACATGCCCACCTGGAAAGAAGCCGTCCTGGTCCTCGCCGTCTCGCTCGCCTTCTTCATCCTCGCCTTCCTCGGCTCTGTCGTTTTTGTCTACGCACTGCCCGCCCACGTCCGCGCCTGGGCCAACTTCCTCGGGCTATTGGCTACGGGACTCGCTGCTATACAGTACATTCCGCAGATCCTGACCACCTGGCGTCTGCAGGAGCCCGGCAGCTTGTCTGTGCTGATGATGTGCATTCAGACGCCGGGCAGCTTTGTCTTTGCGGCTAGTCTGTATGCGCGTCTGGGCAAGGGCGGGTGGAGTGCCTGGGGACTGTTCATCTTCACGGGCTGTCTGCAGGGCTGTCTGTTGGCCATGAGTCTGGGCTTCTTGTGGAGAGAGAGGAGGGAGAGGAAAGAGAGGCTGGAGGAAGTGGCCGGTGGCGGCAGTGAGCGCACGCCGCTGCTGGTGACCGAGGACGTTAGCTAGATTTCTTATATCATTGCTCTCCATGCTTTCATAATCACGGGACGTTGCCATGTCTGGCCTTGCACGAGCCTGTGTAACCCAGACCACGTGCACAGAACGTCAACCCTTGAATCTTGTTGAAGATGAATATCTCTCAATACGCTGCAATCCTTGATTAGTCGGCTAGTCACTTTTTGCAGGTTCAACAAATCTCGACGCAACACTGGCTGCTCGTCTCTGCACAGCATGCTGTACCTCCCACTCATCTCGACTCACCTGCGACGCTGACATCTCAACACCCGATATGTAACACTCACATCATGTCTCGCCTCGCCATTGGCCCCCGGCGACAACAGGGCGCCATCCACCTGCGCCTAACTCGAACGCGCTAAGCAGTCCGCATGGAGCTACCGCTCTCGGCCATGAGCGGACCCATTGGACAGGCCTTTGACATCGGACCTCCGTCTAATTAGTCTCCACCTCAGATTTTAAAAGACCCTGGGCCGCCGGCCAGCTTCCCAGCTCTCTGACGCCATTCTTCGCGACCACAGCTGGGAAAAGAGGTGGAAGGCGAGTCTGCCGCAGTGCAACACGCAGACTCTGGGAACAGGAACCATGGCCCCACCAGCAACCTCAACCTCGCCTTCGGCTCACGCCGGCGGCGTCAACGAATTCGCCAACGATGTCGCCGCGCAAATGGAGGGCTTCGCGCACGAAACAGGCATCGCCGAAGAGGCAATCGCGCGGGACCTGGAAGACGACAACTCGGACTCTGAGCCCGAGGACACGGATGGCGACGACGAGTCATCTTCTGGCAGTTCGACCATCCGCCAGTACTCGATGATCAATTCTTATCGCAGGCCGAGCTACGTGAATCCCGGGCAGAGGGGGCTGGCCATTGCGTCGAGCAGCGCGCCGCAGAACAACTCCTTCCTGTCGACGAGCGCGAAGAAGCACAACTATCTGAGCAAGAAAGAGCGGGAGGCTGTCAGAGAAGAGGAGCGGAGTTTGCTCCGCGATAACAATCTGCTGCTCCCAAAGCACCCTCGTTCCGGCAGCGTGGGGCCTGCGACCAGAATCGGGCCCAAGCACTCCCTCCCCATCTTGAGAAAAGTGCGCAGCACCCCCGACGAAGAGTCTGGCAACCACCAAGACGCCTCTGAAGCCGATGCGCTCCTGGGCGACGCAGCAGGCGACCCAGACCAGCCCTATGGCGGCCTGGACACCCCCAAGACGATCAACAAGAAGTGGAACGAAGCCGTGGCCGCCGGCAAGATCAACACGAGCTGGCAGCGTGAAACAAAGGTCCTGTGCAAGAGCTCCGCGCCCATGATCCTGACCTTCCTCCTGCAGTACAGTCTGCCGGTTGCCAGCATCTTCACCGTCGGCCACATCGGCAAGACGGAGCTCGGCGCCGTCTCGCTCGCCAGCATGACGGCCTCCATCACGGGCTACGCCGTCTACCAGGGCCTCGCAACCAGCCTCGACACGCTGTGCGCCCAGGCCTACGGCTCCGGCCGTCCGCATCTCGTCGGCCTGCAGTTCCAGCGCATGCTCGCCTTCCTCCTGCTCATCACCATCCCCATCTCCATCATCTGGGCCTGCGGCACCCAGCTCCTCTCGCTCATCGTCCCCGAGCCCGAGACCGCCCGTCTCGCCGGCCTGTACCTCAAGGTGCTCATCTTCGGCGCCCCCGGGTACGCCGCCTTTGAGAGCGGAAAGCGCTACGTCCAAGCCCAGGGCCTGTTCAGCATCAACATGTACATCCTCCTGCTCTGCGCGCCCCTCAACGCCTTCCTCCACTGGCTGTTTGTCTGGCACCTCGGCTGGGGCTTCGTCGGCGCCCCCATCGCCGTCGCCATCACAGAAAACCTCCTCCCCGCTCTCCTCCTCCTCTACGTCCGCTTCATCGACGGCTACCAGTGCTGGGGCGGCTTCGACCGCCGCGCCCTCCGCAACTGGACCCCCATGATCAAACTCGCCCTACCCGGCCTAATCATGGTCCTCGCCGAGTTCCTCGCCTTCGAAGTCCTCACCCTCAGCAGCAGCTGGCTGGGCGCCAACGAGCTCGCCGCCCAATCCGTCCTGGGCAGCATCACGGGAATCACCTTCCAGATCCCCTTCCCGATGAGTGTCGCAGCAAGCACCCGCATCGCGAACCTCATCGGCGCGACGCTCGCCGTCCCCGCCAAAACCGCCGCCAAAGTAGCCATCATCGGTGCCGTCATCGTCGGCACAGGAAACCTCCTCCTCCTCAGCTTGCTCCGCAATCAAATCCCCCGCCTCTTCACCCCAGACGAACAGGTCATCGACCTCGTCGCCAAACTCCTCCCGCTGTGCGCTACCTTTCAGGTCTTTGACGCCCTGTCCGCGAATTGCAACGGCATCCTGCGCGGTCTGGGACGCCAGGAAATCGGGGGGTATGTGGGGTTGTTCGCCTACTATCTCGTCGGCATGCCGATTAGTTTCGGCCTCGGGTTCGGTGCGAAATTGGGCTTGTATGGGTTGTGGGCTGGGCCTGCGGTGGCGCTGGGTGTTGTTGCGCTCATTGAGGGGCTGTTTATTTATAGGACGAGTTGGGAGAGGGCGGTTGAGCAGGCCAAGGTCAGGAACGCTGCTAATTAGTCGTAGGGAATTGATTTGAATGGGGGGAGATTTGGGTCGTTCAGTGTTATATGGTCACGCTCCCTCCCATCCAGTGCATCTATCCCGATCCACATACCCCCCAGCCTTACACACCCCTCCCAGCACCCTAATACCGCTTGATCCGTGCCCCCCCTGCTCTGCTCCCAACACCATTCCCATCCACCGGCACGCGCACCGCAATCCCAACCACTTCCTCCTACCACACCCACATTACTTGAACAGGGAATCCACACAATGCTGCTACTTGCAGCAGCAGGGAAGTATCTTGATTACGGATTGTGTCTGTTTCCAGGTTTGATTTGCTGGGTGTGGTGGGTGTGGTGGGAAGCTATGGGTGTGCGGGGCTTGCAGTTTTGCACCGTGGTCTACTGCTCGATTACTCATGTGATGCTGGGTTTCCACGTCGCCAGGTACGTGCTCGTGTATTTCAATCACGGTATCACGCTACTCGTTGTACTCGTTCGACCCGTCCTCCCCGTCCTACTCGTCTTACTCGTCACTCGTCCTACTCGTCACTCGTCCCACCCAACAAACACCACCGGCCCACTAACCTTGACCTCGGCCATCTTCCTCCCAATCTCCCCGCTCTCGACATCTCTCTTCCACACGACCACCGTGCCGTTAGCTTGATGTCCCACCGCGACCCTATCCCCCTTTTTATTCAGGCTGAACTGTCTCGGCAGATGCCCTCCAGACGGGCTAATCTGGACAAGTTCCAGCGTGGCATCGTCGTTGATGCGGAACGTCGAGATGGAATCGCTGTCTGATTGCTGATACAGCGGGCTCAGGTGGAACGAGTGCTGGCGGCTGCTTACGAGGAGGAACCGCTGATCCGGCTGTTCCTGTTAGCACTCGATTCCTGAGTAGTGGGATAGACTGGGAACCCACCGAAACCAATATCTCGCTCGTCGGCGCCTGATTCGCATCCAACCCCTCCCCCACCTCCCCCAGCGCAACAACATCCCCCACCTTCTCCCACTCCAAACCCCCGCTTACATACCGCACCCGATACGAATACACCCTCTGGCTCAACTCGCCATTAAACATCAAAAACACCTCCTCCTCCCCCTCCCCAGGCTTCTGCCAAAAAACAGCATGGCGGGGCCCCGCACCGGCATCTGTCCGCAGCGGCGCCCGCTCGACAAGCGGCGCAACGGCATCGGGGTCGAACGTAAACACGCGGATAAGATCTGCGCCCAGGTCCGGAACGAGGATGAACTGCTGGCGCGGATCGAGGACGACGTGGTGCGCGAAACTCCCGTTTTGCCTGCTGGGCACGGGGCCCACGGTTGAGGAGATTGGGTGGAGGGTTTGGGTTGCGGGTGTGAGGGCGCCGGGGCGAGGGAAGAGGAAGGCTGCTATTGCGGATTTGCTGCTGAGGGGGTGTTAGTTAGAGGAGGGGGGGGGGGGGTGTTTTTTTGGGGGGGGGGGGGGGGGGAACGGACTAGCTTGCGGATACGTATGCTGTTTTTCCGTTGCGGAGGGGGAAGTGTGCGGCTGCGACGCCGGAGAGCGGGGCGGGGACGGTGGTGATTTTGTCGAGGGAGCCGGTTTTGGTGATGCGGAAGGAAGTGAGGGAGCCGGTTGTTGCGTTGCTTGTGCCGCGGTCGAGGCAGTAGAGAAGTCGTTTTCTGGAGTCGATGTTCAGCCAGGAAGGATTGCCGCCGGCGTCGCGCGTGGTGGATGTAGAGGTTAGGTTGTGCGTTTTGCCATGGCGTGTGAGTGAAAGTGTGGTCAGGTGACCGTTTGACTGTGCGGCGAAGAGAGTGGCTGCGTCTGTCAGGACGGGGAGGATCGAGAGGATGAGACAAGCAAGGTTGGAAAGGAGCATTGCGAATTGGAAAGCAGGTGCAAAACCTCAGAGCAAGGTGATCTGCTATGAGTACGCAGCAGAAGGGGCGTCATTCTTTATGACTACGACGTACTATGCAACTCAAGCCTTTCGACCGATGGACTTACCGCTCTCGTCCTTGACTTCTTCACCTGGGAGTTGCATTTCCACCAGCAATGCAGCCTCGTCCTTACAACCAGATCCACCGCGAAGCTTGCGCAAGAGCCTTGGTTCGTGTCGTGTACTTGGCAAACACTTCGCCAAGTTATCAAGAACCTAGGCAAGCATGCTCCGGGTATGTTGCGGGGTACTTATGGAATACGCTTGTCTACTCTCGGATAAGTTGTCCGTCCAAGCGCTGGGAATATCCGGCGTAAGATGAGCATATCTTGGCGGAGGATGGTAGCCCTCCATAGTTTGCCGTTATGTCAGCATCGGAGAAGGATATCCTGGATACGTTAATGCCGGCTGCTGCTTGGTGGTTGCTTCTAGTCGTGTAAAAGGGAATCCCCAGGCATATCTGCGTTGAATACAGTGTTTTAAGGAGAAAAGGATCGAAATCCATGTGGTACTGACTGTAGCTGTGACATTGTGTATCCTCCACTCAACATGCTACGCCTGGGTATATGTACATTATGCAGGTCGACATGACAACCTCTACCTCCATTGGAGATGTCGAATCTGCTGATCGTAACATCGTAAGCAGCGCTTGCTCGCTTTTGTGTGCCCACGCTCCAGCTAGTAAACAAAGAGACCCAAGAACGCCGTCGCTCCAGAGCAATGCATAGGAAATTCCGTAATATAGAGTCGAAGAAAATGGGCCCGAGGGCGGTAGGCAAATGGAAGAACGACTTAGTAAAACTGGTGTCCGCCGAAACCATTGGCGACAGCAATAGGTGGTTGTAGGAGATTTGCCGGCTGTTGTTGCTGGATGAAGTTCGCCGGCACGTAGTGGCTCTGATAGGGATGTTGTGGCATGTTAAAGTCGGCCACAAGAAGTGGGTTGCCAAAACCTGGCGGAGGCCTTGGTCGAATGATAGGAGGCTGCGTCGGTGGAGGTTGCATTTGCTGCTGAACAACCACCTGGGCCTGGTGCGCTTGCTGTTGTTGGTAGACTGCGGCATCCTGGGCGTGATCATTCGCTTGCTGTTGGTCCTGTGCGTCCCAGCCCCACTTTGCCTTCAGCTCTGTGTTCACGAACCCAATTCGCCAGCCTGTTTCCTGACGAATTTTGTCGAATATCTGGAGAATTTCTTCCTGCTCGCGTCGATCTGTTAGACATTCGCCAGCGATTGCAAGCGAGCGCAAAGCTACGCTTGCTACACCTCGGTCCTTCACGTGAGCGCTGATGCCGCAGATGAACTTTGAGTTTTGCTCAATCATGGTCCACATTTCTGGCTCGTTGGAGCTTTGGATGGGATTGATCTGGGCAAGTAAAACCAAACATGTGTGGTAGAATAGCCTGGCGACGATAGACGTTCGCTTCACCAACCAGACTTCCGGGAATGCAGAGCCCGAGATGGTCTGACCGGGATACAGATATGCCATAGGATGCATCGTACGAGGAATGCCTTCGTTCCATCTGTCGGTCATATCCTTCAGGCGCAGCCACTCGTTATGGCGGTCCTGGATCGTTTGCCTTGCAATATCGGGATTTCGAGGGATTGACGCACGGTAGTTGCAGATCTTCGCAACAATGTATAAGATCTTGTGCGTCCAATTCTCCTCTTTCCCAGACTCGGTTTCCGGTGAGAAGTCCAGCTCAATGCCCCACTCATCAGGATCCCAAGCCACTTGCCAATTGAAGTGAAGACAGCTGAGTATTTCCATTCCTACATTCAGCCAAAAGCAGGCTGCGCCGACACCAGTCGCTCGTGCGTTCCATCGACACTCCTTGATCAGTGCTCGAGCTCCGGCAATGTGGTTCATCCGCTGCAATGCACGTTCGCCCATGATCTCGTATACGTTCAAGATGACTGCTGTTGTTGCGCAAAGGACTGTGTCGCGATCTGGGTCTTGTAAAGAGTGAAGCAGGTCTCGTGTTGCAACGTCGTAATAGTGCAAAGCCTTCTCCTCGCTGTACTTGGGATTTACGAGGGCCAGATGGCGAGCGCCACAAGCAAGGAACGCGTTAAGCAGCATCGGCTCATTTAGTGCGTGGAAAGGTAGGAGTCGGGAGAAGTGCTTGTGCGCATCCATGCTGTCCATCCAGATTCCAATCTCTTCGACGAACACCTGCATGTATAGTACCTCCTCCTGAGACTTCAGGTAGTCGCGGGTCGGAACGGGTGCGGGGCTAGCGCCATGGTCCATGCTGTACGGAGAACGGTTGGAGTTCGAATAGTTAGAGTCTGACATTCTTAGCAGGAGCGACAAGGTTGACGTATTGGGCTGACTTACGGGTTCGTGCATGGTGCTGTTGGGGCACGTGCTGGTGATCGTAATTGTAATGTTGCGCCTGCTGGAAAGTTTCCTGGCCCATGCCTTGTATGGGCGGAAGCAGCTGGTGTGCAGCTGGTGGAGGAGCAAGGCCTCCAGGAGGGCCCATTGCGAAGCCGTTGGCGGCCGTTGGGATGTATGTATCGGCCTCCTCCGCAGGATACATCTCTCGCCCGCCCACATACTCAGCTGCAATGACACGCGACTCGTCTTGAAAAGCAACCTGATATTCGGCGCCTTTGGGGATCAAGTAAGTATTCTTTTCGCAGGTCGTGTCAAGGAAGTTCAGCTTCTTGCCCCAATTGCAGTCGCGTTGAGACTTTGCGCAGTTGTTACAACAAGGCTTGTTCTCGTCGCACTTCAAATGTCTTTCCCTACACGTCAAGCATCCTGTGCGTGTCCTCTTAGGCTTGCCCTCTGGGGTAGCATCGCTTCCCCTCTTCTTCGACGTCTTTTCACTCGGCGAGTCGTTCCGTGGAGGGGGTGTAACAACAACAGTACTAGCCATCCTGCTGACCTTCCAAGTGCATACAGCTGGACAGGAACAGAAGCCCTGCAATCAGCCCAGCACTTCGAGGACGAGGGAGCGCTAGGCTGCGCCGCCACAGATCGCCGCTCTTACTTCCAATGTGCGGGTGACAACGCAGATTCGCCAGGGAAAGGGGTCGGGGTTTCTCAAAGAAACAGTGCGGGCTGACTGACGCGCAATGGATATCGAGCGATAGTGGACACAGGCAAGGGTGGCGCGTGTGAGGTGGACGCGGCTATGGAGTATCGTTCGGCGAGGGGAGGCTGGTATGGGGTAAGAATACAGTAACTAGGCGCCCAAAGATAGGTGTGCAAGGAGCCGTAAGGGCTGAGAATTGAAGTGGGCTCGGCAACAATCGCTGTGAGCCCGCGGGAGAGCGAGAGCGAGGTTCTTGCGCAAGGCGGTGCGGCAGTTACGGGACCGGAGCGGGCGTCCGACTATGCTAAATCCGGGTTGAAAGTTGGATAGGATGTGAGCTGTGATGCGCGTCGCAGCGAGGAGATTTATCGAATCCTGCCCTGGCTGGCTGGCACAAGACAAAACGATGACGAGAGAAGGATTGTTGCTCAGCTTCGTTGAGTTCAAGGAAGGATTGACCTGCAGGCGGCAAGAACAAGCGAAGCCTCCTGATCCCTGACACTGACGTTTTCGAGGATCTGGGGGCTCTGCTCACCTCCTTGCACAAGCTGATCTGTGATAGCCTGGGAACACGTTCTCAGGACCCATGCAGCAGAAGAAAGCAATAGAGGACATTCGAGATAGCTGGTTGCGAATGCTGTACAGCCTGTTCTCACAAGCGAACGCCAATTCGATGATGCGCGCCAGTATGCCTTACTACGGAAGTGATGTGCACGTTTGGCTGCGATTTCCATTAGGGCTCGGCGACGTCGTGCCCTAAAAAGCTATTGATTATCACACGTACCCGCAGTTTGCCATCATGGTGTCGCTCGCACTGTAGGATCCGTCCCTGCGCAGCGCGCAATGTCCGTTGCCTCGAGTCTCACAGCTTGATGGCGCTGATGCATGATGACCGCCTGCATGACAAACCCAGCACAATGTGCGCCAGCCCGTCAATTGTTGTAAGAAGGCCCAAACAAGCTATCGCCTAAAATAGCTCTTCCTTGCAGCAGCCGGCAACTCTCACCTCCGCGTCGCCAACACAGATTGAGAACGAAGACGCAACGATGCTAAAGATGGCCCGCAGATCTAATTTCCTTGGTGCACTCATCTGATGCGCACAGGGGATCCAATAGACGGTGGCAGGCGCACCGGGTTCAGATCGAGCACAGTTGAACACAGGCCTGCAAGGTTAGATCGACAGCTCTCAGCTGCACCCAAAGATACCGCACCCAACAGCAGCCTCGTAGCAGTTGCTTGGCAGTTTAACACAGCAAGCAAATTGCAGCTACAGCAGGATCTTGGTAGCCAACGGAGGGTTCATCAGGTTGCAGAACGATTATTGAGAGAGTGTGACTGCCTCCATAAACTCTTTCAAAAACTTGCGAGATAAGAGATCAAACACAAACTCTTCTTCTCCTGTACTTTACTAAGCAGCTGGTTGAAAGCTCCTGTGTTCTGCAGATGCGTCCTGCGGCTGCATGTTGGCAAAGATGAACGTTCTTACAAAGCCTCCGCGGTTGAGTCCGGGGGTGGGCAGTGCCCGCGCTATCAGCGTCTCGTTAATTACTGCAAGGCGACAATCTTTGACGATGTGACAGGCGCCCGTCCCACAGTTCGACGATCGTCTCGTTCCGAACTGCCTAAGCCTAAGACTGCACTTACTACCTATGGCAGAACGCCAATCGTCAATTCTGCCACCAGCCCAGCCCAGTTACATCCTGCGTGGTCACGCGTCGCAAATACACAGCGTACAATTTGTACGCCAAAATACTCGTCTCGTCACCGGTGATGCAGACGGCTGGGTGATCTACTGGAAGCTCGAGACCAAGCGTGCGCTAGCGGTATGGAAGGCTCACGATGGAGCCATTCTCGGGACAGCTGAATGGGGTCATGACAAGATTATAACGTGAGTCTTGGCCGTCTTCCTGCTCGTTCATTGAATTGCCGAGAGCGCAGTCGCGTTCAAGAAAAGCTCAGACTGACAAGACTGAAGTCATGGCCGCGATAATAGCCTAAGAATATGGCAAGTACGCTCGGCAGACGAGTCTACACTGTCAGCAGCGTTACCTGCAGAAGCTTTATCCGACGATCGACCAATGCCGTGGCTTCTGCACACGCTGCCGGTAAACACTTTGAATTTTTGCGCCTTCTCCATGTGTTACGCGTCTCCACAAGCAGACCTACAGATTTTAGATGATGCAGAAGAGCATATGCAACCGCGGTCGAATGGAGAACGTGCCTCGATTTTCATCGCAGTACCTGCAAGAGACGATAAGAAGGCCGAGGTGTACCAGTTTCCGGAAGAGAAACTGAGATATGTGGTTCCTCGTGCGCAAGCAAAAGACACAGGTACGTTGCACATCACGATAGATTTGAGAAAACTACCGTGCCAACCGTGCAGTCGCCCCGGTTAAACCCCTACTGTTCCAGTACACGTACTGACCAATGCAGGGATGGTCATGGCTGTGAAACTTGCTCGCGATCATACAACACAACAAACCCTAGTGATCACCGGCTACGAAGGAGGTCTTACAGCCGTGCATACACTACCCCAGGCTGACGACTCGACTATAGGAGTAGCTCAACTTCTCTACCTCAGCCAACCTCACACGCAGCCTATCTTGTCAATAGATGTCTTGCCAGACGCTACAGCGTACTACACTTGTGGAGCCGATGCTATCATTGCAGCTCACCGCATTCCGAAGATTACATCGAGTTACACCAGTTCAGAGAAACTCTCCTCCGCACAAGAGGACGAAGGTGATTCACCTGTCTCTGTTCCCACTTCCCATACCGGAACCGCACTTGGAGCCACTTCTTCTGTTTCTCCCGAAGAGCATGGGATGGCAGACGACCCTCGGGTATCTGTCCCAGAAGACATCAATGACCAGCCGCTATCCTTCTCGAAACGTCCACTTCAGCCCCCGCAACGAAGAGAATCCAGTCCCAAGGTTGGCGGTCTCTCTTCACTGCTTTCTACTGCCACGGCGTCAGAGAATCCGCCGACTGCACTTCCGCAGCCATCTCCGTCATCGATCCAAGCACCCCTCAGAGTCAACAACACAAAGCACGCCGGCCAGCAGTCGCTCTCAGTACGGTCAGACGGCCGCCTTCTAGCTACTGGAGGATGGGATACTCGAGTCCGTATCTACAGCACCAAGACACTGAAGGAAGTTGCGGTGCTGAAATGGCACAAAGAAGGCGTCTACGCTGTGGCTTTTGGCAAGATCTTGGACACTGTAGACCTAGAGCATAACGTACAAGATGCCACACGTCAGAACGAAAACACAGAGGCAACAAGAAGAGAGACAGGTCTTGGCAAACTTCAAAGGCAGCGGGAGGAGAAGACGCAGGTCAAGCACTGGATCGCCGCAGGAGCAAAAGATGGGAAGGTCAGTTTGTGGGAAGTCTTCTAGGAGGCTTCAACCCCAGGTGTCAACGAGAAGTGCATAGCAGTCAGCGTCGAACAATATAACGTCACAATTTACAACAGCGGAGTTTGAGGCACGGTGTTACATCAAAAGCATTGACAAATCAGGGACGAGGCGCTGCTTCCCCGCAACCTCGGCACGGGAAAGAGCAGGGTCACTGAGCACCGGAACGCGCTCGAACCCAGCACTCCCGGCGATCTGCTGCACGATGTCATGAACTTGCCGAATTGCATGATACCCTGGACTTATGGATTTCTCTCCTTGCGCATAACGAGCCGCCTCTGCATACCTTCACCCATGAAGCGGCCGCGCTGAACACCCTCTCAATCGGTGCACCTCCACTCGACGCATAAGTGCTTCCTTGGCCAGCATGACGGCCTCCAAAGCACGAAAGGCATCGCACGCTACGACTTCCGAGTACGCCCCTGATCTGAGCATCACCGCTGCCGACGACGTCCACCTCCACGCCGTCGGTTACAATGAATCCCCTGACCGAGGCCTCATCAACAGCTACGCGCGCTTTCGCTCGTCGCCGCTCGATTTCATACGCGAGGTATCGCTGCAGTTCTCCGGCACAGGATGGCGCTCCTTTGACAACCACGTTGGCCAGCCTGAGTTCTACTCCGGTTTCTCCGAAGACATGAAGACGCGCGTACTCAACAACCCAATGCTTGTCGCCAAGGTGCGCGAGCTGGCAGACAAGAGGGTCGCTGTCGAGGCCGAGGAAGGTCTGTTGGGCGTCGAGGCCCAGAATGGTAGCGGCTTAGGAGAGAAGGACAGGCGGGCAAAGAGGAAAACACAAATCGAGGAGTCGCTCCTGGAAGTCAGCGAGACCTGGACCGACGGCATGATCTGCAAGATGGAGAGCAAGAACTTCATCCGAGGCGCATACTATCTGGTCACTCAGCTGCTGACAAGGGCATACCATCAGGGCGTGCACGTCTCCAGCGAGGAAGTGCTGCGCTTGCGCACGGTGGCTGCTGAAGCTGCGCGCAAGAAGCACTCGATTATATTTTTGCCCTGTCACCGCTCTCACGTTGACTATGTCTCGCTACAGATCATCTGCTATCGTCTCGGTCTTGCACTGCCGACTGTTGTTGCCGGCGACAACCTGAACTTCCCAGTCGTGGGCTCCTTTCTACAGCATGCTGGAGCCATGTGGATACGGCGAAGCTTCGGGGACGATCAACTATATACCACACTTGTGCAAGCGTACATCGACACGTTGTTGCAATGCGGCTACAATCTTGAGTGCTTCATCGAGGGTGGCAGAAGTCGTACTGGCAAGCTTCTGCCGCCTAAGTTCGGTATCTTGAGTTACATGCTGGACAGCGTGGCGAGCGGTCGTGTTGAGGATGCCATTATATGTCCGGTATCGACACAGTACGACAAAGTCATCGAAGTCGATTCATACATCAGTGAGCTTCTAGGCCAGCCGAAGCCGAAAGAGAATCTCATGGACTTTCTTTCATCATCTTCCGTACTCTCACTCAAGCTTGGACGTGTGGACGTTCGGTTTCACGAGCCGTGGTCCCTGCGGACGTTCATCAACCAGCAGCGTGAGCGAACGAGCAAGCTGCCTCAGCAACTTGATGCGAAAGAAGATCGTATTCGCTTGCTCAGAACACTTGGGTACAGGGTATTGTCCGAGATCAACGACGTATCCGTGGTCATGCCCACCGCACTTGTTGGGACCGTGCTACTCACACTCAGAGGGCGAGGTGTGGGTAAGACAGAGCTCATCAGAAGAGTGGAGTGGCTGTGCGACCGTGTTCGCGCGCAAGGTGGGAGAGTCGCACACTTTGGGAACCTGCCAACAAGTGTCGTGGTCGACCGAGCGCTGGAAGTGCTCGGTCCCGGTCTTGTCGGCCTTGTGCCTGGGCTGCCAGAAGATACCTACTATGCCGTTGATCGGTACATACTTTGCTTCTGATTTTGATGACATTCACTGACACAGCGTTCAGGTTCCAGCTGTCTTTCTACCGCAACATGACGATTCACCTCTTCATCCTGCAGTCGCTCGTCTCAGCCGCCCTCTATAGCACTGTCAAGCGTGGCGGCGCCCCCGAATCTCAAAGAATGCCGTACGCAGACCTGCACGCCCAGGTCGGTTTCCTCTCCCAACTTTTCCGTGGCGAGTTCATCTTCCCCACCGAGGGTCTCTCCTTTAACCTGGCGCGTACGCTTGCTGGCCTTGAGACCGACGGCGTCATAAAAGTAACCCGCGCCGACGACGGCACCATCTCGTACATCGAGCTCAGCGACACGGAACGCGAGACCGGTCGCGAGAACTTCGATTTCTATTGCTTCCTCATCTGGCCCTTTATCGAGGCCGCCTGGCTCGGCACCGTGTCACTGATGATGCTCACACCACCGCTCACCGCCAATAGAACCAACAATAACAACAACAACAGCACCGCTAGCTCAATGAACAAGAACGAGAGCTGGCTCGATATGAAGCGCGTCCAGGACCGCGCACAGTTACTCGGCAAGACGCTTTACCACCAGGGCGACCTGAGCTACTACGAAGCTGTCAACAAAGAAACACTGAAAAATTCGTACACGAGATTTGAAGAGGAGGGCATGATCATGGTCGCGAGGAGTAAGAATTCGAATTTACCTACTACCATACGCTTAAGTGATGAGTGGACGCCCGAAAGAGGGTCGAATGGCATTATTGCGAATGGCCCGTTGTGGCGCTTTGCTGAGCGCATAAGTGCGAGTAGAAGAGAGGGCAAGAATAGGAGGGATGGCGCGACGGTGCAGACTAGGGTGCTGAGCTTGGTGGATGTTGTAGGCGAGGGGCTTTGGGAGGGCGATGTGTTGGATGCGAAGAGTATTGGGAGGGAGGAGGTGGGGAATGCGAAGAGTAGGGCGAAGGGGAGGGCGAAGAGGGGGACGATGGCTAAGCTCTGAGCATAGGCATATAGTTGAGAATATCACCGGAGTATGGTGCGTACCATGCAGCGATTTAGATTATCTTGCAAGCCGCTTTCATATGGTCTTGCATGTTACTTTGATGCAGCAGACCTTCAATACTGTATACGAGAACAATCCGCAATCCCAGCAAATCACACCCATCTCACAACTTCTCATCGCTCTTGGACGCAAGCCGGAGACCTTATGCGAGAAGCGCACGGCACCAAGACGCCACATGCGAAGAAGCTAACTGCATCACTCAATCATAGCAACACACCGGTTTTCGAACCCTTCTAGTAGTAGACAACGAGCCTTTCCACGCGCACACATACATAATCCAAGCAGTTCGCCTTCCTGAAGACAAGAGTGTACAAAATGTGGCAAGGCAGCGGACCTGGACACAGTGCCTGAGCAGCGCATAGAGATCTGCGATCGTTCTGTCAGAATGCACGGGTGAGGTTGGTGGCGCACAGTGGACAAGTACATGTTGGTATCTGTTGATTTGTTTTGGATAGAATACGCGACAAAACAGAAGGGGCGTGTCAGAAAAGTCCAAGCCTTTCGGACGTTTTGTATGTTGTGCTCATGATCGTTGTCGAAATGCTTTGGGCTGGCGAGGTTTTCCACGCAGAGGAAGTCACGATTCGTTGCGTGACCTGACCTTTGAAGCAGAGAAAGACATTGGAAAGGCACTTGGGGTATTCTGGAACAGAGAGGTAGCAGACATGGATTTGAACAATGCTGATTTCGATCTTGATTTCGAGCGTGCATGAATGCTTAATAGGAAGGAAGAGAACAGCATGGTCACCAAAGTTGTACGTTTTCGGACCTCGCGCCAAGCATATGACAACCTTGAGATCGTTCTGATCTGGATGGGCACATTATTGGCAGCGTTGGTGCGCAGGAACGCTACATATATGATCAACGTAGCGGTCTTCGAATCATATACTATGGGTCACCATGCAATGCCTTTCGTTCTAGCAGAGAGACCGTAGCTTTTGTACGCAGACAGACATGTGGATGTGATATTTCCCATTCGAGAGGGCAGAGATCATGAGAGCCTCCTGAAGCTTTTTCGAGTATATCGGGGTCCTTAGAGATGATGAAGGAAGGATGTGAGGACTGTGGAGCACATATTGTAGCCTTGACGGTCTTATAGGAGAATTGACATCAGTAATCTGGAAAGTGCATTCGGACTTCGGAGCATACGAAATGCCCATTCCTGGAGCGCCTTTGAAGAATATTGCAATAGAGCATTTGTCAATGCTAATCCGGTCTTTTGTGGTGGAGGATCTATTCTGGCAAGCTTGCCATGACCACAGATTACGTCGTTCGAAACGCAGAATGGGTCAAATTGGATGACGGGATATTGGATTTGGGGACAGAGGATGCGCTACTCATTTAATCTCTTGTGTACAGTTTCCATCTTTCGAAAGCAGGTATTGATGGTGGAGCAAACAAGATCGTCGTAAGAGGCTTTATACTCTTTCGTTCCCCGATCCGGGTGTGGTGGGAAGGCTTTTGAGAGCCAGTCACATCAACGGGCGACCATGCTTTCGAAAGCAGAGGGTAGGCGGCAGTCATGGGTTAGCCGCTGCCATGTTTTCGTTTCCCGAAATTTGAAACAACACAATCGTGGGAAGATATGATATTCGTGAACTCGCTGACCTCAAAGCGGATCATGTCGATAGGGGTCTAAATCCTCATAGCCGTTCACTCGCGATCATTTGCCTATTGCTTTTGAGTGGACAAGCGTTATGCTTTGGAAATGACGTGGCAGCTTGGGAAGCTTTTCTGATAAGGATAAGCCCCGCTTGGGTAAGTGCGAAGCAGAAGGGTCTAGCAGTAATGAGCTGTTTACACTCAAAGACGGGTTGAGAAGGATCCGATGTATGCAAGCATTCAAACATGATCCACTGTCGTACATATCTGAGCACGAAATGCAGCCTCGTAACGAATTGAGACCCACGCAGGCCGTTATGGTTCTCCGGACGTTGAATCTTTTGGGTGGCTTCTCGTCGATTCTCTAGTAGAACGACAGGCCCTGGGGTGCTCAGAAGATCTTGGGTCGCATATCTCAGATGACTGAATCATGGAAGGCCGAGAACAGTTTTTTATCGGGTACGGCCCGTTTGTCAGGCGTTTGTACGTCGCGTGCTCCCGAATCAATATTAAGAATTGCGGTTGGGGATGTTGTCTGGCGAGGCAATTGAACTCTTTCGTGATACTGGTAAGTCTTTTAAGTTATCATCATACAGGGTAGGGTATGAGTCATGTACTGATTGGATGAGCGGTTGTGGTAGGCAGAGATCCACTGTTCGGCAAGATGCTGCCTCACGCCGTCGGTGTAGGTAGTCGCAACGCCGAAGAAAAGCACGCCGGCGTCTACGCCTAAAGACTATAAGAATCCGTCTGTACGGAACTCCGAAAAGCTTGGCAATCCCAATGATACTTTTAGTTTCACAATATGTCTTCCATCGACACAGAAAAGGCGGTTCCCGAACCCGTCGAGCCTAGAGGCGCACTCATGACCGCCGAAGCCGCTGTATCACAACCTGTGAATACACTCAATCGAGTCGAAACACGCGCATCAATACTCTATGGCAGTGTAGAGTTCTACAGGAAGTGTATCATTGTCTTCGCATGCAGTTGGAGCACACTGGCTGCATGCTTCTCCAGCACATCCTTGCTGTCTGCTAGCAAGGAGATCAGCGAGGAGTTCGACACCACAAGTCAGGTCCTCACATTCTCCACCGCAGGCCTATTGATGGCGATGGGAACAAGTGCGCTGATATGGAGTCCGATTGCAAGTGTAAGTCGTGGTCAAGGCATGAAGAGCGAGCACAACGCTTACCTGGCGCAGATCATCGGTCGAAGATCAGCATATATCGCATGTACTACTGTGCTACTTCTTTTCACTATTGGCGCAGCAGTACCACCAACCATCGAGGTTTTTGTCGCCATGCGCGTGTTATCTGGCTTCCAAGGCTGCTTTTACCATGTTGCTGGTCAGACCATCATCGCAGAGTACTTTCCTCCCGAACAACGTGGCCGTGCAAACGGTTTCTTTCTGGCAGGCACAGTCGTAGGTCCTTCGTTAGGTGTGTTTGAACTGCTAGCATAACATGCCATAATTCTTGCTGACACACACAGGTCCATTGGTCGCTGGTATCATGGTTCAATACACCAGTTGGCGTAACCTTCTCTGGCTGCAGGTTGGGATGATCGGTCTTTCGCTCGTGCTAGCATTGCTCTATGTTCCAGCAAGCAGACTGGACAAGCCAGGGCTCGAACTCAACTCGAAAGGCTGGGACGCTATGTCGCAATTCAATCCCCTGCCGACATTCAGGCAGATACTATATCCAAACGTGTTCTTCACAGTAAGGCAATTTATCCGTCTTTCACTGAGAAACTTGCATCTGATCTCATCTCGCAGCACCTCAGTTGCGATTTTCTCAGCTGGACACAATACACGCTTCTTGCCGCCCCAAGACACGTTTTGAGCACGCGATTTGGTATAACCTCCCCCCTTACGACCGGTCTCTTCTACATCGCTCCAGCCACTGGCTTCCTGCTCGGCACTGTGATCGGTGGGTGGTTCTCGGACAAGACAGTGCGGAAATGGATTACGATTCGCGGCGAACGCCTCCCACAGGATCGTCTGAACGCTGGAATGTTTGCTTTTTTTTATCGTGATACCCTTTTTCATGCTCTTGCAAGGCTGGGGTCTAGAGTGCGACGCCTGCTCGGCCGCTATCGGAGGGCTGGCCCTACCCGTTGTTACGAGCTTCTGCACAGTTGCCGGACTCTTGGCTGCGTTTGCGAGTCTTAATACCTACTGCGCTGGTAAGCTGCGCCCTCCTATCTGCAAGATTAGAATCTTAACACCGCTGCAGAAGCAATACTGAGGAAGCGTCGCGAGATCATCGCTGGCAGGTACTTGGTTCAATACTCATTCTCCGCCGTGTCGAGTGCGTCAGCTGTCCCCTTGATGGAGGCCGTCGGCACAGGACCGGCCGGAACATTAGGTAATGTCAGTCGCCTGATATCCGTGATCCGCTCTGACTGTATCTAGGCGCAGTATTGGCAGTGCTTGCTGGAGTACTCACCCTCATCACGGCTAAGCGAGGCCAGTGGATGCAGGGGTGGGCGGAAGATCGATTACTTACCAAATCATCAAAAGAGCTTCCAATGTGATTGCATGTAGTTGAGTAATGCTTAATGTTATCCGTTCGTCCATTCATTACAACCCCAAATGCCCGGCCAGTACGGTGTCTGCAGTGGATCGAAAGTAGGATTGTCAATGCCACTTATAGCGAGATCGGTGTCTGCCAGAAATTCTTGTAGAGATGGGTCGGCAAGTGCCATGCCCGCGGTCATCATGGGGCCAGAGAGTGGCAACAGAGCTGCATCACTCATGACTGGTTGTGGTGCAAGACTCATATTCGGAATGTTTTGGCGGGCCTTTTGCATGCAGTCCTCCATTGCATCCAGATGCTCAAGGAATTCTTTTGCCGCAAAATTGCCCATCTGACTGAGTTTGCGAATGATGTCTGCAGCAGTGTTGAAGTTGTCGCTGTCGCTTTGACTCTGTGCAGACCCGAGAAGACTGGACAGAGCCAAATTCGTGGCAGCCGAGAATAGATATTGTGTATAGAAGTAGTCGAAGATCGCAAACGACCCAGATATCCAGGCCTCGCTCAAGAGTCGACATGAGTGTCGAGAGCACTGAACACAAGTCTCGGCAAGCGTTAAAGCGCTTTCGGGGAGGTTCTTTCTGGGATCGTTGGTCGGATGAGTCCAGGACTTGGAGTGTATTCGCAATACGTGGAGCAGGATAGGTCGCGTCGCGATTATGCAACACTAATAGATACGTCAGCGCAGCGCACTGTATACAGCGAGCGACAAACCTGATTGAATCGCAAGTGCAGATAGACAATACTATTTGGCCGCAAAGACCCTCCGACATTTCCCAGTTGTAACTGAAGCGGAAGTGTCTCCATCCACTTTGTGATATCCTTAAGCGTTGTCTGGACTCTTTGAGCAAAAGCTACATGGTGCTTACGCCTTGAATATAGCTGCTGGCGTGTTTGCTGAGACAATCCAGCTAATTCAAGGCTCTTCCGGACATAGTCGGCATCTTCAAAATCGGTTGAAGCGCTCACGTGGTCCCCACTTGGATAATCGATTAGGATGTCTTCATCAGCTATGCTCGCTGGATGGCCAAGCTTGGAGCAGCAGGTACGGTCTAATGTATATGCGGTCCACCATAGCCTCGTGCGATGTTCTCGAGCAAGCGGGTTCGAGTACATGCCATCAGGCACGTTGAGATTGAGACCCATGACGATCCCAAGTCGGACGGCCGAGCTTGCGAGTAAGTACGCCATGTGTCTGCGGTTCAGATTGAAGGAATACAGTATAAGAAGGAGTGCGATTTCGACTGCATCCAATGTTGGCCGTTCTGCGGGAATGCTGACCATTCTCCTCGCTTGTGCGAAGTACGACAAACCGGGGAAGACAGCTTCCTGAGCTGCAACACGGCTGGAGTAGACTTCACCCAAGGCGAAGAGGGCCAAGAGCTTGCACCTCATCAGTCGGTCCACGTCGTTGACATTCTTGATCGCCTTCTCCAGCGCGTCCGAAACTGACGACTTGAGAACGATATGATAGTATTGGCACACAGTACTCAGGGCCACCTTGACAAGAAAACGTGCCCTTGCAAGAGATGGCCAACTAAACTGAGACTCAGATAGCATGATGAGTGCCTCGTCTCGCGCATAGCTTGTCCTTGGTATATGCACGCTGTGAGGTGTTAGTGCCTCACGGAATCGGGTGGCGAAGGCTGCATCGGCAGCCTCGCTGATATGAATTGGCATCTCGAGAGACGACATCGGAAAGAACCAGCCTTGAGGGCGATCCTCAACGAGCGGATTCTGAACTGTCTCCTGGTCTTCTGCAATCAGCGCCGGACGCATCACGCCAGAATGCGAGATAGTGGCTGAACCCTCTTTGCGTAGTCTTTCGTTCTCCCGCCTGAGCTCTTCCACATAGCTGCGCTGGTGATTAGCAGGCCTAGCGCGGACCTTCTTACGGCCACTTACCGTTGACTGAATTTTACGTGGCGGTCCCGTGTAGGATACACACATTCATCACTGACATCTGCATCGCGACAATTTGAGCATGGTTGCCCTCCCGAGCACTTCACTTTGCGCGAATGGCATCGCTGGCAGCTTTATAAGTCAGGCTGGAACCATCCTCGAGAGCTGCGCTGCTTACGCGATAGACTTGGTGGGCCTTTTTGACCCTGAGGTAGAGCTGTTTGGTTGACTGATTGAGGGACGCCTTCGATCCTGCGCTGTCCTGGGCATAATCGGTCGAGCGTCGTGGTGGGGTGAAGCAACGAGGTCGGCATCGGTTGACGGACAAGAGCGCGCCGAGGCCGGAGAAAGCTCGGTCGGCGCGTCTTTGACGCGACGTACCTCCCAACAACAAGTCAACAACTTTTACCTTCGCACGTGATTCATACGACATGCTTATCCGTCTCGTAAAATGGGGCCAGCGACAACATACTGATAAAACAGATCACTTGCATGCGTAGACCGCACCCCTTTACACTACATGCTAGTCTAGTAAAATCAAATGCGCAGTAGCAGCCCGCTTAACGTAGGGGACGATTGTCAAGGTTCTCGCTGCAACAAGCGAGATGTTGAATAGCGGTGAGCAGGTGTATTGTTGCGAAGGCTCAAATGGCTCAAAAGGCTCAAAAGTGACTCATAAGACAACACGTTATGCCACGAAACCGAGTCCGAAGCAACGCGAGTCCGAGCAGACTAAGGCCTCGGGATACGGGATGTACAAGTTGTCGGGGCCACATGCCCTTGGATCCTCTCTGACCGCTTGGGACCTTCCGCGAGCCTAGGTTGTGTAAACCGGACCGCGGAGCCCAGTATTGAAATCGGGAGGCTCTTGAGGTCGTCAGCATCAAAACCTGTGTACTGTGTCTCGCCCGGCTTCAGCATAATGGTCGACTCCCTCATCAGACCCTGGACCGGCCCTGCGGAGCGACAACCACCGCACGAAGGGAGCTGTCAGAGCTCATGGGGTGGGCGCGATCGATGGAGCCGCAGGTCGAGACTCCTCTTCCTCGAATCGCTTGCATCGCCTGCTTTTCGCTTCGACCTAGGCGCGAAGGCACAAGACATGTTTCAACTGTACCAATCATTGAAGGTTGGATGGGAAATGAGAGCCTATATCACAGACCGATATACGTCTTGGCTCGTCGACCAGAACGATCTCCACCGGTTAATTAGTACGAACTATATCACGATGTCCCAAAACGGTCGGCACGAGGTTCCGGGGATCCTGGACATGGCCCAAATTAACACCCATGCTGTCTCTCACTGACTAAAAAGAGATTCGAAACGACATCAAGAAGATCTTCAAGCCTTCTGGTCGAAGGCAGATCCTGGTAGTCCGGCTGTACCAAATGATCAGCAACCAGGCATTCAGCTTCCAGAGTGGCCATCAGTCCCCAATGCGCTTCCACACTCACACGTGGCGTATCACATTTCGGTTCTTGGTAGCGTACTGTCAGCCCACGGACTTCCTTTCAGACTCTGAGTTCAGATGACAGCTCAACCTTTCCTTACGTGGCGCCGATAAGCTTTGCGAACGTGCAGGGATTTGCTGCAGCAGACGATTCCACGATTTCGCGAGAGTCTCGGTCGCAACGGTGCCGACCCCTTCCACAGCTAGGCTGATCTGATCAGTTCGCCTCGCGTTATCTCGCGACGACTTTCCCAATTCCCGAGCAATGCCCTTCTCTTAATCGTCTAAGCAACTCAGAAATATGATTGGCCTGTTGGACTTGTATACGACGCATGGGTGGATGTGTTTGTCTGTTGATGCCTCGCTTATTTCATCATGACGGGGTTTCATGGCATTACCTACATCAGCTCCGAACTAGCGAATACCTTTCTGATGCTACACTCCTGCTTTCCGTGTCATTGAGAAGGTGGGCTGACTGAGAGAGCACTGCTTGGAGTTTCGCTCTCGCTGTTGGACGTGCAGGTAGCCAGCTAAGCACAGGCAGACTCACGCTGCCAGACAGCGAATAAGTCCCGGTGTCCAGGGTAGAACAGACTATTGGAGGATCATAGCTGGTGGTCTCTTCGAGCCCGGTGATGGAGCACCGCGACCGACGCCGGTGTAACTGATTAACAAGATCCCCAGCACTGCCCTTGCGCTCTGGTTGGATGTCACATCCACTAGCACCAGTGGCAGTGACGAATACCCACTTCGCATGCAACAGTACGCGCCTAACGGCGCACTCGAGACGGACTCCGGGCGGAGAATGCATCTTGGGTGCAAACTGTTGAAGAGATTGTGGGGCTGCACAGCTGTGTGCCAACCGAAGACGCTTAGTGAAGACTGTCACACGCAACCCGGGCCTATCCAGACTCCACTGAGATGGTCCTTCAATGAGTGATGCTACCTTGACTGCGTTCCTGGTCGCCCAGTCCAGGTCGCATGTTGCTACCGGCCAGAATTTTTTGGGAGCATGGCTGGCAAGGTCGCACCCGGGAAGCGTTACCGTATTTCTCGCGATCTCTCACATTTCATCTCTTTCAGCTCATCGTGTTATATAGAATGATGGAGTTGAATATTGCGCGACGGATGGTTTTTCGGTTCGGATAGTCACCCACCACCGGATAAAGAAGGACGCTCTGACCTGCACTCGTTTGATGATAACATTGCGAACTATACCAACGTCAAACCTTGCAAAATACGACTGCTAGCAAAGACCCACTGGCCAGGGAAGCAAGTTCGTGCCGTAAGTCCGAGACGAAGCTGATCAGCAGTCAGCTTCGGTACCTCGATCAGCGTGTGCGAACAATAACCCCGGTCTGTCAAGCCCAATCTTATGGTTCATGCGCAGTCGTCCTTTCATTTCAATGCGGAGAGAAAGCTGGCTGAGCCGATGAAGGACTTCGAAACCTTGGAAGAACGATAGTTATGACGCATGATCTTAGCTGGCTGTGCCTGTACGAACTCTCATAGGGCGAGTCCAGTTCCATCACCCCACCGGTACAAGCTCAGCGTCTCCCGGCGGCGTTCTACGGAAGCTTGCATACCTCTGCCACGCATCTGTTGCAAGGCAGAGAGCATAATGTTACGGAAGTTTCTCTGCAGTGGTCTGGTCAGCTCTGACGACGCCACTCGTGACCGAGGGAGATTTCCCCGTGAATCTAATGGTACATACCTGGTATTCAGTGTTCAGAGTGACAATGCAAGCTTCGTGCGCACGCACAATTACTTCGCATGCGCGCACTATATTCGGGCTCGCTTCTCCCTGCAGCTTATCTGCGATCAGCAGAAGCAGAAAGCTGCCCTGCAGGAGGTATATTCCGAAGAAGAATGGCATGAAGCTTAGGTCTGGATCAAGTTCAAGTATCTCATTAAGTGCTTCAGCTGCAGAGACTGCGTGCCCGGTGGCGGTGACAAAGCTTTGCGATGATATCCAAAGGTCGTTGTCATCCAACAGGGAGATCGGATCCCATTTCCCGTTCAATAGAACATGGAGAGTATGCATAAGATATGTGCCGTACGTCACTACAATCTGAGAATGCATCACTGTCTCTTGCGCCCTTGGGTTCAAAATACCCGATGTCGCGCCTGGTGGGGCCGTGTCATGTGTGTTGGCGCTGTTCTCGTGCACAGTCCGCTGTTGCATCTCCTGTAGCGATCGACCGTAAGCATCCAGTCGCTGACTGATCTCCTTCCCATAATCGTCCCAGTCAGTCTTTGTACCGAATCTGGGATGGTTTCTTGCATGCGTGAGGTCAACAATCTCGCCGAGGATTGTCATCAGCGGTAGGAAAAAGTCGAATATGGAGGAGTGGCCGGCGCATTCGAAGGCAGGACCTCTTCGGCGAAATGTGGAATCTGGTAAAGATTGAGCGGAATCCTCGAAGAAGTCGCCAGATTGCCATACGTGATCGTCAAAGGGTTGTAGAAGGCCTGAGCATTCCACATCCGTGAATGAAAGCGGTCGGTTGTAGCATAGAGCCAGGTGTCTGCATTGAAACGTCAGCGACGAGAATCAGTCGAAGAAAGCAGTGGCATACCGATCCATGGTATACAAAAGCCACCACATGCGCCTGCGCTCCTCACGTTGCTCCTCCGTGGAATTCATGGCATTATTTCGCCTGTCGATATTTTCGGGAACATGTGCTTCGTAAAGGTCCGGTGGTGGAGTACCCATCTCTTTGCCCAATCTCATTTCCCGGGCTAGTGACCATGCCGCGTTCCACCAACGTAGAGACGCAGCTTTGTATTCACTCGCAGAAGTCACTACCCCAAGGTTGACATAGGTCGCGATGTCGTCCAGATTGCCAAGGTGCATATCGAGGCCGAAGTGCTCTTCAGAATATTGTGACGGCAGCCCGAAACCACCCATAGTGACACCATTGCCGATACCAGAATTGCTGTACATGGCTACCTCTTGCTCAGAAGCTCCTGGTGTTTGGTGTACTAATGGCTTGAGAAGGCCAATGGTGAGGTTGATGAGCTTCTCAGACATCTGGCTCCGGGCCGTTGGCGAAGATGCTAGGTACGGCGATTCACTCGTTAGGCATCCGATCCAGAGCATACTAGCCAACAGCGCGGGACTACAGACCCTGGGGTTTTCTCTCCTAAGGAACGAGTTCTTCCTGAACACGTGGCCGAGGACGTATGGCGACACTGGCTGCATGTACAACGCCGAAGAGCTCTCGAAATACAGCTCTAGAAAATCACATGCCAACGCTAGAGGCATAATGTTTGTGAGATACGGAACGACCGGCTCAAGAACCGGGTATCGGAGTGATTGTGTCGAATGAGGCCGGTTACCACCGGAACTTAAAGTGGCAGATGGAGAAGGTAGCATCCATGTTGGTGAGCCAGAGAGAGGCGAATGAGCTGCAAAGTCCATGTGCGGAACATCTTCAGGAAGTGACTGCGGTATGTATGTCATGGAGGGATGGCCTGAGAACCCAAGATGCTGGTCGTTAGATGGAACCGTAGGGTTCATGGTCGGATGAATCATGGCGTTAGGTGACTGATATGCAAGACTTTGCCGGAAGTCGTGCATAGGCGCGAACTCGTGTTGAGGTAAGTCAGTGACCGAATCGATAGCGCTCATGCTCATCGTTCGACCTGTCTGTATATCTGAAGGTTTTCTCGCCCTTGTAGCTACCAGACTGTTCGACCGACTTGGGATGAAAGCAGCTGGAAAAGTTGATTGGTTACTGGACGGTGTAGAACTTCCAATATGTGTCCTCTCAGAAGCAGTCCCTTGAGACTGTGGCGTCGCGATTGCTGGCTCCTCACCTGATTGCGCGCCTTGGTCTGAGGATGCAGCTGCAGCAGCTTGCTGCTGGGCTAATTCTTTGCGCGAGGCCTTGCCGCGTTTCTTACGTTCACGCAGATATGCGCACGTCAAGCCGAATTCTGATGCACTGTTAGCTGAGACGCGTGGAATCCGTCCGCCAGCAGGACAGAAGCTCTGACAGCACAGGAGGCCGTACCAACGCAGTGTGAACACGCTAATTCTGGTCAGCTCATTGCCAATAATCACAATTCAAAAAGACATTACGTGTCTGCCCATCGCATTTCGTCCTCAACTGATTGCATTGATCGCATGCTCGGCTGATCCTGCGTCGCACAGGTCCTGACGTTCGGCCTGATCGTTCGTGGAGCATCGTGCCTCGGTGCGTGCGGGGAGCTGCAGCTAACGGTCCGTTGGCGAACGGCAAGCGATGAGGCTTACCCACTGCATTGCCACTTAGATGGACATCCGGATGCTGATGGAATCGCAGTGTCTCGTACTGCAGCGAGCGAGCTCGTGAAAACTCAGTGTGTTGAGCGATCAGAACATGATGTTGCTGCGGTTCGACAGTGTTCGGTGTGTGGAGAAGGCTGAGCCCCGGCGGATATTGATGGAGACTGGTGGACATATTGTTCCTAGCGTCCGTCGAATGACCACACTACACAGTACAGAGTCCGACCCGAGGGGAGTGAAAGCAAGGCTTAACTGCAAATGTAAGCGCATGAAATATCGGAGTCTACGGCTGAGAAATGTCAAGTACTTGAGCGGTGGCGAAAGAGCGCGCTGAGATGCTCTTCAATATCCCAAGTGCGGCGGCTCAGGGTGAGAACTTTTGCCGTCAAAGCATGGCATAAACCTATGCAGGTTGGCCGTTCCCGCTCGAACGGTATTACGGTGTATCTCAGTACATAATAGTGGTCGGGCGGCCCTCCGCCTCCACAACGGGTCTTAAGTTGCAGGGCATTAAGACTTCGTCAGTGCTTGGAAGCTGCCTGCCCAGTACTGATCAAGGATAGGCAGACTTGTCCCATCTCCGGAGCCAGCTGCATCGTGCGTTTGGAACGTCTCTCTGGCCCACATGCTGCAGTTGCTTTGAACAAGCAGGGTGCGCAGGTCTGTGCGTGCGTCTGCTCGAAATTCAAGATGCGCTGCCTCCGTCCCGTCTCTCAAGCCGCTAGTGTAAAGTCCACAGGTACCCTTGTAAGCAGCCACGGCAGCGACCAGGGTCTTTGCTGCACACCACCACTTCCACGTTGCGCACAGCTCAGGGAAATGCTGGATCGTCCGTGATGCGAGCCTGCACATTCACGGTCCGGACTGCACGCCACGAGCTAGGCAGCATAGGCTTCTGATGATTGATTATTGGTGGATCAGAGCCGTCCCGATCATGGGCGACCTGATCCCAGAAGCCGGATGCCGCACCCTTCTGTACCGATAGCCCCAACAATGTACCCTCAGCTTGATTCTCACAACTGTCAAGTCGAACCGTGATCGTCGGCAGCGCTCCGTAGCCGCAGTGGACCTAACGGTAGGACGACTGGTCTGTGTGCGTGCCTCTTGTATGCCTAGCTTCCAAGATAAAGTGACCTTGACGTCGCGCTCTCCTTTTGCGTTATCCATGATCATGACCGATATCTTGATCTTGCCGTCCATATCGTGTCGGCAAGCATATAGAGTCATGCGTTAAAGTTTGACGTGGTTTGTCGTTGTGAAGTCTGTCAAGCAAGGAAGATGCTTACGTTGTGAACAGTCATTTTAGTACCTCTCGTATCGACTCCACATCTTCAGGAACCCGTGGCAAAATTCACACCCGCAGCATCACCCCGGCGTTGAGAGATCGATGCTGCAACCTCATGTAGTTGAGGCGATAGCGGTTCCAAGACTGCGCTCGGTAATGAGTGCCTCGGAGCCAGTCATTGAATCTGGCAGACAAGATGTCACTCGCAATAGTTCTTGTGTTAGAGCCGAATAAGACTAGGTGGAAGCGATGCGGCGCAGTGGCGTCGAATAAAGTTTGACGTGTGGTACTGAAACCGTTTGGTGACAGCTGGACCTACGGCATACTGTATGCGCAGCGGCTATTCAACAGTCGCGCTTTGAAATACTCGTATCCTGTGACCTGCAGATTCGATCGCCCGGCGCTGGCGTCTTAGACGGAATGTGGTCCTCCGTTCAGTAGCCTCGATCTGAAGCACTAAACAGCATTAGCTGGTCATCTGAAATCTTATATGCTTCGCGATACTGCAGCTGACAGATCGCACCGCATCGTAACGGTTAGCGTATGATACGTCGTTAACAGCTTGGCTAAACCTCACTATCAGAGGCTTTTCGGCACATCTTTCCACATGCGAGATGCCTTGCACGCGACTAAACCCTGCTTTACGTATCGACGTCGACATTCTTTGCATGAGTGGGCCGTTGGAAGAAAGTCATATGCAGCTGCAAAAGCGGACTGCTGAGACCTTTTCGATACCTTGGTAACATCGCGATGAGCCGTCTGCCGCACGGTAGGGGTAGTTGATGCAGTGCTCAGCATTATGCCTCTTCTAAACTCATTTCTCGCAATCAGTTTTTCAAAGTTGCTGGATGTTAAAATGAAGCCCGATCAATGAAAACTGAAGCCATTCCGTGATGCAGCCAGGTCCATATCGCGCAGACGAACTACAGGGACGCTGCGACTCGACCGCAGACATTCCAAGGCGGTGGCAACCCAGGTGCGTGTCGGTTTCTTATTGCTAATGCGCGTTGGAGGCCCCCGCACGTTGTGAGCTTCCGCGAGGTTTGTAGAGCGTGTGCGATCTTCGGATGGCTTGGTCGAAAGTCAGCCAGAGGGGAAGTCAGGTTAACGTCTCTATGCGCAGTGAGAGCGTCCTGAGCAGATGATTAGGGTGTATCCAGCGTTGCATTGCCGCTTTACTGCAAAGTCGGTCGTTGTGGTTGATAGGAATTTCGGCGTTCTTTCCTCTCAGCCTTATGCCGAGTGTTGTGACCCACTACTTGCTCAAAAGGGAAAGAGCGATACGTCACCGATCTCGGAGGCGGTGTTTGGCGGGGACATTGAAAGCTCTACCAAGTTATAACGACCATCACAAACGATTGATGCTAAGGCGCATCGTGAACACATAACTTCGACACACGGGGATAAAGAACGTCATCATGTCTGTCGAGAAGATCACCACTATCTCGCCAATCACCAACAAGCCAATCCTAATACGCAATGGCCTCTCAGATGCTGATATTAAAGGCATACCTGAGACAGCCATTCGCGCATTCGAGTCCTTCAGGCGTACTTCACTAGACGAGAGACAGCAGATTGTTAAGAAAGCCCTGAAGCTGCTCGATGAGCGTCAGGATGCGCTGGGCAAAGAGCTCACCGAGCAGATGGGTCGCCCAATTGCGTACACCCCGAAAGAAGTCACGACAGCCGTCATGCGCGGCGAGTACTTGCTCAAGATCAGCGATGATACTCTCAAGGACACGCCGGGAGAGGCCGAGAAAGGATTCAAGCGCTATGTCAGAAAGGTCCCGTTGGGCCCTGTGCTGATCCTGTTCCCATGGAATGTGCGTCAATCGTACATAGTTTGCGAGCCACTGCTGACAGACAAACAGTACCCCTACCTCACACTCATCAACTCTCTAGTACCTGCTATCCTGTCTGGAAATTCAGTCGTCTTGAAGCCATCGCCCCAGACGCCGACCAGCGCCGAGCAGATCCAGAAGATTTTCTCAGATGCTGGTCTACCAGATGGTGTGCTTCAGATTTTTCACAGTGGCTCCATTACTCAGATCGAGGCTATCGCCAGGTCACCGCAAATTCAACTCGTTTGCTTCACTGGATCGGTCGCAAATGGCCTTGCCGTACAAAGTGCTGCAAACGACAGGGTACCCCTCCGAGTAGGGCTTGAGCTTGGAGGCAAAGATCCCGCTTATGTCCGATCAGATGTTGATATCAAGTGGGCCGCGGAGGAGATAGTCGACGGAGCTATCTTCAATTCTGGTCAGAGTTGCTGCAGTGTCGAGAGGGTGTACGTTGACGAGAAGATCCACGACAAGTTCGTCTCAGCAGTACAGGATGTTCTTAAAGGCTACAAGCTCGGTGATCCATTCGAGAAAGATACTCAGATCGGTCCTGTGGTATCAAAGAGGTCTGCAGAGACTGTGCAAGCACACATCAAGGACGCCATCGAGAAGGGCGCGAAGAACGCCACGCCCGATAATGAGAGCTTCAAGAACCCTCCTCCAGATGGCAACTTCGTTGCTCCTACTTTATTGACCGGTGTCACCCACGATATGGATGTCATGACCGAGGAGACTTTCGGTCCGATAATCCCTGTTATGAAGGTCAAGGATGATGCTGAGGCGATCAAGCTCATGAACGACAGCCAATTCGGGTTGACTGCAAGCATCTGGACCAAGGATACCGAAAAGGGACACGAGCTCATAGATGACGTAGAGGCTGGCACAGTGTTTGTCAATCGCTGCGACTATCCAGCACCTGTAAGTCTCCAGGATCGTACTATCCTTCGGTTCTTACTAACATATGCAGGATCTCGCGTGGGTCGGCTGGAAGGACTCTGGTAAAGGGCAAACGCTGAGCAAGTTTGGCTTCGATCAGTTCGTTAAGCTCAAGAGCTATCACGTCAAGGACTACCCCAAATAGACGGTAATGCATGGAAGCAGTTGGCACGACAGGCCACGCTGAAATAAGACATACGATCTCCCTGCGTTCAGTCAACACATTGTCACCGTGAACAAATTGGTAGTTGTTCACGGGAAAAAATGCATGTCATAGGTGCGATGAGTATCACAAATCATCTTGTCGCTCGATGATCGATGACTCTATGCTTCTCGATGAAGCCACCAAGAGACCAGCTCTACATGGAGCAACTATATACACTAACAGGGCAATAATCCGGCCGCGACGCGCAATCGCGTGCTCACATGACATGATGTTTTACGCTGTGCTACATACGGTACGACCTGCATACGCCTACTGGTGGGTACCCAGCAACGTTCGTCCACGGATGTGAAACGCTCTGTCTCACCCATGCAGGTCCACTGTTACTTACAGCAAGGCGGAACATTGACAGCACAGCTGAGTACCGATGTTTCCGGTACCTGACTGAAGAATGCGACCCTGTATGCAAGGCATGGTTGGACAAGTGCGATGCTGCCGAAATTCCGAATGCAGGTCTAGATGTCTGACCCCTCTGCATCATGGTCAGTCATCGGCGTCACCAAATGTTCTCTGGTGTTGAAACTGTTTCTCCATCATTCACGGCCTCGGTGCCGGGTCCAGCTCTCCTCGTCTTCGTTTTCATACACTGGAGTATTCTGATGCTCACTCGGTTACCAGGCATCTATTGTTGTCAGCATTCCAAGGCGCACCGGCCCGCATCCGTTGGCTTCTCTTCTCGGAACTCATGGAATGTCCCTATCATAGCGAGCAAGGGGTGTTCCAAAGCCACGCGGTAGAAATTCTGTTCAACGAGTCGCTTGGGAAACCAGATCTAACACACTTCCCTCTTACATATGCACTGGTTCAGTCGGTCCTTTTTTTCTGCCATGCTCTTGACTTCCGTGAGCACTCGATATAGTGATCGTTTTTCTGTCATCTGGCACACTCTTTCGTCAGTGCTATTAGTCTATATCATCGTTCTGTTCTGATCAGCCTCACTCATTTGCTCATTCATTATTGTGTGTTCTTACTGGCTTCATTGCCCACATACGCTCTTCTGCTCTCGACCTTCGAAATACCCACATTCATTCCGCATACCCACGTCAGCTCCATCCGCCCTCTCCTTGAAATACATCACTCGTCCATCAAATCACGTCAGACTAGTCGAGTGGAGCCATGGCCTTCAAAGATGTCATCTCTAAGATCCAGCGATCCCTTCTTTGCTGCAGTAAGCGCGAACGGAAGTGTACACTAGAAATAGTAAGTATTTGGCAAAGGAATGACATCTTAAAGACATGTGTATTGAATCTATGACAGGGCTCACCGACCGACGTCCGCCATGTCGATATTTCGGATGCCCTACCCGGCCTCACGGATACCGAGCGAAAGTACCTCCGAGAAAAACCCTCTTCGAGCGATGTCATCCATCTACTACGCTTCCAGTCCCACTCACCATCAACCTCAACAACGACACCATCTTCACCTGAGCACTCCGTCCGACATGAACCTAGCTCAGCACTCTGCTCTCGAGAGCCCTCCATGGCCTTGCTGAATGCAGCCTCCAAAGACCTGCCTGACGCAGTCCCCACACCCCCACGCCAGACTCATCCACCCTCGTCACCACCTTCAGCAAGGATGAAGAGCATGTGGACAGGAGCAAAGAGATTCAGCAACAGCTCAAGCTGCAAGGATAGTCTGTATTCGAAGATTTGTGACGGCGAGAAAGCCAACAACTCATCTATGATGACGCTGAACCTCGACTTCGAGCTTGAAAGCACCAGTGGAAAGAAGCGTACTGATAGTCCGCGAACGCTGAGTCTAGCTTCGGGGTTCGAGATACAGGATACCATCGGCGGGCACTCAGATGCGAAGGTACCTGTCTCGAAGAACGAGAAGGTGGACACAGCAATCAAAGAAACCGAGGTTGTAGATAGTAGTGACGAAGAGGATCCGTTTGTTGCTGCTGAGGGAAAGTTGCTTGAGAAGATCTGAGCTGGGAGGCTACAGAGAGACGACTGGGGACCAGACAGCAGGCTCAGGGTATGACCGCATTTGTATTTGTACGATGTTATGACACTCAGGATGGCAGTATAGTGAAGGGTATTAAAGACCATGCAGACCATAGCGGTCGTTGTAACGGTGTTAATAGTCGGTATCGACAGAATGCATCACCCAGAATTGACACAGAAGCGGGTGCAGCTTTGAACCATTGACCTGTATACGTTCGTTAGCCGCGCACGCATCACATTGTGAAATTCATGGAAAGAATTTTGGCGTTCGAATAACTGATGCCCTGAACATCAACAGATTCTATTCGTAGAATTACTGGTATACGAGGTAGGTCAACATGGATGGTCAGACCTACCGTAGCTCTGGCGTTGAGGCTCTGAAGCAGTGCCACCCGAGGTCACTCCCTGTGCGTCGTCTTGGAAGCGCCTCGGCAGATGGTCTTAGACCTGCGTACCTGTGGTGCCTCAATATGCGCATCCAATCTGGGTCGTGCGTGGATGTGTTTCGTCTCGCATCGCCAACGTTGGATAGCAGCTACTGGCTACAAGATGTACACTCGCTGAATTTGGTTGTGGCTGAATTCGTTGGTGTTCTCATCCCGTCATCTCCACATCTTGAGCCTTCCTCTTCTGTGTACCATGACTGTTCTCGATCTGCTTCTGGAACCTGACCTGTAGGGACTCCAAAAGGACCTCCTTGACGACCGACAAACTCCCAACGGAAGCATGTGTCGCACCGTCAATGAGTGCATCTGGACTAGAGCCAACGTCCCCTTTCATCCAAATCTCTGTCACCTCATCTCTTGAAGCCAAATATCCAACTGCACAAGCTGCAACGATATCCTTATGCTCTGCCGGACAAGGGTCTAGTATCCTGATCAGATCTTTCTCATCCTTCGAGTCTGGATTGCGGACGAGTGCTGCTACGCCGCCGCACACCATGTCCACACAGTCGATCCCTGCATCAGTGATTGCCGCGCTGGCGACTGTGATACAGCCCGATAAAACGTTTAACAGGCCCCAGCCACTTCCATTGGCATGCGCATCGCCCCACCAGCCGTCCTCATCTCCTTCCAAGATTGTGAGCACGACCTCCACGCCACTCTTTGGCCAGCGCTCTCCAATAATCACACCCCTCAATGCGGTTTCCAGATGGACGCCGAGATCGCGCTCGGTGCTATCACGTATGTAGCCTCTTCTGTGTCGTGTCGCGAAAGGCGCAAACTTGACAGTGGTAGTGAGAAGCAGCGAAGGGCTGAATGGTGCGCTACGGGGCAATGGTTTCGGGCCTTGTATCGAGGCGACGATCTTGAGCGAGGATGCAGGCTTAATGAGCGTGGAGGAAGGGACCGAGGAGGAAGAGGGTATTTCGAGGTATGCAGAGCCTGAGGCGGAAGGTATGATGGCAGTCTGCAGGTCTGGCGTAATGTCAGTTTCTCTTTGAGTAGCAGTTTTGCTTCTGCAGTCAAGCTTATTCAGAGGTCAATTCTGCCGCCACTCGTGGTTCCAAACAGGCAACTAGCTTTTGTGCAAGCTTGCATTTGACGTACAGATTCTGCGAAGCTCGTTCCGACCTCTTGTCCTTGTCGGCCTCAAAGCCTGAAGGTACTCAGGCTCTCTGAGCGTCCGAGCGAAGACCGGCGCATGTGTGCCTCCGCTTGGCGCATTGTTTCTTCTCCTGTCCGCATTTGTTGCCATTGTGTGCGATAGTTATGCTATGAGCTCTACAGATGATCGACCGCAGTGCTGCAATAATAATGGATGACATAATGACGCCAAGAGTTCGCGCGTCCGAGCGCTTTGCAACTGCCTCAATTTTCTTTCGCGGGACACAGCTTCCTTCTTCACCACACTCGCCCACAAGGTACGTTCGCACCATATCACCCTTGAATTCCTCTGATGATTATACCCCTGAAATTCAGTTCGCTGTGATCATCAATGAACATGGAACACATGCACCACCAAATGATCTCGAATCCAACCTGTAGCTTTCGCACAGACACGATGGAGCCTTAGCTGACTTGCATAGTTCGTCGAAATTTCACGCGAAAGCAGGCCAACTACGAGATGTGACCCGGCATGTTCTCCCTGGTCCTTGCGGACATTGTTGATGTCGACGACCGACCGCTGTCCAGCTGCAAAACTCTTTGCTCCACAATGGGCATGTAGATCCACTGCCTCGCGTCCGATATGTCGCAAGTATTGTGTCCACATTGCTGTCCATGTGGCAGTACCGCCTGCACCTTGTTATTATCAAGGTGTGGGCTATTGTGCATACTGTAAGTCCTATCTCACTCGCCACAACGTGCTCTTCAGAGCGCACTCCAATGATGACGTGTATTCAATTTCAGTTCTGCTACAGAATTCAATGTCGACAAACCCATACCACAAGCTTACCTTTGTCTGATCTTCTCAACCTGCGACTATCTTATCAATATACTTGGAGTGGACATTCACTAACATGTCGCTCAGAATACAAAGGCTCAGACTCGCGCCACAACTCATGCCTCATCAAAGGTAAGCACATGCACCCTCCCCAAACCTATTCCTCTTCGTTATGAAGAAACCTAAGTTATATCCATTCTATGAATGTCTGTCGTTGGGTCACCCTCCCGCACGCTACCAGTCTCTGCTGGGATGATGCGTTGTGGAGTTGCGCTGGATTTCTACCAATTGAAGGCGTGTAATGTTGGTCTTAGTACCGAAGATTGTGGCGGTTCGTCTTGAACTGCTGCGAAGGGAGGTCAACGCTGGGCGCAGGTTTTCACACGGCTTTCTGAACATGAGAATTCTTGAATGTGTTCTACATTTGCATGGCTAGTAAGCGGCTGACCATCTTTCAGGTAGGTCGCACTTTGATAGACTCATGGAGGCAGGCTGATTCGGAGCTCTGGGTAGTTTCAGTCGCAGTTTCGTAGATCTGCAATAAAACTGTAACCACAACTTGTGTCTTGTTATATCGACTTTAACGTGTAATAATGTTGGAGCGACTTCGTTCTGTGGGTGACACCAGCAAGGATTGAACTGAGATAGCCTCTTCTATAGTTGCAAATCAGCAAGGCAAACGGCATTCGCAAGACGTGCGCGGTCGCAGACCCTCACTCAAACGCAGCCTTTCACTGTTATCACAGCATCGTGTTCATTTCGGCAGCAATCTCGCAGCACCTGCACATCATTGCTTCTAACATCGACGTTTCAGAACTCGAAGTCGATGCTAGTGGTCTTGGCACTGGCATCGCATCACCGCCGAACAAGCAGACGAAAGCTGTCCATAGAGATCACGCCCCTCCAGCAGCCCTGCGCCCGAAATCCCCTTGTCTCGGTATTGCCGCTTCGGTTGGCGCCACCATTCCGTCCGGGACTTTCTCAACGCCATCGGTGGCCTTAGCAAAACCCTCACTGGCCAAGGAGCGACACAAGGGGGCCCTCTATCTAGGGAGAGACGCGCAATCAGCCAAGAGCACCACGAGCCCTTCACGAGTCCCTTCCAGACCCTCAACAGCACCCCCACGGACCCTTATACTGCCAGCAACTGGCATTGCCTTTCGCCGAACTCTCCGCGCCCGCTCCGAAGGCCCTGTGTTGCGTTCTGCGACTTGGTGATCTGGCGGGTCGAAGATCGACCGGGGTACTCAAGGGAGACTGCAGCGCAACCCGAACCTGCAGTACCGCAATCTGAATGTTGCCCTTACATTCATCATCACCGAAAGGGAAGATGCATCGCCATGCATATTCGAATGGAGCCTATCCTTCGCAGGGGAGCACCTTCTCAATTCAACCTCACAAGTACGTTCAGCTGCCGCAATGCTCAGCACCGCATTCCCGTCACCGCTACCTTCGATCTTACACGGTGATAAAGCCTGGACTCCAGATGCTAACTACCAGTGCGCTTGCAGATTTCAACCCCGGTCACAACCTGCGCTCAGGCGGCGGAGGCAACTGATTCAGCGCCTACTCCTTGTATGCTCGGTCTTCCTCACAGCGTTCTACTTCATCTTCCCCGATCTGCGACCGAACCTTGGCTCCGGCCCTCTAAGCTACTTGACCACGAGTGAGGACTCGCAACTCGAGACTGTCCGTTACTACGACCTGAACAACGTACAAGGCACCGCACGAGGATGGGAGAGGGAGGAAAGGATACTGATCTGTGCCCCTCTACGAGATGCGTCGCCGCATTTGCCCATGTTCTTCAGCCATCTGCAGAACTTGACCTATCCACACAACCTCATCGATCTGGCGTTCCTCGTGGGAGATTCCAAGGACAACACTATTGCGCTGTTGACCGAGAAGCTGGAGGAACTGCAAGCCAACCCGGACCCTAAGAAGACATTCGGTGAGATCTCGGTCATGGAGAAGGACTTCGGACAGAAGGTCAACCAAGATGTCGAGTCGCGTCACGGTTTTGCTGCGCAGGCTAGCCGTCGTAAGTCGATGGCTCAGGCGCGAAACTGGCTTCTGAGCGCAGCTCTACGACCTACTCACAGTTGGGTTTACTGGAGAGATGTCGATGTCGAGACAGCCCCATTCACCATTCTTGAAGATCTAATGCGACACAACAAGGATGTGATTGTACCAAGTAGGTTGACGAGCATCTGAAGCGTATGTATCGCTAACATCTTCGTAGACGTCTGGCGCCCACTTCCTGACTGGCTCGGTGGGGAGCAGCCTTACGACCTGAACTCCTGGCAAGAGTCCGAGACCGCGCTCGCGCTAGCTGACACCCTTGATGAAGATGCTGTCATTGTCGAAGGCTATGCAGAATACGCCACCTGGAGACCGCATCTGGCCTACCTCCGCGACCCTTACGGTGACCCAGACATGGAGATGGAGATTGACGGCGTCGGTGGTGTCAGTATTCTTGCAAAGGCAAAGGTATTCCGTTCTGGCGTCCACTTCCCTGCCTTCAGTTTTGAGAAGCACGCTGAAACTGAAGGTTTTGGCAAGGTACGTCACAACTCATGCTCCTGCTATCACAGCGTGAGACTAACCTCATGACAGATGGCCAAGCGCATGAAGTTCTCCGTTGTTGGTCTGCCCCACTACACAATTTGGCATCTTTACGAGCCCAGTGTGGACGACATTCGACACATGGAAGAAATGGAAAAAGAACGCAAGAAAAAGGAAGAAGAGGAGAAGGCTAAAAAAGAGAAGGAGGAGAAGATGCACGCGCAGTTTGACACAAAATCTTCTGAATGGGAAAAGGAAAAGTCCGAGGTCCAGGATCTCGTTCAGAAGGCTAAGAATGAAGAGAAGGCTCGTCAAGAGAAGGAGCAAGCTGAGAAGGACGGTGCGAAGGCTGAGAAGAAGGAGGAGAAGGCAGAAGACAAGAAGGAGGAGAAGAAAGAGGGATCGTAAACGTCGATCGTATGTCATTCGGTCACATCTTGAGACGAAATTGTCACCTAACGAGGTGTAGAGGCGCATTCATAGAACAGCGGATGGCAGAGCCGGTTGGCACCCTCCGATCTATCTTCTTGCATGTTAGACGATATTTGGATGGCTCATTGAACGCTATGGTCATACCCATGCAACAACGACCGTCACGATTCTGGTGGACCATATCGGCCCACCAACCATTATTTCTGATTCCACAACAAGTTGTCCTCACGGCTTGCGTGGATATGGAAGAGGTCACTTCTTTACTTTTCGGCCACGTACACGACTCGGGAAGCCGGTCCCCTGTTTGGAGGAATATAGCATTTGTAGTTCATGATGATGGGCATTCACTCCCACGTCAATCCTGTACACACTAGACGACTGTTGCATTTGGGGCGTCTCATGCTCGATTCTTGGATCTGAGCCATACGTTTGTAACAATACTATCATCTTCTAAAACATCTGAAATGTTGCAAACTCCCGTAGTGTTCCTCGAGATGCAGCGCGGACAACCTGGCCTTTGCGGAGAGCCTCGAAACCCCCGACTTGGCATGAGCTTCCATGTCAAGCGCGACTTGCGAACGTGCTCACCAACATTGATGCCTGCTGCTTTTGCTTAACGTGTCCCAGCCAGACACCTGCAATTCGTGGTAGCACATACATCTCACGACTTTTCAGGCAACCGTGCTACAAGCGATGCGTGTTCTTTCCTGATCTACTCAACAGGACATGTAGCTATATCCCCACCACTACACTTACGTACACGTCGCGCCCACCTCGCCTTGGTCACGTTATACACACGAGCCGCACGGATGGCTGCAACATCGAGCGAAGAGATCGAGGCCGATGCCACGACCCTCCATGAGAATGCGCCAGCCAACCTGGAGCTTCGACCCATCACCGTCGCGGTCAACCCGGTCGCATTGGTAGTCACAGAATGCATTACAGTCACTTCTGCGATGCGGAAGCACGCTCGCTGGGCGCATTCCTCAGTTGCGGCAATCTTGGGCGGATCCTCGAACAAGACACCCGCTGTCCAACGGCGGGACCGTACAGGACAGGGGATAATCAGCGGCGGAGAGCAGGAGGAGGCCGTACCCAGCAGATGGGGTCTACGGGGGAAGAAAGGCAAGAGCTTGCAGGACAACCCTCTGATGTCTGCGTTTGCGCGCCTCAGAAATGATCTAAAGGGCTGCAAAGGTAGACGTTGCACTCGAGTGCTGGCTGTAGCCTCACTAACGCTACGACAGACATCAGGACCTTCGACACCCCCTCGATGCTCCACCCTTTCCTCCAAGTCATTCGCTCATCATCCACATCTGCGCCGATCACCTCGCTCGCCCTCATCGCCATAACAAAGTTCCTCTCTTACAGCGTCATCAGCCATGACTCTCCCCGTCTTCCAGAGGCTATGCAGCAGCTCTCATCCGCTATAACGCATTGCCGTTTCGAAGCGAGCGACTCGGCCGCCGACGAGATCGTACTTTTGCGTATATTGAAGCTTATGGAGGGCATGATATCGGGGCCTGGTGGACAAGTCTTGGGAGACGAGAGCGTCTGCGAGATGATGGAAACAGGCCTCAGCATGTGCTGTCAAGCAAGGCTGTCTGAGCTGCTCAGACGCTCTGCGGAGATTGCCATGGTCTCCATGTGCCAGGTCATCTTCCGCAGGTTGAAGACGCTGGAGATTGAGTCGCCAGAAGAGCTTGATGCGCTGGATGAAGAGCTAGAAGGACAGAACGAGCCGGACGGCTTGAAGATGGACCCTTCTGCGAATGGGCAGGGCGATATTGCGCAGTCCAAGGTTGAATCACCGCAACAACCTGGCAACTCCGAAGCAGGCACAGAGGACCGTGAGGATGCGGCCAATCCAGCAAGCAGCACACTGGATCTGCCCGCAACAGCAGAGGGCGAACAACCTCCAGCTGAGATTAGGCCTTACTCGTTGCCATCCATACGGGAGCTTTTCAGGGTTCTGGTCGATCTATTGGATCCGCATGATCGCCAGCACACCGACACCATGCGTGTCATGGCTCTGCGCATTGTAGATGTTGCTCTCGAGGTTGCTGGACCTTCGATAGCAAGCCACCCAAGTCTTGCGAACCTAGCAAAGGATACGCTCTGCAGACATTTGTTCCAGCTTGTCAGGTCAGACAACATGGCCGTGCTGAATGAGTCGCTTCGCGTTGCAGGGACTCTTCTCGCTACTTGTAGAAACGTTCTCAAGCTGCAGCAAGAACTCTACCTCTCCTACGTGGTGGCGTGCCTGTTCCCAAAAGTCGAGATACCACAGGAACCAGGGATCGACCAGTCTCTCTACGAGGGTGTGCCACAGGCTCCGAGTCTCATCAAATCGACGCCACAGCAAGCACCGAGTAGTGGTCGCTCAACGCCTGTGCCTGTGAAGGACAGGCGGCAACTTGGCCTTGAGGGCGGCGCGCGAAAGCCAGATGCCAGGGAAGCTATGGTCGAGAACCTTGGTGGCCTTGTGCGAATACCCTCCTTCATGGCTGAGTTGTTCGTCAACTACGATTGCGAGATTGACCGCGGAGATGTCTGCATGGACATCGTTGGCCTGCTTTCGCGAAATGCATTCCCCGATTCGGCGACATGGAGCACAGTCAACGTACCTCCATTATGTCTGGATGCCCTGCTTGGATTCGTGCAGTCGATCGCAGACCGCTTGGACGATGAGTCTGTCACTGAGGGATTCCCAAGCGCAAAAGAACTGCGCGAGCAGCGACTGCGAAAGAAGATCATCATTCGCGGAGCTACGAAGTTCAACGAAAAGCCCAAGGCTGGAATTGCATTTCTTGTTCAACAGGGTATCATCTCCGATCCAGATGACCCCAACGCCATTGCCGAGTTCGTCAAAGGCACAACGCGAGTCGACAAGAAGGTTCTGGGGGAGTTTCTTTCTAAGCGTGACAACGAACCCATTTTGAAGGCTTTCATGAAGCTGTTTGACTTCCGTGGGCTGCGCCTAGATGAAGCTCTGAGGTTGCTGCTGCACACATTTCGTCTGCCCGGTGAATCTGCGCTCATCGAGCGGATCATCACAGACTTCTCGGAAGAGTACTACAATGCGGCGCAACCGGAAGAGATTGCCAATAAGGATGCAATCTTTGTGCTCACTTACGCTGTCATCATGTTGAACACCGATCAGCACAACCCCAACCTCAAAGGCGACAAGCGGATGAAGGTGGAAGATTTTGCAAAGAACCTTCGCGGTGTAAACGATGGCAAAAACTTCGACCCTGAGTATCTACAGGCTATATACGACTCCATCAAGACGCGCGAGATCATTCTTCCTGAAGAACACAATGATCGCAACGCTTATGATCATGCGTGGAAGGAGCTTTTGGTCAAGGTCCAGTCAACCTCGAACATGATCATTTGCGATACCAACATCTTCGACGCAGACATGTTTGCGGCGACGTGGAAGCCAATCGTTGCTACGCTATCCTACGTCTTCATGTCCGCGACTGACGATGCTGTATTCTCGCGCGTTGTTCTTGGTTTCGACCAATGCGCGCAGATAGCCGCCAAGTATGGCTTGAACGACGCGTTAGACCGCATCATCTCTAGCCTCTCATATATCAGTACACTGGCACCTGAGGTGCCACCCAGCACTTCGCTCAATACTGAGGTCCAGGCCGACAAGAAGAGCGTCATGGTCAGTGAGACTGCAGTACGCTTTGGTCGAGATGGCAGAGCACAACTCGCAACTGTTGTCTTGTTCCAGGTCATCAAGGGCAATGAGTCTGGCATACGAGACGGATGGAATCATCTCATCCGGATCATGGTAAACCTGTTCATCAACTCTCTGATACCGCCTTACTTCCTCTCATTCCAGAAGACACTTGCATTACCTCCGATACCTCTCCAGAACCCTGCCCAGGTCATTGATCGAGCGGAGCGCCCGGCTGACGCAGGCATCTTCTCCGCCTTTACATCGTACGTCTCGAGCTTCGCTAATGATGAGCCGCCAGAGCCCTCTGATCAAGAAATCGAGTACACACTTTGCACTGTAGACACAGTGAAAGAGTGTCACTTCGAAGACATTCTCGCAAACATCAGCCAACTTCCGGTCGAGGCACTGCGGTCACTGCTCCAGTCGTTGCTGGAGCATATCCCGGAAGATGGCGAGCCAAGAGTGATTGTTGTCAAGCCAGAGGTGCCGGGTCAACCGCCTCGACCGAACGGCAACAAGGTTAAGGGCAAGGGACCCATCTACGATCCAAGCCTGGTTTTCGTTCTTGAGCTGGCGACCGTGCTTGCACAGCGCGACGAAGAGACTGTTAAGGAGCTTGCAAAGGATGTCACAGATGCTCTCTCAAGTGTTATTCGTGATGCGCCCAAGCACCATCCAGTTGTCGTTGCTCGGTCTGTCTACTACCTCCTCGGTTTGCTCAAGGCAAGCAACGATTACGACTTTGTTCGTGCTCCTGTGCTCCTGCACACGTTCTCGAGCTTCGACGAAGCACTGCTTAAGGAGTGCTCACAGTCTCTTCTTCATGGTCTGTCGGAATGCTGCAAAGGTCCCGTGGCTCTGCGCAGTGAGCTAGCTGGGTCGCCCGATTTCTGGACAATTTTGAGCCGACTTTGTAGCGTTTCGGAGGCAGCAGGGGACGTCTTTCAACTCGTTGAAGACCTCACCACCTCACCACAACCCTGCATCACGGCAGATAACTACGAAGCAACAATTGCGCTTCTCAACGAGTTTGCCACGCAAGCGCAAGTCGGCGCACGCGAAGAACAGCTCCATGACCAGGCTACACGACGTGGCAAAGGCCAAAAGGCCAAGAAGCCCGAGAGCACCGAAGTCGTTGTCCGTGGCAGTAAAGCCATGACCATCGTCTTCCAGCTGTCGACCAAGGTTCCCACATTCATCGAACATTCACACCTTGAAACGACCGAAGGTAGGCCAGACGATCGGGGTCAATAATCGAGAATTGTAAGGCTAATATGTCACAGCATGGACAGCATACTGGTCACCAATCCTCAAGACCTTGGCTCACCAATGTCTCAACCCATGCCGTGAAATCCGCTCCAACGCCTTCTCCTCCATCCAGCGCACTCTCCTTTCCTCCGACCTCGCCTCTCCCGATCACAAAGAATGGACTGCAATCTTCTCGTCGGTCCTCATGCCGCTCATAACCTCCCTACTCAAGCCCGAAGTTTATCAATCCGACCCGCTCGGCATGAGCGAAACCCGCGTTCGTGCCGCCACGCTGCTCTCAAAAGTATTCCTACACTACCTCGTGCTGCTCAGCGAAGTCGAAGCGGACAAGGAGTTCTTGGACCTGTGGCTCAAGATCATCACCATTATGGACCGTCTCGTCAACAGCGGACAGGGCGATATGGAAGAGGCCGTTGGCGAGAATCTGAAGAATATGCTCCTTGTTCTGAGCAATGGCGGCTATCTTGTCCCGCCAGATGAGGAGCCTGAAAAGGAACAGCTCTGGAACGAGACGTGGAAGAGGATCAATAGGTTCCAGCCTGGACTGTTTAAGGAGCTGTTCCCTGAGGAGGTTGGCAAGCCGAAGAAGAATAAGGATGAGAGGAGGAGTAGGGATGAAAAGCCAAAGGAAGAGAGTGAGGCGAAGGTCGAGACGAAGGAGATGGTCGTTGGGGAGGCCAAGAAGGAGGCTGAGGCTGAGAGCTAGGAGCTCATGCATCTCAGTGCGCAGTAATACTTGGGAGCAATACGCATTGCATGTGTGTCTATCAATAGAGTGTCTATGCAAGTCCACCATGGAACACATTCGGCATGAGTGGTAAATCCGCAGTGATAGCGAAAGCTTCGCGTATAGGTTATTCGGCAACTTCACCTTCACAGCTGAGACCAGGAAGCCACCCAATATCATTCAAGTGTAAGAGATTCCCTGTACCATCAACTACTTCACTGAGATTCTTGGCGATGACCGACTCGTGTGTCTGCAAGCCTCCGATGATCCACCGTCGGGTCGTAGCCGCGCGCCTCGCAGCGCACATATCAGCTTTCACCTTTTCAGCTCAGCCCAGGGACTAAGCGTCAGCCCACACAACCACACCCAAGAATGCAGTTTTAGCAACCCTCTTACCTTCCATAGTTCGCAGGCAGCATTTCGGCCATGACTACTTGTCCCTTCGCTTTTCCCGAACATGTAATGGCACACCTTTATAAACTTTCCAAAGCTCAGCGACGTCCAACGTGTGCCTTCAAAAGTGCAATATTGCGTCTTACAAGATGATCTATATGCCGGAGCCGAGAACCACAGGCTCGCGTGAAAGTTTTCGATATCAGCCTCTGGAGTCAAAAATAGGCGAGATTCGACTTTTGCGTTTGGAGATCGACGACCACGAGGCCTTGCCTATACGAATTGTGCTCCGACACGTTCCGTTGGACAAAGACATCGGATACCGAGCACTGTCGTATACCTGGGGTGATGAGAGTCCTACCCATGACATAGGTCTAGGTGGTGATGGAATGTCTGAAGGCTCTTTCAGCGTGCGTCAAAATTTGTATGACTTCTTCATTCAGATGCGAACAGAGAAAGACGAATCATGGTTCTGGATCGACCAAATTTGCATCAACCAGGATGATCAAAGCGAAAAGTGTCAACAGATCTGCCGCATGTTGGATATCTACTCAACGGCTAAAGAAGTCTTGGTATGGCTAGGACCGTCATTCGAAGGCAGTGACCATCTCATAGACTGCGTCAAAACTTTCAGCAATCTTGATGATATGGCCTTGTTAGACGCCTTTCGAAGATACGTTCAGAAAAGCGATGAACGGCGGGCATTGACCGGGGAGGAAGATTACTACGTCCCGGGCACCGAATTAGAATGCCATAATGAGCACCGTATTCAGAACAACTGCCGTCGCGTCGACACAGCCTTGAAGCTCCTTCTATCGAAAGACACGATTCGGGGGTCGAGATCTTCTGGAACAAATGTGGACGAACGTCACGAAAGCTACTAGACTTGCCTTACTTCAAACGGGTTTGGGTTATACAGGAGTTGATCTTGAGCTGGAAGCGAATTGTTCGTCTTGACTCCAAGAGCCTGAATTGGAATCAGCTCAGCAAGTTCTGGGAACACTTGAAACAGTACAGTCGTGTGAAAGGCTGCAGCCATGAATCTTTTGGTTCCTTGAATGGCTGGCAGCTTGCACGGCTGGGGAGCCTGACCACCAAAAGTTCGTCCGTTGGCCTTTCTTCGGAAGCAGGTTCATACTCTGAGCTAACTTACGAGCTCGTATGGGACTGGTATACAGTTCTTGGAGTCATCGTGTCAAGCCAATGCACAAATACGAAGGACAAGGCTTACGGAGTACTTGGTCTCCTTCCAGAACGGCTTCGAGTATTTCCAGACTACGATCTGGACCTGGGGGAGATTGTGTTTGACTTGATGCGGCTACAGGTCGCGGAGAGAATTGCCATCATGGACCGCAACTGTATGCACGAGGACTACTACCAGCAATACGTGGGTCCTCGGAAGCTTTTGAGGCTTGCCATGTTGTTGAACATAGCAGAGCCTCTCACAGCGGCCTTTGCAACATCAGCATGGTATTACGAGATGCACCGAGATGAACGACATGGGATCGATTTACGTAAACTTCGATCATTCATCTCGCAAGAAGTATTTCCGGTCTTCCGAGCACAGCGTTTAGCGCACGGCAGTAGATGTTTATCTCCAGGTCCACTGACAGGAAAGGTCTTAGCAAGATTGCTGGCTCCGAGGGAACACGGATTGCTCTCTTGGTCATATCGAAAAATTCTTATCCCAGCGGTCATCCAGCTTCGGATGATCGAACGGAGAAGGTTCGTACCAGGAAGGCGTATCGATCTGAGGATTTCTCTTCCAGATTGGGGTTAGTATAGAATACTTCAGTTATGAGTTTCAACACCGTATTGTTGGGCACTGTATATTATATCTGTCATTGTCTATGTTGCTCGTAGAGCCTTTATCTAACCTGTTTGCTGCAGCTTCTCCAAGAACGCCGCAGCCTCTGCAGCGAACTTACAGCGCTGGCGAATCGCGGCGCCATACTTATAGAGCAAGAAAGGGAATGGTACACAAGCCAGCGCTAAAAACGCTGGAATTGTGGAAGCCCAATGTATACCAAGATTGGCATACATGTAGCTAGTGAACAAGGGAAATGCAGCGCCAAATAGCGATCTAAGAACTGAGTTGGCAGCAAGAACAGACGCTGCGTAGATCAGGTACGAATCGATGAGGTAGTTCAGGATAGTGAGGAAAACCAAGACCATGCCAAAACCGAATGGCGCGCCAGCCATGATACTCACAACCCAGTGGATGCTTGGTGAGTTGGTCCATGCAAACCAGAAGAGACCGATCGGCATAGCAATGGACCCTACAAGGGCAGGCGGGAGTCGGGCTTCAGGTGCGGCAATACCCGAGGGTGATGCCTCGATGACCTTGTTGTAACGCTTGTTGTCCCAGATGGAGTAGCACACAGCTGCAGTCATACCAACAGCGACACCGATGAATGCAAGACCGCCAATACCTTGCGACCATCCGCGGCCCTGCTGGAAGACGATAGGGAAGGCGGCGAAAAGCATATACAGCGTCCCGTAGATGACAGCCATATAGATGGAAAGAAGGAGGACGATGGGTTCGCGGAAAAGTAGAATCCATGGTCGAGTGAGAGCGGTCTTGAACGCTGTACCAATGGACTTGGTACCCTGCTCAACGTCGGACTTGCTCTTGTAGACTTGTCCGGTCTTCTTGGAAAGAGCTGCTGCTCGCTTGCGTAGCAAAACTGGGGCGTAGGTTTCGGGCACGAGGAAGGTACAGACGAGCCACAAGACGCCAGTGAAGATGGCCGTGACGCCTTCGACCCAGCGCCAACCAACGGATTGGCCGACAAATCCGCCGACTGTTGGATGTTATAACGCTTCACGAGACTCTGTTCAAAGATGGAGGTACTTACCGATAGGACCAGTTACTGGACCCAAAAATGGAGCAGCGGCAAAGATACTCATCGCCAAGCCTCTGTGAGATGCAGGAAACATATCTGCAATGACGCCGCCAGCGTTCGTTATTGGTGCAGAGCCGAAGGAGCCAGCAAAAAACCTCAAGATGATCAGGGTTTCAATGTTCTGCGAGTCCGCAGCACCGGCATTGAAGACAGTAAGAAGCATGTATGGGACGAAGAAGAGGTACTGGCGACCGTACAGTTCTGAACAATGTTAGGGTCGTACGACTTATAGACATTAGACGCTGAAGTACTTACCACTTAGAGGAGCCCATAGCAATGGCCCGATGGCAAAACCAAGAACGAACAGTGAAACGCCCAGTGTACCGATGATCTGTGCAACGCGGAACTCTTGCAGAATCTGAACGAGGCCACCGGAGTATGCTGAGGAGGCGAAGGTTACGGCCAGTGTTGCAACCGCAACCAGCATCGTGATAGTCCATCTCTTTGCCGTCGAATAGTTCATCGGGTTGACGGGATCATCATCGATCCACACGACCAGGAAAGGGTCATTTTCAGTACCGGATCCTTTGTATGGGTGATTAATGATGTTGTCGTTGAGCACTCCTTGGTGAAGGACTCTCTTGAAGTGTGAGATATGGCCAGAGCGGCCAGACTCAGGATCTTTCTCCATCGACTGTCGACCAGGGTCCGATTGTTAGGTCAGTGGGAAGAAGTCTGAGCGTTCGGTAGAGATCCGAGAAATCGTTTCGTGGGAATGTAAGTTGAACAGGAAGGAGAGATCTGTGATATAACAAACATAGCAGGTACCAACAGACTGTCTTATTCGATTCTAACTTCCGGTCCTTTGGGCCGCGTCATTGCGCAATTGTATGGTCTATTTGGCCGTCTTGACTTGGCCGACCATCCGCGACGCGCTTTCACGGGGCTGCATTGACGTAAGGCTGAGCGACGCTGCCCCTGCGCCACTTTGAAAACAGCAGTACGCACCTCAGACAGCATCACGTCCTGTCGGATATTTGAACGTATTCTCCAAGCATGTTGAGTACTGTGGGCTGCACCGTTGTTGTCACTGACGCTGCCTTCCATGCTCCCTTAGTGGTGTTATCTCCGTAACCCGATCCCCACAGAGCGGCATCTGCTTGGCGGATCATCCGCCCTGCATGCCACCTCTGACGGACAACATACAAGGGGGGTGCATAAATGAGTGAGAATACGAGGTGGCCCACAGACGTTTCTCGAGGTTTCTGAATAGCCAGTACCTACATGGAACGGCCCTTATTGGTTGTTCTGCGATCGACACCGGCCCTCGTTTTCTCACTCATTCATGCACCCCTCTTATACCTCGGCCGAGATGTAGATGAGTTTGTTGATTAGAAGAGGAGATGCATTACTAGTGTTTGTCTGACAGAGTCGCCTTTAAACAGATTTCGGCGCGAGATTTCAACGCCATCGGCACGATCTGGCGTGAACATGTCAGATGTATCACCTAACTTGAGGCAGACTACAGCTCACGGGGTCAACTCGACGCATTGCATCCAACAAAACATACAATCGCTGATAAGAATAACGTAGTTTACAAGCGAGCGACGCGTACAAGCGAGCGACGCACCCCACCAAACTTGAGCACCTCTTTGATCTCGACGTACAACGGCTCAACGTAGCGTAAAGCAAACACATTCAAATGAAGCAGATATTCAGCTTGCTATCTTGTCTATTAATAAACGTCAATTTGCAGCTAATCGACGCGCTGCTGCTGTCTACAGCGTACCTGAAGCGACGCTCCGCCACCGACGCGCTGGCCGGCCTGCCCGACGCGATTGCCAGCCCAACTCAAAGAAGCTGACTGAGCGAGAAGAGGAGGTGATAGTCAGCTATATACTTGACCTTGACGTGCGTGGATTTGCGCCTACGTACGCTGCTGTACGCGATATGGCTGATAGACTGCTGGCTGCGCACAGGGCTGGTCAGGTCGGCGTTCAATGGGCGCGCAACTTTGTCAAACGTACAGACGCTCTTACGACGCGTTTCAATCGCGCGTACGATAGGCAGAGAGCTCTGTGTGAGGATCCAGTCCTAATTAAGAGCTGGTTTGAGCTTGTAGAGCAGACAAAAGCCAAGTACGGCATCTGTGATGATGACGTCTAGAACTTTGACGAAGCTGGCTTCATGATGGGCAAGATTACGACGCAGCTTGTCGTGACGGGGTCAGAGAGAAGAGGCCGGCCAAAGGCTCTCCCGCCAGGTAATCGTGAGTGGGCGACGCTGATTGCTGGCATCAACGCTGCTGGTTGTTCTATCCCACCGTTCATCATCTTAACTGGCCAGTACCACCTCTCTGCCTGGTATGAAGACACAGCAATCCCACGCGACTGGGCGATCGCAGTCAGCGACAACGGCTGGACTACCAACGAGCTAGGAGTAGAGTGGCTAGAGCACTTCAACGCTCATACAAAGGCTCGTACAGTAGGAGCACGTCGGCTGCTCATCCTTGATGGCCATGAGAGTCACCACTCTCTTAAGTTCCAGGAGATCTGCAAGGAGAACAACATCTACACGCTCTGCATGCCGCCTCACTCATCTCACCTTCTCCAGCCTCTTGACGTTGGCTGTTTCTCGCCATTGAAGCGCGCGTACAGCCGTGAGATTGAGAGCCTGATCCGCGACCATATCAACCACGTCACCAAGCTTGAGTTTCTGCCAGCTCTTAAGGCAGCGTACGATCGATCGTTTACACCAGCCAATATACGATCAGCTTTTCAAGGAGCAGGTCTTGTCCCACACCAGCCAGACGCAGTCCTATCAAAGCTTGACGTGCAGCTTCGTACGCCGACTCCACCAGCAGCTCTGATCAACACTCTGTGGGAGGCTCGTACACCAAGCAACATACGTGAGCTTGAAGCTCAGTCAACGCTTATACGTGAGCGTGTACGCAAGCACAAGAGCTCGTCGCCAGCCTCAATTATTGAAGCAATTGACCAGCTCAAGAAGGGGGCAGAGATGATGATGCTGTCTGCTGAGCTAATGCGCGATCGGATTACCAGCCTTAAGAAGGCTAATAAGGCAGCGTCTGAGCGTAAACAACGCAAGAAAAAGCGTATACAACATCAAGGAGTGTTAACACAGGGAGCTGGAGAGGATATACTCACCCAATGTAAGGCTAAGCAGCAGATTGCCTGTGAGGAGCGTCAGAGAGGAGAGCAATCAGGCGTTAGTCGTCAGTCTCTTGCGCGCTGCAAGAGGTGTAGAGAGCGTGGTCATAACTCACGTACGTGTAAGAAAGAGCCTATAGCTACTACTTAATCTGTTATGTTAATAGCTATCTATTATTTTATTGCGTTGTTGAGATACACGTCTGCAGAGGTGCTTAAGTTTGGTGGGGTGCGTCGCTCGCTTGTACGCGTCGCTCGCTTGTAAACTACGTTAGGGTATCCGCTCGAAAACAAGAAGGCCCGAAGCCCGTTACGTCCGAATTCCGAAGGTGCCTCGTTAGCCGTATTATGGTACGGACCCGTGGAATCATCGTACAAACGAAATATATCTAACGTACATGTACAACGAGCGGACCGGTCAACGAGCGGGCCACTTTTGCCAAGACCACACCAAAACTCCCTCCCTACACTAATGCCTCCACAACAAGTACAGTTTAACGCGTCAAACGAGCGTCAGATACAGCTTGCGCTCCAAGCTCTCAAACAAGACGCGAATCTCTCAGAGCGACGCGCTGCAGCTATCTACAGCGTCTCTCGAACTACACTACACCAACGACGCGCTGGACGACCTTCACGCGTTAATATTATGGCCAACTTACGGAATCTAACCAGCGCTGAGGAGCAGGTGATTGTTATGCGCATACTTGAGCTGGTTACGCGAGGAGAGTCCCCCCGGCTTGAATTTGTGGCTGATATGGCCAATTCTCTGCTGAAAGAGCGCAGTTTGGCCCCTGTTGGCCCAAGGTGGGCCAGCAGGTTTGTTTCGCGTCAGGAGGAGCTCAAAACAGTTTTTAATCGCAAGTATGACTACAAGCGAGCCCTCTGCGAGGACCCTGAGGTTATACAGGGCTGGTTCAACCTTGTAGCTACTACCAAAGTCAAGTATGGCATCCAGGACAACGACACGTACAACTTTGACGAGACAGGCTTCATGATGGGCCAGATATCCACCGGAGTTGTTGTAACAGATGCAGAGAAACTAGGACGAGCAAAGCAGGTCCAGCCAGGCAACCGGGAGTGGGTAACAGTCATTGAGGGCATTAATGCCACAGGATGGGCTATTCCACCCTACATCATCTTCAAAGCCCGCCAACACCAGTCCAGCTGGTACAAGGACAACAACCTGCCCCAAGATTGGAGTATTGCCATCTCTGAGAACGGCTGGACTACCAATGAGCTTGGTTTTGACTGGTTGAAGCACTTTGACAGGTATACAAAGGCGCGCACTGTTGGCAGCCACCGGTTGCTGATTATTGACGGTCATGGGAGCCACAACACTCCAGAATTCACGCAATACTGCAAGGATCAGAAGATTGTGATCCTATGCATGCCTCCGCACTCATCGCACCTCCTTCAGCCACTTGATGTGGGTTGTTTTGGCCCTCTGAAGAAGGCGTACGGGGTTGAGGTTAATGAGCTTATGCGCAACCGGATCAACCACATTACAAAGCAGGAGTTCCTCCCATGCTTTGTAGCGGCTCACAAGAAAGCTATTACCCCTAGCAACATTCAAGGAGGGTTCCGAGGGGCCGGATTGGCTCCCTTTGCCCCAGATCGCGTCATATTGGCCCTGGATGTGAAGCTGCGCACCCCATCGCCACCACTCCCCCAAAACAGCCCGCTCTGGCAGTCGCAAACCCCAAGCAATACCCTGGAATTTGGGTCGCAATCAACGCTTGTGAAGAAGAGGATTCAGACGCATGTTAATAGCTCACCAACCTCTATAGTTGAAGCGTTTGAGAAGGTCTCAAAGGGGGCAGCAATTATTGCGCACAAGCTGGTTTTGGCACAACAGGAGATTACTGAGCTTCGAGCGGCTAATAAGGCCGCCACGCGACGTAAATCGCACAAAAGAAAGCGTATTCAAGCTAAGGGAAGCCTTGCGGTTGAAGAGGGCCAGCGGATAGCTGCTCTGCAGGAGTTTAGCGCGCGTAGTGATGGTAAGAAGGCAAAGAAGCAGGTTCGGGCTGAAGGAGGTGAACCATCCCAACGACGCTGTGGACGGTGCGGAGAGAGTGGGCACAACGCGCGAACGTGCAAGAATGCTGTAGAAGAGGTCTCTTAGTAATATTACAGCTTGTTTTGCCTTATGCAGCGCCAGTTTGTAGTGTTTTGGGCCATAATAGGGGGAGTTTTGGTGTGGTCTTGGCAAAAGTGGCCCGCTCGTTGACCGGTCCGCTCGTTGTACATGTACGTTATCTCCTCGCCAGTGCTAATCAAACATCTAGCTCCGATCCGATTTTCCCACAAACTCCTCATGAGTATCGGTCTTCATCGAGGTCGTACTGGCTGCCATAGCCTTGCGATATGCCCATGTCTGCGCGAATTGCTCCTCGTAGTGCTGCTTCAACTTGCGCTGTCGCTGCTCTCGTTTCCACATCCAGTATGAAAGAACCAACAAGCCTACTACAGCGGAGCCAAGTATACTTCCAAGTACGCCGCCAACGACAGCTATTTTGTGCGTCTCACTCTTACAGACATCTGCGTTGGAGGTAAGAGCTGCTTCTTGGAGGTTGGGCGGTGAGGTAGTCGATACTGCCGAGGAAATGGTCGAGTCTGATGACGACACAGTCGAAGAAGTCTGCAACTGCAGAGCACCGATGGATTTTGTGGTGAACCTTGGTGCCGTCGTATTGTTGCAACAGTTGCGTCGGTCGTTGATCGCCCTGCAGCAATACGTGCCAAAGTCACACGTTTGGATATTCCACGCAGTTACCGGATTTGATCCAGCGAAATTGTTGTTCACTGTGACCCATGTTAGTGAACAACTTCCTCAGGATGGTTCGATCTGACTTTACGTACTACCCGGACAGAGCTGTGGACATTCGATCGCTTTGCCAGTCGAGTCGGTACATCCAGGCTGCCAAATGGTGCCCATGAACTCGTTCTGCGTTGCCATACACAGGCCGCTATCCAAGCATATATCAGCTCCAGACACCTTATTTGTGGCGCAACAGCCACTATGCTTAGCGGTTGGATTACATGGCGCAAAGGTGTCGTCGAGTGTTGTGCCAGTAAGGCTGTAGCATTTCTGACTCGCAGCAGCAGCCAGCGACGTCGCGTAGATAAACGAAACAAAGAACGATCGTGAGAGCATATCAGACAATACAGTAAAGGAGTGATTTGTATAGAACGAGGTGATCGAGATCGAGATCGGTACTGATCCTTGACCAGAAGTACGGAATAAATTAGTACTTGAGACGTACGAACAACGACCTCAAGGCGATCAGGATGCGCTGCAAACACATATAAGGCTCCCAAAATAAGTCTTAGGCTGGTAGAGTCTGCAATGTTATTATGCGTGGGCAGCCCTGTGCGACCCTTTTGACCTGGCAGCCAGCGTCCTCGACAGGCGTTCCTCGTCGCCCGCGTGAAACATGTCATCAAACTCGGCAACATCAGTGCAACATCCCCGTAGCGGTTCGCTGGGGTAACGCAGCTAACGTGTTAGTTGAGAAAGACAAGCAGCCTCGATTTGAGGTCTGTGGCACGCAGGAGTCGATTCCGGACATGGCGCGACGCTGTGCTTTGTCGAGGCGATGGGGATTGCAAAGTCCGGCCACCAAAGGCGCTTGTTGCTGCAGTCCGGCGGCTGAGGAACCTCTCCTTGACAGCTGTTGGATGATTTAGCCGTACAAGGGATAGAACAAAGCAAAGACAAAGCTCGTCATGGCTGCGAACGCTGTGCTCCATCCGTCCGAGGCATGAGACCGCTCAGGAGTGAGGTGTCTGAGGTTCAGGCGCGTCTGAGGCCTCACCAGTCGGTGATTGGATGGTCAATGCGCGCTACTATCGCCGCCCGCCTCCGACCAGGATGTGCCTACCTCCACCACTACTCTCGAGTATCTGATATGTCACTGTCGAGATGATGGTCCGCATCCGTATCTTCTTCTGAGAAGGAACCATGGCGACTGCCTTGTTCGGTAACTCCCGCAGAGTTTCCGGTGCCGCTTTGCTGGCGGATCCAACCAGCTTCACTATCAACGACAAAGTTAATCATGCACACGAATACGCGGCACATCTGTCTCATAAGATGATATGCTGGCAGTGCTGCAACACCGTTGTCAGACCGTGAGAGTTCAACGCTTTCAACGCTTTTCAGCATCGATAAACCTTATTTCCTTCACTGACGAGAATAGACTTCTGCGCTACTATTATGGAGATCAACGGTCCGTGAAGGGACGGGCTGTTCTCCGGTGAGCTAAATATCGAGTCAAAAAGAAACGAATGATCGACAGAGAACATGTCAGATTCGCCGCACGTGTTGTCAGGATGAAAGTCGGACCGGCTAAGCTCAAGGTTCATTATGAGTACCAGTGATCTTGGTGCATCGCAGCAGAGCCGCAGACTACGTCCAAAGGAATCCAATAAATCAGAAAGGAAGTTATGCGAATCCCGGGCTCCAAAACTATACTTACCCAGGTACCCCAGACAAGATAACAATGCTGCGCAAACATCACCTCCACGCGAGAGACATTTTCCACGATGCGCACTCACGACCAATATCTCTGAGACTAAGCCTAGTATTGGGAACTGGAGCAAGCCGACTCGGATAATGTCAAGATCTTCACAGGTGCCGAGGCGTTCTCTCCACCTCGTGAAACACAATTGAAACCAAACAGTCGGCTGCAAGCATGAACGGCTCGGCAATTACTTCTGCATCTGTCGCATTCACCCAGCGCTTCAGCTGGCACCGCAACTTATTGTGTATGATCCCAATAGAACACTGGTCAAATGGCTGTTACCGGCTCGACACCCCTGCTGATCACCTATATTTCCAACTTTTGCCCCCAGGTGCAGCCACATACCAGTTACTCGGCACTGCTATCCATTTACCCAGACCATATCAGACCCTCATATGTCCTGCGACACCTTCTCACATTCTGCACGACCCCTGCACACCTTGTCAGCGATCTCCCACGCTCCCCTGTCGCGCATCAACCGCAATCCCAGCAGAGGCGCCGTGGGTCTGTGACACAGTAATTAGCGAGCCACAGACCTGCACGAATGTCAATGCATGTCGTACCGGGACTGGAGAGTGGAAATGACTCCAAGCGCTGGGTGTCGTGACTGGCCTCTGGCATGGCAGCTGTGACGCAAGGCAGTCCAGCCTGGGTGAGATCTTGGACAATCTTTGTTTTCTTTACCCTGATTAAATGTGAACAGCGTCATTAATTCACAGGCCTTGCGTATGAGCATTGAATTAGGGAGCAAATGAGCGGCTCTCACCTTGCCCCGCGAAGCCTCGAGCTCCCGAAGTTGCAGTATTGTCAACGGAAAGCAGCCTTCATTAGCGAATGCATACTACCCTCACACATGTACTTCGCTCGAAGCGCCGTCGGGGACCACTCGGGCATGTGCAGCCCAACGCGTCGCAGCAGACCGAAAAGGGCAGTGACAGGTGACACGCTGGAATTGACAGACAAGAGCCTGCTTACTTAAAGGGGCAAGTTGAACCAAGCACCACTGACCACCCTGGTCATACTCATCGCACGTAAGACACTGCATCCCGTATATCCACGGAAGTTATTGATGCGGTTTGGTTGCCTTTGGAGGTCTCAGAATCCATTCAGGAAGAGCATCTGTGTGACAACATGCTAGACTGCCAGGGCAAGACTCATGTGCACCGATTCATCATTGCATAAAGGTTCTACGAGCGTTTTTGGAGAAGATCGGCTCAGAAACACGTGTGGAATAGTTATGTAGTCCAAGCTGAGGTAATTTTGTACTGCCATTGCCGATTATGATATTTTGAAGGCTTCGAACAAGCTTCCATGTCGACTACTTCCCTCATTTCGAACACCCAAATGCCGAACACAGATAATAAAATGATCTAGCCTCGTGCTTATTGATAATGGCCGTGAAAACACTCACAACTTCTGCTTCCTTTCAATTTAGATCGTTAATTTTCTCAAGTGTTTTCTTCTCCTCGACTCTCAGCAATGTGGAGATCGAGAAGATAAAAGCACCGCTTTACCAATACAGATTTCACAATTCTTAAAGATAGGTAGTTCCAACCCCTTACACGTGTTTCCACACATCTCATGGTAAGGGACCATGTGGTGCCGAGTCGAAAACACAACAGTGTTGATCTGATGTCTTCGAAAGAAGCTTCCAAATTCGTGTTGGCTGACAGCACAAATAAGTTCATCTCAGCGTCGGGTCTATCACACCACTGTTCTGCCTTATCGTCCACTTAGATCGAAAGGTATCAAGACTATCGTCATATCTACTTCTCCGCTAATTCATGGAATGGCGCACGTTGTGTCCGTCATGTCCAACACTCGACTGTAACTATACTGACTCGTACCTACACACTTGGTGGTCGCTCTAATTTTCTGCATCTCAAGGCTTCAAAGCCTTCCCTTTCTGCTTCGTAGGTTTGTCCTCATAGATCAGGTCAGTGTGGTCTACGTCTAGATGGGTCGAAGGGTGTCAAAACCACGAGGTTGATCGTCATTTCGTTAAGGTAGTTGGAGTGTAGTATGAAGAGCAGCTTGATATACCCCAGCGAAAACAATACTGGCACGTGCGACGGCAATTCAAGATCTACCCAAGCTTGCCCATCAACAGCGCATCAACCCTCTCGCCCTTCTTCAGGTTTCCTTCGCCCTTCGGCATAGCCAACAGTGCATTCGCACCCCTGAAGCTACCAATCCTACTGCTCCTCTGCCCTCCAGTGGACGAGGCGTACATCGCCCCGTCCCTTGCAACGATAAGTGCACGGTGGTACTCCGGCCTACCCTTGTCCATCCTCACATCCTCATCAAGCAGCACGCTCACTTTCGGGAGGCCTACAGGCGTAATACCAGCCTGCTGGTGCAGTGCCGGCAAGACAAAGAGGTGGAAGCAGACGACCGCCGAAGCCGGATTGCCCGGGAGCGAGAAGATAGCTTTGTCGATGCGCGTGCCATCGGGCGCTTTGGTGGGCACTGTGGCAAAGGTGGTGGGCTTGCCAGGCTTCATGTTGACGCGGCCGAAGTGGATTGTTCCGCCCAGCGAGCGCTCGATGGTGGGTTTGAGGAGGTCTAGCTCTCCCATGGACACGCCGCCGGAGGTTATGATGATGTCGCATTTTAGGAGCGCCGAACGGAGGGTCTGCTCCAGTGTACCAGGCCTGATAGGTCAGTAAATGCTGTTGTGTTTGAGTCAGGAAATGCCCACATACTCATCTGATGCAATGCCGAGATCGATGACTTCGAAGCGGTGGCTTCGAGCTGCGGTGATAAGGGTTGGGCGGTTTGTGTCTCGAACTTCGCCAAGTTGTAGCGGGCCTTCTCTATCATGTGGAATGATCTCGTCGCCTGTGCTCAAGACTCCGACAATGGGACGACGGTAGACAGACACTTCCCTTGTGCCAACTGATGCGAGGAGTCCAAACTCGCCACCGAGAACTGTAATTCCCTCGCCCTTCTTCAAGATAGTGTCGCCTGACTTCACATCACTGCCAACCTCACGCACATTTTCCCCTGACTCGATCTCATTGGTCAAGATCTCCACTTCTTTCTCTTCACTACCGTCGTCGGTCTGACTCTTCAACACCGTGTCCTCGACCATGACAACTGCGTCAGCACCAGGTGGGAGAGGTGCACCAGTAGTGATGCGAGCAATCTCTCCTTCCTTCAATTCCTCTACATCGCCAGCCTGGGCGTGCGAGACGATCGCGACAGGGTATACGCCCTTCTCAAACTTCCCAGAAGAAGGTATCTTGATAGCGTATCCATCTACAATACTAGCGCGGAAAGCGGGAACTGACTCTGTGGCTTTGACATCCTCCGCAAGGACGGAGCCTCCCAGCTTCATTTCGACAGGGACCTTTGCAACGGTTGGCTTAGGCGTGTGTTGTGCGATCAGCTTCAACGCATCGTCGACGGCGAGCATAGGGTAGGGACTTGATCGGTACCTGCGCGTTGGTCCCGCACTAGGGTCATTAGATTGCGGTCGGTCTTCAGGTCGTGTGTGTGGCTGCACTGTAGCATGTCCGCCATGACCGTGGGAGTGGTTGTGGCCGTGATGATGATGATGGTGATGATGACCGCTGTTGGCATCTGTTTTCTCAAGTCAATTGAGTCTCTACAACAGTATACTGAATTACCTGAAGACATTGTGCTAGGAGACACACCGGCGTCTTTCTCGAGCTTCTTAACGCCGCCTTCGTGGAGGAGTCGAGACTCAGCACCGGCAGCTTGTATGCATGCGTGCGGCAGCAATCTAATGACGGCTTCTAGGTTTTCTTTGGCACCCTTTGGTGATCCAGGAAGAGTGATGATAATAGACTGCTTTCGAGTGCCAGCTACTGGTCTTGCCATCAGCGCAACTAGCAGCGATGATTAGATATAGACATCCAAGCTCCAGGAGCAGCTGCTTACAAGGCGTAACAGCATATGAAGTCGTGAGCATGCCATGGCTGGTGACGCATGAGTAAGGATGCAGAAAGTGAGATCCTGATTGTCACTCACACAAGACCTGGGGCATGTCTGTCTATCAATGGTGTGACCGCCTTGACATGTGGTCAGCTATCTATCAACCTCGCGCTTTGTGTGTCGTACTTCCGGGGTGACATCTTTGGTAGCAAACCCGGTCCCTCCACTGCTGATGATCAAATTGATAGGATCAGTCCTGTCAGTCCAGTTCCTAATTGTCTTCTGGATTGCGAGCGCACTGTCCGGCACAATCTCGGTCTCTGTGACATCCCATTGGCCATTTCCGAAATGGCCGAAGACATCCTTCAGAGTTGGTATACACTTGTCAGTAGAAGGATCCTTAAAAGCCGTCTCCGACACAACCAGAATGGCGGCCTTAAGCTTCGGTTGCGTGGTGCTCATGTTTGGGAATAGGTGACGTTGATGGCGGAGCTTCTGTCCCGCACCTTTCTTGTGGTCTGTCCGGACCCGCACGGGCCAACAGGTACTCGAAGATGCCTATGCAGCTCTCAGGCTCATAACTTCTTGTGACTGAATCCTAATTGAAACTTGATATCTAACGCCCTCGCTCGTGATACATGCATTATACAAGCGCCTTCCCTATGTACACCGTTTATTTTGGCGAACCCTTCCCAAAATTGCCCTCTGCTTCAAGGTGCTCAACGTATCATGCACTTAAATCTAGTGTGCTTCTTCGCTCTGTTGACTCGTTGGCTCTCGACTAGCTCGTTCGTCGCATAATTCAGGTGCGCGCTCAATCGAAGTCCTTTGCGGCACTCTGCATGAGCAGGCCAATGATGAGACCAAATAGACCAAGAATAGAACTGAAGATCTCAATGACAAGAATCTTGACGAAACTGCAAAACTATCAGTTACGAGCCAAATAAGTGGGCTCATGGATACATACAGCGAAGGATCAGCAGCATCTGCCAACGCTGCGCTACTTCCGTTGATGCCAACAGACACACCACAGATCAGATTGCACATGCCAACTGTGAGGCCGGCCCAGAACAGCGCATATCCGGTGAAGTAGTTGGAGCCAGAGTACAACTTCTCGGTGTCGCTGACCGACTGCATCTTCGAGGAGAAGATGATGGCCATGATGACGCCGTAGATAGCGACGACCTCACAGAAGATAATGGAGATCAAGTTCTTCGTTCGTATCCTTGGAGCCTTGACACCACCGCCAACGATGGATACACCAGTCGTGAAGATACCCCTGCGGTGAGGTTAGAGCCTGCCCTGTCCTTCCCATTCAAGAGAGCGTACCATGCCGAGCCTACAACGGAGAGACCGATGCACAGTGCGATGCCCAAACTGGCCCATGTGTATGGCGATATGGATTCGAGAAATTGTCCGACGTTGAATGCTTCGCCCTCGCCGTTGAACAGCATGTCTGCCCGTCATTAGCCATTGCCCACTGCCCCATGATCGCCCAACATACACAAGCCAACCACCGTCAAGGCGGCGGTCGCACCACCTGTGCCGTATGTAAGAACCATCGTCGCAGATAGTCGTGGGAGCGGAGATGGATGGGGAGAGTGGCGGACGGGAGCTTCCTTGGTGGAGGCAGCGTTGGAAGCTGCGATGATGCAGGCGATGCTTGACGTCCGTGCACCGCCAAGCCAGGTACCTCATCGGCTTCCACCCAGGCACTCAGCCATCGCCCGAGCACCAGCCCACCTTACCTTGTCGCAGTCAACATGGCCGCCGATCTCAAGTACTATGAGCTCTACCGCCGAAGCAGGTACTGCGTGCAACTGGGAGAGTGACATAGAGCACGCGGACTGACAGCAGACAGTCTGGGCGGTGCCCTCACGGACACGCTGGACAATCTGATCACCGAGCGCCGCATCGAGCCCCAGCTGGCCATGAAGATCCTCACCAACTTTGACAAGGCGGTCGCCGACGTACTCGCAGACAAGGTCAAGGCGAGGCTGACATTCAAGGTGCGTCGATGGTGGCTTGCTGCAATAGCCTGCAAAGCGCTTGGAGGCAGCAGCAGCGAATATTAACATGCGCGCAGGGCCACCTCGATACCTACCGTTTCTGCGACGACGTCTGGACGTTCATCATCAAGGACATCAACTTCAAGCTCGACAACACGAACCAGGTGCACGCTGATCGCGTCAAGATTGTCAGCTGTAACACCAAGCGTCCCGGTGAAGCCTAGAGCTGAGTCTCTGGCTTTGCTTGCGTTCTTTTGTTTGCTGAACGAGTATAGGCAAGTACAAGAATGGTCACGACGATATGGCAGAACAGGCTCGTACGGCCACATACAGGCCGCGAAAAGTTGCCGGGAAGAAAGGGGAAACGTATGCTGCGCTGAAGAAGGAGCAGGACTAGCTCACTGGGGTACTTTGGCGTTATGGGACAAAATTGAATTAGATACCACGGGCATGGTCTGGCGTTAGGGCTACGGCGAGCATCATGCTGAACGTGAAGGCCTTTGAGGCGACATGCCTATATGCTGAAAGCATTGGGATTGCAATACAAATACTTGCACAAACGTTCTGCTCTTCTTTTACTTGCTCATAGAGCACATCATTGAGCATCTCTGTGTCTGTTGACTAAGCTCTCGGAGGTCCGCTCCCTCCAGCAACACAGACTTAACTTCACCAGCTCTACGTTCTAAGAACAAACACACCTCCCCACCCACAATGACCTCGCCCACCAAATCAGCTTGGCTATTCTTCGCCATCACATCTGGTGCATGCGCCGCCTTCAATGGCGTCTTCGCAAAGCTGTGCGCCCTCTTCTCCGCCGTACAAACCATCCACTCCGTACTAACCCGCCCAGCACCACCACCGAGCTCACATCCTCCTGGTCATCCTCGCTCGCCTCCGCATTTCACATCGACCCATCAAGTCACGTATTCGAATACCTCCTTCGCGCGATCTTCTTCGGCCTGAACCTGCTTTTCAACGCCATCATGTGGGGTTTGTTCACGCGCGCGCTCACGCTTGCGAGCAGCACTGTGCGGGTCAGCGTTATCAACACGAGTGCGAATTTCTTCATCACGGCGGTCATGTCGGCACTGGTTTTTGGGGAGAGCTTGCCGGGGCTGTGGTGGCTTGGGGCTGCTATGTTGGTTGCGGGGAGTGTGATTGTGGGGATGCGGGAAGTGGAGGAGAAGGATGGGGGCGTTGTTGCGGGCGAGGGCGATGTGGGTGAAGGACCGCTGCTTAATGTGCGGGGTGAGGCGAATGAGGGGTTCAGAGATGACGATGATGGAGCGAGTCGGCATGAGCTTGATAGTGTGAGGCGGAGAAGTAGTAGTAGTGAGCGGAGCGACGAGGATGGGACGTTGAGATGATTGAGCATATGAGAGGTGTTGCTTGGTTAGGCATGCGGTGGCCCTGACTGGTCGTGCATTCGTGTATCTGTCCATGCCGTGCGCTGCATGTCTCTAATGTAATCGCCGCAAGCCCTCGACTAACCCTCGCACTTCTTCGACGTCCCGTCCTAGCCCTTCGCACGCCTTGGCTTGCTGTTCTTCGCTCAGATCTAGAAATCTCTCGATTAGCTCGCCATCTACGAAACGGTACGGTTCTTCGCTTTCTCGGACTTGGTTCTTGAATGCTCGGTACCGTGCAAACTCCATGTTGCCTGGCGCTGGTACGATCAAACCGAGATTGCTTTGCAACGTTATTAGAAGGTCGAGATACGCTGGCTGGATTAGACCGAACAGATAGATGGAACCCTCGACCTGGCAAGTTGTTAGCACGAGGTGAGGCCAGACTTGTTGACATGGAAGCAACTTACGGTTCCCAAGAACGCCCGTGGTAGTACGACAGCATCTGACTGCGCCATGACATCGATGCGCCGTATTCTGTTGACCATCTCACCCAGCAATAATTCAGATGTTGTTTGAAGTCGCTTCTTGTCGTCGTCTGTAACGCCTTCTGGGTTGCGCACCAGCACAGCGAGGTTACCCTCGGCGTCGCTCTCCAAGTACGTGTTTGTGTCGACTTCAGCCACTGCTGTCGCCCACGTCGTCTGATAGTGCCGTGCAACCTCTGTCAGCTTGTCACTGAGCCCCTCCTCGCCCGGCTTGTACTCGACAACGACAAGGGACTTCATTAGGTCCGCTATCGCGATCACATTTCCATTAACGGTGATGTCGATTGGGGCAGTCGAGCAACGGAAGGTCGCAGCTTTGATGAGCTCGGGCTTCGACTGTGTGCGGAACTCAAGGTTGTAGACTACGATTGTCTTGATGAGAGCAGCCACTATCTTACCATCGCAGATTGCAAGGCAGCGACATCCGCCCTTGACGGCGAGAGAGGTGACGAGCTTGAGTGAGCGCTCCGGTGTGACTTCCAGGACCAGGATGCGACCGCGCTCTTCTGTCGTTTGCTGATCGTCCAGATAGGCCGTGCCCAGTATGAAGCGCTCAGCTGTTCCACCTGAGCCGTCAGGGAGGCTGCAGCGGATAACACATTCCAGTAGCTCGTCTTCATTAAGCGGGTAAGTGTCGAGCTCCTTGAACTGTATCTCATCAACAAGCTTAAAGTGGCTGATCATGAATTCTTCTCCACCCTTCAGAATACGTTTAATCGTACCGAGGCCGAACGCTTTCAGGCGGGGTGAATATGCTATCCGGCGTACTGTCTCGTCAACCTTAAGTGTCTGGATGTGAGTCGTTCTCTCAGTATCAACAAGCGCGATTCGGAGATCCTCCGATGTTGCAATGGCTACAGAGCCGGGGTAAGCTTCCGAGTTGAACGGGCAAACCGCTGTAGCTTTCTCCGCTGTCACTGCAGAGTATACGAGACGACCTTCTGATCCGTAGATCAGCGAAGGATGTTCACAAGTCGCGAAGACATTGAACAAGCCATTGTCACGGGGCAACGCTCGGAAGGTCGCCTCGCGGGTGCCCAGGACGATACTTTTCCGCCCAGATAGCTCATTGCTTGCTGAATCGAACGAATAAGTGACCACATTACCATCTGCTAATGCTGCAAACAGAGTGGGCGGTTGTTCCACGAAAATTTGTGTAAGAAGCAGTGACCGTGGGACGGAGTCTTCTGAGATCTGGACTGTCTTTACAGCGTCCAGAGTGTCCAGTGAACAGATGGCAAGACGCGACTCCTTCCAGAATCCAATGAAGCATATAGAGCTGGATCCGGGTGGTAGTGCCACACAGGCAACTTGGCTGTCAGCGCTGAATGTTTTTTCCTTAATGACTTGTAAGCCACCATCTGCCATCGATTGACCAATGCGATAGGGCGGAGCCTGCAGCGTAAGAGACACAACCGTGACACCGCCTAATGATACCAGGAGATGGCTATCGTTAATGGCGGCTGCAGTGATCTGTTGCCCGCCAAACGGCATCCACTCTGAAACGACCATGCCACCATCAAGGTCGCATATGCGCGCTCGCCCATTCGTTACTTGAATAATGCGTCCCTGTGAGATGTTGGCCGCTGCGAGCGTAGTCTCGTCCAGAGCTAGCGACGCAAATTGTTCGACTTCCTCAACCTGGGGATCAAATCCTGGATCGAACCCCTGTGGATCAAATCTGAAGACACGTGATTCGTTGACAAAAGTGACCAGGAGCGTATCGACGTAGTCGGAGGATGGATCAGACTTTAAGCTGAACAGGTTGGAGATGTGCTCCATCTCGCCTATCAGACCCACGTCTTCCAAGCCAACACCACTGCGGACACTCCGGAGGCTTCCATCTTGATATGCACCACTGCCAGTGACGATTCGAGCTTGGCCAGAGGAGTACTCGTTCGTTTGACCCTCCCCTGACCTGTTACCCATGTCCATAATAGTGAAGTCGAGTACGGGCGCGATGTTGGAGAAGACCTGCACAATATCCATCGACTTCTCTGCGATCCTGATGACTTGAGAGTCACCCTGATGCGAGCCAACAAAGACGTATCCGGCGTCCAGATAGACCAATACCGACGCTCGTGATGTCTGCCCGATGACGTCGAGTTTCCACGACTCGACGCGATTCTTGTCGTCCAAGACGAGCATGAAGAGGTATAAACGACCGTAGTCGTCTGCTAGTACGTAGCGTTGCGAATCGACCTTCTCCCATGCAACGAAGATGGTTGCTTCTTCCAATGGATCTACTTGCAGATCGCCAGTCTTATCGTTGTAGTATCCAATAGACGTCTCGCCAATGATGATCAGACCATGTGACGGTTCCTCCACCGGTACGAGGTGGCTAGCACCAAGTTCGATATCTGCTTTGCACACCTCGCCCTCTTCCAGCTCGACCTCGTCTCCGCTATGCTTGACTTCGCGGACCTTGAGTTTGACATGTGAGTGTGTGTCTTCGTAGAGCAGGGCGATCTTCGGGTTCTCGTCGGTGGACGCGGGCTTCAGGAAGGCTGATGAGCGGACGAACATCTCTGACAATCGGACAGGCACAGGCTCTCCAAGATGAGCAATGTCGGACTGTCCTACTTGCTTCCTCTTCTTCCCTCTTTGCACCAAGGGTATGACTGTGATGATGCCCTCGTAGACCTCGACCGTCATGAGTCGACTTGTGGGATCCACATGACACCTCTCGCCAGTCTGTGACTCTCGCGCAGCGCTGTCGGCGACACTTTCAAAGGATTTTTCGGTCTTCAATTGCCTGGTCTCGGGGTCCCACGAGAGAGTGAAGTATGTGAATCGATCGGTGCCAATAAACAGATGGTCGGTCTGGGCCAGAGCTGGGCGCAGCTTCTGGAGCATGGTGACTTTGCCATAGATGGCCTTCTGGTGCTGCAACGCCAGTCCATCAGCAGTCTGGGAATAGAATTCGAGTCTGTTGGCTTTCCTGCACAAGCATCAGTACTACTATCATGACCCAGCACGACATGCTTACGCGACTACCAAGCAGTCCTCGTCGGCGCTCAAGAAGTTGAGCTTGAGCGCATGGCGGACGCTGCTCGGATTATGAATGGGTGCAATGTACGCCATGATGGACAGTCCTAGCAAGATGCACCTCTAGACGCCTTCGAGAGAGCAATGAGAGAGGCGAATGGCGTTGCTCGAGTGCTGGAGCTCTCGGATGTATTCCGTCATTATGTCCGGGCAATGCGCTAGCTAGCGCGTTGCGGGGCTTTTGAACTTCGACTTGGGAAACTTTTGGCCAGCCGAGTCAGTCACCTTCACTGTCGCAAACACCAACCCGCGACAAAAATGGCTCGTAAGGCAATTCTATGCTCAGTACGCATGCTTTGAGAACCCCCGCTGACTAAGAGTGCCACTGCAGCAGCATCAGACGTAGAAGACGACGATCCGGTGGTTGCAGAATACGATGTCTACATCACACCCGAAGCGGAGGAGCAGCAGCTCTATGTCCTGCAATACATAAACAGACCGCCCGACCAGCCTTTCACAAAAGCCGCTGGAAGCCTGCCTGCCGAACTGCGAATGAAGAAAGAGTCTGGGTTCATCGAGGTCGATGTCCCCATCAACATCCGCCAGAACTACAACCGAGTGAATGGCGTCCGATGGGGCGAAGCCATGCGAAAGACAAAGGGTTTCGGGCAGAAGGCCTTTGGCATTGCGTCTGGCTTTGAGCGCACAATGCCGCGCACCGGCAACAGGCCTGGCGCCGAGGGAGGAGCGGCCGCGCCTGTGGTGACAGCGGAGGACGACGACAATTTTGAAGAGTACGTCACGCACTTCGAAGACGCGAACGAAAAGGGCCACGTACTCAATGCGCAAACCTTCGGCGGACAGATCCAACCCGACGACGGGAAGGGTCCAAGCTACATGCTAGGAACATTCCGTGACGGTAAGAGTCGCTGCCGGTCATACATTCTATCACCCTAGTAACAACTTGCAGACCAGCTCCACCTCACGCGCTTGAATGGGCTCGTACAGCTTCGGACACAATTCCATCACATCGATGCCTCGGCACAACTCGAAGCGGTTGCACGGCGACGTGAGAAGGAGTCGCAAGAAGGCGCAAAGCTAGCAGAGCCCAAGGCCTTCATCCCCACTGTGAAGAAGGCTGGTGGAGATACAGCAGCCGAGCTAACGCAACAGTTTATGAAGGCTGCAAACGTGGAGCCGTGGCACAAGCTGCAGTACTCGGATGAAGACGTGAGTTTTCGAACGTTTCACGTTGAACTGAAAGCTGACATCTGCAGTCCGAACTCGCGTACGACTCCTACTCGGAGCGCCTCTTCCTCGCGACTACCATCGATGCACCAAAGCTACATTCGAACCTCACCAACGACCAGTTCCTCGACGTCATGAGTGCACCTTCGGCTGGCAAGGGCTCGAAGCGGAAGCATCTAGCAAAAGAGACGGAGCTGATTGAGATTTCAGACAAGTCAGACGAAGAAGATGAGACCGTGAGTTAGTAAAAGTGGATTTAGCAAGCATTGCCTCGGAGTTCGCATCACATGGCACTAGGAACACATATCAAGATACCCAGCAGTTTTACTGCACTGTCAGAACGACATTCTTTTGACTCCAGATATTGAGACCAGCATGTTGGCCAATTCGAGGCACACGGTGACTGACAGACGATGCATAGGCAGAGGAGTTCAACGTTGGCTTTCAGGTTGTGGCACCCAGAACAAGAAAGATCCTCAAGCGAACGCGAAATGGTGTCAGGTGGGTAAACGCAGACCGTAGTCACAGTCGACGTTACGACTTGTGGCTCAAGACGGCGGAGGGGTCCCGCTAGGAGATTTTTACAAGGGGTATATGATGGCATCTCGAAATTGGAAAGTACTTGGATCGTCAACAAAGCATTTGGAGCAGCTGTATGCTCTCTCAAATCTGCACCGCCTTGGACTAGAGCACGGTGGACTATGTTGAAACGTTTCAGGGAAGGCGTGAAAGTGACGAGGTGGGATGTTCGACATGTTGAAGTACCCACGTCTATCTCAGTATTTTCAATACAGGGTTACAGCCCGTGTTCGTCCTGCTCATCGCTCATGCGTGATTTATGAATGTCAGTTTGTCTTGACATGAAGCTTCAAGCTCGGGGTACGTTCATGTCGCTAGTTTGCGCACGGACGCAAACGCAAAAATCTCTACAAAATCGTTCGCACGGTTTGCTGTGGACATCAACATCATCATGCCTTGATCATACCAGCTCATAGCAGCGCTTCGGCGCAAGCTGCCTCCCAATTCCTCAATTATGGACGGTGCTCCAGACAGCAAGGTCTACGGCGCAGCCAACCGTAGAGCCGCTCATCCTTTGGGCAGTCGCAACCTCGGCTGAGCATATCAAGAGTGCGGAGACCGACACCAGCCGCATCCCACTGCAGCTCGACCTGCAACGTCCGCCCACCAGTGTAGCCGACCTAGTATCCGACAATCACAATGCGGACGATCACAGCAGTGTCGACACCTTTGAGGCGGATAGCACCATGTGCAGCTCGTCAGAGCGCCCAGAGATGCTTCTCAAGTACTCGGGACTTGCAAGCTACATGGGGCTTCATTGGTCTGGGACGAATGGGTATGCAATATACTAGCAAGCTCACATGACCGCGCGGCTCACTAATATCTTGTCAGGCTACTCTATGGCTAAGAACCTGAGAGCAAAAGTGCCAGCTGAAGACACGCTCTTCATCCACGATGTCAATACCGCCGCTTGCCAGAAGTTTCTCAAGGAGCACTCTACTGGCGTACGGGTTGCGGAAAATGTTCGCGAGGTCGCCGAGAAAGCCGTGAGTTCATCCCTGCCCTCTTCGCATACCTTGCATGATGATACACTTCCTTTTCCAAATCTTTTATGATCTAAGTTGGGGTCACTTGTGGCTCTTCTCATGATTTTACACTTCATAGCCAATCCTCTGATGCAACAACCATACACGTCCTTGCTGTTCACCTAAGTGGTGTCAGGAGACTGACCGTGATTAGGAAGTAATCATAACGGCTCTACCGGAGCCTCAGCATGTCAAAGCGGTATATAAGGCCATGCTTGAGCCACCCACCCTGCTTACAGATGCCTCTGTGAGCAACGAGCGTCTGTTCATTGATACATCAACGATCGACCCTATAACATCGGCCGAGGTCGCTGAAAATGCGCACTCGACCGGCCAAGGAAAGTTCATTGACGCTCCCATGTCGGGCGGTGTCGTTGGAGCTGCTGCTGGCACGCTCACTTTCATGATTGGTGCCGCACCTGAGGTCGTTGACCGCGCAACGGAAGTCCTGTCTTTGATGGGTCGAAGAGTTCTTCATCTTGGAGAACAAGGTGCCGGACTCAAGGGGAAGCTCGCCAACAACTACCTCTTAGCTTTGAATAATATCGCGACCGCTGAGGCTATGAACATGGGCATTCAGTGGGGTCTTGATCCGAAAGCCCTTGCTGGAATGATCAACATTAGTACGGGCAAGTGCTGGCCAAGTGAGGTCAATAATCCTGTGCCCGGTGTCATTGAGGGTTCACCCGCCAGCAGAGGGTACGAAGGAGGCTTTGGGGTTGCTCTTGCCAACAAGGACCTGAAGCTCGCCCTCAAGGCTGCTGAGGAGGCGAACGTAAAGCTTGCATTGGGCGAGTCGGCAAGACAGCTCTACGAAGCAGCAGAAAAGGCACCCGACTGCAAAGGAAAGGATTTCTCCGTCGTCTACCGATATCTGGGTGGCAAAGAATAGATAAAATCAACTCAAGCGAATCAAACTCAATTCTCCAAGATTCTACGTCTTTGTGATCGCTGGCTTCCATTTCCAGCATGTTCGCGTGCTAGCTATGTTCACAGCCGCGGCTACTAAGACTAGCTGTGGCGTTGGCAACTCAGCCACAACACATGACGTCTTCGTCTTGGATGGGGAAGCTGCGTCTCAGGCGACAATCGCAACTTCTGCATCTCCACTTCTGCACTTCACCTGTACGATCGCTTGACCACACATACATCCGCTTACTTCAGCCCCGCAATACCGCAAACATGTGCGGCGCCGACTGCTTCCTGATGCTCCTCAGCGTCCTCTTCCCACCCATCGGAGGCAAGTAACTGCTCTAGGCATCCGCCTTCATCGCGCTTCTACAAGCACCCACTAACACACCACAGTCTGGGTAAAGCGCGGTATCTGCTCTGCCGACTCACTCATCAATATCGCGCTCTGCTGCCTCGGATTCCTCCCCGGCCTTCTGCACGCCTGGTATATCATCCTGCAGAACCCCGACCCATACGACAGCTACGACGGCTACGGGCCCGTTCCCGACCAAGAAGGCGGTCGCCAGGGAACCACGTACTATGTGGTCAGCCATACTGGGCCGCAGAGACAGGGTGGTATGAACTATGGGACTGTGCCCCAGCAGCAGCCCAGCGGTGGACAGCAGACAGGCGTGGAGAACCAGAATAAGCCTAAGAAGAGTGGGAAGGGGACAAGTGGAAGGCCTGGGGATGCACCGCAGCACCTTGGTGGTGAGGGGAGTAGCAGTCAGCCTGAGGGTCCTCCGCCAACGTATGCGGATGTGATCAAGGGCGACCATAAGGTGCAGAGCCCTTGATGGTGCTCGTTTGCCTGAGCGAAAGATAGGCTCATTCAAAGCCCAGAGTTCATGAGATCACGGCGGTGTATGTCGGGCGTTTATGGCTGGGATTAGGAACGGATAGCGACGGCGTCTTACATTTGTGGACTCTGTTTGTGTATGTGTTGATACATGGAAACTCATTTCTCACCTTTTCGTTCACCTGTTTCTGTGTCGGACTCCGTGCTGTCCTGGACTATTGAAGCAAGCCTTCCTGCTTCGACGGTAGAGACACCCCCTGGACCGTATTGTTACTTACACACTGACAAAGTGCTTGCGAGGTCGTTGTGTTAATTAATGGCATACAGGGGTCTGGCTACGCCGAATGAGATGTTCGTATCAAACTCGGCTCGAGCAAGGTAGTCTTGTTGCAAATGGCATGGTGAAGTCTCTAGAGTGTTGTCTATGCTTGTTAGAGAGGCTCAAACTAGTGGAGAAGTCCGGCTTTTGGGACGTGGAGGAACTGCTGACGAATAATGATCGCAAAGAGTCTCAAACTGCTAAAGGCTTCGTCAGTCGGGCTACTCGCGTGCTAGCCATGGTAGTATATTAGCAAGGCGTACTCGAGCAACATGTTGAGTGTACTACCAAATCATCAAGGCCTCCGGGACCGCAAGCCTCTTGAACAGCAGTTCTGTAGTAAGGCATGGGCAGAGTTAGTCTCGACGATGGTATATGAAGATGTTGGTCAGCCTATACGTTCTGTAGATGGGCACACGCTTTGGACCTGCAGGAATACTTCACCCGCAACGCGTGGCTTGCGCTTAACTACATGCGACATCATCTCTAGAGTCGACACAGTCGCACCCTGGACGACGTAGAAAACCTCCGGTCTGCCCTGAGGTCAGATCTTGGTGTGCAACACAACAGCCGCGTATCCACCTGATGCCGCACTTCCGTGATAGCCTTCTAGACCCCAATTCGAGAGAGATAAGATGACCCTGAGCCCCGGTAATGCGCGCACACTTTCTTTCAACTTCAGCATTTGTGTGCCCTGCATCCTGCATTCAGTGGCGCGAATTAGACACGTCCTCACGGCTCGCATTCGGCTTCACCAGCCAGACTCCTCATGAGCTGCGTCATGGCCGGACAACAACACCGTTCCAGCGCAACACCGCCTTCGCAGTCCCCCTAGACCTGTACAACAGATTGCTGCTACAGAACACCGATCAAGGAATCATCAAGTTGCGACGCATCACTCTCCGTTGATTCGAGGATGAATAGCTGTGGCTTGTAGGACTCAATTAACCGTTTCTGTCGCGCGATGGTGTCACGCCCAGACACTTGGGACCCAGATTTCCTTGCTTGACCGCCAGCCAAGAAGCCTTCATCTTCTCAAGCGCGCCCCTTGGCTTGCTTGACGACCGGTGAATCGTGACGTGTGGGCATCGCACAATGTGACTGCCGTGGAGCAGCCAGCGATCAGTTCGCTCTGGCGAAGCTGATTTGAGTTCTTCTCGCCCGCGCTATGAGCACTGCCTTTCGACCTTGTCGTTTAGGCTCTCTAGATCTGTGGCGCAAGCATTCTTCGCCTTCCAATTCGTGCGAACTTGCACCTCCAGCCACAACTGACGTGGGTCGCTGCGAGTCGCTGCAACACCTGTTTAATTACGTCTTTGTGTCCCCTTTCCTGCCGCCATTTCTATTCTCAAAGTTCCTCACAGTACAAGGTAACCAGGCAACCGAGTCCTCTTCTTTGCCCGCGCATTCCACTCGCGCTATTGCTCCAGACTTTGCACCGACCGTTTCGAAGGCGCGCGCTTGTCTATCCAAACACAGTGTCAGCATTCTAGTTGTCTCCTGGCCCCCAAATACACCACTGCCGAGAGACCAATCTTCTTTACGAAGCTCGCGTAAGCATCTGCGCGTTTAAGCTCCGCTGTGGGAACATCGATCGAATCCTTTTTCAACAACTAGGATTCCCACGTCGGGCCAGTTGCCCACCAAATCCATACCCATGCGTAAGTGGAGCTGCCATCTCCGGCTCAACGCCATCGACGTCGAAGTTCAATCACAACAACACGTCTTCGGTATAACAACATCTGACGATAATGATAGACGCAGTAAGGAGAAAAGCGCATCGATCTGCGTCCCATGGGCTCAATGGATCCATGAACTACAACCCCTTCGCCCGGACCCGGTCAAGGGAACAGGCTTACGATGAGGAGAATCTGACCCGCACACGATCAGAGGCCGACCACATCCCAACCATCCAGGAGCAGAGAGGAATTGAGAGCAGAGATACTGCAAAAGAGTTCGGAGCGCCACAGCATCACGCTACAGATCCCGTGTCCGCTGCACCATACACAAATGGCGCCGTCCAGTTCCCGGAATCATCCACTAAAGCAGAGGCCGACATGACACAAGAGACGAACGGAGTTACAAGAGATGGTAGCGACAGTACTGTTGTAGACTCGCACGAGGGTGTCACCAAGCGCGGCAAATTCAAGAAGCTGCTTCGTGGAAAGCACGAGCATGACAACATCGACGACGAGACCCTTGCCAACCAGACATCCGAAGACCTTTCAGTGGAAGAGCGCAAGCGTAAAGCACTCAAGCGCAAGATCCCTATCGGACAGCAATTTCGCTTTGTGTTGTTTGGCGCATGGATCAACGTCCTGCTCGTTTTCGTCCCGGTCGGATTCGCCATCAACTACGCTCATCTGAACAAGCCCGTCATTAACTTCATCATCAACTTCATCGCCATCATTCCGCTCGCAGCTATGCTCAGTAACGCGACTGAGGAGTTGGCAATCAGAGTCGGTGAGACGATGGGTGGACTGCTCAATGCCTCGTTTGGTAACGCTGTTGAGTTGATTGTCTCCATTCAGGCTTTGATCGCGAATGAGATCACGATTGTCAAGTCTTCGCTCATTGGCAGTATGCTCTCGAACTTGCTTCTCGTTCTCGGCATGTCCTTCTTCCTGGGTGGCATCAACCGCTCCGAGCAGTTCTTCAACGTCACGGTGGCACAGACAGCTGCATCGCTCCTTGCGCTCTGCATCGCCTCACTCATCATCCCAACCGTCTTCCACAACACCATTGCTGAGGACAACAATGACGATGGCGATGCTCTCAGGAACCAGGAACTCTCGCACGGAACTGCAGTCATTCTTCTGATCGTCTACGGCTGTTACCTCCTCTTCCAGCTGAAAACTCACGTCGCCATGTACAACGAACCCAGCCAGAAGGTCCCTAAGCGCAAGTCATACAAGCTCGAAGATGGCGCAGCCGAACGTGGCGTTGCTGCGATCGGTGCTGGAACTGCTGCTGCATCCGGTGGCGGCATCAATGTGAAGAACCTCTTGCACAAACAGTCTGACGACGAGGAAGAGGAAGAGGAAGAGTTTGAGACTCCGTCTCTATCCGTTATAGGCGCTCTCGTCACGCTCGCTGTTTCCACCACCCTCGTCGCTTTCTGCTCCGAGTTCATGGTCAGCAGTATTAACGGTCTTACTGCCACCGGTGGTGTCTCTACCACTTTCGTCGGTCTGATTCTCCTGCCCATCGTCGGTAACGCTGCTGAACACGCCACTGCTGTCACTGTTGCTATGAAGGACAAGATGGATCTCTCCATTGGTGTCGCTGTCGGTTCATCCATGCAGATTGCTCTGCTTGTCTTCCCCTTCATTGTTATTCTTGGTTGGATTCTGGGCAAGGACTGCATGACTCTGTACTTCGACACCTTCCAGATTGCCACTCTCTTTGTCTCGGTGTTGCTCGTCAACTATCTTATCCAGGACGGAAAGTCTCGTAAGTACATCTCGCGACACTCTTCATGATTACATACTAATGTGTATCCAGATTGGCTCGAAGGCGTCTTGCTCATGGCAAGTTACATTATTATTGCAGTGGCTGCATGGTTCTATCCCGAGATCGCCGAGAACCAGTGCTAAGCATTGACGATCATTTCGATTTCTTCTGTCACATTATTTTGTCAGCGTATTATCAGACTGTCATGGCGTTCTGACTATGGGTGGCTATCGAAACCAGCACACGTCGGCGTGCATGTGATCTGGTCTCCGTTCCTGTGCCACAAGCTTGATACCCAGCACATTTAGTAATGTCTTTAAATGCAATGCAAGCAACCAGTCATCATTCCAGTATGCTTTCATATTATTCAGCGATCGGGAAGGTATGTTCGCATTCGTATGGGTTTGCGACTTCCTCTTGAGGTGTTTTGCCGCTAACAGCATGCAGTAAGTTTTTCCAGCTGCATCTTCCCTACGAATATTGCAGCCCTCCATGTCGCGAAACCAAACATCATAATATTGGCTACTGTCAATTCAGAGACAGCTCTGCTCATCGTTGAAGGAAGTCAGGAGTGCTTCAGTACCCTCTTCAACCCACTGGCTGCTACATTACCTCCACATCGAACTCTCACCTGCGATGCACGAGATACTCACACCAGGTCCATGCCGCTATCAATCCGCCTGTTCCAAGGCCTGTGCTTCTCTCACCCGGAGCTATCTGTCACGCTAGCGTCAGACCTCGCAGCTATGGTAAAAGAGTATACCCTCAGGCCGACTAGCCTTCACTCATACACCACACCGCCGCAGCTATTTGTCCACTGCAAAGACCTATCGAATAGCTTTTAGCACACTTTACTAACTACAGCAATCATCAGTAGCTACGCTACGTCTGCTAATCGTACCACCCCGTTCTTGCATACCCAGCGCGCCTCTGAGTCTTCTTCACCTCCACGCAGATCTCGAGCCTGAGCAAGAAGCACAACGAACCTCACAAGAACTCATCATCCACGACGAGATCATGGAAGACGCTGCCGACGCGCCCAACCATGCAGCAGCCACTGGCGACGTCGGTTTCTCCGGACCTGACCAACATAACGCTGAGATAGATGACCCTACATCTCTTTTCGTTCCAGAGCGTTACTCACCTGCACCTTCGCCTGCACCAACACTTTCGCCTGCACCAGAATCTTCGCCTGCACCAGTCCCGCTGACCCCACGTCTTAGCGGCGTGCCGCCTCAACAGACACCAATCCCTGTCCGCCCACCCGGCATCAAAATTTCCATATTTAGCAAAGTACGCGAATTGCAGAAAAGGTCCCAGGAGAAGAAGGCCGCTCTGAACAGAGCTACACCGACTCGTATGTCCGAGGATGTTGATGCTGAGGCATATCTGGAGGCTGTCACGACAGGCATCACGCCTCCATCCGGAGCATTTCCTCAACCCGCGGTCGGTGAGGATGAGATGGTGCATAGAGTGGCTCTAGCCGAGTTTGCAAAGCAGAAAAAGCACTACGAAGAGCTCAAACGTCAAAATGGCGGCCGGCTTGGTTTCCGAAACGACGTTGAGTGGATGAGAATCAGAGGTGCCGAAGACGCCAGACTCAAGAAGCGACAGCGCATGCTAGCGGAGATCCATGAGGGTGAAGATCAGGACCTCTTCCCTCCGGTGCGAAGTTTTGCATATGAGAACGAGGAAGAGCTGGCAGGCGATTCTTACGGCGAAGGTCCGTCGCGCAAGCGCCGCCGCGGTGAGCAACCGTGGGAGCAGAACAAGTCAGTAAACTTCCAAGAAGCCGAACTGCAGTCCATGAATGTCGCTCTCGAGGCGGCGGACGACAATCCGAAGAGGAAGAAGAAAGGCACTAGCACTGGCGAGGGGGATCTTCCACCTTCACAGCCTACCCCGAGGGGCCAAGGATCTAGGTCCAAGTCTTCGCGCGCTCCCCGAGGAAAGGCAGCCGTCAAAGTAGCCAGAGGGGCTCGATTAACCGCCAAACACAAACGACAACTTGAGAATGCTACGAGACAGGCGACTTCCTTACTCAACGCAAACGTCTTTGAGCAACAGGCTGGACAGGAGGCCGCGGATCAGCCAACCTTCAGGACTCGAAACAAATCTCAAGCGCTGAGAGAACTCATCGCCAGTGTTCCAGTTGCAGACAAGACTCAGTTCACGAGCGACATGAACGTTCTCTTGAGTGCCACCAAAGATTTTGATGGGCGTGGTGCGTGCAGGCTTGCACCCGGTAACAACGGTAATTGGCTAGTGAGGGGGATGTCGACATCTCTAAAGGGCTATCAAGTACTAGGCACTGCCTTTATGCGTCGGCGCGAGAATGATGTATCAGAGCCCCGGGGCGGTTTGATGGCCGATCAGATGGGGCTCGGGAAGACGCTGATGACGCTCGGTAAGTGACTTCTTCGTGCGATTTTGAAGGTCTTGAACTGACTAAAGGTCAGCCAATATTGTGAACTCACTCGACAGCATGAAGCGAACCGGTGAGCGAGGCGCAAAGACTACACTGCTGGTCGCAAGTCCGGCTCTCCTCACTCAGTGGGCCGCTGAGATTGAGCAACACACCAATCTGGGCCTGAAGGTCATGCGTTACGGAGCTGGCCATCGACTTGATTCGTCTCATGTCATTCCGATCTTGCACACCCACGACATCATTCTTACAACTTACAGCGAGATCATGAAATCGTATCCGAAGAACGAACCACCAATCGAATGTCAGACCGCCGAGCAGAAGATCGAATGGTGGAAGAAGACGTACAGTGAGTGCAAGGGCGTTCTGCATCGGATGATATTCAAGCGCATCGTGCTTGATGAAGCGCAAGCGATCAAAAATCACCAGTCGCGGACTTCTATCGCTTGTCGCGCGCTCATGGCTGATCACAAGTGGGCTCTCAGCGGCACACCCATCCTGAACGGCCTTGATGAGCTATATCCGTACTTCAAATTCCTCAACGTTCCACACACGGGGAGTTTCAAGATCTTCAAGAACAACTACTGCGGCAACAGCGATGGCGAGAATGCCGAGCGTCTCCTGATCCGCCTCTCACAGTTCATGATACGACGCACGCACGCGGATAGAATGTTCAATGCGCCTATTTTGAAGCTTCCACAGGCCAACCAGACCACGTACTGGTGTGAGTTCAACGGGGTTGAACGCTGCATCTACAACATTGTCCACCAGCGCTTTGCTTCTAGGATCAACATGTGGGCCAAGAAAGGCACGCTCGAAGGCGCCTACAGCAATGTCCTCGTCATGTTGCTTCGTCTCCGACAGCTTACTGCTCATATCCTCATGCTGCAGTTCGTGATGAGAGACTTGCTTGAGCGTGAAGATATCGAGCGCATCAAGCATGTCGTGAGGGAGCAAGCTGCCTCGAGCAACGCCAAGCAAGGCCGCACCATCCTCAGCATCCGGAAGCAGCTCGAGGCTTACGAGCTGAGGGAGAAGAGGAAGGCGGCCATCAGGGCTGCCAAGCGAGCTGCTGCAGAAGAAGCAGCCAAGCAAGGTGCCGAGTACGTGGAGCCCGAGAGTGACGAGGACGATGAGGAAGACGGCGCTCCCGTCAAGGTCCCGCAAGACGGCGAGGCTGAAGCAGACACAGTCGTCTTCCACCGCGGTCCAGAGCGCAACAAGTCGGGTCAAGCGTTCGGCAAGAACTACGACTTCAAGCCCTATGTCAACAGCCTCAGCGTGGGCGAGTTCTGGGAGCAGAAGAAAGCGAGGGCCAAGTGTGCAGAGTGCGGCAAGCGTCCCCACAAGCCATGGAAGACTGCCTGCGGCCATCTCATCTGCAGCGATCGTTGTTACGAGATAATTATGAATCGTGGCGCCGAGGAGGGCAGGGATCACGGCACATGCAAGGCTTGCGGAGAGCCTTTCTACGCCTGCAGCCCGTGCGACGAAGAGGAAGACGACGATATGACGAACGCTCGCGGGACTCGATCCAGGGCAGCTGCTCGGGAGAAGAAGAAAAAGGAGCGACTTGATGGCGAAGACATTGCCGAGGACTGGTTGAGTCTGGGCGGCGAGGATGTGCTACCCTCGGCCAAGACCATCGCCATCAAGGCACAAGTGCTCAATTGGATCAGGGAGAACCGCAGCGTCAAGATCATCATCTACACTCAGTTCCTGGCGATGTAAGTTTCTCTTTGACGGTAGGAGATTCAACTTACTGATGGCGTCCAGGATCCGAATTTTGGCAAAGGTCTGTCAGCAAGAAGACTGGAAGACTGAGCAGGTAGATTGGACTTATCCGGGCAGATGGTCCAAGTACTAACATTGTCAGTACCACGGCAAGCTCAGCCTCAAAGCGCGCGACAAAGCCATCAAGGAATTCGCCAGCAACGACAACTCAAGGATACTCCTCGCGTCTCTTCGGTGCGGCGGCCTCGGCCTCAACCTGACCATGGCGTCCAAGGTCATCATCATCGACCCTTGGTGGAACCAAGCGTCGGAGCAGCAGGCCTTCTGTCGCGTGTTCCGCATAGGGCAGAGAGTCGAGACGTTCATGACGCGCATGTGCGTCAAGAATACCATCGACGAGCGTTTAATCGAGATGCAGAAGAAGAAGCAGAAGGAGATTGACGAGGTCATGGACGACCGTGGCAAGAGGACGAAGAAGTACGTTGGCCACTCATAGTATTGTCGATTTCCAGCTTACTGACGACGTGCAGCCTCGATATTTCAGACCTCATGCGTCTCTTTGGCAACATTGAGGAAGACGGTGATGGCAAGCCGTTCATCATGGTCGACAATGCTGAGACTGTCGGTGGCTTCCACGCAGACCAGGACCACGAGGGGTATGCTGACGAGTTCTGATTGGATAGCGTGGAGGCAGTCGGCGTGGTTTTTGGGGTGTATATTTGACGGACAATCTTGGAAAATGGGCGTTTCTGGTGAGATTTGGTCTTGGGATCAACGACAGCCTGGAGGTATTCGACGGCTTTTGGGACGTGGAGACGGGGTCCTGATTAGTACGGGAGCTGTCATTGGGCGTTGTGGGATGGTTGCTTTTGCTGCAATTAGCGCCAGATAGCTCCAGGGTGATTTTATCTTGCGTCACTTCTTGGTGGGATCTCGAGCTCAGCGTGTTTCGGCAAAATCAGCTATAATTATGGGCAGGCTCAGGGTCATGCTGCGTCGTGGTACTGTAGAGCGAGCTGTAGAGGTCGGGCCGACAAGTGCAGACCCGCCGCCGACGTCTCCGCAGTGCGGACCACTGGGCTGGAGACGGCGATGCTGAGAAATGCCACACGTCTGAAAGACAGCAGCGTCCCGGTGTCTGTGGCACACTCAGCTTGGCCTGCAGCCCTCGACGTAACGACAGGCGCGCATCCCCAACCGTGTAGCACGTCTCGCCGATAAGCGTGTGCCGTGGCCAATCACGTCGCCGCAGACAGCCTTCACGCGCGCAGCACTCCCTCCATGTACCGGCGTGGGTGAGGTGCCCGTCGCGCTCTGGACCAGCGGCACGCCATGGTGACAGCTGCCCCGACGCTGAACCACGACAGACAGCGCTGCGGACGGCGGACGGCACTCGCACGCTGCTGATTAATGCTGCGCTGAGGAACGGAGGGCTCTGACACTGCCGTCGCGCCCCGCCATCGGACACGCCACAGCCTGTCGCCCACGATGGAGGCCGGGGACGCAAACCCAGCGCAGGCGTCGGACGGCTTTGCAGCAGCAGCGCGGCCGCTGAAGAAGGGCCGGCGCGGCAAGAAGAACGGCGACGAGGACGAGGCCAGCAAGAAGCGGCGCTGCATCTCGAGCGCGTGCGTGCCGTGCAGGAAGCGGAAGAGCAAGGTGCGTGACGCGACACTCGACCGTGTGCACACTGCACACTGCACACTGCGCAGCGCGAGACTGACCCAGCCCAGTGCGACGGCACCACGCCCGCGTGCTCGGCCTGCGCCGCCGTCTACAACACCGAGTGCATCTACGACCCCAACTCGGACCACCGCCGCAAGGGCGTGTACAAGAAGGACCTCGACAGCCTCAAGACGCGCAACTCGACCCTGCAGACGCTGATCCAGGCCATTCTGAACTACCCGGAGGAGCATGTCGCCGCGCTCGTGCACCAGATCCGGACCTGCGAGAGCCTGGACACCGTCGCCGACGCCATCCTCGCCAAGGAGAACGGCGAGGACGAGCATGAGGACGACGACGAGCCCGGCAGCCCCATGGCCGCCCCGTCCGCCAAGCCGACCTTCGAGAGCCAGCTCAGCGGCAGGATGGGCGAGCTGCGCCTCGAGGACGGGAGCACGCGCTACATTGGCGGCACCTCGCACCTCATCTACCTAGGCCAGCACCGCGAGACGCCCGACTCGCCCGACCCCTATGCCGAGGCCCAGTTCCAGCAGGTCGACGACCCCTTCTGCTCGTGGACCACCGTCACGACCGACCCGGAGCTGGTCCAGCACCTCATCAGCATGTACTTCTGCTGGCACTACAGCTTCTTCACCACCCTGTCCAAGAACCTGTTCCTGCACGAGTTCCAGGCCGGGAAGCCGCCGCCGGGCTCCGCCAGGAGGATGCAGTACTGCACCCCGCTGCTGGTCAACGCCATGCTGGCGCTGGGCTGCCACTTCACCTCCCTGCCCGGCGCACGAGCTGTGCGAGACGACTCGGCGACTGCGGGGGACCACTTCTTCCGCGAGGCCAAGCGCCTGATCATGGAAGAGGACCTGCACGAAGTCCCTGCTCTCGCCACCGTCCAGGCGCTGGCGCTCATGTCTGTCCGCGAAGCCGGCTGTGGCCGAGAGGCAAAGGGCTGGGTGTACAGCGGCATGTCGTTCCGCATGGCCTGCGACCTCGGCCTCAATCTCGGCATGCACAGCAAAGACGCCATCGACGAGCAGGAGGAAGACGCCCGCCGCATCACCTTCTGGGGCTGCTTCCTGTTCGACAAGTGCTGGAGCAACTACCTCGGCCGCATGCCGCAGCTGGCCAACAACATCATCACCGTGCCCAAGTTCGATGTCTTCCCCGTCGAAGACGCAGAGACGTGGAGCGCCTACACCGACTCTGGCATCAGCCAGGCCCACTCGCAGCCTTCGCGCACCAGGGCCGTCGCGCTGCAGATCTCCAAGCTGTGCCACATCTCGAGCGATCTGATGAACTTCTTCTACAACCCCATTGACATGGACAAGGCCAAGGGCAAGCAGGCTGAGCTGAAGAAGCTCAGCGAGATACACATGCGACTGGAGACGTGGAGAAGAGAGTTGCCCAAGGAGCTGGAGCCCAAAGAAGGCGGGCTGCCGCACATGCTTGTCATGCAGTAAGTGCTGTCGCTACACAGTATTGGGCGCTGCTAATAGTGTCGCAGTATGTTCTTCCAGCTTCTCTACATCCACCTCTTCCGGCCTTTTCTCAAGTACAATCCCGACAACTCGCCCCTGCCGCCGAATGTGTCGCCCAGGAAGCAGTGCACCCAGGCCGCGGCTATGATCTCCAAGCTGCTTCGCTTGTACAAACGCTCGCACGGCCTGCGCCAAATCTGCAACATCTGCGTCTACATTGCGCATTCGGCATGCACCATCCATCTGCTCAACCTTCCTGAGAAGAACGCCAAACGAGACATCATCCATGGCATCAAGCATTTGGAAGAGATAGCCGAGGGGTGGCTCTGCGCACGCCGCACACTAGGCATTCTGAGCGTACTGGCTAAGCGTTGGAAAGTCGATCTTCCCGAAGAGGCCTCGGTAGTACTATCGCGGACAGACGAGAAGTTTGGCCCGTGGAGCGACATCAGCACTCCAAAGGCTACCCGGGCCCTGATCCCAGAACATCATCAGCCCACCAGCCCGACGCAGAAATTCTCTCCCAGCCTGCAGCCCACATCCACATACAGCATGAACATGGCCGACATCGCCACACCAACTTTCCCTGCAAACACCCACCCCCCAAGCTCCGCTTCCGCATTCGTAAGCCACCCCCAACCCACCGCCTCTTACGCCCCTCCACACTCCACCCGCGACCCCTCCTCCATCCCCCCCGTGGACCTGACTTACACGCGCCTGCAGCGCCACCCCTCCGACCCGCTCAACCACCCCACCCCCAACGCCGCCCACACGCCCGCAACCCCAGCGTCGACGCAAGCTCGCCAGTCCCTCGACGGCATGAGCAGCGCAGGCGCCTCGCCCAGCCAGCTTTTCGGCGGCGTCGACCAGCTGATCCGCGAGGGCCAGGACTGGATCTTTAGAGACCAGACACAGCTCGCCAGCGGCTTCGACAATTGGAGTCAGGCCGAGTTTGGCGATATCGCGAGCTGGTTCGGGGGCGCGGGGCCCGCGACGAGTCCTGCGTTTGGACCGGCGCCGATGAATGGCGGGCCTGTTGGCGGGGGGTTCAATGTTAATGGCGTGCTGCTGAACGGGGCTGCGGGTGGTGCGGGGAGTGCTGGTGGGGTGAATGGCGTGGGCGGTGTCGGTGGGATGCAGGGGTTTACGTACGACGAGCGCAGTTGGTATGATTACCAGTGAGCCCTGGAGATGGCCGCAAGTATCTTTCAATCCATCCAGAGATATGCTTCGCGGATGCAAGACGACAGAGCGACGAGGCCGTCCACACCACCGGCGCGATTCAAAGCGGAGAGCAGATCCGAGTGCCCCTACTCCCACTCAAAACCATTTAAGATGAGCCCACTCCAGCAGCCGACACCAGCTCCGAGCCCCGTCGTCTGGCTGTCACCAGCAAGCCCAGCGCTGCTTTCGAGCGAAGCGATGTCTGGACGTAGTCCCTAAAGTGCGGCGGAGAGAGAGGGTTCAACGCGGTAGCCACACGCCGACGTCCAACTTAGCAAACTACGGGAACAGTTGGTCCAGCGGATTTCAATATATCGTCTTACGATGTACAACGTACAGTTTACATGTTGAATAACAAGCTACATTCCAGCCTTGTGGATAAGGTAGAGAAATATAAGCTTTTCGCGCTATTCGCGAATCAAACTATGCTGGGGAGGCTGGATGGGTTGGTCTTCGTCAAAGTCCCCATTTACACAGCATATCTGAGGTGGAGGGGAGGGTGCCGAGGGTGGAGAGGAGGGGGTTGTCTAATAAGGAGGGCGGGGAACGGGTGTGTGGTTGGGGTGATACTGAGAGGGCGCAAAGGGGCTGAAGAGGAGGGTGGAGGTAGAGAGGGAGAGCAGTTCGAGGAGGGAGGGAGTGTTGTGCATGGTCTCGAGGAAATCAAAGATTTCTTGCGCTGCAATACATATCTCCGTCAGATAGATACTGATTTAACACGGGGCCTTTCGACGATATCTCCAACTATATCTGCTCAGTAATGTCTAACTGGAATTCATACTCGACCATTGCGGAAAAAAATCCCCCTTTACCCACCGCTACTCTTTCATCTCCTCACCTCTCCACCCACACCCCATGTCTCACTTCACATCACACTCAACACCCCAGCATCAGTATCGCCGTATCGGTCACCATGCACGTAGATACCAAACCCCACGCATTGCTTGACGCACCCATAAGCTCACCTATCACACGCGCGTTCCGCCGCTCAACAACCGTCATGCAGAACCGCAACCCTGGGAGCCTTCGGATTCACCGTCCAGTGCGTAGACGCCCACTTCAATTCCAGCGTAGAAGCCCACGCCGTCCCACACGTGCTGGTTGTACACACGGTTCCGACGCGCTCTGCACCTTGTCAGTATGCCATCCTCCATTGCCTGCCGATTGCCGTCTTTAACAGTCCGTACAACGACATCTGACCATCGCCTCGTGCACGTCCAACTTGTGAAGAAAGAAAGGCTGGCATGGCATCACGGCAAAACAAGACGAACGACCTCGAAGTTGCAGAATGCTTGACCAGAAGATACTTTTAGGCTCTATGGGCATCTAGGCTGCTCATCATCCTATTCTGAGAGATGTTGAAGAGATATGTTCTTTTTGTAGGCGTAACGCAACTTGCTGTGCGTGGCTGTTGCGTGATCGGTCTTCAGATCTGTTGTTCAAAGCACGAAAGGTTCTGTGCATCCCTACCGGCAGGTCAGTAGGTACGAGGTGGTCGGCATATTCAGCCGTCAAATACGACCACAATTGTCCTTTTGTATATGGTCTGGGACCAGATGGTTGTGATCACGCCGCCAATTTTGGGGTCCCGACTGATGCCGCAGTCCCATCAACAACTGACTTGTTGCTCCTTCACAAACTTCACTCATCCGCGTTGTGGCGAGAAAATCATCTTCCCTCCAATCTGTCCACTCTTTTCGCCAGCATCACCATTTGTTGTGGCAATGACGAGCAGCAGTTGCCAAGTACGGCGCTTTCACGACTTGGGAAGGTGTCAATTTCCGCTCTTGGCGCCCACGATCTACAGTCTTGGTAACTGCCTCTCTGGACACAGCAACCGTGAAGAAACGTCAAATGTCCCGATAACAGTGGATCGGGAAGGCGTTGTGGGCAGGCACCGCTGCCAGCCACCCGGTTGCGGGTATATGAGCTGCATTCTCCCACATCGCTAACGGTGTGTCCTCGAACCCATTCGAACTACCAAGAGCCAAAGGTGTGCCGCCAAAAATGAAGTTCAACGCTTTGCTCTTGCTGTCATGCACAGCTCAGGCACTTGCAGCATCGGTCGACGACCGGAGGGAGCTGGTCTCGTCGAAGAAGCTTCAAGAGAAGATCACGACTAAGAAGTGAGGCCCTCGGACTCAAGGTCGAATATGAGACGCCTAACATCGAATTAGGCTTATCAGTAACCTCGAGGCTCTCGATTCTATTGCCAAGGAAAACAATGGCAATCGTGCTTTCGGTCTCCCTGGATACGCAGCCAGCGTAAAGTACATTCTTTCGAGGACAGAGAAGAATAAGAACTTCCGTACATGGGTCCAGGACTTTCCAGCCCTGTTCAACCAGGTCGACTCTATTAAGTTCAGCGTCAGTAACACTTCCTACTACGTGTTCGGTCTCTCGTACTCGCCCTCGACATCCCCGGAGGGATTGACCCTGCCTCTTGTTCTGGGCGCTTCCGGACCCGAGGGATGTACAAATGAGTCCTACAACGACCTCGATGTTGAGGGCAAAATCGTACTCGTACAGCGTGGAACTTGCCCGGACGGAACCACTCTTGCGGGACGTGTCAAGCCTGCCGTTGCTGCAGGAGCTTCTGCTGTCATCATCTACAGCGATGTCACTACCAATGTGACGGCAGGTACCCTCTCAGCGCCAAACCCGGAAGCATATCGTCCTGCAGGATACATCAATAAGGTTGACGGCGAGGCTCTCGTGGCTCGCCTCAATGCGGGCGAAGCGCTCGAGGCCTACTTCCAGCAGACTCAGACAGTGGAGACCAGGATCACGCAGAACGTGTTTACTGAGACCAAGGGCGGTGATCCAAACAATGTCATCATCCTTGGCGCTCACCTGGACAGTGTCCAGGCAGGTGCCGGTATCAATGACGACGGTTCCGGGTCAACCCTGATCCTTGAAAACGCGAGAGCTCTTGAGAACTTCGGAGTCAAGAACAAGGTCCGATTTGCGTGGTGGGGAGCTGAAGGTAAGTTCTACATCACTCTCGATAGCGTTGCAGCAAAGCTCACTTTTCTCAGAAAACGGCCTTCTGGGATCGAAATACTACACCCAGAATCTCAATGTCACCGAGAGGAATAACATCCTCACGTACCTTAACTTCGACATGGTTTCGCGCGGCTACTTTGGCGTCTTCGACGGCGACGGCAGCAGCTTCAACCTCACCGGCGCTCCCGGCTCTGACGCAATCGAAAAGCTATTCGTCGAGGACTTCACGAAGAAAGGCATTAACGTCACCGCCGCCCGCTTTACAGGTGGCAGTGACTACCAGTCGTTCATGAACATCGGCAAGCCTGTGGGTGGTTTGCACACCGGAACTGGCGTCGAGCAAGACCCCTGCTACCACCAGGCCTGCGACACAATCGACAACCCCAATCCTGAGACGCTCACCATCAACGCCAAGGCTGCTGCGCACGTGTTGTCTATTCTTGCGACCAAGGGCCATGAGATCATCCCTAAGAGCCCGGCTAATGCCACCCTACTGACTGCGAGGAGCTTGGGCGGCTTCGAGCTGCCGTGGACGGTGCCGGCTGATGGCGAGCGGCACCTGTTGACTTGTGGTCAGGAGGTGTAAACGGAGCTTGTCTTCAACTCGGCGAGCTCGATGGTGTCCGTATTGAAAAATTCATTGATGATGACTACGAAGCGATGAAGCGAGCATAGCAAAAATTGTTGTAGTAGTATGAGAGTCAGTGAAGAACTATGATGGTCTGATGTCGCCTTCCCCAATGAAATGAGTAACGAATTGGGCATTGGGTCTGGTGGTTTTCCTACCCCATCTACTAAATCTAGAACGTAGCTCTATCTTGTGGAGTGTCCTCTCCCTTCTCTATGAATGCGCGTACCATCCTTCGCACCCAGCCTTTCCTGATCGAGACTATTGTCAGAGGGTAATTGATCCGAGGACCCGATCCTTCAGCTCGATCCTATTAGATTCGATCCTACTGGAGGACGGAGTTTAATCTCCAGCGAAACTGGATCTCATATTGACGACGGATGCAGACGGACTTTTAAAAACCTCGGACCCCTGTTCTCTCCAAACCTCGGGTATGTGAAGAGAGCAGCCGGGCTTTGGTTCAAGGAAAGCCTCAATATATCCCATCCCTCGCGCCCTGATGAAGAAATCATTGAATTTGGTGGGTCTTCTTCGCTGTAAACGCATGTCGCAGGCGTCAGAAGAATCTTAGGGATCAAGACGTGTTTTTCAGCGAAGCTTAGGTACAATTAACCATCACCCAAGACTTCTCGTGTGTTTTAACCAAAAGATTCATAGTCCGTATTGCAGAAGATCCTTAGCAGTAGCTGATACGGCCTCTGCATCGTGATGTCTTCAATGCGTGGGTCGAGAGGGATGCGCTTGCGCTTGCGATGGCGTCGAGAGCGCACGGCAAGAGTGGTGAGGATGTTGCACTTTTTGAGTACGATTCTGTAGTGAACAGACTACAGGGCACATGTACGAGGTGACGTTGGAGCCGGAGCGTGGCGAGCTGTCATAAGTTCCTCTCCCGTTCGAACATCAGGAAGTTCTGAAGAGAAGTCACATGTCTACAACGAAGGAACGACCATTACTTGGAGTGTTGATAAGCTGTGGTTCTGTATATACATATTAATCCATATACACCGATACCCAACGCCGCCATGGGCGGCTATCCAAATGCCGAACAAAAAATGAAAAGCCTTGTCGTCAGCCGCTCCAACTGGAGTCTAGCAATCAAGCAAATGCAGACCATGCTCCCATACAACGCCATCATATGCTATAGCCTGTACCCATTTATGTAGTGACAAAAGGAAAATAGCGATCTCAAATTAAGAGTCAAGGTTAGGCGCTGAACGCCAGAAGAGCAAAAGTTGTGGCGATCATAGCAGCGGCAGCGGTGAAGATGGTGGGTGTGGTGCGAGGACTAGCATTACTCTTCCTAGCAGTGCTGCCATCACTCTTCAACACCGCTGTGCTCCCGATCTGCCACCCAAGGTTGGCTACGACGGCTTGCGAATCACGGACAGGGATTGCAGCCTTGCCGGAGCTGTCGAGGGTGACTTTGTGAACTGTAGCGTCGACAATACTGCCTTCACCGGTCGTGTCGGAGTAGGATATGCCGTTCCAAGTTGCTCCAGTCTGAGAGTCGGCACCATCAGCGGTTAGGTAGGAGAGAAAGACGTCTTTGTTCGCATTAGATGAACCAAAGTTAACGTTGAACGTGAAGCTGCCTTTATCGGATTGCGACTCGTTGGCTTGCTTGCCGTTGAGCATGATCACGGCCTGGAGATTGTCGTGAGCATACATGGAGTATGCACGGATACGGCCATCATATGAAGCGCCAACGTTGCTAGTGCTCATGCTGGCAATTTGAGTGGTGCCGTTACCGTTACCGACAATCTGTGCCATGGCGGCGTTGGCGTAGTAAAGTGTTCGTACGAATGGAGCGCGGCCGTATAGCTCGATGGGCTGCCACGCGCTGGCGTTGGAGTTGTCGGTCATGTGCATCTGTACGGAAGAGATGTCGAGGGAGGCTGCGTAGAGGTAGAAGTTCAGGGTCCAGAGAGCTGCGCCGAATGCGTCAGAGACACCAGGCATGCCGATGGGTCCAATGGAGCTCATCTCGCGGAGAACGTAAGGCAGGCCGGTCTTTAGGCCAATCTTGACCTGCTTCTCCCAGTATGCGAATTGGGTGTTGGTTTGGTCGAATTGCATCAGGTCATTAAGTGTGATAGGTGTAGTTGTGACGCCAATGACTACCCGATATTAGTAGAGCTCCAGATATGAGATTGCAAGTGATCATGGCTTACAATAGAAGTAATCGTGCTGGTTCCATACAGTCACAAAATTGCTGCCGTTCCTGCCCTCCATCATGCCATCACTGACCAATTGCGAGATTTCAAAGGTGGTGCCAATGGTAGAGGCAGTCGCAGGAGGCTCAAAGAAGGACGAAGGCAGGCCTGCTGGCTGTAGTACGCGGGTGTAAACGGCCTCGGCACGGTCGAGGAACTGAGTTGTGTATACCTGGCCGTTCCAGGGCGCGGTGCGGAAGGTGTTCTGCAGCCACAGATCAGGCTCGTTGCCAACCTCGAATGAGTAAAGCTTGACATTGGTCATGCCGGTGACAGCACCCTGGGCAGCAGCCACGATGCGGTCCTCCCAGTCATCCTCCATATAGGCCAGGTTGAGGCCAAATGTGACGGGTGTGTCCTTAGGGAAGCGGTTCAATGCCTTAAAGTACCCAGGCCCAATGACCATCGAATCGGCGGCAACGTTGCCCTGTGCCGTTGAGTTGGGGTTCTGTTTCCACGCGATGTCTGTATAATCCTTCTCATAGATCATGTAGTCTTGTGTGTTGCCTCCTAACCGGATGTGCGGCGGCGCGCCTGCATAATCTGCGAGGTTCTGGAGGAGCTTGATCGTCAACTGGTTGGGCGTGTCGCCTCCCGTGAAGGAGAACAGGTTCGACGGCTCAATGCCAAACCCGGCAAAGGAGGCATCGAGGTACTCGGAGGCGCCGCTGGGGGCGCTCCCTGACGGCGAGAGTGATAATGACGATTGAGTGAGGGCGAGTTGTGACAGCGAGAGCAACGGCAGCACAATGCTGCCCATGGGCGATAGCGAGCGCACCATAATGGCAATGTGTTAGAATGTGCGTTGACAGTTGTCGGCGATAATAGCTGCAACTGCTAAGAAAAACACCGAGCGACGAAAACGGGCACAGCACAAGCGACAGGACTGGTTTTGATAGTAAGTGAGTGGCTGGGAAGAGAAAAGGGAAACTCTAATAATGAAGCACCCAGGTGCACCATCAACAGGCTAGCAGCATCGCCTACAGAAAGTGACGCATGGCGCTTGCTTGGGCGTTGCATGTTTGTTGAGTGGAAGCTGCGGAAGCGGTCTACTTCGGCGGCTCCACCTTCCCGTGGACAACGTCATGACAGGACGAGCGCTCTTCATGACCACTCGCGACAGCCATGGAGGCGTGCGCGCATGCTGAAACGCGCTCTGCCTGCTTGACGGGGCCCTCGATGGACCATCATGGGGAAATGAACGCGTCAGCTCCATACGGCATCGTCAGCTGGAGCCACAGCGAATGAAGACAGAACGAGCGTGCACAGGCATCTAATTACGGTAACGCAGATCATTTGGACACACTTAAAGCTTGATTGACACCCCACCGCATGGATCAACTACCGTCTCCTGCCGCCGTTGTCTCTGCTCGCTCGAGACCCTTTGTTGTCAAATATCTGACGTCTGCTATGGAACCGTTCCTTCGACAACCAGTGTCCCTTTTCTTCAGCAGCGGTGACGGCAGGCGCAGAGGCAAGCGCTGTTACGGCTTGTCGTGAAAGGGCTAGGAAAGCCGGCAGTCTTGTTTATTGCCTAGACATGCAGCGCAGATAGTAGGCCTGAAAAGCTTGATTTCAACGCAGCGCATCACTTTCCCCGCGCATCCCTTTTGGCAGTTGTGCTCCACTGCAAGTCGATCAATAAAAGCTAGAGCTGTCACTTGCAGTCTGGGCCCGTCGCCAGCCTCGCTCACCGTATCTGAGGCTCTTATCAGCCTTCCCTGCCACACTGTCGAGCGAACATCGAGTCGAAAGCGCGCACCCAGCATCGTCCAGCCTCCCCGGCTATGATCTCCAGCTCAGTGCTGCACATGCAGGAAGATCGTCTGCACCTTCTTCCGATATCCGCGTGCCAAGCCGTGCAAAAACTTGCTCTCGATGGGACTCAGGGCTGCCGCGGAGCGCGCGGAAGGTAGACAAGCTCCATGATCTCACTTGATGGCGATGATTTTCGATCGCACAGCGTGACATGACCCTGCATGAACCTACCTATTCTCTTCAGTCTTGATGGTCGACGCACAGCGTCACCAGCCATCTGGAAGCGACGTGACGTGAGGCTAGGAACCAAGCCCCACAGTCTGCAGGTCAGCCACGCAATTATCTTGCTGCAAAACATGACATGTTCCGAATCACTGCGGTGCGATAGCGTTGGAGCGTGTAGCTCGCAATCCAAATCACGAATTGCGGACAGCGAAACGTGTTGACATCACTCTTTGACAATTTCAAAGAGGCGCATTCTGGCTGTCGAAAAGCGAAAAGCAGAACAACGCGCAATACGAACACAAGGTGTCGCAACGCCACTCCACCGATCAACAGGAGCGCAGCGCCGACTGCCCGTTGCAGTCGGGCCTTCATTGAGTTCAGCCGCACCGGCAGCTATTTGCTTGGTGGCGCCGCTGAGTTCTCAGCCTCCATATTGGCCAAGCCGGGTTTCACATGCGCAACTTGACCGTGAACTCATTCAGGGGTGAAAGCACGCCTGGTTAGATGAAAGGAGTGCCTCACCGAGAGTAGTTCATCGCTTGTCTCCTTGTTTTGATCTTGTGGAGGGATTTGGAAGGTTCTCCACGACGTCTATTTATAGTGACACGGATTGGAAGCACACCACGCTGGTAGCTCGCTCCTGGATGCTTTACCAACGCACGAACGACTGATTCCATGTATTCCCGCAGAATCTGGAGGTTCGCGTTGTGGTCGCAACTGCGGAGGTGCAGACCTCGAGTTCTGTTTGTGCGAGATGTCACATTGATAGGAAAGGAGTGGAGACTAACTGGAGCAACAATGCTGTGAAAGCGCGCTGTTCGCTGCGGAGGTGGCATATCGATGTCAAACCATTTATTAAAGCAAACGCTCACAATGCAATTCACCAGAATACCTACACTAACACGACGCATCCTGCCTCTCGAATCTCAAGACCAGCGACAAAATGCTTTTTCGAACAATCTTGCTATCAAGCATTCCATCTCTATGCTCCCTCGCCATAGCTAAAGATACTACCTCCACTCTCGTCACCCGTAGCAACCTGCCATCAGTCACAGCAGCGGCGCAATCATCGAACGTGCAACATGAAGCGCACTCGCTCAGTCCCGTATGCGCAGCAGACAGTTGTGAAGACGCTCGCGTGCTGAACAGAGGACGCAGCGAGACGAGTGGAACTAACATCACAATCGAACTAGAGAAGAAGAAGGGTGGTGTAGGAGGCGGCGGCCACGGGGGCGGTGGACATGGAGGCGCGCGACCAGGTGGAGGGGGACACAGCGGAGGTGGGGAGGGCGAGGGCTCGAGACTGGGAACTGGATTTACTATGGCTCTGGGTATGTTTATGGCTGTGGTCGTTGCTTCTACGATGTTATAGAAAACTCGTAGGCTCATATCTGGAGACCCTGCTGTCATGGTGGACAAGGTCTGTTTGCATGGTTAGTTATGCACTTCGAAGGAACTGTGTATGATTGGAAACGAAGTCTGTGGCTCAGACTTGCCTTTTACTACGTTCGTAGTGCCACCGACACCAAGAACCCGTGTGTATGACATGCAAGCATGCCCGAGGAAGGAGCTGGTGCCTTGCCCATTTGGAAGCTCACTAATCATTACCGTGGAAAGAAAAGGTGAAACAAGGAATCGAACTTACCCAAATCATGTCAGCACATGTGTGCCTTTCGTCTTCCCCGTCTCCATCTTTGCCGTGCGAGCGCCGAATTGAATGGCTCTCTTCTTCTCCGTCGCAACTCTCCTCATGCCCAGCTCGTACGCCAAACACCTGAGTATGAATTTCGCGGGCTCAATGAGAACGTCCTCCCCTTGGTAACCCAACTTGTATTCTGGGCGTCCAAAGTCGCACTTTTCCGCTACCGGCAGCTGCAGCGCCATGGCAATGAAGCTCTCGTCGAGAAAGGGAAAGCGGACTTCGCGGCCGCTATTACTGATCACACGATCGTCACGCCCTAAGTTGCGCTTGCCGAGACGCTCCAAGTCAAGCTGTAGCTCATCTAACAGTCCAGGGTAGCCTCGACGGGAGAAGGCGGTCATATGGCGCTGGTATCCGCCGAAGAGCTCATCTGCGCCAAGACCCGAGAGGAGTACGTGTGCGGGTGTTGCATACGGCTGTGGTGTAGTCTTAATGGGGGAAGAGGTTTTCAGGCCCACGCCGCGTGAGGCGAAGTACAGGGCGTAAGAGATGGATAGGTCCATCTCAGTATTGTGTGGGTGCATCAAGGTCATTACTGCTTGTCGGTGGGCAACTGTTTCTGTGTACGGCACGTTGACTTCCACGAAGCGCCACTGCCGATTTGGACAGACTTGTTGCAGCTCGGCGTGAGAGGCGCGTCCTGTGATGCGGTCTGGGCAGAACTCATAAGGGCTGATGCCTGCTTCCAAGTTGCCGTGGATCCGCGGGTTCTCAAAAGCCACATTAAGTAGATCGATGCTTTCGTTGAGAGGGATGAGGTCGTGACAAAGTCTTGCCAGGACGGTGCAGTCAAGACCTCCGGAGAACAAAACAGCAATTTTAGCTGCTTGTGCTGAAACTTCGTCCTTAGGTGATGGCGATGCTTCAAAGGCTTCTCGGACATGCCGTGTGCGAAGTGCTACAGATTGTCGTAGCGACTCTCCCAGATCGAGCATTTTTTGACGGTCGGGCCCATGGTCAACAGGTTCCTCGCGGTTCAACGGTGGGAACGGCAATTTCTGGTCATGTCAGCGAGCATTTGGATGTGCAGGACTTACCTACGAATGAAAGTGCAGAGTTTAGCTTTTCGCCCATGCGCAGATGAGGAATCTTGGACGCGGCGAAAGAGTTGCAGACGTCCCCGAGATCAAGCATATATATGCCATCAGCTTCAACTTCTTCCCAGCCCTCGCCTGAGGTGTTGTCGCATACACTGGATAAGAGAAGAGAACCGTCTGTTGTGACCTTCTTCAACAGAGATCGACGGCCTAGACAGTCTCTACCGTAGTACAGACACTTGTTGAATCGGTCCCAGAATATTATGGCATATGGGCCGCGAACATTGGAAAGTAGCTCAATAACGGCTGGTCTGCCGCCAGTCGAGGCTGCCTTTATCAAGAGATCGTAGATGACTTTGGTGTCACTGCCTGTGATCGACTCGCTATTGACGGACCAAGCCTCTCCATTCCAACAGAGCGTGCAACCCGAAGAATGATCAGTTACTGGCTGTTTGACGACCTCAGCGCCTCTCAAGGACAGCACGGTCGACAGAAAGGTCGCGTAAAGATCGCTGCTACCTTCCTCACCTTGTTCGATTAGCGCATTGGTGATTTTGATGAAATCCGGACCACGGTTGTGCAGAAGATCTACAGTGCTTTTGTCTGGACTTATGTACCCACGGCGACTGAGTGAGAAGAAGATGCCGCACATGGATGACGATGGCCAAGCTGGTGATGATTTGTTGGTGTTGTGGCGCAAGTGTTTCAGTCTGGCTCGTGCAGCGACCCTTGACGCGGCAAGTCGGCTAGCGGTCACCGATGGCTAGTTGGGCATGCGGACTTGTCTCAGCGCAAGTGTAGCATAACAACCTACAGCGAAGGCCCTACCATATACGAATAATCGCTGAAGCTGACTGGAGCTATCGCCGACTCATGGGAACCTGCTAGTCGCGACCAAATCCCTCGTAGAAGTCGCATCGCCGAACGCGGCCTATGTCTCCCCCGAACGCAGCTCCGCAATCCGCCTCAGCCCAAGACAAATCACATGAAGAGCCACCGAAAGACGCACTCGAGCCACGCGAGGAGAGCGTGAAGGTACCCACAGGAGCTGGAGCGGAGGAACTCGAGCAGCCTGGACAGACGACAGAACAGCAGAATGACGACAGCAAGGTGGGGCAGTCTGCAGAGTCCCAAGAGGAGAAGCTCGCGGAGAACAGTGAAGCGACTGCAGTGAAGGCAGCAGAGAAGGAAGAGGGTGTATCGGAGGACACAGAGGCAACGACTGGCGAGACGAAGCCTAAGGAGCCCACGTCTGCAGAACTCATCGAGCAGCTCACAGCCAAAACCCAGGAAATCGCCCTTGAGTCGACCTCACCGCGGTCGCCTACGCCCCCACCAACAGAGAAGGTGGCTGGAAAAGCACCCGTTCGCTCGCCGTCACCGCCGCTCCCACCGCCGAAAGACGACAAGTATTTGGCTGCGAGCAATGGCCCCAGCCGATCGACGTCACCACTGTCGCAACAAGAGAAGAGTGCGCGAAGCTCAGAAGACTCTGCGGCTGCAGACTATACGTCGAAACTGGATGGCGGTGAGGATGCTGGCAACGACGACCAGTCGGAGATCCAGAGTATCATGGACCAGTTTGAGCAAGGTGGACCAAATGCAGAGGAGATAATGTCGCCCCGCCTGGAACGCGCGAACCCGATGCTAGAATCGCCTGCCTTCCCTCCTCGCCGATCGAGTCTTGTGCCCGTTGACAAGCCATTGCCCACTCCGACCGCCGACGATGCACCCTCAGTACACTCTCCCCAGTCCCCACCACCGAGAACCTCGTCGTTATATCGAGTCGGCACAAATACCTCCTTCGTCGAGCCCTCGTCACCCAGTGCGCACGCGCCTCAGTACAAGCCCGCACAGCCAGTACCTGAGCCTGAGCAAGATCTACCCTTCGATTTCCATCGCTTCCTCGAGCAGCTGCGTCACAGAACCGCTGACCCGGTTGCCAAATTCCTGCGATCGTTTCTGCTTGAGTTTGGCAAGAAGCAGTGGATGGTACACGAGCAGGTCAAGATCATCGGCGATTTTCTCGAGTTCATTAGCAAGAAGATGGCACAATGTGAAGTTTGGCGAACCGTGTCTGACGCAGAATTCGATAACGCACGGGAGGGCATGGAGAAACTGGTCATGAACAGACTCTACAATCACACGTTCTCGCCCGCCATTCCACCACCAGAGCCAGCATCGCCGCGCAAAGGGCGTCGGCGCCAAGACCCTCCTGGGCCCGGCCGCCGAGGTCAACACCAAGAAGATGTTGAGCGTGACGAAGTCCTTGCCCAGAAGGTGCGCATCTACAAATGGGTGCGCGAGGAGCATCTGGACATCAAGGACGTCGGCGAAAAGGGGCGCAAGTTCCTCGCTCTTGCTCAGCAAGAACTTCTGAAGATCAAGTCGTACCGCGCCCCTCGTGACAAGATCATTTGCATCTTAAATTGCTGCAAGGTCATCTTCGGCTTTCTACGCACGTCAAAGTCAGACCAGTCTGCTGATGCCTTTGTGCCTCTTCTGATCTACACCGTCCTACAGGCAAACCCAGACCACCTAGTCAGCAACGTGCAATACATTCTCCGCTTCCGCAACCAAGATAAGCTCGGTGGAGAAGCAGGGTACTATATCTCATCGCTTATGGGCGCTGTGCAGTTCATTGAAGGACTAGACAAAACGTCTCTCACAGTGACCGACGAAGAGTTTGACAAGAACGTTGAAGCAGCTGTCAGTGCCATCGCCGAGAAACATGCTCCTTCTTCCACTGCAGAGATACACCCGGAGTCCGCAGCAGGACCCGCACACCTGCATCCTTCGACCTCAGGCCACAGGCGCGTGCCATCTCCGCACTACCACCACGTCTCGGAGAAGTCCTCGCCCTCGCGACCAGAAGTCATAACACGAAACTCGATGGAAGCACAAACTGCCGGTCCGCGACGCTCAACATCTCTCAAGCATAGCTCGAACAAAGAAGCCGTCGAGCCGCCCGAGGAGGAGAATGCTGCCGTCGCAGGCCTACTACGTACGATTCAACGCCCCTTGAGCACGATTGGTCGTATCTTCAGCGATACAGACACCCACGCTTCATCGTCCTCGCAACAATTACCCCGCAGCAGCTCGACACCTCTAAGTCCAAACGCTGGCCATCAGCAACAACCTGGGCATGAGAGGTTTCCCGGTGCGACTGCCTCGTCTCAATATAGTGAGAAACCGTCATTGCCGCCACGATTACCTTCTAAAGAGCGACAGCAACGCGAACGGCTAAGCGCTGAAGACGCAGCGGCAAGACAAGCAAGTGCAGAGGCTGAGCAGGCAAGAAGGATACAGATTCAAGAGCACAAGGTCGTGGTTGAGACATTGGTCAGCATGTTTCCACAGCTAGATCGTGATGTGATTGAGGATGTTGTACGCGAGAAAGAGGGCCGGTAAGTGATTCAGAGGATATGAAAGTAAGCTGAAAGCATCCGCTAACAATGTCTTAGGGTAGGACTAGCCGTCGACGCGTGCTTAGCACTTGCAAACCCATGAGCTCAGATCCCACGAAGATGAAGGCGGACGAGCATAGCATCATTGAGCGACTTGATATGAAATACATCGCTTACACTCATACTTCACAGACTCATCTTCCGATTGATGACTTTGTGAAAGAACACCATCGACATATTTTCACCGCACCGGTTCCGGCGTCTCACTGACTCTGATATGCACGCGCAAGTTCCTCAATTGTATTTAGATCTCTTCCGGGCTCTTGTGAGTACTGACATATCATCTCAACTGACCTTGCACCACTGCAAGACCCACACCCGGCTTCAGCACAGCAGCAGACATGCCACGCTTCAACCGTCACGATCCTTGGGCCGAGCCTACCAAAACCTCAAAGACAAACGGTCACCGTCTCTTCGACGAAGATGACAATACTTCGAACATGCAAGTGGCTCGGCGAGCACGACAGCCTTCACGCTCTTCACAGTCGACAACGTCTGGGGCTCTGACGCGTCGTTCCACCGCGCGCAACCGTCCCTCAGAACGCGTTGAGCCCTGGCGTGACGAGAAGCGCGGTGAGGATATGAGCGGTGCAATGAGCCGTATGCGTGTTTCTGAAAAACATCCAACGGCATCACGCCCTCGTCCTCAGGCTCGCTCGCCATCACCCAAGCCTTCATCGCCGCCGCAACGCCGCCAGCGCGAGACACCCCGTCATCCTGCAGCTCGCCAATCAGCTCACTCTGCCGCTCCCTCTTCGCCATCTGCACGTCGTCGTCCTTCGCCAGCTGCCCCTCGCAATCGCCGTACACCCAGCCCCGACTGGAACGAAGGTGAGCCGGTGCATACACGCCAGCCCCGCCGCCCGCCGCCCCGATCTCCCTCTCCGCCACCTGAGCGCACTCGCCGTGCACGTAGCCCATCCCCATTCGGAAATCCTTTTATCCGGACGCGCACACGCACCCCTATCAACCCACCGACACGTAGCCGCGCAAGCCGCCCATCCAGCAACCCCAACAACAGCAGCTTTTCATGCTCCATCACAACCACCTCCTTTTCCAGCGGCAGCATGACTTCCTCGCGCACCCAGTCCACCGTCAACGGGCGCGCCATGCGGGACACATACCGCAGCACACGGCACCAGCGCGGCATGCAGCACGACCCCGGTTGTCCATTCTGCTTCGAGACGCAAGGCGAGGCGGTGCGGGCAGCGGCCCAGTGGTGTGCGGCGGGCGAGGACTGCTGGGCGAAGTGGGATGCGCATGGCCTCGGGTTGTGGGGTGTGGTGTTCGACGTGTGGGTGTGATGGGTTTCGGACGACGGATGGACGGACGTGGTGGTACTCTTGAGAGGGAAATTGCTTTTGGATGTTGGTAAAGCTGGACGTGTTTTCATGCTGTTAGAGTTGTGGGGGGCGAGGGGCGAGATTGACAATCTGTTGGCGTCCTGGGTGGTCTAGCTGCTCTGTTTGTCTTGTTTGTAGATTCGGAATATGATGCTCATGCTCTTGGCAATACTTTAAATCACGTTCGGTGACTGTTTGCCTTGGGAGTTCCGTTCACAGCTTGAGTCTCACGGTTTCACGTCGAGGCGCAAGATTGCCCGAACTGATCGAAGGTTAGGAGTCTCGATCGCATAGTGAGCCGCGACGATTCGTAGTACCTTAATCAGAATGAGCGCAACGAAGATCACATCTGCTACATGGATAAACGGTTTGACAACGAAGATGGCAGAGGTAGATGTGTTAGCACCATGTTGTTCGTGCTGGACGTCTTTGCATACAGGTGTAAATTACACCCAGGATCTTCTCGAAAACCCTTCTCGGAGGATGGTCTAGCTCAATACAATGCGTGCTGGAACTGGGGAGAAGGTTCTCGATGGCAGCGGTTGCGGCTTGTCGTCATGGCGTGGTTGGTGTCGGTTGCGGAAGTGAGCGCATGTGCTTGGTCTCGCTGGTCAGGACTGCAAATGCTGATAGTCTCACTGGCCACAGTATGGCGAGTGTTCAGCAAGGGCCTGCGATGGTGACTCGAAGCGATAGTTGTCAACCTGCCTATTCGTAGTGTCATCCACAGGTGCCTGCCTTCCTCTAGAACCAGAACAAACGAAAGAAAGCAGCGCAACAAGCCCCGCAGGGTAAAATGAATGATATCATAATCAAAAGAGGGTATATTCCATAGCTCACCTGAGCATCCGTCATAATCGTTTATCATAGTATCATGTCATCATAGCTCGTCTTTCTCCCTTCCAGGCAGTACCTTCACTGCAACTCACGCGCTCAACATCACCTTTCTCGCCCTGACCGCCTGCAGGAACGCCCCGTAGCTCCATGTCAAATCCCTCGCACCGGTCATGAAGCCCGTCTCCTTGTCGAACTGCTCGCTCATACTGCCCTCGGCGTCCACGTGTTTACGCACCACATTGAGGAACTGGTCGCCTACAGCACCGAGTCGCTCGACAACGGAGTGAAACAGCGCATCATTCGAGTGGTATGTACCCTCGTTTACATCAAGGCTAGAGGATGCGAGGAGAGCGGTGTAGAAAGGCAGCGAAGTTGTCGTGATAGTCAGGTTCGAGGACGCCGAGAAGTGAGATGCAGAACGGTACATGATCTCTGCTGCGCTAGAGGTGCAGAGAAACCATGGATTGCCATGCTGTGTTGTAGTGTAGCCGTTGTACTTGTCTTCTGGGTAGCGGCCGAGACCCGTCCCTTCCAAGGGCTCCTCATCCTCCGCGTCAGCGTCCTCCTCGTCGGAGTAGGAAGACCAGGGGTTGCTGTTGATTGGGAAGCGGTCCTTTTGATCGCGTGTCAGGGCAAGAAGTGAGACAAGGATCTCATCTGACCACGGTGGGTACACTGCATCGTCATCTGAGCCGTCGGTGGGCAAAGCGTGTAGGGAACCGAGTAGCAGACCGCAGTCAAGTCCAGATCTCTTGCTCCATAGCGTCTCGACGAGATGACCCTTCTGCTTGTTCCAAAACTTCGACAGCAGATTCTCGATGTATCCTGCTTGCAGCGTGTACCAATCTGCCGCACCAAGATCACCGAACGCACGTGCAAGCTGACCGCCCTCACGCAGACTTCGCGCGCTCACCATCAGTGTGAAGAAGTGCAGACCTTCCACTTCCTCCCAGAGGTCAAAACCAGACTGATTCCAGTAGTGACTCACGTACTCGAGATCAGCTTTGATGGCGCTCGTAGGTGGCATGCTAGCCTCGTAGAAGGGTGCGAAGAAGTCATCTGCTTGTGAAGAGGTCCATAGCGTTGGATGAGAGGCATTGTATTCGCGCAGGTAGTGGATGAGCGTCAGAGCGCGCAGAGCTGGCCCGTCGCGCTGTGGCCGTCCCCATGAGCCTGTGAAAGGGGTGCCGTCGATCTCGAATTTCGGCTCACCCAGCCCTGAGAGATCGTCATAGGTCCCTGATGGGTTCGATGTGCGCTGGATAGTTTGCTGTAAGGATGTATATGCGTCGAGGATGGTAGAGAGCTGCCGTCCAAGCGAAGATGATGTATCATCAGCGTAGACATCTACGAGCGTGTTCATCGTGATCGCAGCATCTCGAACCCCTTTGTCATGTCAGATCTGGCATGTAATATTACCGTCTTTGCTGTCACCAACATTGATACCAATAATCAGGCCCGTCTTGGCTGGGACTTGCGACTGCGGTCCCCGGTGCTACGCCCTTTCCTTCGACATTGCGCCCGCCCGGCGAGACATTCGCCAGGAGCTTGTCCAACGCTGTCCGTTCTTCCTGTTGTATCCAAGCATCTAGACTGTCATGCAGCGGCTGCTGCTGTCTCTGTGCATCTGCAGCGGCAAGAAATCTAAGGTGCGGTAACGGTGGTATTGAAACAGCGTATGAGTAGGGTGCGAAGGACGCGAGGAGAAGTATGCTCGGAAGCATGGTTGCTAACCTGTGCTGCTTCTTAGTAGGTCGCAGGACGTGTGAGTACAGGTGTAGGAATAGAGTCACAAAAACATATAACTGGCACCGCCGTGGACAAACCCAGAAGGCGCGTGTGGGAAGAAACGTCGAGATTAGAACAAGCAACTACAGCGGCCTCGACCACGCCCACACATCATCTGTGTCGTCCGTCGACCTAGTCATCGAGCGTGCCATGTGCCCCACCGCCATGCCCATTGTTCACAGCCTAGCGGCGCTATAGCGAGTCGGGAATCGTGGAGGCGGTCAAAGGGTTTGAAGCCTGGTCTGACGTGGGCGGGTGATGTGAATTATAGTATGTCACGCGAGCCTGGTGAGCGAATCAGACGCGTTGGAAGTCCGCGATGACGCGCTGCAGATCTGGGGCCGAGCAAGGAACCTGTGGCTCCAGCGATGCCGAAACATAGGGACCTCGGATGTTCGAAATAGCGAATGTCAGAGCGAAAGGGCTCACATGTGCACTGCGCGGCGCTGGGACCCAATGTTTGACGTTTGAAAACGTGCATTTGAAGGTGAGAGGTACTTCAAATGGTTCATCATTACGCTCATGCTGTACAATAATAAATGAAAACGTAGTGCTACAATTCAAACAAAGCCCGAACCAACGCCGCATCTCAGACGCACCCTAAGGGGTATCTCGCGAAAGAAAAGCCATTATCATCAGACCCAAATTTACAGTTACTGTCAAACAACGCAAGCAATGCAACGCAATGCAGAAGGCCGCTTCCCATCGCAAGCCATGCTCGTGCGCAAAGACAACATCAACTCCATATCTTGAATGCATCATCATAGCGTCTACACGCTTGATCCGAACTTGTCGTCCCCACTACCCTTCTTACTGTTCCGTTTCTTGGCTTTCCCTTTCTTCTTCATCAGGTCGTTGCGTTCGTTGGGCGGTGTGTGCGTGCGCTGACTACCTGCCGCGCTTGAATCTCCGACTCGTAAGCCCTTGACTTCCTTCAGCACGTCGCGGAACCCTTCTTCCAACGTCGTCATTCTAGCAAGCATGATCCGACTCATGCGATTTGAGTCCGACTCGCTGTCACTGCCCTTGTTCATGCGCGCCTCCTGCCTGGCCCGTGCCTGAAGCTCGAATTGAGTCGTGAAAGATGCCGGGATGGCGTTCAAGTTGCCGAAGTTTGGGTTGTTGTTGTTGTCGCCCAGTTCAGAAGCCAAGTCGAGTGCGATGGCGTTGAAGGATGGTGCACGATTTTGGCGTTCGAGGGCAAGGAAATTCGACAAGTTGGGCGTCTTTCGAGCTGTCTCTGGAGGCATTATTGCACGAGCGCGAGAGGCTGAGGCATGGCTGACGTGGCTAATTGGCTGTGGACGCTTTGGAGTCTTTGTTCCAGACGATGAGATGGCACCATCCAGCCGACCTGGTGTGGCAGTCCCACTGCGTGAGCTCAGTTTCAGGCGCTTGTCTGGAGAAGCTGGGCGTGACACATCATTCGTCTCTTTCGTAGGACTGAACAGAATAGTGCTCGTAGAAGTGTTGCGAGCATGTCCTGGCTTGTACTTCCTGCTCGGTGACATTTGCGCTTCTGGCATACTGGTATCTGATGGCGATCTGGCCCTTGCTGGCGTTCGCGCAGGAGTCTTTGGTCTAGACACCATGGGTGTGCGAAAGAACTCATCCTCGGATGTCTCATAGCCAGCCTTGGGCTTCTTGTTCTCCTTATCAGATGTCGGCAAATTCTTCGGAGTCGTCTGGCGGTCTGAAGTCGAGTCATTATCGTCGGCTTGTGTCAAGAGCTCGTCGTCTCCATCGGCATCGGTCTGCTGTGGGTTGTCATCCTCCGGAATAGGCTCCTCTTCCTCCAAGATTGGACGAGGGAACGTGATGAAGGTGTCATCTGGATCGGAAGCAACGCTTCTGGTGAACGACAGCGGGTGCCTGCGCTTGGACTGACCAGATGTCTTGGAGCGACGCATGTACGGCCTGGCACGTGTTTCAAGGCGATCTAGAACGGATTGGGCATCTTCCTGAGGCGGTGTTACTTCCTCGTCGTCGCCCATCTTCTTCATCCAATCGGACACTACATTGCTCGAGTTCCTGCGACCGGGTGGGTAGTTAGGAGATGGTTGTATACTGGTATCACGGTAGGGTCTGCGGAAAACCTCTTCAAGAGCTCGGTCTTTGTGGAAAGTCGTAATGGATGGTTCTCGCAGACGTGGCTGGAATGACTCAACAGCACCGCGTATGCTGAACGCTGGCGCCAAAGGCGACGCAGTCCCGGGTCGGCCACGGTGCTCGACCAGATCTGTGGGGCCGTACGCAAGATTCGAGAGGAGCAGTCTCTCATACAGAAAGACGGTGAAGAGGATCGGGATATGTGTGAGCTTGATGACTGTCCTGTTCATGCGAATGAACGCCTTGAAGGGCATCATGTACTTGAGTGGAATCAGCAACCAGCCTACAATGTTGGTAGGAGGAATGTAGGAGAAAAGTGCATCAGACTTGACCATCGAGATGCAGTTCACCGCAAACAAGAACTGATGCTCTTCGTTGGCGTTCTGAACGATCTTCATGAATGAATTCGTCAACACCGTGATCAGGATAGTCACGATGAGGAAGTGACACATGAAGAGGAAGAGGGCCAACAGAGCTTTACCCAGCATATTGTACTCGCCCCAGAGGTCCCATGCTGCTGGTGTAAAGCCCATGAGCAACTGGAAAATTGCATATGCAGCGTTTCCGGCTCCGATCTCTTTGCCAACGAAGGCCATGCTGAAGGATACGAAGAAGCCACTGCAGGCGATGACAATCAACACCAGAATGGCCACGAGATCCACTGCCATCATCCGAAAGGCGATCAAAAGCTGTGAAAAGTACTGGTAGTGGTCTAAGGCAGAGAAGAGGCGAGGGAACAGGAGCACGGCTGTCGCTCCCAGGACATCGTAGGCTAGGCTGGTAACAACGCCACGTCTGACATCCGGCATGAGGATACCGTACAGTCGCAGGATATAGTATGACACGAACATCAAAAGAATGCCCAGATCAAAGGCGTTCTGGTTTTATCTGTTAGCTTAAGTTCATTGTTTGATGTGCGAAGCACAGAGCGGGGAAAGTCTCTCAAGCATCATGCGCCAGCTGGAAACAAACCGGGAGGCAGTCGAGATTTCTTTGCGACTTTCTGGCAACCTGACTGTACCTCTGACAGCTACAATAGTTCCGATTTTGCAGCAGACTTTCCTGCTGCCTAAAAGGCACTCACGAAGGAAAGAAGGGTTACGAGATGCATCACTTACCCACACAGACATGATGTACAACCCGAACCCCTGTTCAGAGAATCCAACGATCTCGTCCAACATGTACCCAGCGCTCCAGAACCAGAAGATGACTTCCAGAACCGTAATGTCGTCTGACTTCTCAGCCAAAACAGCCAAGAACAGCCCCAGCATTATACCAAAGGATAGGGTCGAGAAGAAATTGCGGTATCGAGGTACTCGGAGACGGGAGAGTTTGAAGAGCGAGGAGTCGTGAGGATCGTAAAGCGTCACGGTCCGTCTCAGGAGCGCTGATGCTGGAAGGTCGGCGTTGGCTTTCTTGGGCGCTGGCTGGCGACGCGCTGGCCCTCGACCGGGGGACACTTCGCCACTCGTTGGGTTGCTATGAGAGGAGTCAGGCTTGCGGTGGAGGCTGTCAGCAACCGAGTGGAAGACGATTGTGCCAGCCCAGATGGCCTCCAGCTGCTGGACAACCAGAGGATGCGCCAAGAACTTCTTGGCTTGCGCGCGAATGGCAATCTCAAGCGCAGATATGCGCGCATGTTGCTGCCTGTGCCTGTTCCAGTTTGCGCCTCCTGCTTGGACCTCGAGACCTTGCAGAGGGTCATAGTCGTAGCTCAATGCATCGATCAGCTCTCTCGTGGAGAATTCCTTAAGCAAGCGCATGGCTAGCAGCTCGCAGAGGAGCGCCCTCGTCTTGCTGACACCAACATTGCCAGGATTTGCCTCTCCTTCCTTTCTGAACTGGAGGCAATTCGCAATCAAGCAGTAAAGGGCACCGCGCGAGAAGTGCTCTGCGCGAATCTGCTGTTGTATGGGCTTGACGAGGAACTGCGAAACCTGCGGCGAGCGCAGCTGATCCCAGCTTAGAGTTGTTTCACAGCGCTGGACGATGATCTGGCGAATGTCGTGGGTATTGTTGTATATGGGAATGCGGTCTGAATCTTTCTGTTAGCGCAGTGAACAACATTCACATGCAACACCTCAACACACCTAGAAACTCAGAAGAGAAGACAGGCAGCAACGGGCCGTCGCGCCGACGATCATGATCTTCGTCATAGATCTCGCCATCAAACTGGCCTGGCTCGTCTCCGTAGTTGTCCTCGCCCTCAGAAGCCTCGTCGTTGTGGCGGTTGCGGTACCTGTGTATCGCTGCAAGGAGGGGCGTAGTCTCAGACGAGCGGCTACTCTTCTTCGAGCGCAGCAGAGAGGCGAACATTTGTGATGCCTCACACTGACACCTTCCAACAGAGCAACGGTCCTCGTGGCAGCGCGGGCGCAGGGTGGTGGAGGAAGTAGTAATAAACAAGAGGTCTCATGTGCACAGGGGACAGTCCCTCAATAGATCCCGGGCCCTACCAGTTTCGTACCACACCCGATTCACGATGCACGATTCACCGCCTCGCAAGCCGCCAGGCCGCTCTTCGCCGCCGCATGCTGAGACGAGGTGATCATGAGGATGGCACAATGCCTTCTTCTTATCTGCGTGCTCCCTTTCCCCACGATTCCTGACGCGCTGCCAGCCAATGATCATGCCCGGTCTCCCACGGTGTCGCCAACCATGCAATGACGAACGCGCTACTTATGCACGTCTCCCGGCCTCAGCGCGATTGCCCATGGCGAGTGGGCATCATCATGCCTCTTGCATCACCGCCCGTCTGGGGTGCATGCTCCATTTCCAGTGCGCGCAATTCTGATATCCCTCAGATCTGCGTTCACGCGCGAGGCAATTAAGGGTGTTGAAGCCCCACCTTTGTTGACTGACTCGAATGCCTCAATTGTTTGTTTTCGCTAGCGGTCTGGACACCTGGGCCCTCCTGCACGCCTGCATCATTGTCTCAAATCCAGGGTGCGGGAGCAGCAAAGATTTTCTCGATCACTTCGTCAGGGACCGGAGATGCTTGCCTCATTTGCGCATTGTAGGCGTCGCCAAAACGCTCGTTCATCGATGCCGATCCATCGGTTGCAGCCTCAATAAAGGCCCTTGCTCCTGCTGCGCTTATGCATCTGCCAGGGTACTTCAGTTCGCGCGAATTCCGCTCGATCGAGCCTTGTTGGTAGGATGCACGTTCGAGAACCTCGCGCGGGCAGCGTCCCGCGTCGTGGTTGAAATGTCGGTTGCCCTTCCGTGATCTCTGTCCCCACAGGCAGATCCCATCGCGGGTTTTCACATGCTTGCGCTCATGTCTCGATATTGCTTTCACCCAGTCCGACTATTCAGCAGCTGCAAGCAGATAGCGAGTTTATACGCAGCTCGATATGGCGGGCATTTATTCACTTTGCCGGTGGACGCAAGCTCATGAAATCAAGCAATGGAATAAAGCAGTATAATCAGCCACAAGGATGCGAGCGCAATGATTCTCTCTTGCAAGTCTTAGAGTAGACACGGTGACAACGAGAATCAGCTGACGCTGCAGGCGCAGTTGTAGGCGCCGAGGCCACCTAGCCTTGCACCTTACAGAATCACCATCTCTTCTCACCAGCGAACACCGACGTGTGTCATCACATCTATTTTAGTGATTCCCTTCATATCACGGATTTCAACGAAGCGGTTGGAATAGATCCTTTCTTCGGTCCTGGTACGTCGAGGTCCAACACTGTTGATAGTCAAGATGTCGATGATTCCCGAGCGATTACGCCGTCGAGATAATGATGAGATGGATGAGCTGAAGGAAAGAAAACGATCTCTGGAGCGACAATTGCACCAAGCAAGGCAGATCCGCTATCAGCACGAGGATACTATACATAACCTCAAAAATCATGTCCGGGATGCCACCAATGACTCGATGAAGCGCCTGATCGAAGCAGACTTGCTCAACAAGCAGCTTTTGAAAGCCAAGTAAGAGACGGTTCGAATACAGGAACGGTCGCGCACTGCATTGAGCTTGATTGATATACACCAGAGTCATGCGAGAAGGGATTGGGGTGACTCCTTCACAAGTGACGAAGCTCTCCTGACTTTGCAACGGGACTGGTCTGGTCGTGGATCCTATGTCGAGTTTGAGTAGGATAGGTCACTGCCTTTCCAAAAGGGGCCGTTCTTGGGCATGGCCTCCACGGTCCCGTTGTGCAAATAGTACATAAGGGTACTGAGATGGCTTTGAAAACCCTATACCAGCGGCGGCTGTTGGAAAAGAGCAAGATGTCAGAGATTGAGGTTCTGAAAAGGCTGAGTCACCACCATATTGTCAAGCTTATGGGAACATGTTTCCAGAAGGCGTATCTTGGGGTACTGATCTGGCCAGTAGCATCTTTTGACTTGGCCTGGCTTCTAGATTCTTTTGAGGGCGAGAAGATAATAGAGTCTGGCAACACCGATGCCGTGCAGAAGCTCAACACACCAGATGTATCACCTCCAGTGCCCGATAAGCTAAGGTCAGGCGCGGTGGCTGCATCTGCCGATGACGAGAGAGCTACAACCAGTATCATCCTGCGACACCGTCAGAACTTCGAAGTGGCTCTAGAAACGAGGTTGTGGAGGCTTCGACGATTGTTTGGCTGCTTGACTTCTGCGCTCGCATATCTACATGGCCAGAATGTCCGCCACAAAGATATCAAGCCGTCAAACATTTTACTCTCTCCCGATGGAATATGGCTCACCGACTTCGGCACCGCCAAGGACATCACGGACGAGAGCACGAGTAGCAGCGAAAGTGCCGAGCGTGGCACATTGAAATACTGCGCGCCAGAGGTGGCTCAGTGGTCAGTGAGTGGCCGCTCTGCGGATGTATTCTCCCTTGGCTGTGTCTTTCTCGAACTCCTGGTAACACTGCGCCTTTATCGTCAGCTACAACAATTGGCCAACCTACGCCCTCTGAAGAATAAATCATACGAAGCAAATCTGGACTCCCGGGAGCAATGACTTGATCTAGTGAGATCAAATGCAACCCCTACCCAGGATCTGGCCCTTATTACAGACCAAATGCTTCACCCTGATTGCGACAAGCGTCCAACAGCACGTAACCTCCTCCTCCGGCTAGCTACTCTAGACGAGGCTAATGAGGGAGGACTACACTGCGTTGAGTGTAGTCGATGGTTAGATGACGATCCCGTCTGGGGCCATCAGAACGCAGTAAAATTGGAAAAGGCTTGTCAGAGCCTTGAAAAGTCAGTAAGTCCGATCATAACTTGTGGAAAACGCTGACAAGCTCACAGTGTGGATCAACTCGTTGCTCGAGAGCTACGAGACGCCTTGCCTAGCGGTGATTTAGATAATGCATGACTCCCATCAGGGGTAACGAAAGGGTAATCTCATGTAGCTTCCCATCAACTATATTCCAATCAGTTGAGAAGGTGGCATACGCTGGGCTTGGTCTTCTGCAACATATCATAGCACAGCTAGGTGCCTTCCAATATTGAAAGCAACCAGGGCGTACAAGGTACCTCATCGACTGCGACGCCTTGTGTTGAGAAAATATCTGTCCGGTAAACTTATGATCTGCGTCGATTGCTCTATAGTGATATTTGAATGTTGAGTCTGAAGCTCGTGTTGGCCCAGGTGATTATGTAGATAGTCACACCAGAGAAGTGGGAAGGCGCAACCACCACACCATCTTCGCCTCCCCTCTCGACCTCAGTACTTGCCTCAAGTTGCACCTTCCCTGCATCACAGCCATATACAGAGTGCAGGCTGCAACACGAGAGGTGAACAGATGGCGATGCACTCATCATCGGTCGTCTTTTTGCGCTGCACTGTGTGCAGGACCCACATGCAGTATATGTCCCCATTTGTCCGTCGACAATCCATCAATCGACCTTCAGCAGAGGTGAGCGCAACACCTCGTCGTCAGTCCGATGGCTCGGGTTCAAATCTGCTGAACGGTAAGGTTAACTTTTCCTCAGCATCTCCCAGAGATGACTTACCTCCCAATGATGAAACAGATAGGCATTCCTGATAATATCAAAAATGATTATAAAAACTTGTCTGAGCGAGGATGTTCTACAGATTCCATCGTTGAAATATTTGAGATTATTACTAACCGCTGGGGTTCCCAGGTCCCCCCAAATTTCTGAATTCTTTTTTTCCTGGGTCTCAAGGGCTTGTGAGCCGTGGTTCGTCTGGATTTCATCTTGATGAACATGAATTACACATCCCGGTTACTTATCGATACATGGATCTGGTGATCACCAACAGTTGCTTACCGTTTGTATTGGCTTTGGAGTGACTGGTAGCAAGACCAAATTTTTGATGTGTGAGCTAGGTCCTAGTGAAGCGCGAGCATTAGTCGCCAGAGTGCAAAAACCAGGTAATTCAGGTCGAACATTACATATCCTCGGCTTCTGGAAAACAAAAGTTGATATCACTGGTGGCAGTGAAGGAATGCAAGTAATTTGTTCAGCTCCATGTTATCTCATTGCATGGAGTTCAGACTGTACGAACACTCACGTACTCCGAGTATGGAGTATGAGGGGCAATAAGGCATGCATTCCCACTTGGAAGGCGACCGTCGTCTATGTACCAACATCACGGACTAATGCGCCCCTTAAAGAGTTAATTCGGTTTGAAAACGGTGGTCAACTTTTTCCAACAGCCGAGGGCTAGCATGTTGTAGAGCTGGTAAAAAGGCGTTCGGATGATCGATATGATGAATCAGTGATGTATATTCTATAGAGGACACGGTTGGTACATACACAGGGAAAAGGTCGGATAGATCATGTGATTGATTGGATCATGTGACCTTCAGATCACGTGCATCCATTGACTACCGTGGAGGCTCTGCGGGACTCCACTGTATTGGAGAGCGTGCGACAATGAGGAACAGATAAGATAAGATTACGTCATTGCGACAATGGCTGGGGTATTATATCAGTAGATCGGGCCAGAGACCTTTCCAGGCTGCTGCGCAACTTTCCTCTTCGCATATCGACGTGTGCAAGGCTTCCGCAAGCGGCGAAGTCGTGAAGATCGAATACCGACGTCAAGCGCGCCGGAGCTACGTGACCCCGCGGCTTTCGATTGGCAGGTTTGGCGAGGCTTCATCACACCGCATTCAGACCCGGATGATTGAGGTCACTCGAAGAGCGTGCAACTATCTGAGTGCAATAAGCTCTCGACAGGATATAGGCAAATGATCTCAGCATATATCGAAAGCAAGAGAAAGTACATGTGAATATTGAACCCCCAGGTAGCTGCGATGGCTGGGACAAAATTTGATGCTGTTGAGCACAGCGATGTCCGGCGAACGCTAAAATAGCCCCACCGAGGAAGCCAATCAACCACCCCGCTGGTGCATCGCAAAGAAAAAAGTTTCGACGCGCAAAAGAGCTCTTCTCTCCTCTCCTCCACCATTGTTCGACAGTCTCGATTCTCCAGGGTACTTTGAGCCCTCGAGCTGTCACTCACTACATAAATCATGGCCCTACGACCCGATGAGAGCCAGAACCTGGCTCTCGAGCTTGCGGATGGCTACGTCTGCTTCGGCAGGAGCTTTGGTGCGGAGAAGAGCATTGCAGGAGAATTGGTCTTCCAGACGGGTATGGTGGGTTATCCCGAGTCGATAACTGATCCGTCGTACCGCGGCCAGATTCTGGTCATCACTTTCCCTTTGGTGGGCAACTATGGTGTGCCCTCGCGCGAAGACCTCGATGCGCTCGCTCAGGATATTCCCGCTCACTTCGAGGCGCGGGAAATTCACATTGCCGGTCTCGTCGTCCAGACATACGCCGAAGAGGAGTTCTCTCACTACATGGCCACCTCTTCATTGGGTGCATGGCTCAAAGAGCAGGGCGTGCCTGCCATTACCGGCGTTGATACCCGCGCTCTGACAAAGCGCATTCGTGAAGAGGGAAGTATGCTCGCTCGCTTGAGACAGCGAACAGGCCCTTCTCCCTCTTCTACTGCTCTTACCAACGGTGCTGTCGACACCGCGGCGCTCGCTGACGACGAGGTCGAGGACTGGAGCAGCGCCTTTGAGGGGATCGAATGGGTCGACCCCAACAAGAAGAACTTGGTTGCTGAAGGTGAATACCTCTGATGCTTTTTTGAGTGACCATGTCTGACGTCTGTACAGTCTCCATCAAGGAACCCAGACTCTATTCACCCGACCCTTCCACAGCCCTTAAGCATCCTTCTGGTCGTCCCGTGCGTGTAGTAACCGTCGATGTCGGTCTCAAATACAACCAGCTGAGATGTTTCTTGCGACGAGGTGTCGAAGTCTTGCAGGTCCCATGGGACTACAACTTCCCTGAGCTCGCCGGCAAGGATTACGATGGTCTCTTCGTCTCCAACGGCCCTGGCGACCCAGCCAAGATGGAGGCTACCGTCAAGCACATCAAGACTGCCATGGATGAGGCACGAACGCCCATCTTTGGTATCTGTCTTGGTCACCAGTTGCTCGCACGAGCCTCTGGTGCTGAGACTCTCAAGATGAAGTTCGGTAACCGCGGCCATAACATTCCCTGCACCAGCATGATCACTGGCAAGTGCCACATCACATCGCAGAATCACGGTTTCGCAGTCGACTCCAAAACTCTTGCCAACGGTTGGGAGGAGCTGTTCGTCAATGCCAATGACGGCAGTAACGAGGGTATTCGCCACGTTAACCGACCCTACTTCAGTGTGCAATTCCATCCCGAGCACACTCCCGGTCCTCGTGACACTGAGTATCTGTTTGATGTATTCATCAGCACGATTCAAAAGTCCATCGCATCTGCCGACACCATGAAGCAGTCTGTGGAATTCCCCGGCGGCACTCTCGAGGAGAACAAGAAGCTCACTCCCCGCGTCGAGGTCAAGAAGGTCCTTGTTCTTGGCTCTGGTGGTCTCAGTATTGGTCAGGCTGGAGAGTTTGATTACTCTGGAAGCCAATGTATCAAAGCCTTGAAGGAGGAGGGCATCTACACCATCCTCATCAACCCCAACATTGCCACAATCCAGACGTCAAAGGGTCTTGCCGACAAGGTCTACTTCCTCCCCGTCAACGCAGATTTTGTCCGCAAGGTCATTCAAAAGGAGCGCCCCGATGGTATCTACGTCACCTTTGGCGGACAAACCGCTCTCCAAGTCGGTATCCAGCTCAAGGATGAGTTTGAAGGTCTCGGAGTCAAAGTTCTTGGAACACCGATCGATACCATCATCACCACTGAAGATCGTGAGCTGTTTGCTCGTGCCATGGAGTCCATTGGCGAGAAGTGTGCCCAGTCTGCTTCCGCGAACAACACAGAGGAGGCCATGCACGTGGTCAAGGACATCGGCTTCCCCGTCATCGTCCGCGCCGCTTTCGCTCTTGGCGGACTGGGCAGTGGTTTTGCGAACAACGAGGACGAGCTGCTTGAGTTGTGCAATAAAGCTTTCGCCGTCAGCCCCCAGGTGCTCATTGAGCGCAGTATGAAGGGCTGGAAGGAGATCGAATACGAAGTTGTCCGCGATTGTCGTGACAACTGCATCACAGTTTGTAACATGGAGAACTTCGACCCTCTTGGTATCCACACCGGAGACTCCATTGTCGTAGCTCCCTCTCAGACTCTGTCTGATGAAGACTACAACATGCTGCGTACGACAGCTGTCAACGTCATTCGCCACCTTGGCGTTGTTGGTGAGTGCAACATTCAGTATGCACTGAACCCGTTCTCTAAGGAGTACTGCATCATTGAGGTCAACGCTCGTCTTTCGCGTTCATCTGCGCTCGCTTCCAAGGCAACCGGTTATCCTCTCGCTTTCGTCGCTGCCAAGCTTGGTCTCAACATTCCCTTGAACGAGGTCCAGAACTCAGTCACGCGCTCGACTTGCGCCTGCTTCGAGCCCTCACTCGATTATGTCGTTGTCAAGATTCCCCGCTGGGACTTGAAGAAGTTCACACGCGTCTCCACTCTCTTGGGTTCTTCGATGAAGAGTGTTGGTGAGGTCATGGCGATTGGCCGAACTTTCGAAGAGGCCATCCAGAAGGCGATTCGTGAGGTCGATCCCAGCAATATGGGCTTCAACGAGACCAACAATGCTCTCGTTTCCATTGACCAGGAGCTCCAGACGCCCTCTGATCAGCGTCTGTTCGCCATCGCTAATGCGATGAAATCTGGCTACACCGTGGACAAGATATGGGAGTTGACCAACATCGACAAGTGGTTCCTCAGCCGTCTCAAGTCATTGAGCAACTTCGAGATATCCATGCAGAGCTACAACACTGCCAGTGTCACTCTCCCATTGCTCAAGAAGGCCAAACAGCTCGGTTTCTCTGATCGCCAACTGGCCAAGTTCTGGGGATCCAACGAGCTTGCCGTTCGTCGCCTACGTGTTGATCACAACCTCTACCCGGTTGTCAAGCAAATCGATACTGTCGCTGCCGAGTTCCCTGCCCACACGAACTATCTTTACCTGACCTACAATGGCACCGAGAGTGACCTTGACTTCAACGACAAGGGTATTATGGTTCTTGGTTCTGGTGTCTACCGTATTGGCTCTTCCGTCGAGTTCGATTGGTGCTCTGTTCGTGCCATTCGCACCCTACGCGAAAACGGATACAAGACGGTTATGATTAACTACAACCCAGAGACTGTGAGCACTGGTAAGCGCAACTTTGTATTCTGTGTCGGAATGCTGCTAACGTATGCCAAGATTACGATGAGGCTGATCGTCTCTACTTCGAGAACATCTCTCTCGAGACCGTCCTCGATATCTACACCCTGGAGAACTCCAGTGGCGTTGTGATTGTAAGTGAAAACTGCGTCTTCGGCACATATCAGCTGCTAATTGCCATCCCAGTCCGTTGGTGGCCAGACGCCTAACAACATTGCTCTGCCTCTCCACCGCATGAATGTTAAAATCCTCGGTACTTCTCCTGAGATGATTGATACGGCCGAGAATCGCTACAAGGTAAGACTTTCCCTCATCCCACAAAGGTTGATACTAATCAACATTAGTTCTCCCGCATGCTTGACCGTATCAACGTTGATCAGCCCGCTTGGAAGGAGCTTACCAGCATTGAAGAGGCTAAGGAATTCTGCGATCGCGTCTCTTACCCCGTGCTTGTACGCCCCTCATACGTTCTGTCCGGCGCCGCGATGAACACAGTCTACTCAGAGCACGACTTGGCCAACTACCTCAACCAGGCTGCCGATGTGTCTAAGGATCACCCGGTCGTCATTACCAAGTACATCGAGAACGCCAAGGAAATCGAGATGGACGCCGTTGCCCGCAACGGTACCATGATTGGTCACTTCATCTCCGAGCACGTTGAGAACGCCGGTGTGCACTCTGGTGATGCTACTCTTGTTCTACCTCCTCAGGACCTGTCTCCCGAGACCATTCGGCAGATCGAGGACGCCACTCGCAAGATTGGTCAGGCCCTCAACATCACGGGTCCATACAACATCCAGTTCATCGCCAAGGACGACGAGATCAAGGTCATCGAGTGCAATGTTCGCGCTTCGCGATCCACTCCTTTCGTCTCTAAGGTCATGGGCGTTGACCTGATTGAGATGGCTACCAAGGCCATGGCCGGCCTGCCAGTTGAAGAGTACCCCGCCACCAACATCCCCAAGGATTATGTCGGTGTCAAGGTTCCTCAATTCTCATTCTCTCGCCTTGCTGGCGCCGACCCTGTCCTCGGTGTCGAGATGGCCTCTACTGGTGAGGTAGCCTGCTTTGGTCGCGACAAGTATGAGGCCTACATCAAGGGCCTCATCGCCACCGGCTTCAGGCTGCCCAACAAGAACATTCTGTTCTCCATCGGTTCATTCAAGGATAAGCTCGAGATGTTGCCTTCCATACAGAATCTCCATAAGATGGGCTACAACTTGTTCGCTACTGCCGGTACTGCCGACTACATTCAGGAGCACAACCTTCCTGTCAAGTTCTTGGAAGTTCTGCCTCCTGGTGAGCACGACGAGCAGAAGTCCGAGTACTCTCTGACCCACGCATTGGCCAACAACTTGATCGATCTGTACATCAACTTGCCGTCCAGCAACCGCTTCCGACGACCTGCTAACTATATTTCCCGCGGTTACCGTACTCGTCGCATGGCTGTTGACTACCAGACTCCTCTCGTGACCAACGTCAAAAACGCGAAGCTCTTGATTGAAGCTATCGCTCGTCACTACGACCTTGCCATCAGCTCGGTCGACTTCCAAGAGTTCGTGTCCGAGCGTGATGCTCATGACAACCACTACGGTCAGCTATCCAAGAGCGGTTCTTTGTCGTTGCCTCAGCTGCTTGCCAAGTCCCCCTTCAAGCGCAAGCACATCACTTCTGTGAAGCAGTTCAGCCGTGCTGATCTCCACTTGCTATTCACCATCGCCCAGGAGATGCGCCTTGGTGCTCAGAAGCAAGGTTGTCTCGAGATCCTCAAGGGTCGCGTTCTTTGCACGATGTTTTTCGAGCCTTCGACACGTACTTCTGCATCTTTCGATGCGGCTATGAAGCGTCTCGGTGGCGAGGTCGTTGTCATCAACGAGTCCGTCTCCTCTACCAAGAAGGGCGAGTCCATTGCCGACACCATCCGTACTCTAGGATGCTACGGCGATGCAATTGTCCTCCGTCACCCTCACGAGGAGTCGATCGACATTGCTACCAAGTTTTCTGGCGTGCCCGTCATCAACGCTGGCAACGGTAGCCGCGAGCACCCCACCCAAGCTCTTCTTGACATCTTCACTATCCGTGAAGAGCTTGGCTCCGTCAATGGTCTTACCATCACCTTTGTTGGTGATCTCAAGTATGGCCGCACAGTCCACTCCCTCTGCGAGTTGCTGTCCCACTACGACTGCCAGGTCAACCTTGTCTCGCCTGACTCTCTCAGCATGCCAAGCTCTGTCCGCGAGGCTCTCAAGTCTCGTGGTCAATTGAAGACCGTCTCGAACGAACTCACTGAGGAGATCATCGCCACTTCGGATGTTCTCTACTGTACTCGTGTGCAGAAGGAGCGTTTCCCAGACGAAGCCACCTACGAGAAGGTCAAGGACGCTTTCGTCATCGACAACAAGGTTCTCAAGCAGGCCAAGACCAACATGATTGTCATGCACCCTCTGCCAAGGAACAACGAAATTCATGAGGAGGTGGACTTCGATCCTAGGGCCGCATACTTCAGACAGGTGAGTATCCTGACCACTTCTTATACATTATCACTGACAGTTTCATAGATGAGGTACGGACTGTACACGCGCATGGCGTTGCTTGCCATGGTCATGGCTCCCTAAGCGTGTGTTGATTTGCGTACCAAATACCTGCTCACGAGCACACTGTACTTCTCTTCCATCTCCGGCGTTTCACGAAAAGTACAAAACCACAGGGCGTTTATTTCGTTACATTCCCTAGAAGCACCAACTAGACTTCAAGCATTAGATAGGCGTTCACCGTGGTGTCCATCCACGTGTATATGGGTTCGTGTATGATGAAAATTTTCCCACTATCGGTATGGGGGAAGCTATTTCATTTTTATTTCAGCGTACTTTGGCGTTTACAGGTTTCATCGGGGGATGCGGAGCTATTTTATTTTTTCTGCAGCGAATCTTGGGATCATCGGGGGTCATCGGCGCTAGGGGCGGACTACCGGCTGGGATCAGAGGGCTACGAAGCGTTCGGACGCCTATCAACAATCACTTTAACAGAATATCCGGGAGAGGAATGGAATCCCAGCGCTGGCGCTTAATGTGCAAGGGACTGCACGGTATCAATCAATCGCTTGCTCTTTCACACCATCATACATATAGTCACGTGACAGAAACCACAAGCTCACATCAATCGAGGAAAATTGAAGACATCGTCCCTTGGGACCAAAACCGCTCTTGATATGCCGGATTTATTACAGTCAGCTTGATCATTGTAATTTAGGAAGCACACATGACGTTTCGTTTGCATAGGTACTTCTAACGCTGGGATTAAGAGAGCGCGGCAAGGTCAGATCGGTTAAAGTCACATCGTCCTCCACTAGCACGCCCGGGCACTTGGAGAGGGCGACTATCTTATATAGTATGAAATACCGATTAAAGACTAGTTAGACTCGCTTGAGACCTTATTCATGGAAATCTACAACCCGACATGAGCATGTCGATCATTTGGGTGGAGGTTGCGCTAGAAAGATGAAGTATTGCTGTTGATGTTATTGTCGATATTGTCTGTCTCGATTTCCTCGTATAATGTAACTTCGACTTATCTACTTTTCCGCTACCGCGGAATAACGCCCGCTCGATACCCAGCTAGATTACTACATAGACCGCTGAGATGGACCGCATTTACAAGTGCATCCTGACGCACTGCTACCATATCTTGTCGTAATTCTTCTCACCCTAGTCTATGACCTCGTAGCCTGAACTTAAAAGCTGGCAATCCTTTTTTTGAGACAGGAAGCCGATGCCTGTTTATTTGACCTTTACTCGATATGGCCCGTTCGAATACCTCCGCCACGCCGAGCTGCGAGCAGACCGTCAGAGTCAGAAATTGAAGAGTTTGTAGTTAGTCAACTCAAGCGCTTGTGTCACCAGAGCTTAGAAGCCTAGGTGTTGAGACAGCACGGAGCCTGGCTGAATGGTCCGTCTCAACTGCATTGAGCTTTTCAATCTCAATGGGGTCTTCCAGCGCCAGGCTCAAGTGGCCTATCTTCGTGCTCCCAGGAACTGTCGATGCGCGGTTGAGGGTATTGCAGGCACAATGTTCAAGCCTCCAAACCGCTTGACAATTGGCTGTGAGCGACAAGGAGGTACTACGCATCCTCTTGATCTGGTTGTACTGACCCAGCATAGCGATTGTGATGGGACGAAAGCGGGACCAGTCTTCGGAGCCGCGGGGCCGCTCGAAGTAAGAACTGGAGTGCGCCCATCGCAATTTCGAGACTTAGAGGATGACCCAGAGTCAAGCGGGTGTGAGGAGGCTGGATACCATGAGGTCCAGGATAAGCAAACGCGTCCATGGGTACCTGTATGACATGATCTCCTGCCCCAGCGACTTGGCGCACAAGACGATGCTACGTATCGTCGCTTGACATTTCTCATCTCACATCATCCGATGAGGAGTCAATTGTGGACGTGTGAGGACTGATGGTTGGTAGGCGGCCCAAGGTGTCTCACTCGCTCATGTCATCACTCTCACCGCCCTGGTCAACGACCGCCAGCACACCCTCTCTCTTTCTTTCCTCCTCAACGCTCTTCTGTACGCTGCTGAGCATGGGATCGACGCCTCTACCGTCGAATACCTTTGCCCTCTTGACGATATTCTGGCTCCTGCGAATTACCTCCTCTTCAGCTTTCCTGATGGTTCCGCTGACTCTGAGCACCCTGCAAACGACCGGTATGTCTAGTTTTGGAAGCTTCGTCACGTATGTGAGGGCCGCCCAAACCATCTCGTAATGGTCGCGCGGGCAACGAATAATTGCGGTCGACGTGGAGGAGGAGAAGTAGTTGACTGCGTGGGATTAGCACACGCTACGAACGCGCCTTTGGTGTAACAACTTGTACCTTTCAGACTACTCGAAACCATGCCACTGCCATAGTCGCCATATAAATCGTCAACTGTGTCGCGTAGCAGGCGTATCAGCGCGCCGGCATTGAAAGCATCTGGTGTGGGCGAGTGGATTTGCATGAGGTCTGGGAGAGGAGTTCGTTGTTTCGAAGTCGGTTCGGGATAGAGAAAATTGACCACCAGATAGCGGAACTTGACGCGCACCATCTTGGCTGTCCGCTTTGTTGACTGGCGGGTTCGTGCTTGCTTGAAGGAGGGCGTATGGAGATTAAGAAGGAGGTGAAAGCAGCTTGTTGCACGCGCAGACGCTTTGTTGCCAGGCCACCAAGTTGCTCGAAATCCCTTGCTAGTCGTCGAGTGCCACACGTTGTTTGTAATCAATATTTGTGATTTGTGTCGCGGTTGCTGGTCTTCGAGAGCTATCGAGCTCCAGAAATTCAACGTTGAGCCCTACGATACCCACCAATTGCAGCCTCGGCTCCAGCCCTAGCGGCAGGTATGACGCGCTTGGCTCGGCGCTCTATCCCCAGCTTTCTGCCTCCAACACCAACAATAGTGACTTTTACAGCGCCTCCCGCTTGTCGCCTGAACATTTCCTACCCTCTTGATAGCTGTCACGCACCCAAAATGGCGTCTTCATCCTCTGCAACGCCTCTGCTCTAGTGCGACCCGTCTCTATGTCCTCACCGCCGCCTGCTGACAACACCCAGTGCATGCATAGCCCATAACACCACTGTTCTCTCCGAGCATACCGCGAGCGCCTCCTCCAATGCGTCTTCTCTCGTCTCCCTCGTCCTCCCGAAATTGAAGCACGATTCCTCTGCACACAAAACGATCGACCAATCCAAGTTCTTCATCCATGTCATCACCAAATCGCCCTCAGACTTCCCCTCGAGCGGGCGTAGTGCCGGTGGACTCACATTCCTCGTTATTGCCGAGCGCGACTTGGGCCAGCGGATTCCCTTCGGCTTCCTGACCAACCTCGAGAAGAAGTTCTTTGCTTCATTTCCCTCCGAAGAGACCAACTTCTCAGACTTGCCGCCTTATGGGTGTGCGAGCTTCAATGCAACACTCAAAAAGTTGATGGTTGAGCAGGGCGCGACCCAGGCCGGACAAGCCGATGCCCTGCGCACCGCGCAACGTGAGATCGAGGGTGTGAGGGAGATCATGACGGAGAACATCGAGCGTGTCCTGGAGCGTGGTGAGCACATGAACGTGTTGGTGGACAAGACAAGTAGGTTGGGGGACAATGCGCGGGACTTCAGGGTCAGGTCGAGAACACTGAAGAGGAGGATGTGGTGGAAGAACGTCAAGCTGATGGTCCTGTTGTGCCTCGTTGTGATATTCTTGATTTACCTGTTTGTTGGATTTGGGTGTGGACTGCCTGGTAAGTTTGCTGAGCTGGCTCGTTGACAAGATTAAGTGCTAACGAATTATAGCTTGGGGGAGATGCTTGCGCCACTAAAACTCGAGCAATGATACTAGTATAATACGGTATGAGCTAAATTGCACAGTCGCCACCACGATTGGAAGCTTAACCTTGATACTCGGAGTGCTATGCAGCAAGCCAGCAATATCTTCAACATTGTACACAGCCGGGCGCGGCGTTCAGGCGTTTGAACACTAGTATTATATCAAGTTCTAAGTATCACATTTTATCCTCAGTTTAAAGCAGTTACAAGTTCAGTGAACACTATTCGGCATGTATTTGAGACGTTTTGCGTCACAACTAGTACAGATTCAAAAGAAACAACTAACTATCTGGCCTCCCCCTATGCTGGTGGTTGTACGAGGAACCCCAGATTGCTGTTTGTCACTACCGAACGGTTGCGTCGTTGCACAGCCCACACTATCTGGTCCGTCTTGGAAGTACAATCATGCTCTTGGCCCTACGCAGCTCACAGTATTGTGTTGGAAGAAGTCGACCGGAACAAACCACACTGCACTTCGCGGCGAGTTCCATGAATTGCTCTGCAAGCCACTCTTGTCGAGATCCTACATTGCATAGACGGACCCAAAGCCATCTATGACCTCATGCCGTTACGTGCACTTTCTGGCGCTGTTCATGTAACGCAATTGTCCTACCTTTAGTTCCTTGACTTGCTTGCCACAATCAAGCATAGCTCGAAAACTGGGCGAAGGTGGCAAAAGATCCTTGCTGTTGCCATCATGCCTGCTATACGGGTATCGATTATCGTAGCTGGACCGCCGAGCGCCGTTCTCAAGAAGCATGAGCCAGGCATGCCAACGGTCGGTTGATGTGGACCATACCTTTATCGGCATCGATTACTTAGACACGCTTGAAAGAAAGGCTGGCATAAGGGTCGGCGCTGAGAATGAGTCAAGGTTAGAGTTTGAAGAGAGTCAGAATGTCGAACTGAGAGACCACAAAAAGATTGCAAGGGATAAGGCGTATTGAGCTTGCTCTGGACACAGAGGTAAATTCAAAAAAGAAAGGCGCGGCGAGAGGATCCTTCTCCTTGGGCAACTTATGATACATAGGTGTCTTGCAGGTGAGAATCGAAGGTCTGGAAGAGTGATGTTGGATGGTTCTTACCCTTTGATGAATCTCGGTAGACTCTTTGCAGATCTTGTCCTAGTCTTTATTACCAGCTTCAAGCCTGGTAGCAATACCACACGTTCAAAACCTCACGAGCTTGCTCTTGCAGTCTTGGTTCAGCATACAAACAAAGTACCTAGGTAAGGTCACGGTAAGGTGTCGCCGCCACTCATCTCTTTATTTGAGACTCGTGCCTAAGTTGTGCGCCTCTCCCGCGCACAACGGCTGAAGCAAGCTCTCAAAACCTCTTCTACCGGCGGGACAAGCCTGTAGAAGAACTCTTGGCGCTCTTGGCAAGTGCGGTGGAGCGGAAGGGTTCTCTGGGGTGCATGTCGGCTTCGTCAATTCTCCGAGCCCTTTTGCGCTTGCGGCTCTCTAGTGATGTACGGGCTGTGTTCCAGACGGTGTTTGTTATGATGATGGATCGCGACTCCCAGATGTGGCATAAATGCAAGTGCCAACTGGGTACCCTTTTATCTGCTGTTCGGCTATCACGGTTAGCGCATGAATTAACAACCGCAGCCCTAACTGAACTCCTGCCTTCGTCCGCTCTACATTACTCGAGCTTCCGCCCAAACGGCAATGAACACAGGTACCACTTGGCGGGCCTCGTCTCAATTGCACCCGCTCGTAGATTGTTATGGCCTAGCCACCTCAGATCACTACAGCCTCTTTAGCCATGCCAAGATCTGTGTGCCTAACACAGCACAGAGAAAAGAATTGAAGAGATGGACGAAGATTGGCCGCGGGAGAGTACTTTCGAAGAATGCCCCGCAACGGCGAGATTGAAACGTCAACCCTTAATTGTTTGCGCGGGCTTGGACCGGGAAATGTGTTTCAGATCTACGCACCAACCAAGACTGAAGCAGCTCGCCAAATCCTACCACCTCGACCAAACACACGCTCTGATTGGCGACGTTAGAGCGTGTTTACTTGAATTGGATGAAACGAGCCAAGCGGAGCATATTGCGGCCTCACGCTTTCGGCCACTTAGCCCATCTTGGCTACGAGTCGATAGACAAATGTCGTACTCCACGACCATGCGCTCACCATCCTTGCGAGCGAGCCAAGGCTGCGAGATCGACTCCCTATCGTGATCCACATCGATGAAGTATATAAAAGAATCTCGATCCGCCCTTCTAGAATATTGTCACCACGGTCTTTCGTTCTGTGATCCACACTCACATTCTTTAAACAATCAACTTCCATACCACGACTTCACAATGGTCTCTTTCACATCCATCTTTACCGCCGCTGTTGCGGCCTCCGGTGCTCTGGCTGCTCCGGTTACCGACCTTGCTACTCGCTCGCTCGGCGCATTGACTGCACGTGCTGGTACTCCTTCCTCCGCCGGTACCCACAACGGCTGCTATTACAGCTGGTGGACAGACGGTGGCGCTCAGGCTACCTACACCAACGGCGCCGGTGGTAGCTACAGTGTCTCGTGGAAGACTGGCGGTAACCTTGTTGGTGGAAAGGGCTGGAACCCTGGTGCCGCACGGTATGTTTCCTTCATGTCTTTTTGAAGGACGTATAACTGACCAAATATAGCACCATCACCTACTCTGGTACCTACAGCCCCCAGGGTAACTCTTACCTCGCCGTCTACGGCTGGACTCGCAACCCTCTGATTGAGTACTACGTCGTTGAGAACTTCGGCACCTACGACCCCTCCTCCAACGCTGCAGTCAAGGGCTCCGTCACCGCCGACGGCTCCTCCTACAAGATCGCCCAGACCCAGCGTGTCAACCAGCCCTCCATCGACGGCACCCAGACCTTCAATCAGTACTGGTCTGTTCGCCAGAACAAGCGCAGCTCCGGTTCCGTCAACATGAAGACCCACTTCGATGCCTGGGCTGCCAAGGGCATGAAGCTCGGTACCCACAACTACCAGATCGTTGCTACCGAGGGTTACTTCTCTAGCGGCAGCGCATCGATCACCGTCAACTGCGCTTAAGCGTATGCCGTGAGCGGGAACGCTCGAGCATCGGAACTTGGCTGCAGACCTGGATCTGGTTCTTGAGCGGTTCTGGACGATTATACGTTCCGTGGTTGAGTGGCTGAAATTTCGTTGTGTATATCCTTTATTAGCCAGCTTGCTGACTGCTTCTATCAAACACTGATCAGTGGTACCAAATCACCTTTCCGTCTTGCGTGAACCACGTTCGCCTGCGGCTCCTGTCTCATCCTCAAGCCGACACTCTTGAACATCCTGTGTATCACGCGCATCAAGCGCTACTGGCCTTGCTAATCACCGCATTCAAGGATAACTTGTCGGGATCGAGTGACAGAGGGAAGATCGCATACTGCTATTCTTGTGACGGTGCTCCCCAGCTTCTCGGGTCGGAGGTGAAGACGGCCCGTGACAAGGATTGTCTACCAGCGATTTGAATTCCGTGGCATCGTAACATATCGATATGATTTAATAAATCTTGCGGCGTAGAGTCTGCAGCAGCATTGAACACGAAGAAAGTATCGACGCCAAAGATCATGTGCATACGCAACGGTATTCAGTATTCTTGTCCAGATGGTCATGTTCTGCTTGACACTGTCAAGCCATTTACCCTCTGCTTTCGGTCTCAGCGTGGTCCGATCCCACGGCAATGCGATGATGTCTCCGATAGGGTAACTACGAGTGATGAGTGGTGCTTAGACTGTTGGATGCGTGAGGAAGCGAGGAGGCAGCGAGCAGGAAGTCAAAACGTCAGTAGTGTGGGATCCAGATGGCAAGAGCTGAGGCGACAAGTATGAGGCTAGTGGTAGGTGAGAAGGGCTCTGTAAAATACACTACCATGGATCAATAAAACTTCTGACTATACCTTCTTGCCACCATGTTATTGCACAGTTCGTTGAGCACCTAAAGCTAGTGATGCCTTGATGAGCTACAGCAAGTGACTGGAGAAGCGCATGGAAGATTTCAAGAGGCACATATCCGACAAGAGTTAAACAGCCGAGCTCAAAGCGTTAAGAGATATACCCAACTGGCAGGAAGTTTCTGCCAAGCCAAGTACGCGTCAAACAAGGCCTCCCGAAAGAAAAAAACTCGCAGGCGTTAAAGGGTCAAGAGCCTTGAGCAGGAAATGGAAAGGCTAAGAAAGTTCAAGGAGCAAACAAGGGTCTTTCCTTATTGAAGATGTTATAACTGGGTATGTACGAAGATACGATGGGACTAGACCGTTCGATGTGAGATATATCTGGCCAGACGCAACAGAGACAGTCGCACAATTTTTACAGTGAATCAGAATCTGGCCCCGATTTGTGATGCGTTTTTTGCATGATTTTCTTCTTGCGCATATAGCGGCATCGTGCCTGGCGTTGTTCGCAGGGCCTCTTCGATGATGGCCAAGGCGAGGTCGAGTTGCTCCTCCGTGACAGTAATTGGCGGTGCAATACGGAAGACACCCCCGAAAGACGCCATGGTGGCCAATTGCGCCCAGAGTCCCATTTCCACCATCTTGTTTGAGACAGCTGCACTGACTTCTGGTGCGCCGACTTTTGTCTTTCGATCACCCACAATCTCCATGCCACCCATGAGGCCGCGGCCTCGCACATCACCAATGCATCCGTAGCGTGACTGCAGATGCCTGAGACCGGCCTGCAGTTTAACACCGAGACGCTTAGATCGGGCGCAGAGACCATCTCTGATGACGATCTCGAGCACTTTGTCGCCGACAGCTGCTGGGAGCGGATCATTGATGTGCGTTGTATAGAACAGGAAGTTGTTCTCTTTCGCATGCTGCGCGATCTTGTTCGATGTCAAGACGGCGCTGAGAGGAATACCGTTACCCAGTGTTTTGCTGAGTGTGACGATGTCCGGCACTACACCGTCATCCTCCGGGTGGTGTGTGAATGCAAACATATCTCCGGCTCTCCCCAACGCAGTCTGTGCTTCATCAACAATGAGCAGCATACCTCTCGCTTCGCAATGCTGCTTGAGTGCTTTCATATACCCAGCAGGTAGCTCGAGCATGCCACCGCTAGACAATATTGGTTCGACAATGACCGCAGCCAACGAGCCGCACGATTGCTTGTCCAGAAGATCGAAGCCGTAGTCGAGCTCGGTTTTCCAGTCATGCGATCCATCAGCCCTGCGATCCATCAGCCCTGCGAAAGATCGATCGATACGAGTTTGGTGTAGGCAGCGCGAGGTTGCCAATCATGTTAGATCCATAACCGGATCGTCCAGCGTGGTACTGTGCGCCGAGAGAGGCACCAGTCATTCCGTGCCATGAAGCAGCGAGACCGACTATCTCGAATTTCCTGGTGTAGAACTTAGCCAGGCGAATCGCTGCTTCATTGCTCTCCCCGCCTGTGCTCAGAAAGAAAGCCTTGTCTAGGCCTGCAGGTGCAGCACCAGTCAGGCGCTTAGCTAGGCTGATGACTGGAGGGCTGATCATGCCACTGAACAGATGATCTAGATGCTGCGCATGGTCATTGATGACCTTCACAAACTCTGGATGTCCATGCCCGATAAGCGTTGACATTTGTCCCTACGCTCGTTTAGTATAAGTATTTCTCAAAATGGATAGGGCACTCACCGATGTGAAGTCCATCATTCGGTGACCGCTCTGTGTCTCCATGTAGATACCATCTGTAGACGTGATGATCTCTGGATGGAAAGCGGTGCCATATGTGAGCAGAAACTCGTTCGCATCTCGCTGAAGCTGGTCAAGGTTTGCGGTATCGTAGGGGCGAGACATCTTGGTGTGACACAAAAGATATGGTGATCTTTCTGAAGCACATATTTGCGGGTGAGCGCGTTAAGATATAACCCCAAGGCTTGCGGTGCAATGGGGCCAAAACAGCTTGCCGACGGGAAGCAGTATTTAGTGATATGCTCCGGGAAGGTAGCTGGTTCATATCTGTCGACTACTGGGTGCATGTTCAGCCATCGTTCGAGGTAAGTAGGTAGGCCGGTGGGGAAACAGACGATCGCGCTAGGGAAACCTTTGCCGAGATAACAACTTTCCCGACCTCCCGATCATTGCTCGGAGCCTCTGGCATGCCCGCTCTATTGCTGGTGCTTTGCTGCTGTTTTTGTATTGCATCGCAGATAGTGACGCTTGCTGCATGCGATGGTGACTTCCTTCCTTGAGAGATGGAAGATGGATGACGTCATGAACGATCACCAAGCAGCGGCGCCATTTACAGTCCGACCGTGCGAGTTCAGCCTTCGGAAGTGTCTCGAACGCGTCCGTTCCCAGGTCACACAATGCTGACTGCCTCCCAGCTACCGCTCGCATAAGTATCCAGCTTGTTCGTTTTGTCGCAACAGGAAGACGAGATGTGAATTCGACGTGCCTGGTCAGCCCTGCCGGCTGTGCCGTGAACGAAAGAGGACTTGTGACCTCGGTACTAAAGGCGTGTACATTGCTCCATAGAAAGCTCTGTAAAGAGCACATGTATCAACGATTTCGGGCATGATACTTTCCACAGCTGAACCGACAGCTGACTTACTACAGTCCAGGTTACCGATGCCCAGGGTCCGATTAATGGGCGTGGTGGAAGCCCTCCCGAGACATCCAGGCTTTCAAAGCGAATTCGCCTTGATCATACCTCACTCGTCGATCCGCGCTCGTCAGGGTCTGATGCAGCCAGTCTGTCTCGATTGCCCTCGATTACGGGCACATCGCCGACCGAGTCATCACTTATGATGAACCCTCACATGGCGGAAGATATCACAGTGTTGCAACAGTACTTGACTCCAACTACTTCAGAGTCACAAGTACCTCCCAAGTTGTACAAAACCATCTCAACTGGCCCCGGGGGCAGGCCAGTGGTGTATCTGACCCTTCCGAAAAAGCGTAGAGGGCTTAAAAATGCCATCGATCCCGGCAGAGCGCAACGAGAAATCATTGAAAACGTGCTTGGCTCTTCTGCAGCTGACGTGCGAGCTGCCTGTTTCGACCACTTACATCCCTGTTTTCCTGTGCTAGACGAAGCGACATTCATGGACATGTGGCGCAAACAAAGCGACCGTATTTCCCCCACGCTAGTCTGTGATTTGTACGCTTCTGCATTACAGGTATGGAATCGATCAAATGTGCTGCGACATCTTCCACGGCCAGATCCTCACTTCATTTGGAATCAGGCCGTCATTGCGCTTCAGGACGACTTCATGGCTCCAACAATATCAACTATTCATGCTGCTGTATTGGATCTCTTGGGACGCCCAGTCATCGGTGTCACCGGCAACATTGTCAATGCTGGTCGAATCGTCACCCTTGCCCAGAGTCTGGGTTTGCATCGTGACCCGTCTTCATGGAAGGCTACACAGCACGAGAAGGCTGTCCGCATCAACCTTTGGTGGGGTATCCTCATACACGACTATTGGTCCAGCATTGGCCATGGTACACCACCCACTATCAATCCACACTACCACGATGTGCCCATCCCTGCCTTCAGCGACCAAGCGCAAGCACCATTCCAGACCTTTGTGCACTTGTGCAAGCTTAGCCAAATACTTGGCGATATGCTCCCATTGGTATACTCCCTTCGGGAAAGTACTGAAGCAATAAAACGACGCCTACGTAAGATTGAGTGTAATCTCGATGATTGGGTCGCTGAGCTACCTGATTACCTCCAGCCCATGCACGAAAGGCCAGTCGTAATCAATGGAGGAAGCAACCTGTGGTTTGCTTACCTTTCTTTGAAGGTGCTAGCATGCCGAGTGTCTTTCAAGACTGTTTTGGACGCAACCCATCAAAGCACCGAGGCACGCCAATACCACCTGACGATGCTCAAGGATGCTGCTCTGGAGGCGACGAATTTCATTACATCACTTAGCGAGACTCAATTTCAGGAGTTTTGGATGCCATACACCTCTTACCTCTTGGTGACATCTGCAACAATTCTGCTGAGATGCACGATTGAGATTAACGATCTTGACAAAAAGAAAGCTTGTGTTGCACGACTTGTGGCATTCTGTGCCCGTTTACGGACAGCGCGAGACGCGCTGCAGTGGGATCTTGCGGAATTTTGCCTCGAGAGATGCGACGAGCCTATCAAGAGGATTGCAGATGCACTTGGAGTGGCCTCAGGCCATTTGCAAACACCTTCGCAACCCGATCAGGTCGTCTCGCAAGAACCTCCCACGCCTGGTCCGCTACTTCACGAACTATCACTAGGTGATTTGTTTCTTCCCGTGGACCCACTGGACTACCCGTGGGTGACGTTATGGAACGGTATGGAAGGGCCGTGGTCTATACAGATATAGATTGGTTACATGTGAACTTGCCAGAAAGGGAGACCGCATAATAAAGCGCTATTCGTCATGGTACAGTCCTTCCGGAGGCGGAACACCATACCAATCTAATCCCAGTTTGTCTTCCGGGTCAGGATCTGGCATCTGGTAGTACCCGTCATATCGCCACCATTACCGTCCCTTCCATACGTCCTCGACGGGCAACACACCTTCAGCAGCCATCTGGTCTCTTACCACCTCGACTTCCTTCCACACCCTAAGCACATTCTCTCCAATGACCTTGCCGAGCTGTTCCTCAGTCGCACCACGGTTGAGGATAGCTTGAATCAATGTAGGGTAGCATCGAACGTCCTCGAGGCTCGGGATCACAGAAGTGATTCCATCAAAATCCGAGCCGAGACCGACGTGGTCCCATCCGATACGATTTGCGATGTAGAACAAATGGTCCAGTATCATCTCCATTCTTGCGTCTTTTCATCGACTGGCCACATGCTCTGGAACAAACGTAACGCATATGATTCCTCCATTGTGCGGGATGAGGTCCAGGATATTGTCCGGCACATTGCGTGGACAATCAAAGACTTCTTTGACGTTGCTGTGAGAAAACATTACCGGCGCCCGACTCAATTCCAGGACTTGCCGGGCGCAGTCTTCGCTGACGTGACTGGAATCGACGATCATGCCCAATCGGTTCATCTCTTTTATTGCCGACCTGCCCAGCTTGGACAACCCTCCATGGACAGGGCCGATCTTTGATGTGCTCGAATCCGCGAATGCGTTGTTGCACACGTGGTTTAATGTGCAGTATCTTACACCAAGTGCGTAGAAAGCCCGGATGATGCAGATCGAGTTGCCAGCCATATGAAGGCCTTCAATTCCGATTGAGCAAGCGATCTTGCCCTCATGATATACTCGCTTGACAACATCCGCACCCTTGACGACCTCAAAAACATCTGTATAACTCTGCACCATACGTGTGGTCATATCGATTTGCTCAATCGCATCACGGGCCATGTCGGAGTATTCTGGAGTACTGAAGTTCTCTGCACTCCGAAGACATGGTACGCATATCGACCAGAATTGAGCGCCGACTGCTCCTTCCCGTAACCGAGGTATGTCTGTCATACCTCTTTGGAATCCGGCGCGGAGGTCGAACTTGGGATTGTTGTGCACTTGGCCATGGGAGCAAGCGCGAGGCTGCTGAGGCAGATCATTGTGCGTGTCGAAGAGCGGCGTTGACGTTAAGACACGTTTGACCCTCACGTCGATCGAGAGCGATTGGTATGGATGGCAATGCATCGTCTTCAGACGTAGGCGTTGATGAGCAAGGCAGAGACCTGACGAAGAACTGAAGATGTGTTCGGTATGTCATGCCTTACGGCCATCAAATAGATATAGCGTATTCTTAATCGGGTCTTCCCTGCAATATGGTAAGTGCCCCGATATGACCTTCCCCAGAGCGATGCGCTACGGAAACGGAAGCCCCACTCTTGGTGTTTACCGATGGCCGTATCACTCTCCATCAGCGACGGCCACATACCCGACCGCCGTGAGCGTACAACGACGAAACATCGTATCTATCTCGAGTCACCACAGATAATGAGACGGGTGAATGTGGACCCTTCTTCGCAATTATGACATATAAGTCTGATGGCGCGGGTGCGACCTTTGAAGGGATACTGCGGGATTCATACTTTTCAATACAGTTTCAGATCACCGAAATGTCAACTTTGAAAGAGCAGCACACTGCTGCAGACCTCGAAAAACATGAAAGCTGTTCACCAGAAGCAGGTGACATCGCGCTCGGGGTGTTCGAAGATCTTTGAACAGAATGACGAAAGTGTCGATGATAGTAAGCTACGGTGGAAAATCGACATGAGGTAGTTGCCCCTAATGTGAGCTTCTCGTGTCTCGCTCTCTGTCATAACACTGACGCAACATCCAGATGCATTACGTATATGCTTCAGTCTATTGACAAGACTACTCTCTCATACGCTGCCGTTTTCAACCTCAGAGAAGAGACAAATCTTGTCAGTACAGAGTACTCCTGGCTAGGTTCCCTTTTCTGTCTTGGCTATCTGTTTTGGGAGTATCCTCCGAGTCTGATGCTGCAGCGCTTCCCAGTAGCCAGGTTCATGTCAGCGACTGTCATCATCTGGAGCATTGTCCTAATGTGTCACGCGGCCGCCAGTGACTTTGCTGGACTTGCAGCGGCTCGCACTTTCCTTGGCATGTTCGAGACGTCCATCAATCTTGGCACGATGGTCATCTTCTCAATGTGGTACAAGCGAAGCGAACAGCCATTCCGGATGGGCATCTGGGTCGGTAGCACTGGTTTGGGCTACGTTTTGGCTGGCATTGCAAGCTTCGGTATTGGACACTTGGGTGGATCTATGTCATCCTGGCCATACATGCTCTTGATTTGGGGGGCTGTGACGACGCTATGGGGTAAGTGCTTCGTTTGACTTCTTCTTCGTATAGCTGACATCCTCAAGGTATCGTCATACTTCTGCTACTGCGCGACAATCCAGTACAGGCGAAGTTCCTTAGCGAAGAGGAGAGAAGAGGAGTCATTCTTCACATTCACGATAACGAGACCGGCATTGAAAACAAGAACTTCAAGATGGCGCAGTTTGTCGAGGCGATGATGGATCTGAAGACGTGGCTGCTCTTCATCTTTGCAGCCGCGTCTAACGCGCCAAATGGCGGGTTGACTACGTTCCAGGGAATCATTATCCGCGGCATGGGCTTTCCCAAGCTTGAGACAACCCTGATTCAGATGCCGTCAGGCGGAGTGCAACTAGTGGTCTGCTGGAGAGCCTGCTTCTTGGCTTCCAAATTCCCAAACGCACGGCTGCTGGTCATGCTGGCCTGCCTTGTCCCTTTCCTCGTCGGGACCATCGGGACTTAGCTGATCCCTCGGAGCATACCCTACGGTCGCTTAGCTTGCCTTTGGATATCATTCTCGTACACAGCTACCTGGACCCTGTCTATGTCCGTGGCGACGGCGAATACAGCAGGACACACTAAGAAAGTTACGACCAATGCTGTTCTCTTGACAGGCTACTGCCTTGGCAATTTCATTGGGCCATTTTTTTTTCGTCTCTGACCAGGTTCCGAGGTACAACTTGGGCGTCGGCATGATGTTCTTCTGCATCGATGTCCAGGTGCTATCGATAAGTGGTATCTGGGTTCTGTTGGCTCACAGGAACAAGCGTCGAGCTTCTGTAGATGAATCCGGGCAGGGTGCCCTAGAGGGGTATGAGAACGGTTTCAAAGACATGACCGACCTTGAAAACTCTCATTTTCGATACGTATGTTGAGCCGTGTGCTAGCGTGGCTGCATTCTGGGAGAGGTTCGTAATGTTACCAAACTTGCTGTGAGCGTTCGTTCGCTGACACAAGGACCCTTTATTAAACTGTCCCTTGGGATAATTGCATACGCCAGGATCGTATCTTCTTTTTCGTTGGCATCAAAATTTCATCTGCCTCTAACAACCTCTTTCACATTCGTAATTTTGTCAATCTAGTCACGTCGATCCCACGTCGTCGAAATGTGCACCGTCACCATCCTACACTGCACGATTTGCAAGTTGCGCAAAGATGTGCCGGAAGAAGGTCTAATTATCAAGAAAAATTGGCATGCTCAACTTATTGTCAACCTTGACCGCGACGTCATACCGTTCAAACCATGCGTCAACGCGACAAACTATGCTCTCAGCAAAGGACGATCCGATACCATGTATCCCCGCTGCCGCAATGTCGAAGTCAAGCACATGATGATCAATTCAGATATATGTTATCGGTGTTCCACCCGCCGAACAATCCAGAGCTTGATTGCAGTGCGCAAGTTATACGAACAGCGGACTGCGACTTGGAGGGACGAGGAGCGTAGTGATAATGAGGCCGTGAATGATATGCGAAGATCGATAATGGAGTCGTCTCAAAGGATCTTTACAGGAGAAACTGAAAAACTTGCTTGCGTGACGGCTAGCTCTCTCAAAGCAAGACGCGATTCCATCTCACCAACGACGGAGAGCTGGGAGTCCCATTTGGAAAGGCACATCTTGCGACAAGATGTTCAAAAAGCAAAGGAGGCTGAGAAACAAGTCATGTTGGCGGAGGAAGCGGAAGCGAAGGAGAGGAGGACTCGAGAAAGACTAGCATCTCTTCAACAACGGCTTTGTCGCCTGCACAGACTGGAGTGCTCTAAGTTAATGGAGGAGAATGTCAACCAAAGTCCAGAAAATGAGCAACTTTCTAGGCCAAACTCATCACGGAATGCACTTGCTCCATCGAAGAGACCTTCTCCGGTAATGCCTCCCATAGTCTTCTCTGAAATGGGAAGCCGGTACAGACCCGAAGCAAGACCCCGTACTCTCGGCATCACCTCAGCTACCAATAGCGCCTACTCTGGCGAAGAGGTCTCAGTTGGTGCCGCTACGCGTCCAGTCGCCGGCTCTACTTCAGTTCGGAGATTCTCATCCTTGAGAGCAGAAGCCCCCGAATTTGCATCGCTCAGAGATTTGTCTCCGTTCCCAATAACCAGTCCCCTGCGGGCACAGGCTTCTGAGTTCAGGCCATTACGACACGCACCGCCATCTGAGCCTCAGATGATGAGAGCTCCCACTGCACCTCGAGCAATGAGGGAAGGTAGCTTGAGACAGCTTTCACACAAACCTCGACGGAAGTATGTCACCATGCGAGGACATTCGACGCTAAAAGGGTGGTGGGACTGAGCAATGTATGTATCAGCTTGCGCTGACGCTTGTTGTACATTGCGCTGATAGCATGATGCTTTGAATGGACCTGACTACCTCCTCGAGATTTTGCCCACACGTATCGAAGACACTTGTTGAAAGACTCAATGCTTATTTTCCTGTCTCCGACTAGTGTTGACTAGTTTCTGTCGCTACAATTGCAGCGATGCTCCAGTTGCTACCATAGGTATTGTAGAATTTTGCTCAAGTAAAAATTAGCCAGTCTTGGAGAGGCAGGCAACTAGCTCTTCGTAGGCAGGAGAACTCGCTTTAACCGTCTACTGTCCACTCGACGTCTCTAGATCCCTACTTCCTACTTCTTACCTGAGCAAATTTACACAGTAGAGCGTATGGTGATCAGTGCGGGAGTGACTTTGAAGACGAGCGGGATAGGGCGGAAGATCTTCGGCCGTTAAGTTGCGCTACCGGTAGAAGCGCTTCGTTGCTCCGGTCTCCCGCACCCGGGCGCCCCACAGGACAACTAAACATTCACACTTCCAAGTGCTTCCAAGCTCAAGCGGCCAAGAACTCGCTCGAATGCTTCATCTGAAGGTCGCTTAGCCTCCAATCTGATATTCGCACGTCGGTAGCGAAGCGGCTAAACCCGTTCCTCGAGAAGACGCCGTACCTCTGCGGATGTTGACAGCGTGCATCGCGCTCTCTTGTTCTTCCTCTCTGAGCGACGGAATGCCAAAACGATAATGTGAACAGCGATAGGAATGGCTGCCGGTGCGAGCGACTCCGGCTCCCTAACCAGGTACTGTTGAGTGACGGCAATCTGCAGTTGCGGCTCTAACGCATCAATTTTCGCATCATTTTGCAGTCGGTAATTTTGAAGGCAGGAATTTACTTGTAACGCAGTAAACCTGGATATCGTCGCGCGGAACGCTGCGGGGTCCATCCGGGGATCTCGAGTGGTTGGGGTTTAGATTGCCCGTGTCGGTTTGATTAGGCTGAACTTGATCTTCAGGCATGCGTTAAGAAAGTATCGACGACTTCATTGTTAGCGAACGATGAATTCTAACAACAAAATGGAGATCAGGTGTGTTTGCCGCTGTGCACGACGTTGTCAGATTACGTCCATGGCAGGCAATGTGCTGTCAGAACCATCGACGTCTCGAGGAGAAGGCGACGAGCTGCGATAAAACACACGGACCATTACCGAGCATACCCCAGTCGCCAATCTATCAAACCCAGCTGTCATCCGAGTCTTAGGAACAATTTCCCCTTGCAAAGATTCAGGGCTCACATTTAAGCCTCAAGCAAAGCACGTCTAGCAGTCAAGGCATCTCGTCCCGGCTGCGCCGGAAGCTTGCCAATTCTTGCGCATGCACGACAGCGCCTTCCAAAGTCAGGCGACAAAGCAGAGCGCAAACAAAGAGTTCAATTGCACTGCAGGTCGATGCACTGTTGCGATCACTCAGCACTGCAGCGCGAGCGATTGCAAGCTGCAAGCTTTGATCTTCGAAAAGCAGACAAAGATGCTGTGTAAGAGTTGATGATTGACGGATCTCGTATCGTCTCCTTGCAGACAATACATATTGCAGCTTTCGCACTGTGCACCGCACATGCGAAGGATTCACGAGCCTCGTGACCTGCCGCATATATTACCTGCCGCATATATTACCTGCCGCATATAGTCCGGAGGAAGTTGATGGAAGCCTTCTGAGTTCTACGTACCTGAATGTGCCAGCAAATTACCGTATGCTAGGTCGCAGAAAGACTAGAGATGCAAGGATTCTATTGCTCTGAAGCCGGCGGGCTGTAAAAGCGTCCAACGAGAGATCGCCGGCAGACAATGTGAAACACAGCACTGGCGGAGCCACGAAACATCAGATGGAACCCAGAGATCACCAGAGATCATGCTCAAACTTCCGCAAGCACATTCCTCGGATGTACACAGTAATATTTCTTGTTGCCCTTTTCGATATTGTCTGGCTTCAGCACGAGTCGGACAAGTGATTAGGCATGAAGCTTCACCAATCGAGGCGCTCAGCGCCAGCACAAAACCGTGGCGAAGCCGTTGGAAGCCCCATAGTTAGGTCATGCGCTACCTACTTCAAGCAAAGATCCTGCAACGCGCTGTCCGTTATACCCCAGATTACCCCTCAGGGAATTGGTTTTCATCTATACTCAATCTCTATGGCACTTCGATTCCCGTCAACTGTCCCGACCACCCGTAGACGCCCCTGACGGCTGCTTTTGTGTAGACTGGGATGTAGATCTTTGCACCTCGCAATATCGGCTTGTCATATGGGTACTTGACATGTATACCGCGGATTCTGTTGGACTCACCGTGGTCTCTATATAAAGGGTCGATGCCCTCGTTGAGATCGCATCATCATCACACACAGCCTCTCCTCCTCAACAGTCAAGATGTATAGGTCTCTCGCTCTTACCTCGCTCACTCTTCTGAGCGCTGTTCGCGCCCAGCAAGTCGGCACTGGCACGACTGAGACTCACCCCAAGCTCAACTGGAAGACCTGCACCGGTACCGGTGGTAACAGCTGTACCACCAATGCTGGTTCGATAACCCTCGACTCCAACTGGCGCTGGGCTCACAACACCGGCGGATACACCAACTGCTACACTGGTAACTCATGGGATGCTACCCTCTGCCCTGACGGCGACACTTGCGCTAAGAACTGCGCCATCGATGGTGCCGACTACTCTGGTAAGTGACACTCCTGTCGTAAATCAAAGATACTGCTGACACAGCCAAGGTACCTATGGTATCACTGCCGGTAGCGATGCTCTGACCCTCAAGTTTGTCACCAAGGGCCAGTACTCTAGCAACGTCGGATCTCGTACCTACCTCATGGAGACAGACACGAAGTACCAGATGTTCAACTTAATCAACAAGGAGTTCACCTTCGATGTTGACGTTTCGAACCTCCCATGCGGTCTGAACGGTGCCCTCTACTTCGTCGAGATGGCCGCCGACGGTGGCATTGGCAAGGGCAACAACAAGGCTGGTGCCAAGTACGGAACCGGTAGGTCTTCTCATTCAGATTTCTTGCATACTTCCGCTCTAACACATTTTCAGGATACTGCGACTCTCAGTGCCCCCACGACATCAAGTGGATCAACGGCAAGGCCAACAGCGATGGCTGGGTGTCTAACCCCAACGACGCCAACGCCGGTTCCGGCACAACTGGCGCCTGCTGCCCTGAGATGGATATCTGGGAGGCCAACAGCATCTCGACCGCCTACACTCCTCACCCATGCAAGGGCACGGGTATCGTTGCTTGCACGGGCACCGACTGCGGTGACGGCGACAACCGCTACAAGGGCGTCTGCGACAAGGACGGCTGCGACTTCAACAGCTACCGCATGGGCGCGAAGAACTTTTACGGCCCCGGCGCTACCCTCGACACCAAGCAGAAGATGACCGTCGTCACCCAGTTCATCGGCTCCGGCTCCAGCCTGTCCGAGATCAAGCGCTTCTACGTCCAGAACGGCAAGGTGTACAAGAACTCCCAGTCCACCATCTCCGGCGCCACTGGCAACTCGATCACCGACAGCTTCTGCAAGAACCAGAAGACTGCCTTCGGCGACAACAACTCCTTCGCCACCCTCGGCGGTCTCAACGGCATGGGCGCCTCGCTTGCTCGCGGCCACGTCCTCGTCATGTCCCTCTGGGATGACCATGCGGTCAACATGCTCTGGCTCGACTCCAGCTACCCCACCACCGCCGACCCCAGCAAGCCTGGTATCGCCCGTGGAACTTGCGCGACCACCTCTGGCAAGCCCAGTGACCTCGAGACCAACAGCCCCAACTCCAGCGTTGTCTTCTCCAACATCAAGTTCGGCCCTATCGGCTCTACTTTCAACCAGGCTTCCGCTGTTTAAGCGACGCTTGACGAGCACTGAGCTCTTGAGGAGATTGGTGATCTTTCCATTCAGATTGTATATACTTGCAATTTTGCTGCCAAGAAAGAGGCGAGACTGACGATGGGTGTATATAGACCATTCGCTACACAAAGAATTAAACTGGTGTTCTAGATTCTGATGGCTTTCGAAAGCTTGAGTATTCGAGGTGCCAACGCCGTTCGTCTTACCAGAGCTCCTTACTGCCAGATAATCACACCATGAGCCATGTTTCTGGTGGCGAGTCTCATAATTCCTTGGACACGTTTAATGTTTTCAGATATTTGTGATCAGAGTCTACGCCAGCTGCGACGAAGACGTTTGCTGTTGCTTCCCAAGCTCTTCCCGTCAACCCTCCACAGTTGACGAAGAAATGATCCCATGCTTTGCTACATTCTGTCGATATCCGATTCGAGGTCGGCCCTTCCGTCTATAAGCCGACATCTGCTAAACTCCTCCTTAGATGAAGTATCTATATCTTCCGAGCCTCCACACCTGCCCTTCTTTCGAGATACTTCCAGATCGCCCTCCACTCCTTCTCCTGATCTCTCTCCTGGTCTCTTTTCTTATCCACCTGCCACGAATACGCCAACTTCCCCCACTCACTCTCACCCTTTACACTCCCATCCCCACATCCCCTCGCACCAAACAGCGATCCCTCAAACACCTCGCGCACGCTCCCCTTCTCCCTGCTCATCTCCTCCCTGACCCCATACTCCCCCGCGCCAACAATATACGGCCCATGCGCCCGCCACTGCGTATCAAACGGACTCTTCCCGCCCCCAAGATCGCGCCACGTCTGCAGATTCAACCGCACAAACTCCCCCGCCGCAGTCCTCGGAATGCGGAATGCCGTCACACTCCAATCCGTCAGGCAATCCGAGCAACTCTGCGCACCCAGGACTCTCCACCCCCTCCTGGCTACGTTGTCCAGAGCAGCCATGAGCCCGGTATGCCCGTACTCGCTTGCGCGGTGCTGCGTGAGCATTGGTGGGAGCAAGGGCCACAAGTGGCCGATGAGGTTCTTATGGCTTGCTGCCCAGGAAGGGAGGAGGATGGAAAAGTTGGTGTGTAGTAAGAATCTGCCGTCGCGGAGTACGGCTGCGTGACTGATGGAAGTTTGGACGGGTGATCTGAAGAGCGTAAGGCTGGAGCTGCTTGTGTGCGAGAATGCAGATAGCGGCAGGCCGTGAGCAGAACCGTGCTTTTGGTGGGCGATCGCGAGGCGGATGTGGTGGTAGCGGAGAGTGTAGCCGGTGCCGTCGGAGAGGTAGCTGTTGTACTCTGCACATGGGGCTTGGAGGGTTGGGGTGGTGGAAGTGGGAGTGTCGAGTGTGGACCACGGATGGAATTTGTCGCACCATGCGCAGTGCCACGACCCGGGGAGGGCGCTCTCGATGGTCTCTTCGAGCCGGTAACGTGCATCGAAGCGACTTGGGGATGAGGTTATATAGTCTGAAAGTCGCTTCGTTCCTACCGTGTAGCAGATTTGACGGTTTGAAACGCTCAGTCTAGAGGCCGAGGTGTCGTCCAGGTAGCTTGCGATGTGCTGCAGGATCTCAAAGGGGAGATCTAAGAAGGGCGCCCGCGACGGAAAGCCCTGAGGTTTGAGCGTTGCGGTCATGTATCCATCCGCAGAGTCTGTGCTGCTTCTTGGTGTGCCATAGTCTGATGTGGTAGAGAGTGTCGACGAGGCTGAGCGGGAAGATGAGGAGCTGCTTGTGCGGTGGAGGTGGAAGAACCCCATCTTGGACACTGACTTCCAGCTCTTTCTACAATATAGATGGTGTCCTTTACTGCTGTCCTTTCCGTTTGTTTCGAGAAATATAAGCGTTCGTATGATGACGACGAAGTGGCTATGTCAAGTTGACCCGGCTGACGTGTAAGCGGCCTCCTATGATAAAACCAAGTCCTCTGTCCAACCTCAAATTCCGGTCTGTCGTTCTTCAAACCAGCGTTCGGGGGTTTCAAGACTAGATCAACGGTGCAAAGGGAACCAACCGAGTCATCGCGCCTAACGGCGCCGCCTACGTTTTGTATCATATCGGCCAAGTAGGACCCTGACAGATGACACAGCCATGGGAACGGTCACACGTGGCTAGTGAATCTAGTGCCTTCAAGTCAGGCACGCGGCCGTGTCAGCGATGGCGGCGGTGAGAAACAGGCACACAAAGGTTGGTGATGGTGAAACAATTCACATGATCCAGATGCGCTAACCATGTGGGGCTGGCGCGCTCGGCAGTCTTGCTGATTGCTAGCTCCGTATCATGGTCCTGACCAATGCACATGCGAAGAAGAAGCGATGACGACGAAAATAGCGATAAGATGCTAGGTGATATGATTCGCGTGTGATGGCTTCGGAAGTGACTGCCGGCACGCTATGCTCGCTGTGAAATGTGAAGGAGAAATGGAGACAGACATGGTACCTCCCACACCGGAGTAATGAGCCTCTTTTTTCGTTCCAAGCTCTTTCTGATAGGTATAATACAAATATGCGCCTGCGCCCGGTCCACATCAGGGCCGAACTATTATGTAGTCATTAACTGCTGCCTGGTCGTCAATCGTCACCAAACTTTCTCTGCGTTGGCACACTCCTCAAGCCGACTCGTTCTGTATATGCGAGTCTATCGCACGATCGACAAGTTGGCGAGCTGTGGGACGGGCGGGCCGGTACCGCTCCTGCGCCTCCTCTCGCGCTCGCTGAAGCCAACGGGCTGCTCAAGCTGTGTATCCTTCTTGAACTTGCCACCAACAGAGTGCTGCCACTCGTGCTCGCCGTCAGCACCGAGCCAGTACTTAGGCGCGCCGCTGAGCATGACGCGGCCAAGCTTGCCTCTCCAGCCATCACCCTGCTCTTTGCCCTCGAGGAAGGGATTCTCGGCGAGGTCGGTGGCTGTAGTCTGCATACTATTCGAGCTATACCACCCAGCAGAGGCGGCGTGAGAGGCAATGTGCTGGCGCAGGCACTGGCGGGCAAAAGCCAGCATGATGAAGACAAAGTAAACGCGCATGGCCCAGACGCTAGAGATCAGGGAGATGCTCATGATGCTGCTGCTCTGGAAAACGGCATTCCCAAGACCAACACCAACGCCTGGCGCACCATCCTGGGGCACGCCTCCAGCGATAGCGTTTTGTCCTCCCGTGAGGCCTCCCGTGGGGGTCGCAACGACATCGACCTCGGAGACGTTGTGCTTGGGGCTTGTAAAGCCAGCATTTTCAGACATACCGGACTGGCCAGGGATAGCAGAGTCGCTCTCGGAGTGGGCGGCGAGTGTGTAGAACCAAGCGATGCCGAAGAAGGCCGTGTACAAAGCATTAATGACCGAGTCGAGGGCGTAGAGGTGCGCGAGCAGAACGGTCTCAAAGGGGCTCTGTAAACGGATATGTCTGTACAAGAAGCATGTGGCGAACAGCGCGAGGGTCGAATAAATGTACATGGAAAGCTGGAAGCCGTCGATGGATGCGCCGGTGACGATGGCAAGGAGGCCGTACACGCCAGAGACCTTGTTGATGACCTGCAGGTAGGTGATGATCTCCGCGCCGGTGCGGAGGGACATCTTCTGAAGGAACGTCTGCACGCACCGTCAGTATTCTCTGATCGTATCTTGGGAGTCGTGCCTGGAGGCACGCGCTACGACATACCCGTGGGCGCGGAATCTCGAGGATGTGGGAAGGCGCCATCATGGCGGCAGTTTGCGCGGCGACGAAGCTGCACGACTCGGGTAGGAAGAGATTAGCTGATGCACTGGTAAGACTGTAGAGGGTGTTCGAGGACGTGCAGAGGGGATGTTGGTTAGAGTGGAAGATGTTCGAGGCTGTAATTCTGTCCGGCGCTTCCGCGCACGAGCCCCAACTATCATCTCCTGGAAGCGCTAACAGCGACCCTTGAATTTCGCGCCTCAGACGTCACCACTGCTTTGCACTGCGCATTGAATGAAGTCCCTCGACATCCCGACGTTGATTGATGGCTTCGAAAGGTGATCTTACAGCTTGATGTGTGACGACTCTGTACGTATTGGCTTCTGCGGAGTATCGCCCTTGTGCAGTGCGTTTCATCATAAGACTCTATAAGGCTGCCTATGCATCCAAATTCCGAAAACGACCATGAACGTCATTCTTCAGACTGTAACGATCCTATTCTGTGATCGTCTACAGCCGTGGAATGCTGAGAGGCAAAGGTACAGTCACCCAAATAACATGAGAAGCAGACTCGCTCCTGACAGTCGCGAAAACGTGACGCCCATCAGTGTAGTGTAAAGCAAGAGAAAATGGAGTCAACAGGACGACCCCATTCCTCTGAAGGTGTGAAAATGCCCAATGGCTCAAACGAGGGGTCTTTAAGGGAGCGAAGAACCATGACTGAGCCTGCGCCGAAAGGCAGATGTGGCGATCGTGCGTGAAAGAACCGTGGCGAGAAATATATAGGCTGTGAAGGATCCATTGCTCAGCTTGCGGGCGAAGTCAGCGAGAAATACATATAGTGTAGTTGTTGGTGTGATATCCTGCACATACGGTAGTAAGGGAAGCCCTTGTTCTAACAAAGGCTGATTTTATACCCCTGAGACAGTGATGATGTCGGTGGTATGTACAGTGTTGTTACATGTCTATGACTGGTATAAGGATTTGTCGTGATGCGCAGATGCATCTGTCTGGGACAGTTGTCAGGACGCCGAAAATGCATGGATACCTGGAAAACCTTCTACTCGCACATCCAAACTTCGATTTCAATGATTCTCTGACCGTGGTTGCTCAGCCGTATTTCCATCAGGCATAGAGTCGAGTTCGCTGGTGTTCTCAGCCCCTTCAACAGGCTCATCAGGGTATTCGTTCAAGTCATCTGTTGCAGGCAGCGCATCCTCAGAAGCGGTTTCGTCATTGACGATGTCCTTCGCCTCAGCAGGCATGTTGGGTGGCGGGAGGATCTCTGTGTCAATCGCCCTGATGGACTGTTCCGCCTCCTTCTCCCTCTCCAGCCTGGCGCGCTCACGTTTCTCCTTCTGCGCCTTCCTGAGCTCTGTGTGCGAGAACCGCTGGAGCGTGTCTTCAATCTGATCTTCGAGCAGTTTCTTAGTGTACACTGCAAGCGGTCGAGTGGAGAGGACGTTGGGGAAGCGGTAGCTAAGCCAGAGATACAAGACCACCATCTTGTGAAGCTGCTCTAGCGAGTACAGATATTCGCGGTCGCCTCGAGCAGGTTCGTCCATAACGTCCAGTGGGAGGTTTGGAAGCTCCAAAAGATGGGCTGTCCTGCCTTCTGCTATGCATTCAGCTAGAGTGCGCAAGAACTTCTTCTCCCCGTCATTGCGCATATTGCAGGGTGCAGAAGTGATCATGATGCGGTCCTGAATGCTCAGGCCTTTGACTGTATGAATCGCATCTGCGATCGTAAGCTGCTCCTTCAGACCGCAAAGGTGGAAACGAGGGTGAATCTCGGATATCTCGTGGAGGCGGAGGAGGATATAGCTGAACGGCGTCCCGGGCGGAAAGTAGTTGGCGAAGCGCTCAACGATCAAGGACGGAGGGAACAGACCAGCTGTCTTGATTGGTTCGGGCTCGCGGCCCATGGCGTCCTTGAGAAAGTCATGGTCGATCTGGTCGAGGGTCGTACACCATCCCACAGTCTTCTCTTTCGGCACAACAGCCTTGCTGTCGCCATCCGCCTTGGGCGTGTTGTCGCTCACTGCATCAGCAGCGGTCTTGTAGCGGCCGGCACGCCCAGCAATCTGCTTGACGTCTGAGATCTGCAAAGGCACGTATTTGGTGCCATCACTCTTCATGGTAGACTCGAAAATCACACGCTTGATAGCCCTTTGTAAATCAGCGTAATTCCGGAATGAGGTATTGCACAAGCAACTCACAAATTCAAACCCATGCCGATAGCGTCGCTTGCAACGAGATAGTCGTAGTCATTATCTGGGTCATTGAACAGCCTAGCTTGCATGGCTCTTGTCTCTGGTGGCAGACTGCCATATACGATAGCGCATTTCTTGCCGGTCTGCTTCTCAATTTCTCGTCGCAGTGCGTGAATGCCCACCACGGTGAAAGCGACCAAGCAATCGCCTTTCTCTAGCTTACTTAACTTACCGCCCAAGCTGCGTGGCTGCACCTGGAGAGGTGTCAAGCGTTTGTATTCGTGGATGTGGACTTCATCGCCAACGAGTGCACACAGCTCACGCATGATGTTGACGGTTCTGGCCTCGCCACAAAGGTGTATCTCTTGTGCCTGCAGCCCCAGGAAGGCTTGTGTCCATGCCCAACCTCGCTCCGGGTGGTTGATCATCTGAATCTCGTCGATCACGGCAACATCGAATTTAGTGTTAAGAGGCGCCATCTCCACAGTACAGCTGTACATGGGCGGTACGTCTCCCTCAGGCATTCGCTGCTCCTCGCCGGTGACTAGCGCGCATGACCTGCCCTTCGCGTTCAACCGTGTGAAGACCTCGTGTGCAAGCAGTCGTAGCGGACCGAGATATATGCCAGACTTAGCGGCTTCGAGGCGCTGTAGAGCATGATAGGTCTTGCCAGAGTTCGTGGGACCGACGTGCATGTGGACGACTCGAGGTACTTCTCGGGTGGCGGGATACCATTCGGCAGGATAGCGCAGGTCTGCCACCTTTTTCTGGTTTTCCAGCTCAGCCTTCGTGAAGCGTCCACCGCATGTCTGCGCATAGAACAGATATCGCATACGCGTTTCAAGTGTTTTCTTTCCCCGTGTTGCTTGGTGGACCAAGTCCCCCAGCTCCCTGCTCCCCTGCTTCACCCACGCGCCGATCGAATCCTCGAATCGCTTCCATTCGTTCTTGAACTGTTCCGGATTCAGCTGCAAGCTATCGAGGAAGGCTGGCTTGGCGAATTCGGCTTTGAGCGCGTCAAGCTTGCTGCTGACGGTGGAGCGGACGGCATCGGCTGGAGGGCCCCTGGAACCTCCTCTTCTGGGCCCTGTGAGAGGATTGAAGGAAGCACTCTTTGCAGGTCGCCCTGATCGTATATTCTTGCCAACGTTGCCACCTGCTCTGTGCGCAACTTGGATTCGAGGAAGGAGGCGCTGCGGTTGCGCCTGGCGAGTCGCAAACGCGCAGAGCAAACACAGCGAATTTCGCCGCACCGGCAGTGCGAGCATCGAGGAGAGACTCTGCAGCAGTCAGAGTGCCTGTTAAATCGTCCCGTGGTCAAGCAATGGCGCGCTCAAGTCAACGACGTCAATCCACAAAAAGTTAAGCCAAGCCTGCGAGTCAGTCCAAGTCGACGGCGGACCTCCGCTCGCCGCGATCCTTGGTACTTTGCCCGCAACACCATTCGAGCTGCGACAAGCCCCACACCTGTCAACGTCGCGTATGCAGCCCACCGCATTGCCCTGCAAGACAGAACGCCCCCCTTGATCCTACAACATCTTCAGTGTGTCTGCGGCTCCTGACGTCTTCAACCTTCCTTTGCATCCTCCCGGCGCAGGCAGCCGTACCCCGCCAAGATGGTGTCCATGATAGACATCCAGCGCGAGCGTATGTCCAAGTACACTGCGCGCGTACCTGACGAGGCGCCAGCTGACACGTCACGTAGTAATTCTCACCACAATCCGCCAGATGGTCCGCGGCGACGTGCGTAGACTCGACTCGACCCATAGCGTCATCACATACTAACACATCCGCAGTGGAAGATCCTCATCCTTGATGAAGACTCGAAGAAGCTCATAGACAATGTCGTCAAGGAAGATGACATCCTGAATTCCAACATTACGAATATCGAGAAGATCGAGGACCGCCGCGAGACGCAGCGCGACATGGACGCCATCTATATCCTCTCGCCCAAGCCGCACATCGTCGACTGCGTCATGGCTGAGCTCGAGGCACGGCGTTACCGAGGCATGTTTCTCATCTGGACAACATTGCTGCCACCACCGTTGAAGGAACGTATCGACCGTTCGCAAATGGCACGCGAACAGATCAGGGCATTCAGGACGGTGCATCTTGACTACCACCCGCAAGAATCGCACCTTGTCACTTTTAAGGACCCCTGGAGTTTCCCCATTTTGTTCCACCCAGAGTGCAACAACGAGGTTGTGCGACACATGGAGGAGATGGCGGAGAAGGTAGGCCTACAAGCGAGCATCACCATGTCATCCTGACCCAAGTTCTAGATCACCGGTGTCTGTGTCGCGCTGGGTGAATACCCCATCATTCGATACTACCGACCACGAACTCCAACACACGAAGCGAGCGTCCTCTGTTCGCACCTCGCTCGGTTCGTTCAAGACAAGCTTGACATGTACGCTCAATTCAACCAGGATTTCCCTCCACAATCCAACCGTCCACGTGGCGCCCTCTACATTACGGATCGATCCATGGATCTTCACGCTCCTTTCCTGCACGAGTTTACGTACCAGGCCATGGCAATGGACCTGTTACCGATCAACGATACAGACAAGGTGACTTACCGCGCGGTTGTAAATGAGGACGACCCAGGTGCGGAAGAGAAGGAGATGGAGATTAGCGATAAAGACAAGATTTGGGTCGAGAACAGACACCGACACATGAAGGACACTCTGGACAAGCTCATCAGCGACTTCCAAAAGTTCATTGCAGACAATCCCAACTTCACCAACCAAGACGCACAGAATGCAGCTGGCATGAATGGTTTGAACGCCATCAAGGATATGATTGCTGGGCTTCCACAATTCCAGGAAATGAAGGAGTCTTACACTTTGCATTTGGGCATGGCTGAGAAGTGCATGGACATCTTTCAGAAGCACAAGCTACCAGATGTGGCTTCGGTTGAGCAGTGTCTGTCCACTGGACTGGACGAAGACTATCGAAAGGCCAAGAATATGGCTGATCAGGTCGTTCGAACCTTAGACGATCCAGCAGTGGCACCGGCCGATCGACTGCGCCTGATCGCTCTCTACGTTCTGTTCCGGGATGGCGTTCTACCAGCAGACCTCCAGAAGCTTGTTTTCCACGCCCAGTTACCACCACCAGATATGGAGGTGGTCCGAAATCTTGACCTTCTGGGAGCGCGAGTAAGTAGGCAACTGAAGGAGAAGCGCGAACCTCCGCAGCCTCTCTTCGCTCGCAATGCTGTGCCACCACCGAACGCTGAAGAGTACGGTCTCTCAAGGTTTTCGCCAGCCATGCAGGATATGCTTGAGGCCCATGTTCGAGGATCATTGCCACAAGACATTTTCCCATTCACGAAGGCGGCACCCGAGGACATAAACATGCAAGAGAGCGCACAAGCCTCGTCTCTCCGTGCAGCGAAACCTACTTGGGCTAAGTCTCGGCTGGCAAGCGTGGAGCCTCGGCAGCGTGTTATCGTTTTCATGGCTGGTGGCGCGACCTACTCCGAATCGCGAGCCTGCTATGAAATCTCGGAGAAGACATCGAGAGATGTGTTCCTTGTCACCTCACACATGATGAAACCACAGCTCTTCCTGCGCCAGGTCGGCGACCTCAGTCAACGTCGTGATAGACTTCACCTGCCCGCAGACGGACCACAACCCAAAGCGCCCAAGCACCTCTTCGAGAAGCCAGAGCCGCCAAGACCAGCGCCTCCGCCAGCAGGCTCAAAGCCGATGCCGCAAGGTCTTCCTTCAGGGCCACGGGCCAGTGGATCACGACCTGGCGCACCGCAACCGCCGACGGCAGCCATGGGGCAGATGAATTTGAATGCGCAGAGACCGCCCGCTCAGAGCCCCGCTCCAGCACCAAGCAGCGGGAAACTACACAAGGAGGAGAAGGAGAAGGAAAAGAAGAAAAAGAAGCACCACTTCTTCTCGTCAAAACACTAGGCGCGTTTGACGCTGCAGTGATTGCGTTTGGCTTTGTTGATTTACTTACTTTGCATCAGCATGGCATGGCGTTAAAGGATACCCAAGAGGCATCCAGGTTTGAGCATAGGCAGCAGCATAGACAGCAAGTTCTCGCAATATTGAACAGTTATCTAATAGCCGCTTGGCACGTTATATCAGTTCTTTGAAGTATGGTAAGATGCTGATCACGAGGCTTGGCCAGATTCATGAAAACGCGCTAGCGTGGGACGCCTCAATAACGGAAACACCTTGTTCTGGCTAGGCAGAAGGCTGCGACAGCCCTGTTGCGGAACTTCAAACATTTTAAATCCCAGTGGACACGTCCGATTCACCTGTGCACTGAAATTTCACATTGCAAGACGAACTGCGCATTATTACACAAGAGCTGGATTTGGCACATTTTCATGCAACCTCACGCCCACATCTTGACCGCCGAAATCTCACGGCTTTAGGGACATCAAATAGCCGTTCCTGTGCTTTAAACCTCTGTGCAAGGGCCGTCACGTCGCGCACCAGACGAACGACAATAGCACTACATCCATCAACATATACGCCCACTTACACATCAACCGGGACGACCTGCCCTCAAACAACTCCCCACCATGCCTTCATTCCTCAAAAAGCTTCTCCTAGGCAAAGACCTCTCAAACCCTTACGTCAACCAATACCACGTTGGCCACCGCGCAACACCAGAATCCGCACACCACGTCCCTCCCTACGCTGCGCAAGCAGCGCATTCCCACCCCACAAGTCTCACACTATCGACACGCATACCTCCCCGCCCAGTATCACCAACGTACCTCGAGGAAGCGCGACGCTTGGCAGGCAGAAACCCCGTGACCGGCCGCGCGCTGAGTGTGGAGCAGGTAGCCGGGCATTTGGAGCGGAACGATCAGGTGGCGCAGCCGACGCATTCTGGATGGGGTCAGCAGCAGCCATTCGCAGATCGTGTGCAGCAGCAGAGGACGGTGGGGAGGGATGTCCAGCAGGAGAGGCATGATGTGATGGTGAGGGATGAGAGGCGGAGGAGATTGGAGGAAGAGCGTGCTGCAGCGGAGAGGTTGAGACAAAGAGAGGTTGGGGGGTATTTTGCGCCGGAGAGGAGTGTGAGGGAGTATTATAGCGGGTGATTGTTTTTGGGGAAGTGTTTGGTGTTTTGGTGAGGCGCTTAGTTTTATACCATGGGTTTGGGAGTGTATTTCATGGTCGTGTACTGTGGTGGAGAAGCTCCTTGTTAGTTTCGGCGGTCCGTAAGGGCTATACTGACTGACCAAGCAAGTACCTGACGCCTGTCTTACCGAGGCAGAATGAGGTGCAATCAATACCGAGATCTGATCTCGAGAGACAGATACTCAGCAATACTGAAGAGAGGCAATGTGGAAAAGAGACACATATTATTGCACGTTCCAGTCCTCTCGTCACTGGGTTCTTGGCTAATGTTAACAGTTTACCGATCACGCGGCAGGAACCATACTGCTCACTTGCTCGAACTCTTAATCGAAACAACTCCTGATCTTCTGGCTATTGCCTACTGAGCGTTTCCTGATTATGGAACTTGTTGTCGTCTGGCCGGCCAGGACCCACCTTGACACGTGTCGACCCACCACTTTACACCGCATGTTCGCCTCACCTATCCATCCAATGTGGCAGCTACCATTGCACTTGCGCTACAAGCCGCATGAGCCTGTGGTGTGATAATCTGAACCTCGCTTGCCATATTTCAACGTCTACCGCTCACCAGGTTTCTTGTCAACTTCACCATCAAGCAGCTCTCACAGCCAACGATTTCCCTGCTACTCGACACACCTGAATCCAAAGCCCTTTGCTCCACCAGTTCATTCTGTCCGCACGGTGCTCCCATCGCCCCGGTCCGAGACCAAGCTCACCACACTCGCAAGCATGTCCCTGCACGCTCGCCAACCGACCCTCCTCCGCATGGTCATGGATCCCTCTGCGGACTCGGCACCTTCCACACCTACCAAGACCCCTTCGACGCCATCTTCAGCCGAGTCAAGTCCAAATCGCACAGAGCTGGAACCGACACCACTCCTTCTGGCGCTGGACATGGCTGCTGAGCGTAAGCGATTGCGCAGCCGAAAGGACTCCATTTTGACTGGCGTTGAAGAAGAGTACGTCAAGGTCGAGGAGGCTGAGGAGAAGAAGATTGAGATGATGGAAGAAGACTTGGGTGATGGGAAGGAGGTCATCATCCCGGTGAAGGATGACCTGAGTCAGCTTGCGCTGCTGGGGCAGACAGTCAGCTGTGGATTCTGGAGCGGGATTGAAGGCGTGAGGAAGAGTGTTTGGGGGCTCGCTGGGTGGAGCTGAGTGTTAAGACAGCAGAGGGATTACGCCGAGCAGATATGCTCTCAGGTCATCATGATGCGGCCTACATATACGATTTGAGCATCGACATGGCGTTTAGGGTCGTTTTTGGGAAGTTTGAAAACATTGTGTGCGCTATGGTGGTATACTATAATACAGAGGATGCCATTTCATCGTTAGTGCTCCTGTGGGCTGACTCTCAGGGCGGGGTGCTTATTTTTTGGTGTCCTCCTTAGCCTCCTTGGCCAGGCTCTGTGCCTTTTCACCATGTTTCTTCAGCACTTCGGTAACCTCAGACACGGCATCCTTGAAGATCTTTTGTGCCTCATCGCCATGCTTTGATGCGGCTTCCTGCAGCTGCTGGAGCTTGGGTACGATCTGGTCACCACCAGGAATCTTGCTCATGTACTGCTCAGCGTACTTCTGGATGCTTTCGACATCGTAGCCAGACTGCTGAGCCTTGTCCTTAGCTGTGCTGGCAGTATCCTTGATGAACTTCTCTAGATCGCCAGTATCGCCCTTCTCCACGGCGGTCTTGACCTTCTGGTACAGCTCCTGCACGTTACCAGACTTCAGGGCATCTTTGTTTTCCTCAACAAGCTTCTTGATCTGAGGGTTCTTTTCTAGGTAGGGCTTGGCCTGCTCCATACCCTTCTCCCATGCCTTGTCACCAATCTCCTTGATTTTCTCGACTTTCTCCTGTACAATCGACTTGATCTTTTCGATGTTGGCAGGGCTCACGCCGGTCTTGATGACGTCGCTGATCTGTTGCCATGTCCTGTCGACCTCCTTCTTGGCCTCTGGGCCGTACTGTTCACCCAGCTGCTTCAATGTATCGAAGTTGCCGCCGACCTTCTCCTTCAGGTTGGGGTGATTATCTAAAATCTGCTGGGCAGCGTCGCTGGAGAGGTCAGCGACGCGGCCGAGGTGCTTGACAAGCACCTGCCATGCCTGTTGTGCGGTGAAGACACTGATGTCGCCTCCTTTGAGGACATCACGGAGCTCGCCGTAGGCTTCACGGACGATCGAGTCAACTTCATCACCGTGCTTGGCGCGGACGGCATCGAGGTCGTTGAACGCGGCGTCAACGTAACCCTTGGCTCCAGGGATGAATGCAGCGTAGCTCTGTGCGGCATTGCGCAGCCACTCCAGGGCCTCGTTGGGCTCGGGTGTGTTCTCCTTGATCTTCTGTGTGGTGGAGTCGATATAGTTCTTGGTCTTTTTGGAGGCTACCACCAAATCGCGTACACCTGACTGTCTGTAGAAGATGTAGCCAACAGCGATGGCGGCAGCGGCACCAGAAACGGCACCAATGGCGGCCTGTGACCCAGCGCCGGTGTTACCAGCTGTTGCTGAATCTGTCGACTGGAAACGGGGCTTTTGTGCGCGGAATTGAGGCTTGACATGGGCAGCAGGACGAGCTGCGCAGCGAGCTGCGAAGCGCGCGTTCTGCATGGCTTGTCTCGAGTACATTGTGTGAAATGTGTGTAGAATGTGTAATTAAGTGACGACTTGATGGAGATGGAGCTTGGGTATCTCAGAATGAAGAGCAATGGAGTGGTATGATGGATTGGCGTAGTGGCAGCTAAACTTTATAAAGTAGCAAACGTACCTCAAGCAAAGCTCGAACAGCTCTCAGGAATGACGTACTGGTGACGGATCGCCGAGACCAACCGTCTTCGGTTAGAGCATGGTACGTGCACGCGTTCCTGGCGCGCTTTGGCCGAGGTGACCCTCTCCCACGTCAGTGTTCTCCACGAGAGCCGCAATGATTTCGTGCATCCCCGCATTTCCATGTGAATCAGGTTTGACTTTGCGATATCACTATGAAAACACGCCTGACTATTTGCCGGTGCCGATCAGGATCGCCGTTCGGCAACTACACACTCCTTTCATCATTTACTTAGCTACATGTAACAAATACAGCATGGACACAACCGGTAACGTGTTTCACCAGTAAGCGCCCCACCCCAGTGAGCGCCCCACGAACACCGCCGACACGACTGCGCAGTGTTACCACATAACACTACAACAATCTATTGCAGTTTACAGAACATACTAATACTATTCAGAAGCTTCGCTATTGTCTGCGTCCTCTATTTCTACCTTACAGGTGCGGGAGTTGTGTCCAATCTCACTGCAACGCCCGCAGCGTCGTCCTCTACGCACCCTCTTCGCAGGCGTCTCGCCCTCACCACAACTGCCACCCTCCTTTTCAGCGATCAGGTCAGCTATCTCGCCAACTGTAAGAGTCTCCTCTGCCTGTATATATCGTCGCTTACGGGTCTTGCGCTTTGTAGACGCTTCTAAAGCGTCTCGAAGGCGGCCCATCTCCTCCTGCAATAACACCATATTATGCGCTATCTGCTGAGCGCCCTTACTTAGTTGTTTGACCTGTTCGTCTAACGAACTTGCTGGAGACCCACGATGGATTTGAATCCGCTTTTGAATCAGAGTTGACTGCTCCTCTACTTCGTGAGCATTGCGTGGTGTCTTCGGCTCCCAGGCGACGTTGCTGGGTTTTGGTGGAGTTGGCGTGCGCAGGCGCACATTAAGCTTTGATAACACCACATCTGGGTTATGTGGGACTAGTCCAGCACCTCTAAAGCCTGCGCAAACGTTCTCTGCAGTAATTGCCTTACTAAAAGCTGCTTCAAAGGCTGGTAGAAAATTCACCTTGTTGATATGGTTGACGCGACTGCGTGCCAAGGCCGAAACCTCGTCGCTATACAGGCGCTTCAGCGGCGAGAAGCAGGCGACGTCAAGTGGCTGCAACAAGTGAGACGAGTGTGGCGGCATACAGAGAGTAATAATCTTCTTCTCCTTGCAGATATCCTGGGAACCTACTGAGCAGTGGCTCTCGTGGCCGTCGATAATAAGCAGCCGGTATGCCCCAACAGGCTTCGCATGCGTGTCGAAGTGGTGGAGCCAGGCAAGCGCTAGATCGTTGTTTGTCCAGCCTGTAGGGCTTACTTGAATAACCCAGTCGCGTGGCAGGTCCTCAGTAAACCAGTTAGAGATAAGAACCTTGCCCGCAAGGATAAGGAACGGTGGGATGACCTTCCCCGTCGACCCGACGCCTTGTACCAGGGTAGCCCACTCGCGATCGCCAGGCTGAAGTTTCTCCCGCTTCCCAGGCTTCTCTGAGCCTGTTACTACCAGCTGCGACGAGATCTTGCCCATCAGGAAGCCAGATTCGTCGAAGTTGTACATATCCTCGTCTATAATACCGTACTTCGCCTTCATTGACTGAACAAGTGTGAACCAGGGCTGAATGACCGCCGGGTCCTCGCAGGCAGCTCGCTGGCGATCGTACGGACGGGTTCATCGCGTTCGCAGCTCAGGTGTACGCTGGATGAACCTGTCAACCCAGTTCTTGCCAACAGCGTCACCACCACGCTCTCTTAGCAGTTTATCAGCCATGTCTCGTACATCTGCCTTCGAGGAGGGTAGTCCGCGATCAGACTCCTCAAGTATACGTAGTACAACTGCCTCCTCCTCTAGCTTTGTAAGGCGCTTTGCCGGCGGCTCGCAGTCGCGTCGGGGGAGTGTGTTGGCGCGTCGCCGCTGTATTGTACGCCGAGGCACGTTGTAGACTAATTCAGCATGTCGCAGTGTTTTAATCTGCTGCGTTTGAATATCAGAGATAGCAAGCTGTACTTCAGCTTCAGAGTAGGTTTTCTTAAGCTGGGGTTGTTGAGACATTACGCGTTGTCGCTGCGCAGTCGTGTCGGCGGTGTTCGTGGGGCGCTCATTGGGGTGGGGCGCTTACTGGTGAAACACGTTACTCTCATACCTGCATTATTTTAATGGAGCTCTGGGCTACATGATCACATAGGAGCTGCTCTTCATCCAGCGGATGGTATCCAGCGGTGTTATCTGCATGAGCAGGGCCGGCGAGGCTTGACTTGCAAGGACTTCTGTCATCGCAGCTTGGTTTTCACGTTGACGCAGGACAATTGTCTCCAACTTCCGAAGACGAATACCTACCACAATATCGTTTGAAGCAAAAAGGCGTCTGGTTTGACAGAAAGGTTGCGGCTCCCGAGTCGTTCACGAGGCTCCGACGGTCAATCCTCCATATAGCGTGAGTCTCTCGCCACCGTAGACCGACTGCTCAATCACGCGGACACGCGCTCAGAACAACACCGAGAGCCCGACATCCAGCCTCAACAACACTACTCCACGTCCACGTAAATATTTCGTTTGTAACAGACACACCATTCCGTGGCGACCGACCTTCGACTAAGGATGAGCTGCTGCATTCATTAGCGCTGTTGACGAGTAGCTGCGCCTTCATGTTCAAGCGCTTCGACAATTCAGGTGACAGACCCTGCAATCCATCCCACGCCGCGATGGCAAGATCTGTTCTCAATTTCCTGCACTTGCGGGTTAGCGTCTCGTGTGCCACGTGTCGACATTGTGTCGGACATCTTGTGTGGACTCGACCATCTTACACTGAGACTAGGTTTTCGAATTGAGACCAGCTTGCGAAATTGAACCCTCAGTTCAGCAGCTGCTGCCGAAGAATCTGCCCAGAAGGGAAGGGACAACGTTTGAAGTGGGGAAGATCAGGCTGGTGCTCCAGCTTTGTCGTACAGTGAGAGGTTTCTGGAAGGCTACTACCAACCAATTGCTCGGCATAAGAGAGGCACTACATTGTGACCGGTGCTTGGTACGGAGATAGCGGGGAAGCTGCCCTTGTTGATGCGAGAACAGTCCTGATGTGCGTCAGACTCGTTTGCTGGTCCCGTCTGACATGCTGTTCTGTCCCTTGCTTCGACTGCGAAGGGACCCACATGTACTCTCAAGCACGTATGGTTCGTAATGTGCGGGTCTTTCGTTTCCGTTCTCCCTCTAATCTCCCGCGATGGCGAACCCTCCATAGGTAGCTGACTATGTTCTGAACTAGGCAGGGAAGATCGACCTTGTAAAAACAAGAACCTGTTCCGCCTAACCATCAGTAAGCGGCGCGAAACGCTAGATCGTTGGTTGTGTTATCGTATTAAAAATTGTATGCATCAGAAGGTAGACATCTAGACGATGCCGTTCGTAATACCAGAGAACGAATTGTTGACTGCACCCAGATTGGAATCTTGAATCGAAGCCTGGCGTAACGCTCCTGCGCCGTGTGCCCTTCCAATCGCTCGATAGAGGCGGGCCGTCGTCGATTGTGCTTGCCAGCAGAGAGGATGTGGCTTTGCAGAAGATGTCTGAAACGTCGACAGTATTTGCTTTGTGAATACCAGCGTGCATAGATGAAAGAGCGCTGTCTCGTGTCCTTCCGACGCTGTAATTCGCCGGCAGGTGTTCCGCCCCTACAGCCCCTTGACGTTGATCGTTCGTTTTGTGCAGATAAGCGCCAATGAGCGCTCCGCAGCAACCGGCTAGTGCTTGCTCACGCGGCACCAGCGCATAACTGATACGATTCGACGATGTGTAAGCGTCCAATCAATGCGCAGGTGAATAAGGTTTGTATCGGCTCACTATCTCGATTCGAAAGCATCCCCTTTCTCTGTCATTGACCTGATGGAATCGTCTCAGCAGGCTCTTTGGTCTCAGCGACCGCTACTGCCAGCGCCTCCTAATTACTGCAAGAGTGAACAGGCATCTCGAGTGAAACGCACGAAGCTGAGCTCTGCGTGTGGGGAATGCCGGGCACGAAAGACCAAGGTGAGAAAAGCATCACATCAGGTACTTTGCCGGCAAAAGCTCAAGCTTCTGCCAGTGCAACGGAGCGCGTCCTAAATGCCTGGCGTGTATACCTCGAAAGACTGCTTGTGAGTATTTTCCGACCGAATCTCGCCAGGTAAGATGCGAAGGACATGGGAACGAGCTAGGCTAAGCAACGTAGGAGAAAGAAAGGGCGCGAGTTTCTGATGAGCTCCTTCGGCTTATGAAGAGCTCATCCGAAGAAGATGCCATAAATATTCTTCGCCGCATTCGAGCCGGTGCTGATCCTGGAGCTGTTGTTAAACAGGTCAGAGAAGGCGACCTGCTCATGCAGGTTTCGCTCAGGCCCGAAACTCGGAGACGCTATGATCTTCCATATATCACTGAGATTCCAGCTTTCCTGTTGACCCCAGACAACCCTTACCCAGCTCCTTCCAACTTTCACGCGCAATTCGAGCTGCAAGACCCTGGGATAAGCTCTTGTTACGAAAAACCTTTCCATGCTGCAGTGGTCTCCGATGCCTTGATCGACAGAGCCACGGTATCAGGCTGGACTTCGATCATCTCCAGCAATGAGTTGTTGAGACAGCTATTGCGTTCGTTCTTCCAATATGCTTACTCAGAATGGTTTCCGTTCCACAAGGATTTATTCTTGTCGGATATGGTGGCGAATCGTGCAGATTTCTGCTCGCCGCTCTTGGTGAACACTGTCCTTGCCAACGCCTGCTACACCTCTTCCAGCCTCTCTGATCGCGCCAAATACTGGGTACCGGACAACCTGACTTATAAGTTCACAGCGGAAGCGAAACGGCTTTGGGATCTCGAGACCGCAGGTGGCCACAGACGTCTCACCACCGTCCAAGCATCGCAGATTCTGAGTTCCATCATGGACTTCGATGGCATCAACGCTCTTGGGCGGATATACACTGAGCAAGGTCTGACTATGGCCCAGGACCTCGGCCTGTTCGCATCATCTCAGGATTGTACTGGATTACAAATGCGTAAGGCACGTACATGGACTGCTTGGTCTCTGTTTGCCTGGCACTCAATGATCAGCTACTATTTCCACCAGCGTCCAACTATTGCAGAGCCTCCAGCTGATTGTTTACCTGAGGATCCTCGATGGTATCCAGAAGTTTATCTGCAGTATCCTCCAAGCGAAACGCTGATTCCAATGCGTTTGGGAGCCTGCTTCAAAGCTAAATGCGAACTACGCAGCATCAAGAACGACATCTCCCAGCGCGCGTTTGGCGAAAGCAGTATAAACGGAGATACATGGCTAGCTTATGCAGTAGTTGATGTGTTCTGCTCCAAGCTTACGGCCTGGTTTGAGGCATTGCCAGACCACTTGCGATCTTCGCGCGTTGTCTTTCCAAAAGATATTGGCATCCAGTACGTTATTGCCTCGTGTGGCTGAGGAGTGATCTTGGCGATTGCTATGATAGCTCTAACGAACTTACTGCAGTTTGGAGTACCTCACAGTCATCACAGATCTGCTGAGGCCCCACGTGTCTCAAAATGTGGGCTTCAATGCCTTGTTCAGCGCATTTTCGACCGGAGTACCCATTGACATATTTTCCCGAAGACTTCTTACTGCAGACATATCCAAAGAAACACTCTTGCGGTCATACTATCTTCGCCATAGCTTTGACAGCTTCGATCCTATGTTGGTGAATTTCATCATCGAACGTCTGGGAGCCAGCATGGCAGAGTTGGGTGCTGCGGGTTTGACAGTTCCTGGTCACCAGCCCCCACCCCAAGAGCTACTTCGGTCGACATTGATACTCTGTGGAACTGGACTTCGCACGCAGTCAAAGAGTTACCATGTCTGCAACCTGGCATACTATGGACTGCAGAGCCAGATGCGACCCGAAGACCTCCAGCTACTTTTAACATACGCAAAACCGCCAGAAAAGTCGGACATGCCACCCTTGGGTTACGAAGCCGTGACATCGTGGCCACTTCCTATAATCAGTATGAGCGATGATCCGCGGAAGGCTGCGTTGAGCAGAATGGTGAAGGATTACGAGACTTCGAAGGCCAAGATAGACAGTGGCGCGACGCAGAGTCAGGCATGTCCGTTAAGTGTAATTTGCAATTGACGGGAAGCCTCACCCTGCCAGACGGGCCGCCCTACCTCATGCTCAATTCACAATGACTTGTGAGACTGTACCTTACAGCTCCAGAACTTCATCGGTCACTTGCACACGATACGCGCAAGAGCTATTGGCGATGTTGAGCACCTGGCGATGGGAACCGCGCAACTGATTCACGCAATCACCCGGCACGACTTACCGAACGTATCACTTCACTCAAAACTATATGTGACCGAACCGGGGCTATCTGGAACACCGGGTTAGATATCTCATTACGAGTGGTGGAGCGAAGTTCACATAGTCATGGTTCTGACCGACATTGGCTGTTCACGCCGGCAACTTTGTTCCATCTCCAGCGCCATGCTAGCGAAACATCAACCCCCGATTATTCAATATATGCAGTCGCAATCTCTGTCTATCCCAGTGTGGGTAATGTTGTACGGCAATGATAACCTGAGTTCTGGGTCACTTCTATCAGCTTTCACGACCAGTTGCAGCATAATCACCGCAATGCCACAACAGGCTATGTCAAGGGAGGATGTAGTTTGGGACGAAACAGATGTATCAGCTTGCTAAGTGAAGAAATTTCAAAGAAGGAATCGCTGTTATCTCGGTTGGCTAGCATCATGTTTCATGGTGTCAAGAACGAAGGCAATATGCCCCATCCATCCTTACATCTGTAGTGTCATACTAACCTAGAGCGGTTGACAACCTGACCTCTGTTGGCTCAGTACATCTCTTCTATCATGTTGTGCGCTGGATACTATCCCATCACCAGAACACTATCAGGAGTCGCCGGGATTCGCGCGGCCCATGTAAGAAACAAGACCTCCAACTGTAGCCGCCCGGCCCTATACCCTGTCAAGTCGTCGCATGGCATGATCACAGCTTCGATCTCGTTCCATGACCGAAACTCAGTAATAACACAGTACAGACGACGACCATTTATGAGAGGCTGAAATAGCTATTTGACCATCGCACCGTTCGACTTACATCCGCCGCGATTGATCTCGCATCATTGAAAGAGCCTTGTGGAAAGACCCTACTGCAGGCTTAAATCTCCTCACAGCTGCTACAAAAGTACAACATTACTGTCACGTATCGTTGAACTATACTTTTGCTGATACGATACAGGCGCATATCTTCAACCTGGCGAACTGGTCAACCGCACCAAGCTTGCATGCCTTCTTTCCAATTGTAGATGCGTATGCTACCATATGGCCGCACAAATACTGAACAGTAAACAATGGTGCGGTGCTGATACGGTGCAGAGCTCCATCCGGTCGTGCGTTTGACACACGATTTTGGACTTTTTGTACTGCAGCGGGTCTGCATTTACCCGGCTTGCCTCTTACCTTGTAGAGTATGGAGGAAGGGTATGCAGAGGCGAGATGCTTCAGGTCCAGGACAAAATGTAAAGTAGCACATCGAATGTCTGGGACCTTACAAAGCAGCAAGTGCAGACGCCGTCGTACAGCTCCTACACGTGGTCAACCTTGTGCTACAGCATCACGAAAACAACGACATGCGCCAGTAGATCTTGGTCTAGCATACCTGCAGAGGACGCGGTGTAGCCCACGATGCACTGCAAGGACAGCCCCCACATGAACACTGACCGGCTTTTTAGAGTTGTCTACAATGCGGATGGAGTACTTGTGACAAGAAGGAAGGGCAGTTCAGATGCGTAGATGCAACTGACGAAGGGAATCATTGAGCCTGAATCCAAGCGCGGCCGAGCTGTTAGTATGCAGCAGGCCTTTCATAGGTTCCGATCTGAGCGTGCAGCTAGAAATGACCGGCTAAAATTTGCAGGTGAGAGTGGTGTAAGGGAAAGAGCGCTGCGGTCCGCCGGCCGACCGCCCAATGAGAGCCCCACGTGCGACGTCATTGCAAAGCATTGCAGGGATGCCGCCTCTCACCCCGCCCACTCGCTCCTTCTGGCAGTGACAACACCCAGGAGGTAAATAAGCCCAGTCTCAGCCTTACAATTCAACTCTCACTTCTCCACACTAACGCCCACCTCTACCGTAATTCTCAACCTATCAACCCAATTGACGTTTACGATTGACGTCTGACACCCTTCAAACTAAACAAAGTCACTTACTACGCAGACTGCAACCATGGGCAAGGTACGTTCTAGATGCAGAAGCTACCCCGCTCTCCTCTAATGTATGCAACAGGTCAAGTACATCATGCTCGACTGCGACAACACGCTCGTCCAGTCCGAGCACCTTGCCTTCGAGGCCTGCGCCGACCTCACCAATGAGGTGATGAAGAAGTACGATGTCAAGAACGCACCACACTACACTGGCCCCAAGCTCCTCGAGGACTACGTCGGTCACAACTTCCGTAGTATGCTCAAGGGCCTCCAGAAGGAGCACGGCTTCACCATGAGCGACGAGGACCTCGAGGATTTCGTCTCTCGTGAACTCGGCGCTGTCACCAAGAAGCTCAGCGAGAAGGCTGTTGAGTGCCCGGGTGTCACCAAGGAGCTTCAGAAGCTGAAAGACCAGGGCTACCCTCTTTCTGTTGTCAGCACCTCTGCCAAGAGCCGTGTCGTCGCCTCGATTGAGAAGGCTGGCATTGCTCACTTCTTCCCTCCCGAGCATGTCTACTCCGCTGCCACCTCCCTCAACCCTCCCAGCTCGAAGCCTGATCCTGCCATCTACCACTACGCTGCCAAGCAGCTCGGCGTTAAGGAGTCCGATGCCGTCACTGTCGAGGACAGCAAGAGCGGCGCCACAGCTGCCATGCGCGCGGGCATTCCCTGCATTGCCTACGTTGGTATCTACGGTATCGAGGAAGGCAAGGAGAAGATGGAGCAGATGGCCAAGCTCCTCACCGAGGAGACCAAGTGCGTCGCCGTCATGTACGACTGGAGCGAGTTCCAGGATTGCCTCAAGAAGGTCGAGGCGAAGTTGTAGATACCCACCAGTGCATCGCATGATGCTTCTAGCTGGCTGATGCCCGAGGCACGCCAAAGCTACAGGCTCCTTTGCGCTACGAGATACGAGATACGGATCACGAAAGGTACGGCATGAGCGATCAGGTAGTCCTAGATCGGTAACGACATTGTTCGTGGGCCTCGGCCTAAACTTACACATTAATCTCTTTCCCTCGTGATAATTCTTGCTTGTGATATTTCGGTGTTCAATAACGTCACTGCGGAAGAAGGTACTAGAGATGTTCAGGAACGACCCACACCGTTGACCCACAACGTTACAATTTCCATGGCTCGCTGCCGAAATCCGATGCGTCATTTTCAGGAACAATCACGATGATCGATCGAAAGGTAGATAAATGTCAGAAGTACTTGGCGCACTGTGACTTGTCCGTACCTTCCGACGGCAGGTGTTGCGCTTCCGGGCAGGCACCTCGCGCGCGCGAATTTGCGCAAGTTGATGATTAACACCCTGCGGAGTCTACAAGACGTTGCTACGGCCCCAGTATAATTCACAATATCCAAATCTTTCCATGGTTGCAGCTTGGTAATACCGAGGAGTCCTCGCAATAGTGCGAAGTTCGCCCTGCATTGAGCGCGCTTTTTTGGCGCCTCCTACGCCGTGCAGCAACGCAAAGCATCACCATCATCGTCGACTATGCCCACCGACACATTAACATGGCCAACGAGTCCGACAGGCTCCGCAATCGAGATTGCAAATTGTCAGGGCTCCCTTTTCATAAGGAGCCAACATGTCTCGACGCACCGACCTAAAGGCAAAGAGCTGGGCATAGTGGGTGTGGGTAGGACAGGCAGGCGCGCCTCAACACGAACACGACTCCGACCCTTGCGATGAGGTTATCGGACAGAGAATGACATATGCGACCCTGGTCAATATCCCAAAGGCCTGCAGGTACAGCCGTGAGCAGCCGTAGATGTCTTGGACGCGTTCCTACCAGATTCCAGTTTGCTCAATGATGGAGGGCACACACAGCATATCACGCAACCCTACGCAACTGCGTCGACGATAGCAGATTACAGGTCCACGCAAAGACCTACCCCCCGCTGAGTATACCTTATCGTCGTTACACCAAAGCGATCTGCAGCTCGGCACTCCCGCTATGTTTGCTCGATGCGCCGCCAAGTCGAGCTTAACGAGATCCTCCTTCCTATTCGGTGGGCGCTTTTACTCCCAAGCTTTTGCTTCATTTACAGCCACCAATGCGTCGCCGAACGTGGATTGCCGATTCATCTATGAATTGCTTGGGCTCTGACCGAGTTGCTGATTACGATTTCGTGCTTGCACCGCCAATGGGGCAGCTATGGACATTGAGGTCAGGAAGGGGCAGGTAGGTTTGCTACCTGCCGAGTTAGCCATAGGCTATACTTCGTGTAGCATGTCGTGTTCAACACCTCCATGGCCCATGACTGTTGTATAAAGCCGTGGCGAGCTGCCTCCAAAAGACTTTGTACGGCACGCTCATTCAGCTTCAACCACACCAGTCACCATGTTTCGCCGAGCTGCTCTTCTCTCGCTTGCTGCCCTTGCGGCGGCGAAGGAAATGCCCAAGGATGAATTCAAGGCTGCAGAACTCTTCGACTCTGGTATTCGCCACGAGAACAACAAGGCTTTGAAGCTGGTGAGCATGGATCTTTGGTAATTCTACACCGTGCGCTGACGACTTCGAAGGAAACATGGGCAAACCAGGAAGCTGCTGGTGTCTACGAATCTTCCCAGTACCGTGAGCTTGCATCAATTGCCAACTGTGCCAACGGTACTGCAAAGACCTCAACAGACACCTTCAAGTGCAAGAACATCGATTTGTATCACTTCTTGTCTCACTCGGCTCTTGGCAGTACCTACGGCTTTGGTTCGTCTTCGTGGGGCTGGACATCAAGCACTGGCCGCGAGTTTGTTGCTATCGGTCAGTCCGATGGTACAGCCTTCGCCGAGATCACCAAGGAAGGCAAGCTCTCCTACCTCGGTCGTCTTCCTCAGTACTCTTCTCGCAGCCAATGGCGCGAGATCCGCGGTCAGAATGACTACATGATCATTGGATCTGAGGCTGTGGACCACGGCATCCAGATCTTTGATATGAAGAAGCTCCTCACCCTCAGCCCTTCTTCGCCCAAGACTTTCAGCAACTCCGCTGATCTTGCTGGCCACTTCAAGGGTCTTCCCACTGGTCGCACTCACAACGTTGTTACCAACCCCGAGACCAACTTCATCTACTCTGTTGGTGCCATGCCAAGGACCGACAAGTGCAAGGCTGGCATCATCTTCATTGATATCAGCGACGTCAAGAACCCCACATCGCCTGGCTGTGCTTCTGCCGATGGCTATGTTCACGACGCTCAGTGCTTGATCTATCACGGCCCTGACAAGACGTACGAGGGGAAGGAGATCTGCTATGGCTTCAACGAGGACACCTTGACAATCTACGATGTCACTAACAAGAAGGCGCCTGTCGTTCTGTCTATCACCTCTTACACTGGTGCCGCATACACCCATCAAGGTGTCGTTCTTGACCCCAAAGACCAGCGCTACCTTTTGCTCGATGACGAGTACGACGAGTACGACAAGGTCGGACCCGGTGCTGCCGGCAACCCCATCACTTACATCTGGGACATCTCAAGCTTGAAGGCCCCCAAGCAGACTGGCTACTACAAGTCCGGTGCCAAGGGTGTCGACCACAACCAGTATGTGGCCAACGGCTTTGCGTACCAGTCCAACTACGGCACCGGCTTCCGCGTCCTGGACGTGCGCTCCATTCCCAGCGACCCTACCGGCAAGGGGTAAGTTCATCATGTCTCAACTACCAAGACTTTACTGACAAAAGACCTAGTGTCAAGGAGATCGGCTTCTTCGATGTGTACCCTGAGGACGACAATGTGAGCGGCGGTGGCAGTGTTGATTTCGTTGGCACATGGTCTAGCTACGCCCTCTTCAAGAGCGGCTACATCCTCGTCAACACAATGGAGCGTGGTGCGTTCATCCTGAAGTTGCAGGCTGGTGCCACGGCATGAGCATGACACCTACGCAAACAATTTGTTTTATGCGTCGCAAGCTCCTGTTGTGCGGATATTGGGAGATGGATAATTGGGATTTCTTCTAATTGGTCAACGCAAACATCATTGTCGCCCCTTGCTGTGCATCCGCTTTGTTGCCCGTGAGACCTCCCAAGATTGCGCGTCTCGATCTGCAGATCAACAATGTTGCTGCGCCCAGTCGCTCGATTGTCGTAAACACGCTTCCTTCTTGCAACCTTCCATCAAGCTTCCTCAACCCGCCTGCCCCGCCGCCACTCACCTTGGCAATGTTTTCTTCACGCCCTCAATGGCGTCAGATCCTATCAAAGTCTCGTGCCTCGTCTGCGCAGATTGTGGCGCTCTGGTGCCAAGCCCCTCCGCGAGCACAAGAGCGGGGACCTTCTTCTTGGCTTCTTAAGTTCCTTCCCAATCAGGAGTCCACCCGAGAGTGGTCGATTGTGAGCTGCTGTAGAAGCGTCCGCCCCGGAACTACGTTAATCTCCTTCCCCAAACATCGCAGTGAGGCTTTCGCCATCACGCAGCCAAGACTTCAGGTAACTACCACCCGGTCACCGACCGTTGCGACCCATTCCTAAGGAATGGACTACTGGAAATTGGAGAGCAGCTGCCTGTATAGGTTAGACGACGATGTATGTGAGGATGGATGGCGATGGTCTAAGTAAGCCGCGCGCAAAGAGTATATATGATGCTGTGTTCCCTGCAGTCTTTCAAAACTACTCCTTCGTTCAAGCTCTGCAAGTATCAATATGAGGTTCGATTTGCTCATTGCCGGTGCCTGCCTGGTCTCTTCTGTTAGTGCTGGGAAGCCTACCAAGTTCGTCACTCCGAAGGAGTTGATCAAGGATGTCAAGCTTAAGAACTTGATCAAGGGTTCCGAAAAGCTCCAGAGGATTGCTGACAAGTACGGTGGAAACCGTGCTTTCGGTGGAGGCGGCCACAATGCGTAAGTATATCCCACGGTACCAGTGGGAATCCACGAGACCTGACTAACAGGTTCTAGCACCACTGAGTGGCTCTATGATAGCTTGAAGAAGTATGGTGACGACTACTGGGATGTGTACAAGCAGCCCTTCGTTGAGCTCTTCACCGCCGCAACTGTCAACCTTACTATTGCCGGCGCCGACACCAAGGCGGAATACCTTACCTACGGCCCGGGCGCTAACAATGTCGGTGGTAACCTCGTAAAGGTTTCTAACGTAGGCTGCGACGCTGCCGATTACCCAGCTGGCGTATCTGGCAATGTCGCGCTCATCTCGCGTGGAACCTGCACCTTTGCCGTTAAGGCTGCCAATGCGAAGACCGCTGGCGCTGCAGGCGCCATCATCTACAACAATATACCCTCGCAGCCCCTCTCCGGTACTCTCGGCGGCGATGGCGACTACGCCCCTGTCGTCGGTGTCACACAGGAGGTCGGTAACCAGCTCCTGGCCCAGGTGGGCAACAGCACCACTGTCCCGGCGAACCTCTTCATCGAGACCATCCGCGAGAACCGCACAAACTATAACGTCATCGCCGAGACCAAGGGGGGTGACAAGAACAACGTCCTCGTGATCGGTGGCCACACAGATTCCGTCTTTGCCGGGCCAGGCATCAACGATGACGGATCCGGAACAATCGGTGTCCTGGTCGTCGCGGAGGCGCTGGCCAAGTACAAGGTCAAGAATGCCGTACGCCTTGGATTCTGGGGCGCTGAGGAATTTGGCAAACTTGGATCATTCCACTACCTCAAGACTCTCAACGGCTCTATCTCTGGCGGCCCGGAGGAGGTTAGCAAGATTCGCGCGTATCTTAACTTTGATATGATTGCGTCGCCAAACTATGTCTACGGCATCTACGATGGCGATGGCAGTGCATTCAACTTCTCCGGCCCTGCGGGATCGGACACTATCGAGAAGGATTTCGAGAAGTTCTACGAGGCGAACGGGCAGGGTCACGTTCCTAGCTTGTTCACCCTGCGCTCCGACTACGCTGCCTTCCTCGAGAACGGCATTCCTTCTGGTGGTCTGTTCACTGGTGCTGAGGTCTTGAAGACTGAGGAGGAGGCGAAGCTCTTCGGTGGCGAGGCGGGTGTTGCGCTTGACGCTTGCTACCACCAGAAGTGCGATGATATCAACAACTTGAACCACGACGCGTACCTGCTGAACACTCAGAGCATTGCCAACTCGGTTGCCAAGTATGCTATCAGCTGGGATGGTATTCCAAGGCCTAATGCTACACTAAGGAAGAGGGATGCTGGCAAGGCGAGGTTCGCGGCGCGTTTCGACAAGGGTGGACACGACCACCACGGTCAGCCCTGTGGCTCTGGTCACGACGAGTTGTAAATAGTTGATGCTGTTGTTGATTAGCGATGATACCATGATGAAGATGTAGCTGTAAGAAGAAAGGAAATAATGTATCTTCGAACTCTGCTTGTTCTCTCTGTGTAATGTGAGGAGTGATACAACATGGCATCTATACGAGCTAATAGAAGCATTTTCTTAATCATATGTTCATGTCCTTTCATGACCTCTGATAAGATTGGCCTCAGATAGACAGCTGGAGTACTCGATCAATTGACAGGGTCGCGGCTCACGTACGGAGTGTGCCAGGGCAGGTTCGGTGACTTGCAAGCTCGCCACTCATAAACGGTATTACCCAATCAAAGTTTGTTTGTGTACTGTCTGTTTGGCGACGAGCAGATCGTATGAGCGTTTCTGCCATGTAATCTGGTCTTGTAGCGGACTCTATCTGGTCTGGGGAGCCTGCTCATAATAATGTTCGATGTGCTATATCCCAGTGAAGGCTTGCAGTTAGAACAAGCATTAAATAGCTTCTTTTCATGCAGAGGAGTCCTTCAAATTGTTTGTCTGACCATGTGGTGGAGACCTGGTGGTACCGTGATGGCTTCGGCTCACGCTGCGCGCGCTTAGTGCGATCTGACCTTGCGGCGGAGCGGAATGGACGCGGTCATTCGTCATCTTTCAATCTGAGCGGTCGTCTACTACTTGGTCCAGAGCTCTTACGGATTGATGATGGTGATGGACGCGACAGATATTGGTGACGCGGCAGCAGTTGGTACCTATCGTAAGGGCGGATTCAACGACCGGTAGGTAGCTGAGCATTTCGGAAAGCTGCGAACAAGTGGGAAGGTCGTTTGAATTGAAGAAGAAGAATTCGGCGCAATGCGTGTCAGAGTACTGTTGGCTGTCTAAGTACGATGGTATCAAGCATGAGTACTTCGTGGTGTAGGGGGGTCGCGGAGTCGCGGAGGACTACAAGTAGCGTATTGAAGTCTTCGCCAAGGTTAAACAGGGCACGTGGAGATAGCCAGCAATAAGAGCTGTGTTTATCAGACAATTCTTCGCACCCCTGGGCTCTGCGGCTCACCTACGCTTATGCCTGATGCCAAGATGCTGCTGGCGGAGACCATAGCTGCCCGATCGGGCTAGACTCGACTAAGACCGATCGCTATCGCGCCCAGACAGACTCTGATGTCGCCTCCATCAATCATTCCATCGGTCCGTATCCCACAAGATCTCACTGCATCTGTTGAGACGTTCTTTGGGATTCCTTGCTCAGCTCCGCTCATCGACCTTGCCATCCAGCATTCATTTTCGACGCGACGAGCAACCTGGGAAGTGCCAAGGAGTGCAGTATCTGCTGCCGCGTGGCAGGTCAGTCAGCCGCAATGTTGTGAAGCTCCAGGGCAACCCTACGCCTTCAAACAACCTCGCTATGATGCATGGTCACGCCTTAATTGGGACCTTATCATCCATTGACAAGTCCCCGCGATCCGAAAAGCCACGACCCAACCGGAGAACCGTTCCAGCAACAAGAAGTCTCACGATGCAGTTAGCACAGGTTCCTTCGCGGATCGGTATTCATGAAGAGCTCACCCATGTGCGCCTAACTCTATCTGTTGGCCTCTACAGCTTCCGTACACGGTCACGACTACGCAGCGGCCCGTGTGGGGTCCAAAATCTGTGGCGTTTTGACATGCTGTCAGCCCGTACGCGAAGACTATGCAGCTTTCATTGGCTGCATGCCTTGTACTTGCTTCCGAAAGGACTCGGTCCAGATACGCCAAAGTGGACCACCTGGTCACATTGGATCAGATATGCAGATTGTGTGGCTTAGATTTCGGCCCCCACACGCTACCTACTGCACAGAACATTGGATCGACAGGCATATCCCTACGACAACTTACATCTTGCGTGATACTGGAGGGCAACTTCGAGTTCCTCTATCTATGTGGCGTCTTCTACCCAATATTGCTTACGCTCCTTCAACTAGCTGTCAGGTAGTAAACGTGGAGGGGCTTTGCTGTGCTTTACATGCTCAGAGCATCCGGTCGGCCCTGGCTTTGCTTCTGTGTCAACTCCTTGACTTCTATTGTGTTTAATCAGCTCGCCTCTCAATTTGAGGCTTGGCCAGCCTCCCTCACCATGAGCGACCAGAAACCACGATACACTGTTGCTGCCCAAGACAGCGGGACCTCGCCACCTTCGAGCGCGCTCTTGTCACCTCGAACGAACGTATCCCGAGGTTGGCTCGAGATACGTCAGAATGCTCACAAACTCTGGCTGCTCGAGGCTGCGGCGAGCTTCTTGTCGCTCCTCATGTTCGGTTCCATTGTCGGCGTACTACTGTACTTTGACGACAGAATCTATGGAGACGCTACCAAAACCCAAGGCAATATGTCGAAGCGCCCGATCATCTTCCCGGCTCTTGCCATCATGAGTGCAGTGATGCGTGCCACTATGCTACTTCCTGTCGCCACAGCTATCGGACAACTGAAATGGTCTTGGTTTCGCTCCTCCAGACGGTTGATTGACATCGAGCGTTTTGACGATGCTGCTCGAGGCATTCTTGGGTCTGCGAAGTTAATGTTCTATCTACGCTTCAGGTATGCACGCAGTGATACCGTTCTCTTGTAGGTCTGACAGGTGACCTCTAGGAATCTCGCTGCAATCGGTGCGGCGCTTACAATTCTTGCTCTACCACTTGATGCAGTCGTACAGAGCGCCGTACTTATGCCTTCTAGTGTTCAGCCTATCAGGGACCTCAAATCGCGCTCGTACGAATTCGACAGCTATCAATCTGACACCAACTTCTCGAGAGCCACATCTTACACAGACTACTATCAGATGACGTCTGTGACCGATGTCTGGCCTTCGATCGCCATGATGAACGCTATACAATGGGGACAGAGCTATTCGAATGGACCTTCAAGCCTTGTCAGTGCTCCAGTCAAAGTTAATTGCCCATATGGTTATTGCGTATTCAATACAACGCAAACATTGGCCGTCGGCCACTCCTGCGTCCGTCGGACTGATGTGCAATACATCCCGTATGCCGGGACTTATGCAGCACATCAAACACTTCCAGGCACGGACATTAAGTTCTATTATAACGGCGACGATAATCTCAATCTCAAGCAGGAATGGATTGTCGCGGCGTCTTACAGCAAGTTCCCAGACTCAACCACATACCCTCGCTATCCCTCGAACACGTATGAAAAAGATGTATTTGGGGCCAGATATGGTCCTCTGATTGCCCGTACATCGATGATGTTCAATCAAGGGAATACAGCCGATCGGGATGTCGACAACGGTACCATTGCCATCGAGTGCGGGTTATTTTGGACTATCAAGACATACACGATTTACGTCAACGAGACGACGGATTTCGAATACTACGAAGAGAACAACAGCTCCGTGACTTTCACAAAACGTGTTGATCGGGCCACAGGCTATCCACGATGGGTGCTCGAGCCCTCTACATGCATCGTGGACGGCGTGCGGGTTCCTGGCCGCAACGATACCGGATACGACGAGCCATACTACAGAGACAATTGCATTTTCTGGATCGAATATAACTCCCACGTAGCTCTGCAAAAGATGTTGACCGACGCCGAATATGGTCTAGCCGGCAACATGTCGCTCATCGAGCAGTTCCGCAACGGGACTAAGCTATGGAATCGCAAGAACTCTTTCTTGATGAACTTGGATGGCGCAACATACAACCGCACATACGACCAGGCTTTCACGCAAATCAAGAGCGTGTGGAATAATATGGCTTTCGGGGCCACAGCGACCATACGGCGTGGAAGCAGCGTGCAGGTCAAGGGACCGAAGGTGAATTTGGTCACACAGGGAACAGTCTCGACGCTAGTGCTCTACTATAGCATTGATTGGCCTCGTCTCGGACTGCCTGCTCTCATTGTGCTCTGCTGCGCGCTCTTTGTTCTCCATACAGCGTTCTTGACCCGGAAGGAGTATGCATGGCGACGGTCTGCACTGCCGCTCCTCTTCCATGGTCTTGAGGACCAGGAGCGGTTTGCGCAGGGAGACGTACGGGACTTCAATGTCATGCAAGACCTTGCGAAGGACATACGGGTTCGCTTGACGGAGAACGTCGATGCGAACGGGGCAAGGTTGACAACTGTGGATTAAAGAGGAACGAGAAAGTGCAGATCAACATATTTCTCTATCTAGTGTACACACTTTGTCACTGGCTCTTGGCTTACGTATTCATTATTACCATTCCACTGCTTCCCTGTCATGCTTGACCCGAAGTAGTAGCACGTCCGCTTCCCTACTACGTAGACAAAGTATCTACCGCTTCCTAAGAATCTTGCAACACAGGCGCCGTCTCGTTTTCAAACTGTCCAGCTTCTCGACCGTACCTGATTAAAAATGTGAGTCGCAGCTGCAATTGCCTTTGAGCACTTCCCTCGCGTCTCGGCTAGCCAAGAAGTACTCGCTCTAATCAACCGCGTCTTGCTGAGTCAATTGATCCATGCTGTCGTCTACGGGGCTATGTATACTCAAGAGCGATAACAACGCTTCTCTAGCTATACTCGAGCGACCGTAACAACACATCGCTCTCCGCCGCGGAAACTACGAAAAAGGCAGGTCATCGCTTCGCCAGCATAGGTGACGAGCAGGACGCCTTCAACCCTACATTCGATAGCGCTCGCAAACCGATCCATCAGCCCGAAGGACCTCGGTACTTTTGTATCTGGAGACCCTGTCGTTATTCTACCTACATCCCCTCCTCGTTCCGATTGAACCATCACCGCATGTCATCTGCCACATTTGCGCCATTCCAATGCTACTACTAGCTACCACTCTCGTATTGCACGAACCCTTCCAAATTTAACCGAGACTTTACCCCCAGTACATGTGTCTGGCCTCATCCAGCCATCATCAAAAATGCGGACAAGACTGTTCGAATGGACTGAGCGGATATGTCGAAAGAGCAATAAATTTATTTCTTCCACTGGTTATTGCAACATCAGTAAGAGCCAAACGCTTGCGATAGGCTCCAAGTATGTGCTGCGATCAGGTATCACATAACGTGTTTTACAAGCGAGTCGTCAATACAAGCGAGTCGTCAGCCCCACCAACTTTGATCAACCACCTTAAGTCTTTTCATCATGCCTCAACGCTATGCCCCTCAAGTACTATCAAATGAAGCTGATGTTCAGCTTGCTATTAATTCTATTGTTTCAAAGCAGATTCAGTCTGAAAGCCGCGCTGCTCTAGCCTTTAACGTCCCTCGTATGACAATGCGCGACCGACGCGCTGGGAAGCCTGCCCGACGCGATTGCCAGCCCAACTCAAAGAAGCTTACCCAGCTAGAAGAGGAGGTGATTGTTAAATACATACTTGATCTAGATCTACGTGGATTTGCGCCTACGTACGCAGCTGTACGTGATATGGCTAATAGACTGCTGGCTGCGCGCGGCGCTGGTCAGGTTGGCGTCCACTGGCCGCGCAACTTCGTTAAGCGTACAGAGAGTCTAACAACGCGTTTCAACCGAGCGTATGACAGGCAGAGAGCTCTATGCGAGGATCCTGTCCTTATCCAAGGCTGGTTTGAGCTTGTAGAGCAGACAAAGGCCAAGTACGGCATCTGCGACGAAGACGTCTACAACTTTGACGAGGCTGGCTTTATGATGGGCAAGATCACAACGCAGCTTGTTGTGACAGGATCAGAGAGGAGAGGCAGGCCAAAGACTGTTCAGCCTGGCGACCGTGAGTGGGTGACAGTAATAGCAGCTATCAACGCTGCTGGCTGGTCAGTCCCACCGTTCCTAATCTTTGCTGGCAAGTACCACCTCTCTGCCTGGTATGAGGAGACAGAGATCCCACGCAACTGGGCAATTGCAGTTAGCGACAATGGCTGGACAAATAACGAGCTTGGGGTAGAGTGGCTGAAGCACTTTAACGCTCACACTCAGGCTCGTGTAGTAGGAGCGCGGCGCCTACTTATCCTTGACGGCCACGAGAGCCACCACTCTCTTGGATTCCAGGAGCTCTGCAAGGAGCACAACATCTACACGCTCTGTATGCCACCTCACTCCTCTCACCTACTCCAGCCCCTTGACGTTGGCTGCTTCTCGCCGTTAAAGCGCGCGTATAGTCGTGAGGTAGAGAGCCTGATGCGCAACCACATCAACCACATCACCAAGCTTGAGTTTCTGCCTGCGTTTAAGGCAGCCTTTAATCGATCGTTTACGCCAGTCAATATCTGCTCAGCCTTCCGGGGAGCAGGTCTAGTACCTTATCAGCCAGAGGCTGTCCTCTCAAAGCTAGACGTACAGCTACGTACACCTACTCCACCAGCGGCTCTCACAGAGGCTCTCTGGGAGGCTCGTACTCCAAGCAACGCCCGCGAGCTTGAGGCTCAATCAAGCCTAATTCGTGAGCGCGTACGCCAGCACAAGAGCTCGTCACCAGCTTCTATAATTGAGAAGATAGACCAGCTTAAGAAAGGAGCTGAGATGATGATCCTCTCAGCTGAGCTGATGAAGGAAAGGATTGCTAGCCTTGAGAGGGCTAACAAAGCAGCGTCAAAGCGTAGGGAGCGCAAGAAAAAGCGTATACAGAAGCAAGGAGTGTTAACAAAGGGGACTGGAGAGGATATACTTGCTCAACGTGAGGCAGATCAGCAGCTTGCTCGTGAGGAGCGTCATGGAGGAGAGCGATCAGGCCTTAGCCGCCAGGCTCTGGCGCGCTGTAAGACGTGTAGGGAGACTGGGCACAACTCACGTACATGCAAGAAAGAGGCTGTAGCTACTGCTTAATCTACTCTATTAATTTCTAGATACTTTACTATTGCGTTGTTAAGATATACGCGTTAAGAGGTGCACAGAGTTGGTGGGGCTGACGACTCGCTTGTATTGACGACTCGCTTGTAAAACACGTTACATGCCAAATAAAGCGATGTTTCCGGCCTATCAGATACCCCATCAAAACAATCAGATGATGTGTTTCAAGAGCTGGAACCTCACGGGGGGAGGCTACGCCGGCACGACAGACAGAGACGATTACGCCATTAAGTAGTACACAAGTGCAGAAACGTACATAATGTCACTAGTGATAAATACGAGATGCAGGTCTTCAAGAAATTTGTACCACTTATCGGCCGCACGGTCTTGTTAATAAATCCTGAACTCGAGAAAGTTAACAATCAAGACACCTAGGGCATCAAGCGCGATCTATTCTGCAGCGTCAGAACAACAACTGCCTACGTGGACCCGGCATCAATTACGAGGACCAGCAGCCGATTGAATATCACATCAATAACACCCAACGAGAGATCGAATTCTGACCTCTGACACCTGTATTGTGCAAGGACGAGCAATTGCTGTCAGCGACGGTCCATACTACACCTAGGTAAGAACAATTGCAAGTATGTAACAGGGCTGAAAGCGAAACAAAGCTTCCACAACATGTTGACCAGCCTAGAAATGGTCACCTGACACTCCACGAACAAAATCAGATGGCCAAGAGGTTTGACAGGAGGAATTTTAGAATCTACCAGCGGTCTGAACAGAATGATGGGTGCTCAAGATATTGCATAAGTATGTGAAAGACTCAAGAACTACATTCCCGGCAAGTGTTTAACCGGAAACCACATTGTTACCGCGTGGCGAGGCTGAAATTTGCGAGAACGTGGATCCAGTGGGAGGGGCCCTTTCAGAATCAGTAGCCTTCAGTGACAAGCCAAGGCATGCCCAACAAAAATAGATGTCTCGTAATCCTACATGGGGTAGCGATTTTGCCTCATCTCTTTCGTCCGTCAACAGCACGATCGGCATGGATGCAGAGTCCGGTGAAGATTGTGCGCAAACGCGTAAGCTCCTGGCCATCCTGAAGGCGATGCCATGCCGCATTATTTTTACTATGGCTTGTCTACGCTCTTTTTGACACGCATGAGGGCCCATAATATCCTTGTGGCTGGCGACAAGGTCGTAGACGGTTTCTGTGGCTTTTTGTATGATCAATCGATACAGCCTCGTGAGGGGCAGCTTGTGTCGAGGACAGGTACACAGCCGGTCAAGCGGTGCAATGACAGCGGTTAAGTCGACGGCCATTAAATTCGCCCCGAACATTTGATTGTTGAATGCGATGGCTTTAATTCGATGTCTCCATGTCGTAGCATCGTGAAGTGTTGTGTTCTCGGGAAAGGGTGCCATTGGGGTCCAGTTCCGATTCCTTCTTACCATTTCACGTCTCCCGCGGCTCATTAGAACCGCCCTCGTGCTATTTTCGTGAGGCTTAATCCTTGCAACTTTTGCCAAGTGGAGGACGCACTGCACCTTCAATAGGTGCATCCTGCAAAGATGGTGAGGAGCCACATGCGGTCTAAAACCTTGAAACGTCTGCCCTCTATTGTATGCATGTACGCGCTTGCTATCCCTGGTACTGAATCTCAGCCTACTGAGGACCGGTTCTAGACACGAAGCGTGATTGGAAGTCGAATGTTGAGCATAGCCTCGTGGTTGCACTAGACAGCAGATGTGCATCCGCGAAAGCACATTTCAGGTTCTCATAGTGTTAATGCTTGATAGTTCGCCTGTAAACGCAAAGAGATAACTTTAGGGGCTATTTGTAATATAGCCTAGCTCCTGCTTGGAATTCAAGCAGGTTACAGATCAGCTGCTCATCAGCCTGGCCGTGTTAACATTTAACGCTTTGCCGATGTTCGAACAGCGTCGTCAAATTGGCATTAACTCAGCGTAAATAAAAGTGGTTGGTAAGCCTAGTCAAACAAGGAGGCTTTTTAAGATATGCGGCCAAGCTTAATGAGCATGACAACACGAAAGGAGCCAAATTTATGGTTTAGAACTGGACTGCGGCCGTAGCTTGAGCCGCATGAATTGGAATCTAATACAGTGCGCAGTGCTTGCATAGAAATGCCGTGTGCCTATGTGTCTGACAGGTCGCGCATCCACACCCTGTTGTAATACTAGGCAAGCGGCAAGCATCTCAACGTAGATGGCGAGTAAAGGCGTGATACCCAGCTACATTACAAGTAAGATAGCTTGGGATAGTCCCTTGTTGGAAGCTAACATCATCATGAGGTCCATATTGACGGAGAACCAGTCATTGACGAGCAAAAATGTGGCTTCTCGAAATACGTGCAGACTGATGGTCGATCAGTGACTTGGCAAGTGTGTCTGCGCACCCTCGTCTGAACAATGTGGTGTCACAACATAGTGTTACCGCCGTGATTTTTACTCGTTGTGGAGGTTCTTCGGTTCCTTGACTCAAGTGGAGACTTCGTAATCTCTTCTCCCAAGCCCTGGAATTTCTCCTACGAGAGAGCCCGTAGATATGTTGGGGCTGGTCCCGATGTAGACTAGACTTTGCTTCGCAGAACACTTGACCTCGTCCCATCGCGTCCAACACCACTCCGCGATTCGCCCGCCAAGATAATCCTGTAAAGATGTGTGGTAGCGCTTGACGCCGTTGAAGGCACAGTAGATCGACCTTCCGTGAGCGGTAACCAGCCGTCGCGGGCCGCGTGGGGTCCAATCTTTATGGCGCCTCCATCTACAAGGGTCGACCATATTCACAGCCAGCTTCTGCATCCTACTGGCTCCTGTGGCCCTATTCACTGATACATGTGGGCTCACTGGCATCGCTAGCTCATGCTACGTCTGGCTTGCAACCTGTCGATTGACGGCAATGCATCATGCCAAGGGCTGACGGCCGACAACATCTTGGGCAAGTTTCAGCCTCATGCATCTGTGTTCAAGACGGCCGCGTGTTCCAAGGGACGTCTCTGGCCCCCTATCTATTCCCATATATCAATCAAGCGGCGCTAATGTCAGCCTTAAGAGCCATCGATTCCTTCTGAATATACAGCGCGCAAACGGTATCCTCCCGCAGACTGCCTTGCCACACCTAAACCCCCTCAGCAGTGCAGTCCAGTTACCAGTACGGCCTACATTAAGGCGGCGCTTGGACCCGAGCGCAACTCGATCTGGCTCCTGATTACCTCGTTTCATTGTGGCGTTCCAAGCCGATCTTTTACTGATCACAGTCAAATCCTAGTTTGGCAGCTTTTCTACTTGGAATTTTCAAATCTCGTTGAGTACGTTGATCTGTAAGGTTAATTCCTAGTTCAATGAGCGAACAGAAGATGCAGCTCCTTGTGAGCGCCGAGGGAGATGCACTGCCACCGCGCCTTGATGTTCGTTCTTCTTCAAAGAAAGTCCACGCGAGGTCGAGTCAAAGGTGGCTCAAAATTCGTCAAACTGCTCATAAGTTCTGGCTACTGGAAGTCTCCGCAAGCAGCTTTTCGTTGCTGGTATTCGTAGCCATTGCAGGACTGTTGCACTGGTACGATGGACAGATCTATGGGGCACTTACAACAACTGGAGAAAAGGTAGACCGGCCGCACCTTTTCTTCTATCTCGCTTTCTTGAGCGCAGTAATGCGTGCCGCTATGCTGTTACCAGTAGCTACAGCAATTGGCCAACTCAAATGGTCTTGGTCTCGATCGTCGTCTAGACGGCTGATAAATATGGAACACTTCGACGAAGCTGCGAGCGGCATGCTTGGCTCGCTCAAGCTTATCTTTGTGTTGCGCTTCAGGTGAGCAATTATACACATCAATCACTGCATAGCGAGCCTAAGTCCCAAAATCTAGACACGTCGCTTCTATCGGTGCTGCCCTTACTTTGCTGGCTCTCCCGCTAGATGCCTTCATACAGAGCGCGGTGACACTACCGACGAAATTGGAAACGATAGACAAGCTCAACGCTGTGTCGCAGAACCCGCGTGGATATAAGAGCACAACATTTGTGGGAAGGACTGTTGCGTACAGATAGTACTCGAGCCTGAGGAGCGCGGAAAAATACTGGCCCACAACTTCGATGGTGAATGCCATTCAGTTTTGCCAAAGCTACTCGAATGGTCCTGACGAAATATTTGATATCAACGACAAAATTGAGTGCCCAACCGGATACTGCAAATTTGGCAAGGCACAGACCCTTGCTGTTGGACGTAGGTGCGTCGTCCGAGAGGACATAAAGTCGGTACTCGAAACGGAAGAATATGCCGCCTACCAAACACTGCCAGGCACCGACATGAAGTTCTATCCTCAAGGCTACAGAGGCGCTACGGAGCAGAGAATACTCGCAAAATCATACACCGAATGGCCTAACGAGGATGAAGAGTACGAGACCGATCTATTTGGTCGAAAAATGGGCTGGCTCATTGTGCGTACAGCGATGCTGTTCACCCCAATCACTCAGGTCGGCAACACCATTAGTCAAGACACACAGGGCGTCGAGTGCGCGTTGTTCTGGTATGTCAAAACCTCGGAGATTGATGTCAACCAGACCTCGAACTTCCGCCCTGTCGAGTCCGTGAACAATATGCTCTATGACTTGGAGCTCAGTGAAGATGGGGCCCGGATAAAGCCCGAGACATGTTTCGTGGATGGCGAAAAAGTTCCCGTCAGTAACGACACCTATTATGAGGAGAATTGCCTCTACCACGTCGGAAACCGCGCTCAAGGCGGCCTACAAAACTTACTCGTGGATGCGGACTACGGACTCAAGGCCGACCTCACTGTTCTGGACCGGGAACGAATCTCGAACAGCTCCTCTGAGCCCACTCCTCATCATGACTTGCTGAGTATATTCACGATAAACATGTACAAGGCAAGCTCGAATAGGACCAACGAAGAGGCGTTTGATTACATCAATATGATGTGGTCCAACATGGCCTTCGCAGCAACGCAGACAGTTCGTCGCGCATCAACGGCAGGCGCAAACAGCCAGCGCTCCAAGCTTAACACGGGCATGGTGTTCGCCCCCGTGGTCTATTACGAGATCAACTGGATACGATTGGCCATGCCAGCTTTCATGGTCCTCTCTTGCGCCTGCTTTGTCTGCCATGTGGCTTTGCTCACAAAGAACGAATACGCATGGAGGCGTTCGGCATTGCCGCTTCTATTCCATGGACTCGAAAATGATGAGAGAGCTGCTCAGGGGGACGTACGCGACTTCAGCGTTATGCGGCATGTCGCAAAGGCTATTACTGTGCGATTGGAGGAGCATGTCGATGCAACAGGGGCGAAATTTACCACACGTCATGTTGGAAATTCAGAATTGCGACACATGACCTAGGAACGCAGCGTTCGCATAGACACAGCGCCTTGCTCCAAGCCGCCAAAGCCCAACATCCGCGCATCCCTCCCCCATCGGCCAAACCCAAATACTAACAAACACCCTACACAACACCCCTCTCTATTTAGCTAGCAAGTTAGCCAACGCTTAACATCTACGCATCCGCACGAGACCCGCTAGAAATGTGAACTATACTTTACTTGAGTGAGAAAAAGTAGTGAAGTGGTTGCTAGCTGCGTGTTTTGGTGGGTGGTAGGGATGATATGTTGGGGAGCTGGTAGGTAGGTTGTGGGATGTAAACTCCTTTATCTTGTATAGCTTGGTAAAAGGGAGGGGATTCTAGTCCTCTACTTGACGCGTTTTTTGGTGTTGGATAGCAAGGTTTGTGTGTGTGTGTGTGTGGTGGAGAGCTACGAATGATGGTCGAGGGCTGCTTGTTTGTAGTGTGGGGAGAGGGAAGGGGGGGGGGGGGCGGGGTGTCTCTAAGAGGGATGTTGGTTAGTTGACGTGGTAGCTTATTCGCAGCAAGTAGTAGGAGGAATTGAAGGACGTCCAGCGCCCGCCTAACTAACACCCAACCCCACCACTCCCCCCTCCCCCCTCCTCGCCCTCTCCCCCTCGCCCTGCCCCCCAACAATCTCGCCAAAATCAACGCCCACCTCCCTCAACAACCCGGCATGCTCCCTCGCAATCGCCACACACTCGGTCCACACGTCGCCCTCCTTGTCCACGCCCTCCATCTGGCGACCCAGGACGTTGTTAAAGCGCTCGACGTGGATTTTGGCCCAGTCGACAGCGGCGGACATGAGTTGCTGGGGGAAGCAGGTCTGGAAGGTGGCGAGGGTGTTTTTGACGAGGAGGAAGGTGATGTAGGAGAGTTGGAAGATGTAGGTTTGGTGGGAGGCTTCGAATGTGCATTGGCTTTGAAAAAGAGATTAGTGGGTGGGGGTTATAAAGGATGGGGGACATACCGAGAGCGCGTCTTGATAAGAGCGCTGCGCGACTCGAGATACGCTTCGCGCGCGCGGTCTTCGAACCCGAGACGATTCACCCACAAAACGTGCTGTCTGACAGGCCCATTCCACGAATTCCCCTCGCTGAGCTGGCGGACAAGCACACCTGCCAACTTGGCAGCGCGCTCGTTGACTTTGAGCGAGACAATAGTCTTTGCCATTTCATTCCCGCGCATGTTCTGGCTGAGTGCCTTGAGCTGCTCGACGCGAGCGACGGCGTTTTCGAAGCGCTGCAGGGCGATTTCAATGTCCAGCTCGTCGAGCTGCGACTCGACCCACCGGATGTTGCGTGTTTGGCCGTCGGTGTCGATGAAGGTGCTGACGGGGTTGTGGGAGACGCCGTCGCTGATGCTGTCGAGCAGGTCGGTCTGGTTGCGCAGGGCGGGGTCGCGGGAGAGCATGTGGTTGTACGTGTCCTGGGCGCGGTCCTTTTCCTCGACCTCGGCCTCCTGCGACTTGCGCAGGTCGTCCTTGGTCTTGCGGAAGGTGGACAGAAAAGTGATCTTGTCGCCCGTGTCTTCCTGCTTGGTGTCGAGGGTGATGGTGTCGGTGCCGGCGCGGACGATGACGCGCTCCTCGGGGGCGCGGGAGACGGCGACGTCCTGCAGGGGGAAGCAGCGCTGGGCGACGTATTCGACGGCGGAGCGGTTGCGGTCGCGCTGGCCGGCGACGTCGTTGCGGGCCTTCTTCTCGGCGGCGAGCAGCAGGTGGTCGTTGAGCAGCAGCAGGCGGACGCGGCGGCGGGCCTTGAGGGTGGCCGAGTCGAGCTCGAACCAGCGGCGCGACTTCCAGACGATGAAGCGGCCGGGGATGGGCGGCAGGTACTTTTGCGAGCCCTCGACGTCGCGGTAGAGCTGCTGGAGCTGGCCGGCGCGGATCTGGTTGAGGTCGCCGATGGAGCTCCTGTTGGCGCGGCGGGCGCTCGCGGCGTCGGGGTTGGCCGTGGCCGTGGCCGAGGCCGTCTGCTCGAGCGTCGTGGTCAGGTCGGCCATGAGGTGGCGCAGGGCGCGCATCTCGGCCTTGAGCTTCTCGGCCTCGTTGCTGATCTTGATGAACTGGGTGCGGTTCTGGTAGACGTTGGTCTGCAGGTCGAGCGAGGTGCGGTGCTTGGCCTTGCGCAGGTCGTCCTGGTAGCGGCGGATGTCGTCTTCGGTCGCGTCGGCCAGCATCGAGGCGACGTACTGGTCGGCCTGCAGGTTGGGGTCGCGCAGGGCGCGCATGTCGAGGGCGAGGGCGCGGCCGCTCTGGGGGCCCCTCTCGGGCGGGCCGTCGCCTCGCGTCTGGCTCTGGCCGCGGAACTGGCTGGGCATCTGCGGCAGGTCGGGCATGGGCGCGCCGCTGCCGGGGAAGTCGCTCGGCAGCTGCATGATCTTCTGCGAGTACCGCCGCTTGACAAGGTCGGCCGTCTTGTCCGCGCGCGGGCGCTGCTGCGCGTTGCCGTTGCCATCACCGCCGCCGCCCCCAGGGCCTCTGCTGCGCGACCGGCTCGAGTCCTGCGACGGCCGCCCGGAGCTCGAGAGCGTCGCCGCGCCTATGCCCGGCGCCCCCGCGGGCATGGGCGCACTGATCTGGCGCGGCGCGCTGATGGTCGGCGCATTCTTCCTGCTCTTGTCGCCGCGCTTCTTGCGCAGCGAGATGCCCTTTTGCTTGTCCGACATGTTTATGCATCCATGCGCTGTCGTGTTTCCGTATCCGTATCCGTATCGTGTTGTGTTGTATTGCGTTGTGTCGTGTCGTGTCGTGCGTCGTGTCCTGTCTGTCTGCGGTCAAGTGTGGACATGCCGTCGGAGCTCCCGCAGGGGCCACAGCCGTCACCAGTGGAGACGCCGACGTCGACCCATTATCTGAAAAGTCCATCACCACCACCGCCCCCATCGCCGCGCCCACCACCCACTCGCTCCCGCTCTCCCCGCCGCCCCTCCGCACACACACACCATGTCGCAGCCCTCGTCACTAAAAACCTCGACCATCGTCGCCCTGAGCGTCGGCACCGTCGTCACAGGCCTGCTCGCCTACGCCGTCTATTTCGACAACAAGCGCCGCAACGACCCGGAGTTTCGCAAGGCGCTGAAGAAGGAGAGCAAGCGCACCCAGCGCGCCGCCAAGGAGGAGGCCGAGCACCACGGCGCAGAGCAGAAGAAGCTGATCCGCGAGGCCGTTGCTGCGGCCAACGAGGAGGGCTTCCCCAAGGACCCGGAGGAGGTCGAGGCCTACTTTATGCAGGAGGTTGCTCAGGGCGAGGGCATGGTGCAGAAGGGTACAAAACGAGTCATGGTTGAGTGTGATGTGACGGTGAAAGCTGACGGATTGCAGGTGCGGATAATATCGAGGCCGCCCTGTGCTTCTACCGCGCGCTCAAGGTGTATCCCAACCCAAGGGAACTTATCAACATCTACGACAAGACGGTGCCCAAGGTATTCCCCCGCCCCCTCCTCTTGATTACACGGCGCATGCACTGATTACTTTGTTAGCCCGTGCTGGACATCCTCGCCGAAATGATCGCAGTCGACACATCCATCCCCGTCGGCGGCAACAAGACACCCTCCGAGTCGGGATCTGCCGGCGACCTCGAGTAGAAGTTCTCTTCTTGTAATATCACAACTTGATTCTTTGACTCTAGAATGAGCGGCGATTTACTCCATGGAGTGCGGCAGTTCACTTGAAACAAAGTGCGGCAGTTCGCTTGAAACAAAGTGCGGCGAGCGAGCGAGCCATTGTAATATTCTTGTATAGGTACCTGCTCTGCGCGGCACAGCACATGGCAATGAACACAATCACCATATTGTACCTGGATGACGAGTCACTGCATCCATCTACACTACAGAAGAGGAACGAGTGACAGTGGATAATACTTGGGCGGATATACTACAGATGACGAGACTCGCGCCAGCCATGCCCGTAAAACGCCGTGCTCGATGAGTAAACAACCAAAACCCCAAACCCGGCTCTCAGCACGAGCACGCGTTCTGCTCCTGCGGCTGGCTCGGGTTGATATTAACATCGATCACTGCCCTCGTTAGCACACGCACACACCCACACCCACACCCACCAACAACAAACACTCACTCTGACTCTGCCCCTGCTGGCCCTCACCCTCCATCCCCGGCAGCGCCTGCGCAATCCGCTTAAACAGCGCCTTGACATTATGCCCGACCTTTGCGCTCGTCTCGATGAACATGAGATTATTCTTCTTGGCCTCCTCCTCGCCCTGCGCCGTCGTCACCTCGCGCTTGTCGTTCAGATCCGTCTTGTTGCCGACCAGCACGATGATGACGTCGTTGCCGCGCTCGCCCCGCACGTCGTCGACCCATTTGCGCGTGTTTTCGAATGTCTTCTTGTTGGTGATGTCGTAGACGACGACGGCGACGGACGAGTCGCGGATGTAGCTTGGGATTAGCGAGCGGAAGCGTTCTTGGCCCGCCGTGTCCCAGAGCTGGAGACGCACGGTGCGGTCCTCGAGGTACATTGTCTGGTGGGTGTCAGAGCAGTCGAGGTCAGGCAGGCCAGGGCCAGAGAGGCAGCCGGGGCCAGAGAGGCGAGGCGCACCTTGGATAGAAAGTCGATGCCAATGGTTGCCTGGTACGTGTTGTCGAACGAGTCGTACATGAAGCGTGTGATGAGCGACGTCTTGCCCACTGCACCCATTAGCACGCCATTGCCTTCATTTCCAGCTCAGCATACCGCTCTGCTCGCCCAGAAACACCAGCCTGCGCGCATTAGCCGAGCTCCCGCGTCCGCAGTCGCACTCGCACTCACTTGAACTTCTTCAGCGGATTCGAGTACCCGGATTGCGCCATGATGCGTCTGTGCGAGTCTATGCGAGTCTGCGAGTGGGAGGCCTGCCGATCGGAGCGCTCGTGGTAGATGCAGGGTCTCGCGGTTGACGTGGGGTCTGAATCTGAATAGGAGAGCGGTGCTGGTCGACGTCCCCACACCGCCGGGAGTAACGGGCAGGGGTCTTAGCGCGCCCGCGATACTAAATTTTGGAAAAGCCCAGAGGACGTCTGCAACCCACACACAGCAACATGTCAGACGCAGCGCCCGCACAGTACAAGCAGAAGAGCCGCAAGGGCAAGAAGGCCTGGAGGAAGAATGTCGACGTCACAGCGGTCGCCGAGGGGCTCGATGAAGTGCGGGATCAGATTATCGCAGGGCAAGTTGCTAACACTTCGCGCCCGCCCACCGCATGCCTGCTAACACGTCTGTAGAGGCGTCATTGCCGAGAAGCCCTCCGACCAACTCTTCGCCGTCGACACCGCCGGCGACGCTGCCATCCAGAAAAAAGTCCAATCGCGCCACAAGCCCTTGAAAGTCGACCAGATCCTCGCCGCCCGCTCCGCCGTCCCCGCCGTCCCTTCCCGCAAGCGCCTCTCCGACATCGACAACGAGGGCAAGCGCAAGAAGGCCAAGGTCTCAGGAAAAGAGTACGACCGCCTGCGCGCTATTGCCTACGGCGGCGAGCAGGTCAAGAAAGACGTCGTGCAGTCCGGCACCACCGCCGACCACGATCCCTGGGCCGTCCAAGAAGTCAAGGAGCAGCCCGAATTCTCCTTTCTCGAGAAGAAGAAGCCCAAAGTCGAACCCGTCACCCTCAAGCGCGCACCCGTCTCGCTCGCAAAAGACGGCAAGAAGATCCCCTCGGTCCTCAAGCCCAGCGCAGGAAAGAGCTACAACCCCAACTTCGACGAGTGGCAGGCCCTGCTGATCAAAGAGTCCGAAAAGGCCGTCGCCGACGAGAAGCGCCGACTCCAGGAAGCACAAGAGGAAGCAGAGCGCATGGAGCGCGCCGCCGCCGAAACAGACTCCGACTCGGGCGAGGAAAGCGTCTGGGAGAGCGAGTGGGAGGGCTTCAGCGGCGACGAGGCCGACAACCCACAGGCAAAGCGCCCCGAGCGCAAATCTGCCACCCAGCGCAACAAAATCAAGCGCAGAAAAGACGCCGAGCGCAAAGCCAAACATGACGCCAAAATGCGCTTAAAAGAGCAGCAAGTCCAGATGATCAAGGCGCTAGCCAAGAGTGTCGAGGAGAAGGAGCGCAGCAGAGATGCCGCCAAGAGCATGGCCGCTGCGATCCAGGCCGAGGCCGAGGGCACACTCGATATCCAAGACGGCGAGGATCTGGAGCTCAGAAAGAAGCAGTTTGGCAAGATCCCGTACGCCCCCCTCCTCCTCCTCCTCCTCCTCCTCCTCTATATACTTTATTCACCAACTAACACACCCAGCATCATGCAAGCCCCCCTCGAAGTCGTCCTCCCCTCGGACCTGCGCGACTCGCTCCGCGCCCTGAAACCCGAGGGCAACCTGCTCAAAGACCGCTTCCGGAGTATGATGCTGCGCGGCGTTGTGGAGAGTAGGAGGCATATTCCGTACGCCAAGCAGAAGAAATACACGGTGAGTGAGAAGTGGAGTTATAAGGATTGGGAGCTGCCTGCTGCGAAGTAGGGGGGTGGGGGTAGATAGGTTGGGGGTGATGGTAGATGCATTGCAGGTGTATGGATACCCTTCTTCTTCCTCTTCGAGTCTCTCTTTTCTTCTCATAGCCCTATCCCTTGTGTATGTTGTGAGGCCGTGCCATTCCCGTCTATCCTCGACCGAATTCCCCTCCTAGGCGCTGTCACACCGCTGCAAAGCGGTGCTCCTCTCAGCGCTCGACTTCACGTTCACCTAGACAACCACGGACCCTGCTCACTCTGCAATTACAACGTTTGCACCTGCGCGGAGCTATGCTAAGAATGACAATGTGTCCCTGCTTGTCTGCGTGCTGTAGGACCTCACGGTGAAGGCAGACTGGGGGATAAAAAGGTAGACTGGTGCCTTGCTCTGCTTCTCGACCTTCTCTCTCTTACACTACCCTCTGGACAACTCTCTCTCGCACCAATTCCCTATCTCCACACCGGCACCCCCACTCACAATACACACCCACCACTCCACCATGGCCTCCACTCCATCCAAAGACACGCAGAACATACAGTTCCTCTACGCCGTGCTGACTGTCAACGGCAACCCCAACGTAAGATTGTCTCTCACCAGCAGCCATCTTTGTTAATATTATTGTAGGTAGACTGGGTCCCGATCTGCGCCGCGCTCTCCCTTGAAAAAGGCGCAGTGACGAAGCGCTGGTCCCGGCTCAAGCAGGCCATGGAGAAAGAGGGGCATGTTGGTAAGGATAGCCAGGAGATGCTGTGGTTGATGGTCAAGCACTCCGAGCGCGGCACCGGCTTCGACTGGACCGCCATAGCGGAGAAGTGCGGGAGCACAAAGGGCGCAGTTTCAAAACGCTACTCTCGCATGAAATTCGCCTTCGAGCGTGGCGACGCGGGTGCGCCTTCCACGCCCACGCCGACTCCTACCACGAGCAAGACTCCTGCGACTGCTACGCCCAAGAAGGGAAAGGGAGAAGGAGAGGGTACGCCGAAGCGCAAGCGCACCCCTAGCAAGACGCTGCGTTACGAGCAGTCCGAGGACGAAGAAGAGGTGGACAAGACACGCAAGCGCGCAAAGTCGACTCCCACGGCTAAACCGCGCCCGCTGAACGCTTTCCGCGCCCGCGAGCACCAGATGGTCAAATCCGAGCCCATGGAGAGCGACGGCGATAGTGACGGCGACGTCTTCACTGATGCGCGCGAGTATGTCGATGGGGAGGGCGAGGTGGATGAGATCTGTAAGTCTATCTTCCTACCTACCTACCTACCCACCCACTCCAGTCTTTCCGCGAGGTTTCAACGTGCTAATGCTGCGGGATAGAGATGGATCGTATCGATACTATTCAGCGCATGAGGTGAAGGTATGATGGGGTTTCAAGATGCGTGCAACGGTCTGCTCACCACACGCCATTGGGCTCTGGTGCGATTATTTCTTTTTTGTCCCACGGTGCGGTGGAGGTGGCGGGTATCGCATGCGTATCACGGGCTAGGTGCATTTCTTGCTTCGTGGCCAAGCGAGTTTGGCTTTGAAGCAATGGCGTGTGGGGGCGTGTGGTTTTCCTGGTTGCGAATGACGATTTTTCTGATGAATACGAACTCAAAAATTAATGTGTTTTGAAGTTCATCGTGCGTGTGGACGCTTAGTGGTGATGTGTGAGGTTGGGGGTGGATGGAGTCGAGATCTGAGAATTGCTGATATGGTGTTAAGATTGTACCTAGCTGTGTTAGGACGGTGGTGTGTGGGTGTCGAGCTCATCGTCTGCGCGTCTAGTGTGGGATCCTGGATGTATGTCGTGGGGGAGACGGGTACGACGGGGTGAGATGGTTACACAGGTCTTCGGTTGTATTTTTCAGTCATGTTATGCGCAGAACTAATAGGTTGAAATGCTCCTCTAGTACTAGGGGTTGTAGATTGGGCAGATCGCAGGGGTTGTTGCTGTGCTACTGTGGTATATGGCATAAGTAGTGTAGGTGGGTCTCGGAGTTTCTAATGATTAGACTATGCGCTGCGAAATCTTTGCAGCATTCTATTGGATAAATAGCAAGAGTTATCACAGAAAGCATTGTTTAATTAGTCAGATTACACGGTAAATCTGCTCTTATCTTCAGTCCTTACCCCTTGTCGCCGTTCTCCACCTACACTACTTATGCCATGTACCACAATAGGATATCACAGTATTGCGGTAGAGGGTAGGGGTATTCTAGGTGGGTAACGGCGTCCAGGGCAGGGGCTGAAATACAGAGCCTGTTACTTGTGCAGTAAAGTAGCTACAGCAGCCGATCTCTAGACCATCTGTCAAATTGCAGGCTATAAATATTTCAATACGAAGGTATGTCAGCAAACCCCTCCAGAACCCACCCACAATATTTACCGCAGTCCGTTCGGTGGGGTCGTTGCGCCCTCCACATCCAAAGAGGGATGACGTGCGCGGAAAGCGGGGCTCTCTCGGATATAGCATCGTGCATTTATCATCAACCTCAAGCATTACAGCGCCGGATAAATATCCACTCTTCCTCAGTCGCGTCTTCTATCTGCTTCTAAAAGCTTCAATCGCATGTTTTTGGCTTCACACGCTGCTCGCGCCCTCAGACTGTCTACTTCGACTTCAATTGCATCAACAAGACTAGCTTCCCTCGGCCGCCAGCTCGGTCCAAGAGCTATCTCAATTAGAAACATGTCGTCTCTTCCCAAGACTATGAAGGCGGTTCTCATTGAGAAGACTGGTGGGACGGATGTTCTTCAGTACAAGACCGATGTGCCCGTCCCCGAGCCAAAGGGCGACGAGGTGCTCATTAAGAACGAGTACATTGGCATCAACTTTATCGACACGTGAGCATCATCCTCATATCAAACCTGCAAACAACAACCATTCTAGAAACACGAATCGCTAACAAGACCCAGCTACTTCCGCTCCGGCGTCTACAACCCCCCCAAATTCCCCTACATTCTCGGTCGCGAAGGCTCCGGTACCATCGCCGCCCTCGGCCCCAACGCGCCCTCCGACCTCACCGTCGGCGCCCGCGTAGCTTACTTGGGCCAGAACGCGTACGCCGAGTACACCGCAGCAACCTCTGCCTACGTCGTAACCATCCCAGACTCCATCAGCACCAAGATTGGCGCCGCTGCGCCCCTCCAGGCCTTCACTGCTCTGACGCTGATCCGCGAAGCGCACGCCGTGCAAAAGGGCGACTGGGTCCTTGTTACTGCTGCCGCGGGCGGCGTGGGGCTGTGGCTGTGTCAGCTGCTGAAGGCGGTTGGGGCGCGGACCATTGCGACGGCGTCGACGCCCGAGAAGAGGGCGTTGGCGAAGCAGAATGGCGCTGAGGTGGTGCTGGAGTACCATGCCGATGACCGGGATGTGTTTGTCAAGGAGGTGCTTGAGATCACTGGGGGTGAAGGTGTGCATGCTGTGTTTGACTCTGTGGGCAAGGACACGTTTGATAGCAGTCTGGCGGTTGTGAGGAGGAAGGGCACGATGGTTAGCTTTGGAAACGCTTCGGGACCGGTTACTGGGTTTGCGCTTGCGTAAGTGTCGATGCGTGTTGGGGAGAGGTTCGGTTGCTAACGTGGTGTAGACGCCTTTCCGCGAAGAACGCGAAGCTTGCGCGGCCTACGCTGTTCAACTATATCGCGACGCGCGAGGAGTTGCAGCAGTACGCTAAGGAGCTGTGGAGCTTCATTGAGAGGGACGGACTGAACGTTAGGATTCACGATGTCTATCCGCTCGAGGACGTCAAGCGCGCAACTGACGACATTGAGGGGCGGAAGACGACCGGCAAGCTGCTGCTGAAGCCGTGAGCTACTAGACTTATATTATAGGTCCCCAATCGATGGAATTTGTCACTCCGACCGTGCCTCGCTTCATCGTGTCAAACGCTCTCACGGTGAAGTGGAGGCCCCAAAGGCTAACTAACCAGCCCTCCCCTGGGCATATCACCACCCTCTCACTAACACAAATCATCCTCAATACAGCCAAACATGCGCAGTACAGAAACGATATCGAGCATCAAAGCATGGGCGACCTCGGCCTTTGCAAGCGAATTCACCGCGTTGAAGACCTACGTTAAATCGCAGCAGTTCACCTTCATGCTGTACTTAAGTACCGAGGGTCAAACTTTTCCCGCGACATCAGAACGAGGCACTGCTATTCACATTGGTACGGTCGAGAGTAGCGGCACAACATTCTATGCATTGAGAACACGTGGAGACATTGACTTGGGTTCCAAGTGTGAGGAGAAAACTATAAGGTTTCAGCAAGATACTACGGGCCAGAAGATCAGCCTCATCGAGCCCTTTTCCTGGGTCGACCCAGACGGAGACGAGGCGGGCTTTGCGCGCCTAGAAGCTCTCGTCCGCTACATTTTTCTTACACACAGTCGACCCTCTATCCTAGCAGGCAACATCTCTTGCTTCAAGGAGCATTTCCCCAGCGCAAGTCGCGACATCGCCGAGCAAATTCCGCGCAAACTCAACAGCACAAACAACTCCAACCGCCCCTACCTTCTCAGTGAGTCATCCAGTCCATTACCCTCGAGAATCTATCACTCATCCAACTCCCACAGAACTCAAACTTCCACGCAACCCCGCCAACATCACCATACAGCACACCACTTCCCCACCCCATCTCCCCATCCTTCAACCCACTACTCAAACACCCCAAGCCACCATCCCCCCTCCCCCTCCTCCCAGCACCTCCAGACCCTCACCCAACCCATCTCAACCCTCCTCTCATAAACAACCACAGCCCAAGCATCCCACCGCCACGAGCTCGCTAGCCTGCATACAAAAATCGCAGACCTCGAGGCACGCCTGGCCGAAGCAACGCAGAAGGGGAAGCAAGCTGAGGCGCAGCGCATCGAGCTGGCGGTTGGGATTGCCAAGGTGGAGCGGGGGACACGTGAGGCTAGGGGAGAGGGGGAGAGGCGGGCAGTGCGAAGGCAAGGGCTGAGAGGGCGGAGGGAGAAGCGGGGAGGGTTAGAGATGAGTATGAGGGGTTGAAGAGGGTGTTGGAGGGCGCGCTGGGGAGGCGGGGGGAGGTGTCCGGTAGGCACGAGGGGGTTGTAAAGCAGGGCTGCTGTGGAGATGTAGCTTGGTTGGGGTTGAGTGGGTGGTTTGGGAGATGGGATGGGAATGATTTTTCGGGTTTTGTGTCGTGGCTTCTTTGTTGTTTGTGGTCGTTGTGAGGATCCTGCGGGGTCTGGTTGGTGAGAGGTTGATGTGAGTTCCTGAGGGTTTTGGTAGCTGTGTCTGTGTGGGCTGACGCTCTGGAAGTAAATGGAAGTATTGTAGGTCAGAAGGCATAGCACCGGAATTTTTGAGCATTTGCGCATAACGAGAATCATGGTTTTGGCAAAGTCCCTGCATCTTGGAATGCGCCTGAACGCGTGTTACATGCACGTCTCCTGGATCCGGAGTACCTGCTTCTACTGGAGATTGTGCTGAAGCTATACTTTGATTAGATCGCGGTTCGAATTACAGGCATCGAGCGTTTCTGTGCCAACCAATCTTGTGCAAACGCGCTCGGACACCGCATGGGAAGACGGTGAGGGGAGGTGAAGGCCACTCTCGAGTTATTTTAATCGTAAGCTTTAACTTTGTCCTCACACATATGCTGAAAACATATCCTCATATTCTTCAATCACCTTTACTAACGAGTTGGCGCCAAAGCAGACGACGACGTTGCGAGCCATCCGTGAGTGGGCAAGCACGGCATTCCCCGATGATTTTGCTAGGTTCGATACCTACATCAAAACTGCAAGCCTCACCTTCTCGCGCATCCGTGTCCAACTCGACGGTGGACTCTCCACGTACAAAGTCGATGCCGTGAAGGTGGGGTCTACTCATGCTGACAATGAACCGGTCTTTGCATGGAAAGGGACAGAAGGCATCGATGTTGGTCATAAGAACGGAGAGGGAAATATCCAGCCTCATGAAGACTTGACTGATCCTCTCATCAACTTCACTGCGCCTTTCTGCTGGCTCAGTCCAACAGAGAATGAGGTCGGCATTGCGCGCTTCGAAACGCTTGTGCGGTATCTCACCGTCTCGCGTCTCGCGCAGAAGTCGGTCCTCCGGCACAACATCGATTCCTTCAAGGAACATTTCCCTGGCGCCTGTCGAGATATCGCTGAGCATTCGGCCAGTAGATCGACTCAAATACCTGTTCGTACACGTGCTGAGACACCTTCTCAAGCGCGCGTACAGACGCCGATCTACCAGACGCCAACCCGAATACCTTCTCAAACACAAACTGACACACCCGCACGATCATCACAAGCCCCAAAAATTAAATTAGCGTCTGTCACTTTCAGGTGTGTCAATACTGACATTAGCTTGTAGCCCCGCGAGTGCTGAGATCGTCCACGCCAGCTGTGGCGCAGAGCCCTGCGACATCCCACACTCCAAGCTCAGCGGTCGATCCAACCCTGAAAGAATTGGATACCATGTACAAATTATTCAATGCCTCCTGGTTCACGAAATTGGGCATAGCTCTGCCGGCCAATGTTTGCGAGAAGATCAAGCTCCAGGCCAGAATCAGGGACCTCGAGATCGAGCTTACAAGCGCCGAGAATGCGCGAAACGACCTAGTAACGCAGTCTACCGGACTCAACACACGGATTCATGAGCTAGAAGCGAAGGTTTTGGATGTGGATAAAGAGAAAGAGTATCTAGCTGCCAAATTTGCTGAGCTGAGCACCAAAATCTCTGGACTGGAGGCAAAGCTTGCCGCAGCGGATAGGGAAAATGAGGGTCTCGAGACAGAAGTTCAAGAGCTCAAGGCTACAATAACTGGTCTTGAGTCAGCAGTCAAGACCACGGACAGAGACAAGAAGAAGGCCGAGAAGACGATGAGTGAGCTAAATGTCAAGAACAAGGAACTCGAAACACGACTAAAAGGAACGGTGACGTACAAGAAGGACACCGAGAAAAAGATCGATGATCACAAAGCCAAAATTAATGTCCTAAACTCCAAGCTTCTCGATACAGGGAAAGCGAAGAAAGATCTTGAAGCAAAGTCTGCTGGACTTGAAACCAGATTGCACAAGCTCGACGCAAGGTGGCGAGAAGCAGACGAGGAGCGCAAAGATCTCCATAACGAGAGCGTGACTCTGAAAGCCAGGGTCGATGGAGCGGAGATTAGACACTCAAAGATGGGTCAATGTCTCATTCACACGTGACGAGTGAAGGCGTTTGCTTCCTGTTTGTAATCGAGCTGCTTCCCCTGAACACCTCAAGAAACGAAAGCAACACGACAAACTCCCATAAAAAAACCTACCACAGGGACGATGATGACATCTTGTCTCGACAGAACCCTTGCTTCTATCGACGAATGGGCGAAAGCAGAGTTCCCAGAGGACTTCGCGCAGATAGACGCGTACAAACACAACTTCCCACTCTGCACCTTCGTAGTCCGGGCTGAGATCCGCGATAAGCGGGTTGAGAAAATCAGGAAGAAAACCATCACGGCCCTTAATATAGGGTCCTGTGTAGAGCTACCGTCAGAACTCAATCAGCTTCATCTGAAGTTTGAATCAGAATCTCACCTCTTGTATGCTTGGTTGGATAAGCCTGGCTCCTATCAAATGGGCATGTTCATGACTTCTTCTTCTTCTTCTTCTTCTGGTACAACACTGTTCCGCGCCAGCACCAAGGGAATCAAAATAGCACCTGCGTTTTACCTAGAGAGGCTTTTTTTACGATGATGCGGTATTCAGGAGCGGGGGTCTGGAGGCTTTCATACGCTACCTTGTCCTTGTGCGGGAGGGAGGCAACTTGAAACGCATCAAGACGAAGTTCTTCGAGAAATTTTTTCCAATTGCCTGTCATCACATCACGGCCACGTTACGAGAGCCTGCTACAGCGAAATACTTTCAAGACTGGACAGGTCAAGCGGTAGATGCCGGTAGGATGCCGATCCAGTACAACCATGATGTTTATGACTAATCTTGCGCCACAGCTGGAAATGTCACAAGAGTCTGGTGCGCGTTCGATGAGCCCAGGTTAATACCTGCAGATATGGCAACACCAGCGATCAGTCCCGAGCTGTACAACACTGCACCCTGTCGTCGTGCCGACTTCGCTCGCGCGAGTGGCCCCTTCCCGGATGTCAATAAAGGTACGACCGCAGACAAAGGCACCGATACAATGTATCTGCAAAGTGAGCTCGAGTCTGCGAACATATTGCACAGCAACAAGATCGCAGCTCTGGAAAGCGAGCTTATCGGATCAAGGAACGAGGTTGGCCTTTAAGTTTAAGACTGGAGGCTGTCATGGAAGAGTTTTACGAACGGGAACAAACGCTCAAGATGCTGCAAATGACCATTGCGGATCTCGAGAACAGGTTGGCAATATCCAGGAACGAGAAAGAGCAAATGCAGGCAGCATTGAAGAGCGCGACAGCAGAGGCTATCGGACGGAGAAAGGGGCACGAGCAGCTGAAAAAAATCGTTCGGGGCTTCATTGAAGGTCGCTAAGTGATCGCTGTGGATGATGGTCATGGATGTAGAATATCTGCACGATATGTGTGCAGATGGAGCTGTTGCTTGCAGAGACGTAATGTCATGCTATCTGCCAGCGCGGAGCCCGACGAGAATTTACCTGACCGACACAGGTGATTAGCCTTCCACAAAGGCCCTTTGTCCTGTTGGCCATCTGTGTCGTGGCTGATAGGAAATCCGGCCCCTAGACGCTCAAAGAGTAACAAGGATGCCTTTCTTCCCGCAAGTCTGCGCAGAAAGCAGCCTCATAGACTCTGGCGATGTGTATACCATTGCGAACAAGGCACATAATCCTCTTCAGATGTATGGTGGTCATACTAGGCCAGTACGGCTGTCAAGAATCGTCGCAAAGCTGAGAAGCAAGGTGCTCAAAGGCGATTTGATAGCATCGCAACGAGGAGTGGAGGACTTTGCGTGTGACCCCCATCTTTGGCAGCGATCGCAATTGGCTCTCAAATCGGTTGAAGAGGGTTTACGGGCTGCTCCGTGTGGGGTCTTGCTTTGACTGACCATACTGGAACGAATGGGTGAGGTCCTGCGCGCAATGGGACAATGTTCCCGAAGCCTTTGGTGGCCAGGTATGTTTGCGCTTGCTCGAGTCGCCATGCCGGCCAAGAAATAAGAGCGCTTTGATCCAGCACGACGGATGCGAGGTATCGAGTGGAGGCCTTGGTCTCCATCTTGCTTACAGATCAAGATACTGTCAATGAAGAACGCGTTCACCGTTCACGCACAAAAGCTGTTGGTTGATAGACTGGCCAACTCCTCATCGCCATCGCTTTAGCAGCAGTTGTTTCGGTATTAGGAATGCGAGTTGCAGGGTCTCTGGCATCCACAAGCCATCCAAGGTTTTGTTTGACAACGGCGCGGCGTTGAGGATAATAAGGAATATCGCGCTCCAGCCAGGTGAGAGGAAATTCACCGCCATCATACAAGAATGCATCGAGCTCGTTCTGAACCATTGCCACCCATCTCGACGAGCGAAATGGGCGGTCTGCTCTCACGTGGTTACACAGAGCGTCGGCCCAGGTGAAGCTTGGGCCTCGGAAGGACCGACCGGAGTAATGTCGCTGCAAGCGATGGAAGACGCTGTCGCTGTCCGACGCGCTCTCGCAGAGCTGAAGCCTGTCGAGGATGACATATTCCACATTTTCGAGGCTTCTGATGACATTGAAAATCCAACTGTTCTCCACTTTTGCAAGACGGAGAGCAAACCTCTTGATATTAGGGCAATGCGTCCGGAGAAAAGTCTCATCAAAAAGCTCGCAAGCTGCACCATACGGCTCCGGCACATTGTACTTGAGGTCCAAGTCTTCGAGGCTGGGGATGACGCTGAGCAAACCTTTAAGAAGATCTCCCCGAGGGCCTTCGTATATCTGCGCGCCCTCCTCCACAATTGATAGCTGAAGTCTCCTGAGCGGCGCGGTGCTGAAAATCTGTACACATTTCGCGTGGTCACGAAATGCATGATTGAGATCTGGCTGGTTGATGGGGTCCAGAGGTAGGCCAATGTTCTCGCACCCCGTATCCATAACGAACTCCTGCAGGCCAAGGACCGGTCTTGAGGCCAATAAAGACATTAGAATGCTATAGCCTCTCTCTTCTGTTCGATAATTTTGTAGGATATCGTCGCGTGCCAGGTTCCCACGCAACAACTTTGAAAACCCCCAGTCTGCCCAAGGATGCACCGATGGCTTGCGGAAACCTGCCGGTAGGGCGCGATGGAAGGGCGTGTCGTGTACTGGCACAAGGTGCCAAGGTCTCCAGGCTTCAGTCGTGATAGTGATTCGCCTCAGGTTCGGAAGTTGCTCGACCGCACGCGAAAGAGCGATTTCGTCCCACCCTCGTTTGATAATCTCCCTCTCATCTTGAAGTAGCTTTTGATACAGATCATAGCTATCCTCAAGGCTCATCGCTGAGGCACAATTGACAATGATGTTCTTGGATCTCTCGTCGTTCGCATTGAGCAGGATAGCTTTGCCAATGTCAGTCAACTCGCCGTCGTCTTGTAAGCAGTCTTGAACGCCGATTGACTCGTATTCTGCTTCTTCCTCGGTCTGATTTTCAAAGAGCGTTGACAGATGGTCTTCAAGAGCAATCCTGACTTGCGCTTCGTCATGTTGAATGCGACCTCGAAAGACATCGAGCGTTGGTATATGGTCAAGCTGCGCATCGTCCCACACCAGCTCCTCAACCTGAATGGAACAACGAGGATGGTCGAGTATGTTGTTCAGACAGTCGAGGTTTGCACGGTTTGGAGAGATGTAAACGCGGTCGATGCGTAAATCCACCTTCTCAGCAAGCTCTCTGCTCGTCAGTCGGAGGCGTTTGATGGCCATTCCGGGGAGGTGTTGGCAGATAACTTCCAGCGATTCGGCAGGTAGGTCTAGCAGTGTTTTGTTGCTCCTGCAACTACGGCCGTCGTGTGCGAAAGCATCAGGGAAGTCATCTCCAAACATGGCCTCGAAAAAACTCATAGATGGTGCATCGAAGTTCGTGGATACACTTCTTCGACGTTTAGTAATCCCGGCACGTGTGGCCAAGCTTGGTCTTCGGCGTGGAGACTCAGACGGTGGCTGAAGTGTTCTGGCCGCCCTGATCGCCTTCGGGGTTGTGGAAGGCTTGGAAGACCTCGATGGGCGGATTGGAAGTACAAAGCTCATGTCGGTTGTTTCATTGGTGATCTTCTGTTCATGTTGTTATGTATGGGAGAGCAAAACAGCGAGTGGCTGACAGATGTAGCTACTGTGCTAGGTGGCCACTGACTCGCCAGGGGCCGCCCCGCCAGTGGCACCCAAATGGTTGTGCTAGGATTGGCGCCCGGACAACCATAGCGAACGACCATCCTGCGCGGTTGAATGCTCGAGTGATGTCGTGGGTGCTGTCGCGTTCGACAGTAAATGCTGCAGATCGCGTTTGAGGTTCTCTTCACAATACAGGTGCGAGTGGAGCTGGATGTTTGGGCGCAGGGCACTGTCGCTTAGCACCTGCCAACCGCACTTTGGACGGGAAAGAGGAGCCCGTGGGTGGATCCTTGTCCACTTCCTCAACAACATTACAGCAGCACGTAGAAAGGCATTCATGATACAAGGTCTTCTCATTCTCCAGGCGCTATCCAGCAGCCCGAACGAGTGCCTATAACGTACATATATAGGTGTAGAGCAACCATGAGTCGTCCCACGAGCGCCAATACCGCGCAACAGCCAGCACGACGCAAGCCTTGAGGCCCACGAAACGCCGGCCGGATCACTCGCAGCAGCGCGCTCGCTCTTCCCATACCAATGCAAAGGTTTACCGTTCTTCGATCGTGCCCACCGTACCTGCCACCAGCCGATATAGAAGTACGCAGCTACGACCGAGGACGTAGAGTCGAGGTCAGGGAAGAAGGGGGCGAGTCATTCATTTACTCCTCAGTGCCCTCCTCGGCGGCCTTCTTCTTCTTCTTCTTAGAAGACTGATCCTTGGTGAACGATGAGGTGGGAACGGCTGTCTGGTGGACGATGAACCGTGTGTAGTCCTCCTTAGGGTCCCACTCGAAGCCTGCTAGGTAGGGCTTTTCGAACTCGTCGTCTTGCTGTGAGTACCATTAGCGATGCCTTAGATGGGATTGACGTGTATGGATCAGGTGCGGGGTAAACCGCTCGCCGACGTCAGGTTCACGTGCGGAGGAATGCTGGGCCAAGAAAACGTACCCTCTTCTTGAACTGCTTGTGGATAGCATCTAATGCGTCCTTGATTGTCACGCCCTTCATGTTGCGGGCGGAGACCTCAAGGCCTAGAGGGAAGTGCAGGGTGATTTTCTTAACCTTGGGTATGCACAAGGGCAGTGACAGCGCCGAGGGGTCCTCGACCGTTGATGGTGACTTGTTCAGCTTCCTATCACGCCAGTTAGTCGGGGAGGGAACAAGTCAATTTGCATGCAGCCAGGCAATGGACAACAGGGTGTGCGCAGCCAACAGCTGACAAGGCACATCGGCAGGGCGAAGTAATGAACTTACCACCCTAGCTTTTGTGTCTCGGGCGCAATGTTGATTTCCTTGCCCTCTTTCTCTGTCATTGTGTCAGCCCCGCTTCCCCTCACTTGCTGCCCCTCACGGAGTTCAATCGCGTGGAACTTACGGAGGTCGAGGATGTCGTAGCAGTCAGCTGCCATAGAACTTGGTCGCCGCTTGGCCTTGACCTCAGGCTGCTGGGTAGCAGAGTCAACCTTAGAAAGGGTTGCCTCGGTTTCTGCCATGGTTGGAGCGGTGGTGTGGGAATAAGCAAGAGCTTGGTTGATTGGGTTGTAAGCAGGAAGCTAGAGGAGCTGTGAAATCGCACTTGGTGAAGTGAGAAGAAAGTTTGGGCACAGGTGAGTGTGTGAGGGTCAGAGGGAGGGGGCTGAGACGCTTTTGAATGAGGGGTTAATCAGTCGGCGGAAGCAAAGGAGGCAGTCACCTGTTCACCACACCATCAGCTCTTCCAATCGGGGCCGGATTTGGCAGTGTGGAGCTATGACCAGCTGGTGTCTGGGGTAATGAATGCGGGGAAACGCCTATCGACGCGACGCCAACAATGCGCCCTGATACAACCAAGAGGGGCGGCGGCACCTCAATGATGCTCGCAAGCTAGCAATTGAGCCTCCGTCATATTGTTGACTGGCTCTTGAGCCTCAATCTTGTAGTCCCTGCTGTGTTCGCAGTCTCGACATTGTGGTGTGATGTCAATCACGCGACAGCGATTGACGTCATACGGCCGATTGGGCATCTTGCACATCACTGCAGTTCGGTCCATAACGCGGCGGGAAGTCAGAGGGGGTGTCGCAGGCTCCACTTGGTACCTGCAAACCGCAATTGGACATGAACTCTAATCCTGATGGTGCAAGAGAGCTACAAGTCCACACCATTGGCTCTCTTCCCGGTGGTACCGCATGGGACACAATCATGTGATGAGTGCTTTATTGCGGATTCTGTAGAAAATCTGATGAGGCTGGACTGACTTAAGAATGATCGAGATACATGCAAGTCGCACAGATCATCCTCCCGCCTGCTGCTTGACATTTACACGAACACCACTAACCAGCGATTCGATAACGTTTACTCACATATGATCGAAGATGCGAAGACTCGATACCGTGAAGTGTTTGCATGTGTTGGCAACTTGGTCGAGCTGGCTGGGGAATGAACTGATCGGTACAGGAGCTTTGCAACAGCAAAGAGTCATGAACTCGATGTTGATCTGCAGGTCCAGCAGGCTCCAGTTGATTGTGGCCTCCCCTCCGTCTACGAGTGTCCAACAATCTTCCTGCTCTCATACAACTCCTCAAGATACTTCTCCTCCTCCGCGCTCAACACCTTGCCCTTAGCCTCCAGCGCCTCATCCATGCGCTCAACACTCGAGAACCCAATGATAGGGCTAGTAACACGCTTGTTGATCCAAGCAAGTGCCACATGGCTCATCTTCCAATCATGCTTGCCCGCAAGTTCTTCCACCCTCTGGACAATCTGACGGTCCGCTTCTGTGTGTCCGGTCTGCTGCTCGGCAGCTTCCTTCTCGCCTTCGGAGCGCTTCGTAGAGCCAAAGGCTGCGGCGGGGCGTGCGAGGTGACCGCGGCAAAGAGGAGCCCACTGCAATCTACGTCAGATACAAAGTCGAAAAGAGAGTGCTAAGGTAAGGGAAAGCAAGACATACCGGAATAAGCCCCACACCCGTCATATTACAGAACCGGTTCATCTCCCTCTCCTCTTCGCGATACAGCAGATTGTAATGGTTCTGCATGCTCACGAATTTGGTCCATCCGTGCTTCTCCGCCACAAATTGCATGCTAGCAAATTGCACTGCCCACATGCTGCTCGCGCCAATGTAGCGCACCTTTCCGCTCTTGACGAGGTCGTGCAACGCCTCCATCGTCTCCTCGATCGGAACCGTGTCATCGAAGCGGTGGATCTGCAGCAGGTCAATGTACGGGGTGTCGAGGCGGGCGAGCGAGGCGTCGACAGCGTTGAAGATGGCGGTGCGGCTGAGGCCGATGTGGTTCGTGTAGTCTTTGAGCTGCGGGAGCTCTTTTGGGTATTTGATAGCGCGTAGGCCGGGGTCTTCGCCGACGGCGCCAAAGCATTTTGTGAGGATGGTGAGCTTGTTGCGAGGGATGGAGAACTTTTTGATTGCTTTGCCAACAATCTCTTCGGAGACGCCGTTTGAGTAGACGTTGGCTGGGTTGTGTTAGTTAGAAGAGATGAAGGCCTTAACGGAGGGCATACCGGTGTCCCACGTCGTAAGGCCGCGGTCCCAGGCAGCCTTCAGGAGAGGGAGGGCTTCCTCTTCTTCAATCACCCAGGGCTGCCATTTGCTTGACCCAAAGGACATACATCCAAAGATGGGTACCGACACACGCAGGCCACTTTTTCCTAGCTGCCTGTATTCGGCCTTGGACTCCTTGAGGAGGCCCTGGATATCCAGCTTGTCAGCAGGCATTATTGCAGAACGTGATGTGCAGCGGAGCTTCAGAGACGACAGAGGAGATTATTCTATACAATCTCGGCCGTGTCGCCGAAGCAGTCATCTTATAACTTGCGGGTGGGTAATATGCTGCTTGATTAGGCAATTGCTGCGGCTGAATGGTTAAGCATGCCGTTGCGGTAGCCGGCGATTGACGATGATAAGATCGGTGATGGTGGTGTAGCGGGGTGCCGCAGCTCGGCCGCCAAAAGTGCGTCATGTTAATTGGCCATTATCTGACGTGATGCGGAAAGATACCGATACATGCTATCGTGAGTATGCAGCGCTGTTCTGACGTTCAGCGTGCCCTTGCAAGACTGCACAATAGGTACTTAGTAACGCAGTCGGTTCTTCGACAGTTAGTCACGATATCAGACATCACCGGTCATGAGGAGAGCGCGGAGGTGTGTTGGGTTCGTCTTTACGACGATGATGGTATTGAACATCATTTTTGAAGTTATCCCCCAAGGCGCCGACCGCAGTCCATGATGCAAAGACACTCGTAGTCGTTCATGTGCCCGTGAAAGATTCAAGCCGTACTCCCGTTCATCGCACTCGCTTACGCATCCTCCTCGATGTTGCCGCGCTCCGAGACGTAGAGACCGTCCAAGAACTTTCGGATATCCTTGTTGCGGACCTTGCAGATCTGCTGGATGTCGGCGGCTGACTGGGAAACATCCTCGAGGGACTGGCTGTCCGTTAGCAGGCTGAACCATAGTAAGCTCCAAGAGCACGCTTACGTTTCCGGTGAGCTGAAGCTCATCCTTCTGGTTCTTCGATGCCTCGACGTTGACACCGGGCCTCATGACCACCCTGCGTACAAGCTTCTCGCCAATGAAGTTCCTGATCTCAACCTCGAACTGGTCGGTCTCCTTGTTCTTCTCGATGTTGACGTTGATGGGGAAATGGGCGTAGACGTAGCGCATCTTGTACTTGTAGCCCTTGGTGACACCGATGATCAAGTTGTTGATGAGGGTGCGGACGGTGCGGAGGGTAGCGACGCTCTTGCGCGAGCCGTGGTGGAGCTCGATCTTGATGAGGTTCTTCTGGGGGTGGGTGAACGAGACAGCCAAGTGGCCGAGGGACTTCTCGAGCTTGCCACGGGGGCCTACGACCATTAGCCTGCGATCTTTGCACACGATTCCATGGCATGTGTGTGCGCACCTTCAACGACAACGTTCCTGGTCTTGATGGAGACCTTGACCCCCTCGGGGATCTCGAGCAATTCCTCAGAGTGGCTGCGCACTGTCAGTCCCGTTCGTGCCTCTCACGTTCGCGTGCGCTGGAGCCACCAGACGTCGAATCGCATTGCGGTCGAAGTTCGAGGGTGCGAGACTGCGCGACGCAGCGATTCGGTCCTGGCGCAGCGTAGCGGGTCGTTGACAACGTACATGTACTTCATCTTGGAGGTTTGCTGTGGGTTAGCGATTCGACGGAGGTTGCGAGAAGTGCGATCGTGGGCTCAAAATTCGTGGGTAGCTCCTTCTCGCTAAGCGAGGTGCGGCACGCGCTAGAGGGCACTCTTGGCTGTGGCCCACTCACCGAACGCTGAGATTTCGTGCGCTAGCCTTGATTGGCTCAAGAACACCACACACTCCATCACTCGAACACGACTTCAATGGAAGTGAGATGTAGATGGCATTATGTTGCTATTACATAATCCTGTGGTGGAAGGGCTCCGCCAGACGCGGGCTTTCCGTTCGGATCCTAAAGTGTCGAAATCCGTATTGACGGTTGGTCGAAGGCATACTGAATCCCGGTCACATCAGATGGAAGCCACCCAGGCCCAACCCAATCTCGTCACAGACGACACTGATATGCAGATCGGACCATAACAAGATTTCGTTGGCTTCATCAGCTTGAACAGTCTCGCTCTCTGCTATAGAACCAATGTCATGACCTTTGTTGCCCTGGAAGCATGGAATGTGGCGAGCAAGCCTATCACCGAACAACATGTAGCAAGCGTGGCACTTTCCATTTGATCACAACCTCAATGTCATCCCCAAGAAAGCCCCGTCTCAGCGTCATTACCTCCTTCAACTCGAACCGTGACTCCCTTACCACCCGCAATGTCTCCAGCCCATTCAGCCTGGCGATACCCGGCCCCAGCCGCAGAAGCGAGCGCTCATCACGGCCAATCTCGATACCTCTAAGCATAAGGCCTGCAAGCTCGGTCTATTCGCAAGACCAGATATTCGATGAGCTGGAGGACAAAGACAAGATCACGCCCCTCAAGCCAGCTGTGATCGTTGCTGAGAGACCCACGCGGCCACATCCCGAGAACCGGCAGTCGAGGGCACTTGCTGCTTACTACAGACAATGTTCGCTGCAATCGGGTGAGAAGAGGAAGCTTAGGGTCACATGCTCGGGCATCGATGATCGCGTGTTGGCGTTGTCGGTGACGCTCTCCTTGGCATTTCTGGTCGTTGTTGGAGTGCCATTGGTCGCAGTTCTAGCACAGAAGTTCATCGTACAATTACCGGTGAATGTCCTTGTTCCATCACATACCTTCCCGGACACTACATCGTGGAATCGATTGTACGACGTGTAAGTTATCCCTTGCCGGCGTGGAGATCGACTGAATTGCTGCTGACACGTCGAAGCATCGTCCAACACCAGGATGTGAAATTCACCGTCATCATAAACCCTGACGATGGACCTGGGAACGGTACGCGACCGAGTGCAGAGTATGTCGATGTGCTCAATGCGTTGGAAGTGTATCCGCATGTACAGACCCTTGGCTATATCCGCACCGACCGTGGCACCCGCGACATAGCTACCGTACGCGCCGAGACTGCGACATACAGCGGATGGTCCAAATTCCAAGACCTGAGATTGAACGGAATCTTCTTCGACCAGACGCCGTTCAAAGACGAGGGCTATGCAAGCGAGTACCTGAGGAACATTAGTGCCACGGTACGTCATTCCGAAGGCTTTCTTGAATCGAAGCTGGTCGTGCATAATCCCGGGTGCGTACCAGATGTCGGTCTGGTGCGGTACAGGACTGATTTAGTTGTTGTATTTGAAGGTGCCTACTCGGACTTCCCAAGTCGTGAGCGGCTGAGCAACAACGTCGGGGGTTTAGAGAAGCATAGCTTGCATAGGCAGAATTTTGGCGTGCTGATCCACTCAACACCCTCGAACACCGGCAACGTACATCTCCGTAAGATTGTTGACGACGTGAGGCGTAGCGTAGAGTGGCTGTATATTACCGATCTCACCGAGGACGTGTATAGCGGATACGGATCGCTATGGGAGCAGTGGCTGGACTTGATATGGTAGCGTGAGGTGGTAGAGTCCCCTACGAGTAATGGCCGAGATCGTTCATGATTTCCTCCAGTTGCCAGTCGAATACTGGCTCTCTTCTTTGGTGCTTCTGCACGATGTTGTTTCCATCTTTGTCGGAAGAATGCCCGTAGTCGTCGTTATAGGCCTCTTCAACGATGGACCAGATTCTTCTTCTGTTCCAGAGACCACCTGGCAAGCCCGCGATTCGAAGATCTGAGCTTTTGGGAGGAAACCGCTTGCTCGCCAGCAGCTCTCCCACTGACTTCCAATCCCACATCGAGCTTGCATCTGCCGCAGCTGCGAGATGCCTCTGAAGGGCTATTTCAAGCTCTCGCATGCTGACATCCCACAGATATGGCAGGGCTGCGCCATTCAGGATGGTGGTTCGCCAGTAGTAATTGTCCATTGGTACTTTCCTTGCTAGCGTTGTGGACCCACGATGCAATGCGAGAGCCGAATAAGGGGAAAGATGAGTACTGATTCGAATAAGCAGTTCAGTTGGTAAGCGCTCTATGCCACTCAAAACGCCATTGGACTGCACAAAGGACATCGACAACGTTTTGGGAGCGACAGTGTCCTTGAGTAGTCTGTGCACATAGGCAGTAATGTTTTTGAGGCGCATTGGATCTGTGTAGAATTTCTATGTATGCGTTAGTAGGGCCAGAACGCCGGTGTTCAGCTGCTTACATCGTACAGTCCCTCCCACCACTCCAGAAGGGACAGACAGACGACACTTTTTGCACCATTCATGCCTGTTGCGATACATAGATTGAAGAGGTCGTTCTTTGCAATTATACTGTTAGGTTTGGCACACTTCGCATTTCTTCTGTAGCGAGACTGCAAGATCTTGTTCAAAATGGACAAAGAGGACCGGTGTTTCACCCCCGGTGTGACAGGCTGCAGGTGTTCGATGACTCGGCGACTGATCTGCAGACAGTCTTCGTGTAGCGCAAATACGGTGTCGTAGTCCTGGATCCGCTGCATCGCATTGATTGTGATGGAGTGTGGAATGTTTGTGTCCGGGTAGAGACCATCTATGTGGAACAGAAAGTCATTGCCATCATTGTATGTCGATCTTACAGAAAGGAAGACATCTGAGCAGTCTGAGGTGTTGTAACAGGCAGAGCTGCTTGGGGTCATTACGAGCACGCTCCATACGCCGGGAAACATACTGAAAGCCATCCTCGGAGAGATCTGCCATATTGTGGTGGTGAACGTCATGGCGGCTGCCTATCAAGCGGTGAATTCGCATCCACTGAGCACTGTTAATCATCACCCAATATCTTGAAGGCATCCTATTCACCTGGTAGTGTTCCGCTTCCGTATCAAAGCTGTGGACTTCTCCAAAGAGGCCGAACGGCGAACCGCAAACAACGCAGAAACACGATGACTCCATTGCGAACTGTGCTTCTGCTTTCCACGCTGGTTCTGGCTGCGATGTCGACAGAAGGCTGCCCATCGTGTTAGCTCATGATTGTGAACATGTAGACAGGCTTACTCCAATGCGTTGGCGGTCACGTAGGTGTGTTCAGCCCGGCGCAGGTTAGTGGGAAAGTGGAGCCGGCTGGCCGTGATATTATGATTGGTTGACTCTCGCAGAAGTGGCTCATCAAAATTCGGCCGTGAGAAAAATGGCAGCTCAAATTGAGAACAATATGCTGACAAGCGTCATCCTGAACTCGAGAGCCCTCAATCATCAAGTTGACGCTTGGTTGTTCCTTTTGGTTGTACTTGACGCTTGGGGTTGGCCCACCGCGCACATCGCCAAAAACGCGCTAACAGCAGGTCCTTCCACCTGCATCCTTCATCCCATTGCTGATAGATAGCATATCCGCTGACTGTATGACTTTTTCTATCATCTCATGATCTATTTATTGCGCAGTTCGAAGCGGCTTCTGCTTGAGAATCGCGGGCTCCAACGGCGCGTGTGTCCGTGGTTACTTTTGACGCGAAGCCCCGACTTTTGGAACTCAGCTCAGAGCTCATCCTCTGCATCGTGTCCTACGTCAAGCAGATCGACCTACTTAATATTTCACTCACGTGTAGACACCTTGGAGCGATCACCGAACCAGAGCTCTACCGCGAGTACAGCAACCCAAGCTTGCACAGCCGTGCCAGGGGTCCGATTGCAAAGTTTGTCCGGCAGCTGATCCGACGTCCTGACTTAGTCACGCACGTGAAGACGCTTGACTTGAAAGGCTGGGAGACTTTAGATGGACTGAGACCAGATAAATTCGAGCATTTCGACATTGCAGCGTTGGAGGAGAGAAGGCGACTGAAAATTGAGACTTTTGACCGGTATCTCAGGCCAGAGCCTACTGAACGCGAATACAACCTCCTTTGTGAAGCTGGTATCAGGACTGGCGTGATCAAATACTGCCTTCCATACGAGACTGAGAGCTCGATCATCCAGAGATCTAGGCCAATGCTGGATTGTGACGATTCGCGTTGGTACACTGGGGTATACGGGTACAGCGCCACTGCGCAGAACATACCGTACGAGCAGAAATTCTGTCAATTACTTCGCGCTGGTATCGACGACGCATATGCAGTTCTCCTCCTGGCAAATTCCAAAAGTTAGCATGCTTAGTCTGAGAGCGCTACAAATGGGTCCAACTGCTCTGGGATTACCATATCATGTGCCAGGCTTTGAAGGACTTCGAACCCTCAAAGTCGGGAATGAGGCTAAACCTGAGGCTGTGGGATATCACTTCAGATTCTGGGGTCTTGATTACCTCGAGGGCGTGTTGGCGAAAGCTCCACTACAATCCTTATATCTACAGGGCGCGAGCTCATGGTGTCAGCAAAACCCCGACGATTTGGATCGCCCTATCACGCTGAGGCTAGTTCCGGGCTCACTCATATTGACCACGCTGGAGATGGACAACTGTAGTCTTAGTAAGCTTGATATGTAGGTCCTTTTACAAGCTACGACATCACTACGGTCGCTTCTCTACTGGAATGGTCCCAGGAACTTCACAGGCAGCGACCTAATTGAGATGCTGGTACCCCTCAAGGACACATTAGAGGAGATGTATCTAGAGGTCATGCCGTTCTGGCCAGATGGCAAAGGGGAGGATGATAGTGGTCGTTTGTCGACATTGTCCCATTTCAAAGCTTTGAGGATTCTCGACACGACCCCAGAAATGTGGGAGTGCCTTGTAGACGAGCGAAACAATCAGCAGCCTATCGATGACAAAGACTTACTCTGCCATCGCCTTCCGCCAAACCTCGAAAAATTGATTTTCCATCCCGCACGAGACCTGGAACAATTCCATGACGGGTCCACGCCTGATGTCCCTGACCGGCGGCAGATCGAGGACGTCATCTCTAAACACTCGGAGTCATTACCTTACCTCTGAGAAATCTACATAGGCAGCGCCTTCGCCAAACACGGCTTTAATCTGAATCAGTCTCTACAACAGCACAAGCGGAATCTAAACGGCCTTAGACTTACGATTGGCACATCGGGCCGTGCCGATACTCCACCTACGAGGTCTGTATTCAGCGGCACTCTGCCCTCCTACGCACTTTCTGAGACTCAATGGGACGGAACCAAGTACTGCGTCGTCCACGTCGATCGAGATTTGTCTTATGATTGACAAATGTTCATTATTGACGAGGAGAATCAAAGCATCTGAGATTGATTATTCAGGTGCACCCAGTGCACAGAGTGATTCGAATCTAAACAAGCATCTGAAACTGTGTTGTGTACCAGCTGACGGTGGTGGAATTTGGAAAAGATCGTTTCTACTGGTGATCATCCGGGATATTATTGCAGTTCAATGATAATTCAGATGTATCCGGAATTATGAAAAGCCGCGTATAACGACATTTGGGCAGCGTGAATCTCAGTTGTGGTGTTGCCACTTCGTACACGAACCTCTAAACTTCCAGTTAATTCTGAACACCGCTATGATCTACTGTCCAGATCAACGTCTAGTACTGGTGTTTACTTCCCTTCATATTGTCTCGATCAAGTAAGTGTGAATTCTTAACTGATCATTGTGTTGCTCTGAGATTTGAATGTGCTGGCACGGGTAACCAGCAGAATAGCGCTGACTCACAATTTGGACACGCTACGATACCTCGACGCGTCGCGTTTGCACTCCGACATCTTCCGCATCACAGCAGACATCACGTGCGCTTGTGACATTCATGTCCGAATCCCCTTTGTCATTTTTTGCTCCTTTAAGATCTTGTTGCTGGCCATGATCCTTCCGCCCGAAATACATCTCCCAACATTCGATCATCATCCGTCATGACGCCAATGTTTGTCCATCCTGAACAGTACTTGGAACTGTTCTTGGTCCCTGCTAATATCAAGACCCACTGAGACGCCTGTCCTTCCTTGGAAACATGTGGCTGTTGTATGTCTCCAGTCTCGGTGGGCTCGCAACACGCGTTTGTGCCTTTGTACGGGCGCGTAGGTCTTCGATGGAGCTCTCTGGTGTCAAGCCACCGAGCGCAGCACGGATGTTCTCCCTAGAGACAATGCGCATCATTTCGCGCTCTGCTCCGTTCTCACGAAGGGCTGGATGGATCGTGCCTTGAGGACCTGGATTGCGCTCGCGGGGGAGCTGCTCGGACCTTAGCCGCCGTTCAGGACTCTTTGCAGGGACCGGCGGCGTAATGTTGGAAGGAAGCTGGAAGAGTGATCCGCACGGATCGTGTGAGTCTGACCACGCAGTATCTGTGTAACCCACATGACTCCGAGGAATAGTTAGATGCCTGAGTGCGGTGACCCTGGAGAATGTGTCATCGGATGCAACACGCAGTTCGCGCTGCGCATTGTACGGAGGCGGGAGCCTCACTGGCGCTGGTAGGCGACTGCGCGGCTTTGGCGGGACGATATCGCTGATAACGGATTCACCGCCCGCGCTGACCTTTCTAGCGTGTAAGTTTGTCAAACTGATCTCGTTCTGGTAGCCGTTGCCCTCGTAGCTGGGGTACCGAACTTCAGAGAACGACGTTTCCCCTCCCACAGATTCCGGGCTCGCCTCATCGCGGATCTTCTTGAGCGGTCGCGGGATGGCACTGGGTGCTCCCATCGGCGACCAGACAGGGTCCTCCCCTTTATCCGCGTCTCCGGGTGCGTCTTGGCTGTATGGACCCGAGCGGCGGATTGTGGTGTACACGCTTGCTTCTGAAAGCCTGTGCTCTGGCAGCTTCGGACGCGGCAGGCGGGTTGCAGGCAGAGGCCATGCTGGGCTGCTCTCCGCGGTGATCTCATCATCTTCATCGTCCGACTCGGGAACCTCGATCTGTCGAGTGACGCCGTGTAGAGGGCTCTTCGGTTCCTGCGCACGTTTGTGTTTAGCCGATGCTTCAAGCATGGATGTGGGGCTGACTTACCTCATTGGTGATTCTAGGAACGTACGAATACTTGCCATATGGGATCATGGGTCCCTTGGGCGTCTTCGGCGTCTTAGGAAGAGTGGGCGGAAGGGGCGACTGTGGCTCGGTCTTTCCCATGCGGTTGTTGCCAACCCTCACGGAGAAGGAGCGGTGGATGCTGTCTGCGTACTGTTTGATCGGACTTGTGCCTCCCGTCTTTGAAGAAGACGACTTCTTTGGCGACCTGCCAGCAGAGTCTGCTTGGGACCCTTGCGTAGCCTCAGGTTGGTACTTCGGCATGTACTGCACAATTTCTGGCTTCCTGATGGTTTTACGATGCGCAGCGCGCTCTCGCTGGATAGCAAGCCACTCGTCCATCCTGTGCTTGAACTTCGGACGCTCGACTAAGCCACCATACTGCGGGTAGACATCGCGCAGTTCCTTCTCAGCTTCTTCGTAGTTCTTCTTCGACAGCACAGTCTGGCTTGCGCCACGGAGATGCGTCGCTTTGGAGACGACACGAAAAGGTGTTGGCGAGTTGATGACTCCCAAAGGCATACTGATGTTGCCTTCAGGGAACGCAAGCCGGCTAGGACACCTATCCTCGATGAAGAGCGCCAGTCGTCCATAGTGCCTGCGACCCTTTACACTGTAGCTTGCACGTACGGCATTGATAATGGGAACAAATACCTCCACCCACGCCGTGCAGATGTTGCGAAGCTCGAAATACTGGAACCGGAACGGGCTATACGCCTTGCCCACACAGAAGGTCTGTAATAACCACGCGTAGAGATGCTTCTCGTGCTCTGTATGGCCCCACTCGGTCTTGTCGATTTCGAAGCACGTGTCTAGCTTCTCGATACGCGGGTCGTGGCGGCACAGACTCTCGTCGAAGTGCGTGTAGAACCAAAGGATGTCGAGGCGCGAGATGATAGTAGGCTCGGTGGCGCGAGACTTCTTGACAAGCAAGTATGAGTCCCGGAATACTGCCCACGGCACTAGAAACGCGGTCGTCGAAAGAAAGCGCTCTTCGAGCTCAGCGAGCGATGTGAGATTGAGCAGGAAGAGCGTCTGCTTCAATTCGTTTGGAATCCTTCCCTTCTCCGGGCCCCGGAAGATGTCGCGCAAGTTGGCCATGCTCGTGACGGGTGCATGGAGCATCTTGATGTCCCTATCGGTCGATGCGGTTGTGTTATGAAAGGTGAGAGATGTTGGTGGGCAAGAGTAAATCGATGTTATTCAAGCGAGGTCGTAAAGTGAAAGCAAGTCGCAGGGGCTGTGGTCGCCCTGGCTGCCTAGGTCCAAGCAGCGCTTTCACGCGCACGAGTATACATTGCTCTCGCACTCCAGGAAAAACTGGGAACAGGACATAGCCTCATCGCTCTAAGAGGGCAGAAGCTTCCTTCTACATGACTAGGAATGTTTACTGTTCCTAGTGCGTCTCGGGACAGTCTCCAGCGTACGCGTTGCAAAGGGTTCCAAAACTGGACGGGTCAAAGATTTCAATTACCCACTGATCCTATGATGGCTCTTCGATGACTCGTTCGATTACACGGTCTCTTGTTATCGACCGTGCTCTTACATGGCAGTAGCGAAATAGTGCGTAGGTGGCTGCGACCGCTCTCACTTGATTCTTTCTTTCACCATATAACCAGAGGACGCTGCTATTCCAAAACTGTCATCGACTTGCTCACCAGATCACCATATCTTCATTCTCCAGAAACCATCTGCCAGTCACATTTTGGAACGTTATGGCTCGAACCGTAATTGCGCGTCAGAGGAAGTCCCACGAATGTCCCAATTGGGGCTTCTTCTATGCTGATGAGCCTGAAATTCCATGTGACTGCGAGCCATGCGCAGATTACGATAGTTGCGATCATTCGGATAATACTGGCACATCAGATGAGGAATCCGATTACACTTCCATTACAGATGTATCAGAACAAGCATAGCCATTGCAGCTCGACGACAGGCCGTCAGTTGCTGATTTGGAAGGTCTACTTGAAGAGCAGTACCCAGAAGAATATGCAGCTTTCCAAACGACCGTTGACCTCGAATTCAGCGATTGGCAAGATGGCCGTGCACGGAAGCGCCTCCGTATAGGCGAAATTCGTACACCGTTCGATACTGTCGGTCACGTTGTCTACGCTTTCATCTGCGGTGACAACAGCAACAGGACCGGGCTGACTCAAGGAGCGGACAACAAGCCCCTTGCCCTCAAAGACGCCGACGATGTCAGTCTGATCGAGCTCTTTCGGAGCATCTGCTGGAATGGTCGACTGTTTCAAGATATCGAGAAGAGGAGACTCAGGGCCCTCCTGTGCTTTTGGTTTTCCTCAGCTAGCCACTTGCCGAACTTCAAGAAGTATACTGATTTCGAAAAACATCTCGTCGAGGCTGTGCAATGGCTTGGCAGGGCAATGATCGAACAGAAGGCAAGCAAACACACCGAGGCGGCCCATGGGACAGACCTGGGTACGATTATACGGGACCCCGTAGTTTCAGCCTCTGAGACAACTCCGACTGTGAGGAAACGAAGTCTACCTCCAGTTCAAGAGTCGGGTCAAGCAGACGCAGTCGAGAATGACGATTACTTGAGAACCGAATTTGAGATTTCAGGGCCTGACATGTTCGGAGCATCAGCGAAACGGATAAAATTAGACAGAGTGGTAAGCACAGCACTACAAAAGTACTTTTCACAGGCAGTTCTGACGAGCGAAGGTATCGGCGATGCGACAACGACAGAATGAACAGATGACGGATCTTGCCACGATCGAGAGCGGACTTGCGGCCCTAGAACACAATTCTAGATCGCAAGACGACCTCAAAATTACAGTCAGTGAGCAGGAGAAAACGATATCAGAGCTTAAGCGCCAACTGTGGAACGAAAGAACAGCTCTAGATGCCGCTCGTAGTCGGAACTTACAACAGCGACGTCTGGTAGGTGTAGTAAAGACTCAACTGGAGCAAGCTGAGCTAAACAGGAAAAAGTCAGGGGCTGCCACAGAGGCAGAGAGAGTGTTGAGAGTCAAGGCTGAGAGAAAGCTGAAAGAGTACGTTGACGCTCAGAAGAAGATGGCAGCACAGTTTGCATAAAGGCAGAGTGAGGCGATTCGGTGGTGACCGGGTACAGGCTCAGCCTGTTGCGAAATGGAGTTCATAACGAGCCAGTAAGGTGATTTGAGGTTCTCTGAAGAAAGATGGAGTGCTGGTATTCGATGCTGCAGCCATGTCTATGATGAGGTACAAACGACTTTTCATGATACAGGGACCAATGGCCGCACAAGGGCGTATATTCAAAATGAGGCTTTCCACATAACATTATGACTTCATGAACTGCAAAATTATCTTAGCCTTAGGCTTAGGATATCCCTGACCCTGCTCCAATATCGGCGTTCGGCTCGCCTGTTCAAAGCTGCGTACGCGAGAACAAATACAAGCCACATCTCGCACGCTGCCCCGACAACTAATGGGAAAATAATGAAGCGATGCACAGCATACATAATGTCGTATTTGGGTGGTTTCTCTGATGATGCGGTCCTTGTGCGGGTTCAAAGGTCGCTCCTTTATCGGCTAGATCATGAAAACTGAATATTGGGTGAATGTACGTATTCGCGAACGTGAATTTAAATGCCTCATTCAAGCCTTGTGCAGGAAGTATGCTGATTTGATTTCCAAAGAGATATTACATGCTGGCCCACGTCGATCAACTTGAAGTTTCAGTCAATACTTCATATCATTGAAGTCCCGTGCTGTGATGTGCGAGCAGCGCTGCCAGATTTTGGGACTGTATGAACGGGAGGCTAAGAACAATCAGGGTCATTGTAAACACCGAGAGGTCTTTGCAAGTCTACAGACACAGTACTGCATCACCACTGCATGCTAGCGCCTGTCCGCAATTTCGACACAACTCTCATACCTCCCGCAAGACGTGCTTAGCAACATCAAACGCAGTACCAAGCGCATCCCTCTAAACCATGAGAGATGTTACAACGGCAAAAGTCGCGCTGCGCTCCGGGGATCCAGCAGAGGAGGCTGGGTTTCCTGAGCGAGGGAAGAGCTCAGCCAACGAACAAGCACAACCATGGGCACCCATGCCTACCGCATTTGACAAAAATACAGCCAATGCCATGGATACTATGGAGGAAGAAACACCATCTCGACCTATTACGCCTTTACAAACACCTCCCAAGGACGCAGATTCGGAGACCGATGGTGGTGGTGTGGATCTGGAAGCTGCGACGCCTTCGAAGCGAACAAGTGAGCGGCCACAAGCAGAATCGAACTGTGCTATGTGCAAAGAATCTATGATGGCCGACAATTCATTCCAACGGCTGATTCATCTCAATTTCTGTTGGTCAAGGCACCGTCAAACCCTTGTCAGCAATAATCGGATAGCGAATCGTACGGTTGTGCCGTTTAGGGCGACCAACGTGTGCATTCTCTGCAATGCCACCCTGGACGAACTTCCGACTGTCGATGCATATGAGCACCGCCTTATTTGTATCAGGAACTGGAAAGAAGACCCTAGTTCTTGTCCGAAGTGCAATGAGCGGTTGGTCGATGCTGGCGTATCGCAAAGTCTGCCCCGGAAAGCGGAGCACCTCTACAATTGCTCTGTACATTCTAGAGTAGAAACATTCCAAAAAGCGCAAAACCAATGGCTGGAACGGCAGACTAAACGCACGAATACGACAAACTGCCCATTCTGCTTGAAGTCTTTGCGCGAGAAGAGTATGTTCGACACCATGTTTCATCGCATGAAGTGCCTTGACCGCACAAAGCCAGTCTATTGTCCTATATGCCTCGACTGGTTCCGACAAGACTTACCGCTATATGTGCTGAGCGAATCCATTGTGTTGCATGTGCGGACATGTCAATATGGGAACAAGCTGCCGCCAATCGACGACCTCTATCAACGTCAACTCTTCAGTCAAGTGGCAGGCCGCATCCGGCTGGTAAACTCCTTATTGAACAAGCACACAATAGGACCACGCAAAGAATGGGGATCCAGGGAGCATAGTTACCGCTACCAGAGGAAAAGAGATACTGGAAGAAGGAATACATCAGGTCTGTACTTGACGCCATGTACTAAGCTGAGGATGTTTGCGACATATGCCAAAGACGAGAATATCAGGCTGGTTGAATGTACCAGAAGTCACACGGAAGTCTGGAGCAACCTTGAACGCTTCCGCAGATCAGCTTTCTGTGTCTATCAGATGCCCAAAGGAGCCATTATGCTCGAGTGTCATCAGAGCCAGACGGAGAGCTGGAGCACTGTGCACACTTGGCATGCGAAGCCACCGAGTCTAGCATTGAACCGAACAAAAGAAAAGTCAACCTGTGAAGACTTAAGGCGCTCTGCGAGGGAGATAGCGAGGCGAACGGGTGTCAGAATGCCCCCTGGCTTCGAACTGAATAACAATAGGCCCCGAAGAAGCCTGCAATGTGGATTGAGGCTCGACGATAGCCCTGCGGGTCAGGACAAAGAAACTGCGAATGGCAATGAGCCAAGGGCGGATAAAGCTCTCGAACCGTAAGGCCGGCACCAAAGATATGGAAGTGGAGATTTGTTACACAACGACATGTAGTCTCGCAAAGAATCGGAACGTCCGCTGCAAAGACTTCACGACGCGAAAATTATCACTAGAACAATCGAAGTTACCTAGGTACTCCATGGTGTTGGTGTCGCGAGAATCATGCAAAAGCAAAGGTCAACATGCTTATAGCAGTAAATCACGTCACACATTCGGATCGAGTCCATACAAAGTGCATACGCGTACTTCTCGCGCTTCTAATATCTAATACGCCCGACGACAGCGTAAGCAACTGAGCTATGTACGCAGTGAAAGTCGCAATTTCGTAAGACCATTCTTTACAACAACCGGGGTCTCGACAACATTAGAATTGCCTGCATTTACGAGGCGAACTCACTTAGATGCAGACACACAACTAGGGCAGCTTGATGGCTTGCCTGCTCAAGACTTGTTGTGCTTCATCGCTAGCCCACCAGCCCTCTTTGTTCAGAGGTGGGAAGGTGTACCTGTCCATCCCCTCTGCCACCATCTCAACACTGTATCCTGGTTCCCTTGGACTGACCAGGTACCCATCCTTGGTCGTGCTGGGGTGTTGGAACTGCTCGTGTAGATGATCTACATACTCCAGGAGACTGACTCTGCCGCTGACGCAAACGTAGTCGATCAAACTGAGATGCTGCGTAAGCTCTGGTAGTCCCACGCCACCCGAGTGAGGAACTACCTGCACGCCGAACTTCGCAGCTATCAACAGCACAGCCAGAACCTCGTTCAGGCCACCCATGCGACAGGCATCTACCTGACAAACATCAATCGCCTCGGCTTGAAGCAGTTGTTTGAATACAATCCGGTTTTGACATATCTCTCCTGTAGCCACTCCAATTCCGAGATCTTTTAGGCTGCGTCGAATGGTAGCATGCCCGAGTATATCGTCTGGACTTGTGGGTTCCTCGATGAACCATGGCTTAAACTCAGCGAGCTCCCTCACGTAAGATATGGCTTGCGGCACCGACCACACCTGGTTTGCATCGATCATAAATTTCGTTGTTTCGTCGTATCCAATGATGTTTCGTGCGAGGCTGAGTCGTTTTCGGTCTTCCTGCAAGTTGCGGCCGACTTTGAACTTGAAATTTTTGACTCCAGCACGCCGGTTCTCGTCAAGGAGTCGGCACATTTTCTCATCCCAGTAGCCAAGCCAGCCAGCACTGGTTGTGTATATTGGAACAGCTCGATCGTGAAGAGCATCCTCGAGTCTCTTACCCTTATCTTCCCCACTGACCCGCGTCAGTAAGTCAATGGCTTCTTCTCGTGTAATTGCGTCCTCAATATAGTCGAACGGTACACATCGGACAAGCTCATCCGGCGTGAGGTCAGCCACCAGCTTCCAGACAGGCTTATTTGCGCTCTTGGCCCACAGATCCCAAATGGCGTTGATGACAGCGCCAAAAGCTAGGTGAGTGACGCCTTTCTCAGGCCCGACCCATCGAACCTGACAATCCCGTGTCAAGGCTTTCCAGGTGTCTGCAAAGTTGTTCACCAAAGAGCTAAGGCTGTGGCCAACGAGTGCAGATGCGAAGTACGGTATGGCTTGTACAACGAAGTCGTTCCCTCTCCCGATTGTGAAGGTCATGCCATGACCGATCTGAACGAGCTACCTTTAATCGAAGATCAACGAACGACAGAGTCCAACGTACGTGTGAGCCGTCGGTTTCAAGCAGGCAGAATGTGGCGCTGTAGTCGCCAACATCGTTCATGGCATCAGAGCCTGGCTGATCGAGCGACGTCGGAAAGCGAACATCGCGAGTCTTGAATCCCGTAATAATAAGGTCGAAGTGATGCTGGATTGCCTCAAAGTTGAAGGACATTGCGTCTTGACGATGGAGTTGAGATCCCGTCATATACGCCAGCAGAGGATCTCCATCTTCTTAAAGAGCGTCCAATTCTCATCGCAACGACCCGAGATGTGACTCGGCTCTAAGGTATCCACAAACTTTAAAACCGAGCTCTGAGGTCCGCATTTTCTGAAAAATATCTAGATCCAAGTGTGAGAAGGTGAAAGACGGGTAAAAGGTCGAGACAAGAGGCTAATATATTTTCCAGCCAATGGAATAGCCCAGGGGATGCGGTCAGACCGCCTCCAATCTTTGGCTCGACCCCGCACGAAGGAGCTTTCGAAAAACGATTCAAACAGCCGGTCTTCGCTCTACAAATACGCGATTATTATCCGCAGGATGTTTTCCAGGATTCGCGTTCGGTGCCCACCTGTGGAGAACGATGCAGGCTACGACTCCACGCGAGAATGGACGAGAGATACGACGAAGATCACGACTGGCTTGTGACAACTGTGCCAAGTCACGAGTGAAATGCAACGGGACTCGTCCCTGGTAAGAGCGCTTGTCCCTTGCGGAGACGACTGCTGATTGTGCTGGCGATTTAGCAGACGCTGTGAAGGTACGTTGGCGCTTTCCAAAGCCACAGAACCTACCAGGTTCAAAAATTACAACTAGGCTCCTGACTATAGGAAATCAGATAACAGCTACGAGTGTCAGTATGATCGAGATATTCGTAAAAGGGGTCGGAAGCGAAAGGGTCACAGCTCCATACAGACCACCACGGGCATGAGCCCTAGCACACCAGCAAGCGTCGATCTAGACGCGAATCAACATGCACGCACACCACAAGCCATCAGCGAGCAATCCGCAAGCGGTGGTGTACCCCCGTCTCCCAATGAAGTTTCTATGGACCAAACATCGTGCCTGCCCGTACCCACGACAGCGCATGCGTGGCAAGAACTGCCTGAGCAATATATCTCCGATAGTCGTGGTATTGCACCACATCGCTCAGATGAAGACATATGGGGCTTTGGTAGAGCGGATTCTGGGGCTCGCCACATCCCATATGGATACCATGGCTACCGACTCCCGTCCATACATTCACTGCAGGCTCTCGATGGCAGCTACACCTGTCTGGCTCCACTATTGCCTCACCTGCAAGGTATAATCAAACCCCAACTCGCACTGAAACTTCTCGAGCTGTACTTCGCACCTCCTGAAGGGACACTCTTTCACAACGCTTCGCCGTATGTCCTGACGCCCGTCTTGCGAAGGAAGTCCGTCCTAGAGCTCGCAAATGCACGACCCACTACGCCCGCCTTGCTCGCTACGATGATATGGGTCACTGCGCAGACTGCTTCCCTCCCAGAACTTCTTGCACCTGGCTCACGCTCGAGCCTGTCAAGTAAGTTGCAAGATCTCGTTTTCAAACTTCAGCACGAGCGAGATCCCGAGAATTGGCATAGGGTCTCAGGCGGCTACACACAGAAACCTTGGTATAGTCACATCGCTTCAAGCACGTCTGCTACCAGTACCGGGCCGCCAATTCCAGTGGTGGACGATATACTGAGTTTGATCTTAATCACGATAGTTACGTCTGGTGGGGACTTCAAGAGAGACTGCTTACCATGGTGGAGTAAAGCACTAGCTCTCGTTGAGACAATGCGGCTTCATCTGTTGGATCATCCAGAGTCTGCAATAAGTGATGACGAATACAGCACGAACCAAATTGAAAAGCTGGATGGGCGTCCGCAGTCGTACGAGGCCAGAGAAGAGATGCGAAGAACGTTCTGGCTGGCTTTTGCATTGGATAGGCATCTCGCTCTGTCATTCAACGGTAACCTTGCCATTATGGACGGCGAAAGTTATGTCTACACTCCTTTGCCCGAGCGAACATGGCAGTCGTGCGATGAGGAGGCGCTCAGCAACTTTTCAAACCGCCAGCAAGGACCTCCTGCGCTGGTTACAGGGACTGGATTTTTCGAGTTCTTTTTGCCTCTGATGGTACTTTTGGGAGATATCATCCACCTTCGGCGCCGTCGACACCACCCACGTCTTGGCTCCCTTGAAGGGGAAGCATCAATCGCCCTGGTCGAGACTCTCCTCGATCATTGCAAAGAAAGCATTGATGATCTCAGACAAGGCATTGCCAACAGACCCTCCTTCTCAGAACCCACAAATCCAATGTTCGATCAAGGAATGGGTCCAGTCTTACAAGCAGCGACGCCGGGTTCATTCATTCTGACACCAGAGGCACCAGGAACAAATAGGGATGGACGACAAAGCTCCAGAGTTCGCCTTGTGACAGCGTACGCTCACTTTATCCTTCACGTACTCTATGTGCTCCTACACGGAGAGTGGGATGCCCTTACCATGCTCGCTTGGCTCCCGTCTGCCAGCTCACAGGACGAATGGATCACGTCGCCCTCATTCCACAAGTGTTCGTCTCACGCTGTCTTCGCATCTGAAGCCATCTCCTCGATCCTTGATATCGACTCTGAGCTCATTTTCATGCCATACCTGTTCGGTATCTACCTGTTCCATGGATCTCTTGTACTGTTGCTCTTTGCCGATCGCATGCCAGCAGTCCATGGTGGCCCCAATTCCGCGGTAGAGGCTGCATGTGAGACGATTATCAGAGGGCACGAAGCTTGTATCGTAACATTGAATACCGAGTTCCAGCGCGTCTTCAGGCGTGTGATGCGAGCAACTCTGATGGTTGTGAAGAATCAGAATAAGAGAGGGTGGCCATACGAGACAGGCACAGGGTTGGAAAGCGAAGCATGCGATGGAAACGCCGAGGTATTTCGCGAGAGGATTGTTGATATGAGGAAAGATATGTTGAGATTATATCGCTGGAATAAAGGGGGGAGAGGTTTGGCTGTCTGAACCGCTGAATGATCTACATCTGAACTATCTGTTACAAATGCCAAGCACAAGTACGCAAAGCCATTCTTCCTAGCCATGGTTGGCTATACTCTCAAACTGGCAGATCATACGGCCAGATCTCTCTGAGATCGTCTTCGCTTTTGATTGGATCATCATCGTCCGGCTGCTCGTTCCCGATTACCTCCTGCAATATCCCTGTAAATACCTCTCGATGCGCCAACCGAGTCGCTTCACAGTGTTCGGAGGGAACCCAGCCGTCAGACGCGGTATTCAGCAGACCTGGGAGAGCATGCCTCAACTGCTGGGCTGCTTCGAAACGTTTGTAGTAGTGCTGATGACGCGGGAGTTCATCAGGGCGAGGTAGAGGGAAAGGATATGGTTTCCTGAGACCGAGTTCTTCCCAACGTAACGATATTTGGATTAATTCTTCATGAAAAGCGGCGGCCCCATCTTCCCAGGTTCGATAGCAATAACGGAATGGTAGGAACCAGGCTTCGTCCATGGATCTGGCAGTTGCCAGCTTCGGAGTCAGGAACTGGATACAAGTATCGAACGCTTTGGCACACGCCTCGCTTCTGGGCTCCGTACAATCTTCTTTCGTGGGATCGGGAACAGGTTGCGTAAAGTCCGGTACCTCATCTACATACCAGAATGCTGGTTCGATACTGGATAATTGCCAATCAATCATAGCCGAGACAACGGTGGGATCTTCTTCGCAGACGAAAATATCCCTTGTATGAAGATCGGGATGAAAGATCACAGGAACGGCAGCCGATTGAACACGAGAGTCCAAGGTCATCTTTTTCAGGACCGCACGGCCCTGTTCGAGCAGTCGACGATGTGTTTGGACGGATCCACGGTAGCGTGGTCGTTGTGGAATAGGGCCTGGTGGAAGCTTGGCGATGCCGGTGTCGATGAGACCATCACAATATGCAGGAAGGTCAGACCCTGAAGATTGCATTTAGTATTACATTAGCACTGGGGTGCGTGGTTCGACTCACAAGGCCCTTGATTGGGTCTGACATTGTGAAAGTGACTGGATTTCCCAGCGCGGCAGCCCCAATACATGGCTCCACAATGAGGTCCAATAGAAAATTTCTGATGGAGTCGCATCTTTTGAGAGGCGATGTACGGGGTATTCGCAAAGTACAAGCTGCCATAAGCCGGAAACTCGAGGTCGACGAGCTCTTTCAGCTTTCGGAACACCGACTCTATGCACCGGATCCGATCACCTATGTCCATACTTGGCCATTTCTCGTGCAGTGAGATCCCTGACGCATGTTCCATGATGATGTACTCGCTTCCAATGGCATTCGAAGCGTCGTCACTCCATTCCAATATCTTTGGGATAGGAATGCTGGTGTTTCTTTGAACTAAAGCAGGCAAAGCGGTCAGTCAACTCAGCCATTCCAATCTGGCATTTTGGATCAGGACCTACGGAATTGGATTGTTGCAACTTCGGAATTAGTGCTCAACCTTTGGGGTCCTGCCACGGAAAAGGGCAGTCTTGCAACGACATATTTCCCATTATCAGTCACGAATATGAACACCCGATTGAAGCCGCCCTCCTTCTTGCTGTAGGAAATGACGGAATTGGCGCCAGGACATAGTGAGATGACCTTACGACATAGAGCATCGAAATCGAATTGAATGTGGCGCGAATCTCGCTCTAGCGTATCTTGACGGAGCCATCGACCACTTGTATAGCTGAAGGGATCAGGACCTGTGGTTGCATCACTGCCTGGAAACGCTGATTCAAGGCGGAGAGCTTCCAAGGTTGCATCGGGTTCTTACTTTCTCCAGTCGATTTCATCGCCTGCCTGGCAGAGGAGGACGTCACATGACCGCGACAAGACCAGCTGGAGGTTGCAAAACACGTCGAGGCCAGAGCATTCCCGCGATGCCAAAGCGTTAGGTTCTGGCCTGGGACTGCGCGCTGGGTGTGAAGACGGCATGAAACTAAGCGGAGTGTCTTGCTTGAGACTGCATCGCCGGGGCAGGTCGACGCGCAGGAAAAGGTCAATAGGCAAGAGGACAAACATCGACAGGCAAGAGCAGAAACGTCGACAGACAAGAGTAAGAACATCGACTGGCAGGGGTGAGAATGTCGACTGGTAGGAGTAAGAACGTCGACGAAGCAGGTCTACCCGCATGAAAACGTCGACGAGGCAGGTCGACCCGCAACAGAATGTCGACAAAGCAAGTTGACCCGTACGAAAACATCGACGGGCAGGATTACGCGCAAGTCTACAGGCAAGTGCACATGCTCTTCGCCGGTGGCGAGGATCGCGAGGGCAAGAACCCTTCCCGTCTGCTCTATTGCGCTTGCAGTAGCCAGATCAATCAAATGCTGCCAAAGGTCCTGCACGACGAGGAGCTTTCGCACAAGGAATGGCAGGCTGCTAATATTGCTGCAGTCTTCTGTCTACTAGCTGCAGGCTAATAACACGGTTGTTCTTTGTCTCTACACCGAGTTATAGGCAGAGGTCACCATTTGTACTGATGCAGGGCGCGTTCAAGGCCTCTGAAACGGCCCCTTCGCCCACAAGAAACCTACCGTGGCTGGGGACAGCTTGCGCAGCGACACTGCGGGAGCAGTGTTACCTGAGCACCAAACTTTACCGGAGAAGTTGTACCTACTGTTATGCTACTGCAGGTGTGCGTTATTGTTGAGCTCAGTGTAGGAAAGCGACACGACCATGGAGCATGCAACCGCATCGACCTTCAAGGCGAGGATAGTTTCAGCCTGTAATCTCAGGGTCAGCTCTGGTATCATGTTCGTGTTGTCAAGCTGGCGTCCGGGGCCTTGAGGGTGGGTGAGCTGGCGGCTGTGGTTGGGGACCCTGTCAGCCAGCGAGAGGCCCTTGCAGGCCCGCTACACTGTCGAGCTGCGTGTCCCTTTTACACCTAGGTCGCGAATGCAACCCAGTGAGCTATTCTTCCGTAGGCTTTGACAGTCGCTCATCAAGACCTCGTTTCATAGGTAGTTGCTCAACTCCACGTGTCTTGTCTCTAAGTAGTAAACACTGTGCCGAATGCTAATCTAGCAGAACGTTTCTGTATGATGCAGCTTACGAGCTGGAATAGTCTGTTACTGAAGGTTTTAGTAGGGTCAAGATAGAGGTGGATCTTACTTCAGCGCTGCTTTACAACGCAGTCCTGCATACATCCTTTAGCATCAAGTGCCGCTTGCAAGGCATATAACTATTTCGGTGTTCCTATTGAGCATAAAGAAGATTAATAGCTGCGTATCAGGCAGCAAAAGATCGCCAATAAGACTCTGCTTGAGTGTCAAAATCGCAGCGCTCGTCACTGCCTTATTGCTGTTGCTGAGAGAAGAACGATTTGCAAAGAGTCTCTTAAAAGCCAGAAGAAGGCTTCCTTTTTGACAGAGTATGAAGAAAAGAATAGAATTGGAATGGTGCTGATGTGATCTTATGTATCTGTACCGACGCCTTTCATTCACGCTTCAGCTCTCTACCCCAGAGTCTTGGAATCTGGGGTAGCGGCTCACGTGTGAATCTAATGAACAAGCATGATATCTCTCACCTATTTGACGGATGCAAGAACTATTCGCTCCTATCGAGCAGTGGCACTCTCAGCTATTTCACTGACAGATATCCATAATTTCCCTGGGTTCTTCCGCGCTGCGCTCGTTTCAATACGAGACACTCCGGTGCTAAGATCACGTAGTCCTTTTTTTTATTTAGTATGTGACTGACTAAAAGCCTGGCGAGTATCAAGTTGTGGATTCGCGACACTACTTCCCAACGGCAATGATTGAATTTGTAATCAGACTGCAGCACATGAACAGACACTTAGACTTTTGGTGGTTTGTCGCTAGATGGATAGTGCTAGTACGAAATGATGTTTATTACGAGCTCGGTACTTCTGTAGCTAGTTTCTGCGTCGAAAAGTCGTAGTCCAACCACTTGCCCAGCACATTACGCACGATCTGGAAGCGAACCTCATCTTGCTGCTCCAGGTTCGCATTAATTACAGGATCATTTTTAGAAGAATGTGATTCCAGACCATCTCCCAGTACTTGACGCGCTGTGTTAACGTTCATCTTGATCTCGTCCAGTGAGGCAACCCCGGAAATAGTTGAGACCTGAAGTTCCGGGCTCGATAGTGCGACGGCTTTGCGAATGGCAAATCGAAGCGCAAGTGCCGCAGCGGAATCATCCCGAGATTCGATGAGCCTGGAGGCTTGTCGCGCTTGAAGTCGCAGACCTTCAGGTGCTGGATGCCAGTCGCCCAAACCACCTACTGGCACCCCCTTTGAACTAAGCAGGCCCACGGCCAGCGGGCTCGATGCGCACACGACTTTGACGCCTGCAGGCTTGAGAAGTGGTAACCCATGTGTCTCAAGCCGTGTGTTCTGTAGAGTCAATTGAGCCCACGTCTGTACCACGTCTACCGGCTGTCCATGCGTTTGGAGCACGAGAGCAGCGATACGAGAAAGAACATCAAGGTTATAGCCTGATATACCAATGTATCTGATGCTGCCTTGCTCTACAAGCTCGAGTAGCGTTCCTACAGCCTTTACGGCTTCTGCTTCGCTGACGAACTCAACATCATGACAAAACACCACATCGAGATAAGTGGTATTGAAGCGCTGCAGCGACCGCTCGACAGAGCTGCGAATCCATTGTGGAGAGTAGTCGAAATGATCTGCGGCAATTCTCCCAACTTTGGTCATTAGAGTGTAGTCCTCGCGGCGATACTTTTGTGTGATGCGAGGATGGGACAGAGCGGCTCCAAGGATCAATTCTGATGGGTCGTAGTAGGGCGAAGTATCAATCGTGCGCACTCCGGAATCGAACGCTGTTTCCAGAATCTCCACTGCTGGAGCTTCGCTCGGATCGTTGACAAGCTGATAGCTAAACCCAGCGCCGCCCATGATGAATGGGTCGAGTCTCAGCGGAGGTCTCCCGTTGCCTGGTTGAAGCTTGCCTGGAGACATGGTGTGGCGTCGAGGGCGAATACTGATGTAGCTGCGATCGAACAAAAGATCTATAAATAATGCGATGGAATCTTTTCAAATGCAGTGTCGAGCTTTCCCGTCGTGCCGCAGGGTCGGTGGAAGGTGCTTAGTTTCTGCGACAGAGGGTTATTTGCGCTTGTTGCGACGTCGGCAACGGGCGCGCAGAGCCTGTCACTCCCGGCATATGGTATTGATCCACATATGGCTGCAAGACATTCCGTAATTTAATCTGCCCTCGGAACAATGATGCGCCTTGTAGAGGGGAGGTGGGAACGTCCGGATGTTTATGACAAGTGGGGCTGGGTAATTCCAGGCGAATCAGCTTCACTCCTGCCTAACCACTCCATCTCCACCTCATCGTCACAACCATGCATTCTATATGGGTGCCAGTTCGCATGTAGTTGCTCGTCAGAACAGCCACCGGGCAATATCCGAATACGAACCAGATCGTTCCTGTTAACGCTCAACGACAGCCTCTCCTTGTTACCCCAACTCTCTTCCCCGCATCACACCAACATACCTTCTACTTCCCACGAATTGCAACATGCTTGACCATGGGCTTTAGGAGATGATCTGCTGTAACACCTCATCCTCCTCGACGAGTGATTACTATCGTATATAAGGGCCGCCGCAATGCTGGCTTCGTTTTGGCAGACTACTTGATACCGCTGCGACACCATGCTTAATTGTGTTTTCTGGACAGCGGCCTTTGCAGCTACTACCGTCATTGCACACGCAGCGGAACATACTCTACTCTATAAGCAGGCCGCCTCGATATGGAACGAGACACTGCCCATCGGTAATGGCCGTCTTGGAGCAACACCTTTTGCCAAACCGGATCAAGAGACAATAGTCCTCAATGAAGACTCCCTCTTCAGTGGCGGCTTCCGTAATCGTGTCAACCCGAAGTCACTTGAGACATTTCCTCTAGTCCGCAAGTTGATGGATCAAGGCAATCTTACTGGAGCCGGTGAAACATGGCTAGGAGGCATGGTTGGCGTGCCTATCTCTCAGCGCAAATACGAGCCTGCCGGAAACCTTTCCATCTCTACCGGGCATAGCCAAGACCAGGTATCGGATTACTCGCGCTCGCTTGAACTAGATACTGGGCTTGCGAAGTCAATCTACAAGTTCGGCGGTGTGACCTACTCTCGAGAAGTAGTGGCCAGTGCTGTGGATCATGTTATCGCTTTCTACTTCACAGCGGATCGGCCAAACTCATACAATATGACAATCAAATTGGATCGAGGGCCTGATCAGGTTGCAACGGCTGTTCAAGACGGAGGGCTATGGCTTCGAGGTACTGCGAAGAATGACAGCTCATACACGCATTCGCAATATGCGCTGGTCTCGATCGATGGTGGCTCATCCATCTCTTCCAATGCGTCAATCATCGTCCAGGGCGCAAGCAATGTCACGATAGTGTGGGACGCAGAAAGCTTATTCTACCATCCTGAGGGCCAGGCAGCCTACGAAAAGGTGCTCCGCAACCGCGTCGAATCTGCGATAGACACAGGATATCATGCTATCAAGGGTGCAGCGGTGGTCGATCATCAGAAATATTACAACCGAGCTTCGTTCACTACAGCAGCTGCCAATAGCTCTGTATCTGTCGAGAAGCCTACCAATCTTCGCCTAGCAGATCTCAGGAGTGTTCGATCCTTTGAACAGGATCCCGCTGCCCTTGCTCTCGCCTACAACTATGGTCGCTACATGCTCATCACTTCCAGTAGGCCTGGCACGTTGCCTGCAAATCTTCAAGGCATTTGGAATCATAAGTTCAATCCCCCATGGGACTCCAAATTCACGATTGACATCAATCTGGAAATGAATTACTGGCTCGCCAACATGAATGGTCTTGATGAAATTCTGGAACCGATATGGACACATCTCAAGCGTATGGAAACACGCGGCACTGCCGTTGCTATGGAGATGTATGGGCTGCCAGGATGGGTCTGTCACCATAACACCGACCTTTGGGGAGACTGCGCGCCTCAAGACGCTGGAACCCAATGGACGATTTGGCCCATGGGCGGTGCATGGATGCTGTTTACCGCACTCGATCACTACCGCTTCACCCTGGATAAAGACTTTGCGCGAAACGTTGCATTGCCGTTACTGAAGGGTGCTATCCAGTTCTACGATGCCTTTTCCGTACTTCAGGACGGCTATTATGTCACATTTCCTTCAAACTCACCAGAAAATTCGTACATCATTCCGAAAGGCAACAGTACTGCCGGTAACAAAACAGGTATCGACAAGTCGCCGCAGTCTGACAGAACCTTGATGTGGCACCTCTACTCCGGCTTTGTTGAGATTTCAGAGGCACTAGGCTCTAACAACAGTGTGGCGAACGCGAAGCAATATCTTGCACGCCTCAAAGCACCTGACATCAGCTCGAACACAAGTCGATTGCTTGAATGGTCTCATGACTACCGCGAAGTCGATCCTGCGCACCGTCACTTCTCTTCGTGCATCGGCCTGCATCCAGGACACCAATATTCGCCGCTAACCAATGCCACGCTTGCTGGAGCAGCCGAGCGCCTCATCGACCACAGGTTGTCGACTGGCGGAGGGTCCACGGGCTGGTCGCGTATTTGGGCCTCGAACCTGAAGGCCCGTCTTCTGGATGGCGATGCTGCCGCTCATCATGCCAACGTTCTAATGACTGACTACATGTATGATAACATGTGGGCAGTCACCAGCGACGTGTTTCAAGCGGATGCAAACTACGGCATAACATCTGCTGTCAACGAGATGTTCTTGCAGTCACAAAGCGGCGTATTGCATATTGGTCCTGCTATGCCAACTTCGCAATTGTTGCATGGGAGTTTCAAAGGCTGGAAAGCTCGAGGCAACTTTGGGGTAGATGCAACATGGGTAGATGGCCAGATTACCTCTGCTACCATCGTTTCTAACAGCGGAGGTCCTCTCAATATTCGTGTGCAGAATCGACGGACCTTTATGGTTGATGGAGAAGTATACTTGGGGACCATATCAACCACACCAGGGTCATCATACAGGGTGTCGTTCTAATAAGGGGTTGAAATTATGGACATCATAGTCTCAATTCCACAATTTACTCAGCTCTACAGTATCCGTGCCAGACTGTTCGAGCAGTGTGTTTCGAAGGCCATGTTCTAGGTGGGTCGTCCTGCTTGTACAGTATGCATTGCTTCCTCCATGCACCTCAGGCTTGGACCATGCACCAGACGAACCCGGAACACTGCGCAGTGACGCACACGTCATCGACAAACATGAACAAAACAATTGCACCCTCTTCATCACACCTACACGCTCACTCGGTATTCTCTCGAACTTTCCTCCGCTGTTGCACACGCATGCCGAATATCCAGTGCGCGTAGCACAAAATGCAGCTACCATCGACACAGCCACCGAACGAGATTGGCAGGAGCAGCAAATTTCAGAAGGCGGGCTCAACACATCACGCAAACAATGACCGCTCTCTCTCGGATCGGATACGCTGAATGAGCAATGGCCCAATGCCCACGAACCCACACGAGCAACTACAACATCAGCAGCTGAGTGGGAAAGTCGAACGACTTCCTGCCGCCACTTTTCGTCACCAGCCGAAAGGCGTCACGCACGGCCACAACCGGCCACAGCGCCAGCCACTCGTAACAGCCGGATCGTCAGTTAGTCTTGGCGGGAACGGGCACCAAAGCTTGCCTCGGTGGATCCTCCTGCGCAAGCGGGAGCCAACTTGATCTTGCAGGGACTCTGCGATGCGCCGGACGCGAGATGGCGTGTGGGCGTGTCTGATGCACCACTCGGGGCGCCTTTGCTCCACTGAAAAGTCCTGAACCAAAGAAAGCGAAGATTGAGATGATCACGGTTGGGACGAAATGTCAAAGATGTCATGGATGTGGAAATGCTTGGCTCTGTCGACGAAACAAGGCGCTGGCGATAAACTGCGACGCCAGGAAGGCCCGGCTAGCGGCAACATCCCTGCTTCCTAGGCCAAAGCACCTTGGAAACCATATGAGCAGTGTCGCTCCTCTCCGCCGTCGCACGCCATTTTATTTTGCTCCTCGCAGCGTTCCAGATACCCAGCACGACCTTCGTTGTGCAATACATAACAGCTACGCAACGCGAAATACCGCCCGCGTCCAATTGCGCCACAACTGTGCTTAGCCAGGCCTCGCGCATCACTACCAGTAGGCGCGCTCCTTGCTTGACTCGAGTACCTGCGCTGACCTCTCGAGTATTACAGTTGTCGACACGCCATCTTTCCTTCCTTTCGCTCGTAATATCCCATTCCAACGACCATGGCCGGTGTAATCACGAACGAGCAACAAGGCCTCCCACCCATCACCCAACAGCAGCATCAGCAGAACGGCGTAGCTGATGGCACTCAGCCACACCTCGACCCTCGCAGCGGCACCGTAGGCGTGGGCAACGGGCCTCAGATCCTCAGCACCTCGGCAGGATTGGATGTCATTGCTGGACCGCTCCTCAATTACAGGCGCACCAGCACCAACAGTGGAGAGACACTATGGCATGGCAGTATCCTGATTGTCACCACGCCGGGACAGCAGAATCCTGTTATGGTGCTTGGCCCAGCTGGTCCGGTCGCGCCTGACGCAGGCAACGTGCAATTCAGCAGGCCCCAGCCCGTACGAATTGGCGGAGAGAAGCTGTATGAGGACCCCAAGCGCGCCTTCTGGCGCTTCATCGTCGAGGTGCCGTTCCAGCAATTCGAAGCACGGTGGCAGTATGAGTTCGAAAACCTGGTATACGTCGACCGTAGCAAGGCAGAGAAGCCGCAGCACTTCGCCGTACCGTCCATTCACCAGTCGATGCGCATCATGTTCCACTCTTGCAACGGCTTCAGCGTTGGCACAGATGTCGATGCTTGGTCTGGCCCTGCTCTGTGGAACGACGTCCTGCGTATGCATGAACAGAAACCATTCCACGTTATGATTGGAGGCGGCGACCAAATATACAACGATGGTGTGCGTGTTGACGGACCGTTGAAGGCTTGGACAGCCATCAGCAACCCTCACAAGCGTCGCGACTATCCCTTCGGCGAGCAGATGCGTGCAGACTGCGACGAGTATTACTTCAACAACTACGTCCGGTGGTACGGTCAGAAACCTTTTTCTACCGCTAACGGTCAGATCGCTCAGGTCAACATCTGGGATGACCATGACATTATCGACGGTTTTGGATCGTACACTGACCACTTCATGAAGTGCGCTGTGTTCAGAGGTATCGGTGGTGTTGCGCACAAGTACTATCTGCTGTTCCAGCACCACCTGGCTCCGCCAAAGAGCACCTTCACCACTGATGCGCCAAAGACGAATACTGCGGATCATACCGGAACAACACCAGCTGATCCTGTGCAGCTCGAAAAGACGTGGGTCATGACTGACGATAAAGGCGACCCATCCTACATCATTGGTACAAAGCCTGGTCCGTACGTCGAGGAGCGCAGTCGCAACATTTACTGCCAGTTGGGCGCACGCATTGCCTTCGCTGGTATTGACGCGCGCACTGAGCGCACTCGTCATCAGATCAACTACCCTGAAACTTACAGACAAGTCTTCGATCGCCTGGACAAGGAATTTTCGGCGAATACCAACTTAAAGCACCTCATCTTCTTGCTCGGTGTACCAATCGCGTACCCACGTTTGATCTGGCTCGAGAACATCTTACAGTCACCGCTCATTGCACCCATTAAGTTCTTGAACAAGCGTTTCGGTCTTGCCGGCTCCTTCTTTAACCAGTTCGATGGCAAGGTCGATTTGTTGGACGATCTCGATGATCACTACACAGCGCGTCAGCACAAGACGGAGCGCCGTGAGCTTGTTCAGATGCTGCAGAATTTCTCCAAAAAGCACTCTGCACGTGTGACCATTCTAGGTGGTGACGTCCATCTTGCAGCTATCGGTCGGTTCTACTCCAATCCTAAGCTGCAGATCCCAGCTGAGCATGATTGGCGTTATATTCCCAATGTCATTAGCTCCGCTATTACCAACAAGCCCCCTCCAGCCGCTGTCGCTAATCTGCTTGCCAAGCGCAACAAGATCCACCACCTGGACCATGACACTGACGAAACCCTACTCGAGATCTTCGACCGCGACCCCGGTGTCAAGGGCGAGACACACGTGGTTCGCGCCGGCACAGAGCCCATCAATAGTACTAATGGTCTCGCTAATAGCGAAGACAGCGGCTCGCCTTCCAAGGAGGAGGCAAACAAAGGCACTGCGACTGTCAATGGCAACAAGGTTGACTCGAAGACCCGCGATTCTAACCACGCTACGATGCCTTCCCGCAACTACGCCATTATCTGCGAGTCAACTCCTCCTCCGACAAGCACGCTGTCCGCGCCCGCCGCTGCGCCCGGTCAAGCTCCTAGCATCAACGGCGCAGCGAGCACGATCTCCGCACCGCCGGAAAGGAAGGGCAACACGCGCCACGCCATTCATGATGGTGAGAAAAACGCTGGTACAGGGCATCCCGCTGCTCAGGGTCTCACACCTACTGGACTGTGTGGGCCTTTTGGCTTGGACGTCACTCTCAGGGTTGAAATCAGCAATCAAGATCGCGAGGGCAGGACAGATGGGTATGGCTTCAGTATTCCTGCGCTTGAAGCTGGTGGGTATGCTCAGCAAGGAAGCAGCTGGTAGAGACTTGCCCCTGCGTTGTCGTCGAAAGAGCAAGGCGAGCTAGCACAGAGAGTTTGAAAGGCGGATGTCGTAATGATTTGCCTGTCTTGGCCTGGTATACCCAAATCGTAAAGTATGTAATAGTAATTCATTCCTTACACAACAGCCGGCTGTTGCACCTTCCTCACGTTGCTTGTAGCCGGCATGCGAGGGCTGTTCTTCAACACTCCTCGGTATGACTCCCACGACCTTTGGCGGTCCGATGTTTTCAGATGGTATAACGGCAGCCCTCAAAGCGGAACTCTGCTATTGACGTCAACCTTGTCGTTCTCCATGAGCCGGAGACTCACCATGCATCTGGCGTAGTTGTCGTTGTTGCCAATGCGCTACCGCGCCCATGCTGAGTTGCAGGATGCCGAAAACGATCGAAGCAACGGCTTCAGGCGACCAGCGTAGTGCCATTAGAGCGACAATTTTGATCGGCGGCTAGTATTTGGCGGTCACTGTGCGTGTATAAGATGAAGATGAGCACTGTAGAGTGAGTTGGCATTCCCATCTTCTTATACTCCGCGCTCGGACCCAACGCAATGGCAGCGTTCAGGTGACATTCGCAGAGATAGTGAATGTGTTGCGTAGCAAGGCCACATCAACATAGGATAATCACCCTCGCTCGACTGCATAGCCGCTTTGACCGGTGAGAAAGTACCCATCGCGGCACAGGCACTCTTCCGAAAGCAGCACAATCTCTGTTATATTGTTGGTCTATTTCCTTGCCAAGGCATCTTTCCGGCATCCCCATGGCCTGAGCGTGCATATTGTGAATCTGCTCTGACCAATCGTAAGGGTCTGTTCGGGCGCCAATAGGGTCAAGTATCAGGCTGGCTTCGACTTCGAGTTACTTAAATGGCTACACAACCGCTGCAACTGACGAAAGCTACAGGAGAGGCAAAAACAGGACGTCTTGCACGTCACCTCCTCACTTAGCCACATAACACACTCTGTTTAACACCCGCGTATGAAAGCTGCGCTACCTAGGTATTCATGGTAAGAGCGATGGTACGCGATGCGTCCGTAGGCTTGCTGACAATAACACAGGAGCTCCCAAGCTACGCTCTAGACTTCAAATCGCTACACGGTATGATCGAGTTCGGAACCCTTGACGCTGTTAACCTCGCAGCAGCAACGTCAGTGTCCCCCAACATCTTCAGCGAGACGACGGCAGATCTAATTGACAACGCGTTTCCGGAACACTCAGGTGTATCGGAGCCGCAAGATCAACGCAATGGGATTGTGAACCCAGCGCCGAGAACTCGGAAAGCGAAGGCACCGACGCTGCGCGATAGCGACTGGAAACCTCACAAGCACCGCATTCTCGAACTGTACAACCAACAAGATATGGATACACAATCTTTACAGCGAATCATATTTGAGGAAAAGGGCTTCTATGCAGAGTATTTCTCCTCCAGGAAACTTCGTGCCATCGCTGACACAACCAGGCTTCGCCAGTACGAAACAGCCCTCAAGAGATGGAAGCTTGGCAAATATATTAGGCATCGTGAGATGGCTGCAATCGTTCGCAAGATGCAGCACAGAAGGCTGGTCGAAGTTGATAAAGGGGATTTGAGTTTCAAAGTGAGGAATAAGCTTGTTGAAATGGATAACATTCGTCGCTGGATACAGACCCACGACTTTGCGAGTGATGATTTATATGCGCAGAGCCCGCCTGCTTGTAAGTGCGCGAACCGGTTTTCCCGCCCCCTTCCCCATTGACATCAACGAGTAAAGGGGTCTGACATCTCAAAGCCACCCCTTCGGACGTCTATTGTCGAACCATATCAGAACGGAGCACACCGATTCACAGCCCAACGCGCGCGAGGCCGTCATCACAGCGCAATTCCAAGAATCTCCGGCTGGCTCTCCTCCGCGGATGTGGTTGCCGGTGGAGACCAGTCCCATCCTGCTACCAATGACAAATCAGCCTTCAGAAGTCTCTGTGGGACAAAGTGGGATTTCACGTACCGTCAACATTGCCAACGATCTTCAGTCTGGTCGCTTCCACACAAACCATGCTGCTTCAAGCCCTCAGAAAGCTCTAATGTGCGACTGTATAGACTGCTTCTGGGCGTCCATCGACATTCGGATCGGTTTCCTCCAAGATTGTGCCGGTCCTGAGGAGCTCTTACAGTCTATCACAACATTTTTGTCCGTACTAGAAAACACACAGCAGCTCCTACATAAGGTGCAGACATTGGATGATGCTACCCATGATGATCTGGAACGTAGCGCGAAGCTGCTCCGGAAGTCTCGCGTGGCGCAGTATCTTTTACAGAAGCTCGAGCTACGTGCTTTAGTAGCGCTGACATCGCCCAATATGACAGACGACGATTGCAAGTGCAAATTCGATTTTGCAAAGCATCTTGAAGAGTTCAAGAAGATACATGATATAAAGACGGCCCTTCTTGATCTATGGTGATATGGCTTTCCCGAGTCAAATAGCCCATCACCGGGCGAGGGTAGTGGATACTCTCCTTGTAGGAGTACGTACTGTGGTATGGGAGACAAATCGAGTAGAATGCCTGATTTCAAGCCGGAAAGGCTCAGAACATCCTTGCCGTCTCTCTAGTTCAATACGGCAAGGCGAGAAATATAGTACATAGCTCGTCGCTTATGTTCCATCGCAACTCGGAGACTCTGGGGGGAATCAATCAGTCAACCCTCACATACAATCGGAACTCCCCCTGGAGCGCATCGCATACGAGTTTACTGGCGGAGCCCGATTGATTAATAGCACTTCCCAATAAAAGCTTGCTAGTAGCTGCCTCTTAAAAGAAACACTACATACCGCAGAAGGCAGGGTCTTCGTAATTTGTAGCTCTCCTATATCCTTGCGTTCACTCTTGGCTCCCTATTCTCGAATCGTATAAGACCATCCTGAAACGTTGTTGCTATGTGCACGCCCCTCTCATAGTCCCACATTCGACTTGTGTGAAGACCTCTCCCACCCGTTGCTCTTGTCATCCACGCTTCTTGAACGAACCACTTTCTCCCATCTGTATCTCTGTCTTTCTCCTCATACCCATCTAGTGAGCACAACGACAGCTTCTCGTCTTCCCATGCTGTACGGTCGGCATTCGCATCTTCGATGCGTGACTCAGGTGGCAGGATGAGGTCTTTGATGCCAACGTGGAGGATTACGCTGTGTGATAGACTCGCCATGCGCGTGAATTCTCGCCCTCGATCGAGATGGTTTGGTACAATGAATAGCGAGTTGCGATCTGAAGCGTATAGATGCGCGCACGCATGTAAATTCGCTTCTCGCGTCAGACTGTATTTGCCATCCTTTGGCGGTGGAGATGGCGCAGTGGCCAATGGCAAATTGCCCCGCAGGGTGTAGAAAGTCAACTGGCGTCGGTTCAGAGCGTCACGACTCGCGTTGTAATTAGTCATATCTGCCTTTCTCAGATGCAGGCCGCCGATAGGATTGAAGTGCTCGGGGTGTTTTGGCAGGTAGGTCTCGCGGAAGAACTCTGAGTCGTTACTGGGGGCTGCATTGTGTAGCATGGGCTCATCTTCCTTGCCGGCGAGAGCATCGCGGTACTTTTTCTTCAGGTCAACGACCTCTTGCACACCCAAAGCTGATGCCTCTTCGCGCTTGAATGAGCATGTGCATGTGAACATCGTTTGGCCTGCGTCTTGGACAACTGTAACAGAGCGCGTGCAGTAGTTGTAGCCATCTCTTATCTTTTCGACTTTGTATGTATAGTGTTCATTGGACTTGCCGCCAAGGACGAACCAACCTGTGATGTTCTTGCCTGGTAATTAGTGGGGATGCCGTGGATACTGGCAGCTGGAGAGACAGACATGTATCAACAACCCTTCTGCGACCGTTTGAGCAGCTGCCCATGCTGCCTGTGCAAATACATGACCTGCATACGTTCCATTCTTGCCTCCAGTGGGAGAGTAAGCCTTTACTTTGGAGCGGAATAGCCGTACGTCAATGGTTTCGAGTTCGATAACCTTGTCGAACGGGAGGACAGCCTTATTGGCCGTAGAGTATGATCGAACGACCATGTTGCTTCGAAAGGCTTGCGGAATGAGTTGGAAGTGCAATGAATTACATGGCTGCCGATGTTGACATCGAGGTTGACTTGAGGCTCTGCGATTGAACCTCGGAACCTGACAAGCGGGGTTCCGCACTCGGGACGCCAGCCTTGCTATAACTCAGTCCGAAAACACTACGATCTCAACTCGAGCGACGTAACTCTCGAGATGTTATTCCAAGGTCTTTCATCTTGTACCGCCGAGATGAGCGTCTATGGATGAAGGCGTAGACCTACATCGAGCGAGGCTGAGATGTTGATCGCGCTAGCACGCAATCCAGGCTTCCAATTCGTCAGCCATCGCGAATCATCCCAGCCTCGCGCATGATATCCCACTTCTTCCTCCACCAAAACACACTATGGCTTCATTAGAAACGACGCCGCTACTCCAGCGGGATGATACACCGCCTGTCGACACGGTGCACCCAGATGAAAGCGAAGCACCCCGCGGCACGTTCGCCCGCAATCTCGGCGCGCTGGATGGCTTCGCCTTGCTTATCAGCATCGTCATCGGCTCTGGCGTCTTCTCCTCACCCGGTCCCATAGATGCAAACGTGCCATCGCCCGGTGCAGGACTCCTCATCTGGCTTCTCGGTGGTATCCTGGCATGGACTGGTGCACTCACCATGGCCGAGCTGGGCACCGCCATTCCTGGAGAAGGCGGTATCCAACCGTACCTGACTTATATCTTCGGCGAGTTCTGGGGCTATATAGCTGCTTGGAGCTGGATTGTTGCGACCATGCCTGCGACACTTGCGATCCTGAGCATTGTGTTTGTCGAAAGCATCTACTCCAGCTTGGGTGTCAACAGCCCGGCGCCTCCAATCACGCACAAACTGCTGTCTGTGTTGGTGCTTGCGGTCATTACGACACTCAACTCGATCAGTACTAAGACTAGTACCAGATTGTCTGGATTCTTCGTTGCGGTCAAGTTTTTGACCATTTTCCTGCTTATTGTCGCCGGACTGGTTGTGATCATCAAGTACAGTCTTACTGGCAACGACATCGGGGGCGTTGACTGGAGAAGAGAGCACTGGTTTGCTCCAAGGAGGGATGCGCCCAACCCTGATGGCAGACCTGGTCACTTTGATTGGAAGAGCGTTTCAATCTGGGAGTCGCTCGGTTTCTATAGCGCCGCACTATACGGCGCGCTATGGGCTTACTCGGGCTGGGATAAGGTAGGCTTGTATTGTGCGAAATAGTTCTCCATATCTGACAAGTTATAGGCAAACTATGTCGCTGCTGAGCTGCGTAACCCAAAGAAGCAGCTACCGCTATCCATCAACACTGCGATCCCGACCATCATCCTCTGCTATGTTGCTGCCAATGCTGTGTACTACGTACTATTGCCATGGAAGCTGGTCTCCACTACAGATGCTGCGGCCGTAGTAAGCTTGACCAGTCTTTTGTTCATCCGAGTTCGAGCTAATCCCTAATCAGACAGCCATCAATCACCTGCTGGGCAAGGGTGGAGCCTACGTTGCGACAGTTCTGATCTGCCTCGTTATCGCGGGCTCGCAGCTAGGTAACTCGTTTGTTGCAGGGCGCATGACCGTTGCAGCTGCGAATAAGGAATGGTTCCCTGCCCTCTTCGGTATTGTGGGCCACATTGGCACCTACAGAGTCTCCAAGAGCACCGAGAACGACGCCAGTGCCGAAGATGCTATGGATCAGGGCGAGTCACCCATGTAAGCCCCTGGCCAAGACTTAATATTACACATGCTGACGATACCCCAGCAATTCTCTTGTGCTCAACTTTGTGATCTCATCAGTCTACATTCTGCTTGGCAACATGCGTATCCTGTTGACTCTGAATGGACTCGCGGAGTACACGTTCTTCTTCCTGACTGTGCTCGGTGCTATCATCTTGCGATTCCGTGAGCCGGAGTTGAAGAGACCAGTGAAGCCGTTCCTTCTGATTCCTATCTTGTTCGCCTTGGTAAGTGGATTCGTTGTCGTGAGGGGCGCGGTATTTGCTCCGATTCAAGCTGTTATCTTGGTTGGCATATGGGTGGTCGGAGCAGTGTTCTACCATGTAAGGAGACGCATTTTGAGCCGAGCGAACTGAGGTCGAGGATGAAGTAAGGCAGATTGTCCAGATGTAGAGCTGGTGGCCGGTCGCTGTGGCACTGGCAAGGCTCAGAATGGGGTAAACATCGAATCAAAAGGCTCCATTCGATTTCTCGCTATGCTTAAGGGCTGATTGAGCGATGTTAGCGAGATTATCGCGAAAGGTGGGTCACTAAGCAGCAGAGCGCCGGGTACAAGCGAGCTGAAGCTCAGCTCCCTTTGTACCTGTCGACTACCCCTCTTGACAACAAAAAACATATATAGACCCTTCAAAACCGTCTCAAGATGCGAACCAAAAGCACCAGATCTATTTCTCGACACAATGGGCGACTCAACTACTTCGAAAACTACAGAACGTGTCTATGACAACAAGACCCATGCAGCTAATTACGAAGACTCCACCGGCGGCTGCACGCGCGACCTCGCACGACAAATCATCACACTCGCTGATCCTTTCACATCTGGTTCTATTGTCCACGACAATGCCTGCGGTCCCGGTATCGTAGCACAAGAGATCATTGGCAGGGACGTTCTCGCGCAGTCACCTCCGGACCCCGACTTTGAGCTCACGATCCACTGCACCGACCGCTCAGAAGCCATGATCGAGATCACGAAAGAAGGTTATGGAGATTGCGAATCCGCCTATTCGATGCGCGAGGCCTTCCCAAATGTGAGCCTCAGCTTCCATGTCACACCAGCCGAACGCCTCCCGTTCCCAGACAATGCTTTTACACATTCTTTCACAAACTGCGGTATATTGCACTTCGACGACGCTCTTTCAGGAGCCCGCGAGATCCTGCGCACGTTGAAGCCCGGTGCTACTGCGGTGGTGACAAGTTGGAAGGAGCTCAAAGTATTCGAGATCGTAAGGGAAGCGCAGCGGGCGTGTGGACATGAAGAGCCTCTGTTTCGGCCGCCAGTCGATGATAAGTGGTTCAAAGCCGAAACACTGGAGGATGTTCTAAAGGATGCAGGGTTCCGGGATGTGAAGGTCTTGACTAAGACAGTGCATGTTGCTGGCACAGACGTCAAGGACCTGTGTGGCCATATTCTGATGTTGATGAATCGATACAGAGAGAAGTGGGACGATGAGAAACAGACCGCGTTCGAGAAGCAGCTGGAGCTTGCAGTAGAAAAGGTTGCCGTGCCTATCGAAAGACCGAAAGCTGAAGGCCGGGGCATGGAGAAGTTGGTAGGGGTTCCCATGGTGGCTCTGGTCGGTGTTGGCAGGAAGTGAGTCTGTCTGTCGCTTCCATTCGTCTGCCGCTGTGCCTCAGTACCAAGGCATGTGCTTTGGTGCTTAACGCTTCATTTTATTCTATCGCAATGGGAATAACTCTGTACAATGACTCAAGAGATGATTCCAAACGCCTAAAAACACTTGCCCATATCATATTGAGTGCAAGCATACTACCCGTCATCCATCCAGATCAGTTGTTACGTCGAGGATACTTCACCAAGACAGCTCTCTTCCGCTCTACCGCAGACCAATCGTGAAGATATTCAAGCACTTGATCTTTACTCTTCTCACAGGCCTCGTTCATCTTCTTGATGGAAACGACCTGGTGCAGGTAAGCTTGGGTTTCCATTCGTGCAGTGCGGAGTTGGGACTCTGAGCGTTGGTGACGACCAATCGACTGCTTCAACGAGGTCTTGCACATGTCAGTCTCTGCCCTGGCTTGACCGATGGCTTTGGCGTGCGTCGCGGTCATGTTGTAATAGGAGGACTCGATATCCGCGAGGAAGTCTGGATGGATATGCTTGAGGTTGCGGGCACGAGCAATGCTGTGTTCAAACTTCGTCATATTGTGAGAGGCGACCGTCTGCTCCATGTTAGCTGGTGTAAAGAGATTAGGGGTGCCATGCGAAACTGAGTACTTACTTGTGATACTGACTCTCTGTTCTCTCCATCAAGAGTTCCTGTCAATACGCCCAACGCGTAGGTGCCCATGGCAAGGAGCTCGACAGGAAGCACCGTTTCTGTGAGGCAAGTGTTGCGTTTGTCTCAGTGTTTTGAAGTCTGATAGCGAAGTCTGAACTGTTGCAAGATCATGGCAGCCTTATATATCCAGTGTGCTCGGCCATGCTGGACTTGGAAGTAGGCTCCTTAAGACAATGTCTGACACTGCCGGGCAGTTTGCACGCTGCGTAAGTCCTCCCCGATGAACAGATTGATCGACGGCTTGAGCCTCAGACTGAGTCCAGTGACAAACAAGTGTGTCACAGAGATCTCAGCGTTTCTTGAATCGTCAGGTGTCAATTTGCAGTTTGTGTCTCAGATGTATCACCTGCCTACGGCCTCCATTGTGCCAATTTCTGGGTCAAAGTCTGGACTTACACGACCTACAGCGAGACACCCAGTCTAGACCTAGTCCTCGAAGATGTTAGGCTGCCCATCCATAGCTAAAGAGTTCATATCGTGATTTCGTCATGAGAGTGCGCACCATCATGTGAATAAGATGCGGTACAGCAGCCGAAGCCTTGTCCAGTCCGGTCCAGTCTCCTGGATATATATGATGCTTTTCATTGTGCGATCTCGTCTCAGATCTGGGTATGCAACGTACAAGTGTCCTATCCTATCGTGGCTACACCACATCAACGCCATACTCCGTCATGTTCTTGCCGCTGCGCTTACTTCTTCTTGCCCTGCGCCTCCGTATCGCTCAACTCCCTGATGAAGACCTTGATGACGCCGTCCGGTACATCATCCACGCCGTCTTCGAACCCTGGGCTCACGCCGACAGCCATGAACTTTCCATCTGCTGAGAACTCGATAGTCTGCACGCTTGCCGGGAACTTCTGGTACTGTCTTATCCTCCTCTTCGCAACCGCGTCCCACAGCGCCACTACGCCGTCGCCACCTCCTGTCGCAAATGTACCATGCACGGGATGATAGGCCAGCGCGTTGACTGGGTAGACAACATCCTGACCCTCAACATTCTGGCGATGGCACTTGAACGCGTACTTCCTGCTCTGGCTCTCGTCACTGGGATCGAACCACTCCACCGCCACACGCCCTTCAATGCTCGAACTCGAGTATCCCGCATCGTTCGGCATGCATGCTACAGCGCGCGTCATGTACTTCATGGAGCTTTCTCGTCGCTGCCAGGGCTCGACGGTGGCTGTTTCCTCACCAGACCTGGCGGCGTTGGCTAATGCGGAGAGCTCGTAGATGTTGACTGCGCGGCTGGCCATGGCAACAACGAGTTTTGTGGCAGAGGCGGAGAGGGAAAAGGGTTTCGAAGGGAGGCTGATGACGGAAAAGTCGCCGGGGTTCGAGAGGTCGTGCAGATGCAAAGTCGAGTCCCATGATGCGGAGATGAGGAGGTTGTTGTCGGCAGAGTAGAGGATGTTGCGGACGCCCTGGGAGTGTGTGGAGAGCACGGTCTGCGCACCCGTGTTGAGGTCGATTCTGGTGTCTGTTAGATGCTGGTCACAGTGGGTGTTGTGAGCCATTGTACCTTCGCACTTCCCAATCTAAGCCAGCACTAAACGCCTCATTGTCATCGCGTCCGAAACAGACATCTAGTACTGGAGCGCGGTGCTCGAACTTCTGCAGCAGCTTGCCGCCAGGCTCGCCGTGGGTGTCGTAAAGGTAAACATGTCTGTCCCACGAAGAAACCAGCAGTCGCGTGGGGGTGCGTGGGGAGAATGTGACTTTTGATATGGGCTCGGTAGGGTTCTGGGCGAGCTCAAATTGGCTGGACATATTGGCGATGTTTGCGACAAACCGCTGGTGTTTGGATGCTCAAGGTGCGGTGCAAACATAGCTGACTAAGGGATCATAGGGCTGAGCGGCTCCACCGAACTTCTCAAGCTGCGAGAGCTCTGTTGTGTCTGTGATGCGACACCACAATGCCGTTCGCTCAGCTTGTGATAGGACCGCCAGGCTCGGGCAAGTCGACGTACTGCGATGGCATGCAGCAATTCATGGGCGCCATCGAGCGCAAATGCTCAGTCGTTAACCTCGACCCCGCCAACGATCACTGCTCGTATGAGCCCGCCGTAGATGTGCGAGATCTGGTCACAATAGACGAAATCATGGAACAAGAGTCGCTCGGGCCAAACGGTGGTATTCTATATGCTCTGGAGGAGCTGGAACACAACTTTGACTGGCTGGAGGAACGGTTGAAGGAGCTCGGAGGTCCGCATGCCATACTGCTTCGAAGGCAAAAGCGATGCTGAGAAGTTGCAGATGACTACATCCTCTTTGACTGCCCTGGGCAAGTCGAGCTGTTCACTTCGCACTCATCGCTGCGCAACATATTCTTCCGTCTCGAAAAACTTGGGTATCGAGTATTCGCCCACCACCCAATGCCTGCTGTGAGAAGCTTACGAGTGACAGCTCGTCGTTGTACACTTGACCGACTCGATCATCCTCTCGCGACCCTCGCTATATGTATCATCCTTACTCCTCGCCCTGCGCAGCATGTTGCAGATGGATCTCCCTCACCTCAACGTCCTCACGAAGATCGACAACCTCCAGAATTACCCGAACCTCCCCTTCAACCTCGATTTCTACACAGAGGTGCAGGACCTTCACTATCTCTTGCCGCATCTCAATCGCGAACAGACCTCGGGAATACCAGGACCGACAACAGCGGGTGCGAGCGGCGATACAGACACGGACGAGGAGGAGCCAACATCGAAGTTCTCTGCTTTGAATCAGGCAATCGTGGAGCTTGTCGAGGACTTCGCGCTCGTTGGGTTCGAGACTCTGGCTGTGGAAGACAAGAAGAGCATGATGACACTGCTGAGAGCCATAGATCGAGCGGGTGGCTATGCGCTCGGTGGTATTGAAGGCGCAAACGAAACAGTGTGGTCCATGGCCATGCAACAAGACGCCGTCACGATGGACGCGCGAGACATTCAAGAGAGATGGCTGGACAGAAGGGATGAGTTGGACGAGGAGGAGAGAAAGGCTTGGGAGAACGAGACAAAGGAAATGCGCGATCGGCCGGAGTGCGAATTGCCTCCTCTGCCGGCTGCGCGCCGAGAACGAAAGATAGAGAAGCCAGAGGTGGATGACGATGACGATATGGAAGACCTGGAGGAGATGAAACAGTTCATGGAGAAGCAGAAGAAGGACGACGGCATAAGTATTATCAAGAAATGAGCCAGGACATGAGCGAATTGGATTATATCTGACTACAGAAAGCTCGACGAAAGTCCGGGGAAGGGTCGAAGGCGTACGGTGGGTGGAGCTGCGCGCTGGAGCTTCACAGTGACGAGATGGCGCAGGCTATGTCTGCTTGCGAGTTTGTACAAGCTCGAGACATGCACAAAGCACGCTCAGCTGAACGAGTGGCTACTGGGATCCAAACGGTGGCCAAACAGCTGGCCCCACATGCGCATCACCGCCTAGCGGGGTAGCGTCTCACACGCGTCGCGTGAGTGAAAGGGAACGCTTGACATGGATAGGTACCATAAACACATAGTGAGGTCGCCAACTGATATGTCACGCCCGTTCGACCCTCTTGGTGCGCCCTGCTTATTTGATGTTGAAGCGCAAGATCTCGGACTATGACGCATCTGATTCGTCGATGTTTGGTGATGTTCCTGTCCGCACCAAGCGCCTCTATCGGCGCAAGAACAGCGATAAACAGCAGTGGAAGCCGCAACCACAGACCACCATGAGCGAGCTGCTGGATTTCATTCTGCAGCACGAGGAAGCTTTCAAGAGGTGTGCTTACCAAGCGCCTCGTCAGACACACACTAACACGTGCAAGTCAAGGGCGCCTTGCGTCGCTGTACGCGGACTTCCGGCAGCAGCTCGAGATCAATCCAGATGGCTACCATGCCAACATCGCAGCCTGGACGAAGGCCTTGACTGACGCTGCGCGTGCGGGTGTCATACACACAAACGGCACGACTCACAATCTTCTCATGGTACACACCTCAGACGACCTTGCGCGGGCACTGCAGCACCCGCAGTATGGCAAGCCGACCTGTCTCCCAGCTGTCTTCTACGAGGCGGTGCAGAAGAAGGAGATGATGCTGGCGAAAGACTTCACGAGCGCAAAAACGAGCATCTACAAGACCTCGTGGATACCAACACCGTGGTCAGCGCTGCAGTGGAGTCTACGGACAGTAGGCGTTCTGGGCAAGTCCGGCCCGCCAGACAAGCTCGCGGTCAGGAACTACGTTGTTTTGAAGAACGTGGAGATAGCAGGTGATGAGATCCTAAAGGTAATGAAGGAGCACACGTCAACCGCCGACCGAGTCCTCTCGAGACGAAACTTCCTCGAACGCTTCTCACACGCTCTCAATCCTGCCGCGCCACTCACCGACAACGACCTCAACATCCTCCTCGTCTATCTATGCCGAGACAAGCGGGCAATATCATACGACTCTAGAACAATCAAGTTCAAACCTGAGCACGAAGCAGAGCCCCTCCCCATCACCGAAGATGATGCCGCAATCGCAGGCCTGCGCGACACTCTCGCAAATATCAACGCCCAGATCCCACCGCTCATGGAGAAGATCGCATCCGCAGACGCTGCAGCCCGCGAAGCCGTTGCAGCAAAGCAGATGGTGCGTGCCAAGGCGGCCCTGCGGTCAAGGAAGCTTGCCGAAACAGCGCTCGCACAACGCTCAGACGTCGCCTTACAACTCGAAGGCGTGTACGCACAGCTTCAGCAAGCGGCGGATCAAGTCGAAATCGTAGAGGCCATGTGCGCTGGTGCCGCAGCGCTCAAGGGTTTGAATGAGAAAGTTGGTGGCACGGAAGGCGTGCAGGGCGTGGTGGACGCTGTCAATGAGCAAATGGCGACTACAGACGAAATCACGAACATCATCAACGAGACGGATGCAACGGTTGACGAGGTGGATATCGAAGACGAATTCGAAGCGCTTGAGCAAGCTGAGAAGCAGAAGAAAGAGCAGGAAGAGGCTGCGAAGACTGCGGCGAAGCTTGCGCAGCTTGAGGAAGTGGAGAGAAAGCAGAGGGAACAGCAAGCGAAAGATGCTGCAGCTGCACGCGAACAGTCTGAGGATCAAGTGGTGGAGAGGAAGGTCGAGCAGGCTTCACAGGGCATCGCGAAGATGTCGTTCCAGCAGCAAGATGAGCAGAACGAGGACGAGGAAAGGGAGCGTGTACCAGCTCACGCTTAGAGTATGAGGTTGTTTGTAGCTGATCGTTCGTTTTCGCATAGCACTGGCGTTCTGGCATTCGTAATCACTTCAGGTACATAGACACACTCAGATCAACACTACAAGCCCGCACTCTATTCCTTCACCCGAACCCTCCTCCAGTTACCGAGGCTCCGTCATAATCTGTTCAGGTATCCTAAAAAATTTGCACCTTCCGCATCTCCACCGGCTCGAAGGAGCTCTCTGTGACGCCATTTATCTCCAGAGCACACTAGGCCGCATTTGCGCGCCGCCACGCCAAGACCACAACCTCAAGTCATCGCAGCTCCAGCACTCCCAACCACAGACCCGCCAAACACCCACCCACGTCCTCGCGGACACGCCAATCGCCCTCCCACACCACATCGCCTCCCCTCTCCACTCAAAACCCCAACCATGTCGGCTCCCCGAGCCGTCCGCGCCCTTGCGCGCCCCGCCCTCACACTCCGCGCACCCGTCACCCGCGCAGCAACGCCTCTCACACAGCGCACGTTCTCGCAATCCGTATGCAAGCAGGGCGGCGGCTCGCACCGCTACGACCCGCCCACGGGCTGGCTGTTCGGCGTCAGGCCCGGCGAGGAGTACAAGAAGGAGGGGTGGGAGAACCCGGTGTTCTACGTCATGATTCCCATGCTGGTGCTGTTTGTGGGCGCTTATGCGTTTAAGCCTGATACTAGGTACGTGTGGGATGCATCACTGGCGAAGGCAGAGGAATACTATGATACTAGAGACGAGGACATGCGGTCTTCCGAGCGTGACAGGAAGAGAGGAACAAGGTGCGAGATCAGGGCTGACGAGTTTATAGCATCCAGACTTGGGCTCTTGAGGAGGCGCGCAGGCGGCTCGAGGCAGAGGGCATCCTGCCCGATCCGGATGTCAAGAAGGACTAAGTTCGACCTGCGGACGGATATCGAAAGCACGGCCGGTCAGCTTTGCAGCTCGAAGCTCGTGATCCCGCGGATGGGCGGAGCGAAGAATCGCTCAGGAACTGTATATATCCAGATCATGACAGTGGTGGAGTTTCTTTTGTCGCATGGGCTTTATAGAGTCGGGTATGCAATTGCAATGCGTTGAATTCTAGCATCTGGCCTCTTTTCACGCGTGATGGTTAGGGGCTGTAAGGTCTTTTCAGGCAGCTTTTTTCACACTGCGATAAGCTGAGCCCTGGCCCATCAAAGCGTTGTTGTTAGCTGATCACTTGTTAAGTTCTATACTGCAGAGTACCCTTGGATTCCTGATGTTTTCGTCCCGGTATTCCTTTTCTTGTCTCCTACGGAGTCTACCAAGCAGTCCTTCGCTAATATCGACACCCCTTCGACGGAACCTCCGCAAACGGTCTGGCGAAAGCACCTTCGCGCCCTATCCCGCCACTACCAAGCCACCCATCTGATCTGCCACAAGATCTGCAGTCGCTCCAGCCTCGGAGAAACGTGTACCGGTATCCTCACCCAGCGCCTTCCATCCAGTGAGGAAAACGATCTAAACGTCCTGATTCTGAGGGTCCTTGGCCTGCCGAAGTGGAGAGAGTGGACCTAGTGCTTGTAGGACCTGCTGTTGAGCGAGAGATCTATCCACGTCGTTCGGCTTCGTGTATCGACATGCTATCGAAGACATCAGAGAAAGGTTAGCATGTGCGTAACAGGGCTTGTACCGTACTCATGGGCTTTGCTGCGATTATAAAGCTCCTTGATTCCTCGCGGGCGTCGAGAGTCGAGCTCGCGGATAGAACAACACTCTCTCGCAGCGGTCCTTCCAGAATGCGCAGATTTCAATCTGGAGCTTGGTGTTTAGGGATTTATTGCCCACGTTTGTCGAACGCGGAAATCGGACTTTCGGTCTGTGCTGCCGCAGCGTTGAGAGCAGGTGCGCGGAAGTAAGTAGCAAAAGCTTCTACCCGCCTGAGCGTTGGATGTCACCAGAGCTACCAAGAGCAAATTTCCAGGAGTCGCTTCCCTTCCCTTCGGGCAGGTTCAGCACATGGGCGTTGAGCGCACTTGCTCAAAACAACGCGTAAGCACTTCATGGGGCATGTTCGAGTCAAGGATCGAGACGGAATCGTTCTGTGTACAAAGCTCACGATTGCTATCCTTTCGTGATCGAAGTCGGGTTCGTGGTTGCTCTTCGTGATCCTACCGCCCAATTGAAGCCCGAGGTCCTCAATCAGATCCCTGAATTCAGTAGGCAGTAACCCTAAGCTGCTGTGCCTGAGGTATCTCCGATATAGCGCCAGGTTAGCATAAAGACTGACCTTTCCGCCTTGCTATGGGCACCCGGGTTGGTCCTCGGGTAGGCGAATGGCTTCAGGTCAAGTGGCTGTGACTTAGGGGCCTGACGACGGTGCCTTACGCGCTTCAAGCACCCTAGATAGTGATTGCGGTAAATCTTGAGAAACTGGTTTTATAGCGCGGATATGCGCAGCTTGTCAAAGACATGCCATACCTTTTATATCTTTCAGGTGCTTCGAGCGAATACTCGCAAAATCTGCGACAGTGGCAACGCAGTTTCCCACGAAGGCAATCATGGGTAATAGTACTTGCAACTCTGCTTGACCAGTGATGTGTTCAAGGTAGGACTGCGTCTCGAAATAGTTTGAGTGGCACTTGCAGACTTCAATGACGCTTGCATGAGCAGAAGGCGTTGTTTTGCGCTGTACATAGGACATTGCACGCTTATAACAAAGATTTTTGCACACAGTCCCATGTGACCATAGGTGCTGCATGCATATCTCCTCCATTCGTTTGCGATGAGCCTTCGCTTCCAATGTTGCAGGAATCTTGTGACGCGCGGATCTCAACGTCTTGTCGCGGCGAACATCTCGACGGCACTATGCTCTGCAACAGATTGGGTGCAAGCTTGCGCACTGCCCTATCAAGTTCGTAATGCATAGTCAAGATACGGCTATTGATAATGGGTTGCTGTGACGGTAGCAGTCATGATGTAGTGTGGTGGGTGAAGAGGATAGGACTGCGAAAGGCGCGCGGCGGGGACGGGCCGATTCTAGTGTCCTCCATCACCCACGTCCCTGCACCTCGTACCAGTCGCATCCCCCAGACTCACATACTCGGCGCGACATCGATGTCATTACTACGACTGGGGAGACCGTCTCTGCAGCGGCTCTGCTTGGCAAAACAAAATCAGCCTCCTGCCGCACTGCGGTCGAGCGCAAACTCGCTTGGCAGCAGGCTTCAATGGCGTAGCCAGCACAACTCAGAGAGACCACGAAGACCATTCGGACAACCCTCAGGACGCAAGTCGCCCATTCAACAGATCAGGAAAGAGCAGATTGAGATCATTCCGCCAACCGCTAGTGGTCATTCGAACAATGTATCAGGAAGTCAATACTCAGAACCAGGGTACGAGTATGAGCTGCCGAATGAGCCCTGGCCCAAAGTCAGAGTACGTTATCTTCGACCAGCGATTTGGTCACTTGCCGTTAGCGCTAGTATCTTCTCTGGGCTAGCATACTATCAAGCGAGGAAAGAGGTCGAACAAGCGAAGAAGGCCAACTGGTTCCAAGCACCGCAATGGGGAATCCCGCCTCAGTCACGTGCAGGGCCACCGACTGCAACTGAACTTGCTACTCGATGGTGGACAGAGCTGAACCCTATTTCGAAGGTCACATGGGGTATCATTGGAGCGAACAGCGCCGTGCATCTCACCAGCTTTCTAGTGCCTCGCTACTGGGATCTACTATGGCACGTACCGGCCCGCAATGTGAATTACACAAACTTCACGTCAATGTTCGTACATTCAGGACCAATGCACTTGGCAGTCAACATGTACGCAACCTACAACTTCATGCTCCCTGTGGGCTACTCCCGCCTGTTCGAGGGCAACGCACCGCACGTTGGAGCGTTCTTCCTAGCAACCGGTGTACTGTCTGGCTATGTTCAACATCTCACTACCATGTTCGTGAAGAACAGGCGCATCATTCCGGAGATCTTCATAAGGGGTGGTGGAGCTTCTGGCGCTCTCTTTGGCATCTTAGGCGCCTTCTGCATGGAATACCCGACCGCTCAACTCGGTATACTGTTCTTGCCTGTTCACTTCGAAGCGCAGTACTTCTTCCCTGCCGTCATGCTATTCGACCTAGTTGGAGTCATTCGCGGCTACTCCTTCGTCAACTTTGGCCACGCCGTGAGTGTCACATGCCCTCTTGAGACACAAAGTTGCTAATCTGTCTAGGCGCATTTGTCTGGCGCTCTCATCGGCGTAGGCTACTCCTACTTTAACGGGAAAGATAATCTCTGGAAGCCCATGGTGCGATTCTGGAAGCGCCGGCTGCAGAACTCATAGTAGTACCCCGATCTCGGCGAAGTTCAGGCGACCCACAATAATTGTATACTAGATCCTGCCCAAGTGATAAATAAACATTACCCCACGACACGCCGATATGCTGGGTGTCACCGCTGCGAACTATCATGAGTTATCCAGTCAAATGCACATTCCTGAGGCCCAGTACGTCGCAGGGCGCTTCGCAGCCAGTCGCGCGCAACGTGTACAAAATGCCGCAGGGTCAACCATGGTCTGAGCTGCTCACCGACACTCAACTCTGGGTGCAATGTTAAAATCCGCGCACAAATCTATGTCCTCTAGTATAATTCCGCACATTCGAAGCCTGTCGAATACTACATATTGGTGCTCAGAAATTCCACAAGTCTCACATTGCAAACCACCCTCACAAGCGCCCAACCAACCTCAAAACCACTCGTACTGCTCCAGACGGTCACACAAGAGCCCTGGAAACACCTCTATACTACTTGTAGCCCCCAAATATGGATCCTCTGCTCTGCTCAGCAGCCACACCATTCATGACGATGGCCACATCAGATTACTATCCCTACCCAATGCACGATGCACAAGACTCTGCGCCCATTCGAAGGTGGAAAGACAGCCTAACGCCACCATCCACCAACAGACCCCTGTACAATGGCCCAACTACCAACAAGCAATTTTATCCTTCAAAGATGATGTCCCTGGTCCCTCCCACGAAGCCCGCACCACCACCAAAGGCCGTACAGAGAGTCGATAGTGGCGTCGATGCCGCATCAGACACATCCAGCATCACATTCACAGAAGAGGTGGAGAGATTGCAGACTGCTAAGCTATTCCTGCACCGACTTCACGATCTCGACATCGCAGATGAGGACGAAGAGGATTTTGTGGACGAGGGGAACTTGGGCCTGATGCACCGAGACAGCATTTGTATCATTGCTGAGAGAGCAATTTACTGGGAGGACAAAGCTGTCAGGGCTAAGAGAAACAGGAAGAGCAAGCTGAAGCTGGCGAAGAAATGGCTCAAGAGGAAGCTTGTTCCTGGGTCAGATGGGAGTAGCTGGTACTTGACACTCTAGTCGTATGGCCTCGTTAGTTCGAGCTCTGAATGATTCACGACACCCATGAGCAAAACTTCCCAACAACGACAGATACCCACGACGCATACATGACTTGACTGCTTCTAGATACACAACGCGCTCTTTTTAAGACTTCAATCGACATCCTCTTCCTCCAAATCTTCGTCAGCCTCGCTGGCATATAGCTCTTGCAGGCGCGACTTGAATTGATCCATCACACCGCCAGGTTGCGTCATCTGTGCCACGAGCTTCTTCGCGAAGCTCTTCTCTTCATCAGAGAAGTCCTTGAAGACATCCTCCAATGGGTATGGAATGTTCAGAGCCTTATAAGCACAAACCTTCATCTTCTTCTCGCAAGCAGTGCAGTACCAGCGGCTGACTTTCTCGGAACCCAGCTTCTTTACGCAACGCTTATGGAATAAACCTCCAAACTCGCACTTGCAGTACGAACAGTTTACAAATCCATTGCCAAATTCCTTGTGTATATTGGCCACCTTTGGCAACACCGCGCTTCTGCAGTAACATAGTGGCACCGAACCTTCCAGGCTATCATTCTTTCGCTGCATATCTTGCAGCATCTCTGAGGTAAGACCATGCTTGAAAGTCATGTTCTTGAGGAGAAAATGCTCGAATTCGATCTCCTGCTTCATAAGTGGACCGCGCTCACAGCCATCCAAGAACTCTTGGTGTTCGCGCAGCAAACGAGAAGGCATACTGCCGAGATCTGGCCTGCCCGGGGATGTATTGAGGTCCATGAAATATGGCACGAGGTCATCGTCTACCAGTATCACACTGCCTCGAGTAAGACCGTGTTGCTCATAAACGGCAATGAGACGCTGGCCGTGAGCACGGTTGAAGGGTCCCGCTGAACAAGGCTGCTTGCCAGGGTACACAAGGTAGCACTGGTCGAGCACTGGGTCCACACAGGGACAATCTTGATGACAGAGTAAGCATATGTGACACAAGACATTGGATTGTTACTTACGCGGCTCGTAGAAAGGGCAATCGGAAACGCCTTGGCTCTCGAATCGGCACGATGAGCCATGCGAACAACCCTCAGAGGACTGGAGAAGGGGGATGGTCAATTGATCCACGGTGAAATTTCGATGGAACCGAGTCCAGTGATCGTGTTTGCGATGGGTACTGCGTGGCAGCGGAATAGAGGAGGGCTCGGACGCGGTGCCGACAACAAGAGCTTGCTCTTCTGCGGCTTTGACGCTTACTCCATCTTTATCATCGGCAATTAGCTCTACAATAAAGTCGGTATTGCTCCGGGGAGTCATCTCGTCCATAGCATTCAGAGCTTTGCAGTCTACCGATCCCTTTGACAGTCCCTGGTTAGGCTTATGTATAAGGTCTTCGCAGTCTGCTTCTTGCTCTGTTGTAGGACTTAACGCCTCCTCGGATGAGTCGCTTACCTTCTTGGCCTTGCGTTTTGATTCGTGCTGCGCTTTCTTCGCCTTCTTTTGAGAAACGACGGGATGCCATTTGTTGCTGTCTTCGACAGGCGCTACCAGGCGTTCAGGACCTCGCGAGCTGACCGTGACTTCGTTTGCTGGTGGTTGTACAGCGAGTGCATCAGAACCATTTGGAGCAGCCCGAGCATTGTCTGCGGTCAGCCCTAACGAAGGGAACTGTTGTTCGTTAACTTTGATGAATATTCGTCCGGGCAATTGAGTGCTCGTTGTCTGACCCCATGGTGACTTGACGGAGGTGCTGGAGTTTGCTGGTGGGGATGATGGTGGTAGTTCATTGACTTCTGGCAAGGAAACAGGCTTAACAAAGGGCGATTGCCAAGCCACATCTCGTCGCAGCCACCCTCGGTTGGTTCTGCCGCCGGGGATGCCATTCTCTTTATTTTCGGTCACCTTCAACTGCAAGATTACGGGCTTCCTTGGGGTCGTGTTGGGCGCGAGTGGCAATAACGGTGCATGGTACGGCTCTATCACAGCCTGGCCAAGACCGTCGTCTCCACTGATGCGGGTGTGAATTTGCTGCAGATGTCGATGATCTGGAGAAGCTCTAGAAGACTCCTTGCTATTCGGTGCTTCATGAAGCTCGCTGTGACGAGCATTATTACCCACCGGTAGATTCACCTCAAGTGGGACAACACGCCAAGGAGACGGGATGAGCTCGTCTGAGGGCGATGTGTAGCTACTCGAATCGCTCGCCGAAGATGTGATTCGCTCCCCTGTTTTCCAGTCTTTCTCGGTGTATCGATTCTCGACTATATTGTAGGCGGTCTTGTTAGTATAGCGCAAGTAGCCTGCGCGACGCATCCTGATCTCCATCATATCTTTCTTGACAAGCACGAGATCTTCAACAACAGCATTCCGGAAGCCGTCAACAAGGCTATCAAAATTCTTGAGCTGTTTGCCTTGCAATCCGCGATTTCTGAAATTGCGCTTAACAAGCTCAGTAATGTGGAATGTCTCAAGAATCCGATCAACCTCGGTCTCAAAATCGACATCCACCTCGGGAATCTTGGCAAATCGCTTGAGATCCTTGCGACTCGAATGACTGTTGTACACATTGGCGTTGTACCGGAGGTGTTGCTCGATCAACTGCATCTCCTCTACGTTTGCAGGACTAACACCATCACCATTTGCCACGCCTTCAGAGGAATGTATGACCGAGTCAACGTATTCGATCTCTTCAAGAGTAACGACCTTCGTTCGGTTGGCTGCACGCGCAAGGCATTTGGCATTCTTGCGTTCACGCTTTGAGGTGGTCGTCTCCTCTGGTGTAAGGCTGCAATCGCTAAAATCACTAGTGGTCATCTGTGTATCGAACAAACGGCCTCCAACTAGGTCCTCTGCGTCCACGGGTATGATAGCCCACTCAGCTCGACCGCAGCTTTCATAGATGCTGCGAAGCTGTTCTACAAGGTCGCGATGTCTCTTGTAGTGCCTGTCGGTTTTGTCAGTCAAGTGAAGAGCAAGCGTCCAGAGCTTGCTTAGACTTACGCTTCATCGATAGTGCTACAGTAGTTACACATGTGGGCTCGGTTGCGCATGAACATTGCCTGCAACCGGGTCAGCCTCGTCAAAAGGTCGTACATTCTAACAAACCTGATGAAAGCGATGGCATGGCTCACTGTGGGTACCAAAACAACTTGCTCTCGCCCCGGGATGGGAAAGAGGTCGCTCACAGAACCCGCAATGATGCTGCAGAGCTTGGCTATCTTCCCAACGGAAGAGCAGGCTATTGACCATACTGAACAAGGTACGGCTGAAGGTGAGCAACGTGATGTGTTTACAAAGCTGAGTGGAAGGTATCGTGCGCTGTCGGTGCGAAGCGAGGCGTCAAGATTATGAGTGGGCAAGTAACAACAATTTTGCAGTGCGTAGTGACGGTGAAGCACGATTGAAAGTACAAATTGTAAGTAGGCTGTGGAGGTGGGGCGCAGCCGTGGCAGTGTTCATTGGCGCCTGCCTTGGATTCACTTGTGCAGCAACTCGTACGAAATGGAAGGAACAATTTACGTTTCTCAGAGTGAAACCGTAACGACAGATATGGATGTGAGAGAAGAAAGATATTGCTCAGTCGCAACGATTTCTCGCTCCTGGGTTGTTTGAGATGACGAGTCGTTGCGTTAGCACCCAAAGCGACGCATGGCGGTTGGCTGCAGATGCAGTACCTCAATGAGCTCCGCGCGAGAAGCCTTGGAAGCGAGAATTGGCATCCAAAACACGAACAAACATGTCTCGAAATGATAGCGCAATGTCTTACAGATCGGTGACCACGCGTGCACCAGCCCAAACATATGGATAGTTGCGTTGGTACCAATTCACACTGATACTTGTTAGCGCCAGCTGGGCCAAAGTTGCCTTTATCACTTACAAAGTCTTGCGGCCCGCAATGCGCGGTACGGTTGCCCAAGATCCACCCAGAGTGATGTTGTGCTTCCCGTCAAAGAAGTCGGCTGTATAAGCCGGATACAGCTCCATCGGCTCGAAACCATCATGCTTCTCCAGCACAGTACTGGTCCACTCCCAGACACCACCCATGTCAGACTGACCGCAGAGCTTATCGCCCTTGTCGGCAACAGAGACGGGATGCCAGTGTTTGAAACCCACATTGGTCCCTTCAAGATCAATGAAGAGATCGTGCAGATTCGGGGTGTGACCATTGACTGAGCCAGAGTCGCCGTTTGACAAGGGCTGAGATGGCGGTGACTCGTCTACGCCATTGTTGCTTAGATGCCTATCGCAAATTAGCGAGCATATTGCATTGCGTGATTTGTGTGCTTACCCGTTCACCGCTGGTATTGTGTTACCCAGAGCTTGAACCTCCTTGTTCTTCGAGGTCTCTGCGTAGTTGTAGATGCTTCGTGCCTCTTCCATGGTGGGGATGCGTCCACCCATCCACTGCGCGCAGCCAGCGACTTCATCATAAGAAGCAACAACGGGCCAATCCAATGCGTACTTGAGCGGCACCGTACCGAACACGGTCTTCACGAATTTACCATCAACGATGTTCGCTGTCGCGCTATCAGCGTCGTGAAAACCGTTGATGACACTGTCTCTCTTGATGACAGCACGTGTCGCATCGCTGAGACGCTGCTCCTTACACCAGGATGCAGGGATGGCCACATTGCCAGTCTTCCAGAGGTAGACTGCATACTCGCGGTTTGTGATCGGACGAGCCCGAGCGCGGAACGATTTGACGTGGGTAGAGCGAGGAGGTCTTTCATTATCCCATCCAAAGTACCGCTTGGTGGTTGTGTCGCTGTCTGGATCATTCAGGCCAACCTCAATATCTGCTTCAGGGATGATGAACCACTTATTTTCCACTGCATTTGTTGCCGACCGCTTCCCTAACGCAGCAAAATCCGGAATAGTACTGCCCGGTGGGGGCAATACCTTGTCACTTTGAACGAGCATATAGAGAAGAGTTTCAAGATGCATGGCCTCATGTTCATAGCCGAGCCACATGGCGCGCGCGATGCGGTGGCTCTTCCCCACAGCGCCAGACGCGTAGAGGCTCTCCGCCTTCTCCCGGATCGTTTGCTGGTGGGCCAGGATTTCTTCCAGAGGCGGCCAGCTGTCAGGGATCTCAGAATGCGCATGACACTTCTCAGGATCGTCAACGTCCGGGTCAATTCCACGTTCGAATATTCGCCAGAAATACGCAGGGTCTGTGGGCTTGCCATCGGTCGCTCGTGCCATATGGATGTCAAGGAAAGTGGGAATGTGGCCTAGGTAGAAGATGCAGGCGTTACGCAACTTGATGGGCTTGGAGAGCAGCTCATCTTCGGGTATCATGTAGCGGGTAGCAGCGTCCCAAGCTTTCCACAACTCACGCCACTCGACAAGCGTTGGCACTGGTTGTGCAGCATACGCATCCGGCTTGGTGGAGAAGAAGACTGCAGGTTTTGATACTAAGTGCAATCCTGGGACGCAAGTCAATGTCTTTCATGTGCCGCAGGAGCTGGGATGCCTTACCGTAGTCGCCTCTGTCATTGGACCAGACTGCATTCTCGGCAAGGCCAGCACCCTCCCAGAGCTCCAAGATCTCCTCACGGTCGTACTTGTAGCTCTCTTCTATCCTGACTCGTTCACCTTTGGGGATTTTGACACCGTCGACCATGACATCTTTCAAGGGTGAGACAAAAGCGTGGTGACGCCCTGCCTCCTCGTCGAACTCTCCGACAACTTCCCACTCTTCCAGCTTGAAGGCTTCCTTCCCCATGAGCTTGTTTGCGTGCTTGAGACCATTCAAAACAAACTCGTGTGTCACACTCTGACTGTCGTTGTATGCATGATAGACCCGGCCAGGGTCCTTGCAGGAATCGATACCGATAAGCATCGTGTCACCAGTCCTGATAGCATTGCCGAACCCGGCAAGGAATGGCGCTGCCTCGTGTCGCTTGAAATTTCCCAAGCTGGAACCGAGCCACAAGATCGTCTTTGGTTTGTCCTTGATGTTGGAAGACTTCAACCACTCGAGGGCATGGTCGTATGTACCATGGAGGCCGTAAGGCTTCACGTGCTTGTAGCCCTCTGCCGATTCTATCAGTATAGACGCACAAATCACAGGAATTCTACATCTCTAAGTAATGTGTGGAGCAGCACTGTTGCGCGACACTTATAGACAGGCACATCCAATGTACACTTTCTTTACGCCCCGCGATTCGCCGGCGATCTCCGACGTTGCTCGCACTGTAACTGCTTTCTGACCTCTGCTGACATAGGACAGTACTTACCTGTAGGGATTTCAGAGAACGTCCTCTCCAGCTCTGGCAATGAGAGGTCCACTGCGTAATACTCCACATCCTTTCCAAGACGATCAATAGCTTGCAGGAGGATGTTCACTTTTCGAAGGTTTCTGCATAGATCAGTCAGTAGCTTCTGGGTACGCATGCAGCCCATGCGTCAGGCTTTACAAGCTCTACATACCCGCTTCCAAGCTCGACCAGAACCGAACCCGGCTGTACACGGCGTGCGATTTGTTCAGCACATGTCTCCAAAACCTCAATCTCCGAGTTGGTCAGGTAGTATCTTCATTCGTCAGTCTGTGAGCAATCGAACATTGGTACTGCCCGCACTCGTCAAGATAAGTGATCTTCTCGAAAAGCCGCAAGCCAGCCTACCGCTATCAGCAAAATGCGAAATCGCAAAACCGCAGACCCGTTCGACTTACCTCATTGTACAGTAGCATAGTCGGTAGCCTCTTTTCTCCTCCGTCCTCCGGTCTCAACCCTCTCTTGATATCAGCTACCATGTCAAAGTCCGTCGAACCGACACGAATGTCAATGATCTCGGTTCTGCGAGCCATGGTTCTGTGGAGGTACGAGTGTGGTTTAGCTGGCTGTTTTGTAGTCCGTAGACTCATTCTTCCAGATGCTTAGGTAGACGATGATTCCGTGACGAATATTTAGACGTTGGTGAGGTGTAAGGTACAGACGGCTAGCTAGGTTGTTTGACATACCGGATGGTGGCGGGGCTGGGGACGCTTGGTCAGTGGCTGCAGATGGTGCCGTCAGAGATCAGGAACGGGATCTTAGTGTCTCCAAAAGAGTGTGGTACGGGAATCGATGGGCAAATCAGCGAAGTTGGTGCCGTCACGGTTGGCAGTGGTACGACAAACGTGCCGAAACCACCCAAGAATGCCGCAAATAAATTCCTCATTATCTCTGCAAACCCCACATGGCACATTGGCATCTACACCGTGAAGGCGTGGTCGGCTCGGTCGGCTCGTCGCGTTTGAGACCAAAAGGCACAAGCGGCCGCCTCTAAGAACCACATCGATGATGTAATGACGACGTTAAGCTCCGGGAGAAGCGGAACGGTCGTTGAAACAACCTCGACCCCATATGTGCAGATCTCGAGGATCCGGCCAGGAACGCACCACCTGCGTAGAGGAACCATGGATCATCGCCGAAACGTGTGCGAAACCGGCAGCAACCGCATCCCAACTACTGTCCCGAACATGCACCGGCCTAAGACGCTGAATGCGGGGTTAGCAGAAGGATTAAATGCTCAAATGCCGCGGCTCACGCGACTGTCATCACTGCAAAGAGCGCGTTGTGCTTACTGCTTGACGTGAAGGAACCAGGCTTCCTCTGATTGAATCTCTTGTGCCTCCAAGTGCGTTGGTAATCGTTGTAGAAGATAAGCAGACGAGGAAGGAATATTCGGCATGTGCGCAGATGGTCTGAGGCAGAAATTACACAACTGCGACAAGATGCAGCAGCGACGAGGGAAACACAGGACCCAACGCCACACCAAAGCTTCAGATAAGCAGCAACCTCGCAATGGTGCGAGGTAGTGTTGTCCGGTAAATGTTGTTTGCTAAGCGGAACGATTCTGCGTCTGCCTTCACCTACCAATCTAGACATCAACACCACGTCAGCAACGGGGACACGGCTGCTCCATATGCAGCGCAATTCACGTCCAGGGCTACCGTACTGGTAGATCCGGTGCTCCATGAGATGGACACAGACGGCAAATCGCTCTTTGATTCGACCGACGCTACTGTGGTAGAGCCCCCTCAGCTGCGCGCGGTAAAGCGACGTCAGTCGCACGTGGTCTGATCAGAAACGCCTGTCACGATGATTATTGATGCCTGACGGACAGTCGCTCATATGAGAAGGTCATTTCTCTGCCACCCTTGAGAAACAATAATAACAATAGCCACAAATTTTACAACACCAAGGTTCTGGCGAGAGAGACGCATCTTCAGATAGTTTAACAGCTCGGCTGTCATGACAGTTTTGGGTCTTGCGCACGGTGTTGCCTATCAGCTGGTGGCGTCCATCCATCTACCGTCTTGCATCCCTTGCAGACCGACTGAGGAATTGTTCAATAACACGCTCGCGTCCTCTCGCTCTGCACAGGATTGACATCAGCGCGACGCAGGTTATTGAGCATCACGTACTGGGACGACTGCTGTTACCGGGGTCGTCATGACTGCGTTCTGCGTGGTGTCACAGAGTTATGTCCCTCGGGTCTACGTGCTTTACGCTGCAGCCAGGGTTGAGGCCCCATCAATACCGTTTGGCAACTAGAGATCTTCCGTCTGACCACTGCACTGGGCCACGGACGAAAGCAGGGGCCTCGAGTGAATATGCCTCGCTTCAACAAAGGGGTTACGGGGACACCCTTTGCATCAGGCAGCGTCGAAAGGTGCAGCTCAGAGGCAATTCGGAATCTCTAGTTGTCAAGATCGAAACCCACGAAAAGCTTCCACACTCTGCCGTCTTCGACTCCGGAGGCAAATGTGGGGATGACTTCGCTGCGTCCGATATGAACACCAAACTTCGCTTTCTTTGTCCCCAACATGGCAATTCGCTCTTGGCACAACGTCAACATCAAAGGTCTTTCGCCTGCAACCAGCGCCAAGGAGTAGTACCCGAACAACTTCCGCCCTACGATGCGCCTCAGAGCTCCCCGAACCCTCAGAATAACGGTCCCGGGAGCTTCGCGAAGCCCGAACGATGAAACCCTTGACAGAAGCAAGCTCTTAGACTATCCGGTCGCGCGCTACCGCTTTCGTCCCCATCCTGTGTTTATCATTGTTGCGCCGGGCCGCGGAGGGGTAACGTCCCTTTTGGGGCCATCAAAGAGATCCATCAAAGAGTGAGCACGTCTGGATGGCGTTCCACCTCCACTTTTTGCCGCCTGCTGCTTCTTGTCAAAGGGTTACCGCTTGGCTCACATGTTCTGGCTTCCATCGATGCTCTCCATTCGTACCAATACGAAGGAGCCCTTGTCGCTGGCTTATAACCCTGTCTTAGCCTGATACCTGTTGGACTGCCTGCAAGATCTGCTCTGACTCTTACTTACGCATCATCGATCGGCGTTCTTGTGTCCTACGACATGCAATTTGAACCACGTCCATTGCCATCTCAATATGGCCAATTCCCAGAGACATTTCTGTACAACCCGTACACCAACCAAATACCCGTCTCCCTGCCCTACGATTTGAACCGACTCTACCAGGAGAAAAACGTTCTGTCAAAGGGACTTGCGGACTGTGTCACGTACCTGAAGGCATTGCGCGAGAAGCAAGCAAAATGCGGTCATCAACTCAATTCGCAGCCTCCGCCCCTACAGAAGAAGAGGAAGAGGCTACAGCAGACGAGAAGATACCTGGATAACGAGATCAAACATCGATCGCTAGCTGAGCAAGCCTACCTGAACAATCTCCAGGCTTGCGAGATGAACATATACCTCGCCAATATCAAGGCATACGGGCTCAGTGCCACATCTATGCAGGCACAACAGTCTATGTCTACGTCGATATTGTACACGCCGACACTCTGTTCAAACTCTGAATCGGAGGCCACAGACCTCACCTGGGACGGCTGGACCGATGAGGCTGAACTGTCACCTTTCCAAAGGAAAAGCAACCATTCTTTTGCTGTTGAAGACCTTGCACCGGATGCGTACAAAGAAGCTGCCAGACATGATTCGGCGGTCGCCAAAGACATCAGATGCCCTCCTCCACTCTGCCGCGATGCATTCGAGCTGTGGGATTCACTTCCTGCTCCACCGAATACAGCACACTCGCAGTACCGACACTCGTCATTTCCCAGCCCTGCCGCTCCGTGCTTCAAGCCGACATATTCTTCTGTCGTCCAAGAAAGCTCCCACCCTCAGTCAAGCATCAAGAAGCTGAGCGTATCGAGCGCAGCAGTAGCCAATACCATCGAGCTTCTCCACAAGCGACGGTTCAGCGCTGCCGAGATAGATCCCATTATGGAACGGTTCAATATAGTCGCGCAGTCACCTCCACATTATTTGTCTGATCATAAAACATGGGGCCGCAAAGCCCCGCCCACTTGTCCACGAAAGGATGCCAGACCGCCGATGAACAGGCAAAGAACCAAGTCGCTCTGATGGCTGGCATAGGCTGCTATAATCGTCCGCGTCTCAACCGCACCGTCATGACGGCAGTTCAGTAGCATGTCCACTTTTAGCAAGTGACTTGGGTGGGTGTTTTCGAAACGCGTTTTCATTGGCTGCCCTTCATCCTGCATCTGTAGCCAGCTCTGGTGGCATTTCCTTTCTACGTAGTCAACAAAACGGGGTCAAGGACAAAAACATAATGTTTATACTGTGAGTTGTTTAATAACAGTAGCATAGCGGTGTATGAATAGAACTCTGATGAGAAGCTCTTTGTCCTCTATGGTTTGCATGGTGATTACTACACAGTAACCTCAAACCTGGGCAAGAGAGCTGCAGGCACAGGGTCTGTTCGGCATCGGCTGGCATCTGGCTGCCCCACAGCAACTGCCCCACAACGACGCACCCGTCTTGTCACTCAGCACGTTTGAAAAGACACCACTTCTTCATCAAACCGTTTGTTCAACATCAAACACGCCTGCTAGAGTTCAACACTCTTAGCTCCTCGCCGTACTTCCTCGCAAATCTTCTTTATTCAACAACAGACAGAGCTTCGTGGAGATACGACACCAGCGCGCGCTGAACAGCATACCGGCCCACTCAGAATCCCAGCAGCAACGGCCTGCAGCCCGAAGCCAAACCTCGCATAGCGGGAAAGCACGCACACCTTCTAAGCGCGACTTAAATTCCTGTCAACAAACCCCTCCTTAGATCAACGCATTCTCAATCACTCTCTGGAGGTGTTCCGACACGTCTTTCAACATGACGGAAGTCGGCAATGGCTTAGAAGCCGAGGGTAGCCAGCTGAGAGAGCGATCGTCAGTTAAGCCGATGCACATGCAAGACGCTGAAGCTGCCAAACAAAAAGTTCTTGAGCTGAATGAGAAGGAAGACAGCAAGAGCGAGCGAGAGAAGAAGACCTACGGCCGAACACCGGATGGCACAGGTAAGTATTGATCTTGTCATGCATGTTGGAGACAGGTCCCAGGTTTCCCCCCACGTTACCTGTCTTTACGTGTCAGGGCCGATGGCTGATGTGTCTAGTCTTCATCGTGCCGCACACCCACGACATGGTGTCGCAACTGCTCTCGCCCTCGCAGCCCAAGAACCTGTCCGATCTAGCAGTCCTTGCCGTGCTCGCAAGTTTGATTTCGACTCTCTACCTACTGCCCAAAAGCGCCCGCATACCAGTCTTCGCCGTAATCTTCCTGTTCTGGCGCGCCGCCTATAATGCTGGTATTGGCTGGCTCCTCGATGTCCAGTCCAAGCATAACCGTCTTGTACTGTGGGCGAAGAACTCACACATCTTCGAAGACCCTAAGACAGGCAAGAACCCACACCCAGCCATTTACAGGTTTCTTAAGAGAGAGATGGAGACCAAGATTCCAAAGGACTACAAGTTCGAGGAGGCTCCACTCGAGTACAATACGTGGCTCGTCTTCAGGCGCGTGGTAGACCTGATTTTGATGTGTGACTTTGTATCGTACTGTCTCTTCGCCATCGCGTGTTTTCATCGCCCCGAGGAGAGTTGGCTGCTGTTTACACTGCGATGGACGACCGGCATCGTCCTGTTCATCTTCAACTTGTTCGTCAAGCTCGATGCTCACCGGGTGGTGAAGGACTATGCCTGGTATTGGGGAGACTTCTTCTACCTCATCGATCAGCGTCTGACGTTCGATGGCGTTTTCGAAGCAGCGCCGCATCCGATGTACTCTATTGGGTATGCTGAACGTATCCCTTGGTCTCGAGTAAGCCTGTACTGAACGTGGATTTCTAGGTACGCCGGCTTCTACGGCATCGCGCTCATGATGGCAAGTTACAAAGTGCTTTTGATTTCTATTGTCGCGCACGCCGCGCAATTCGCCTTCTTGATTCGGGTTGAAGAGCCGCATATCCAGAAGATCTACAACCCTGCACCACCTCGCCGAACGCGCCACAACTCCAGGGACATTACCCAAAAGCACCGTCCTACGTCCAGCCAGTCAGATCTTCTTGAACCTGAAGCCCCCATCGATCCTGTCAAGCAGCCTGCACCAATGCATAACATCGTCGGTCCGCAAAACACGGACTTCCATCGCGCCATCGACGTCACGGTAGTACTCGTCTCTTTCTACATGTTCTGCCTGGCGACACTGACACCAGATACCGGCCTGGTGCGAACTTTCTTCTTCATAAATGCGTTCTTCTGGCGCCTGTGGTACGTTTTGGGCTTGGGCTACATCCTTGACCGTCAGTCGAAGAAGAAGAACTGGACGCGTCACTTCATCAAGTATGGCGACACCAAAGAAGAAGCTTGGCGTCAGTGGAAGTCTTTGTGAGTAGCACCTCTTGCCCAACCTACCTGACGATGACTCTGAAGTAATCCAGCTTTGTCTCTCGAATCTTCAGACACCTCAGAGACCGTTGCTGACAAGGATGCGAATAACAGGTACCATCTCAGCATGACCATGTGCCATGCCAGCTTCTTAGCTGCTGCTTGGAAGATGTATACACTTCCTCCGGATTGGTTCTACGACCTCACAGTGTTCCGACTGGTCCTGGGTATCGGCATGATTTCCTTGCACCTCTGGACCGCCGCCAGCATCTACGATTCGCTTGGTGAGTTCGGTTGGTTCTGCGGAGACTTCTTCTTCGATCCACCTCCCAAGAACTTGACCTACTCCGGCATTTACCGCTTTCTCAACAGCCCTGAACGCGTGCTCGGTATGGCTGGCATATGGGGCGTGGCTGTGATCACATGGACTGCACCGATCTTCTATCTTGCAACGACGGCGCAAGTTTTGAACCTGGCTTTCCTGCACTTCATCGAGCGACCCCACATGAACAAGGTAATTTACCTTCCTTTGTCTGGACTAATAGCAGAACTGACGTGTCTCCTAGTTGTACGGCCAGAAGCTTCGCCAGACTTCCGGTGTCAGCAAAACACTACGCCAGGCCCTTCCGAGTCCGGTCCTCAACTGGCAATCCGCTGCTGATGAGTACATCAACACTACAGTCGAGCTCATTGAGGAAATGCTGGAGAGTGCCAAGCCAAAGCTCGCAGCTGGTGTCGGTACTTTCGTCAAAGACACCACAGCACTGTTCAAGTCGTATCCCGCACGAATTCAGATCACCCGTCTCTCGCCGGACCTTGCCGGCTACGATCCCAAGCAATACAAGTTGGAAGTCCAGGGCACGCTCTCTGCACCTACTGTCGAATACCAGAAGAACGGTGGACGCGAGGGAGAGTTGGCGAGAACACCTGCTACGCGCACGAGCGAGTTTAAGACGCTGGCGCTCGAGTATGGCGCGCCGATCAAGGTCCGGTGGGAAGCACCTCTCAACCACAGCAAGAAGGACTGGATCGGTCTCTACATGGTTGCCGATAATCAGTCGCGCGAAGTCACGCAGCTTAGTTCGAACGGTCGCTGGATCGCGACCAACCCTGGGGTGTATGACTCTGTTCGCGCTGAAGAAGGCATCTTGGTCTCGGACAAACTCGTGCCAGCTGCATCTGACAGCGAAGACGATTTCGATCATTACACCGGCGAGGTCGAGTTCCGGGGTGACAAACTCTGGTGGACGACTGGGGTATTCGAGTTCCGCTACCACCACGGCGGCAAGCACAACGTCATGGCGCTCTCCCAAGCATTCGAGATCCGCATCCCCAGATTCGACGATGAAGACGTCGAGGTCGACTCCAACGGCACTGTTCACCGTGCCGTAGAGCAGAGGCTCCTCCCCGTGATCCAGAACTGCTTCGACCGCGATGCGGAGATCGCGCCGGACACGCCGGAGGAGTCGTTCGGCAGCCTGGTGGAGAGAGACGGCAAGTTCGCCAAGAGAGTCGTGTTTGCGGTGCATCAGATGTTCGGGATCGAGTTTGCGCCCGAGGTTGTGCAGGCGGACGGCAATGTGCGCAATCTGGCATGGCGCATCTGCAATGCTAAGAAGGTGCTTGCTCCGTACAGCATGACAGCCACTAATGGGAGGAATACACCAGACGGGGCGAAGTGTTGAATTGCCGGAGGTTGTTTGAGTGGCATTGGATGGAGTTGAGTGCTTGCATACAAAATGAGCTGGAGGGGAGGGTTGCTCGTGGATATCAGCTTGGAGATGCAGAGAACAACGCAGACGTGCTGCGCAGTTGATGCAGCATGTACACCATGTAGCAGTTAGACAGTACAAAAATCAAAACATGTATTGACAAGGCCCGTCGTTGTCTGAAAGGCAAAGTTGGATCGTCATGGCCACTCGCCAGGTTTTGCCGGATTCGGCCCTACCTCGCAGCTGCCCATGCTTTGGATTCTTCACGAGCACAGCACAGGAGCAGCACACTGAACGGCATGCCCCGAAATGCCTCACGGCATCAGTCTAGACAAGGCGTGCAAAGACGGGGGTCTGCGGATCCCAAGCCTACGCCGCACGCGCGGCAATGCAGATGGGGAGGTGGTTGCTGATGCGGACCCACCGCGCCCCTCTCGTGTCGTGTCGTGTCGTGTCGTGTCGTGTCGCTCTCGTGAGAGGGGCCGGTGGTGGAGAGTGCGTGCATGTGGTCAGGTGCGGAGGTGGGTTCAAACGTTATCTTATCTGATGCAGTGGTTGTGAGTTGTGAGTGGGCCAATCGGCCGTGATAGCCTCGGCCCTGGGAGCGGTGATTGCATGCATCTAAACGGCCCTTGGGCGAGAGAGCATCTTCTGGAATCGGGACGGTGTTTCTTCAGCTGGCCATAGCCATCGTCCTTTCACACACACTCAACTGCCCTCTCTACACAGTGTTGTATAGCAATTGTGCTGCCCTAAACTCCCTCCCTGTACCACCACACCACTGCATTCCCACCGGGGGTCCGAAGCGGAGCCGCTCGAGTGACGTGCTCCCATCACCCACGCGACACAGGGCCACTCTCCCCGTACGTTCTTGCAGCGCTCACCATGGGCAAGGGCTCCAGCAAATCGTCGAGCACCAAGGTGCTGCCGCTCATCCCGCTCGCGCCGCCGCTCGCCGTGCTCCCCGGCACCACCGTCAAGATCCCCATCACGAACCGCCCCGACGTCGCGGCCATCCTCGCCAAGATCTACAGCATCAGCGCGACGGCGAAGCCCGACGCTGCCATCACGGTCGCGTGCGTGCCGCTCAACTCGAGTGCGATTGATCCCGTCGACGGGCGGCTGCTGCGGGACGCGGATGGCGGCGGCGACGGGACGGCGTACGAGCGCGACCCCGTGCAGGCGAGCAAGAAGGACGTGTTCGGGTTCGGGTGCATTGCCAAGGTCACGGGCGTGCAGGGGCGGCGGCAGGGCGACCTGAGCCTCGTCGTCGAGGGCCTGGCCCGGGTGCGTGTTGTCGACGTGGTGCAGGAGCGACCGTACTTTGAGGGCGACCTCGCCGCCGTCGACGACGTCCTCGACCTGGCCGACCCGCAGCTCGAGGACCGGTTCGACCGCCTCAAGCAGCTGAGCCGCGAGCTGCTGGCCCTCGTGCGCCTGAGCGCCATCCTGCCGCGCACGCCCTTCGTCACGCTGTCGCCTGTGGTTGCGCGCCGCCTGGAGCTGTACATTGCGCGCAAGGACGTGTCCGAGGCGGGCTCGCTGGCCGACTTCATGGCCAACATTGTCGACTGCTCGCACGCCGAGAAGCTGCGCGTGCTGGCCGCCGTCGCCGCCCGCGACCGCGTCGACCGCGTCATCGAGATCCTGCAGCGCCAGATCCACCACATCCAGAGCAGCACCCGCGTCGTCGTCGCCACCCAGCAGGGCCCCGCCGCGGGCCTCGACCTCGAGCAGCTGCGCCGCATCCAGCAGCAGGCCCTGGTCAAGCGCGGCAAGACGGGGGACGGTCTGCCGCCGGGCTTCGGAGCAGGCTTCCCGGGTGCCGGCCAGCAGGGCGAGGGCGACGAGGCCAGCGAGATGGACGCGCTGAAGAAACGCCTGCAGGACGCCCGCCTCTCGCCGGAAGCTGACAAGGTCGCCCAGCGCGAGCTGCAGCGGCTGCAGAAGATGAACCCCGCCCAGGCCGAGTACCAGGTCTGCCGCAACTACCTCGAGAACCTGGCCGAGATCCCGTGGTCCAAGACGACAGTCGACCAGCTCGACGCCGGCACGCTCGTCAAGGCGCGGAAGCAGCTCGACGACGACCACTACGGCCTGGACAAGGTCAAGAAGCGGTTGTTGGAGTATCTGGCCGTGCTCAAGCTGAAGGAGCAGGCCAACCGCAGCATCGACGACCAGATCCGCGCACTGACTGAAGGGCCTGCAGCCGAGGGCGAGCACCACGAGCAGGTCGAGGACAGGCAGCTGCAGCCCTCCAAGGAGCAGTCTGACGAGGAGAAGCAGCTGCTCGAGAGGAAGCGCATGGTCGACAAGTCGCCCATCCTGCTGCTTGTCGGTCCGCCTGGCGTGGGAAAGACGTCGCTGGCCAAATCAGTCGCCACGGCTCTCGGACGCAAGTTCCACCGCATCTCGCTGGGCGGTGTGCGCGACGAGGCAGAGATCCGCGGCCACCGGCGGACGTACGTCGCGGCCATGCCCGGTCTCGTCGTCGGCGGTCTGAAGAAGGTCGGCGTCGCGAACCCCGTCTTCCTCCTCGACGAGATCGACAAGCTCGCCGGCGCAAACCACAACGGCGACCCCAGCGCCGCCATGCTCGAAGTCCTCGACCCAGAGCAGAACCACACCTTCACAGACCACTACGTCAACATCCCCATCGACCTCTCCAAGGTCCTCTTCATCGCCACCGCAAACTCCCTCGACACCATCCCCGCCCCGCTCCTCGACCGCATGGAAACCATCCAGCTCTCCGGCTACACCACCCTCGAAAAACGCCACATTGCCGCCCGCCACCTGATCCCCAAGCAAATCACAACCAACGGCCTAACCCCCAAGGACCTCTCCATCCCCACCGACGTCCTCGACAAAATCATCACCGCCTACACCCGCGAGAGCGGCGTCCGCAACCTCGAGCGCGAAATCGGCTCCGTCTGCCGCTCCAAAGCAGTCGAATACGCCACCTGCGCCGACACCTCCACCCTCGCCACCTACTCCCCCCTCGTCACCCTCGCGGACCTAACAACCACCCTCGGCATCGAAAAATTCGCCGAAGAACTCACAGAAGCCACTTCCCGCCCCGGCATCATCACCGGCCTCGTCGCCTACGCCTCCGGCGCCCAGGGCTCCATCCTCTTCATCGAAATCCTGGATTTCCCAGGCACGGGACAGGTGCAACTCACGGGTAAACTGGGCGACGTGCTAAAGGAAAGCGTCCAAGTAGCACTTACTTGGGTCAAATCCCACGCTGCCACCCTCGGCATCGCGGACCGCGGGGTCGACATCATGGCGAAACGGAGTATCCACGTCCACTGCCCCTCCGGCGCTATCCCCAAAGACGGGCCCTCGGCGGGGCTGGCGCATACCGTCGCCCTCGTCAGTCTCTTCTCTAACCTCCCCGTCCCGCCCACGCTCGCTATGACCGGTGAAGTCTCCCTGCGCGGGAGGGTGTTGCCGGTTGGCGGGATTAAAGAGAAGCTTATTGGGGCGTTGAGGGCGGGGGTCGAGCGTGTGCTTATTCCGGAGGCGAATCGCAAGGATACGGCGGATTTGCCCGAGGAGGTTAAAGAGGGGCTGGATATCAAGTTTGTGTCGAATATATGGGAGGCTTTGGGGTTGGTGTGGCCGGATAGGTGGGAGGGGGGTGTTGGGGTTGGTGAGAGTAGGCTGTGAGATTTTGTTGCTGTGGAGTTTGGTTTTTTTTTGGGGGGGGGGGGGGGGGGGGGTGTTGGATTTAGCGTTTTGCATTATTATTATTTTGAGGGGAAGGGGTCACTCTCTTGTAGCACGTTACGTGTTTCTCGGTCGCTTGCAATGAGTCTGTTTGTACAGTCACCGTCGTTGAAACCTACACCCCAGCTCCTCACCTCATCCCCTATCCACCCCCCACCTTCCACACACCACCGCCCCGCACTCACAATTCACAATACACACCCCACACTACCCCCCCCCCTCTACCTCCCCATTCCCAATTCCACAATTCCCCGGACTACAACTCCTCCACGAGCCATGACCAAACAAAGAAACGACTTGGCCAATCACACCCTACGACATTTCTGCTTTGCGTTTGCCGCTTCTACTGTCCCTGCGCTCCATACCATCATCGTTTTTTGCATTGTATTGGCCAAGCGGGGGGGTCTACACTATTATTTACGTTTAGAATACATCACGCGAGCAGCGATGGCTATAACGTGCGGCTGGGGCGGGGAGGGGGGTTGTGTGTGTGCTTTGGGGTTATGCTAATGTGGGAGGTGGGGGATGGGGGATGGGAGGGCGGAGCTACGCATGGGAGAATCAGGATGGAGAGGGTCCCTCGAGGGGGGGGAGGGGAGATTCAAGGTACAGCGGGTGGGTTGGATAGGCATGGTAGTAATGAGAAGGAGGCGGGAAGAGCGGATGAAGGATGTGTGGTAGATGCAGATGAGTCGGGAACATGTGTGAGTTTTGATAAAAAGCTTTCATAGCATGTCCAGTCAAGAGAAGACAGGATTTGTTTTAGTAGTCTTCGTGATGTAATTGCTGTGTGTTATGTAAGAGATATTGTCGGCCTAGTGTCCAGCTGGCTTCCTATCCCTTCCCCCCTGAGCTTGTTGATTAGTTGGTTTGTATGATATGTGCCTCTTCTACGCTTGGGAGCCGCCGAAGAGGAAGTTGCCTACGGCTCCGTTGTCTCCGCCGGCGTTGTTGTTTCCTGCGTTGTTGTTTCCTGCGTTGTTGTTTACGGCATTGTTTTTGCTGGCGTTGTTTTTGCTGGCGTTGTTTTTGCTGGCGTTGTTGTTGCTGGCGTTGTTGCCGGCGCTGTTGTTCTTCTTCTTGTCGTCCTCGGCAGCGTTGTCATCAGCATTATCATTAGCCGCGCTGTCGCCAGCAGCGGCATCGTTCTGGTTCGCGTTGTTGTTGTTGCCCCCGGCCGCGGTCTGATTGTTGCCTCCAGCTGCTGTACCGGCCCCAGCAGCAGTCGCGCCTCCACCGGTGATGTTTGCGTCAAAAGGCAGCGCCTTGCTGGGTTTACCAGCGTTCTTCGTATCAGTAGCAATGTTGTTGTTGAGCTTGGTCGTTTCTTCCGCCAGCTTGTCAGCAACGTCCTGGCCCTGGGCTTGCTTGGCCTCCAGCTCGATCTTGGAGGCCATCAGCTTCAGCACCTTGTTCTTGGTCTTGCCAGCAGATAGCGTGTCTGCCTCATCACCCGTAGCAGCTTCAATGGCAGGATTGAAAGCGCCCACCTCGGCTTGGTTGGCTACGTCGTTGACCTGGCCGAGGAAGTCAATGTCGGCAGGGTCGATGTTGCCGGGGTTGTTGACGTCAAGTGCAGAGAAGACGGCTAGGGCTTCAGCTTCAGCGTTGCCAGCTTGTCCGCCAGAGATGGAAATGGCATTGTAGGTGGTGGAAGCGAGTACTGGTCCAGACTGGCGGACCTTGAGAGTTGGAAGAGCCGATGCAAAAGCTGCGAGAGCGGCGATGGAGGTGATCTGGAAGCGCATGTTGATGAGCTTAGAAGGCGGTTGGTGTTATAGTAGTGTAATATAGGCAGTCCTGCTGTATTGTAATGCTCAAGATGGAATATCACAGCGTCAAGCTTGAGACCAAAGAAAGTGTAAGGAGAATAGATGAGAAGAAGGACCGGTGCTTAATGATGGAAACATTGTGATGGACTTTTGCCGTTGCTTTATACCCTCCCATGGCCCTTCTCATGAATCGAGCATGTCTGTTCACTTCTGGTGTACAGATTCAGGTGTCGAATTCATGCCCTCGAAACCAGGCTTGGGGGGTCTGCGCGCCTTCCAAGGCACACGTTCAGACGTGAACGATGCACTAGCTTGCAAAGGCATCGTCCTCAGCGCGTTCTAAGGAAAATCGTCTCAGGTTTCTCCACGAGTAAGCCTGCAACTACAGACACTGTCAGGCTGTTACAGACGTTACATGTCACGATCTGGTGGGGCTGACAGCTCGATCCGGGAACGTTCCTGAGATGCAAGGCTGTGAGACACATTCGATGTCAGATTTGAAAACCACGGAATCGGGTCGCATGAGCTTGACGGAAGCTTGGCAGGTTAGAGGTACGTCGCATTGCCCATTTGCGCTTCGCTTCGAGAAAATGACAGGGCTTCGGCATGAGATGGCGCAACGTAGACTTGGATGAAGGAGAGATGGTGGTAGCAGTAGCTGCTCCGGAGGCGCTAGGCCTGATTGATGACATTATCGTTCTCGCACTCGCTCTTATCCCAGCCTCCCGCTTGATCTCATTATTTTTGGCGAACACCAATGCACAACGCGTCTGATCTTCAATTTCGACAGTCAGGTGGCATTCGAGATGCTGGCTTGTACTGGCACGCGATGAGGTGACTTGCGTTGGCAAAATCCGCGTACGAGCTCACGGAGCGTAGCGGAATCCTTCGACTCCCTCCAAAATCTTGCCCGTCTCATCTGCAAGCTTGTTCTGGCGCTTGAAGTACATCGACATGCAGATCGTGACGATCGAGTACAGGATCTGCATCGAGATGGTCGCCCACATGCCGGGAAGGTATTGCTTAGTATATCAGTACTCGACGTAGTCAAGGAGGCGTCCTCGGGTTACTCACCGGCGCATCCTTGGCTTGGAAGATGGTGCTTCCAGTCACACCACCAGCTGCGCCTACTGAAATCATCACAGCAGCAACGACAGCGCGCTTCTGGACTCGTGCAGTTTGGTTGTTACCGTACGCCAAAGACGCTGGTACGTTACCTTGCGTGCCCCACGTCGCCAGAAAGAGGCCGAAATAGCGCGCTGCTGCAGGCTTGGGATACAGAACGAGAAGAAGACCAACAATGGCAATCATCGATTGACCGACTAGGATCGGCCATCGCAGGCGGAACTTGTCAGAGAGCCAGGATGTGAATAGCGATGCAAAGACCGTGAAGATGTACGGTGGCGACGACAGCAACTGCGCTTTGGCATAGCTGAAGCCCATGCCTTGTCGCAAGATGATGGGTTGGAAGAAGGCGAGGGAGTATACACTAGATGCAGCCACAAAGTATTGGACAGAGCTGTCGCGGTTAGTCTAATGAACAAAGTCTTGACTACCAGTACTGACTATATGAGCAGCTTCCAATCGCGCATCATTTGGAACGTCTCCTTGATCGTGGCGTGTTCGATCTGCTTGCCCGCCTTCTCCATTGAGACCCGCGAGATAGCAATGTGCTTCTGACGATCGGTCAAGAATCTGACCTTTTCCGGGACTGGGACTCGTCAGTCAAATGCAGGGTACCGTTCCAAGTTGTGGCTCACACTCGACGAGGAAGAATGGCGCAATGAATCCTGCTACTACAGTCACAGTGCCTTCGATTATGAAGATCTAGCAGCTGTCAGTGCCCAAATGGCGCTAGCATTTGCTTCACTCACCCAGCGCCAACCCTGGCTGTACATCCCGTCCCCGACTTTGATAAGGGATAACGTGTAAGCGAACTACAACTTGTCAACTCACCGCACTGACATTAGACAGTCGCACCACTCACAATTGGTCCGAACCCTGAAGCCAACAACGCTGCCATATAGAAGATCGACACCCGTTTCGCCGTCTCAAACTGTCTATACCATGAGCCGATAATGTATACAGCACCGGGGAAAACTACTTTCAATCAGCTATCGCTCTTGGTTAGAACGAGTTCCACTTACGGCCGGCCTCGAAAACACCTAGGAAAGCACGCAGCACAGTGAGTACCTCCCAGCTGTGGACAAACCCCATGCCCAAGACGCAGCAGCCCCACGCAATGATGAGAAATGATAGCCAGATGCGAGCACCAAGCCTACGGATGATGTAATTCGAAGGCAGCTCGAACAGGCAGTACCCTACGGAGACTTAGATCAAAACTGCACCGGGTCTCCCGAGCACATACCGATGAAGAACACCAACAACGCAATGTTGTATCTCTGGCCCGCGAGGCTTAGGTCCCTTGCAAGGCCTGCGATGTACGCAGCGGAGATGTTCGTTCTGTCCAAAAGTGATAGCCCGAACACGACACACAGCATAGGAAAGACTCTCCAATCAGCCTTGTTCACGATCGCTTGCTCCTCTTCTTTGGTCCAGTCTTGATCAGAATGAGTGTCTGGGCTCTGCACTGCAGTAGAGCCATATGCCTTCTCGACATGGCCGATTTCGTTCTTCTCGTCAAGCATGGTCGTACGCAGGGTTAAGCTTAAGCTACACAACCGTTCGAGTCAACTTTGAAGTGTCAACGCGACTTTGACAGACGTAAGGGTCAATCCCAACTTTATACTTTCGTGTCAAAGAAGAGGCTAGCTTGCTCGGTCCCATACGAGGTAAGTGTACTCGCGAGCGTAGTTCGAGAACCGCCTTTCTCGCCATAACACAAACGCAAGAGCGCGAGGATCGTGGATATCCTTGAGCAAAGGCGTCCCGTCAACAAGCTATCTTCGAATCATATTGCGTACCTCACACTGTATACAGCATGGTACGGCTTGGCTGTTTCCTGGCACTCGCCTGTTGTCCTGTTGCCAAGCTGGTCCCCCGCACATCTCGCTGGATAAGCATATCAGAAATTTGGGGCGCATAGGTTTACCGGGGTAAAACATCACATAGGCTATCCCGATCCGCTATCGACTCGTGTGCTGCCTGTTGATAAGGACTTTGGACAGAAGGTGTTAAGTGCATGGGTGTCATTTTGGTGGTCACCAAGATTGTTCGAGTCGATCCTAGCGACTCGACCCCAAATCTGGCGGGTAGAACACTGCGTGTTTGTCAATCGTACGGATGCCTTGACGTCTTTCTCTACCTAATCTAGTGTCCAGGGCTTGATGGGAATGCGTGTTCCTTGTATGTGCGCCTTACCGAGGTTAGTCTTTGCATGCCAGTCGTCAGCTATTTGCGATCAGCCCACGGTACCTTCTTCAACGTCAAAGCTGCATGAGCAGACACCAAGGTCACACCTCCCATGATCGACCACCATATATTGGGCACGCCTCTCCATGCAGCAAAGCTCTTGTAGAGAAGGACTCCCAACTTAACGAATGCATGTTGGTCCTGCAAAAAGAGCAGGTTGACTTCTGTTGCAATTTGAGCGAACTATCTGGAAAGTGTTCAGATGATGCAATAGAGTTGGGAGACTCAGAATACGGTCAAAGTTTTCGTATCACCAGCCACTCATACGAGCATGCGAAGAATACGTCTCGAAGTCTTCGCAACTTTCAGATCTCGCTAGCTGCGGCTATCAAGAGACATGCATGATCTCGACCGCTTACATCTCTACCTACGAGAACCTCAGGTACACCTGATCAACATCAGATACATCTATTCACCGCATGCCAAAACTTTTGCAATGTGGTATGGTATTTTCCCTGATCTATAGCAGATCATCGGAGCTTCCAAGTTGCGATTGCTTGGGTTGGAGAGTGATTTCTGGTAATGGAACGCCTGTGTCTGATCGATAACTGTTCGCCAAACAGCAAGGCTTCATTCGCTCATCACTAATCATCTTGTTTCATCCCTTTCAGTAGACTTGAATCTCCTGTGGCATAGTAACAGACTCTTTGTTGTTACTACTTCTCCGCCGCCTGTACAGCGCCATCAAAGAAGTGGAAAGTCTTAAAAGAGGCCATCAGATTTTTGCAGACTTCTCGAACAGTAGTGGAGTTTGCTGTTTCGAGAGGAAGTCACGCATCCGGAGATCCAGGTGGCAGCTGTCAGAACATTTGCTGCTGACACGGCGTCGAAGCGAAAGTAACGTGGTAATCGGCGTCAGCCTCAACTAATTGCTTCGCAACGCCAAATCGGTCTTGAGATCTGACATCACCCATGTTGCCAATCCTCCTACATGACGATTTCGTGAAGACACCCTATGATCTGGACTCGGAGCTCATTACGGCTAGCAGTAGTCCAATAAGTCAGACATTAGCCATTTCCCTGTGGCTCTCTAGAGTCTGTAGTGCTGTGGAGAACGGAATTTTCAATCTATAGGTAGCTTACCTCACACTGGACGCGGCATACCGAGCGATGTATCAGCGCCTTGACGAATGATGAACACATTGTAGATAGAACGATGAGCAAAGAGCGTCCTAAGCGTTTGTGAATCCATGTGATGATCTGGCTTTTTGGGACTGCCGTCAAGTTTCTCATATAGATGAAGAATGTGAAGCCGACGCCTGTCGGTACGAGAGCTCTAATGTCAGGTGATGCACTAGTGCATCCCTACTTCAGATAGCGAGCTCCATACTTAGTTCGATAGCTTATACATACGATACACCCGTACTATACGTCCCACTACATCCAACGCCTCGTACTGACATCGCAAAGCAGAGTAATCAGGACTGCATCGACGCAGGCACGATGAGTGCTTCATAATAGAGGGCGTTTGTTTGCAAGACGATGTAAACATTGGCACATGCCTGACGGTAGACGGTGAGTGGATGCATTTTACAGTTGTGAAGGATTTCAGCAAGGGCGACCCTCTCTGAAAGGATGCCGCGCTGCCCCACTATGAGACAAAATGCCATTGTCATAGTCAAGATTTCCCTCGAAAATGCGGAAAAGCTTTTCTGAACCTACGATGACGAGCGGACTACAGAATTTGGTAGAGATAGATGTCAGGAACACTCACACAAAGGAGAATCGATCGTGACCCTCGCGCAATAGCTGCTTGATAGACGATGCTCAGAGCCCGGTCATGTCGTATGCTATCCGATAGCGAATCGAGTGCCGGAAGGATCGATTCGCCCACGCTCTCGGTCATCTACCCGGAGATATTGGTCTCGGTCGCTCATACCGAATCTCACCCAACATGATAGTCACTACCTTCCGAAAAGGTCTTTGATGATTTCAACACGCGATACAGTGGTGTAATCCACAAGACTATCGCGCCTATGTTTTCCATATGACCGAGTTGCACGACCATGCATGGAAAACCTGCTACCGCGCTCGAGTATGCCTCTAGGCTTGCACTCGGGATATTTTCTCCTGTCTGCTGCAAATAAGATCATGATATTGATTCACTTATGCAGGCCCGCCAGGAACAGTTGCAGATATCCAGCCAGGTTTCCTGCATGCCATGGTAGCCAAGGTATTACAGCAGATGCATGCGAACCCCATGCATCCTACACGTCTCTGTGTACCTGTCAATCCGACATATACAATCAAGTTTCAGGTGAGTCCTGTGTACCATGGCCACGGTATGCGAAAGTCATCTGTTAATACCAACTGTCCGGCAAGCGCTTTGCATTCGGGAGTTGGCAACCTTCCTTTATTATCGTCTCTTATGTCTCGGCTTTTAATTCAACTCAGCCTCACCGTCATTTGGTCTAATTTGTAGCTTTTTCAGCGCACAAAGCGTGCTGATGATGCTGATTCCAGCAAAAACGGTGCCACAGCTTGGCACACACTTTTACCCGACGCGTGCTGACCACCTTCGCGACTGCCCCGGCACTTGTATGGTAGGCCTTATATTTTTCCAGGCTGAGTGGCTATTTTTGATAACCAGTGATAATGCCAAATTTGAGGTAATTCATTACATGGTCTCCGTAGACTCCTCGAGATCATGCAATCCACATTCAGGGCAACGAGCCTTTGTGTCTTTGTGTAAGGTACTATAAACAAGTCCTGCATCACACTCAAATAAAATGCAGGGGATTTGAAAGATTGTCAAGGTCGCGTTGGCAAAGGTAAATCAGGGCAACAAGAGGTGCGTAGAGGTTCGAAGTTCTTTAAGCCATCCGCGCTTGCGGCCTAGCGTGTTCGGCCTCGTGATGCACGCGGCGCGTGATGCACACCCCACCAACATTGACCTATACTGCGCACCCCCCCATAACTCAACCCCACGATGCCGTTAAAAGAAGCCCTCGCAGAGCTAGCTACTTTGAAGTATGGAGAACATTTTACGTATAAAGATCTTGCCCAGAAACACGGTTGTTGTCGCACTACGTTGAGCCGAAGGCACCAAGGTGTATGCGCGTCAAATGAGGTCAAATCAAAACACCAGCTAGTTCTCCACCCACGCGATGAAATAGAGGTTGTACAATACGTCAAATCACTTACCGAGAGACACCTTATGCCTACAAGAAAGATCCTGCGGAGAATCGTGAAGTCGCTGTGTCAATGGGAGCCCTCCGATCGATGGGTATCGCGCTTCCTTCATCGCTACCCCGACGACCTTCTCACAGCCTGGACCACGCCTATGGAAAAATCACGTCACGATGCTGCTTCATATGAATCCTTTAGCTCTTATTTTGACCTGCTGCACAGTACAATCAAGCAGCATTCAATAGAGCCTGAAAACACGTACAATATGGATGAGAAGGGATTCATGATTGGAGTGATGTCAAAGGGCGTCAGAATCTTCGATAAGCGACTCTTTGGGCGCCGGAAATACAAGCTAGCATCTCATGATGGCAACAGGAAGTGGGTGACAGTAGTAGGAGCAGTAGGAGCTGATGGTTATGCGTTGCCGCCCGCAGTCATCTATCCTTCATCGTCTCTCCAGCTCCAAGAGAGCTGGGTGCAGCGCGTCGACGCAGGGAAACACGATATACACTTTGGTACCTCAGTAAATGGCTGGATAAATGATGCTCTTGGTGTTGCCTGGCTGAAGCAGGTGTTTGATCGCTATACAAGAGTAAGAGCGCGAGGGAAGTACAGGCTCTTGATCCTTGATGGCCACGGCAGTCACGTTACCCAGGCCTTCATCGAATACGCTCATGCTAACAAGATTCTCCTACTTATATTCCCTCCGCACGCAACCCACGCGCTTCAGCCGCTTGATGTAGCGTGCTTTGGGCCGTTGGCACAGAGCTACTCCATGGAACTCCTTCACCGCGGCCATACCACAGAGGGGTGGGTGCCTGTAGGTCAAGCTGACTTCTTCCCGCTCTTTTGGGCAGCTTGGAAGAAGACCTTCACCAAAGACCTCGTTGTACAGGCCTTTAAGTGTACTGGAATCCACCCACCAGATGCCGACGTCGTGCTCAAGAAGTTCAGAATACCAACACCAAGGACGCCTAGCACGACCTCAGAGCCTACAGGGCCTCAGCCTGCACCAGGTTCACCTAGTTGGCGCAAGACGCAGCGGCTACTTAAGCGTGCAAGAGAAGAGGATAGGTCCAGTGCTGATGAGGCAGTTGATCAAGCCCTTCACCAACTCCACGTGCGATTAGAAGTCCAAGAAGCTCGGATTGAAGGCCTAGAAGAGGCTCTAAAGGCTAATAAGAATAAGAAGAGAAAGCGGAGGGTACTACCTTTGCAACCTATTGACGGTAATGACAGTGGTGGTGCAGTCTTGTGGAGTCCTTCACGCATTGAGCGCGCGAAGCAAGAACTCCAGGCAAAAGAGGACCTAGAGCGCGCTGCGGAGGCAGCAAAAGCTACTAAGAAGGAGCTTCAACACCAGAAGAAGCTTATTCAAGCGAAGGAGAAGGAAGATAAGCGTGTTGAGCGAGAGAAGAAGAAGGTATTGACAGCTAAGGCACAGGCTGCAAAGCGCGCTCAAATTGAGGCTTGTAAAGAAGAGGCTCAGCGCAAGAGCAACGCAGAAAAAAGTACCCAATTGCCTAAACAGGCTAAGAGTAAGGCCTCACAGAGATCTCAGTCAAAAGTAACAAAGAATCGTGGTGGTGGTGCTGTGCGAAGGCAGGTGGCTGCCCATAAGGCGCCCTTACCACCTTCACCCACAACAACGTCTACTGGCCGCACCACGCGTCCTCCAAAAAAACTGTGGTAGCCAAAAGTTTCGCAATAGTCTATATAGTAATCCACCAACTTATCTCGCGATAGTAGCGTTGTGGTGTCGATCAATAACCTCACTTATTCTGGGGTGCGAAAGTTGGTGGGGTGTGCATCACGCGCCGTGTGCATCACGAGGCCGAACTCGGTAACGTTAGCGCTGAGCTGGAGCTCTAAGATCACGCACGAGCACGTAACAGCTGTGCCGCCTACGCCACAGTCACTTACCATAATGCACTGACGGACGCCGAAGCCGAAACGGTCCGAGTGATTTGCGCAGGGTCCCGTCCAGTCCAGGTTCCATCCTATTGGGCTTCTTTCTTTGCTTTTCCGCGTCCTCAGATTACCGAAAGAAACAATCCACAGTGGGCTCGGAGGGTATTGGCCACGGACTTGGGTGCCCTTCCTTTCGAGTCAATCGTCATATCCAATTCTTCATTCGCTAGTCTCTATAATGTGAAGGATCGTGAAGGATTGGAAGAGTGGACGAAGGATCCCAAGCGTGCCGAGGACAAGATCGAATACAGCACCGGGGCTTTCCGGTCATCAGGACGGCACGCGAGACCCAGATCTGAAGGACGATCTGGAAGATGTTTGCAGTAGCCCCTTTTCAGAATATCCATGACAAAGACTGAAGCCGTAACCGTTATTAGTCGCGGATCAAGGGTGGACTTGCAACTTGCCACTCTGCATTTCGGAGAATGTGATGTCGCGAAGCTCAACATGCCGCAATTAGGTCATCAGAGAGTGAGCGCTTACTATGCAAAGTCATGTTTGATGCGTAAATCCAATATCGAGACAATGTAAAGATCATGGAAGACTTACTGTGTGTGTATGCAGCCGTCAGCTCGATTGAGCTAACGGTGCAAGGCTGACACCTGGTCTCCAACCATTCGTCCACTGACGTGGATCCATGGCGGAGCATAGGGGCCAAACAAGGCAGTGGTTCAATGAATGTTTGACACTGCCGATATGTGCCCAGGTCCCGGGACAGGGTTTCTTGGTTCCTCTTATTCGACAAGGAGACCTACCCGCTCCAAGCGTCCTGCCTACATCCTGCGCCACTGAAATAGAAAGCAATCTCCATCATGGATTTCCGCACTCATATACTAGCGTTCCCGCTTGCCACCACAGGCTGTGACATATACTGAGACACTCCTAGCCCAATCCAATGCCTAGACCGCCGCTGAAAAGCAAAGATCGAATAGTTTATTGCTCAGCACTTCGAGCTCTGTGATCGTGTCGCCTTGAGTGATATCGGATTCAGCTCGCCAAATTGTAAGTTTATTTAATATTGAATTGGCGAGTCGACAGCTAATGGAGTAGGTGGACGCCGTTCTGTTGGAGCTACTGTCTGCTATCGTTAATTGTAGCTCAACCTGGATCTGCGCAAAGCTGAATTCGACAAGTATGCACTCCAGTAGCTCGAATGGCTTGACTACTCATGCAGTCACTACAAAAGACATAAAAGGTGTATGGAAACCCCCGAGTACCACACATCGCAGCGGCGCTGAGTATAGAACAGTCTGCTGGTCATCTATTGTAACCGTAATGCCTTCAATTTCGATTCTGCAACCGCTGGTTTGGAGGAGTAAGGAGTCGATCCTGGAAGTTGAGGAACGACTGGCGTACAACAGACGAACAGAGATCATGAGAGAGACAGAGTACCCAATGTTGAGAGGTAGGTTCATCGCATAGTCTCGACATACCAGTGCTGACCAAAGCAGGTATCACCTACCTCGATCATGGCGGTACAACGCTAGCTAGCAAATCACTCATGGAGTCCTTCTGCACGCATATGAAGGCGTCAATCCTATCGAACCCACACTCGGATGCATCGAGACCTAGCTTCTCTGCGCTTATGGTGGAGCAGACTAGGCTGAAGGTGCTAAGGCTATTCCGTGCAGACCCAAGCCAGTGGGATGTCGTGTTTACGGCAAATGCCACGGCTGCTGTCAAGCTCGTGATGGAGTGCTTTGCTGGACACGAGCAAGGTTTTGACTATCTTTACCACTTCAATGCCCACACCAGCCTTGTTGGGGTGCGTGAGCAAGCACGGCGTAGTCATTGTTTGGCCACAGCTGAAGAGATGGAGTTTTGGCTGAGTGGTGGAAAGCTCTTACCTGATAGGGAAGCAGCAACCCACCCTCTTCTGTTCGCCTACCCAGCCCAGTCGAATATGAACGGCGAACGCCTACCTCTGAAGTGGGCCGCCGAGGTCCGAGGATCCGCACAACACGAGAACACGTTCACACTGCTAGACGCGGCGGCTCTAGTGTCGACCAGTCCACTAGACCTTAGCAACCATACCACGGCGCCGGATTTTGTGTCAATGTCATTCTACAAGATTTTTGGCTTTCCTGACCTTGGCGCTTTGATAGTTCGCAAAGCGTCTGCTCATGTTTTAGGGCAGCGCAAGTACTTTGGAGGAGGCACCACTGAGATGATAGGTTGTATTGGTACACCATGGGTTGAGCGCAAGGAGAGCAGTGTACATGCACGCTTAGAAGATGGCACGATTGCCATCCGCAGTATATTGGCTCTGAGCTGCGCCATTGACACACACACAAACCTGTTCGACGGCTTAGCACAAGTTTCAAAGCACACAGGATGGCTGGCAAAAACACTTTACGAGCGGTTGGTCAGTCTAAAGCATAGCAACGGGACACCTGTCTGCCATGTCTATAAGGCCCCGACATCCAAGTACGGTGACTCGACGTCACAGGGCGCAACAATCACTTTCACCGTCAAGAGAGGCGATGGGTCCTGGAGAAGCGTGTTCGGGGTGGGCGCTCTCCTCAGAGCAAACGAGATACACGTCCGTACCGGCTCACTCTGCAACCCAGCGGGTATGGCATCGGCACTAGGTTTGTCAGCGAATGACTTAAGAGCGGCATTCGACTCCGGCTTTCGTTGCAACCAGCCCGGCGATGATGTCCGCGGCGACATACCCTATGGAATGGTCAGGGTCACATTAGGCGCTATGAGCACACTCAGGGATGTAGAAGCTTTGTTGGATTTTATGGAGAAGTATCTGGTCGAGCATCCGCTTCAGGCGCCACGCGCATCAGGCGGGACACATTCGAGCAAGGCCGAGGACAGCAGTTTCGCGACTACCTCTTGTGAAGACAAGAGAGGAAAGGTGGCAGACCGAACCACAGCTGAAAGGACGCAGGAAAACGCAAGGCCCGGCCCGAAGCGAGGTGTTTGGCAAGCGCTGTTCGGCTGCTGTTCAGGGCGAAAGTAATTTGGGCTAGCTGCTTGAAGGTCTATGCACTGGTTGGCTCTGCTGCATGTATTTCGGAATTCCAGTACACTTCATGAACAACCTGTCAGTTCTGAACGCTATTTGTGTCCATGCTATTGTGATGTGCGCTTGAAACTCAGAACTCGTACAGTCGTGGATCATGCGAGGCGCCTGCGAGGCGTGCAGATCCTCCACAATATCTCGCTTCTGCACGAGCTTCCGACCTTGTCGGTGGCTGTTAATGACTTGCGTCAGGGGTATGCATAAGGTGATGAATGAGGCAAGTGCTATGGGAACTGGCGTCGCACGAAATCGGTGTCAAAGGAAAAGCAAAAACGGTCGCACAACGACACCTTGGACGATGTGTGTGTCTGGAGAATGAGGTCATGTGGAGGCAATGCTACTAGTGCGCAAGATTGACCAAAAGAGGTTACCTAGTGTCAGCCGGGGGAAAGACCGACCGAGCGGCTCCTCTGCCTTTCCGCCAGCGCCCAGCTGACTACAACATTGCAGCGGCTTGGCCTTCATCACAACCGAATTCGACCGTCGCTCACAATGGGCCTTACGAGGATTGCACAGCAGCTGGAGACTGCCCGTTTGCCGAACAGAGTTGATTCAGCGCCGGAGGGCTTTAGAACTATAGGGATGAGGTCCATAAAGACGCAAATACATATCATTATCACCCTCAACTCAATACACTGCACTCCAGCTTCGACTAGTCGAGGAAAACCACCCCTCATTCTTCTTACCTCAAGCACAAAACCGAACTCGATCAGAAACAACCCCGACAAACATGTCTACAACTACCATCCGCAAATCCTACATTAGAAGCTTCGGCGATGCGTCCCAGGTTTCGGTTATTACAAGCGAGCTTCCACCTCCAGGAGCCAACGAAGTGCAGCTCAAGGTTTTCTACTCAGGATTTGGTGGCTCAGATATCGCTATGCGTCTTGGTGGCTATCCGAACCAGAAACCCGCGCCTCTCACCACAGGCTACAGCTGCATCGGCCACATCACTCAAAACGGGTCCAAGAACCCCAAATTTCCCGTTGGTACCCTGGTTGGTTGTCTTTGCATCTATGAAGGCCAGTCGACATTTGTCAATCTCCCCGAAAAATACCTGATCCCCATTCCCGGTGGCGTCGATCTACAACAAGCTGTGGCCCTCGTCCTTGACTGGACTACCGCCTACGGCATGGTGTACCGCTCTGGGAAGGTATCAAAGGGTCAGCGAGTGTTCATCCACGGTCTCAGTGGCTCAGTCGGCTACGCCTTACTCACGCTGTGCAAGCGGGAAGGTGCAGAAGTATACGGGACAGCTTCAGAGTACAACCACGCTGCTGTACGCGCCGCTGGTGCTCATCCTTTCGTATACACGAACAAAGACTGGATGATGGCTATGAATGCCATTGGCGGCGCACACGTGGTATTCGACCCGCTGGGCTTCGAGTCATATGACGAAAGCTGGGACATCCTGGCCAGGGGCGGCGGGAAGCTCATAGGCTACGGAGGCAACTATAACGTTCTTAATGGAGGAAAGACCAGGAGTCAGTGGCCACAAATTGCGAAGCTTTTGTCGAAGAACCTGAATGTATTTTGCCCGAACAGGACGGCATTCTTCTACATCGATCGGGATCAGAGCACCTTTGAGCCGGAGCTGAAGCTGTTGTTGGAAATGCTGAGGAAAGGCGAGATCCAGGTGCCTATCCGAAAGCTTTGGACATTGGATGAGGTACCGGAGGCGCATCGCATGTTCAACAAAGGACCCGGTGTTGGCGCTGTTGTGATCAAGGTGGCAGATTCCATCGATCAGTGAGCAGATTTGGGTATCTTTTGTGGTCCCCTCCTTTTATTATTTGGCGTTTTGAGCATCAATTTTTAGTCAACTTAGAGTTATCAGTTACGCTATCATGTATGCCTTTCATTAGTGATGCTGGGCACACCCACTTTGCCTAATCTCTCGAGAACTGTGACGAAACGCCCAATCTGACAATGCCATCCTTTCATTGAATTGAACGTCACATAATACAGGTATGAGCATGGCCATTCCCAATAGTTCGCTGTTCGATGGGCTTGCAGGCAAAGCGCTACAAAAATTCCCGCACGTAGAATTGCGATGCTTGAGAGCCCTCGAGAATACTTTCTGTGATGGAGCAAGAGGAAGGAAGCCCCAGTCGTGACCACTTCCCACCACATAGAAAGCACCCATCGCTCTCGCCAAACTACAAGTGATCAGAATAGACAACTTGCGATACATGAAACACTCATTCTCTGCTACCGCATGTCACCAAGAACCATGAGCACCGACTGATGTTGATCAAAACCAAAAAGTTAGAGCAACTATAAGGAGGCGGGAGAGAACCAGAAACCTGGATGGAGTCGGGTCTGGCAATATCAGCCTACATCAACTGCGAAACAAAGAGGCGCTTGAAGATTTCTGCAGTTATCTGCACGGTATCAAGGTGATGGTATTCATATACATTATGATGTTCTAGTAATAGGTCTACGCCGAGACGTGTCTGGTTAAAAGATTACATCTAAGCGGTCCACTTCTTCTGATGCAGATCCTTTTTGCTCCACTGGTGGCTACCCTTCGAGTCGCCTTCACGGTGCTTCTCCTCGTAGACTTTCTTAGTCAGCTGTCTGTACAAGAATTTGCCGCCGTTGTTGTACACAATGCTGTGGTCGCTGTCGGTGAAGAAGGTGTTCTGCAACTTCTCGGGGGTGACGCGCGCACCCATCAGGAGATCGACAAGCGCAGCCGAATTCTGGAAGTGCACGTTGTCGTCACCGGTACCGTGCTGAATGACAACACCACCAGCGATGTTCTTGAAGCCAGTAGCGTCGTGCACACGCGACTTGTTGTAGCCCTCAACGTTGTCCTCGGGCAACTTCATGTAGCGCTCGGTGTAAATGGAGTCATAGAAGCGCCAGTCGCTGACAGGGGCGGTGATAAGTGCGAAAGAGATAATCTCGTCATCGACTTCGACAACCTTGGAAGAGAGATAGCCACCATACGACCAGCCGAAGATACCAATGTGCTCGCTGTCAACCCAGGAGTTCTTTGCAAGTTCCTTAGCGGCCCAGATCTGGTCCTGAGCCTCGAGGTCTCCCAGGTTCTTGGTTACTGTAGAACGGAATTCGCGGCCTTTGCGACCGGTGCCGCGGTTATCGACGGTCAGAGTGATGTACTCGAGCTCAGGGTCGGAGGCAATATAGGCTTTCCAATTGAGCGGGCTGAACTGCTTACTCACTTCTTTGGCGTTGGGACCACCGTAAGGGATGAGAATCAGAGGGTACTTCTTGCTGGAGTCGAAGTTTGGGGGCAAGCGGAGCATGGCATCAAGGGTGAAGCCATCAGGGTGCTCAAGGTCTAAGTAGGTGATGTTGGGCAGATTGTAGGTTGTAAGGTTGCCGTACAGAGCTTTGTTGTCGACGATGGTACGGACAGGCTCGGTTGAGTTGACCGAGTAGAGCTCCTGGTATGGAACGTCAGGGCCAGCATAGCGAAGAACGTAGTAAGCGCCGCCAGAGGAGAAGGAAGCAGTCCAGAAAGCGGCAACGTTGTCATCAACGAGGGCCTTCTTTTCGCCAGTCTTGAAGTTCACAGAGTAGACGTGGGACTCGGTGCTATGGTGCTCAGTCGAAGTGTAGTAGACCAAACCGCGCTTGGCATCGATCTTGAGAATGGACAGAACTTCGAATTCGCCAGTAGTCAAAGCGATAGGCTCACCACCACTGACGGGGAACAGGTAGATGTGGTTCCAGCCGCTCTCGTCAGAAAGGTCGAGGTAGTACTCCGTGCCGTTGCCGTAGGTAGCATTCGCAGTCTCAACAGCGCCGAGGTAGCGGGTAGCAATCAAATTCTCAAGCCAGCCATCGGTGCCATCACGCTCACGGACGACTGAGGATGTGCCAGCGTCGACATCGACAACAACGTACTTCTCGAGGTCCTGAACGCGGTTGAAAGCGCGGTAGATAACCTTGCTGTGGGCATCCGTGAGCCAGTTGACTTCACCAATGACAAGATCATCCTCGGGGAATGCATCAATTACGACAGTCTCGACCTTGCCAGAGGCGACGTCAAGTAGGTTGAAGCCGACAGTGGGGTTCTTGGTGCCGACTTTGGGGTAGCGAAGCTCGAGCTCGCGAGCGTAGACGGGAGCAACTTCGGCGTCATCCATGTAATAGGGAATGCGGAATGTACCAACCCCGGTCTCGTTAAAGCTCAAGAAAGCGATCTTCTCGCCATCAGGACTGTACCACAGAGCATAGCGGTCGCCGAAGATCTCCTCCTCGTATACCCAGTCAGGTACAGCGTTGAACCAGTCTGGACCACCGTTGTCCGTGATCTGAGTGATGTTCCCATCGTTCCAGATGTAGAGGTTGTTGCCTTTGACGAAAGCAATTTGGGATGAGGAGACAGGGCTCCATTCAGCATACTGAATAGTGCCATTTGACTCGGGGTCGAGCGAAATGCTCTCTCCAGTCTCGACGTTCTGGATAAGGTAGTCTGCGTAGTACGAGTGCCTAGTCCTCATTAGTCACGTGTAGTCCATAGTCTCAAGTTGTCGTACCTGTACTCCTTGGTGTAATTCACCGCCCAAAGAACGTGACTGGAGTCACCGGAGATGAAAAAGTCCCAGTAGTCGGCTGGAACCTTGTCGGCAGACAAGAAGGTTGAAGAGTCGCCAGTAGCGACGTTCTCAAACAAGAACGAGCCATCAGCGCCTGTGTAGATGTAGTCGCCATCTGCACCTGTGCTGACCCAGCTGAAAGCCCGGGTAGAAGCAGCCAATCGCCCAGGAGCATCAGTTGTGATGTTGTAGTTAAGACGCAGGGTTGCATTGGGGCTTCCAAGAGGCTGGTGAGGCTGCCTTGGCGGCTCAATGGCCTGGATCAGCGGCAGAGCCGCAGCGATGACCGCGAACGAACGCATCGTAAGAAACAACACGACTTGCGAGACAAGAGGGGCGTTCGAGCACGCAAATATCCGCTGCAGTGCAGCGATTTATGTACTCCTTGCCGTACATGATCGCCTGTTGTGCGTCCGATATGCAGCTGCCGTAAGAGGCAGTTGTCAAGACATTTGGTTGTCGTTGCCAAGAAGACCAAGCGACCCGGCGCCCGGCTCAAGGAGGCCTTCAACTGGTTTTCTCGTGTCCGCCGCGAGATTGGCGGATACTCACATCATCAGAGAGGAAGGTGCCAGTAGCACGAGTGAGATCGCGTGCGCTGCAAGGCGGCGCACGTAGATGCAAGCGTTTGTGGGTGACGCGATGGCGGAACGCGCTTGCTTGATCGCGCAAAATATCGCCAGGCACGGAAGGCGCTAAACCGTCGATGCTTGTCTTATCGGCTCCTTGGTTCATGTTCTCATTTTCGCAGACACTTTTTGTCCTGTTTGTGCTCTTCATTTTATGTAAGTGGTGCTCTGCTGATTTGTGTCAAGGTTGGGTACAATCTGGTGGCTGGTAACGAAAATGCTGTGAAACGGATAACTCACCAGTAAACGGTTACTGAACCACCAGAGACGACTAACACAGACATTGCACAAAGAAACATCAAGGTCGCAGTGATAACGATAAATAGGTTGTTGACCTACTCCCAGCGTTAGCGGGCACAATGTTGTATGTACCCTGATCGTCGTCTGTTCAGAACAGCGCTCAAGAGTGTCAGATTGGAGAAGATTTTCAGAAAGCGTTGACGACTGGTTTCATCCAATATCTACTGTTCGTAATGAACAGGCAAAGTATAACTACTATCGACTCATCAATAGCTCCTTACCTAGGTAGATTGTATCTGATGCCTCCATGGCCCTTCCAACGGTCCCAATTCGCTTCAGTAGCTTCCTGCTTCGTCACGCATCCTGTGCGGAGCTCTCGTCCGTTAGACCTTAGTCTACTTTGATGGCTCACAATAGACCCTCGTCCTCCAGGTCTGCCTCTACACTTACCTATTCCTCAGCTATCTGTAGTCCCACTTGGGCTGTAGCGGCGGCCTTGCGAATGGCCTCCGCAGCCGTGCAATTAAACTTGAGATGGTCTCCGAATACATATTTGTTTACCACAGATTTACAGTGTCCACACTGTTTTTTTGGCGCATCTGCACAACTCTTGAGGTGCTCTCTGATATCTAAGACTGGAAGGTTACAGAAGTTGCAATCTTTACGGTGCCTTTGTTCCTTGCAGTCTTGGCGATGTACTTGCAGATTCTCCCGGGAGATGTTGTCTTTGCAGAAGTCGCAGGGACCAGGCCTTTTAGAGCATACTTTTATGTGGGCTTTCCAGTCTGAAATTTTTTGATGGCAGTGTTTACACTTGGCACACGCGCTGTGGTGCTTCTTCCAAATGGCCAACGGCACGGATGCACCACAGATGCTACAGGTGCGCTCACACTGCCACAAATGCACATCGAAGAATTCCGTTTTTGGCACCAACTCTTGACAGTTATTGTATTTCTTCAGACCAGATGAGACACCTGCAATGCCCGGCTTCTTTTGTGTTATAGAAGAGACAGGCGTGGCCGGCTCACCTAAAAGTGATTGAGGGATCGAGAGAGAACCTGGAGCCTTACAAAGCGTCGCTACGCCAGGAATAACTGGAGTTGGTATTTCCAGTGATCTTCTTTCCAATGTTTGCTTGACGTTCTTGGCTGACGTTGGGGTCGTGGTATGAACCGTATTTCTGTGATCTGGAGAGACCCCAGGCAGCTCAGAGGCGCCACCGTTTTCAGTGCCTCCAAGACAAATGCCATTCAAAGGACCGACTGAAGCTCTTGTCTTGGTAGAATTTTCCTTGCAAACGTCATCTGACTGTTCTTTAGCTTCCTCAACCTTGTCAGCCTTCTCATTTACTGAGAACGGGAACTGCATTTTCTCTTCCTGGAGTTGGTTGGTTGGTTGGTTGGTTCGTATTCATTTTACGTCTAGTTGATGAGGATTAAGTCCATCATCTCGCCTCCCGAAGGGCATATACGACGTGCTAAGCTATGGAATTACAGTGCTAACACACTACCTTAGAAAGCATTTCTTGCGTACGCGGGTATTGCTACCATGTCAGAACTACAGCTCCCCGTGCAGTTGGGGAGACTGAGCAATTTGTGTACATTAAGGTGGATCCCTCGTGTGTGTTCAGAGGCAGGTAAATGCCAGAGAAGTGGGAGAGAGGGAGAGGGAGAGTAAGAAGGAGAGTAAGGAAATAGTACGGCTGTTTGCTGCTGTTGCAGCACTAGGTAAGCTACCGGGGGCAGACTTTGGTGTAGTACTGTGTGAGTTGAGTAAATGCTTCAAAAGCCTCTAGATCCCCAATCAGCGCAGCAGTATACGCTAGGCCATCGTTCCGGCTGGACGGTGGTATAGCTGGTCGAAGTGGCCATCGGCTAAAGGCCCCTAGGGTCTTGCGGCAGAGCGCAAGGTGTTCCGGCGTCTTGTCGCGTCTGCATGAGCAGGTGAGTGTTGCGTCGTTGTGACTGAACTTCTGGTGGTACCAAGCGAAGTCGCCGTGCATAAATCGGATGGAGAGCAGTTTAGCCAGGGTAGCTCTTGGTAGGTCTAACTCAGGTAGTCTGCTGTTTAGTGAGTAGCCTAAGTACCATCTTTGTACCATTTTGAGAGCTTAGCCCTCTTTTCAGACCACCAGGTCTGTTGTGTGTGTTGTAGTGTCTTGCGGGCTACTGACTTAATGCCTGAGAGTGTAGGCATAGCAGCCTTTCTAGTAGGGAGTGGCGGGTAATAGGCTTCTAGGTCTGCCAGCCTATCTGCCGCTTCGTTTCCTTCAATGCCTAGGTGCCCCGGGGCCCATTTGATGGAGACGTCGTGGGTCTCCATAGCGCCGTGACACTCCAGGAAGGCCCATTGAGAGGTAGGGGATGCGCTGCCCTTCAGGCACCATATGACGGAGGTGCTGTCTATGCACAGCCAGATTCGGCGAATGCGGAGCGCTGGTTGTCTTATAGTGTGCTGGAGGCCCCTCCATGCGCCTACTGCTTCCGCGTCAAAGACGTGTGAGGTAGGGTGAAGCGACCCGCGTCCAGTATGAAGTTGTTTTCCGTCCTGGTACACGGCAAAGCCGTAGGTGACCCGCTTTTCTCCTTCCTTTGTGTACTGCTCAGAGCCATCTAAGAAGATAGTCACGTCTGAGGGTGGGAGGTGGGCCCACCATTCTTTGAAGGCCTTCGCTGCGGTCTCTTTGTCTACGCCCATCGTTGGGTCTGTTTGGCAGCCAGGCGAGTAGTGGGGGGCTGTCAGTATTGTCCTTGGTATCTCAGGCAGAAGCGATCCTAGATACTGGACTTTGGTCTGCATTCGTTGCAGCTTTCCAGCTGTCCTGCCTATGCTCATCCTGATAGCTGCCATACGGGCGGCAAGTGGGTGTTCTGCATCTACAGTGCGTAGATGTATTGCAAAGCGGAGTTTGGCTTCTTCTAGCGCGTTGGCAGCTGAGGGTAGGCCGGCGTCTCGGAAGAGAGTAGCAGTAGGGGTTGTTCGCCACACTGGGAGGATGCCCCTTGCTGCTATAGCTAGTGTTTTGTCCATGACAGCTATATGCCATCAGACATAGGTGCTGACTTCTGCTGGTCTGCCAGGTTTCAGTGTGCGTGGAGGTTTAGTACGGCCTCTGTACCAGCACTCGGCCCCATACAGAAGGGACGGATATACGCAGGCAATAGTGGCCTTGCGGAGAGAGCTGGCTGGTGGTCCGTGGGCCGTGTTTGCGAGGCTGCGGATGTGGTAGGCCACCTTGGCTGCCTTTGCGTTGTGTGTGGCTACGTGCCGCTTGAAGGTAAGCTTGCGGTCAAACCAGATCCCTAGCCATCGGAGGGCGGGCTGAGTTCTTGACCCACTTGGTAAGACTGGGTTGATTGTAAGCTGCTCGTCTACCACACAGGGTGGCGCGTAGCTGCTCTTTTGTCGAGTGAGGTGGATCATCTCTTGTTTTTTCCGGGGCAAAGGTGACCTTGTTAGCTGTACCCCATGCTCTTATCTGTTGTAGATCCGCTGCTAGGAGCTGTACGTTCTCATCTAGGGAGTGTAAGGCCTGGTATAAGCATATGTCATCTGCGTATCCGAATCTCTTCTTTGTGTCCATAGACAGCAGCTCTGCCAGGTACAGTGTGTACAGGACTGGGGAGAGAGGCGAGCCCTGCGGTGTGCCGCAGGCGACTGGGTAGCTAGGAGTAGTGACTTGGCCTAGGCGGACTTGGATCCTTCGATCAGTGAGGAAAGAGTTGACAAACAGGATGGTCCTTTGTGGCCACCCCTGTTGGGCCATCCGGTGAAGCAGGCGGTTCTTGAGGAGAGCGTCAAAAGCGCCTTGCACGTCCAAGGTGACCATTGTGTCTTCCTGGAGTTCTGTCACACGTTGCTCTAAAGTCCTAACCTTAAATCTTAGCTGAGCTATGATACTTGTCGATTCGCCAGCGGGGGTCTTGAGCTCATTGCTCCTCTGCTGCCCCTGTTCTGAAGGCGTCATGATGTAGACTTGATTTTTTAATGACAACATGATCTTGTGGGCTTCTTCTAGCGCGGTGTCTTTATTGGCAAGCTGGGTTTTCGTTTTCGTAAGCTCGGCCTTCGTGATTTCGTGTTCAGACTTGGAGCACTCGCACTCAGCTCTGATGAATGCGAGCTGAGACTTGATTGAGTCGAACTCAGGGGAGGTAGATGTCAGCCCAGCTTCAGCGTCCGTATTCTCAGATCGATCCTCGCTCAGATTGGGTTCTCTTTCCTCGGAACGTTTCCGAAACCTTCGCTCCTGGATCAGTGAGTGAGTGGCTTTGGCATCCGCAAGGTATTGCTTTACTTCGTTGGTCTGCGTTGGCGGTGGCCTAGTGTTGCTCGCAGTATTGCCCTTCTTGGCTTGCGAAGCCTTCACATCTCCTTGATATCCCCTTGATCCAAAGGTCTGTTCGGCATTGTCGCCGCATTGGTTCGAAAGACAGTCACAAGATCTGGTTTCGTGATGCTTCTTGACGATTTGCGCAAGACATGCGGGCAGACAGCGGCCTGCAATACGTATTACAGAATGTGCTGGCCGAGCTGTTGACAAGTTTTGTGGGGGTAGCAATGCCGCTTCAATATGATTTTTGATGGTCCAGAGCCAGTCCTTCTGCTCATTGTATTCTTTGGTTTTGCGTAACGTGTTTTACAAGCGAGTCGTCAATACAAGCGAGTCGTCAGCCCCACCAACTTTGATCAACCACCTTAAGTCTTTTCATCATGCCTCAACGCTATGCCCCTCAAGTACTATCAAATGAAGCTGATGTTCAGCTTGCTATTAATTCTATTGTTTCAAAGCAGATTCAGTCTGAAAGCCGCGCTGCTCTAGCCTTTAACGTCCCTCGTATGACAATGCGCGACCGACGCGCTGGGAAGCCTGCCCGACGCGATTGCCAGCCCAACTCAAAGAAGCTTACCCAGCTAGAAGAGGAGGTGATTGTTAAATACATACTTGATCTAGATCTACGTGGATTTGCGCCTACGTACGCAGCTGTACGTGATATGGCTAATAGACTGCTGGCTGCGCGCGGCGCTGGTCAGGTTGGCGTCCACTGGCCGCGCAACTTCGTTAAGCGTACAGAGAGTCTAACAACGCGTTTCAACCGAGCGTATGACAGGCAGAGAGCTCTATGCGAGGATCCTGTCCTTATCCAAGGCTGGTTTGAGCTTGTAGAGCAGACAAAGGCCAAGTACGGCATCTGCGACGAAGACGTCTACAACTTTGACGAGGCTGGCTTTATGATGGGCAAGATCACAACGCAGCTTGTTGTGACAGGATCAGAGAGGAGAGGCAGGCCAAAGACTGTTCAGCCTGGCGACCGTGAGTGGGTGACAGTAATAGCAGCTATCAACGCTGCTGGCTGGTCAGTCCCACCGTTCCTAATCTTTGCTGGCAAGTACCACCTCTCTGCCTGGTATGAGGAGACAGAGATCCCACGCAACTGGGCAATTGCAGTTAGCGACAATGGCTGGACAAATAACGAGCTTGGGGTAGAGTGGCTGAAGCACTTTAACGCTCACACTCAGGCTCGTGTAGTAGGAGCGCGGCGCCTACTTATCCTTGACGGCCACGAGAGCCACCACTCTCTTGGATTCCAGGAGCTCTGCAAGGAGCACAACATCTACACGCTCTGTATGCCACCTCACTCCTCTCACCTACTCCAGCCCCTTGACGTTGGCTGCTTCTCGCCGTTAAAGCGCGCGTATAGTCGTGAGGTAGAGAGCCTGATGCGCAACCACATCAACCACATCACCAAGCTTGAGTTTCTGCCTGCGTTTAAGGCAGCCTTTAATCGATCGTTTACGCCAGTCAATATCTGCTCAGCCTTCCGGGGAGCAGGTCTAGTACCTTATCAGCCAGAGGCTGTCCTCTCAAAGCTAGACGTACAGCTACGTACACCTACTCCACCAGCGGCTCTCACAGAGGCTCTCTGGGAGGCTCGTACTCCAAGCAACGCCCGCGAGCTTGAGGCTCAATCAAGCCTAATTCGTGAGCGCGTACGCCAGCACAAGAGCTCGTCACCAGCTTCTATAATTGAGAAGATAGACCAGCTTAAGAAAGGAGCTGAGATGATGATCCTCTCAGCTGAGCTGATGAAGGAAAGGATTGCTAGCCTTGAGAGGGTTAACAAAGCAGCGTCAAAGCGTAGGGAGCGCAAGAAGAAGCGTATACAGAAGCAAGGAGTGTTAACAAAGGGGACTGGAGAGGATATACTTGCTCAACGTGAGGCAGATCAGCAGCTTGCTCGTAAGGAGCGTCATGGAGGAGAGCGATCAGGCCTTAGCCGTCAGGCTCTGGCGCGCTGCAAGAGGTGCAGGGAGACTGGGCACAACTCACGGACATGCAAAAAAGAGGCTGTAGCTACTGCTTAATCTACTCTATTAATTTCTAGATACTTTACTATTGCGTTGTTAAGATATACGCGTTAAGAGATGCACAGAGTTGGTGGGGCTGACGACTCGCTTGTATTGACGACTCGCTTGTAAAACACGTTAGCCATTCAAAATACCACGCTAGGTAAAGTCCATATGCAGCAGAAATAGTCAACGATATAGTATGAAGCACCCATTCTGGTTCAGAGTTGCAGCGAAATTTCCTCCATGTTGAGTGTGCTTGTGTGTGATTGAGACTCTGCACTGAAAAATGTCTCTTGGGGAGCTTGGGTCGAAGGAAGTTCGGATATCGCTGTTGCTAGCTGTTATAAGAGAAGTATCAAGAGTACGCGACATTATCTATACTGATATCCTGTGGAGTGGCCTTTAAATCTAAACCTTGCATTGTCCCAGATTTCGCTATGTTATGTCAACAGCGACGCCAGTGGGTGACTCTTGGATTGGTGAACAAAGAAGACATGCCGCTCGGGTCTTATTACATTCGCGACCACGATGCAACTTCGTCAGTTCGGGTGCAATAGCTCTGTCTCCTTCACACGCGTTACTTAGACAAGTCGCTGCGGAAGTGCAGTGCTTGCTGTGGATGACACGCACAACCGAAAGGAAGTGGCGTTCACCTTCGTTGGCCTTTCCGATGAGTCCGCACGCACTTTCTATAATCTCGGTGAGCTTTCAGCAGCTGTAAAATATGGCCCCACTCTTAATGCGATGCCTTCACCTAAGACGTGAGGCTTTTCCTCTCCCCGAGACCTCCAACACAACCAACCACCCATCATGAGTGACACAAACACTCCAGAGCTAAGGTCACAACGATCCACAGTGACGTTCGACGTTTGCGAAGAGCCTGCAGATGGAGCATGGGCCTGGACCAAGTTCGATTTTCTATCGAACGAGCAGCGACCTGCTGCCCAGGAGCCCACACACTACGCCAGAACGTTGCCAGGCTGGTCCGCAAAACACGACTTCGAGCGGCGCCTCAATCGCAACGGCATCAAAATCTCCGAAGCCAGCGATAGCTGCGCTTCCAAGAATACCGTGCAGCCAATAGTACAACAACGCGGCGGCGCTCTCTCGATCCTAGATGGGTATGCGCGAGTTAAGGCGCACCGTGCCTTTCACCATGCGTCACGAAGCGAAGACTTCCCATCCCTTCAAACCGCGACTATGGCGTCATTCACGAACACTAAGAAGGAAACCAAGGTTGAGGCCCTCGAGAGGCAGTTGCGCCAAGCGCAAACAGAGGCACAAGTCTGGAAGAGACACGCTGAGAGACAGGAACAGGATCTGCGCGCCTCTTGCAAGGAGACCATGGACTGGAGGATGAGATATGAGGATCTTTACAGCGCCATGCTTCAGGATGTGAACGTAGAGTCGGAAGTGAAGCCAAAGAGGGGACCCACGAGGTCATTGGGTTAATCACGGGCAGCAAGTCTGGAACAGCCAGGCAACATTCTGCATCATACCGTTAATTCCTTCGCACGGTTATCGATTAGCAACTTAGTTGTTGGACAAAGGCTGCGCCCAGATTGTCTCCAGTAGCTCCACAAACTTGCTTGCCATCTTCTTTCCACCCTGCTCGTTAGGTTCCACCCTTTCAGAATAGTCCTTCGCCGTCTTCCCATCCAAGACCTCATGTAACGCGCAGGGCACCACCTCGGTATCTTGAATCTTGACTTTCTGTGTTGCCGTCTTGTAGAGTGTAGCAATCGCAATTTGAAGCTGTCCAGGCCATGTGTTGTATCCTAGAGCCTTGAGCTGTGTATCGGCCCAGCTCGACTGTCCAAGCCCAGACTCGAGAGGATAGTAGATCATGCAGATAATGACAGCCCGCGGTCGGATTTTCGCAGTCATCCGATCGACATAGTCCTGCACCTTATTGCAGAACATGTAGTCGAAGTATTTGAGCGATGATGCCGTGCCCTTCTCGATCGAGGATCGAGGAGTCGCCCAAGCAAGCTGGAGCATGTGTCGAATTGTGCACGGCAGTGGCCTGAGGGCGATGTCATTCGCGCCCACGCTGACTATCAGCACATCCTGCGAGCGAATGTTGTCACGAATGAACTTGTCATGTGCGAGTAGGTCTTCGTCTCGTTGTCGCAGCATGGACTCTTCGACTGCAGTATTAATGCATGTTGCGCGGTCGCCGAGGAAGTGATTCATCCAGAAAGCAACATCCGGCTTAGGCGTCGCTTTGTCTAGTGTATGGTGGTATATGTCTGGGACTTCGATATCCAGATCCAGATCATTGCTCACCCAGTACTTGTTGTCAAGTGAGGAGTCGCCTGCAAGGTACACGATGGGTTTGTCTGGCTTCTGTGCAGTGGTAATGGAATGGAAAGATACGAGATCCTGTATTTGATGGCCTTTCCATTCGAAGTAGAATCTTGAGCGATTTATTTTGTCTAGATTCGCTGTCATGTTCGGGCTGGGGTCACAGGCTCAAGAGTAGGTGATCAGGGCGTTCGAGGTCAAAAGGAGAACACGTTGTCGATGGATGTGGATGAAGGCAAAATACGACCGCTGGAACCTTCATCGGCTGCTTACATGTCGTGTAAAAGATACGTTTCGCTGAGTGTTTGACCCCATAATTAGGTCGAAGGTAGCGGAGCTTCATCCGGCCAGGCTGACGTCACCTACCTGCGTTAGCCTTGCGCGTGCACTGCTCTTGTGTTCTCATGCCCCCGAACATATCGTCTTCACGGTATCCATTTCATGTCGTGCGAGAGAAGGTGTGAACAAGATCTCCCCGAAACTATGAGCCGCAAAGGTGGGGTTTATCGCTGTGCGACCAGGGTTCCCCACTGCTAGCACGTACAATCGGCAGTAGCCCGTCATGACAGCCTTCCGCAGTGTCTTGGTGCTGTTAAACACAGTTCTCGCGAGGATGCTCGTGGCATACATAAGTAAAGCCGTGGTGTACTCGGTGGAATCAAGTGACTGGCGGCCGTTTTGAGACTGACATGCTCCACGTATTGGTAGCCGTGCTTGCGGGAAGCGCGATTGCGCTACCGACAGGAGGTTACAGGCAACATGGACCGAAGCGCATCATCATCGATACCGATCTACTCGACTTTGTAAGCCTATCACGCAAGACATTTGACACTTGCTGATATTGCGACCATCTCAAGATTGATGACCCAGTTGCTATTGGGCTTGCAAATGTCTTCCAGAAACGGGGTGAGGCAAAGGTCGTAGGTGTCGTGTCAAGTAGGTCAACACCCATCATTAGAGCGCCGGCCTCTGACATACAGTTGCAGGTGTATTCAGTAGATATGTACCGCCTGCGATAGACGCAATCAATACTTACTACGGTCACGGTAGAATACCGATTGCGATACAGAAGCCAGTCGATAACACTGTATGTCGCACGCTTTCCCGAGACTACGTGCCTTCCTGCTCACCTGGATGCTACAGACCCGAAACCCCACGTTTCCGCAAGAGAACGAGTATGTGACTGGTCTGGCAAGCGAATTCCCGCAGGACATTAGCGATGGAAGTAATACTACAGACCCTGTCCTGCTCTACCGCCGTCTGCTTGCGTCTAGTCCTGACAACAGTGTCACGATAGCCAACATCGGCTTCCACAACAATCTCTATCATCTGCTGCACTCGCGACCTGATGGCATCTCCCCACTGTCAGGACCCGAGTTGATAGAGAAGAAAGTCGTGGAGCATATTGTACAAGGCAATCCGGATGGCACTTCGTTCAACTTCGAGGGCAACGATCCCAAGTACGCGCAATATGTGCTCACAAACTGGCCCGGACGCATCACATACGTCCCGGATTCGATTGGTAGCATAGTATACTTTGGGTCACGGCTGACGACCGAGCTTGATGTAACAACACGCCCGGTAGCATATGCGGCTGCGACCAGCATTGGGGTCGGTAACGTACACCAGACTTGGGACTGTAAGTTCAGGATTTTATGATTATCCATTTGCATGTGCCGTGCTGACCAACCCGCCACGTGCAGCAACGGCGATCTATTATGCGGTACGTGGACTTGATGACATCTATCGAGTTGCAAGAAACCGAGGCGAAATCACGTTCTCTAAGAACGGAACGGCGGTTTGGGACCACAGTTCCCGGTCAAGGCTCCAGCGATCAATTGACCTCAAAGCCAACAACGCCACGTTCGCAGCAAGAATGGAGGACCTGTTGGTGTCGGAGAATTGACTGTCTCAATCCTTTCGCGCGATATACCACTTCTCAATACCACGAGTTGTCCCTCCTTCAGAGTAACATACAGCAAACCCTCTGCCGAGCAGCATCTGTCCTTCACTCTGGCTTGCACACCTTATCGTCGAAGATGAAATCGGTCTTCACGCTCACAATGTGAATGTACGGCTCCTCATCGTACATGTATGGCTCACCACCGCGAGCAGATGCACAGGCTTTGCCGCAATCGGCTGGTTTCTTGTGAACCACAATTTGTCGAGGGCACACATAGACATGCCTAGAGCCCTTTATCTACCGCCGACGTATGTTAGCAGAGCTCTGAAGTAATCGGACACTTGCCAAACTCACCACATGCCGCTCCTCGCTCACGTCGCTCACGAATCCTCCTTCGTCGATGCCGGCCAAGTCCCGAGCGACGCTGCTGTGTGTGTGTACTCGAAAAGCGTTGAGGTAGTTCTTCTCTGAGATCCACTTGTACAACGCGTCGATCTGGAAGTACTTTGCCTCTACTTCAAGCCGGTTGTATAGGTTATAGTCGAAGCCGTGTGCTCTAGAGTAAAACAGCGGGAAGACGGTTGGTCGGCGCATGAAGTTGAGGAGATAATTGAAGAGTATGGGGTCTGCGTCGAGGAAGTACGTGCCGTCTCGCTGCGGAACCCAATTGTATTGGGGCGAAAGGTGGAGCTGGAAGAATCCAGAGTTGGCTGTCAGGGTATCGGTGGATACTTTGAAAAGTGTGCCTGCGATTTCGAGAGTGATGACGTTAGGGCGCTCAGGCTCGACGTCTATGGGGGCTTCCTTGAGAGCCATCTTGTCTCTCCATGACATGCGGGTGGCCGGTGGGCTTGATAACAAGAGACGTTCAAAGTCAGATTCGAGGGAGGTACTGCTATTCGTCGCCATTATGGCGGTTTGTGTGGTCGGCGATAGCGAGAGGTCCGAGTGGTACTGAAGGCATCTAGACTGACAGTAGCTCGCCAAGAGCGCATTCACGATGAAGAGTCCCACTTGCGCGTCTGGAGAACTCAGGAAATCAAAATGTGTGATACTCACGAGCATGCTGTATCATTGACCATTTTCTGTCAGGCACAACAACGCGATGACTACCTTCAGGCTTCCCCTCCACTCCCCCAGCTCACTACCCCTATCCGGGCCTTACCCCACGAGCACAACTCCCCAACTCCCCATTATCGCAACTCACTTCCCCGCTCATCCTTCATCCCCCCACCCTTTCCCTCTCATCGCCTCTACGCAATTCCTGCTCACACCCCCTCTTCCCCACCAGCCCCCTTGTCTAACCCCCCCCCCCCCCAAACTTACCTTCCGCACACTCATTAACAATTCTAAACACCTCCTCCCTCTGCCTCAGAACATCCGATACCACGTTTCCTGCCGCAGCATCGAGAGTCACGTCTGCGTCGAGGCGACCCCATCTAGTGGACGATTGAGTTAAAGGGAAGTAGACGCGGGGGACTATTAGCTGCGAGGTAGTCAAGGGACGGATCGCGTTCATAGCCTGCTGCCAGGCTACTTCACCTTCTTCGTAGCTCGACTAAACACATTCCGCGCGTCTATCCGTATGGGCTGGGCTTCATGGGTTCAGTGGCTCAGGACTGGCCTGAAAAACACCCTCCGGCATCTGAATACCTGGTAGGTAGACTCAGCCGCGAAGACGCGCTTGGCGAATCGAAGTCAAATCATGAGTAGCGACGCCGCGGCCATTGATGATCCTGCAATGGTCACACGATGTGCGCCTGTACATGCTTCGACTCATTAGTTAGTTCAGATTTCGGATGAAATAGCACGTTCGTCAGTCATGGAAACTATCGCATTACAAGAGCTAATATAAATTGGTCCTGCAAACAAAGGAGAGGGGTATCTGGGTATATCCGAACCACGAAACCCATCTACCCACCATTTGCATGCTCGCGCCCCAACACCGTCCCCAATCCACGCTAACCATTCCAGTACGGTACACACAAGCACTGTCTACGACTCAGCCTCAGCCATAATCTGCTCCCCCTCATCCAGCATCTCCACCACCCTCTTCAAATTCCCAACCATCTCCTTCGCCTGGCCAACCAGTAGCAACTTCTCTGCGTTGGCGGGCAAACCGAGGTACGTAGGGGGTTCGCGCTCGGGCAGATCGTTGACCCACTGCATGAAGTCTTTCCAGCCGGTGGAGCTGGGGAGTTCGAGACCCGCGCTGTGCTCTGTGTCCTTGACGATCTTGAAGTTGTCTTCGAAAGCGGTGGGCGTCATGCACTCCTGCACGATGGATGCAAGGATGCGCCAGTCGGCTTCGTTGTCAATTTTGCCGCCGTACATCTCGGTGATGAGGGTGGTGATCATCTCCCATGGGATCTTGGCGGGGGCGATGTTGGAGCGACCTTGGGCGACGGCGTCGATCCATGTATCGACGACAAAGCTGCAGCATTCGTACTGTGCCATGTTAGCATTTGATCAGGATGTGACGGCTAGGTTAACTTACGTCGCTGTCGTTGAACTCCCAGAAGCCCTTCCAGCCAAGAGTAGGGGCGTAGCGAAGACGCTCTTGAACCACAGCGTGCAAGAATGACAAGATGAGGTAGACGCGCGCTTTCTCGACCGGTGGCTTGACGGCCTTCTCTGCCAAGGAGGAAAGCGAGTCCTTCATATTGGCGCGGATACCAGCAGGCTGCTCGTAAGACAAGACACGAGACGCTCGCAGTAGGTTGACAGGGATCTTCGGACTGGACTCCATCGACAAGAAGAGACGGAAGTCGGGGTTGGGCTTGAGTGCTTCCAGCCTCTTTTCAAGAGACTGCAGCCACTGAGGGGCAAGGTGAACGTTCTTGACAAGCACCCAACTGCCCGTGGTGGCGGCATTTGCAATGGCCTTATCCGCAGTCGTGGCACCTTCATTGGAGCCCATAGCGATATTCGCACACGACACGCGTTCCCTTTCGACGAGATTGTCAACCTTGTAGCTGGCGTCGAATCCAGGGCTAGAGCTGAGCGCAACCGGTGTAATGGCGTTGACTTGCTTAACGATGTCGCCGAGATCACCAGTAGCGTCCAGGATGCCCTTGCCAAACACTTCCGTAACAAAGCGTTCGACAGCAGGCACGAAGCGATCGACGCGGAACAACTTGACCAAAATCAGAGCTCGCAGCTGCTTGTCGAACTTGTTGAGGTTCTCGGGCCATGCTTGTGGCACGTGGCGCTCAGCCAGCTCTTCGGTCAGGAAAGCATCCCAGGCCTCGTCTGTGACCTTCTCCAGCTCATCTCTGAAGATCGACATCTTGCCGGTACGTTGCAGTGCCTCCTCTTTGCGCTCGGGTTGAGTGGAAATGTCAACCGCTTCAACATCAGTGTCGAGAATCCTGTCGATGAGCGTCTTGTCCATCTTGTAAGGTGCAGCCTGTACGAGAAGCATGGCAAAGGTAACGCGATCCTTCTGCAGCAAGGACAGAGAAGTCCGGCGGTAGGCGTCGACAAACAGCTCAGCAATGATCTGGTCAATGCGAGCGGCGTGATTGGTCTCAGAACCATTCCGCACTTTGCGAAGCACGGCTTCGAAAATCTGGGTAAAGTACTGCAAGGAGAATTGGTAGAAGTGGTTGAGGTGATGCAGTTGCTCCAGGACAGCAAAGATAGCCGAGCAAGAACGAGCGACAACGGTGTACTCCTTGGTGATATTCTCGACTTCTGTCATGACGCCAGCTGTCTCGGACACCTTATCAGAGATCTCCTTAGCCTCCTTCTTGAGCGTCTCAAGAGTTTCGATGACACGGTCGTCATCGAGAATGTTGCCGCGAGACTCATTGAGGGCTTGCAGAAGTCGCTTCTCGAGCTGGCGGAGATGGACAGCGAACTCGCCCTGCATCTTGATGAGGTTGGAACGTCGCTCATCCACATCGGGTCGCTCGGACTTGAGGACCTCATTGAGAGTCTGGGTTTGCAAGCTGCTCTGCGTGACCGTGAAGTTGACGAATGTAGTTCGACTGCAGATATCCGGCGCGAAGTTGGCAGAAGGATCGCGCGTCGAAAGGTACAAGCGGAACGTGGGCGAGAAATCGATCTCTTGCTTACCAAGAGGGATGAGAACACGACCTCCAGTCTTTTGGTACTCCTTGTTGAGGACATGGTTCAGGATGGGATCCAAGTACTCGGCATCCTGAATGAGAATGGGGTTACCAAAGCGTAGTGAGCTCTCCAGCTGCTTCACGAATGAGTCGTCGAGGAAGCTTGTGACTGTAAGGGGGCGGCCCTTGCATTCGTTCTGCAGGAATTCCGTAGTCCGTCCAGACGGATCGATAATCAAAGGATAGCGATTAAAGCGCTGCAGCACGATAGCGTTCTCAGTACACAGGTCGTCCACGGGCAGGCCGTTTTGCTGCCACGTCAGTCGATCGTCGGCAGTCGAGAGATATTCGGTGATCGGGTTGGGTGTCTTGAAACTGATGCCCGAATTCTTCAGCTGATCGTACCAGTCTTCTGTCAAAGCCTTTCTGTACTGTTGGTCGTAGTAGCCTGCGTACGCTATAAATGCAGCGGCCACCAGAACATCTCCGACAATGGTATCGATCTGTGAGTCGAAAGATTTGCTGCTCTCATTCCAGCGAGTTTGTTCGGAAGACAAGCTATCGAGGAGACGCATGCTGCGATTGACCTTGAACTCGACATCGGACATCTCTTTCCTGATCGATGTAGTGTCTTGAATCAGTACAGCGTAATCTTGCTCAAGGCGAGCAATGTTCTTGTCCAGCTTCTCAATCAGGATTTGCGTGTCGTAAGCTCCCTGTTCAGTCGCTTCCAGCTTGTGTTCGAGCTCAGCAACCTCGTTGCGGAGAGGCTCGACTCGAGCGAGAATCTGAGCATAATGAACTTGCGCTGTTGTCCACTGTACCAGGGGACCGCATGCCTTCGATGCGCGATTGACCTTCTCAAAGGTGAAGTCCTCCTTGCTCAGGTACTCCCTGGTCATCCTAGCGCTGAGTCTTTCTGTCATTTGTGTTTCATTGTCAAAGGCCACGATCCTGGCGATGAAGTCATCGCGCCTGACGATACCTTGGATGTCCTTCCAGCTGGCTGGTTTCTCTCCAAGAATCGTGCACACAGCTTCCAAGGCAAGCTTGACACCAGCAGGTGGGTTACCCATAGATCTGACCTCCGTCAGATGCTGTCGCTTGATGTTCGATACACTCTTCTGCGCTTCGATAACAGCAGGTTCGGCCGCAGCCAAGTCCTTATTAGCCTCAAATTTGCGCGCTTCGATGAATTGGCGTTCTTCCTCGAGTTGAACCTCCATCTGTTTGGCGTCCTTCTTCTTGTCTTCGGCCTCGCGTTGATCCGCTACCATCTGCTGCAGCTTCTGGGATGCTTCTTCGCTCTTCTGCTCGAGCTGGATCTTCTTCTCCGCGAGACTCTTACGCAATATCGCGACCTTATCGAACGTCTCAGTGAGCTTCTCAAGACCGACGTTGAGATGTCGTTGTTGCTCTTCGAGATCGTCTCGCTTTTCATTGTACAGTTTAACGTATTGCCCAACAAAGTCCAAGAAGTGGCGAGGCGTAAGGTACATCTTGCGGTTCTGAGTCTTCTGAAGCTTCTCGTTCTTACTCCGTAGCGAGTGGTGGACAGCGACCATGGCGTTGACGACGCTCTCTCGATGAGACGGCGGGAGGTTGAGTCCGCTGTAAGCAACCGGGATGCTATCCGGCGCCACGTAGTTCGACCGATCCAAGTCGACAGAATGGGTGAGCTCGGAGCCAACTTGGAACAAAGCCTGGTCTGACCAGTCGCCGAACCAGTTCAGTACACAACGGTTGAACAAGGCGGGACTAGTGGCAGCCTTCGAAGAAAGACCTTCTTCGGGAGGGTTCATCGTGAAGACGACGTGGAGATTCTTGACGATCTGGTCCGTGAACCACTTGTAGAGCTCGTCTTGGGAGTCGAGAACCACGCCCTGTCGCTGAGCCGCCTCCTTGATAGACGTCATGAGAGCGGTGTACTCGTCACCCTCGAAGAGACCAGGCACTTGAGCGTTAGCGAGAAGCGTGTTCATACGCTCCAGGAAACCCGAATCGAGAACGTTGGCTTCGTCGAGAATGAAGCAAATCTTCTGATTCTTGCAACCACACAGGCGAAGAACATTACGAAGATCCTCATCGAAGTCATCACTGGTGTACTTGCCATGGACCTTGATTTGGTACACCTTAAGTCCATTCATCCAAGCAACGAAGCGCGATAGCGTAGTCTTGCCAGAGCCACTGACACCGATCAAGATTAGATGACCCTGAGGTTGGCGGAACACCCGATCAATGCGGAGGACGTGCTCGAGAACATCGTTGAAGAGAATGAGCGGAACGTCGACCTCTTCTTCACAGAAGGTGCGAAGACGAGCCTTGACGAATTCTCGGAGCTGGTCACGCTCAACTGGCACGTAGTTCTTAGACAGCCAGTTCGAGAACAAGATAGGTCCTCCGAGGGCTTTGTCTTCGTCGATAGTAGGGAAGTGCTCCAGTGCGACGCGGTGGACACATTCCTCAGTCCAAGCTCGCTCATCGTCTGCAATGAGACGATCTTGGAATAGTCGAAGCGCTTCATGCGCCCAAATCCTGACAAGACCCTCGACAGGCAAAGTTTCAAGCGGTCGCAAAGCTTCGTAGATACCACGAACCCAGCGCGTAAGCTCACGGGGCGAGTAAATGTAGTGCGGCTGGATGTCCGGAGTGAACCTTTTCTGCGACTCGAGGTACAGCTGGACCATAGCTCGGGTGAGCGCATCAGAGTAACCGCGCAACGTGGGGATGATCTTCAGCACAGCGCTCGTGAATGTTCCATAGATTTGCAGAAGGGACTGCTCGCCAGGATAGTCAACCATAACCAACGGCGCGTGGCGCAAGAAACGCAGGCCCATGGGTGTACGACCTGCATCCGTGGGAGGATTGCAAGCACCCACAAACTGGATACGATCAAGCGTAACCCAAGTCTTATCTGAGGTCCTCCAGAATCCGTTATGTTCCACGAGCTGACGGAGGAAGGAGATCGCGCGCTGAGTGCCGTACTTGTCCGGTGCAGGCAAATTAATCTCATCGCAGAAGATGACGATCCAACGGCCGATCTGGGTTGGGGTGAGCTGAACACCGTTCACTGTCTTCTTGTACTCGCAGTGCTGCTCGAACGTCTTGATGAGCAGCTCCGGAGTTGTTGCACTGGAGAAGTTGAGGTCGACAACTTGCATGTGGGACAACTTCTTGAGAGCAGCGAAGAGCGTCATAGTTTTTCCAGAACCTGGTGGACCACAAAGCAGGAGTGGTTTGTGCTCGGCGAGCCACGAGTACAGAACATCCTCGTGACGGACTGTGTCAAGCGTAGGGATGACGACGTCGGTCTGTACAATGGAGTGGGTATTGACTTCCATGTTAGGGACCTGATCCTGCCACATGTCCCAATCAGGCTTCTCTGGCTTAGCATCGTAGTCGATCAAGGAGTTCGACTCGTTGAGAGGCGGTAGCTGCACATCAGTCATGCCTGCCACCAGGTCACCAAACTGCTTGCGATCAGACAATGGGCAGTCTCCGGTGAGCGCCCACACAATCGCAACAAGCAGCTTCTTGGAGAGGTAAGCCTCCATCCGGTCGTCCTCGAGGGGGAAGTCCTGATGCTGTACGTTGTACTCGAGGACGTTGCGACAAGCTTTGTTGAGAAGTGAGAACAGCGTGTTAAGAGCGCGGATGTCTGTGTACTCCATGATGTGATTGAACTTGCGAGCCATGCTAAGAGCCTTCTCGATGAAGCGGTCCTGGGTGAGTTTGATCTTCAGATAGTCCGCAATGAGAGCCTGGGTCGCAAGTGTTTGCTGCGACATCTGTCCAGGTGCAACAGTGTCGTCCTCAATGTCTTCGAAAGCCAAGGTCTTGAGGTTCTGAATGTAGTTCTCGACCATCATATCAACGTTAACAGTGTCGTCACTAAACCAAACCATACCGCAACGAGAGACGGTAGCCAGAGTGGCGTACTTGAGCGTTTCGACCTCGAACATGATACGCACGTTCGAGGGAAGATTGAGACGTTCACCGTTAGGTAAGGTGAGGAGCTTGTTGTCGTCGAGAACAGAGTTCAGGTTCTCAACCCACTCGGGGTCGACATCACCATCGAATACGATCCAATGCCGCTTGCTGTCTTCGCCACGCAGATTATCGACAATCTTGCGGAGGATGCCGGTGAAGAGACCGTCGGTCCACTCGCGAGTCGTGTTGTCGAGAACACCATAGAGCTGCTCCTTGGACATGACCTTGGGATCGATCACATGGCAGACGCCCTCGACACCGTCGGCATCTTGAAGCGCACGCAGAAGTGTTCTCCAAGCCGCTGATTTGCCTGAACCTGACGACCCTACCATCATGACACCATGGTGGAGATTCTGGATCTGGTAAAGCTGCAGAATCTTCGTCATCCAAGCCTCACTCACGATCAGCTTCGAGCTGGCTGCCTGCTTACGGATGGCCGCAGTGAGCTTGTCAAGAGGAGCAGGGATGTACTGCACTCCAGGGAACGCCTCCTCCTCGATGCTACGCATAATCTCAACATCAGAGCGGATCAGCTTGGGAGCGATGGTCTCTCGTAGACTCTGAACGATGATCTGGGGCTCCATGACCGCTTCGTCGGTCTCTTCCACGTCGACAATAGCGATGCGAGCTCGCTTCAGCCCACCAGAGCTGACAAGAACACTTTTCAGCGCACGCAGACCGAAGTCGTAATGCGCTTGCTTAGACAGGCTAGAAGCACAGCTATCAAAGAAGGGGACAACTTGCTTGGAGAGATCCTTGGCTTGCGAGAAACCCTGAGAGTAGAGCATGACTTCAGCAATGAGCTCCTTGTCAGGCTTAGACATAGCGATGCTGCGGAACAGCTTCTTCAAATTATCAGGCAAGTTGGATCGACCAGCGTATCCAGGATTCATGGTGATGAAGATGCCCGTATTGGCGTTGACCTTGAGCTGGCGTCCAACAAGCTCGATCTGAGCCTTGTCATCCTCGGCACCCTGCTTCAGACCAAGCTGAATGTTCTGGATCTGCTGCGAGACCGCCGAGAGAATGCGCTCCTCAAGACGGTTGAACTCGTCAAAGCAGCCCCAGGCGCCGACCTGGCACAGACCAAGGAAGATTCGGCCCATGGCCTGAAAGTCGAACGTGTCGTCACAACAGAAGACCAGAGTGAAGCGACCAAGTTGGACACCGAGGGCCTTGACGGATTCAGTCTTTCCGGTACCAGCAGGTCCGTATGGGGACCCACCAAGGCGCTGGCACATAGCTTGGGTAAGGGTAAGGAAACAGCGATCAGTGAGTGGTGTCCTGACGAGACGATCGGCTACACCCAAGTACTCGAAGCCGTAGTCCAGGGTTGCGTTGGCCATCTTGATCTTCAGGCGCTGAAGCAAATCGTTACCAGGTTCGTATGTGTAGCGCATTGTGAGGAGCCACAGGTGATGGGTCGGTGAGCTCGCACCAACCTTGTGAAGCTTGTGAAGGACGTCGCGCTGGTGTACAAATTCAGTGATGAGATCCTCGCACTTCCTGCGTTGGATGGGCTCAAGGTCGCCGAGTACTGAGGCAGCCAAGAGCTTGAGGATGTTCACTTGCTTTTCATACAGATCCTGCAAAGTGGTGCCCTCCGCAACAAGAGATGCTTCCACCGCCTTGGTCCACGCCATCTGGGTGCCAAGCACGACGACCTGCGTCGGATACTTGGCAATGTAGTCGTTAAATGCAGATGGATCCATAGTATCGGCAGACATGAGCTGCGCGAACTCCTCGAACGCCTCGAAGGTCAGCTCTGCCAAGGTGGTCTTCATGTTACGCTCTAGTGCGCCCAACCACTCGTTGATACGAGGCGTTTGAACTAGAGAAATCGTCTGACGCAGCTGAACTGCTTCACTCTCTTTAGATGTAAAGCCTGTAATAACACCGTCGTCATCAGTTTTGAGGCCAGAGAGACCAGCGAACATCTTCTTCAAATGCTTCGCGACGCGCAAAACATCGTTACTGTTTCCGATGATCTCAAGGAGATCCTCGTCACCAACAAAGTAAAAGCGAGGGAACGCCACACGTTCGCGCTCGAGGTACTCTCCCAAAGCCTTCTGGATCTTCGAGAGGTTGTCGGCAAGTTTATCGAGCGACTGCTGTACGCCTGGGATGTTGAGGGCATCCATGACGCCGTTTTGACGCGCAACCTTCTTCATGACCGTCATGAACTCGGAGTTGATATTGTTGAAACGCGAAGATTCCATAGGGAGTAGATGCTTGATGTCGGCGTTGCCGGTGAACACACCCTCGAGGTAGACCCACTGACGCTGCACATCTATCCAGACATCGAACAGAACGTGGACGCGGTTGAGACGATCTTCCCATACCGACGCTTCCTCTTCGAACTCTTTGAAATAAGGCGACAGCCGCATTGTTGCAAGTCCGCTGAGGTTCTCGCTGCACTTGGCCATCAGCTCGTCCCAACCCTTGATAAGACGGCATTTGTTCTGATAGGAAATGAGTTGCAGCTCATAGTTCTGCCAGGTCTCTCGAACTTCTTTGATGTAGTTCTCCAGTCCCATCTCAGCACGTGCCTGCTCGAGTATCCCCTCGATGATCTTCTTACTTGGACCGAGCTTGAGGTCCCAAACGTCGCCCAAGGTCATCGCGGTCGGTGAGTACATTTTTCCAGGCCTCAGCTGCTTGAAAATCTTGACCCAGTGACGTTCGCGTACAGGATCAGAACGCAGGTCTTCTATAATCTTGTTCTCCTGTAAGAGCTGCTTCAAGGACTTCTGCACATACTCGAATGCTTGATACTGCCTGATCCTGGGCAGAGACTCCTTCGTCGTTCTGTCCAGATCATCGAGATTCTTCCTGAGTCGACGAGGCTGGATGCTTGTCCAGAGCTGTTCGCGGAGATCATCGAGAGACGCCCAGATAGTACCAACTCGCGCCCAAACCTGCTTAAAATCGTGCACTTCTTCGTAAAGCCCATTCAGAACAGTGATGGGAGAAGGGGGCAAGCCAAGAGCTTCCTTTGCTTTCGACAGATTGCTGGATTCGGTGGTCAACTGGTCGATTCTCTTATCATACCTGGCCAGGACTGCGGTTGCATCTTCAGGGTTGAGATCTCCTGCGACTGGCTTCTCAGTAGCCCACTCGTTGGTCACGTCGGAGATCTTTTGGTTGACGATCTTGTCTTCAGCGGCGATCTTAGCCCGGAGCGCATCAGCCTGATCGTCAGCGATCTTTGTCTTTCGGGCAAGGACCTCGATCAATGTCTGCCACTCGTGTTCAATCTGCTCGATGGGCAGCCAATTCTGAGGAAGTGGGTAACGCTGGCGGTTCAAGGTCTGTGATCCTAGGCGGAAGGTCGCGATTTCGGGCTCCCATTCCATCACCTGGCGTTTACATTGCTGGACCGTAGTGATGAATGATACAGCTTGTGCAGTCGAGGACGCTTCGAGCGTCTGCACTTCAAGATCCTTGCGTGCCTTTGCAACATCAACGAAGACTTCGTTCATGCGCTGACCGAGCCTACTGGCAAACTTGCTCAGAATCTCGGCCTGCCATTGATCGTACTTTGCATTGACCTTGACCTGCACCTGGTCGTAGTCAACGGTGACATAGCCGAAGCGTCTGCTGATGTCCGAGTTGTCGAAAGTGGAGCGGGTTTTGCGGATCTCTTGCAGCATCTGCAGCCATCGCGCGAGGTCCTCCCCAAGGGTGTCGTACACCTGCTCAGACTGGAGATCCCACAGAGATTGGAATTGCAGCCAGTCGTCGACATAGACGGAGATTTCATGAAGCCTGCCTTCAATAGCGCCGTACACCTCGATCAGTGAGTCAGTGCACTTGCTGGGCAGGTCGGAGAAATGATTGACAGTAGCGTCTCTCACGGTTTCCAGTCGGATCTCGTACCGCGAAGCCTTGACCTTCTGAAGAGTGCAGACAGTTGCGAGCCAGTGCTGAAGTTGTTCAAGCCAACTCGCTCGGGCGTACTCAACAGGTGGATTGAGGAAGATGAGCTGATTCCGCATGATAATCTCGAGCGTGAGCTGCGACAGCGTTGGCTTGACCTCATGGGCATCTCCGCCTGCAGGTTCGCTGACGGGTCGGTACTCGACCTCATCCTCGCCGCCATTGTTGAAGACATTGATCCACTGAGACATAGCATGTCTCAGGCGCCCGAGCAAGATGGACTCAATGCGACTGTTCATCTCAGACACCCACGTCGCAAGGTTGGTGTAGTTCTCCAGGTTGAGCGTATCAACAGATTTCTGGATCGTCTCTAGGTTCTGCTGGAAAGCCTCCTTCGTGTATGGACAGGTCTCCAACTCCTTCAATGCCTTGTCGACTGTGGTGTTGATTCCCTTGAGAAGGTTCACCTTGGTTTGCAGCATGGATGTTGCCGCCTGGAAGTCGCGAACGAACTGTACATGCTTGCTCTCGCTCCTGACGCTTCCAGCGCCTGCAGGAAACCCAGGCTGGCGAACGTGCAAGTCGTATGCATGAACAAAGGATTCCCATTTCAGAGGCACGCCCTTGTTGATCAGCGTCTGAACATCGTTTGAGTAGCCGTTGAGCAGGAGAGCAACACCGCTCAATTCTGAGATGGAGCGAACGGTTTGAGTGTACGTTCGGACACTCTCCATAAGACTGACGGCATATGGATAGACTCGCTTCGCTTCTTTCGAGATGTTGTTGATACCATGCGGAACCTGAAAACCGCGCCAGGTGAGATTGCGCACTTCCTTGAAAAGCGCAATAACCTGACCGTTGAAGTTCACGTTCAGCTCCAGTATGTTACCCGCGGCGCGATTCCTGCTGACAAGGAACAGGCGACCGGAAATAGATAGCTTATTCCGCGCGACTGATGTCAGAAATGTCTCAAAGATGGGACGCGTATCCAACTTCTTTCGGAACATGTTGCTCTCTTGCTGGAGCTTCTGACCTTCAGCATGCAAGACCCAATCCTTACCAAGGATGTCCTCGACTTTACTCATGTATTTGTCGAGTTGCGTCTCGATCTGTCGCGCCCAGATCACAGCACCAGAAACGGGTGGGAAGTCGCGGAGCTGCGCCATGGCATGGGCTTCGGAGTTCGCATATTGGCGCTTGAAACGCTCATGCAGAGCCAGAATATCCTCCTTGACACTCTCGATGAGTTGTGTCTGGTACTCGGAAATGGCCCCACGAATCTTGGGTCTCACAAAGAGGGGGTTGAACTTGGAGAAGACACGGAACATCTCGCTCGCTGTTTTGGCGGTTCCGAGGCGGTCGCGAAGTCGTGAGATGATTGAGTTTTCGACTCGTGCAGTACGCTCGTTGTATTTCTGCTCGGCCTGTTCGAATAGACGCGTTCCCTCTGGAGATACATCAAGTACATCCACATCTTTCAGGACATCGTAAGCTTCCTTGACCTCCTTCACGGCGTCCACGCCACCGATCTCCTCGATGATAACCTCCTTGGCTTGCGATCCGTCAGACGTGGCAGAGTCATCGCCGAGAACGTTGACAATCGTGGCTTGTAGCTGTTCGTGGTTCTTCCTGAACGTGCTAACATAACGAATACGCTCTTCGGTCTCACGGTGGCGAGGGTTGATCTTGATAGGAATGAACTTTTCATTCCTGCGCCTCGTGACTTCACGAGCAACGTTCGTGAACTCCTTGACGTCCTCCTCCCATGTGCGCCATATCCCTCCTGCGATGTTCATGATTGCCTGGAACTCGAGGTAATCCATGTGCATCAGAGAGCGGCCCGATAATTTCTTGTGCAGCTCTGTGTCGAGGTCGCCAGAGATGGCCTCCACGAGAGGCAGAGCTCGTCGAATCGGGTATGGGCAGATGCGCAACTTCTTGTTGAGATGGTTGAAGATCTGGTGGATAGCCTCGTCGACAGCAGTAAGAGATGTCGAGGTGTGCAGCTGATCCAAGGGGAACTCCCTCATCAATGAGTTGTACTTCTGCACAAGATCGGTCTTCTCCTTCAAACCAGTGTCAGCACTGAAACTAACTGTGGCCTGGAAACGCTTGGCATTCTTCAACACGTCGAGAGTCAGTTTAACGCCAGCGCTGCCAAGCTGACCTTCGATGTCGTGTAGTCTTGACTCCATCGATATCCAGAAATTCATCTCTTGTGAGGCCGTTCCAGATGAGACATCGCGAGTCGTCTTTGTGATGTTCTGGATCGACTTGATCCAGCTGTTGACAGTCCCCTGAAGCTGATTGAGAAATGTGCTGTCCTGTGCAGTGGCGGTGGGGATTAATTCTGGCGACGGCTTCACTCCTCGAGATTCTGCTTCCTCGATGGCCGTGATGATCAGTGGGTGGAGCGACAAAAGCAACTCTGGAATCTCCGTCTCATCCATCTGGTGCTGCATAGCCAACGTCAGCTCGGCGATCTTCTTCTTCGCTGCTGGAATGCCTGTTCTGGAATCACTGTCGCCTTTGCTGTAGGCCTCCTTAGGATTGCGCACGGTCTTTGCTTTGTTGTAACTGTCGAAATACGGCTCGAAAGTGGACTTCATGAACAAATGCAAGAACTCCAACGGAGCGCCATCTTGCGAGGTGATAGTATTAGGATGATTGAAACCGGGAAGAGTCGCAATTTGAACTTGTTCGCTGAGGGGTATCGAGGAGTCTATGGGTATCGGTCGCTTCTGAAGAACAACAAACGCAGCGCAGTGAGGAGACGAGGAGAGATCGGTCGAAACAGTGTATGTGTAGATTTGAGAGACGCCTGCGTGCTGTTAGCATAGGTGCACCCTCGCTGCTTCAAGCGCACTCACCATTTGTCTCGTCCAGTCCGTCTATAGACGCCTCTGCACTTCGCTCCTTGACAACGTAAAGCACCGACTGGGTCTCTTTCGAGAACTGCGCGCATCTCTGCAGGGTGTCGGTGCGCTTGTCGTCGGAGAGCAAGCTGCCTGGTGCACGGAGATCTCGCTCTGAAGCACCGAGATTGACTTCGAGGACCTTTTCCAGGTAGTCGACGATAATCTGAGGGTCGATAGTGGGCGGCGTGGGGCTAGGCGCTCGTGAGGTGCCATTGGTGGCCCCTGGGGAGAGCGGTCCCTCCATGGTGAGGTGTTGAATGTCTACTGGTGAAGAGACATGTAAATCCTCGTTTCTGGCGAGGTCGAGAAGAGAAAGGAAGAACAAATCGCGTAGAAAGCGGTAGTTCGGTAGTAAAGGAAGGGTGCGCTCGTGGCGGTGATTGTGAGTGTATTGGCTCCGCCGTTGACAACACTACGAAAGTCGCGTTCACGAGAGCACGGCCGCGTCTCTCCCGCGGCGGGCGGACATTAGAGCGGCAGGGATGCCGCAAATCACGGTGAAGCTGAAATGATTGGCGCAGGTACTCAGACCGACGCAGCTTCTACAAAGACGTGGACTATGCCTGAAACACGAAGGGCGTATTTTGGAGGAACGCAGGCGGAGACTTTTTCTTTTGTTTGTTTGGCAATCGTGATGTGTACCCCGCCACAACTTTGGAAGGTGGTCGCGACTGACAGCGAAGAGCCCCACTTTTGTACGAACTAACATGTAGCCATGTATCTTCACCGCTGTACGAAGAATCCCATTTCTTTTGAGGAATCATGTTCGGCGCCCGTGCACGCGGAGGTGATTCCTCAGAAAAAACGGGATTCTTCGTAAGAGCGGTGCGTTTTTATGAAGAGCAAAGATGTATGGGCATTTCGGGTTAACGATTATCTGACATTCTTTCATTGAAGTGAGTGCCTTTATGGTCTACAATAGTCGATGAGACTACCCTCAACCTCGAAGGGAGCGCTACCTATAGCTAATGCTGCTGAACAGTCGATCTGTAGCCAGCAGAGCAGCCTTCCCAGCAAACCACTTCAAAGCTCACAGATACAAAAATCCAAAAGTCCATTCATCACTCTCCTCATTCATCCTCAGGTTCCCAGATCTCAATCTCCGCTCGCCAGTGCGGTTTCAACTCCACACTCTTGATCACCTCCTCGGTCCTCTCCCATGGCACACCGAACTTGCCGCTATTAATCTTGCACATACGTATACCAGTAACCTCTGCATCGACCAGGCTGATGAGCTCAAGCAACATCGGCATCGACCGGGCTGTATTCTCGACAATCTGATCAGGCTTATCCTTGCCTTTACCGTATTTTGCGCTCGTGAAAAGGCAGCCGATCCAATGCTGCCTATCACCGTCCCGGGGAGCCAAGAGCTGGGCTGTGCCGGTGGGTACTGGGTTCGATTTGATGTGGTGTTTTGCGCAGAAGGTGTTGTGGGCGGTGTATGCGTTTGGGTATCTTTGCTTGAATGTTTTGGCGATGCCAGCGCCCCAGTGGCCCTGTGTGTTGCAGGCGTGCACCAAGACGGTGCCTGAAGGTACGTCGGCGAACATGTCGCCTGTGTGGTATGTGAGCTGGACTGGGTGGTGCTTGTCTTCTGGAGTGGTGGATGCAGTCAGCCAGTCGGGTGAGAGATGTGTGTAGTCGAGATGGTCAGCTTCGTTGCTGCTGGTAGCTTTCAGCTCTTTTGCTGGAGGTGGTGAGCCTGAAATTGCTCTCTTGCTTCCACTGACAGCAGATGCCGTAGAGGTGATGGTATCGCCCCTGCTGGGTTGTGCCATGGTGAGTGTGCAGAGCTTGTGAAGGTGGCTATGGAAGGTGGAGATCTTCAGAACACGCATAATACAACGGCTCGATAGCAATCGCGCGAAAGATGATTGTGCTCAAACCTTAGTGACAGTGATGATGAGGTGGTTTGTTCCTGCCTCAAGCGCACCCAGAGTACAAGATCGCAGGCAACAAGGGTTCAGCGCCATGTCCTGCACTGCTGCAACTTGCGAGACATGGCATCAAAGATTAGCGAGAGCAACATGAGCAGTGAACGTGGACGAACAAGTAAATTTTCCGCAATCGAAATGTTCATGTGAGGTTCATGCCGTGAATGCTCTCGTTACCGGGCGATGGCGAGGCGGGCGCAACCGGCCAATCAGCGGGCGACTAATCGAAAACGAGCCGTCAGGGCATCGACGCATGTTCAATTCTTGCATCGAGCTCCGACAACCTCCATCACCACCACCCGCCATCCGCGCCCACGATGCCTGCCCTCGCCAACAGCGCCCGTGCCATCGCACGCTCATGGACCGCACACCAGATGCCCGTCGCCCGGGCTGGCGTCACTGCCATGCAGACCCGTAACGCCTCGGCGTCCTCGTTCGACAGCCCCTTCAAGGGCAGCGCCGACAGCACCAAGATCCCGTCCTTTGCCGCATACCGCAACAAGAACGGCGAGCAGAGCACCAAGGTCTTCCAGTACTTCATGGTCGGCACCATGGGTGCGCTGTCCGCCCTCGGCGCGAAGGCGACCGTCCAGGGTAAGCCACCCGCCTGCAGGTCCGCGACAACGGGGGAGAGCTCTGAGAGCATGGGAATCGAGAGAAGGGACACATTGGAGGGGCTCAGAGAGCAATTGGCTGTTTTGCGGACGATACGGGGCTGCAGCCCGATGGAGAGCACACCGGCTAACGCATCGCGCGACAGACTTCCTCGTCAACATGTCGGCTTCCGCCGACGTTTTGGCCCAGGCCAAGGTTGAGATCGATCTCGCCGCCATTCCCGAGGGCAAGAACGTGCGTACACGGAGAGAACGGAGATAAGTGCAGGGCGGCAGCTGAGACAACACAGGTCATTATCAAGTGGCGAGGCAAGCCCGTCTTCATCCGCCACCGCACCGAGAGCGAGATCAAGGAGGCCGAGGACACCAAGTGGGAGGCCCTCCGCGACCCCCAGGCCGACAGCGACCGTGTCCAGAAGCCCGAGTGGTTGATCATGTTGGGTACGAGATGACATGCAGCAGTGCAACGGTTCCGAGATGCTAATTGTACCAGGCGTCTGCACCCATCTCGGTTGTGTGCCCATCGGCGAGGCCGGCGACTTTGGCGGCTGGTTCTGCCCCTGCCACGGATCCCACTACGACATCTCTGGCCGCATAAGAAAGGGCCCCGCCCCGCTCAACCTCGAGGTGCCCGTCTACGACTTCCCCGAGGAGGGCAAGGTCGTGATTGGTTAGATTCGCGCATTTGTAAAGTAGCGAGTAGGGAGGAGCGAGAGGCGGAGGGAGCTGGCTGTGTCAATAGGAGCAAGCATCACCATTTCCTTTGGTTTCGTATTTAGATTCGGCTTGTGTGCGTAGGAATGTAACACCAGTTAGAGTCACGTCAGTTCGTGTTGCGTCGATTCGTTTATTCATTTATTTGCTGATTACTGCCCGCCCAGGAACGACTTGACGGCGTCGACTGCGCCCGCAAACTTGGCCGCCTCGATCAGGGTCAGGTGGCCCCGCGGCTCGATGCCCACCTCCTGGAACGCCCTCTTGCTGTCGCTCGCGCCCTCGTCCCGCGGGGTATCGTAGTCGAACACGGCGTGGCCCACGGCGTGCGCGTGCAGCACCTCGTCCTCCGGGTGGAAGTAGAAGGTCTCGCCGTCGGCCTTGCCCGCCTTCTTCTTCTTGCTGGCCGGCTGGCCGGCGGCCGGCAGACTCGACGCGACCTCGGAGTAGGCCTTGGACAGCACCAGGTAGTGCGTGAAGGCATAGGGCTCCTTCTCCGCGACGGCCCACTCAATCTCCTCCATCAGCATGGTGTACATGGGCGGCACGATCTCCGAGGGCATGTTGATGAAGCGCTCGTGCAGGATCAGGCCGATCTGCGCGGGCGGCGCGGGGAGCAGCGCGGGCGCCTTCCTGCTGAGGTAGGCGTGCAGGTCGCGGACGACCTTCTTGTCCTGCGGGCGTTGGTCGCTGGTCGCTGGTCGCTGCTTACGTAACGCGCGTCGCTGCGGGACGTACCTTGTGTGTCTCGAGGTTCAGCACCGTCAGGAAGGCGTACGGGTCCGTCTCGGCGCCGTCGACCTTGACGGTGCTGCCCAGCAGCGGCTGCGCCAGGACCAGGTCGGCCAGCGCGCTGAGGTCGAACAGCTGGTTGTCGATGTCGAGCAGCTGGCGCAGCAGCGTCTTGAGCCCGTGAAAGTCGACGTCGGGGTTGGGGTCGAACCACTCAAAGTCGACGTTGACCATGTCCATGTCCTACTCGCATCATGAGCGCCGGCGCAGGTGCACGGGGGAGCGGCGCCAAACCTCGTCGCTGTCGGACTCGTCCGCGTGCGTCTTGCCCTTGCCTGGCGCGTCGGGCAGCTCTTCGGGGTCCTGTTTCCGCTTGGGCATTGTGTGTGTGTGTGTGTGTGTGTGTGTGAGGCGTGTGTGCGCCGAATGCCTCCAGGCTCTCCTCTTGCGTCGCCCGACTTGCGCATCTTCGGCCGCGGCCCACATAAAAATATCCATTAGCGCGGGCAGCGGACGGCGAGTCAAGCCCCCCACCATGTCACCGTCGCCGTCTTCCTCGACGTCGTCCCGCCGCCTTTTTTTCCTTTCGTTCCCTTCGTTCCCTTCGCTCCCTTCTTCCCTTCTCACGCCTCAATTCCCCCGCCAACATGACGACCGACGCAAAAGACCCCATCCAGCCGCACAAGACCTTCGACACCATCCTGGTGCTCGACTTCGGGTCGCAGTACACGCACCTCATCACCCGCCGCCTGCGCGAATTCAACGTCTACTCGGAGATGCTGCCATGCACCACCAAGCTGGCCGACCTCGACTTCACACCCAAGGGCATCATCCTGTCCGGCGGCCCGTACTCGGTCTACGAGGAGGGCGCCCCCCACGTTGACCACGCCGTCTTCGACCTCGGCGTGCCCATCCTCGGCATCTGCTACGGCCTGCAGGAGATGGCCTGGCACTTTGGCAAGAACGCCGGCGTCGCAGCCGGCGAGAAGCGCGAATACGGCCACGCGCACCTGAACCTGCAGCAGCACGGCGGCCACGTCGACGAGCTGTTCAAGGGCCTCGAGAACGACATCGAGGTCTGGATGAGCCACGGCGACAAGCTGAGTCACATGCCCGAGAACTTTGTCACCGTCGCAAAGACGGCCAACTCGCCCTACGCCGGCATCGCCCACAGCGCCAAGAAGATGTACGGCATCCAGTTCCACCCGGAGGTCACCCACACGCCCCAGGGCAAGGTCCTGCTCAAGAACTTCGCCGTCAACATCTGCCAGTCCCGGACCGACTGGACCATGGGCAAGTTTGTCGACCAGGAGATTGCGCGCATCCGGAAGCTCGTCGGCGACAAGGGCCAGGTCATTGGCGCCGTCAGCGGAGGCGTCGACTCCACCGTGGCCGCCAAGCTGATGAAGGAAGCCATTGGCGACCGCTTCCACGCCGTCATGGTCGACAACGGTGTGCTGCGCCTGAACGAGGCCAAGCAGGTCAAGGAGACGCTCGAGAAGGGCCTCGGCATCAACCTCACCGTCGTCGACGCCTCGGACCTGTTCCTGGACCGCCTGGCCGGCATCAAGGACGACCCCGAGAAGAAGCGCAAGATCATCGGCAACACCTTCATCGAGATCTTCCAGCAAAAAGCAAAGGAAATCGCCGAGGCCGCACACAACACCCCCTCCGCCGGCGAAATCGAGTGGCTCCTTCAAGGCACCCTGTACCCCGACGTGATCGAATCGCTATCTTTCAAGGGCCCCAGCCAAACCATCAAAACCCACCACAACGTCGGCGGACTACCCGCCAACATGAACCTCAAGCTCATCGAGCCGCTGCGCGAGCTCTTCAAGGACGAAGTCCGCGCACTGGGCGTCGAGCTCGGCATCAACGAGGACCTCGTCTGGCGCCACCCGTTCCCCGGCCCAGGCATCGCAATCCGCATCCTGGGCGAGGTGACGCGCGAGCAAGTCCGCATCGCGCGCGAGGCAGACAACATCTTCATCGAGGAGATCAAGAAGGCGGGCCTGTACCGCAACATCAGCCAGGCGTTTGCGGCGCTGCTGCCCGTCAAGGCTGTGGGTGTCATGGGCGACAAGCGCGTGCACGACCAGGTTATTGCGCTGCGGGCGGTCGAGACGACGGATTTCATGACGGCGGATTGGTATCCGTTTGATGGCGAGTTTTTGAAGCGCGTGAGCAGGCGCATTGTGAATGAGGTTAATGGCGTGTGCCGTGTTGTATATGACAGTAAGCTTAACCCTCCATAAACCTCCAGTCACACCCGCTAATCGGTTCGTCTAGTCACCAGCAAGCCCCCCGGCACCATCGAGATGGAGTAGACACTTCGGTGCTGTCATGCGCGTGGTGTACCTGTTGTATCTGCGGTGTAGCTAGGCGTAGCCGATGGAGGCGTGCTGACGAAGGCGTGCTGACAAACGGCGTATTCGGACACGGAAAAGCATAGGAATAGACGATAGAGACTTGATGATACCCTGCGAGAACGAGACGCGATAGACGAGACGAGACTTGAATAAACAAAGCCATGGTTCACTACCGAAGTGCTGTCTGTCAAAAGTACGGACACGCTCGTCTGACTTCAGTGGTGTCCATCTAGTGCACGTGATGGAATGGACTTGTGTCGGGAACAGAGTAGTCTGCAGGAGCAAAGCATTCGATTGATCTGTTTTGAGGGCAATCGAGTGTGCTGCTGTAACGTTGTGATTTTTCAAAAAGACTTGCGTTGGCTGAATGAAGCCTGGAATCAGCATTGTCAATCCCCACAAGTTCAGATAGCTCGATCGAGACCAAATAATCGAGCACTGCTCTAACGCACTAGTAAGTCAAGCAGTCTTCCAGCGCTAGCACAAAACCAATTGCGGTGGCTTCATGTTACTATACTTGGTTGACGCTCAAGGCTCAAGCACATGTCAGCCTTGCCCGCACGTTCCACCCGGTCGTCGATCGGACTCCCGCTCTCCGCAATGCGAGCTCGGGGCACTGTGGTAGAGCTGCGACAACGCCACGATACGCAAGATAGGAGGACACACGCACCGACAATGCGATGAACCGCTCCGAAGCGTCGCGATCTCGCTCGCGGCCCTCCCGTTCCTCGCATCCCTCCCGCCCCGGCGCACCGCGAACAGGCTCCTACGCCCCGTCGCTGCGCCGCCGCAACACCAGCGCCTCGCTCCAGTCGCTCGACCATGACCACGCCGACCCCGAGGCCGCCTCGAGCGCGGCCGCAGATGCCGCCATCGCCAGCGAAATTGCCGAGATCAAGCGCTACGAGGACTTCACGACCATCGACTGGGTGCAGGACGCGGCGCGCGAGTCGCTGCGTCGCAAGGCCCGGCGGAAAGCGCTCGCAGCCCGCCAGTACACACACACGGGGCGCGTGTTCCTCGGCAGAGGGCGAGGCAAGTGGCGGCGCAAGATCGCCGAGGCGTACGATGCGGGCCAGGCGTGGATCGTCGTCACGCTCGTCGGGGCGGCCATTGGGCTCAACGCCGCGGTCCTCAACATTGTCACCGAGTGGCTGAGCGATATCAAGCTGGGCCACTGCTCCACCGCCTTCTACCTCAACGAGAGCTTCTGCTGCTGGGGCGCCGAGGGCGGATGTCCCGAGTGGAAGCGCTGGAGCAATGTCTGGCCCGTCGACTACGTCCTATACATGCTGTTCGCCGCCGCCTTTGCAGCCACGGCTGCCACGCTGGTCAAGAGCTTCGCGCCGTATGCGGCCGGCAGCGGCATCAGCGAGATGAAGTGCATCATCGCGGGCTTCGTCATGAAGGGCTTTCTGGGCGCGACCACGCTGTTCATCAAGAGCATCGGCCTGCCGCTTGCCATTGCGAGCGGGCTCAGCGTCGGCAAGGAAGGGCCCAGCGTGCACTACGCCGTCTGCACTGGCAACGTCATCAGCCGCTTCTTCGACAAGTACCGCCGCAACGCCGCCAAGACGCGAGAGGTTCTGAGCGCGAGCGCGGCCGCGGGCGTCGGCGTCGCGTTTGGCAGTCCCATCGGCGGCGTGCTGTTCAGCCTCGAGGAGATGTGCAACCACTTCCCGCTCAAGACCATGTGGCGGAGCTACTTCTGCGCGCTGGTCGCGACGGCAGTGCTTGCTGCCATGAATCCGTTCCGCACGGGTCAGCTCGTCATGTTCCAGGTCAAATACGACCGCTCGTGGCACTTTTTCGAGATGCTGTTTTATATTGTTATTGGTGTGTTTGGCGGCCTGTATGGGGCGTTTGTTATCAAGTGGAACCTTAAGATGCAGGTCTTCCGCAAGAAGTACCTCAGTGCGTATCCAGTCACCGAGGCTGTGGTCCTCGCTGTCGCTACGGCTGTTATATGCTACCCCAACATGTTTCTGCGCATCGACATGACCGAGAGCATGGAGATTCTGTTCCAGGAGTGTGAGGGCGACCACGACTACGATCAGCTGTGCGAGTGAGTCCTACTACTCTCCCTAACCTTTCAAGCCCCTACTAATCGCATCAGCCGCGACCAGCGCTGGCACATGATCCTCTCCCTCTTCCTGGCCTTCACCCTGCGCACCCTCCTCGTCATCATATCCTTCGGCTGCAAAGTCCCCGCCGGCATCTTCGTCCCCTCCATGGCCATCGGCGCAGCCTTCGGCCGCATGATCGGCATCCTCGTCGAAGCCCTCCACGAATCCTTCCCCACCTCTACCTTCTTCAGCGCCTGCCTCCCCGACGAGCCCTGCATCACACCGGGCACCTACGCCTTCCTCGGCGCCGCCGCCGCGCTCGCCGGCATCATGCACATCACCGTCAGCGTCGTAGTCATCATGTTCGAAATCACCGGCGCCCTAACCTACATCCTCCCCACCATGCTCGTCGTCGGCGTCACCAAATTCGTCTCGGAGCGCTTCGGCCACGGTGGCATCGCAGACCGCATGATCTACCTCAACGGCTACCCCTTCCTCGACACGAAACAAGACCACGCATTCGGCGTCCCCGTCTCCCGCGTCATGTCCGCCGCCCCCGCCGCGCTCCCCAGCACAGGCCTCACAGTCCGCGAGCTCGAAACCACCCTCTCACAAAACACCTACAAGGGCTTCCCCGTCGTCACCTCCCTCGCGTCAAAAACCCTCGCAGGCTACATCGGCCGCACAGAACTCGTCTACGCACTGGACAAAGCACGCTCCTCCCCCGACATCTCCCCTTCTACATTCCTCTCCCTCCCCGTCTCCTTCACCCCCACAACTTCCTCCCTCGACCTATCCCGCTTTCTCGACCCCACCCCCCTCACAATCCACCCCCTCCTCCCCCTCGAAACCGCAATGCAGATCTTCTCCAAAATGGGGCCGCGCGCCATTCTCATCGAACACCGCGGCAGGCTCACCGGCCTCGTCACTGTAAAAGACTGTCTGAAGTACCAGTTCAGCGCTGATGCGAATGGGCATGGTGGCGGGATTGGGAGCGGGGAGGATGAGCGTATGGAGGGGGTGTTTAATGTCATTAAGAGGGTTGCGGGGGGTGTTGAGAGGGTTTGGCGGGGGGTGTTGGGTGGGGTTGGGGTAAGGAGGAGTGGGGTGAGGTTGAGGGGGGAGGGGGAGGAGTTGGAGGTTAGGGGGAGGAGGTAGGGAGGCTGGTTGTAGATGATATTTTTTTTGTGTTTGTTGTCGTTTTCTGCAGCTGTGTGAGGTTGATGGCTCGAAGTAGTGCATTGCCTTGGGTGTTTGCTCGCCTCGTCATAGTGGCCCTTTTGCACATCATAGTTAGAATCGACGACAGTGACAACGGTCTGGAGCACTTCATGATACTCACATCCTCTCACTAACAACATCCCCACTACAACCACAACCACAACCACAAATATCCGAGCCGAGCCAAACCCAGCCCAGTCCTCAAGTCCAACTTCAACAAACATCCCAACGCCTCTATGCAATACATCCCAATGCAACCAATCAGACACCCTACCGCCCATTAATCGCTGTGAAGCCCCCGGAACTCACTCTCGGCGCCGTCTTGACGTCGTTTGGCACAGCCTTGGCATCGCTCGGCCCAGTCTTCACATCGCCCGCCCGCAGCGCAGGCGGACCACGCATCTCCATCTCGATCTGCATCGCGGCGGGGTCTTCGTCGGCCTCGCTGTCCGCCTGCTGGTCATCGACATCCATGGCCTCTGTTTCCGGGACGGGCGGGACGAGTTCCGTCTTGGACAGCGGATCGAGCTGTGGCGTTGCCTGCGCAGTCACGTCGAGACTCGTCGATGTCACCTCCCCATCACCCGCACGCACAATCTCTTTCGCGGGGAGCGTAGTCTGCGCCTCCCCATTCCTACCATCCTTCGCTTCAGCCCTGCTTTTCCCCTTCTCCTTCACACCCACATCCGCCCCCAAAACCCCACTCACACCCTCCCCCTCCCTCTCCCTCCTCTCCTCATCCCTCTTCCTCTTCCACCCCCCATACGCCACTGTCCTGGGCACCACATCCGCCAAAAACTCCAAGCTATCCGTCCTCGCCACCGCCCCACTCACATCCCTATATTGTATGTTGCGCCGCGGCTTTCGCTCGGCTTTAACAACATTATGTGTGGTGAGGGAGAGGTGCTGGACGAACATTTCTGCTGCGAGCGCGATGGCGAACGAGGCGTTTTTTGTGACGGTCAGACGTTCGGGGTCCGCTTGGATGATTTTTTGGACGCGGGCGACTGGGATTGTTGTCAGTGGGGCGGTGAGGGAGAGTTATGGGGGCGGCTTACGGGGGAGGGAGACGTGGCCGGTTACTTCTTTGGAAGGGGCGATGGGGGTGTTGTTGTAGGGCATGGTGGGTGGTGGTGGTGGAGTTGCGAAGTTGAGTGGAGTTGCGCGGTTGTGAGGGGTGGTGTGGCGGCGTGTGTAGGACGATTTGTGTGTGGGAATGGTTTCTGTGGTCCAAAAATTGGAGGGCGACGCGTTGAGTCGCGTGGCGTTGCTGCGGGAGGTGGAGGACGCGTTTGGTGATGGTGAAGAGTAGGCGCGAATGGGAAGGTCCCGCTTCCGAGGCAGGCTAGCGTTATCGGTGCATGCAGGTACCTCCATGTCAGCACTTGCGCCATTTCAGGCATCCCGCACGATACATAAGGTACTCTTGGCTCTAAGCTTGATTAATACATTTCGAGGTACATTTGATGTGCTGCATTGAGACATGAGGTTCCTCTCCCTCCTATTCGCAGCAGGAGCTGTGTCCGAGCTCTCCCAAGTGCCCTTCCAAGACACTCCAGAAGTGGAAGGCTTCCAGACATTCCAGAGCCAGTTCTCAGAGCACCACTCCATCCGCATCAAGCAGCAGCAGAACTCCACCCTCTGCGATGCTCGCTCGAAGCAGTACACGGGCTGGCTGGACGTCGGCTCCAAGCACATCTTCTTCTGGTACTTTGAGTCGCAGGACAAGCCGACCGAGGACCCGCTGCTGCTGTGGCTTACTGGTGGGCCTGGTGGGTCTGGTATGATTGGTATGCTGCAAGAGAACGGACCTTGTTTGATTAATGAGTATGGCAACGGGACTGTGTACAATGAATTTGGATGGAGCAAGAATGCGAACATCATCTATGTTGACCAGCCGGCAGGCGTTGGGTTCAGTTATATTGACGAGGGTACGCCGGTACCTGGGGATAGCTTCACCGCTGCGCAGGATATGTGGGTTACGAGCGTTGTTCATAAAACAGTCAACTGATTCTCGCAGGCACCACTTCCTGCAGCTGTTCACGACAGATGTTTTCCCAAAGTTGAAGGGCAAGGAGTTCCATATCACGGGAGAAAGCTATGCTGTGAGTCCGATAACATCTTGGCCCTCTGAGATGCATAGCTGACGGACTGCAGGGTCACTATGTCCCCACACTGGGTGCCCAGATAGTGTCTCAGAATCTGCTCTATCCCAAGCGGCCGCAGGTGAACCTCCAGTCCATCTTCGTCGGCAATGCCTATGTCAGCCCTCTCGACACAGCCTTTGGCTACTCGGAGACACTTTGCACCACAAACCCTGGTGTCGAGTCGCCCGTGTTCAATCGAACCCGCTGCGACATCATGGCTACCCACATACCGCGCTGCCTCGAGCTTTCGCGTGTCTGCTACAACCATCCGGACCCCGCAATCTGTCAGGCTGCCGAGCAAGTGTGCTGGAGCGGTGTGATCGTGCACTACCATGGCGAGTCCGGCAAAGAGGGCGTCCGCAACCCCTACGACATCACACATCCCTGCCAGACACACGACGATCTATGCTACCCCCAGATCCCCAGAATTGGGGAGTATCTCAACCTGCCCTCGACGTACGAAGCCTTGCATGTGCCCAAGGCGGTTGGCAACTACAGCGTCTTTTCTCTGGAAGTCGCCAGCGCTTTTGATCTAACGAATGACCCGGGCATCAGCACACAACCGCAAGTACTCGCCCTACTGGAGAACGGCGTTGACGTGCTCTTCTATCAAGGCAACTTGGACCTTGTATGCAACACGGCCGGCAACCTGCAATGGGCCAGTTCGTTTCAGTGGAAGGGCCAGCCAGCGTTTGTTGCCAAGGGCAAGCAGATGTGGAAGGATGAAGGAGAGGAAGTCGGCTGGTTCAAAGAAGTCAAGATCGTGACTAGCAGCGGCAGGGAAACGACTTTCGCGCTCAGCACTGTTGATGGCGCGGGACACCTGGTGCCATTCGACAAGCCAAGAGAGGCTCTTGCACTGGTGGACAGGTGGTTGACCAAGCGCAGCTTCAAGTAGCTGTATCGGCACGTCACGTGTATGGGTCAGAGAATGAGGAAGTTGTGTAACTCGCCGCTAGCGCGCATCCTGATTCTGTTCATGCAGAGCCGCACATCGTCACAGAGTCGAACGATCGTGACATTCGGCAGCACGATCGGCCAGGTACACCCATTCCAGCCCACTTTGTCCCGCAACTGCGCATCATCGTCCCGCATCGTATTTCTGCTTTGATGCTGAAAATTGGTCGTGCATTTTCCCCACCATAATGAGATCATAGGTCACATACGTCATCGTTGTAGAGTTCGCACACGACCTTTATAAAGGGTCTGCAACGCGACGGAGCATCACCATACTCACCCATCTATCACACGACTTTCTCCAATTCGCATCCAATCTACCTTAATACCCTCACCAACTTACCACATATCACAATGTCCGGACAGTCCAACGTCGGTAACTCCCAGGTTTACGAGGCCGGTGACCAGCGCAACTACAAAGACTCCGAGATCCTCGAGGCTAAGAAGGAGAACCGCTTCCACGAGGGCAAAGAGAACTCTCACCTGGCTCAGGACTCCAGTAAGCTCCCCTACCTCCTACAATCGACAGCCTCTACTCCACCATGCCCCCTTCAATGTCAGCCAAGTCCCATCGACTAACGACCTACAGAGGACGAGCGATCCATTGCCAACAAGCTCGAGCGCGAGTCGAAGCGCGAGAAGGAGGACGACAACAAGCTGAGCGAGGAGGACCGCGCGCGCAAGGTCGACGCAACCCTGCCCGCGAAGCTGCACGGCAACGAGCCCAGCAAGGGAGCCAAGCTCGACCAGGAGCTGAGGGAAGAGGAGCAGGCTGAGCTCGAGCGCAAGGGCAAGGCGTAAATGCATTGAAGCGGTAAAACGTCGATGCTGAGATACCCTACGAGAGTTACGAGGATGACCAGCCAAGAGGCGGCATCAATGCAATGAAGTAATGATCAATTTGTTTAGAGATGATCACGCTGGCTGGAGCTGTGTCATGTGATGTATGTTGTATTGGTCTCGGAATTGTTGCTGTGAGCGCGAAGTTGCGATCTCGCAGCGATTTCTGGGATGACGATTGCCCCTCCATAGTATTCGTGCTCACAGCCCCACGTTGACTCCACCACTATCAGCATCAGAGCTCCGAATTAGCCTCGGACAATATAGTCCGACAGCACACCTCATTGTCCCCAGTTCCCCCAATCACCACCAGCACCCTTCATAAGCATCCAATCCCCCCGTCGTGCGTCCTTCTACCGTACATGACTTCTCTTGGCCCAGGAAATCTTATCCGACGCCCCCAGATCCTCCGTCGCTTCATCGCCGCTCATAAGTCCCTCTCGGCGCTCTCACCGGCTGTACAGCAGTTGAACCACTGCAACCTGCCCACACATTTCGCAAGAATGAGCTCCAGCCAAGCTAAGCGCCTCGCCGGCAAGACTATCCTGGTCACGGGTGCCAGCTCGGGAATCGGCAGGAGCACCGCGCTGGAGTTTGCGCGCACGCAGCCCGACCTGAAGCTTATCCTGACGGCGCGCCGCGAGGATGCGCTGCAGGAGGTCAAGAAGGAGATTGAGCAAGTGGCCAAGGGCGTCAAGGTTCATGTCGTCAAGCTCGATGTCAGCAGTGTGGAAGAGATTCGGCAGTTCGTAGGCAAACTGCCTGAGGAGTTCAAGGAAATCGATGTGCTCGTGAACAACGCGTGCGTTCCCTCCCACTCCAACATCATTGGCGCCCGGTCGATGAGTACCATGAAGATACTAACAAGCACAGCGGCCTCGTCAAAGGCGTAGACAAAGCCCCCGAGATCAAGCAAGACGACATCAACATCATGTTCCAAACCAACGTCACCGGCCTCATCGCCATGACCCAAGCCATCCTCCCCATTTTCCTCGCCCGCCCCGACGGCGGCCGCGGCGACATCATAAACATCGGCTCCATTGCGGGCCGCGAGCCCTACCAGGGCGGCAGCATCTACTGCGCGACCAAAGCCGCCGTGCGCTCGTTCACAGACAGCCTGCGCAAGGAGCTAATCGCGAGCCGTGTCCGCGTCATCGAGATTGACCCCGGGCAGGTCGAGACGGAGTTCAGTGTGGTGAGGTTTGGCGGCGACAAGGAGAAGGCGAAGAAGGTGTATGAGGGTGTGGAGCCGTTGACTGGGGATGATATTGCCGAGGTGGTGGTTTTTGCGGCTGCGAGGAGGGAGAATGTGGTGGTTGCTGATACGTTGGTTTTTCCGAATCATCAGGTGAGTTTGAGTGGCGAGGTTCGGCGAGGAGATGCTTATTTTGTTTACAGGCGGCGGCTACGGTCTTGCATAGGAAGGCGGTGCTGTAGAGGGTACTTCGGCTATGTCGAGTGGGGAGAGCATGTATGTAGATGGAGGCATGGGTTTATGGACACAGCGCAAAAGCTGATACATACACAATGGGCTACTGAGTTCTCTCTGCATACTAGATTCTTCACACACCATACCGTTCTTGTTGACGATTGGCAGACAGCATTCATGACAACCCGTCAAGGCCCGTAACATCTTTGAAGGGCGACAGAGCTTCACTTGCCACCCTCATCAGCGCCGTTGCTATAGCAAACGCCTTCATGCTCACCCGAGTGAAGTCCGGACATGTGGCCGCCAGTGGCTAACATCCATCACGAGGAGGACCCTTCGAGACAGGAAGAAGCGAATGTAAACAGTCAACGAGCTGATGTTGCTGCTTGAGATCCTGTAAGAAGCTCAAGACACCACAAGCACTTCGCCAGCGCGCTGCTCTTTACTCTTCTTTGTACCACATCGGCTCGCGGCTCACGGCAAGCTGCATCTCCTCTCCCGCAAACTCTCATTTGAGCGTCTTTCAGAAAGCAATCAAGTTGCTGTTTCTGTTCTCTTCGTCCTTGATTGGCCTCTCGGTATGTTGTCGTAACTCAGCGCCAAAGATGCATGCTTACATCCAAAGGTCTCGACATATCCCCTCAAGTTTGCGAGCTCGCCGACATGGCGTGTTCGACTGCTTCTGCTCATTCATCCATGAGGATGCCTGCTCCATCGTCTCCACAGCCTCTGACAGTCGACAGCCTGCGGAAGCATATCAAAGCTCCCGGGATTCCATCGAAAAAGCGTAAGATATCGCGACCGGTGTCTCCCGAGCGAACATTCCTATGTCAAGACAAGGAATATCCTCGTTCCAAACCAAAGCCGCTACTGCCGACTCAAAAAGCCTACGCAAGCTCAGGTCCATCAGTACACTGGCGCGGTTACGATAGAGCACTGTTTAAGCTTGACCCCGCGGCCAAGTACAACATCAGTGACTACCTACTCGAACAGTGCAAGGCTACAACGCAAACAACCAACGAAATCACAAAGCCGACCGGCACCAAGACCGTCTTCGTGCTTCGTTTCAACGATGATGACTGCGAACAAGAGGCATTGTGCGTGCAGACCAACGCCGCGACACTCCATGGCGTCTACAACTTCCGCAACGTCCATCCCAGCATCAAGAATGCTTACGCAGAACGGAAGATGTGTGTGAGAAAAATCGAAAATGCGGCGCCGCGTGGGCTTCCTCGAAGTCGGGGAACTACGTCGTTGACGGGATTGATGGCGGGTGTGAACGAGGAGGACTTTCCATTGCCAGACCGCGAACTTGACTCTGACTCCGACCCTGACGAAGAAGCTGCACCACCACCTTACACTACAGCTCTGGTCACGATCACAGAAGACGATGAGGACGAGGAAGGTGCCGATGGCTTCGTTGATGTCGTCGACATCGAAACGCCAAAGTACTGCCGCGACCCAGATTCTGCCGACCACCCCGAGTGCCACGGCCGCTTCAAGGCCAGCTCCTATGCACACAACGAAGTCGATGCCGAGCTCAACTTCCAGGAGCGCTTCGTAACAGCACACAGCGGCCATGGCAATTCTGCTTGTTACTGCAACTGGCGCATTCTCAAGCACGATTATGGCGAGATCATGGTGCATGGGCAGTCGGCGCTGCGCAATACTATCGCGAGCCCTGAAGAGGAAGACGAGGAGGGCGACGGTGATGATGAGCTGGCAGATGCTACAGAGCAGCTTCTCCATCTAACAGAGAAGAAATTTGGGCCTCTTACCCTCGAAGGCCAGAAGGCGAAGCCCGCAGAGTCCGCTACGAAATGCTCTGCGGAGTGCATCGCCAAAGTCAACGAGTGTCTCGCCCAAGACCCTTGCGAAGACCCTCGGCTTCGAGGCCAGTCCTTCGACATCAAGAACGATGACACTGTTTCTGAGCCAGGCACCTTGTTTGAAGGTGTCGCTGATCGCAGTGACGACGACAATGTTCCTACTCCCACATCTACATCCACACCTACATCTGCGCAAGGAAATCGCATCAACGCACCTGTCATGACCGAGGTAGAACTCGAGAAAGTAAGTTCTGTGATGTCTTTGGGCATGAATTTGACTGATCATGTTTGGCTCATCAATACACCGCATGAGGACTTTGTTAATAGTTATGTGCAGCGGTATGAGGCGATGAGGAGCGCTGCTGCTCGTGCGATGCATGATCGTGGAGAAGCATATCGTTCTTCTGTCTCTCCTGGAGGAGCGAAGGGGAAGTTGATGGTTGCGCCGGATGCTGTGGTGGAGCAATTCGTTGCGCTTCCAGAGCTTGTTGTGACCGCTGCGACACCGGTATCGTCGCCGGTGAGGGACATCGCACCCTCGAGTTCTTTGCTTGTTGAGAGCCATGAGACCGCTGTGAAAGGTATCTTTTTTGCTCCTCTGGAAGTTCCAGAAGCTGTGGTTGAGCAGACTGCACCGGCGCAACCTTGCGATGTCACTGCCCTGACATCTGCTTGTGTCACTATCGAGGCAGTACCAGCCGAGACTTCTACACGCCCGGCAAGTGTGCAGAGCATGTGCTCTTCTCGTGATGGGACGTCATGCCCCGCATCAGTGTTCTCTCGGCAGACTTCTGTCACGACCAAACCTTCGAACGAGAGCATTTGGTTTGACAGTCGGCATCTAATTGAGACCCTGGATCTCCAAGTTGAGATCAAGCCGGCCCTTTCGACAGGCTCACATCATGAGCGTTCGGTGAGCATGCCCACCTTGACTCTTTCATCGCCATACACGAGCGAGACATCGACAGATGTCTCAGAGTCGGATCAAAGCGCGTATGCACAGGCTACATATGTTGTACCTAGCACGCCTGTTCGCGCAGCTCCGACTAAGGACAAGTGCGTGACTCCGATCGTCGAGGTTCAGACTCCACTGTCAACATCCACAATGCCACCGACAATGATGCATGCCAGCACTGTCATGGAGGATCCACATGAAGGTATCCCAGCGCCGGTCTTTAACCACCCTCAGCCATATCCTCATGCATCACATGCGTGCGTGCCGCATGATGACCCAGCTGAGCGGATGCCAGCCTCAGTGTTCACTGACGACTCGTCCTTTACTGACCGCCAGGCGCACAGCAACAAGTTTGCAGCGGGTATCAAGCATCATGCCCGATCTGCTGTTAGCGCGACGAAGCAGACTACGCAACACGCCATGCGCTCGTTGAAGAAGCTGCGCGTCACTGCTCATAACTCCGCAGCAGCTTTCAGCTCGCGCAATCCTTTCGAGATCGTCTCTCGTCGCTGAGCATGTGGTAAATTTACCGCTGGCCAGAAATCGTTTTCTGTAGCTTTTCTTTGTTCTGATATCCAAGTGCACATGTGCAAGCTCATGGTAGTGACGAAGATACAGTCGCAGCATTGTCTTTGTCAACGCTTTGTTCCATTGTTGGATTAAGATGTAGCAACCATTCTCATTCAATTCTCTGCACAAATCTATCATGATCTGAGCCGTGCCAAGACCTTCTACCTAGTGACAGAATGCATCAACCATGTACTACAGTCACTTCCAGGCCAAAAATACTATTGACAGTAAACGGTCTTGAACCCGCATATGAGTCCCTACAACCCCATAGACTCTTAAACGCAGAGACATGATACAAGCATTTCCACAAACAGTATTCGCTGCTTGCTACTCGGTAGACATTGTGTGTCAAACCGTGGTTCCCCCTCATCTCAAAGTCTGGTTCGCGCTACAGCCATCACCAAGCACGACCCTGCCTTTCACTCTATATATCTCCAATATTTCAAGTGAAAGATACTACAGGAATCACTCGAATGGCACATGCGTTACCAGCCGCAAGACCTGCTTCGCCAACCGTTGGTAACGCACTAGATGGACCCACCTCCTGCACCCTGACCATGGACACCGCCCCACAGTAGCTTGCGCGCAGTCTTAATTATCCACCGGGCTGTTTGGGCACCTTGTATTGATCACTCAACTGCGACTGAACTCAACCACAATCATTCAACTCCACTTCCTGAAAAGTCACTCACACAACTTCCAATATGGCCAGCTACATGTACACCTCCGCGAGCGGCGTGAACTGGGACGACGACGACAACGATGACTTCGACATCACCGTCTACGAAGGTGCTGCTGCTGAGTTTGGAGCCGCAGAGGAGGCCAAGTCGACACTTTCCAGCGCCAGGCTTGCACTTGAAGAACTCGAGAAGCAGCCGGCCGCCGAATACGAGCAGGCAGAAGGGTACACACAGTCAGGAGAAACCACAGCTGCTCAAATCCAAGTCGACTACGACTGCAACCCGGACTACTTCCCCACCTTCACGGGCCACATCACCGAGAGCTGGTACCGTAGCTGCAGCTGTCCAGCATATATAGCACTGAGCACCAGACACGGCTACGTCTATACCTACGAGCGCCGTGACTACCACGCGAACTGGCTGGCGGCCAAGCTCCGGATGGGTGCGAACATGAAGAACACGGCCATGATGGCGCCGTCGAATCTGCACCTGTCAAGGACCTGGGTCAGCGACAGCTCGGGCGAATACGTTGAAGATCGTGGGTACGAGTATCTTTCAGTTCCACCAAACCGGACTTCAACACCCCGACTTTCCTCGGAGAACGAGTCTGGTGATGAGCGAGACGAAGCTCATACTCCACCCGATACGCGATCGATGGCAACGGTCAGCAAGTCTGACATCGAAGTCGAGGAGGTAGGCGAGATCATCAAACTGAGCAGAATCGCAACCGCTAACACTCCGCAGTATGATCCCACGACCGGCGCTGTCGACTTGCCTGCGCACAACATCAAGTCGATGGAAACTAAGATCGCGCACGACTTCGCCAACTTCTGCAGCATCGCTAAAGATCTCAGCGCTGACCAGATTCTCGGCGAGTCCGGACAGCGTATGTTGAACGCCAGGATCAACGATGATGCCCTTCGACTAGTTGTATCCAACATGAGGGCGCGACCCGTGGTCGAACTCACCAACGTCAACGTCGAAGCCCGCTGGCTGCTACACCGCCGGTAGACGAGGCTGTCGAGATCACAACCGCAGAATACGGACAGTCCAGCAGCGACGAGACCTACCACAACACTGCTTCCGTCGACTCCACCCCTCTGATTATGGTGCCCACCCCAGTAGCCCGCGAACCTTCGCCTGATATGAAGTACATCGTCAACCCAACCAACACATCGCTGGTCTGGAACACAGTTGCTGCTGGTTGGTTCGCACTTTCCTCTCTGCCATAGGGCCGCATGGGCATCGCTGCCGCCAGTGCACTGGTCGATGTCGCGGTCTTCGTCGCTCGACGCTAATGTCGAAACAATTCCTTTTCTTCAACTGCAGATGTGCATAGCAGGCTGCTTGTTCTCTGCCTTCCCTCTTTTCTTCTCCCGAGGTCAATTTTGAGCGACTATCAGAGTATAGCGATGCATCAGCGAACATTTCGGCATTTATACGGCGCTTTATACCCACGGCATGATCAGCGTTTCTAAATATATTGACTACCCGAGCATTGGCTTGGACTTCCTTGGCCACTCTTGAGTCTCCACCTCTCATTGCAACTCGAGACCTGCGATTGCTATGCTCGCTTTTCGGCTGAGTCAGCTCTCGTGAATCCTCGTCGATGAAGCTGGACTACGCTCGCCTGCGGGCTGAGTCAGTCTCAGCGTTCTACGACGATCACTCGCTATCTGGACGTCGAACGACTTCATAGACCGACGTAAGAGTCGATCATTACGAATACTTGATCTCACCGTGATGGTTCGAGATTGGTACTACACTTCGGATTGACGGGTTGGTGGAAGTCACGACACAACAAGCATGGCATACGAGAAGGCGTTTGTAGCACTCAGACCTCTTTAGCAAAAAAAAACCACTGAAAACTCCATTTGTTCCATTTCTCTTATGCCTGCCGTTGTTAGTTGTCGTGATTGGATAAACCATCAATCTAACTCCACTCCATTGTGTTTCTGACACCATTCAGACTTTCCGTGTTGTTGTTCAGCAGTCGCAGACACGGCCATGACGTCCATCATGCCCTTCTGCAGTACGTACTGCAGCTGGGCACGAGGAAATGAGGGTTGTTTCGGCTCCAGCAGATGATTCGTGCGTAGCCGGGCAAGAGTCCTTGTCTCTGGGATAGTGTTGGTCTTGCGATGTGTCGTTAGATCAACTTCACGATGGTCTGATCAGCACTGTCAGATACGACAAGCTCTCAGTGCGAAAGTGCAGATGGCAATTTGATTTTGTGCACAGCTAATGTAGGCCTATATGTGGGTTGTAAGGATCGTGTTGCTGTGGGACCACGCACAGCGCTCCTGCGATGGACGTCGCAATATGTGACTTGTAAGTGTCTCGTCTTGTAGTACTGAGAGTGTGATTCGTTGCAAGCTGACTTGGAAGAAGTCTCGGTTACATTGCTCGCGAACGGCGTCGGTACAGTATCTCGAAAGAGTCTCGCAGTACCAGCACATGCTCTGCTCGGCTACTGTTAGCTTTTTCAATTTTATATCTGCCGGGGACTGTGCAGGCTTAACGAGAATCGTCTTCCAACCAGGGTTTAGCGCGCGTTATGTCTATGCAGACTTGATATGTATTACCATCGTATAAAGTAAGTACTGAGTCGAGGACCAGGAATTCTCTCCCCGCTCGCCCGTCTCTATCTACCGACGCAAGCACTATTGTAAACTGGAAGCCTCCGTCTCCAGCGCTTTCACCTTTGCGTTACCATTCTCGACCCTAACGTCCACAGGCCGTTTCTTTTCCTCAATTTCGGCGCGCTCAAGGCCCGCATGCTCCTTTGCAACCTTATGTATGTGCGCTTTGCGGATCTCATCGGATCTCTGCTTCTCCAGCGCTTTTATTTCTGCGTTGATTTCTTCCCATCGTTTGTTCGCCTCGGCCTCGGCCTTGGTGTTCTCGTCGATTGCAGCTTGAGCCTGGTTTAGTTCCTCGGCGAATTCGCTTTGCAACTTTTTCGCTGCGGAGAGTTCTTCTTCCGCATTGTTCAGTTCTTGCTCGATTTTATCGGTTTGCTCAAGGACTTTTTGAGCCTGTTCAAGGTCTTTTTGAGACTGTTCGATCTGGCGTCGTTTCTCCTCACGAATGTCCGCGATCCGCTTACGCCTCTCATTCAATTCACTAAACCCTGCGACCAACGCATTGCGTTTTGGTCCTCGCAGGCTTTCGGTAGGTGGTGTCGCCACAGGAGTTGTGCCGGGCCGTTCGAGGTTGCTGGTAGTAGGGACGCGACGACCGTTTGGTTTTCGTAAGGTTCGGTCTCGTTCGGACGCCAGTACTGTTTCTGAAGTGTTTGATGCTACGTTTGCGGACTTGGCTGAAGTACGAGTGGGAGTGGAAACCATCTTTGCAACTGGCATGAGTCGCGGCCCAGATCCCGCTCTTAGGGGCTTCTTTGGCGAGAACATCGTATCCGCAACTAAGGCGTCCATCCATGAGAGGTCTTGGTTATCTTCAAGTTGGGAATCATCTGCCTGTGACTCCTGTGTTGCGTTTACGAAAGAACTAACTGGCAGTCGAGTAACTTCGTCTGCGTCCACTCCAAGGAGCTTGCGTGCTGTCGCGTTGGTGGCTTTAGAACGCGAGGCAGAAGTTTCTGAGGTCTCTCTCATGTTCGCGGAGGACCCCACTAGTGGCTGAGGGGCTTTACCAGGTGTACCTGTCTTCAACATCGAATCCTCGTCACCACCTCCAACTATGACCAAGGAGTCATCTTCCTGTTCCTCTACCTCCCAAGCTTTGCTGATGCGGCTCAGCCACTTCTGCATCTTGCCTCTGAATTTTGGCATTCCCTGCCGCACGTCTTTCGTGCAGTGACCTGCGTCAATGAAGCACCAATGGACCAACATCACTAGCTCGCCTCTGCCAGAATTTGTCAAGTCAAATGGTTTGTTCAGCAGCTTTGCGTCCATATCTCTGATCGGTAAATCTTGCGGTCTCTCTCCTCTTTCATCTCTTCCCTCTGTGAAGAAGCGAACAAGCTCATGTTCACCTTTAGGCACTATGCATGCGTAGAAAGGTCGCACACCTTCGGAAAATTGATGCACCCCCACGGCTAGTTTGATGGGTTGTGCGCCACGATATTTGACATCATCGCTTCTCTCCCACGGTGAAAACCTGTAATTCGACAAGATTTGTGATAAGCCGGCTTCTTCTATGTCCTTACGGATATTTCTGATCTCAGTTTGATCACGACTGAGTTCGTTGCCGTTCGAAGTCCGTGAGGGAACGCGTCGTGCTGCTGAAGACTGAATGCCCTGTTGCTTGACCTCAACCTCATTAACGTTGCCGTGCGAGGCGCTGGCGCGAGCGGGGGCGCTTTTCAAACTTTTTATGGCGTTCGTAAGTGCCTTAGCAGATATGTTCATGTTCTTTCGAGAATTGACTGCAAGGTGCCCATGCTTGGTCAGATAGTACAGTACTAGGTGATGCATCGCCACGTGACCGCTTGCGATATCGGTGGTCCCAAAGTCGTCGAAGGGCCAAATTGGTGACTTCTCGATAACCGACTTTGTCTCAACATCGTCGACATGCTTCAAGACGGCGTTCTTCCTGTTCCCATCCCTTTGGACCATACGAAAGAACACATTGTTTTTCTGCATGCCATTTCCAGTGTATGCAGCCGCTAGAAAAGGTTCTCGGTCGGACTGGGGCTCACTCAATACAAGCATAGGAACTGTTTCAGCCGGTTCTGGGTCTCTCTCCCATCGTATCTTGACCGCGTTGATCCTCTCAAGGTGATGCTCATGCTCGGAGCCCAGCAGTTCCACAATCCTAGCTTCATATTCCTGAAATGGGACAAGCATCTCGAGCGGATAAGAGACGACTGACAGGCGTCGAGCCGCGCGGTCAACAGAAGCTGCACAGATGATCCGCAGACAAAATAGTCGACGATACGCACACAGCAGGGGCTGGAGGATTGACGGAGAAGTGCGGGCCAAGCGTGATGATGAAGTATTGCATGCGTGATGTAGTACACAGTTCGATGTAGTACACAATTCAGTGACGCCGTTTCGCGGCCATTTGGGGTACCTAAGAAAAGGTCGGTCAATAAGACAGAATCGAGACGCGTTTGGTTCGCGCTAGTCACGCGCACAGACATCATGGTAACCGTATCGGTCGACATGAGTGACTTCGAACCAACTTCAAATGTTCGGTGTGCGCATGCGAACAAAATCACGCAACGACTAAATAGCCCAAGATTTTCGAGAGCATACCTAGTATACAATAGCAATACCTCCGAAGTCAACAGCCTTCGATCCATCCTGAACAGTACCTATGTAATCGTGGAATCTGCCTTAAGTGCTCAAACCACAGGGACGTCGAAATCGCTGTTCCTGCCTGTTTACATGATCACTCGAGTCCGTTTGAACCTCTCTGAGGAACTTATTACACTTCGATGGTAACAGTCTCTGCATATACCCTCAATGTATCAACAACCAAAGAAACCGGCCCTGGTCATCCAATACTCATCTCCCGACAGCGGTACTAACGACTGTAGCAGATAACGCCAAGGACAAGTAATTTCTCGTCCCCTCCGTCCCCTCTCTTCGTCGGGGTTGCGCTTCATCTCTGTATCGCTCTGTCTTTCCATCAACACCATGAATTGACGCTGGCTTAGTCTCGACGGCTTCAGAGTCTCATACTGACTTTAACCGCGGTATCCGCACATGCAAGGTCTCTGTTTCACTCATCTCTGCGGCGACTCGCTTCTTACGGCTGAGCGAGCAACCTGTGATGTCCTTCACGTACTCGGCTGCTTTGCGAGATCTCGGCTCGGAGAGTTTCGGGCCCGATTGCTCTGAGGGACCGATGGATGGACTTGATCGCTCCGCAGGTGTTCCAGACTGCCTGCGTTTCTGTAGATCGTTTTTTGAGTCTCTGCGTGTGGCGGGACGGGCTCGGGCGTATGTGATAGGTGAGCTACCATATTGACTGCCCTTTCTCGAAGACGAAGAGCCTAGGCCCGAGTCCTGGAACGACTGACTGGGAAAACGTGTCTTCGGAGTGATCCTCTCCCATGGTTGCTCGAGCCAGCAAGGCTGATTCTCCAAACTGGCGCTGATGCGTAGACGAGTGTGTGGAGGCTTTGCAATGGCTCTTACTGGCAATGATCGCGTTTGATGGACCAGATTTGTATCGACTTCTTGAGACATGCGGTTCGTTGGAACCAAAGTCTTCAGTGAACGGTCAGCGAGCCTGGCCTCCTGATCGCGCATGAAGGTAAACATGGACTTGATCTGCCATTCAAACCCTTCGGATCTGACCGATGACCACGGACAGACGCCTTCAACGATGAAAATATATTGGCACAACAGCCGCAGACGATTGCCGCCCTCGTGTACTTCTCGCTGCAGCTCGTGAGGGAGGTCATCATCAATATGCCATCCGGTCAGTGAAAAAGGTCGACGAAGGACTCTGCGATACTTTTTTGGAAAGGAGATTCCCTGCACAAGCTTGAGATCACTATGACAATCCTCACGCGCGAATAGCTCTATCCCCTGGAGGCGCTCAGGCGATTTGCCTTTATTTGCTTGTGCAGAGGATTGAAGGCAATCGTCGACTTCGTTGTTTCGTAACAGGGCATAGACGCGTGTTGTCGCTTCCTTGACCACAAGGCCGAGAACCTGAGGCAAGTATCCCTCTTGTCTTTGCCTTGCCAGAAGATGAATGACTCCGACGCCTTGGAGCACGCTTCTGCTATATGCGAGCAAGCCACACCGCTCGAGAACTGCTTCCACGCGATTCCTTAAGTCTTCGCCTGCGGTGTAGTTGCGCAAGTCACTGGAGCCTCTGAGTATCGTGGCGGCGTGCTCACTCGACCCAGCTGCGGCCTCGACGGTTGGACTGCGCACAACATCAAGTGTGTGTGCATATGAGTCTTCCACCTCAGGAGATTGCCGTACAATCTGCACAGGGTCGAGGTCGTCTGCTACAGGCCTCTTAAGTAGTGCCACTTTATCGTCCAAGGTCTCCTCATTGTCGCTCATCGATGCATCATCGAACTGGAAGGGCTCAGCGAATAATTCCTTGCCGACCATCTTCAAAGCGCCAGGGAATGTATGTCCGGCTGCACGTGAACGTTCTTGATCAGCCGGTTGCAATAGCGTGTCTCCACGAGAGAAGCTGTCAACAAGGTCATCAATATTTGGAAAGCCGATATCATTCCCGGCTTGTAAGACCTCATGAGATGGAGGACCAGCTTTCTGCGTTTGCAGACCTGCGATTGATGAAAAGGAGGCACATTGATCTCTGTCATCTTCCACGCTTGGATGGCTGACAGCCGAGTCGTCATCGTCCTTTGAAGAGTCTTCCTCTGACCTGTTGACTGCATCTTTGGGATCTGGCAACTTCTGGCCTTCCTGAAGCTTCTGTTGAACGACAGTTTGGTCGATACCGGCAGCTCGAGAGCGGGGTTCGCGGGGGACATCCAGTAGACACGACTGCACCGTGAGCTTCAGTGCTTTTGCAAAAGCAGCACTGTTACCGTTGGTGACATCCACTACATGACTTGCTAAGTAGTACTACTTGACTAGAATTGTAAGGTTATGCTCTGCGTTAGACGCGTCCCAGAACGCTTTGTCGAAGGGAGACTGCAACGATTTCCCGCAAGACAGGCAAAGATCTCGGAATGTCAAACGTCGCTCGAACAGGGTCTGTCCGGTGTATGAGCAGAGCGCCCAAACTTCGTACGTAACCTCCCAAGGGCTGCTTTTCGATAGTTTCGCTATGATGTGGTTCTTTGTTCCGAGTTTACTGATACTGAGAACACCACCGTGGTGACCGTGGCAGGGCTGCTCCCCTGCGAACCATCTTAACTTGCAGGCGAAGGGAGTGACGAGTGTGAAGACCTCTTTAAAGTTGGAAGCTTGAAATTTGTCTATGACATTTCGTCTCCTCGCCCGAATAGCCCGCTGCTCCTCGGGAGACAGGCTGACATACTGCAAAAGTGGTGATTTCCACTGTGAGGATCCCATGCGGTCTAAAATATAAGTGGTCTTCTTACTGGCGCTAGGATGTCCAGCAACACGCGATTGTTGATGATATATTCGGCACCTTCGCTGGCGAGAGGACTAGTGTGAGCAACAAACAGATCGCGAAATGCCGAGTACACAAAATGATTGCATGCGAAAGAGTTGGCGACGGTGGCCTTGAGGTAGGCTTGGTGTCGTGATGAGCGCGTGTACATAGGGACGCGTTCGCAACGGGGGGTTGGCAATTTCTTGGCGCAGAGACAAAGATCCGCCCTGTCACTCTTCCAGCGTTTGCTTTTAAAAACTGTCGTTGTTTGCCACAGCGCTTACAAGCTTTAAGGTGACGGGCTACAGTTCCCCTGCACTAGAAAAACAATCACTTCAACCTCAACAGGAGGAGATTTTACTAAATGTCTGCGCTGGGCGATTGCATTTTTGAGACATGCGCTACCCTTCTGCAGTCTCCAACGATGTCGTACCAGACGCCCATTTTCTGGAACGAGGTGGAGACGTTGACCGCGTACCGGAATCTCTGATCGGCTTGCCCCGTCTGAACTCTAGTGCGCGTCGCCAAGCAGAGAAGGCACGACTCAAGCGAGAGGCATGTACAATGCAGCGCGGGAGAAACATAGCGAATAAATCGGTTCAGAACTTCCTTCATGAGATGCCTTGCTTAAATCCGGTGCGTCCGCTGCGCGTCGACTCGGCATACGGGTACGAACAAAGGCCCCACTGGAATGCCGTCTAGGCATGGGTTAGGGGCTCGGAGGCGGCGGCCTCTATCCCTGAGCTTGCTCCTGACAGCGCCTTTCGTCCCAAGTCCATAGAGACTACGTCTCCAGGACGCTCTTTTTTGTCGTTTGAAAGCGGATGAGATTCGCTCACTACTAGCGACGATGCTCGCCAACAAACAGCACCTTCTGCCGCGCCCGGCCCGCTTGCTCATGTTTCTCGCGTTCGTGTATGCGTTCTGCTGGATCAAGGGCTGGCCAGCATACTACGACGACGAAGAATTGCCCCCAAGTCAGCGTCCGAAGTCGACAACAGCTCTTGGCGAGCACCGCGTTACCGTCGATCATCTCACCGTTACCGTCATCACCACCGCCACTGATGCATACACGAAACTCGCGCCGGCGCTGCTCTTTCTCGATGGTGCATACCACAAAGAACTGTTGCTGATGGGAGATTTGATGATGAACATCGGACCGTTTCCAGTGTTCGATGTCCTTGCAAAGCTTCCCAGGAAGTACGTGGAGAAGACCGATGAGCTGGAAAGGTATAAGCGGCAGCTGGACTATGTGCGCAAGGGAATTCCGCTCGACCACTTGCCTGAGAAGGAAACAGGAAAAGAGAAGGTGGTTTTGAGTGCGCTGGCAAAGTACAAGATACTCAGAGCGATGGAAAGCACATGGGAATATCGGCCGAAGCGCGATTGGTACGCCTTCACAGACGAAGAGACCTTCATCGTCCGCGGAAACCTCCTCGACTGGCTTGCTCAGTACAACCCCAAAGAGAAGCACTTTTTCGCCAATCCTCCCATCGCCGAAGTCCCCGATGCTTTTGCCGCCGCTGGCACTTCCTTCATCGTGTCAGGCGAGACCATGCGACTCTTGTTCGCTGACCAGAAGAAGATGATACAGAACTGGAAGAACTGGGACCCCAGGATTCCTGATTATCCTTCGGCGATCCATTTGATCGAGAGCTTTCTCAAAACCGAGCTGAGTTTGGAGATGAAGAGCTTCTGGCCTGGCGTGACTGGATTCAGTCCAACTACAGTCTCGTATTCGCCTGGTCTGTGGTGCGAGCCCGTACTGATGATGCATCATGTCACCGCTTCCATTGCAAGCAGTCTGTACAAGTTCGAGAGAGAGCGAGTGGATGACCACAAGATTGACAATGCGCTCCGCTACTCAGACCTGTGGTACCGGTTCATGGGCCCCGAGGACCTCAATCAGACACGGCATGACTGGGACAACCTGTCTTCCGAGTCCACTAACAACAGATGGAATATCTTATTCGAAAAAGATGGCAACCCAGATGAGAATCGCGCGACCAGAGGGGAGGAGTCGTGGGAAGCTTGCAAAGAATCGTGTGAAAACAACAAGTACTGCCTACAGTGGTCGTACTCTTCTATTGCCGCAAGTAACTGGAACGAGAACGGCTTCACAAAGTGCCATCTGAGCAGCAGTATGCGTCTGGGCACGCACGCTGAACCCGAAGACGTCGAAGTCAACGGCGAGACTCGGTCGCGTACGTGGACGAGTGGGTGGAGAAAAGAACACTTCAAGCGCTGGGCAAATCAGCAGCGGTGCAAGACCCAACAGCATTGAGTGAAGTCGGACCTACTCGGCGGACTCTATCCCACGCTCTTCGCGCCCTCTTTTCGCATGGTTGATAGGACGATCGGCTTCACGGCCATATGTTCTGGTGACGCAGACCAGCACTAGGTAGCTTGCTCGCTGCTCATATGCTCAACGCGAATGCAGTAGCAAGCTTACGTCGATGTCCTTTGGCTCTCGAGAGCCAAAACGACAGCTGGACCACTTGCGCTCCAGACGCGCCCATCAGACTTGCTAGGTCTTTATCCGCATCGAGGTCCGACACCTAGGTCCAAGCGGCAGTCGGCATGGTTTTGGACCCTGGAAGGCCGCTGACAATCTGTGGATGTGCAGTGAGAACTGCTTTCAGCATGTGAAGGTCAGCCATGGATTTGTAGAAGAAAATTGCGAGTTGCGCGCAATTCTCGCGGGCGAAAGCGATGGGTGCAAGGGAAGTAGGAAGGATGTAGTGGATGGTGGGTGGCAGATGGCATAGGCGCCGCTGCCTCAAGCTTTCCTCATTTGGCAACGAACGTAAACAAACAGTCTTTCAACGCTTTGAACGCCTACGGCAATCGCAGGACAGGAGCTTCTCCGGCCTTGCTGCGATTAGGATATGTACGTCGAGGGGTCACACTGGAGTACCTCATAAGGTCGCTCGCTTGTAGTACCCACTACCTCCCATAGTCGATGTGCATCGTGCTATGGATGGTAGTTACCCACATGAGCTACACCTATTGCTCCATTTGCTCCAATTGGCGTACGACGAAAACAAATCGCTTCCTATAAGCAAGTACAATGAACTTTCTTGCCGTTGGCATGGTCCTTCAGCTTAGGTGCCTTGTCCTTGACATGCTTGACTTTCTTCTTTCCCGGCTTCGTAGTAGTCTCATCACGCGGGACTTGGGCATGCGTCGCAAGAACTTCTTGTTCGCGCTCCTTGTTGCATTCTGCGCAGTTTTGACGGACAAACCTCTTCACCACACGATGCGAGCCACAATGCGCCGTAGGACCGGGCTCCCAGGCTCCACAGTGCGTGGTCTGCTTGTCAATTGTGGGCCCGTCGGCATCAGGGTGTATGCACTCGAATACAGACCAGGTCGTTCTACACATGTGGCTTTTCTGTTATCAGGTGTTCCTGATGCTTTGCGTAGTTGCAGCGCTGACTCGAGTTCTAATAGCTAACTTGCGTGATTCATGCTTCAATGACAGACTTCGCACATCAACTGTCCTTGTCTCTTCACTGCAATGCGTTTGGTCGACCACGATTTTGAGAACTCGTGCTACGTACTCTGTACACAGCGCTGATCTGGTGATCATTGCAAGAGTCAGATCTCGTCAGACGCCACAACGGTTGCAGGCATTGGTCAGCTGGTCGTATCAAATATGAAACATCGAGAATCAATGCACTTTCGCAAATGTGATCAACGGCGAAAGATCTACTCTACGATAGGCAAAATATTCACCACAGCCATGGTGTCGAGAGATTGGTCAGCTACGCGTTGCGAATCATCTAACCCATGAACACATTAGCCAGGAAGACCGTAAGAGAACACCTCAGTAGCTGTCACATCAACAGTCACACAATACAAACTAGACATACATAGTGTACAGCAGTATCAAACTCACCTTTGGTGGTAGTCACGAGTGACTGAGCAGCCGGGCAAACAACTGTCCTGCTGGCGACAAGCAGCCATGCTGCCTGCGACTGGCTCAGAAGATGCAGGAAGTTCGCGACCGGAACTGTGACGTATAAACTGTCGGTCGTTGAATTCAGGGCAATCAGCTAAAAGCATGAATGATACAAAGGGTGTTGATAGTTTCTGAGATTCGCAGCCAGGCGGGTATTTGGACTTCCCCATAATATAGATGATTATACAAAAAGGTCTATCCACTCTTCCGAAACATGAATGCCAAATGCAGACGCGAAGTCCATATCCTCGAGTTGAAGAGTCAGGTAATGCCCATAAGTTTTAGGCCCTTGGAGTTGCTCCTGCGTCCCTCCGAATCCTGATTGAGCTCGCCTTCTGCGCCGTAGCTGAGCAGCAACTCAATCATCAGGCTTCGTTCAATACCGGCCATCTTCTTCGCTGTGAGCGCCATCTTCAATGGTGTGATGCCGTCATTTGCTTCGTGGTTGACGTCAGCGCCTTTGTCTGCCAGAAACTTCGCAATCTCGCGCGCTGTGGGGCCGGGTGTGCGTGCGGCAAGGTGGAGTGGTGTTTCGCCAAGGTTGTTGGTGGCGTCAATTGAATGACCAAGGGATGTGAGGCTCTTGACGATTTCTAGCTGCCCGCCCATGACAGCGGCATGCATTGCAGAGTAATAATGTGTGGATGATGTCCGGCTGACGTCCGCGCCGTATTCTATTAACACTCGCAAAATGTCGGAGGACATATCGTGTGCGGCGCGGATGAAGAAGTAACCATACTCAGGGTGTGCGACCATAGGATTGGCGCCTTCCCAAAGAACGCGCTCGACTTCGGCAGACGTGGCATCTGAGGGAATATTTGCGAGGATGCGGTCGACGCCAACGCGAGAGTCGATATCTAGGTCTTTTCTATTGCCTTTTGCTACGGCAATCTTGTCTGATGTGAGTCTCCTGTGGATAATGGAGACATCTGAGCTAGACAAAGTGGTGGGCGAGTACTCGTCGGCTAGCCTCGTCTTCGCTCTTGCTTTCACCCTGACGTCAAGTCTGGTGGATGCTTCGGAACACCAGCTACGTGATTTTTGAAGTCTCGAGTCTCGAGACTCAGGTGCGATTAAAGTGCGGCCTGACGAAACGCCATCATCGGTGTAGAACGTGCCATTGCCACGAGACGTGGCCGTTTGGCTGCGGGAGCCGTGCGAAGTCGCCCTGGAACGTGACCGGTCGTCAGTGACTCTAATGATCATTGAATGTGTCAGTGGCTGAGCATCTTGGTGGCAAGGTACGTCTGCGAGCCAAGCTCCGATGCCTTTGTCCGAGGGCTTGGCCGATGACTTGATTGCTGTCGATTGCTGCGAGGGGCTACTTCTCCCACTGCCACTAGCACTACGACGCGATTCGCCTAGCACTGGTTCTAGGGAATCAGGTCTTGGGGTTGTTGTCCTCCTTCCGGGTCCGGGGTTTCTTGAAACAGGTGAAGCTGCCTCCTTAGCCAGAGCTGTGATGCATGATCGTAGTAAACGTATTGCATGAAGCAACGATTTGAGCCTTTCCCTGGCGAGCTGGTTGACGTGGATTTCTTCCATGTCAGTACGTTTCAGAAGCTCGTTTGTCGACTCTGTTAGTCCGCTGACGTAGCTTGCAAGGAGCGAGTCAAGGGAATCAATAGTATCAGTTCGACCGAACCTGAGACAGTCAGCAAACGCTGCATTGGGGCATAGTCACGTGTGAACTCACAATGAGAGATAATCGACAGCAAGGTCCAGCACAATCCTTGAAGCTTCGAGATCCTGGCGCAAGACAACGAGAGCGCTATTTTTGAGAACTCGCCAGTCATCGTTTGGTGAGGTACTGCATGAAAGTTTCAAAAAGGACTTGTGCAAACGCTCACTCGTATCGTCACTGGAGTCCAGTATCTGCGTAAATGCGTCCACAAGTGCGGTCGGCAGCTTTGAGCCAAATGTCGAGAAGTCATCCTGGGCAACACCTAGGCCCGTTCTGATGATTTGCAGATCATTGTTGATAGCATTGAGGTCGGTCCTGGCTTCACGGACCTGTCTCGCAAAACTGCTGATATCCGGAATAACCTGTAAAACTCGAGTCAGCGAGTGCACAGTTGCAGATCGACAAAGATGCTTGCCTGTGCTATCGACGTGTTTAGCGCAGCGCATCTGGCGGCAACTGTGCTTGAGAGAGGCATTTGTCGTGACAAGGCAAAGCCTCGGGCTTCGACGGATGTATAAGGAGCACGTTGAGATGAGCAAAGCCTGAAACAGCGTCCACGAGGGCAGGCGGGGTTGCGACGACCGGCGACGCAACAGACAGCAACAAGCAATATGGTTACACAAAGTTTGAGGGCAGCGAGACGGCCTTCGTGGGTGTTAACAGTGTTGTCGCACGGGAAGACTGGCACCAAGCCCGTATCGCAGAGCCACGCCGCAAGCTTGTGGCGCCTTGGAATGCTGTTGTGAATCCTACACGCAAAGAACGATCATCTCGCACTGTCAAAGTAGGCTTAAGCCTGTGGAGAGGGCTGCGAAAACAAACAGCTGTTCGGCGCGTCAGCGTTAGCCAGGACAGAAGATTGGTGTGCCGCGCATCGGTGGCAGCGAGGGTGGAACGACATCTTCCCGGCTGTCGACAGTCGAAATTGCTTCGCCCAGCTGCGGCTTGCGCAACAACCATCTGTTGTGCCTGATCATGGTTAGACAACGACGAACGAGCCAGGGATCCTAGGCCTTTGACGTGTTGCGGGAATGCAGCCGGTCTCGCACGCGCCACGGAATGAACCCTCGCAGATTGCGTCGTCCAAGAGCTGAGCGCTCGTGAGCAATCAATTTCAACTTTGCAACGCAGTTTCTGGCAACACTTCGAGGACACGAATTTCGCATGCAGTGTCGCCCACACGGCGATGTTCCTCCGTTTCGCAATCTCGGTGTGCCGTTGTCGATGTTCTGGATCCTCGACGCCAGATTGACTGGCAGCTGGAGACTGCATGCTGCACGAATGTGATCGAGGCGCACAGCGTGCAGTTTCAGCAATCCTCCGAGAACACTTCACAGCCCCTAATTTCGACAGCATCAGAGCCGCACTGCAGCGACAACACAACGGAGCAGCGCTACTCAAGACCGTCGGTGGAGACGCAGGTTCCGCAGACACAGCTACTGTGAGACGAAACACCAACTTAAAAGGCGGTTGCTATCTGGCACTGCTTAATGATTCAGCCTCAACCGTAGCTTTTGAGTAGCTCATCACATGGTGCAGACGCTCATTGTCGCTGTCGTAGGGTGGTCTTGCTTGTGCCAGAATGAGCTCCACTCATCATTTCCATTTCTCGGTTTTCGGATCGGAGATTGCTCGACTTGCCACGGCAGACTGGCAGGTGGCTATGGGGGAATGTGACGAGAAAAGATTCATGGTCCAGCTATCAGGCCCTATGATCTCGAATGTTGGTTTGTAAATTCTGCATGTTACCGGATTGTGAATAGGTACAATTTCGAGTGAGAACGAGCCACTGATGATTATATTACCAGCTCTGCGCTCTCAAACCACGCAGCAGTCGTGCCGCACTGCTATAGCCTTAAATCGACGGAGCTGGACAAGGAGAAGGCATATGAAGTGGACGAGTAGTGAGTTGGGCAAGACGAAGTGAGACGGTTTGAGGTCTTTTCTCGACAGCGCTCGAACCGCAAGAGCCTCCCGCCGGCCGAGAAGGGCTAGCGCACTAGAACGAGAGACCATTGGAAGAGAGGTGAACGTCATAAATAAGGCCGTACCGAACACCTATGCTGTCGAGACTGCGTTCTTCTTCCATCTGTCATCCTTTTCTTTCTCCGGAACACAACTAAGCCGTTGCATACTGATCTAGGCCACCGCGCCGCTACAATGCCCACAACCATGAACCGTCAAGTCGAGAATCGAAGAAAAGTGTTGCAATGCTGCCATCAGAGCGCCCTGCCACCCGTTTGCGGCAGAGGGGGATAGCCAGATCTCGTGTGTTAGGGCTTTTGATCGATAGAAGGTTTGCCGCAGGTGAGGCGCCGATTTTCACCTACAGAAGGTTTGCACAGACCGCCATTCTTTCTCCGACGCTTTCCCTGTTGCCGCCGTCATTCGACCAAAATCTTTAAGACTCTTCTTAAACCGAGGCAACGCCTATTCAAAGCACACCATGAGTTCCTCTGCCGCCGCATAAAGTTTCCACGTACCTGTCCGATTCTGGCTTCCACCTTCCGATTCTGGCGCCTCCACTTACCCCGCCGCGCTCGCTGGCTAAGCGACGTCAATCTTCGGCAGCCACCGCCTTTCCTTCAACCATTCACCTCGACACGTTACAACGCGTTGCAGGCGTGTTGGCACCCGCCACAGCGCACTGTTCGATTTGCGCCTTGATGCCTTGAATTCGCAGGGACCTGATAGAGTGACGACCGCAATCGACTACCCTTTCGAGCCCTCAGCGCCTTTGTCGATCAAGTTTTCGTTCCTTCGTCACAATGGCCGATTTCAACGAACAAAAGACTCCTCTGACCCTCGCCAACGTCCAGGCATGGGCTCGTTTTGAGTTTGCGGAGGCTTTCAAAGCGTTACCACGAGCGTCCAGGGTTGCATATATTGACATTGACGACACGTCCTTCAATCGCGTGATCCAAAGGTCGCTCGGTCGCTCAACACACAAGAAGCTGCTTGTGATCGGCGACTACGCTCCAGGCGACGACGTCGAAGATTCTAAAGTTGTCGCACACGTTCATGAACACGACACAGAGATCACGTTCTACCGCCTGAGTGAAGAGACTGTCGATGGCAAGCCAGAGCTACATCCTGTCCGTGCCACGAGTAACGTGGCATTCTACTCGCCTTTCAGCAAGGTCGGTGACGACACTGGTGGATCCAAAGCTATCCATCGAGTCTCAGCTGTCATCTTGTACTACTTCTTGGCCTCAGAACTTGTCAATGAGCTTGTGAGGCACAAGAATGACTCAAGATGGTTCGCCAAAAACTTCAGAGAGGCCTGTGACTGGATCGGCAACGATGGCGATAGACCTTCGCCAGTGTCAAGGCCTGGCACCGCTCGTCGGGAGAGCGACAAGGACAGTACATTCGAGTTGCCCACCAAGATCAAACGCGAGAGAGAAGAATACACACCGACGGGGACTCGTGAGTGCAAGGCCTCCATTCCTTTTATTCATCTGCTAAATTCGACTAGCCAAGCCCAAACGCATCAACCATTCGCGAAAGGTACTGGTTAACACCAAGCAGTAATCGAGTGTCCACTAATGCATTCATGTAGGCATCACAAGTGTCGGAAAGCATACCATCACCAGCGGTTGAATTCTTTCCAACAACAAAACGACGCCCCAGCCATGTTCGAAAGGTAGCTTACTTACCTTGTATCCGAACGACGACCCAAGCTGACAATGTGCAGCCGTCAAACCTGTCAGAAGGAATTTTGTCCCCGACGGACGAGGTACTTGCCGACGAAACCATGCTCAAGCATGCTTACAGCGGCTTACAACAAGAGTGTGCACAGATCAAGACGAAGCTAGCCGCTACGAAAGAGAGGATGAGACTTGCCGAAGCACTCGTCCACAGTCGAGACATCGACCTTCATCTCTCCAAAGTCCGGGTGGAGCGTGCAGAGAGGGACGCTGCCGCTGCAAGAAAGGAATTGAACGATCTGAAGACCAGCCTACTCAAGGATATCGAAAAAGTCGTCATGAACAAATTTGCGGGAGGGTCGGTGGCATCGGACACATCGGAAATGTCGTCTGTGTAAACGGCAAGCTTGATCGATCTGTTATGTTCCATTTTTCTTGGGCCATTTTGACGAGAGCATTCAGCGTGCACGATACCCCTTCGCGGCTTATTGATACTTCACGAGACTTCATTGTACATATTCGGGCCGTCGAGTCCATCATGACCTGTCAGTATCATAATAACTTCGACATATAACTGTACACCTGATGATCCTGGATTTCAATCCTCCGTCTTTGGCGTTTGCGCGAGCATGTTGACCACGCTCACTACACAAGCTTAGGCGTTTGTATATATATGTAGTACGAACCACCGCCGTCAGAGCCGCCACGAACGCCGTTGACACCATCGGTTCTATGTCCGCTAACGTCGCCCATGTCCACGACCAATGCCGCGACCGTCGACGAGGCACTGTATACGTTCAGGCTCCTCCGCTACAACAGCCTGCTCAGGCAGACATCGACACTGCCGAGTGCCAGGCGCGATGTCCTTCATTGTGTCACCGCCAACCAATGCTAGCAATTCAACCCTCGGCCCCAAGCCACTAAGTTGCTCCATGAGCCCACATCGAGAGGGTCAGAATACGTCCTCGAGCATGCCGACCTGCCAATTCAGTACGAATCCTATAAGCCAGACCGTATTTTGAGACCAACCGCTTCCAGCACAAGCTTTAGGACGGTCTCGTTGTATCGGGTGGCTTGATCAACAAGCTTGTGCTCAAGGGCGATGAGCTGGAGGCTTTGAGAGTGTGGCTAACGCAGCTTGCGAAAGACCACGGCACAAAGAAGATTATATATTTGTGACGGATTTCAAATTATTATGGGATAGCACAAGCACGATTGGACTTCATCGATGTCCTGATACGATCTAGACTGAACAGTGTCTCAGCTGCGATCACAGTTCTACGTAATCCACTTCAGCATAACCACACATCGAGACTCTCACCACCTCCAAGTCTCGTCGTCGCTTTGCCAAACCCTCTATCCTTTCACGGAGTGTTTCCATCTCGACATCTAACTTGTCCTGTGTCATCCTACTCTGAAAAGCGTGGAATCGACCGCGCGGTGCTCTTATTATCGCTTGACTTAACATCGTAACCTCCTTCAACTTGGACGCTGTTTTATCGATGACCACTCTGGCTTGATCGATGCTGTCGGTGATGAGTCTATGACACCACCGATACCCACGCTTATTCTCAAAGAAAGGCAACAGGCTATCGAGGGCGGCGCAGACTCTTTCTATGTCTTGGATCTGTGCACTGCACTGTGCGAGCCTTTCAGTGTAGTTAATTTCTGCGCCCTCTATAGCGGACATTGTGGCTGTCAACTATTTAGCTTCGACGCCGAAAGGAGACAAGATGGATGCACGAACTGTTGCAGATCTGAAATGGAATCACGACGGCTTAGAGGTGGCAGGTACTCTGTTTGCTATTGGGATTGCTCTTTACGGCGACGTTTGCGAGTTTGTCCATGCCAACGACTCAAGCCGCATGATTGCAACAGGCGAGGTGAGTGTGATTGCTAATATTGGCGATTGAGATTGCCGCGAGGCTTCAACACGAGTCATCACGACACTGCATAGGAAGGGAAGTAATAGCGAGAGCTTTGCTCATCCATTGAAGCACCTAGCTACCAAAACAAAGTGGTATCATCGAAGAAGATCCCCATACTAACATATCACATTCACAGCATTACACATCATTCCTCCATGTCTCGCACACACTGAGCCTTATGCCACGCTTAGGCAGCGCGGTCAGGGTTCTCAACACTGTGTCTCCTGTCCTTGCCGACGTAGTTAGAGTCAGGCAACATGTTGAGGATGTCCTCCTTCTTGTCGGTGGGACGCTGGTGGATCCAGAACAGAATACCACCGAGGAACGCCAGCACGGCAACAACACCGTAGTTCCACACAAGCAGAGGATCCTCAGACAACGTAACCAGCGCCTGGCCAATAGCGTTGGAGAACGCGGACATGAAGTGCCAGTACGAGGTAACGAGGGAACGCATGTTCTTTGGCGCCTTGGTAAAGGCAAACTCAAGACCAGTGATAGAAGTGAAGATCTCGGAGAAACCGACGAGCACGTAGGGCACAGCCTGGGTCCAGACGTTGACAGGCGCGGGGTCATCGCAGCTGTTCATCTCGTTGCCGCAGGGGCCGGTCTTGTAGACGTAGTATTGGATGATCGTGGCAGAGACCATGGCGAGCGAGGCAAGCATGAAACCGAATGCGATACGCTTGATGGGTGTGAAGCGGATGCCAGCCTTGCGCAGTGCTGGGTAGAGGAAGTTGTCGACGATTGGGATGAAGATAACGAGGGAGATTGGGTTGAGATTGGTGATGATATCGTTGGGCACCCCATTACGGGTCATGGTCGCGGCCTGCGAGGTCAGGTTGTTGTTCATCTGGTTGTAGGATAACCAGTACAGAGGAATCCAGGTGAAGCAAGAGCAAGCACGGAGACCACGAGCGACCTGATCAACCCAGGCATCGTCGAACTGCATCCAGTTAGGCTTGTTTGCGCCAAGATGGCTAGGCTTGACATCCTCCCAGAAACGCTCGCCTTTGAAGTTCCTGCGGGTGGTGACGGGGTTGATGGACCACTTGCCCTTGGTGGCAAGACCGAGGAGTTTGAAGGCACGAATAAGGACAGAACCGGTAGGGGGGCTCTTGTGGTATTTGTTACGGCAGACCCAGAGGACGACAGGGCAAGCGCAGAACATGATGGTGGGCAAAAGCCATGCACACCAAAAACCAACGTACTTTTCAACATAGACCATAGAGATCTGACCGGTCAGAGAACCGATGTTGATGAACATGTAGAAGTACAAAAAGATACGCGAGAGTGTGATGTTGGGGTCGGAGATGACTCGCTCGCCGGTCTTCTCATCGATGATCACACGAGGCTTGGTCTGCTTGTACTGCTCGGCAATGAGCGGTGAGATGTTGGCCTTGAAAGCACCGGTACCGAACCCAAGAACGATCACACCGAGAATGAACGGAGCGATAGCGTTTCCGCCGGTGAGAACGTTGGGGATAGCAGAGATGATGAGCAAGATGTGACCAATGATGGAGAAGGCGATGGCGATGAAGATGGTGTTGAATCGACCAAGGTACTCATCAGCGATGATGGCACCGATGATGGGTGTGGTATAGGCCCAGAAAGAGTTGAAGGTGCCGATGCCGAAGGACGCACGCTGACCCATACCGAGACCTCCAGGCTGACCCTCTGGACGAGGATCCTTGCCAGTGCGTGAAACGACACCATCGATGATGGGAAGATCTTGTTGAACGAAGTTGGTGTCTGTGCTCAGTCAGTAATGAGCTCATTGACTGATCGAATCAGTACTCACAAAGCACTTGGCATCCATAGTAACCGAAACGTTCGCAAAGCTCGACGAATGCGATGGTGAAGATCTGCCATGGGATCTTGCCAGAGACACGGCGAAGTGTCCTCAGATCCTCCTCAGTGGGTTCCTCGCCGATGAGATCAGCCTCGAACTCGACTGGGGCAGCATTGATATCTGTGCTGAGAGCAGAAGAAGAGTGACGCTTCTCGCCTGCAAGAGCTTGCTTCTCGCCAATCTCGTAGAGAGGTGTAGCAATCTTGGGCTCGTTGCTTAGGGCCATATCGACCTGGTTGGGACCTGCGGCGGCAGCCATTGTGGATGGTGTTCTTCAAGTGCTGATGTTCAGACTTGAGATTTTCACTTTCTTGATCTCACTCAAGGGGAGTGATTGGCCAGGGCAAGCTGGGTGAGGGGACGAGCTGCTGCTGCTCGCAAAAGCTGGAGCGGAGGCGGTCCAATTAATACCTCCCCACCACGTTCGCGGCGGCACAGTACCAGACAGAGCACATCTTGGCCACTCATCTGCATCCAGCAGGTGAGTTTCAGCGCGACGTTACAACCACGCTAGCTGTCGGTCATGGGCGGCGGAGAGCACCACTTCGCGCGAACAGCGTTATCGAGCACGACAGCCACTTAGCAAATGCTAAGGCCCGGGAAGACAAACGCCCCAGCTGGCGACATTGCTTCACTGCTTGGTAACCTTGGCGGAGCAGGATGATCACCAGGGTGCCAGCCATTCACTGCTGGGCAGGCTTATCGCGACAAAGACAGCAAGTAGCGGCGCGGCATCATCAATCGATATTGTTGTGGGACCATGCCTGTTGCAAGCGGGGTCAGTCTGACGCTCACTGTACTGAGGTCTTGTTCGAATTTGCAACTCTCGCGGTCGCTGAACGCAGGCTTTTGCTGCGCCGTCGCTCACACGACGAGTCCGCGCGTAATTCCCGTCACTCGAGTGCTGGATGCCGCTCCGACTGGGCGCCGAGCGCCAAGGTTGGCGAATTGCAACAACGCCGCCCCTCCAGGTCGAAGCACTCCAAGCACACTCACGCTCTACGGAAGCCTCCACACCTGAACGGCGTGCATCTTGGCTACTCTAACTCACATAGGCAGGTCTACCATCGCGGCAGTTTCGGCGGTGCAGATATTGCTAGCATGCACTGTCTTCTCGAACACACAGCGCGCTTGCACGCCCATGCTTATCTGCTCACGTTTCCGGCTCTTCGACCGAGGCAGCGCGCCGTCTGGTTGGAGCTGCGTGAGGCCATTTGGAGACGGATGCTATTTATTTGCTGAAGCTTACCGCCCTTGAACCGCTGATGCCCGCCTGTTTGACACACCTCAATCCTCATTCACTGGACGCATTACTCAAAGCGGCGACGATGGAGTCCCGCTCGTATTGCTTCCTGCCATTTTGTCGCGCACAAGCAGGAACGCTTAGGATGGGGTGGCGAGCGGTGGAGGCCTAACACTTGTATGGGAATCTCAAAGGCCATCCAGGGCTCACCACCTTATCGCAATCCTCAGCTCTGATCACGTCGAGGGCATTAATGGAATCCTGTGAGAATTTTTTTGGAAGCTCGTGTGCATGGTCACACCATGCACTCGTTCCAGTGGGCCGTGCCTGCCAAAACTGCCCAGCCTTGTGCCAAGCTTGTCTTTTCATCGCGGACTCCGCAGATCACGGCTTGAATGCTGCTGCAATCTGGATGCGTGCCTGAGGAGTTGTTGATTGTGGCCCTGGGTATTGATGACTCGCGGAGAGCTTCCAGAAACCTGGTTGTAGGATCTGATATGCCATGGTTGTTGAAAGCTGTCAAGTCATGATGCGAGAAAGAACCGAGTAGATGCCGCCTACCAGCTGGGTACGGTGATAAATTGCAGTATCACGACCGCTAACTTCTATACATTGTAAGAAGCATAGGTCCAGCGTCCTCCAGCCGGTTCGTGTAGCCAATGACAACCGCATGTACTCAATCAGACGCATGCTACGATTCGATGCATGACCAAGGATGAGAGAATTGTGGGGGCAGTCAAAAACACATAGGCGCTCTGATCACCGATCACGTTCCGTGTCCAAGAACCAGCTCCCTCAACTTGTATGTTATTTCACATACAATTTGCTGCTTCGTGCTTGTGTGGAAGAATAGTTTGTCATCAAAAAGCTCATTATCATTATATAGATACATCGAAGATAGCTGCTATCTCGTAACGGCGCAATAGCGCCCCATGACCTCGTATGAGCATCCCGGCCGTGCGATTAGTTGCCAACGGGCTCATCGTCCAAAGGCTCACCCTTGGACCAGTGGTTGATCCAGTTGAAGATCTCCTTGTGCCAGAACAAGCTGTTCTCTTGCTTGAGCACCCAGTGGTTCTCATTGGGGAAGTTGAGGAAGCGCGAAGGAACACCGATATTCTGGAGGACATTGAAGAGAGCGATACCATCACTTTCGGGAAGACGGTAGTCCAGAGTGTTGTGAACAACGAACTGGGGAGTGGACCAGTTGGCAATGTGGTCGAAGGGGTTCCACTTGTCGTAAGCCTCGGACTCCCAGACAGTACCGTTATAGTCGTGGCGGATGAACCACAGCTCCTCAGTCCCCCAAGCAGCCTTAGTCTGAGAGATACCGTCGTGGGTAACAAGAGCCTTGAATTTATTGCCAAGGTCGTTGGATTGAATCCAGCTATACATATGTCAGCACTGCGAATGTATCAGGGTGTCGTGAATGCATACTTAGTCATGTAACCACCATAAGAAGCACCAGCAGCAATGCCGTTCTCAACATCGACGAAAGAAGTCAACTCGGAGTTGATGTACTCCCAAGCATTGACGAGATCGTAGTATGGGTATCCGCCCCAGCGGCCCTGGATGGCATCTGTGAGGTACTGGCCAAAACCAGTCGATCCGGTTGGGTTGGGTGCAACTACAATGTAGCCCTGGTCAGCCCAGACGGCAGGGTTCCACCTGTTGGACCAGGAGTTGCCCCAGTTACCCTGAGGTCCACCGTGAATGTAGAAAGCAAGAGGATAAGTCTTGTTCTCGACAAAGTTGCTGGGCTTGATGACCCAGGCGTGCAGCTGCTGCTTGAGGTTGGGGTCAGATCCGTTGAAGAAGATCTCAGAGACGTGGGCCGCCTTGAGATCAGCGAACTCAGCATCGTGGTCACCAGCGCTGAAGATGACGTTCTTGGTTCCGTTGGACAGCGTGTAGTACTCGACAGGGGTCCAGATGGCAGAGGAAGTGACAAGTAAATCGTTGTTCTTGAGAAGCGAGAAGCTCGAAACAGAGGTGTTCGAGGTCAGAGGCTCCGGAATGTAGCCAGCGGCAGCATCAATAGGGAAGTTGAAGATCTTGACACGAGCATAGTCATCGGCGGTAACGTAGATAGAGGAGCCGTCGTGAGCCCAGGTCAAAGGTCCTTGAACCCAGCGATCGAAGTCGGCTGAGAGTGCCTTGTAGTTGCTGGTAGCGATGCTGCCGTTGGACGTAGCAACATCGACGGTGTACAACTGCCACCTGTCCGACTCGTAGTAGTCTTCATCTTGCTGGACGTAGGCAAGCTTATTGCTATCAGGCGAGAATGAAGGGTATCCGGAGGCGCCCTGGTGACCGGCCTTAGCAGCCTCCGACCCAGGACCGTTGAAAGCAACAGGCTCATCGGTGCCGTCAACCTCGCCGAGGTAAATGTAGCTCGCGGTGTAGTTCGCCTTGTTGAGCTGAGGGGCCTTGCTGAGGAAAGCGTAAAGCTTGCCGTCAGGAGAGATAGCATAATCGCCGGAGTCGCCGAAAGGTTGAACCGGAGTTTCAGACCTGGTAGTCGTCCAGTTAACGCCGTGGTTCAAGTTGCGGAGACCAGGGTGGGAGAGAGCATAGCTGCCATTTGAGGAGAGGGTACCAGCAAACACGTTGTAGCGGTTCTTGGTAAGCCATGTATCCCAATGACGGACGTAAACATCCTTGTAGAAGCGACCGGTGTGTTTGGGAGTAACCTCAGTCTCGGGATTGACAGCAGTACCGTTAGGGTACGCCAAAGAGTTGACCAAGAACTTAATATCTCCACTCTCAGTTTTAGCGACCTTCAGGCCATTGTAGGGAGCATCCAGAGAAGCAGCCAATGTGCTCTTGGAAGGGTCGTTGATATCACCTATCCAGAGGGTGACACCACCGGGAATGTCCTCATTAGTGGCATTGATGTAAATAATACCAGAGTCAGTTCCAGGAATCCAGGCAGCCTCGTTGACCTCGCTGATGTTGAGACCAGAGTCCTTGAACTCGCCAGACTTGAGATCAAGAAGGCCCCAGCTTGACTTCCCCTTGGACGAAGTGAAGTTGTACTGCGAGATGGACAGCAGAGCAACGGACCCATCACCGCTGGGGCTGAGCGCACCACGGCGAGGTGCACCCAACAGCTTCCTTTTTGATAGTCAGTATGAATTGCTGTCGATGTAAATATTAATGAACCTACTCTGGGGTGAACGTAGCAGAGGCAGTAGCAGCCAAGGCTGATGCAATTCCGAGATAACGTGCCATTGCCATTGTGACGACCTGCTTCTACTGAGCTCAATTGATCAGAGTCGATACCAAGGGAAGCTCCATAGAGGGCCCGGAGCTTATTTGTAGTTCCTTTGCTGCTGGGATGGTAACCAGGATGGCGGGGTCAGCGTCGTACCTGGCCTGCGATGCTGCGACCGTTACCTGTTGTGCCATCGATGGCATCATCTCAGCGAATCCGCTGCAGAACCCTTGACTTCTCCGACCACATTTACGTTGTCTCCTTCCTGATGAAGTTTACTTCTGCAGGCTCACAAACAAGCTCGGAGCAGGTGGGCCGCCAAAAGCGTGTTTGCCAGCCGTCTATCGCCATTCGCTCCAGCCTGCCCGCAATCTCAGACCCACCACATTAGACGGCTTGGCGAGTACAAAATCACGTGTACAGGCTCCAAGTCGTGCCCAGATTGGTGGCGCCAATTGCCAAGAGAGGCCGCCTGGAGAAAAAGTGGTGGCGTACGGAAAGGCTTTGTCGAGATAGGCAGGTCCCCAACGAATGAGTCGTGGGCCTAATGGCGCGCAAAGTCGCTTCAATGTTGTGAGTGTTAAACCTTACAAATCGATACTTTCGTGCTTGCGACCTTACGAAATCGTTGTGTGCTGCGAAGCTCGATTGAAGCAGGAGGCTGGGCGCAAAGTTGCCTCGGCCTGGGTTCCAAGGTTGGGTTGATTCCGGCAGGAACGGCAAGAAATTGCTCTTCTTCCTCAGACCGACCCATCATCAGACGGCGACCTGTTTCTTCCGACCGTTCCTTAGAGCCATCTGCCTCCTGCATATTTCTGCAGCTTGCATCGTTCTCCCGCATCGCCATCATGGTTCGGTGCCATGGACCTGGCAATCGGCAAGGCCACCCATGAATCGGCGCAACTGATCAGTGCGCTGACGCTCACGATAAGGGTGGACCACAGTTCGTATTGACCATTCGGGGAATGTTATCGAATTCGGTAGGCATTCCAGCAACGTTCGAATGTACAACATCAGCGGCGTAAGCACTCACCAGGTCTCGTGAGCACACCGACACAGAGGCTTTCGCTTTGTCGTTTGTATGGCACATCTATACCCAGACTGGCAGGACGTAGTACCGATACACGATCCTCATTTCTGTGTATCGAAGTCGAAGAAAGCATATTCGCTGCCCTGTACGAAGAATCCCATTTCTTTTGAGAAATCACGTTCGGGGCCCGTGCATGCGGAGGTGATTCCTCAGAACAAAACGGGATTCTTCGTACGCCATAATCTTTTCAAGTCGCCAATTTGTTTTCACTGTGGCTCTTGGCTCCATTATCGTACGGCAGCGCTCCAGTCGCCCGCGAGGTTGGAGGTCAGCAGCGGATTATCGGAGACGAGAGTAGCTCAATAACCTTCCAACTCAGTACTCGTCGAGTCGAACAACCAGCAACGCGGTCGTCGCTACATTACCAAGATTATTAGCATTTTTCGGCTGACGTCGGTACGGTGCCTTGATGAACGGCATGGCCCCTCTGCTCACATCATTTTGCGTCGATTCCGTCTGTTTTTGTCTTTCTCCCTTGCCAAATTGCTCAGTCACTGCAACCCTCCGTTGTCCGTGTGTTTGGCTTCTTGTGGTGAACCTGTCTCTTCTTCACTTCCCAAAAACTCATTTCAGCACTGTTATGTTCAACTTTCGTCAATCGCCTTTCTTGACTCAGGATATGGGGATTCTCGAGGTATAAGTACTGCGATTCCGAAGTCGGGCGCGATCGCGGCTGCCATTGCGCCATCAGCTTGGCATGGCTTGTCAGACTCAGCTGTGAGACTTGCCAACCTCCAAGAAACCTGCCAGCTTCCGATGTGGGATTGACAAGAGTCTTGAGTAGGCGCTGCTCGACTTCAGCGGTGAGTTGGCAGGACTGATGCCCAGTGCGGAGACCTTGGGAGCGGAGAAGCTGGGCAATACTGGGCAGCTATATCGTCTTGATACCGTCGACATGTCGAATTGGGCAAGGAATTGACTGTAGTAGCTTGCACAAGGCTCCGCCGTGGGATGCGGAAGTTGGACTGCTATTCCGAGCTCGTACATTCGAACTGATGGAGAAACAAAGCCTCTTTCTCTTTCGTTGGTTGGAGCACTATCGCTCGTACATCCTGGCCTGGACAAAAGTAAGGTCAAGGTGGGCGGTCAGGTCGGTTTGTGCGCTTTTAGTGAGATTCGTTGCATCTATATCGGTGTCGATGCGAGTGTCGGCGTGTTAGCTTGTGGCTGCACTAAACATCGGCACTGGTAATGATGTACAACAGAAGGACTTGTTAATAACTATGGCTACATGCTTAAGACAATACCAAAGGAAGATGTATGCAGGTACGAATCTACTTCAAGAAGATCATCCGTATGAGCACTGCGGCACGCCGTTCCCTCAACTAGGAGGTTTTCAAGTTAGCAAGCGCTTTTGGCCTTTCGACCATCTGCAACGTCACCAGAGAGGCACTGAGAGCTTACCTGTTACTGCAGGTCCACCAAATTTCCTCTTCAGGGCTATACATGCGCCATATCACAGACATGAAGCTGCCATCTGTGAAAGAGAAGGATACCTAGGTAAGATTTCGTGTTGCTGGCCACCGCTCAAAGGAAGCAGCATCGACCGTCTCTCAAATTCATTCCTTGTACGCAATGAAGGGCAGGGCGGAGCGAACTCGGACTCATAATTCAAGATGCCTGGAGTGCTCTTAGGCATACTCCTAAATTAAGGGCAGGGTAATGAACCGCCTCGGAGACATCTCAGGAGGTGTGCCGAGACGATTGCCGTCGAGCTGACACAAATGCTACTTACATAACTCTTAGAAGGCTTTGGTGGTTACAATTCGGTTCGACGCAAACGGTGCTATGCTAGTGTTCGCGGTGCAAGTAGGACGAGCAAAGGAGGTAGGAATAGCCGAGGCGCGCCATCGGACCTCATCGGAGCGACTTCCGCAACATTCCGCAGCAATTTTCGGTGCTGCGCCCACCGCCAAAATCTGCACGCAGGCCCCGTTTTGCATCTATGGCTTCGCGGCTACAGATCTCCATCTCCGGCTTTTAAGAGTTCTGTGTATTTTAGGCGTTTACTCTGTTCCATTTTTGCACGGCCATTGTCTAAGCTGTGCGCCTTCCAGCTTCAAAAAAAGTTTTTCAGCCCTACCTCCGGCTCTTTCAGGGCATACAATAGACAACATGGACCCAGATCTTCAACGCAGCACATGCCAAGCGCTATAGAGAGCGCTCTAGGCTATACAATCTCGACAAGGTTTACGATGTACGTGACAAGAGCGCGTTTTCCTTCATGAGGCTCGGACCAGACCTACATGTTGACACTGAAGCGTACCTTGCCCATTTGCCCTTCACTCCATCGTATGAGTCACCTTGCCCACCATTTACTGCTCATTTGATAAACCCGCAAGGTGAATGCGAGATATCGTCTGGGTGGCTTTTCACCGCTCAGACAGGACAGCTTTCGCGATGCATCCACCACTCTAAGCCCTGATCTGTGTGAATAACTGCTAAATAATGCTCCTCCTACCAGTGATTGCGGCAAACTCAAAACCCTCAGCGACCTCATAGTGACACAACATGAGGACCGAGACCAAAGCTATGAAACGCAGGTGCTCGCAGGACGATCTTGCAATTATGAGTTCTCCAAAGAAAGCGCGACCGGAAACATCGATTGCGCCGGAGAAGGCGATCATGGCAGGTGTTACATCTGCGCCTGAATTGACAAGCGCTTCTTGGATGAGGCCAGCACAAGTTGCAGCACCTAAAGCATGCCCACTACTACAGGTTCTGCGCCAGTACGGGCTTCTGGAGTCCATGGTCACATCTCTGAAACCAACCGATCTGCTCGCCCTTGCGTTGTCGTGTAAAGCGGCATACAGCGCCTTATTTCCACGACCTGGAAGCATCGACAACCTCTTAGGCAGGATGCCCTGTTGTGGAAAAGGCGTTGAGATGCGGAAGCATATGCATCAAAAATCGACCTTCTACTACGCATATCAGTGTACCGAATTCGCGCAGTGCCGCACAGCATCTGAGCGCAAGATGATCGACGAGCGACCATGTGCCACGTGCAAGCTCAATACATGCGACGAGTGTCGGATACACTGCGTCTATCAATCTATCTACGAGGCGCTCGACGACCCTGAGGATCTCCCAAACTTTTCAGGCTTCGTGCTGCTAGACTCAAAAGAGTGCGCTATTCTCAGTCCACATCACCTGTCAACCGAGGATGTTGACTTGTTGCCTAGATGGCAAGATAGGGCCTCAAACGCAGCTGCAGGACCGTATCACGACCAAGGCTTTCTCGACATGCCCCTCGAAGCTGATTTGCCGGGTACACCTCAGCCAATCAGTGACGCCCTCGACATTGATATCGGCTTCAATTCGCTGCTTACGTGGTCTGGAAACTCGCAATTCGGATTTCCGTCACCTGTCTTACGATCTCTCTGCAATGTGGCCGAGGAACGGAAACTTTGCACATGCGAGGATTGTTTCAACGATGCACAAAATGGCTACAAAAATCTTAAGCCTGAACTCCCGAAGTTACGCTGGCTAAATTCTCACAGGGCCCAGCAAGCCCCCAAGGAATGTCATTGCTCTATGCGTAGCCACATCCTCGACCGTTGGCAGTGCGTGAACTGCTACAAGCGTGAGGATGCGATTATCAAGCAAATCCACAATGAGTTCCTATTGTCGCGTAAGCGGTCTTGTCGCTGTGGAAAGGACACGCAGAGGACCATATGCCTATGGTGTTGGGGCGAGGTGCTTGAAGAGGAGACCCATCGGAGCGCGCCCAGCGATGAGCCTCAGGTATCCTAGGCTCTCTACTCAAGAGGAACGTAAGATTTACAGTTCTGGGATCCCAGTCAAATAACAAGAGGTCTAGCTGTCTAAGGGCAAGCAGAACTACAAAAGCCATGGCACCCTCGAAGACCTCCAGGTGCGCTTTTGGCTGGGTTCATTGTCGGAGCTTTTGAGGTTGCAAAAGCCCGGACAGTTGCATCACCAGGGGACAAATGCATCGATACATCAGTCAGATCTTGTACAAAGCGCGCGTTGAAGTCTCAGGTTGATGATTTGTAACATCATTTGTGTTAGTAAGAAAAGAACGAATTCACCACCCCTTGGCACTTTGCCACTCTTCCGAAAGGAGCGTTTAATTTCGCTGAGATGCTACCCTGTGCCATGCTGATTATGCGTTGAACCCTCAACTTCGTCCTCGTTCGAGACCCATAGCAGGCGCAGAAATGCTTTGACCGATTGTTTCTGTTCGAGCTGGCTCTGCTCGAGGCTTGCCCACAACCAAAGTGGCCCTGCTGAACTGCCTTGGTGTGACGCTTGCTTGACTTTTCGAAAGATTGTTCTGCATTGTAACAGGGGGATGCAGAGACGCCTATCAAGAGTTCTTGAGCGCAAGATACACTTGCAGATTGACGCTGTCTCCAGATGCTCGCCCAATACGGCCACGGGTCTATTGCAGACGCGTCACGTGCTTCACGGGAGCTCCTCATAAGGTAAAGACTGTGCAGTAAGAGGCCTATCTATGTCAAGGTATAATCGAAATTCTGCGCATACGTTGGTGGCTACCCTTTGTCGTAGACAAGCGCTATCGCATTCCTCGAGCTCAATCTTTCTTCTTCACACTCGCCATCATGGTTTCTTTCGAGCCAGACACTGCTTTTGACAAAAATGTAACCCGGCGATTGGTGTAAGGACGATACTAATCCTCTCTCAAAAGATGATCGTAAGAGATATGTAGGCAGCATGGACTGCAACCCACGAATTTAGGTTTGCTGCATGGACGTGGTTCAGCGTCCTCATCTAAGTCTCGACAGCATTAGATACTGTTAAGGTCAATATAGCCGCATCTGGGATTGGAGCATCCGGTTTGTGAACCCCTAAATGATGGCGGGCATTCCGTGTCTATCACACTACGCCACGTAATCAACGTTGCTGCTTGATGGAATCATGATGTTGTGTGTAAAGTAGAGGCGTGAGCTGCCTTACGCGGTCGATACCTATGTCAAAGCATTAACAACGTAAGGTACAGAGAGTGAAAATGTAGGCAGGGCGGAGCGCTGCGCCGATCTCATGGCTTGGCTTGATCATATGAGACAATATGCAGATGATTTGACTTGTACGGCAAGAAACGGAATGATGTTTCTCGGTCTACATAGGTAACGACAGTCCCTGATATCCATGTTGAACAAATGGCTCTACCCTCCATCCACGCCTCGCGCATAATTTTGTCTTCTCCAGCACCAGAGATCCTGCCACGTCTACAACCCATGTCTACCCAGGAAGTCATAGATGAGCTGGAAACCAGCGGTCGCATTATTGTGCAAAGGCAGAGCGTGGCCTGTGTTTGGCTGGATGACTACTTCGATATCACTGGCGTTTGGGTACGTCTGCTTCAGCATCGTCATATTGGCTACTCCCTTGCAATCACCACGACAGATGTAGAAGTCAAACTCTGGCAGAAGATACTGAACCGGTGCTGTGAATGAAGGCCCGTAGTTGCCGAGGATCCAGAACGCTGACGCGAATTCGCCAATGGGAACTGGCTGCTTGATTTCGACCCCATAATTGAGCATTTCCGGAGTAAATGCAGTCTCCAGGTTACCACCGAAGAAGATGTTTTGGATACCTGATCTTTGACAGACTACATAACCGCTAGGCCGATCGTAGGCTGGTGATCCAGTAGCGGCGTACTCCACGCTGAAAGTAGTGGATCCAGCATTCCCAAGCAATGGACCAAGGTAATAGCCCGTGATAATAGCGCCATCTGTCAAGTTCCCATAATTGGCGATGAAGGCAGACGTTAAGACAGAACCAAAACTGTGGCCAACATGTATGACTTTAGACGGTTGCACAGAGCTGTGGAATGGTGAGGCAGAGCCACCAGCCTTGGCTGCAAGTGTGTGCATTGTTCCATTGCGAGCAAGTAACGTCAATTGGCGAAGAATCTCGAGCTCAAGCGGCGCCTGAACTACTTTGTATGCGTCAGGATGATCGGACTGGCCTGTTCCGAGGCGATCATATGTCAAGATAGAATATCCCGCCTTGAGTGTGGCCTCGACGTAAGAGTGTTCTTCTGGTTTATAGGCTGAGTCCCAGTACCTGGAGTCATAGTGTACTCCATGAGTGGCAATTTGCAATATCTCTCTCTTTCCGGACTTTTTTGGGATGCAGAACTGAGCGTGGACTTTAAAGACGCCAGATGTCGTAGTATTTGTGATGATGCTCTGCACATCGTGCGGCGTGGTCCAAGTGGCATCGTAGATTGCCCAAGCCGCTGCTTCGATGTTGTTGTTTACTTGCGGTAGGTCGTATATCGCACTTGGAGCAGTGATAGGCATTGGAAGATCCAGCTGCACACAGTATCCGTTAAGGCGTTGGGTGAAATGCGCAGACGTGGCCATGATGGCAGTAAACATGAACCACGAAGCGGAAGCAATACGAGCGGTCATTGTGATTCGCGATAATGCTATTGGTCTGAGTGGATGTAGTGGCCGTGTTGTGGCCTTGAATGAGCTGCGAGTTGACGGGGTTATATAGTACTTACTCTGGGACATTTACCATCTACAAATCGATCCGATCAGCTCGGTCCGACCATCTAGTTGTCGGTGAGAATGTGGCAGTGATGGGAAGTAGGCGTAGAGACGTTACAGGGGACGTATAGTTGAAGCGCCATTGGAACAGTCATGCCGAAAGTGCTGATGTTCGAGCAAATGCCATCAAAGCTGCCAAGAAACGTTGCCGCGGACAGGCCCAAATTTGAGACTATAAGACACTCCTCGATTTAATTGACGTGAGTATGCCACAGGGAGTTGGCGACTGGCGTTGTTCAAATCCTTTGGACGCATTGGGGAGGAGCTTGAGGATCGCAGTCCTTTCAAGTAGATCGACATCATGACGATCTACTTGAAGGAACCATAAGCTGTGCGCAGACTTGGTCCTTGATGATAGAGCTGCCTGCTACGTCGACACCAAGATGATCCAGATGTCAGCACGTCCGGCCTGTCTTAGCTCGCACATAATCTTCGACTGATTAACACGCTTTAGCAAACCGTATATACTGCTATTGCGATCGCTGAGCTTCGTAGACATCTTACTGAAGTCGAGGATGAACGGTATAATGCGGGGCCGGTGACAGGGGGCGTATCCTCTAGCAAACGTACGTAAGCACACTAGACCGAAGGGATAATGGTGCAGGTGTGCGACTAAAACGAAGAATGCAAGCCACTCCGCCTCAAATCTTCCAAATAACATCATATCAGCATCCAGACGTTCCGGAAAAGCAGATCCACTAAAAATCACTGCCTTGTGATGTGAGTCGCAGGGACGCCCTTCTTGGAGGCATAAAGGCCACTTTGGTCGATGCGCTTTTTCTACCTGAGTACTATAGGTATCACCAAGTGGTTCTCCCATAATCAGCACTTCCAGACAGCCTTCTCCCCTTACACTTGAGTGCTTCTGGAAATCAAACGCCCTTCCAGCAGAGCTGTATTGACGCAGACCCTTTCAACACGCTCCCGAACCGACTGCTCAGATCTAAGGATTCGTTACAATGGCATCAGCAATCATTGCGCTCAGTACCGCAATTTACTTCTCAGTGAACAAGATAAAAAATTACAAGAGAAAGAACTAGGCGCTCAGGAATGATGCCATTCTATCAACGGAAACCTTCTACAAGATGGCTATCAGCGGCAGTCCCCTAACCCACCACGGATATGATGACAACATGCAAGAGCATGCCAGAAGTGCTTTTCTAGCGCAAAATGAGCATAAAGAAGAAACAAAATCAGGTCCTGAACGCAGTTTCAAGTCAAACTTGGGATTTGGGATCTTAAAGCCTACCTAGATATGCAAAAGGAGGAAGGGCTGAGGTGGTGACCATCCTTGGTCCACAGTGTTGATGAATCCAGGATAGATCTAGCTCGGCGTTAATGGATTTCCAAATTCTTTCCCTGATTTCTGAGCCCAGCTTAGATTTTGACGACTGTGATTTCGCTGATGTATCCAAGTTCTGAGAACACCTTGCCCCCTCGAACAAATCCGCAACAAATCGCGGACCATTCGAAGACGTCAGCACTTCGATCTTTCTCCCCGTTGATCAGTAGAATCAGTAATTATTTGATCATGATTTACCAAGCTACCACTTTCTTGCATTATGCTGAGCAGGTTGTGTAAAGCCGTGAATGGTTCTGAGGTCAGCTCGGCTCTGTCTTGGGTGCAATACAAAGCCCGTCAACGACAACAATAAGGGCTGGAACCAGAATCAAGATCGTATGTGATTCTGGGCTGGATATCACTACGTGGTCTGGATGTCTCCCAGTCGCTTCAACATCTTTGCAGGCCACCACTCTTCCTGAGTCGCGCATCCCAACCAGAGTCTTCTCACAAAGTCCGTCCCATATCGGTTCACCAAGCCAGCGAGAGTCACCTTTGGTAAATCTCCAATCCACCACGACTCATCTGATGCCAGGAACATGAACACAGACCAGTGCGCATAAATATCTAGGGCCAGCGCTTGAGTCCGTGACAAACTCAGCGCAAACCAGTCCGACGATTCTCCAACAGGACGTTCAAGACGCTGATCAAGCAGGGGAAGAACCAGGTCCAAATACGACTGAGGAACTTGCGCGTAGAAAGAGAGCAGACAGTGTGTCAAGGGCTCAGCTGCTATAACCGGGACTGATTGTACAATGCATGGCCAGTGCACGAGTGAATCGAGCCAGTCCGTTGTATCCTTCGACGATATGCTTTCGAAGCGAAGCTGTGCTGAAGAATTGAGCATAGTAATAATACTAGATCTGAGGTCCACGAGTACGCCAAATGCAGCCTTGCAGGCTAATGCTTCGCAATCCAGTGGGCCATTTGTACCGTAAGATAAGACGTCCAATCGTGCTTGAAGCTGCGACCAAGCGTCTTGACAGCTAGAGATAATTGCAAACTCAATTCTCTGCTTACATAGTAGCTTCGAGGCGGTCAGATACCTGCCTGTAGCCACAGTCGAGACCTGGATGACATCTGGGAGAACGTTGGTCCATGGGATCGGACCAGCAGGAAGCAGTACCTCCATTATCGTGCGTGCGCCCCTGACAAATGTAATGACGTCCCTCGGTGTCGATGAGAGTGGGATGTGCGAACGTAGATTCCTGTTCTGAGTAGAGAGCCAGTGACTGGTCTGTTGGCTGGCGGCAGCGAACGGCAATAAGTTGAGTGTGCCTATCAAGATTTGATCCGCGTTCGTCGTACTGGAGTGTGACAGCTTCATACGCATGCTTTTGCTCGCCTTGTTGTAATGGTGATATCCTCGTAGCAAGACCTTGCGAACCGCGCTAATCTCGGGAGGAGGCCCTTGGGATATCATATCACATGCTAGACGGACTGCAGAGACTGCAAGGAGAGAATCTAGCAACAATCGACTCTCTTGAGCCAGCAAATCCGTGGTTGGAAGTATGCGACTGCTGTGACTGGTGTTTGAGCTAGGTAATACGTGCTCTAAGTAGTAGTTATACAGGTCGTTGACAGGGAGCGAGTCTGTTGCCTGATCAGGATACACAGGTAATGGGAATACATTGGGAGGTGGGCACGCTGGGGTCGCTGGCGGCACAGGATCATCAATCCTTGTAACCAGTGGAAGTGTTGTCGTTGGATACACGCATCGATGCAAGCCTAAAATGCATCGCGTACATGACGGTTTTAACTCGTCACACTTTGCGAGAAGTCAGTCTAACAATGATTACTGCCTAGAGCGCGAAATGCATACCTTTTTCCGGCGTCGCTTGCATTCGACACATCCACCCCTTGATTTCTGATGTGGCCGCCGTGTCGTCTTACTTGTTGCTTTGCTATAAAGTCCATCGTGCATTATGACCGTGTTGTACTTGAGATTGAGCGATGTCACTTTCGGAACTCTCACAAGACCTTATCTTCAAATCATCTAAGGCTGGGCTGCTATCATTTGATTGGCTACTGTCTCGCCTCGGGAGTTGATTTGAAATGCGCCTGAAAGTCTGACATTTGCCAAGAGGCGTCAGCTTGAGTCATCATGGACTGTGACGCGCAGACGGCAGCCTTCTCAACAATCGACGGTGACGGACCGGGTGAGGTCTCAAAACTCCAAAGCAATCTGCGTGGTTTATGCTTTAGCAAGCAGGTGCTCTGCTGCTGCTACAATCGAGTTCCTTCTCAGCGTGTTGACTTCGTCTAACAAATATTGAAAGTAGCGCGTCGTCCTGGTTTCATCACCCATCAACAGACTTCGTGTCCTAAAGAACTGCCTCGACTCATTGTGCGTATCCCGATTTCACCATGGGTTCGAAGATCCAGAAATTGGAGACTCTGTACCGAACACGCATCGTGACGGGCGTATAGTGGATCGGAGTACGAAGTGCAATCACTGGCTCTACACCGATACCTCGAAAGCTATTCTCGACGCTGTTCTGGGGTGTACAGAGATATCTGACCTGCGAAAAACATCACAATCGATGTCAGAGCCACAATAGTGAACGTAAGAGCGACCTGACGGTAACATCAGCACTATACTGCCGTGTGACATTGTTTGAATGCCTACCTTTGAATTGTCGTCCCACCACTCGGAACTTTGCAAGTGTCTCGTAGCAGACCAAACGTGCAGAAACATGCCTATGATCATGCTGACTGTCGCCGTCGTCAGAAACATAACTGGCATCTGCCATGTGAAGACCTGCAACAGACTGGGTGCACGGCGTCCTGTTTTCTTCGAACGCTTTCGTTCTCCGTTCGTCTTGGCCAAGAGCCTGCGGATACCATTGAGTCCATCGCGATGAGCAGACAAACGGTGCAGTCGCACAGTCTGATCAGCGGCAGTCAAAATACTGAACAGCGACAAGATTATGCCGCAGTACCAAGCCGTCCTGATGGGCCATGGTGATTCGCGCCCGCTCGGCAGCACCTGTGGCCAGCTACCAGTCGACGTGATTAGGGTTGCCAGGAGTGCAGCGACAACACCAATGAAGCTGAGTTCACTGAGTTTGTTGTCTCTCCATTGTATCGTTAGCTCGTCCTTCTCTTTCTTGTTCTCAGTGTTTAGCAGGATCTCAATAGGATCGTAAGTCGCAGCGTCCGGAGCGTATATGCCGCCACCAAAGAAGTGCAAAACTGTCCAGAAGGACGAATGATCATTGTCAGGCTTCGCAGCTTCAGAAGAACTTCTCAGCATTGGTGTACGCTCGTCTGTCGTATTTCCGCCTTCAACGTTGGCGGCATACGTCATCTTGCGGTTTGATTCTCGGTAACACTGACGAAGGGTTCAATGACACCAAAATACGGTGTGAATTGCAATTGATATAAAGGTGGGTATCACTGTATGGGAAGCTTGGTATTGTGAGCTGTTGCTAAGTTTATGTACAGTACGACGATACCCCGGGCCTGCATTTTCCCCTGCGCACCGGACTGATGACCAGTTATGACGCATGCTAGGCACGTTGCGCTCCTGCCGTGGCGTTCCTAGGTGCACGCGCAAATCCAACTACGACTGGCGAGAGAGCTCAAGATCGATGGATACGACTCCGGCGAGTCACGGATGTTGTTTATTAAAATGGCGGCAATTGAGCTGCGGTGCAATGGTGGTTTAGCAGCGGCCGGCGTGGGGTGTGGGGCGGGCCGTTCTCGCGCTGCCTAGACGCGATGCGCTCCCGGGGCTCCGTGGAGCGCTCCACAAGGTCACTGTATGACGTGCCAGCATCAAGATTACGGCTACTTAACAACATATCCCTCGCACAGCCTAATTGAAGCGAAAAGAAACAGACCACAAAATGTCCACATCTCAACAAGCAAAGAAAGATCTCTACGTTGGGACCGATAAACATCGGTGGTGGAAAGAAGCCGTGGTCTATCAGGTCTACCCAGCTTCTTTCAAGGACACCAACGGCGATGGCTGGGGAGATGTGCCTGGCATCACGCAGAAGCTGGACTATTTAAAGGATCTAGGCATAGATGTTGTTTGGGTCTAGGCATAGATGTTGTTTGGGTCTCGCCAATCTACAAAAGCCCACAGGCGGATATGGGATACGACATCGCCGATTACGAAGCTATCGATCCAAGCTATGGATCCTTACAGGATGTCGATGATCTCATCAAAGAGATGAAGAAGCGCGACATGAAGCTGATCATGGATCTGGTTGTAAACCACACGTCTAACGAGCACGCCTGGTTCCTCGACTCACGAGCGTCCAAAAAAGCGTCCAAACGCGACTGGTACATCTGGAAGCCCGCCAAGTACGACGCAGATGGTAATCGCCAACCACCGAATAATTGGGCTCAGATCCTCGGCGAGGCCAATCCAGCGTGGACTTGGGACGAGAAGACTCAGGAGTACTACCTCTCACTTTTCACGCCTCAGCAGCCGGACTTGAATTGGGAAAACCCTGACGTTCGAGAGGCTGTTCACAATGTACTCCGCTTCTGGCTTGATCGTGGTGTCTCTGGCTTCCGGATGGACGTTATCAATCTGATCTCCAAGGTTCAGTCATACGCTGATGCCGAGGTCACGGTGAAGGACAACAGGTACCAACCGGCTACCAAGCTCTATGCCAACGGACCTCGCTTGCACGAGTTTCTGAAGGACATCAACCGCAAGGTGCTGTCTAAGTACGAAACACTCACAGTCGGAGAGATGCCGTTCGTCCGAGATGAAGACGAGATTGTCAGAATTGTCGGCTCTGAGAACGAGGAACTCAACATGATCTTCGCTTTCGATCTTGTGGATATCGACAACGTGCCTGGAGACTTCAAGTATACACTGCACCCGTGGGATCCACGAGATCTGAAAGAAATCATCAACCGCTTGCAGCGATTGATGCTGGATCGAGATGGGTGGAACTCGATCTTCGTCGAGAATCACGACCAACCTCGTAGCATCAGCAGATACACAGACGACAGCGATGAGTACCGCGAGTACGGAGCTAAGTTACTATGCTTGTTGCAAACTACACTGGCCGGCACGCTCTTCGTCTACCAGGGCGAGGAAATCGGCATGCGCAACGTGCCCGCGAGCTGGGATAAGTCAGAATACAAAGACATCGAGAGTATCAACTTCTTCAAAAAGTGAGTACGCCAAAGCCCATCGCTCTGTTGACAGCATGCTAAACTGGGACAGATACCAAGATATGTACCCGGGCAACGAGGAGAAACAGGCACTCGCCCGGAAGATCATGCGAAAGAAGGCTCGCGATCATGCCCGAACCCCGGTGCAATGGACCTCAGAGCCTCATGGCGGTTTCACATCTGCCAATGCCAAGCCATGGATGCGTGTGAACGATGACTATAAGATCGTCAATGTGCAATCGCAGCTCGACAATGCTAACCCCTCTCCTGGTACACTCTCTGTTCATGCTTTCTGGCAGCGTGGACTGGCATACCGTAAGGAGAACAAAGACATCTTTGTGTACGGCGACTTCGAGCTATTGGACCCAGAAGACAAGAAGGTCGTTGCATACAGGCGCTGGAGCCAAAACAACGCTTTCATCACGGTGCTAAACTTCAGTGGAGATAAGCTGTCCTGGGACGGCTTGAAGGATCTGAAGGTTAAAAAATGGGTTGCTGGCAATTACGACGAGACGGAGATCGATGGCAAGTCCAAGGGTGGCTCACTGGCACTGAGGCCATGGGAGGCGCTTTTAGGTATGCTGGAATGAGCTTCTGAATCTTTGAGATACTCCAAACGTGGTTTTAGGATGACCACGGCACAACGACACCGCAAGCTGTTTTATGTCTACCTTCGTTGAAGTCTCAAATCATGCTTGAGCACCCATTTTCACGTATGCTTGCTTTGCAACCGAAGTCTGGATGGACTGAGAACACCTCATCGACTATCGTAGCCATACACAAGCATTGACTTAATATCTATAGCTACGTGGAACCGGTCGCACTGCGGACAGCATCCCACAATGATGAGATCAATCGCGAGAGTGGGGTGCGCATGGTGATCTCGATTGGTCCGTTGTCGGTCCGAGATTTTAGTAGACCTCAGATTGCTTAGGCTGGCTTCCTCACGATGATGCTTAGCGCCTTCCTGCGCAGACAGATGATCACATCTTCTAAATCTTCATATTGCCTATGCTAGAAAGTTGCAACTTATATTCTGAACCCTTTCGTGCTGCACTTTTTGTAGTCCCGTCCATTAACCACGTCGCTAGCCAGCTGAAACATCACCTTCGGTGCATGCTAAGCTTCACCAAGCTTGCGGAACGGCGTTGCCAACAACACGTTTCAGTGCCGTTTCGACGGCAGATCCTTCCGTCGTGCGGTTGATTTTCGTGTGGGAACACACAGATTTTAACTACACACGTTTACGTCCTTTTCCAAAAAACCTTAATTTTTGCAATCTAAAAGCTCAAAAGATGCTGCTCAGCTTACTCACACTGTTAATCACGATCAGCTCTGCACACGCACTACCCGCAATCCTAACACGAGAAGTGCCAGCCAACACAAGCTGCGATGCACGGAAATACTCCCATCTGATTGGATCTATCCAGGAAACATTGTTCATTCAGAAGCAAGAACTACAAGGGTAAGTCTTGCGCAGCAAGGCTCCGTGGCGACGTCCATGCTGACATCGTCCAGACTACAAACTCTCATCAGCATCCAAAGTAGCACTCTCAAAGCACCTTTAAATGGTACACAGTCCAACTTCCAACTCAATCAGGACTCTATAATCTCAGTTGAACAAAAAGCCGTCGCTGTACGCGAACGTAGCCAGAGACTAGCTGATGAGCTGAATAGCCCTAGCGCTATGGGTCTTGCGATAGTGGCTCAATCCCAAGTAGCTGCTATGATCGATGTGCAAAGCCTGAAAGGAGGTGAAGATGCAGATATGGAGATGCTGCAGAGCTTGCTAGAGAGAGTCAAAAAAGCCATGACCCAGAATGAGGAGAACTTAAGGATGGCCGACGAAGGCTGCAGGAACTGAAGCCACTCGCAACACCTGGCGTGCATGCGAGGTGAAGGCAACCTTCAACTCGGACTACGACGGCCCACCGCCCCACTGCGTGCGACCGTCTTATTGTTCCTGCAATACGATAGATGAGCGAAGAGAATAATACAATGGACAATAAGATCTTTTCTCTGGCACCTTTGGGCACTACCTTAAGGGCCTCGTCTCCCATCGTCAACGAGAACTAACACTATTTCCCCTCCATTGTCGTACCACTGCCTTCGTATCATCTTGCACGCTGTGCGAGCATCTTCGCTTGCTCCAATCTAGCGACGGCTTGCTTTCACTCCTCATACATCACCCTCGATCACGCACGGTTCTCGGCTTGTACTTGTCCATTCGCCGTCACCGTCAACGCGACTCGCTCCTCTCGCACTACGCATCCAGTCACGCGCCAGACCTCGCCATAAACACCGCAAGGGCTCACCACATCACTCTTTACCTCACCTCATTTTTTCTTTTGGAACCGCCACGCTTCCACTTAACCAGCAATCGCTCGACGTCTAACATATATCCTACTCTTTCTGTTCACCACGACTATCTTGATCATGACCACCACGGAGCGACGCGGTCGATTGACCTACGAGCGCCTCATCGACAGCCTCGAGCGATATCGCAATGGAGTTACTTCCCAGCTACCAGAGTTCAAGGATGCTGACCGTCTCCAAAATCTACAGCAAGCCATCAACGTCGCGATTACCACTGCTCATGCTGGCATGGGCGGTGCGCTCGTTGCTTCTCCCGCACAACTAAAGCATGATTTGAAAACACAGATCGCAAGCATTCATGCACGATGCGATGCCGCTGTTAAGGCCCCAGCGCAAGCCCACGATAGCGCTGTTCAAATCAACGCGTGCACTTCATCAGCATCAACAGGCAACCACGTCCCATCACCTCCCTCGCCTCACCAGACATCAGAACCGAAGCGCGCACGCGGTACTCGTGATGGCAGCAAAGAAAACGCATTGCCACCAACAGCACCAGTTCCTCAGCCTGCGCCTCGTAGAGTCTCCGCTGTGAGAAAAACACCTATCATCAAACGCGCAGCAAGCAGCAAGCCTTCCACCGACGCAGGCATCAAGAAACGTCCCGCCCGTAACGCGCGCAGCAAGCACTTAACTCAAGATCCGACTACCACATCACTCCCTGCACCACAAGATGCAGAGCTTGCTGCTGCAGGCGCACTGATTGAACTCAAGCGCAGTCCTGAGACTTCCTCCGCCTCTCTCGCTTCCTCCGTCTCCTCAAAAAGCTTTGTCACGCCATCTACTCAAGGTAACAAGCGCACCTACTCCGTCTACGAGGACGACACATCTTCACCGTACCTTCCTCAGTCCCAGGAGCCCACGAGTAGCTCACCCGCACCGAAGCGCCGTATGCCGGCTCTCGCCAAATTCGCCGAGGTACCTGAGCTTGCTAAAAGGCTCAGATTATCCGAGGCGTTCACACTGGGCGTCGAGTACGCTGTCCAGCATCTGCCTGCTAATATGAGAACTGATGGCGAGGAGATGCGACAATGGGTCGAGGAGAGTCTTGGCTTGAACATAGCGTCACCGTCGAACATCTCTAGCAGGAGTGTCAGCAACGCCGGTGGTGGCATGGCTTCGAGCCCAGCCAACACCCAGGCATCACACAGCGTGGTCAGTGGTGGCAGGAACGGCTTTTGGGACGCTATTTGAGTAGTGCAACCACAGGATAGCGTGCTTGTTTTCCATTCTTTTGTTTCTCAGGATATGCAGAGGGGAAGATTGTCTAAGTGCGTCTGGGATTGGAATTCTGCTGTTGCATACTACGAGCCTGCGCGGAAGAAGCGCAACAGGCATGGCATGACGTTTCGAATTACAGCAGCGCAGTGTACGCACAGCGTCCTTTACGGAGTGGCAAGTTGAGCTATTGTAGCTTATACGATCATAGAATATATTCATCGGATTTCATTCAGACCGTGTTTGCAAAGGCTTCGTGCTTGCACCAACGTGCACGTGTATCCGAACCAACCTTTCGTTTCTGACCGTGTGGTGAAATAATCAATAGAGTTGGGAGGAACAAAGTGAAGAATGCTACAGCCTTCAGCTCAGGAGGTCGGTATGAGCTTGAAGATCGTTTCTTTTTAGTAGTGAGGCTCAACGTGGGAAAAGATAGCCCAAGCCAGACGTCAAAGCAGAGCGAATACGGCATCAAGATCTTCGGCATACTCTCATTCCCGCTACCTAAAACATCTTCGTCTCAAACCTCTTCCTCAAATCCTCATACTTCTTAACATCCCCCACACTCGGCCTAATAGTCCTAACCGCCTCCACAAGATCAACCTCCTCCACAACATCCGCCTTCCTCCTCAACGCATGCTGCCCCGCCTTCCTCAACAAGCTCTCCAAATCCGCCCCCGAGAAATTATCACACTCGGCCATCCTCCCCACCTCAGCAAGTCCCTCGCTTATAACCCCCCGCTGCCTGATCAACGCCCTCAAAATATCCACCCGTTCCTCCGGCCGCGGCAACTCCACATACAGCAGCGTTTCCAACCGGCCTGGTCTGAGCATCGCCTCGTCGATCATTTCGGGCCGGTTGGTGGCGGCGATGAGGTAGATGCCTTCGCGCATGCTGAGGCCGTCGAGCTCGGTGAGCAGCGTGTTGACGACGCGGGCGGATGCTTCGTGGAGTTCGGAGGAGCGCTTGGGGACTAGGGCGTCGAGCTCGTCGAAGAAGATTACGCAGGGTACGGAGGAGCGGGCGCGTTGGAAGACTTGACGTAGGGCGCGCTCGGATTCGCCGACGTACTGGTTTGGCGTTAGCATAATGGAGACTGGATTGTTCAAGCGGTTGAAGCGAGAAAGCGCGTTGAAAGGGAAAGTCGGAGCGCGGAGGCAGTCACGGTAGTCAAGTGCTCAATGTGCGATTGATTGGAAACAGGAGCCTGGGGATATGCAAAGGTTGAAATGTACGTACCTTGTTCAGCAGCTCAGGGCCCTTGACGCTGATGAAGTTGGCCTTCGACTCCGCAGCGACGGCTTTAGCCAGCAGCGTCTTACCGCACCCAGGAGGTCCCCAGAGAAGTACACCAGTGGGCGCGGAGATACCCACTTTAGCATACCGCTGCGGATTCTGGATCGGCTCGACGATGGCCATCTCGAGTTCATCGCGGACGCCCTCAAGCGCGCCGACGTCGCGCCAGGTTGTGTCCGGTACAGTCGCAAAGCCCTCGCGCTTCGAGGAAGGTGTGATTGTGGGCAGCACGGCTTGGAAGGCTTCCATCGAGATGGCCGAGTCTTCAAAGCCGGTGGGACGCGTGGCATTCTTGTCGCGGACGCGTAGCACGAGGCGTCGCCAGGAGCGTATTGTTTCGGCGTCGTCAGCTGTCACTTTGGCGGTGTCGATTTCCATTGAGGTCTCGTTTGCGGCAGCTTGGAGCTCGAGCGCTTCGCGGTATCGCTCCATCTCCCAGGTGCCTGCTTTGCTGACTAGATCTTTCAAATCAGCGCCTACGAAACCGGCGGTCATCTTGGCGAGCGCGGTGAAGTTGACGTCGTCGGAAAGCTTGGGCTTGCGTGTAAGTGCTCGCAGGATCGATTCGCGCATGGCTTCGTTGGGGACGCCCATGTTGATCTCGGTGTCGAAGCGTCCTCCGCGACGGAGCGCAGGATCTAGACTGTCCGGACGGTTGGACGCGGCCAGAACGATCACAGGCTTTCCATCATTGCCTTCCATAGCCAGACTGTCCATAGAGATAAGAAGTTGAGCCACGATGCGCTTTTCCATTTGGCTCTGCGCATTGTCTCGCTTCGGCGCAATAACGTCAATCTCGTCGATGAAGATGAGACAGGGCGCAACCTCCTTGGCACGATCAAAGTGCTCGCGGATCTGCTTCTCTGACTCTCCAGACATACCCGACACGACGGAGGGGCCAAGAATCTCGATGAACGGCACGCCTAGCTCTGCTGCAGCTGCTCTACAGATGACCGTCTTACCACAGCCGGGTGGGCCATGTAGCAGAATGCCACGTGGAATGGGGATCTCTCGTTGGACATACTCTTCGGGGCAGAGCAGCGGCAATACGAGGTGCTCTTTCAGCTGGTTCATGACCTTGCTCACACCACCGAGGTCCTCCAGGCTGACACCAGACGGCGGCGCGACATCGATTTTGGTTTCCTTGAATTCCGTCTTTTTCTGTCTTTTGCTCTCCCGTTCATTGCCTTTCGTGCCTTCCCGCTTCTTGCTGCTCTTCTCACCATTGGCTGTGGAGGGAGTCACGACACCCGAACTCGCCCATGCGCCGATGATCTGCTTGTTCATGAAGTCGGCAGACTTGCTCTCTTTTTCTGTCTTTTCTTCTAGTTCGCCAAAATCGCCTTCAATATCAGCAATTTCGTCGCTGACTTCTTCGTCCTCGCGCATCACATCGATCACGCGCTCGATAGAGTCCTCCAGCTGCTTCTTTGGTCGCCTCTTCAAGCTGGAGTTTGATCTTTGGATGTGGTCCTGGATAATGGATATCCGCAACTTGAGGGGTGACTCATTTTTGTCGTCGAGGTATTTGCGAACAATCTGATAGATATCCCGGTCCAAGCCCTGCTGGAGGGACCGACCGCGGGGCGCCATGGTGAAGTTTGGGCTCAGCCTAGTTTTGATAATGCAGTTTTGAACGCTTCAACAAGTCCAGGCAGTCATGTCGGGTTTCCTGGCTACCGCACGACTGGTTGATGTCCTGAAGACCTCCAGACGCGGATTCCACAAATATTTTGCGAGCCTCGGACCAGAGTCACGCTAGGCAATCGATTAGCTAGCGCGTCGGCCCATCTCCGGCGTCGGCAACTACGTCAACGCTGGCAAGCAGGCAGGCACGAGGTCGGTTCAACCATAGTGTAGGAGTGCTTCGCAGAAGCGCTGATGGGACAGCATGGGCAATTCCGGCAGCTCGAACAAGATCTCAGCCCAGGACAAGTGCGTCGGCGTGTCTCTGTTGCGACACGCGCACCGTTAACTCGCGCGCAGGGCGATCCTGGACATGAAGAACCAGCGCGATAAGCTGCGGCAGTACCAGAAGCGCATTACGGTGCTGACGGACCGCGAGAAGGCGATCGCAAAGGAGTGCCTGGCGCGCGGCGACACGACCCGGGCGAAGCTGGCGCTGCGGCGCAAGAAGTACCAGGAGGGGCTCATCCAGAAGACGGACGCGCAGCTGGCGCAGCTGGAGCAACTGACGTCGGATGTCGAATTTGCGCTCGTACAGAAGGATGTGCTGTACGGGCTGCAGCAGGGCACGGCGGTGCTGAAGGAGATCCACCGCGAGATGGGCGGCATCGAGAACGTCGAGAAGCTGCTGGGCGAGAATGCCGAGGCACGCGCTTATCAAGAAGTACGAGATGCGTTGCAGCATACGTTCCCACGTGCGATTCTCACACTAACGGTCGTAGGAAATCTCCGAGCTGCTCGCGAACAAAATGTCTAACCAAGACGAGGATGAAGTCGAGGACGAGCTGGAGGCCCTCGAGAGGGAGATCAACCCCCCAACCACACTACCCAACGCGCCTGTCAAGCAACCCGAGTTCACGCCCGAACAGAAAGCGCAGATGGCGCGGGACCGCGCACAACGGAGAGCGCGCGAACGTGCGGCCGAGCAGGAGCAGCGGGCAGAGCCCGTGCTGGCATAGGACATATACTGTATCTAGACGTGCGTGCATTGAGCGAGGCGTTGGGGTTCCTATCGGTTTGTGACCATCTATAGAACGCTGTTACGAGACACTGCTTCATGACGCACGTGCACGGGGATTTGATCCATCGAAGGCGTCCAGGGCTCGAGTGGCATTGTCTCGCGCTGTCGCCAGCTTCTTGCTCTGTCCTTCGCCAACGTCATCTCTGCCACGCAAAGTACAGCACCTGCTTCGTTTACACCTTGAGCACCCGCCAGGACACAACACCAAAGCTCAAGCTACCCCGCCCCCACCAACGACACCACCACAATGTCGCACTCCCACTGCCACGACGAGTCTCACTCGCACGATCATGGCGACCACGACCACGACCACGACCACACCGATGACATTACCCCCGCGCTCCAAAACATACTCTACTCGCAAATCGACTTCAGCGCCCTACGCACGTTGAACGAAGACGACAGCAACAGCGGCCGCGCAATCTGCCAGAAGACATGGGCGCAGCGCCTCGAGCCTGCACCAGAACTCGCATCCAGCGCCGACGAGCAGCTGCTCATGCTGGTGCCGTTCACGGGGCAGGTGCGGTTGCACAGCATACTCATACGCACCTCTGACAGCGAGAACGCGCCGAAGACGCTCGAGGTGTTTGTGAACCAGGATGACATGGATTTCGACACCGCGAGCGAGATGGAAGCCACGCAAGTCTTGGAGATTGCGCGGACGAGCGAGGTCCAGGAGATTCCGGTTAAGCGGGTCAAGTTCAATATGACAAGGTCCCTTGCGTTGTTCTTTGAAGACAACTGGAGCCAAGGCGAAGAAGACGAGACGAGATTGAGTTACTTGGGGTTTAAAGGGGACTTTATGAAGTTGAACAAGGAGCCTGTGAGCGTCTTGTATGAAGCGAGTGCGAATCCGGCGGATCACAAGGCTATTGCCGGGGTTAAGGAGGGCGTTGGGAGGGGAATACAGTAGGGCCAAGCAGCAGTACAAAATCAGGAGGGCAGAGAGCAGGAAATCAATAAGAGGTGATAAAGCAGCCTCCTAATTTGTCCTGACGGCGATGCATTCTATGTACAATGGTATATAACTCCGGTCGCAGTCTGAAGTGTCAGCGAACCGCACCACATCTCGAGCGAAGTAACATACCCTATATTCTTCAGAGTCCCGTGGGTATCATCTCTCTCGAGGGTTCCATATCCAATCTTGTACCTGTGCTGTCGCGGCACATATCCCCTAGTTCCGTTCCTCAGCTGTCCCTTGCCCTCGTGACCCTCTGCCCACACCCACCCTCGCGCTCGAAACCCTCAATCTTTCGCTCTCTTTATCATACCATCATCCCAGATCCCTATACCACAACCCCCCCTCACACATGCCGCGTACTCCCCAAAACCTCCCCATGCACCTTCGACCAATCAATCTTCCCATCAACATCCTCATCCACCCTCCCACACACCGCCACACTATCACCCCGCACAATGTACAGCCCCAGCGGCACCTCCTCGCTCGGCACGCCTTCCTCCGCAGGCCGTATGATGCGCTCGATTGCGTCTGCGAGAACGAGGTTCATGCTGCCGTCGCAGCTGAAGAGCGTGCCGACCATGGTGCGCCCGTCGAGTGTTAGGACGGAGACTTTTTCTGGGGGTGTTAGAGGGGGTAGGTTTGGTGGGGGGAGGGGGGCGGACTGTTTAGGTAGGCGTTTAGTGCCATTGTGGAGGGTTGGTTTGGTGATTGTTTGGGCGCCAGGCGGTTTGCGCACTTGCTTGGGGGACGATGGACGAGTGGTGCGAGCAGGAGTGAGGCGATTGAATTGGCACTGGGCGTGCTTGGGTACGGTACAGTGTTGGATGTGTTGCTTGGTTTTGGTGCTCGATGTTGAGGAGAGCTCACCAGAGCTTACCAGCACCGAACATTGCGGAGCACCCGTGCGTGGTTTTCGACCAATCATATGTCGATATCCTCCGCAGCACCTGGTGGTTGTTCGTTCCAAGTCCACCTTCTTTCCCATATTCTCAGTCTTCTAGCTTCGCAGTACATCGTCTATGCTTTACCCCCGCTTTGCTCAGAGCCCCTCCGCAGCTCATGAATAGTGCGAAGCAGTCGACCTTGAGGATCTCAGCGTGTGCTTCCTGAAAACTTCCAAGCATCTTCAAGCGTGAACCTGAGCAGCATTGAACGTCGACATTCCATGACCGTGAGCTTCGCACACCACCGCAAAAGTCATGCACCAAGCAAATGAAGAAACATGAACACTTGACGTCCCGACGCGAGCAGCGTTCAGTCTCTAACGGCGAGGTCCGCAATCGGCTGCACCTGCAGTAGCGCAATGCGTGAACGGCAGCACTTGCAGAAATCATCCACACCTCTTTTCGAGACTGCATCACATATCCCATGTCTTATTTGCGTGCTTCAAGAGCAGCTCCGGCTGCTGTTAAAGCTAGCAGCAAGTCAACACAGCGGTAACGTTACCACTGAGACCGCATCCTGGCACGTGAGGATTCCTACGACGACTCAGAATCACACGAGCACACTCCAGCTTCGCAGGCTTCTTGTTCGATATTCGCCTCTTCGGGTTCTGGATCACCTCACGGCCAGCCGCTCAGGTTCTACGTGGTTGAGGCACGTTTCGGTAATAATCCCGTTTCAGCAACGGAAATCCGTAAACTCGGCAAGTCGTCGAATTAAAGCCACTGCAGAGTCGTTGTGGCGCTCTGCTCATACAAACGTGATGCGCAGTGCAGGGAGCGGCCTGATCAGCAAATCATTGCTCGCCTGCGATTACCAGACATGTGCTCCTACGCCCGTCTTGGTAGGTAAATTGCACAAGGTGTGTTGGAAATGGGATTTGCACCGCAAAGCACTGTATGCACGACGAGATGTGCAGCCTCGCCCACTGGCTGCGCTCGTACTCGCCTCCACAACGGCTACCCACTTGCATGACTTCTCCACCCGTTATCAGAGTGCTATCTGTGCCCTTGGGGGAGATCCGGGGGTTATATGTGTTCCGGCCCACTGGTCGAGCATGGCAACACTATGCGACCACTTTCACATTGATCCATCGCCATGGCCTTTGAAGTCGACAACGATGCGCTGCCGACGCACAACATTACGCCGCTTCCCAAGGCCATGACAGCCGCAGCATTTCTCGGAATCGCATGGTATCTGAGCGTCGAAGTCAGCGTGCGTCTGTTGACTCTCAATACGTGCCGGAGTCTGTATTTCTGGTCCTGTCTTGCATGTTCCTGGGGCATCATTATCCATGCTGTTTTCATCATCCTCCTCGACTTCAAGATTTGGGAGAGTTACGGTGCTGTTGTTATCATCCACCTCACCTGGTGCACATACGTGGTCTCGCAGTCCGTGGTGTTGTACTCGCGGCTCAACCTCGTACTCTCGCGCCTCGAGACAGGACGCTATGTGCTGTATATGATCATCACCACCTCTATCATCTTCGGTCTAGGCACCGTCGTACTAGGCCTGGTCGCAGTACGTTCTCTTTCTCAGCCCAGCTTGCTTCTCCATCCCACGCTGTACACTCATCGGCACTATCCCCATCATCAAACTGACCTCCCCAGCGCCACCCCACAATGGTCGCCCGCCTCGGCCGCGCAAACCTCGTCTGGGACCGCATCGAACTCGCCGCCTTCTTCCTCCAAGAAACCCTCATCTCCTTACTCTACATCCGCTGCACCGCCTCCCACCTCCACAACGTCGCGCTCCTCGGCACAAACACCCGCACCACGCGCCGCCTGCTCCGCCACCTCATCGGCGTCAACGTCTTCATCATCGTCCTGGACTGCAGCCTTATCGGCTTGTGCTACGCTGGCTTCTTCTTTCTCCATGGATACTACAAAGCAGCCGTATATGCCGTGAAACTCCGCACCCAGTTTACGATTTTAAATCAGTTGCGAAGTAGTCTGCCCGGGAGCAGTGAGCAGGAGAGCGGGTTTGGCGTGTATGAGAGGAGGATTGAGGGAGATGCGAGGGGGTGTGGGGGACAGAGTGCGAGGAGTGGTATGAGGAGGAGCGAGGATGAGATTCAGATGGTTGTTATGCGGAGTGGGAGGCATGGCGGCATTACGATCCAGAAAGATGTTGTGGTTAGCAGTGTGAGGAGGGGGGAGAGCGATAGCTTTGAGGCTGCGAGGCCGTCGTGAGGTGCGTGAGATGGCATTGTTCAAGGCTTGGATGATACCCTGATACGAATGATGACTTTTCTTGCCCCATCGATGCCGGTTTCTCGATGGCGTGAAGTAGTCGACTACATTTATGCTCAATTCTCTCTGAACCACTGGACCGGCGTGACTGGGTCTAAGTTGGATGTAATTCCTTGCCTCATATCAGACTATTAGAAAGCCAGTCGAAGTACTCGCTCTGTCTTCTTCTGGGATTTATTCTCTGCCATTGCCATCCTGTCCGATTGTTCAGTCAAAGCTTCCCGCCCGAGGCTGAGACCAGCAAGCACGCGTTCTACAAGTTGTATGGATCCAAGTTGGCAGGTCGCGCTGGTATCTTGCAATGAGCTGGACGGAGATTGCCATTTGAGTAGGCTCTGATCAACACACGCCGGGCATGTATTGTGTGGACTCCAGGGTCTTGCGTTAGGTCGATCGTAGAGGTGATGTGCACGTGGAGGATGTGGCTAGATACTTGTGTACGTGTTCGGGCATGCTTGGGAGGTGGGACGGTCTCTGGGGAGAGTAGGTGGATTAGATGGAGTGGCTGCGTATTCTGTAAGAAGGCTCAGTGGTTGCGGGTTGAGTGGTGTTTTGAGATTGTAGAGCGTCTACCAGGCATGAGTGCTCAAGTTCGGCATTAGAGTACGCCCTGAGATGTGCCTTGGTAGATGAAAGACATTGGGAGTTCAGTTGGGTTGCATGCAGCTTTGCGAGATTTGTGAGAGATGAAGCTCATGGAGTGGGCGAAGGATGTGCTTGTGCTCTGTCTCAAGGATGCTCGGTTTGCACCATCGAGGGCCTCACTGTCACGTTTGAGTATGAGAAGGCGTGTTAGGCGTGAACAGTTGTGATTACCTACCAACATCTGGTCTGCTCCAGCGGACTGGCCATCGGTGGTGGTGCAAGCTGGGTTCTTCTGACACTTCGCTGTCCGTTGCGCCGAGGCGGAGGTCGAGACCCCCACTCAGATCTTGATAGTGCCTCGACTCACACGCATGCAACCGCAGCAGCAAGGCCATTCGGAGAGCGCCTGAACAGACTGGCTCTAGTCTGACATCTTGACATCGCAGGTCGACAAGGTCTTGATGAAGTCTGTGCCGTCGTACTGCATTTACGGGGTACGCTACGGGTGAAGTGTTGAAAAAGGAAATCCCCCCGCCAATGTAAGGGATGTTCATTGGGGCCGCATTAAAGTGTTCTTGGGTGAGTGGGAAACCCAATAAAATCTTATGACTATGCGTCGATCGAGACCAGTTGTGCTTCCAGCATGATCGATAGTATCGCAATATAAGAGTTACGAGTCTTTCTTCGCACAACATGCTAATCCCTGTTGAACCTTTTCGGGTGCGAATTTGAGATTCGTACAAAATCTCTGCTATTATGTATTGATTCAGCCTGTACATCGAGGCCCTGTGAACGTGAGATATGCGTCCCCGCGTGGCACGTGACCCAGCCCGGAAGAGCTCTGGCCTAGACCCGTATGCTGTATAGAGTGTGCGTCGAAAGTATTCGGCTGAATTTTACACCGTTCGGAGGCTGTGTAGATGAATACGAAGGCATCTTGTCTTTGTGACCGGTAATTTGTAACGCTACTAACGCATGTCGAAGCCATATCCGTTGTTGGCAGTTCCTAAGTCTGGGAAAGTGTTTTAGTTACTTACGCTTGTCCTATGAAGGCTGGCAGCGGTCGCAGCAGTAGCCTAAAATTCGTAATGCGCCCTGCGGTATTTGATAGCATTTCAACTTTTCTTTCCAAGGGTGTACTCAGTAAAGCGCGATCGTTGAGACTCCAACGGACCGACGCAAACCCGTGCACTAGTCATTCCTAGCTCGACGCCACGACATTCGAATTCGCTGCCAGGCACTCCAGGGTCCCGATATGTTGTCACTGCCTCCAACGCCCGCCTCAACACTACTCGTTAGGCAATATACCTGCGTTCCTGTCCCACTTCATGTTGCTTCATGTGGAGATCCCCGGTGCGCTCGACCCACTGCTGGGGTCGAAGAACCTTTGCCGGCGAGGAAGGACCGCTACGTATTGTAAGCCCTCCGAGGAGCGGCTTCATCACCACCCAAAGCAACATCCACCCCGGCACTTCTGAGTCCCGTCTCAGAGCCCAGCGTCATGATAGTGAACGGCGCATGGAGGCTCTGCAAGCCGGCTTGCCAATGAGCCAGCGTCTGACGCAGGGCAACGCCTGCCACGCCGTATCTCCAATTGCGTACAATAACCGCAGCCTGAAGAAGCGTTTCCGCAAGAGTAGGAATTTTGGTTGAGGCTGAAGATCCAGATGGACCTGCGGCGGCGGGTGCATCGCCCAACAACTTGTCGCTCCTGTCACCTGTTTAGCGGCGCCGGCCGGTAAGGCCGCATAGTTTTCATTCGCTGGCGTCGATCAGCTTGAACAGGGAAGGATCGACCGACATGTAGCCGCATCTCCACCTTTCGTTTTTAACGTCATCTGCAAGCCTTTCGCAAAACACTCTGTGCAGGTACAGAGCGCTATCGTGATACAATTTGCTCAACGTTCTTATACCGGTCACTTCTACCACTGGCCGACGCATCTCCCGGTGGACCTGCCTTTGGCCCACATTCTTGCACACTTACGGAAACGGCGGATCTGCCCGCGAGCTGTGCTATGACGAATTAAGGGAGGGTCCCGGTGCAGCGCGAGCGCTGCTTGTTACGTCACGCGAGAGGGTTCCGCTGGACTACGAAGATGAGCAGCAGTGCTGCTGCACCGCGTAAGGGAACGCGGCGGGCATGCGATCCTTGTTCTGTCAGGAAAGTGCGTTGCGACGGCAACCAGCCTTGTTCTCGGTGTGAAGCGGCCAGCTGGGAATGTACCTACTTGAAGACGCATGGAAAGTCTGGGCCAAAGGGTCCTCGACGGACGACCGAGGCGGCTATCAGAAGGTTGCAGGAGCGCAGCAAGAGCAGTCAAGATGGCTCGAGAAGCAACAGCGAGACAAGCTTCGACCCTGGCAGTCCAAGTCCCACTGAGTATCCCTATATCGATACTCTACCACCAATCAGCGACGTCGCAGTCGAGCAACTGGGATGGCCAGATAACGTGAACCCGCTGTTCCGAACAACGCAAAGCCCACCTCAACGGATATCGACATCCTGCATCTCGCAGTACCTGGACGTCTACCAATCACGAGGTTACGGTATCTGGCCCGTCGTCGATGCTGAATTATTGACTGCGCAACTCCTGACCAATCCGGACGATCTGGAGGCATACAGCCTGGCGACCGCCATATCCGCTGCTGTCGTCAGTCAGTTCTCCATCGATGCTGAGCCTGGTAGTCCAGTTGAGGGGCACTATCGTGTGTCCAGCTGCGTATTCGAGACCGAGGCAAGGCGTGCGCGCGACGAAGCAGATCATCTAGAGCATATCACCGCCTTCTCGATACTTAGCAGCTTCTTCCTGCACGTCCACTCTGCCAACATTGGTCGCATGAATGCTTCGACGGTATATCTCGGGGAAGCTATTTTCAAAGCACACATCATTGGCTTGCACAAGACCTCATATTATGAGTTCTTGACAGCCGAGCAAGTGCAGACGAACCTGCGTCTGTACTGGCTGCTCTTCATTACTGAAAGGGCCCACTCCATCCAACACGACGTACCGACAGCGCTCAAACGAGCACCGGACCTACCACCGCTGGAGAACCTGAATGACGGCTCAGTCACGCCGGCATTCATTCAACTATGCCGTCTCTTCAACATCCTGGACGTCACGATAACAGCCGACCCCAACACAGCACGAAATGCTCTTGCTCTGGCTCAACAGCAGCTCAGCAGCGATGAGGCGCCACTCAGTCTCGAAAACGAGTTGCAGCGAGCCGATATCTCTATGACCCAGCAGTGGATGCGCATCTTCCTCTGGCAGCATGCACTTAATGTTACCAACCTCAGCAGTACGAACAACGACAACGAATTCTCTTTCTCCTTTCCAGCGCAGGTCGCGCAGAACGTCCTTTCGAATCTCAGCAGTTTATCCCAGCAGAGCGTGGAGGCTCATGGGCCTGGCATGGTATGCATTTCATTCTGTCCGGTTGCCGCGACGATACTGACGATGTTTAGGAGGCGAAGCTTTTCGATGTTGCCAACTCACTAGCCGACGTTATGATCATCATGCCATCTATGAATCATGAATCCCATTTCGACATCGGTCCACGAGATCTCATACATTCTCTCGCACGAGTCTTATCTTCGTTTCGCGGTGGGAACCCTGCTGTTATCAGTATTCTTCAGGACAAGCTGACGCAACTGGGCATGGCGGCCGGGTCCCCGCAGAAACTGCTCGAGCTGTCATCGCCTGAAGAAGAAAGAGAGGAGTGGCATGGCGAACGTTCGATGTCTGCGCCGTCAAGTTATGAGCCATCTTATCCTTCTGGATCGCCGATAACTGCGAATTTTTCTGCTAAGGTGAGAATGGGTAAAACTGGTAATCAGTCTCCCGCTTATCCATCGAGTATGAGCATGGATGGGAACTATTGAGGAGTAATCAGATCTAAGCTGCACTGATACGTTGCTCAACGACAAGCGACATGACCCCTCAGCATGTCATACATCCAGGAATGAGGTGTAAACGGCAACAAAAATGCTGGGCGTTGGCGACCGAGTCGTGCGACAGAGCATCGATCTTCCTCGAATTCCCTCTGGTAAAGACATCACTATGCAAGCGGCATCGGAAATCTAAGATCGATGTGCCGCTGCTATTTGGGTTCACAATGGCCGCTCTCATTCGACCACATTTTTGGTGCGAGCGGGAAGTCCCATGGCACTGTGACCGCACTGAACAGGATTCATCGACTGGACACTCTTCGTCATTTCACGTCCATCAGGGTCATCACATCTACCCTGTATCATTGGTCGCTTTTCACTGCTTGCGTGACATGCTGTGACCCGGCCCTTTCACTAATCATCTCGCACCGCGAGCTTTACGAGAACAGCCCACTTTTAAAGTGTGACTTTTCCAATCCTGCCAGCACTTGTTGACCTGATCTCTACCGCAACTGCGCATCACAGCTTCACTTCGTTCGTCATGTGCGTCGAAGTCCACGCTCACTTTTCGGCTTGTCCGCATAGCCACTTCGTGAAGTGGACATACTGTAACATCTCCACATGTCACGTGCCAGCCGCAGGAAGAGTATGTCGCAAGTATAGACGCAAGATCAAAAGCAGTCAGAGCGGTCGAGCACGGGAGTGTGCTGAGTGCACGATGGATCGTAAGATCGCCAAAGAATTTGGGAAAGCTGTGCTTGTTAGTGTGAGACACGAGCTCGAGGAGGATACGTCTGGAGAGATACAAAAGGAGTCGAATGCTAAGAAGCGGCGGTTTTGGCACCGCAAGGACAACGAGAGCGGAGAACAAGAGCCCATATTTTCGCCCAGACACTTGGGCACCTGGGCATGGCCAGGTATGGCAATAGCGCCTGTCCATCTACCACACGAAGAGAATACGGGCCTGGTAGAGCAACGAGGGCAGAAGAGGCGGGCAAGCCGGCATGACAGTGTATCATCACTTGATCAACAGAGCACCTCTAGCGATGACAGGAACAGCAGCCAAGGAAGTGGGATATGGAACTGGTGTAAATCCTCCCTCAGAGAGCGCGGGTGAACAGCCTATAAACTGACGCTTCTGCAAACAGACAAACAATGACCAATATCTCTCAACGATAAGAAACGAATGATCGCGCGTCCTTGATACTCTCCAACGGGCCCTCCGGATGTCCCAAAATGATAGCTTCCTGAGCCCCAAGTACAACACCGTCAATGTGGTCATCTAATCGCACCGTCATATCGCCATCCTGGCCACTTCCTCCATTCCCATCCTGCCACCTCAAAAACGTCTCGAATGCGCTCGTCCCTTTGATACTCCCCGTCTTATCGTACCTTTCCACCATGCTCCGCATATCGCCGATCCATCGCTTGCAGTCTTTACACACATTCATTTCGCGGCTGATCTGGGTCCTCTTGCTCGGATTCTGGCATCGAACAGCATTCAGTTGATGGTCAGGGAGAGTCGCGTAGTTGAGCAGAGTACCCTGTTCCGACGGTGAGAAGTAGCCATTGGCATCGGTGGGATCAGGAGAGGAGATTGTCCGGCGCGAGGCGGTAGACGCTGAGCGCGAGATGGTTTGGCTGAGCGAGAAGAAGCGGCGGGTTGAGCCTGAGCGCTTCACTGGGGCGGAGTCAGGGATTGCTGGGGATAGAGGTGGAGACATGGGGCCTCGGAGGTCGTTCAGGCGGTGGATGGCGGCTTCGCAAAGGGTCCAGGGTTTGTGGTGGGACTCGCCAATGTGGCCGCAACCATTGCTGCTCAACAATCAGCTTGGGTATTGAACATTCACGTTTATTGGCTACACTGATTGAGGTGTGGTAGGATTAGTGATTTTTTGCTTGTTCATGGAGACTATACGTACTGCATGTATGTCAGCGTATATCGAAGGCATACTTTGCAGGCGATGAGATTACCTGTTGCGTAAAGTTGTGGTAACACATTCTGATACACAGAGCCCACTAGTTCGACTCGAAGCTAGAGCCGAGTGATCTACAACGGTCGCTAGCGGGCGTTAAACTTCCGGCGTGGTGATGCAGGTGAACTAATGCAGGGAAATGCAGGTGTCAGACTGCTGTATCATGTACCAACGATTATGCAGATGTCAACACAAGTAGTTAATGCAGGGAAACGGGTGCCGGAGAACCGTTGAAGTGCAATTCATGCACTTTTGTTTGGGTCCAGACATTGACGCTGCCTTGATTTCCGGGCGATCGATAAGCGGTGAAACTCGCAAGGATAAGCCCGTGATCGTTGCCAACGTGGCTAGCGGTCATCTTTATGTTTACTGATTCGGTTTGTTCCGAGTGTGATCTGGCTAGATGGAGTCGTGTCTCCGTGAAGGGGTTCAAATCGGCCAGTTCGGGGATATTTTTGTTTACAGAAGGATGCGGCGCAGACGCATATGACGTCACTTCGTCGTTACTTTGGTATTAACGACATGGGATCCGGAGCCCGAAATCTTGCAGCTATTAGAGTGTGGCAAACGAGAATTGCGAGCCCTAGAAATTCCTCTTGCTGTTTCGTGCATGTGGCGGCTGCTGTGGAAACTACGGAAGCGTGTCGCGCGTGAGGAAGGATGGTCTGCTTAGCGCGCACGCTAGACAGCTCCTCGCCAGTAGCCCTAACAGACCTCTCTCCATCACATCTATCCTACACGTCATTGAATTTGTACTGGCTACCAGGCTCAATCGTTATCGATCGCTCTTTAAAGATCTGCATTCTCCAGAGCGCGCTGCACGGCTCATACTTCTTCCAGACCAGGCCTGCAGGGAGAGCTTTCCATTGCATTTCCTCATCCAACAGGCCTTCCATCTTCGCCCACTCCGCTTGCAGCAGTTGAGCCTCAAAAGTTGAAGGCCAGAGAAGTCGAGCAATGGCGAAGAATAATGATCTTCCTGCGATGTGCATACCCTGACACAAGCGACGATCTGTACCGAAGAGGAAGTGATCACATTTGGACAGATCGGCGTTGTTGGCTGATTCCATAGACATCTGGCGGTCGTACATGTATCGAACATGGTAGAAGCGGCGAGGATGAGGACGACGAGCTGAGTCCATGCGAACTCCCTAGACGTCCCACAACGTAACCGCATCTTTTGATATCCCAGCCGATATAGTCATCGCCCCGAATCAACGCATGTGGGACCCCAAGGATGCCGGTTGGCATCCGACGCACGCACTATTTTACATAGACAATTGCCGTATACATGGTCCAGCTCTTCTTGAGCAAGCTTGAAAATCTATGGGAACAGTACCATTGCTAGCACAACTAGCAGAAGTAAGGCCAGTTTACTGATCAGTTTTCGCAACATATGGATCTTACTGACAGCCTAGAAGCGTAGAGGAAGTGGTGTTAGAACCGGCCTCTAGAACATGTCCGCTAGTATTCGCGGCAAGCTCGTCCGGAAAGTGTTCCTCCTCTCGAGCCCGCAGCAAATCGACACAACACATCAAATCATTTTCATAGCTCGCACAGTTTTACGGTGATACTTAGTGCCAGATAGCCATCAAGGAACCTCTCAACGGAAGCTTGGAGGCAGTCGATCAGTCCAGAAGTAGAATTTGGCGGCCCTGAGCAGGTTTCTAAGCCGCTCAATGCAAGGATCCCGTCGGCGCCCCAGCAAAATCGCCTTGCGGAGGATTACCTTGTCTTTATCGACGGAGGGCATTTCATCCTCTTCAAACCCGACATTCGCAACAACTGCTCCATTGTTGAGACTTAGGTAGTCATTCTCACACACATCGGCGTCTCTTATCGCCCTGACAGATGTCATGCCTTTTTTGAGCGACTTCGCACGACATAGTGTACTAACAGTGAAGACATTGAGGAAGATGCGTGCGTGAAGCCGCTTCGGTAGCATCGTTTCTAACTCATCAGTACATTCATTGACGCACTCGCTCATCCTGGTTGACCTTACAGCCGAGTGTCCTGCAAACCTTCGCTATATTGGCCGCCTGGTTTGCAATGAACATTGAGTTCCGCGGTTTCTTCTCGAACGTGTATTCTTCTGCGACTCGTCCATCCGTGCCCAGTCCTCTCATCAACTCTGTTGGAACACAAAAATTTTGATCTAGCCGAAGGAGACACCTTAAGCATCTTTGCCACGATTTAGAAGGCCTTTACTCGATTCCCTCTTCCTCTGTGTCATCGCAGACTACCAAATACTGGTCAAACGATGCGTATGTGCAACCAGAAGCTCGTCATCACAACTTCTAGGTTAAGGTTCACAGTACCGATTATTACGTTCCAGGCACTCTAGCTCTATCAAGGTAGAGCCCATGGTTGCAAAGACACAACTGTAGATGCGCCGACTGTCGATGGGCTTACGTTTGAGCGGCTCTATCAGTCTGTTCATTTATCTTTGCTATCACCACAACATTGCTCGCGATACGAGATGATTCGGTCTTGATGCTTAGGTGCATCCAATGCCTCACAATTCATTGGTGAGTTAGTATCCAGTGATACATCAATGGATAGATTCGACCTTAAGTTGAAGTCTTTATAAAAACCAACACATGTACCGGAATGTCCAACGCACCAATCAATGCTACACCTCTTTAACGAAACCCACCTCGATCACTTTATCTATGGGCACACTCAGGCTCTGCACCTTCGCCCTCGTATTGTCTCTCAGCAGAATGAACGCCTTGAGCAGCACTGAACGCGCAATGTTGGTGCCTTCTTTGACCCGCATCTGCTCTTTGCCAATGATATACAAAACCTCGTCTTTGAAGGCACCATCTAACGCGTCCAACCGTGCAGCTGTGCTACCAGTCATGATGGAAGTGGGAGAAATGTGGCGCGATCGTTTCCGCGCTCGCTCAACTGTCAGCGAGTTTTGATCTTCTTTCTCGGAAACGTCGGTCTGAGTGGCAGACGCTTCGCCCCAGTTGGTAGAATTCTTCAGAATGCCGGACCTCCGTTCTTGCTTTGCTCCTGCCGCCGCTGTCGCATTCTCACGTTTCTTGTCCGCTGCTCGAGTGACAACGTGATTGCGGACCTTTTCGTAGATCAATGCGGTGAGATCTGGCGTGAAGACTTCATCTTTGTACCCATGGTCAATGACTAAGCGGTAGCAGTTTGGTATGGCGAGTCGTGTGATTTGATATCGCTCGTGCTCCGGAACTGTAGGTTTTTCTTGCGGTCGAAGGTGGAAGAAGATCATGACTTCTGGTGCGGTGACAAGTTTGCGGATGAATTGACTGAAGACAATGGGAGTGGTATCTCCTTCTTTGTCAAAGAAAATGCCAACTCCACCCATTGAGCTGAGCTGTCTTGATCCAAACTGTTCGGTAAGTTGAAGCTTTCCATCCTCGTTTGTCTTAACGAAATACGTGGTTTGGAATCGGTCTTCAGCTTCAGCTGCCCACTGTTGCTCCTTGCCGAATCGCCACAAGATGAAAATACATGCCAACAGACATGATAGCAGTATCGTGAACCAGGCTCCTTCAGGTAACTTGATAAGTGCCGAGCTGAGGTATGTGCCATCAATGCATAATATTGCGATGAGCGGTATGACGATGTAGTACGGTTTGATGCGCCATACAAGGATGGCAATCAGGGTGACGAGGATGGTATCAAAGAAGGTCACAAACATGACACAGACACCGTAGGCATCCCCGAGCGAGGCTGTGTTGTTGTAGATGGCTGCAACAAGCACAGCGCCGATCATAAGCAGCCAGTTCACGATCGGCACGTAGAAGTTGCCGTAATACGTTTTGGAGGTATGCTTGACCTGAATTTGAGGGAAGTAAGACAGCTTCATAAGCTGAGAGAGGAGCTACTACGGATCAGTAGAGACCCTCACTTCGATGACACAGACTTACATGGAAAGTAGCTGTGATGATGCACTGTGAAGCCACTACAGCCGCACAGACAGCGATGATGAAAGAAGGTATGAGCCATCCGGGCGGTGTACAGTTGAAGAACGGGTCGGCGTAAGCCTCCGGACGCTCAGCAATGAAGGCGGCTTGGCCGATATACGTCAGTAGTAGACTTGGGTACACGAATCCAATCCAGCTGACTTGGATCGCGTGGCGACTAAATGCGCCAATACCAGCAAAGAGTACCTCAACGCCGGTGAAGCATAAGAGGATACCTCCAAGGCTGCGCCACCCTCTGTGTTTGTTTCGAATGAGATAGTCTAAGGCATGATATGGATTGAATGCTTGCAGCATGCCATGGTCGTGTCTTAGATCGGTCAGCCAACATGCCGCTGAGTATAGGACAAATCTCGTACCTGGCCAGGTTGTACATGCCAAAAGCGGAGTTGAGTGCCAGCCAGATGATGACAATCGGTGAGAAGGCTTTCGAAAATCGATTGTTGACAAAGGGTTGGGCCAGGAACAACAAGACCAATATCGTGCAAGTCACACCAATTATGATCGACTTTGGAATATCCTTGTTGATCTCGTTCAGACCTTGAACTGCACCAAGAATCGATTGCGCAGGGGTGAGGACTCCATCGGCAATCGCCATAGACACTGCAAAGACTCCTATTGCCTGCAGAAGGTAGCGAAAGAAAGCGGACTGCTCGATAGTGGAGCGGACATGCTTTTGCGACCGGCTGTTCATGGGGTTTAGTTGACATTCACAATGGTGAGGATGGGTGCGACAAACCTGAACAATACTCGCGACTTGCGCGCTCTAGCTGCATCGCGAGGATCGCTGTTCGAGATGTTTGCCTGCTGAACTTAGCTTATACTCAGCCCGCGACGGTGGTTAGATGCTTACATATCGAGATAGCAGTGAGTAGGTACTGAATGTGCCACCCTCGCCGTCATTGTCGGCTCGAAGCACAATAATAACGTACTTCAGAGTGACTATGACTGTGAGAGACCAAATAATCAAGGAGAGTGCTCCCAGGATATCGGCACGGCTTGGTGGAGCATAGAACGTTGACGAAAAAACGTAAAGAGGTGAAGTTCCGATGTCTCCGTAGATGACGCCGACGGATTCGTAAGCAAAGATGAGCAGCTGGCTCACGCTGAAGGCCTGAGAAGATTGAGCATGAGGTTTTGAGCGTCAACTAGAGGGCCTTACCTGTCGGCCTTTGTAACCACCGGAATCTCGAAGCTGTGGATCTTCATCTTCAGGTGGCTCGAGCTCTATCGTCTTCTCAACATCGATCTCAGTCGATACTGTGCGTCGCGGGCCACGTGACCTGGAACGTTTTCGAAGCGCTGCGCCCTCACCAGCATCTACTGAAGGTTTCGACTTTGATGGTCGTGATGACGTGTCCGAAGCTTCGTTCGCAGTGGTCATCGCCACAAATCGTGATACAGCTGGTGCCCTTGGCCGGGGCTGCGAACAGCGTTGAGTTTCAGACCGGATTGGTGGTGAGCGGCCCGTTGTCAATATACGAAGTCGCACGCAGTCATAAGGGCGAAATGCAGAGACCACATTATGGTTGGTCCTTCGAGAGCCGGGTCATCGGTCGTCTCATCTCTACACGTGCTTTGTAGAAAGGCTGGATGTCTTTTCTCATGAGGGGGTGGCTTAGCGGGCGGAAGCTGCATCTGGTATGGCTTCGGCAGTCTAGCGCCTTGAGGAAAACGCCATCTCCATCTTTTTGCAGTGGAGTGCGCGGCGAAAGCGTGGATGCCCGGGATTTAACTCGATCGTTACTGGCGTGCTTATCGTCGGGTGCTGAGCGATGCATGACGAGACGTAAGGCTGGAAGATGATAACACAACGTGGGTTTCCGGAGCCGATGATTGGCATAATAGTTCAGGAGATGCTGTGTTTCGTGCTGCAGGCTGTCGCGACATCTTGAGATCATCCCATCTGCACAGTCTCTGGTCAAGATAAAGCGGCGGTGACTGCGGATTGAGGATTGGTCATGAAGCTGATGCAGGGTGATTGTTTGGTGCGGAAGGTGTGGAGGTCTCCGCCTAGCGTGCCGGTCAAGGAAACACCACCGAGTCTTGGGACCTGCGATATGAACACGAAATGAAAGCCAAGGAAGGCACTCAGCCGCACATGTGCGATTCACCAGAGCCGCCATCTTTCCAGTCGCAATATGACGACCCTAACCACTCTCGAGCCGAATTGGCGTCAGCAAGCAAGAAGCTTTGGGCGTAGTACCTCCCTCGCTTGGTTCACTCTTGATATCATATGAGCGCCTGTATCATATGAAGCTTCAATATATTCAACAAATGACACTGACATTGCCTTGTGTTTACAGTACGATGTGTCGGATTCGTTGTGAAGAGCTAGTCGCCCTGGCCTTCGAATGCTGAAGACTTTTGTCTCTTCGTGCAATTTTTAGTACATGCCTATGCCACCCAAGTCATACCGAAAACCAACACTACCACTGAAATGACTTTTTAACCTAAGCTATGAAGTGGATTAAATGAAGCAGACTGATCCACGTAGTTGGGCACATGCAACTCTCTTCCAGGAGCAGATAATTTTGGCTTGGACGTAACAACGACAATTATTTCGAGCTACTTGGGGTGTTCAATCAGATCAGCATCGGATTGAGAGGCGAGCACAACTTCCAGAAACTCAGACGCCGTCGGACACTACTTTCAAAGCGTATCGTTATGCAACTCGAGGGCACATGATCTGTTGAAAAGTATCGAGTTCCTTGCATTCTGTAATATTTGAACCTGGGTATATCTTCCAAATATGAAACCAACGCCACGCTGAAGAGATTTCCTAGTGTTCATCTTGCCTAGGTCATGACAATCGATGAGTATTGGCAAATGTGTTGATTTAGCTGCCAGCTTAGACTCCGGCCATGTCTGGAGGAGGTGCGGTGTCGTTGCGAGACGAGTTGCGGATATGAAACGCGGACAGAAGTGTAGTTGCAAGGAAGAGCAACCTAGGATGGTTAGCAACAGGAACTTTGATAACAGCTCATAAGTGGAACATACCAGAGGAAAGCACCAAAAACGATGGCAGCAATACCAACGTCATGGACAGTGCCATGACCGGCCCACCCCCAGTAGATATCACGCCAAAGAACGGCCACGGCGATGAATGAAGCGAACCAGAAGAGCATAGTCAGGAACTCAACACCAGCGATGGCGAACTTATGGGCGGCGCGAGGGAAACGAGTGGGTGCCAGAGTGAGATATGTGACTGCGAGGAGAGTCCATATCGAGGTAAAGAGCATGAAGTTCAGGCTGTGAGGAGACCAGCTAGCCCATGGGTTGGTGTAAAGGCTGACGACTGTAGCATGTTAGCTGTTTACGTGACAATGAGCCTAGTCAGTACGCACGGTAAGCTGTCAAGCCTAGCACGATGATGGTGAAGATAGCTTGTGCAGCACGAATGCCGAGGACGATAGCCGGTGCAACCATTTTGGTGATCCTTTTGGGTTGTTGTGGAAGAGGTTGCAGGTCGTTGTCTCTGATGATCCGTTGCCTTTTTACAGCGATTTTCTATCAAAGGAGGCTGAGCTGATTGTGACGTCTACTGCTCACAACGCGCCCTTATTATACGTGTGAAGCCCAAGGACAATGATGACAGCCACGGCGTACGATCTGCGCTGTAGAAATCCTGGCAGCGCAAAATGACGTAGATTTCGTGTGGCTCATGACCATGCGATAAAGTTGATTGGTTCGCCTCCGCTCGGTGCGCTGGCCGCTAGGACGAAAACGGCCGTTAGTGCTTCGCATTGATGTCGAGCTGTGTGACAACATCTTGTCGCCGGTGAGCGTCACGATCTGAATCCCTCGCCGTGTGCTTAATTTATGCCTGGCTGAAACCGGATGCAGCTCCTTCGATGGAAACCCAATGATTTTAATTTTGAATCTTTCGTTGTTGACGTCGTAAGGTTTGACGATGCTAGTGTGGCGGTGCACTATTGTTTCTGTTGTCACTGCCTTAACTGTGACGCGGCTCCAAGGAATGTTGGCAAGAACGGCAGTCGACACCAGCCTTTGTCCCTCATTCATCAACATAGCACCTACACCAGCCGCCCTTCGCCTATGTTTAAATGACATGATAATATCGACAGGAAAGGCGTCGCGCCAAGGGAAGTTATGAAACGTCTGCACCTCAGCTTCTCAAAATGCGCCCGTCAGCTCTTTCGAAGGCGTAGTCACCAACCCTCTGTCGACTTCACTTCGAAGTACTTCGTGTTTGCGTCGATTTGAACGATTAAATTGGCGAGCGACGCATGTTGCTAGGGAAAAGTAGTCGCGCATGGTCGGTCGGTTGTTGCTGTGATCGGTATCTTCTATTCATTAGCCAGGTAAGCGGAGGCCTAGGATATATCAGCAATTACAACCCCACTAAAGACCACGCGAAACCCAAGCCTTTTTTAACCCTGCATCTGGTATATCACCTTGTCTCCGAGCGATTGGGTCATCGATTGGCAGATATGTGCCTGGTTTGTCTTTGCAGTCCCGGAGTGAGCTCAGCATAGATGCACTCTAGCTGAGAGCGCTTGTTCGGACTGCTAGTGTCATGCCTACGGGCTTCCATGAGGCTGTTAGGCAGATAGTGACAAGCTCGTGGTGTTGTCGACATCGCAGTTACTGCTTCCTTGGGCTGGCTACTTTGTTCTGTTCTCTTTTTACGATTCCCTCGCTGTCTGCAATTCATCCACTGCAAGCCTTGTCACAGATGATCTACAGTCTCAGGATCTGCTGCGGTCATGCTGTCTACTGTATGGGAGGTTGCAAAAAGAGAATGCATAGCGACCGAGTTGATTATAACAAGGCACTGGTGCCGAACAAACGGCACTAGGCGGGAGACAGATCCTCATTCTGTTGGTGACCTTGCTTATGGCAGACCACGGCCTGGTATATTGGATCCTGACCTCAGGGAGGAGGATGAACTCTGGTTGGACGTTTGCGGCAGGATACCATTTGCGAAACTGCCGTGTCAGTGAATGTAGACAACGCGGGCGAATCTGTAGTGATCAGTGGGTGGTCACCTGGCGTTGGTAGGTTAAAGAGATTATTCCTCAGGCCAAGCCGGTTGAACCCCAACGCCCATTTTCGTCGGTACCGCCTCCGCATTTTGACCCCACAATTGCGCCTTCCGCAGACTCTGACGGCCCGCTCATCCTGTTCAACCTCGACAAAGCCATCGTGAAGTCGAATACCGAGAGCCCTAGTTCAGAACGGTCTCATCTTACGAGTACTCAAGTGTCATATCGAGCAAATGTACTGGCCAGGCGATAATCAGGGCTTGCGATCAGCGCAACAGACCAGCCATGTAGAAGTCCGCTGTCTGGTCCAGGACAGAGGGGCCGTTGCTCGAGTCAACGTCAAAGGTCTTTCCACGGATAGGTTTCTCACGGATGATTTTGTTAGTGGGGATGCACCGAGCTGTAGACTCCTTGGACCCAAGCTGCCACATGCAGACACACCGCAGATGTTGAAACAAGAACGCCCATACCGTACTGATCACGAGAGCGGTTGACCCCAGAAGGCCTTGGTATGCTTACCTGCATGTTCAAAGATCTTGGGCTGACAGGCATATCTTTTGGTCACGACCTCGCGCTGCAACATACTTTAAACATGCGACATCGCGCGGTCGATATGAATCAAGGTAGTATAGATTAGGCTTTAGTTGCCTTCGAGTAGCTTGCTCCATGCCTCTCGGACACTTTCAGTCGATCATCGGTAGGTGTTTAACCCAGCGATTGGACGATTAAACACTCAATTTACCCGGTGCCGAGGGTCAACCTGGATTGCCCAGGCGCCTAACCACTGTGAGACGCAGTTTCGGTACTGCGGGCATACTTTTCCGCCTCTGCTCACGCAGACGTTGAGTAACCTGGGGAAGACGCTGAAATATGGGGACTGTTGGTCCTTGGCGGGGTTCAGTATAAGGTGCAGCCCTGGTCACCGGTGCAGATGTGCCAGCGGTACCCACGTCTTGCTTTCTCGACAACATGGCTATCATCAAGGCTCAAGATGGTACCTCCGATCCGATTCTCACGCGCATGGTCGCAGAGGACAAGGTCCGTTAAGAATATCATTCCTGCAATGACCTATTAACACTACCACAGGTACCGTGGTACAAGAAGCCCAACCTTCGGGTGATGTACCTATGGCTGTTTCTCTGTTGTATGGGTGTAGAGATGACTTCCGGTTTCGACTCGCAATTGATCGGCACGCTGCAATTCTCGCAGCCCTTCAACAAGTACTTTGGTGACGGTTACCAGACCAAGGACAGCAAAGGAAAGCTGCAGTGGGACATTGAGCCCGGTATCCTCGGATTCATCAGCTCCTGCTATCAGCTCGGATCCATTATCGCAGTTCCTTTCGCTCCTTGGCTCAATCAGAAGTACGGAAGGCGTTGGTCCGTCATGATTGGCTCCCTTTTCATGGTCGTCGGAGCGCTTTTGCAAGGCTTCGCTCAGCACAGTAAGCACGATCTCTGACCCAACCTACCTTTTGGTGCTGATTCATGCCAAAGTCGGCATGTACATCATTGCTCGTATGCTTCTCGGTGTAGGCATCCTCTTTGCCATCATCGCCGGCTCGGCACTCATCGGAGAACTCGGTCACCCCAAGGAGCGTGCGACTCTAACATCGTTGTTCAATGCCTCATACTTTATCGGTTCGATTCTAGCCGCCGCCATAGCAATCCGCACGTCTGGTATTGTGGGCGACTGGAGCTGGCGTCTGCCTTCCCTGCTCCAGATCGTTCCCTCACTGCTCCAGATCTGCACAGTCTTCCTGCTCCCTGAAAGGTACGTCGTAGGATCCGCAAATTTCAATAGGTATGCTAACGGATACAGCCCCCGTTGGCTCATCAGCAAAGACCGAGACGACGAGGCATTCGCAATCCTGACCAAATACCACGCCGAAGGCGACGCAGACTCAATCCTCGTGAAAGCCGAGATGGCCCAGATTCGCTCGACCATCAAGCTGGAGATGGAGAACTCGAACCAAACCTGGCTTGACCTTTTCAAGACCCCTGGTATGCGGCGCCGTACCCTAATTGCCGGATTCCTCGGCCTCTTCACCCAGATGAGCGGCAACACCCTGCTCAGCTACTACCAGAACCTGCTCTTCGGGCTCATTGGATACACAAGCAACTACGCAAAGACGCGCATCAACATCGCGAACCAGTGCTGGTCATTCATGAACGCCATGGTCATTGCGCTGATTGTGACACGCTTCCGCCGCCGCTGGATGTTTATGCTGTCTGCAGCATCCATGACGCTAGTTTTCATGAGCATGACGATCTGTTTCCAGCGGCTGGAGCTTGCGCGCAACCTCAAGATCGACAACAAATCGGCGCAATACGCGGCGCTGTTCTTCTACTTTGCGTACTCGCCCTGCTACAACATTGGTAACAACTCGCTCACCTACACGTACCTTGTTGAGCTGTTCCCGTACGCGCAGCGCTCCATGGGTATTGGATTTGAGCAGATTTTCGGCAAGCTGGGTGGCTTCTTCAGCATAAATGTCAATCCTATCGCGATGAAGGCGCTGAGCTGGAAATACTTTGCGATTTACTGTGGCTGGATCACATTCGAGTTCTTGTTTGTGTACTTCATGTACCCGGAGACTTACAACCGCACGCTCGAGGAGCTGACCTTCTGTAAGCCAAATCCTGAGCTCGATATTGCAGAGGAGTTGCTAACATTTCAACAGTGTTCGAAGACAAGGCACTTGCAGACCAGGCGGTCAAGGCTGTCGAGAAGCAGGTCAATGAGGCGCACGTCGATGGCGAGGAGCACGGCAACAAGACCCATGTCACCACTGTTGAGCGCGCCATGTAAGCGTAGAGATATTCATTACGTATCTTCTCACAAGACCAGTTTTGCCAGCTGCAGCGTGCGGTACAAAGTGCGACCTTAAGGGTCGTCACTCAAGGGAATGCATGATCAAACTTTACGCCTCCAAAACTGAACCTTCCTCACTGCTACTTCTTCGGGGCCCATCCGCTCGCATTCATACCTGTGACCTGCTTCTTTTCTCCGACCGCCGGTGAGGTAGCCGCTGGTTTAGGCGCTGGCGCCACTGCTGGCCCGGGCGCGGAGCCTTCGTTGTTACGGTCGTCGTTCGTAACCAGCTTCTTCGCAGGCAATGGAGCCCTCTTGTCGACTTGGGGTGCTTGCTTGCTTTGGATCCTAGCTGGTGCTGGAGGCTTCGAGGCATTTGAACCTTGAAGCACCGCAGGAGTTGCGGTGCTTGGAGGTGTTGCAGTGTCATCAAGCTGACCAAGCTGACTGCTTGTTTCCTTCGGTGTGAAAACTGTAGGCGGCAAGGAAAACATAGGTGTCGTCTTGGAACCTGTGTTGCTGACTTGGGAGCCTCCTACCGAGCCTTTGGTATTCGTAAGTGCTGGCGAGGCAGACTCGAGCGCATTCCTGGTGTTTGGACGTGGGTATGGACCAGTATCTGCAGGTACGCTTGCGTATCTGCTTTTGGCCATCCCAGGTGTCTGGTGTCTAGTCTCTACAGACTCTGAAGTAGTGAAAGTATCATTTGAGGCGCTCTCTTGTGCTTGCAAGACTGATGTAGATGACGGAGTCGCACCAGACGCTGTGTTAGACCTGCCCCCGTCAACAGCGCAGGCACCCGATAAGCCTCCAGGGACATCAGTAGGTGTCGCAAAAGAGCCGGACGATTCCTTGTTGTTTGCTAAAGTCGTTACAGCACCAGACGATGCGGACACAGCCGAGACAAGTGCAAGTGGGGCAGGTGTTGCCTGTTTTGTGCTGGAGGAAGTCGCGTTACCGGCGACGCTAACACCTCGAATGGCCTTTGGTGTAGTATGCATCGAGTATGTCGATACAGGAGTCCTCTTTGTGCTCGTTGTGGATTGTGCAGGTGGTACTGCCGAAGCTTCGCTTGGGGTGTTTAGAGGAACAGATGTCGTTGAGTTGGCTTCGAATGTCTCGGCCCATTGCTCGATCTCGGGATGCGCTTTGCGAACGCTCGTCGCGTAGGCCTTCACGAACTCACAGAAGTGCTCTGAACACACTTGCGTCTCGTATCCGGCTAGGCGAATCTCCATGGCTGTATCTAGACGGCCGTCCTTGAAGCCTGTCTTTGGTCTCACTATTTACGAGTCAGCATGAACCAATTAGGGTCGATTGCAAACATACTTTCTGGGTCCCCTTTGCTAATCTCTTCAATCTGGTGTGGGCAATCGAACTTGGTCTTGCCAAGCCTACGACCGATAGACACCCAGGTTTAGTTCGGATCCTGGACAAGTCTGTACGTCCGATCCCACTCTCTCTTGATGCTGTATAGCTCGGCGTATGTGATATCCAGGTATGCGTCCTTCTCTGTTAGCTGCTTGGCCAGGTTCAAGACCTCTTCGTTAGCTTTTTGAGCCTTTGGATTGACCCGCTGTGGCGCTATCGAAGCAGCTTCCGAATTTGCAATGGAAAGTATCTGAGATGGAGACGTTTCGAGGGTTTCCTTTTGAAGTTTCTCCATGGCAGCCACTTTTGCAGCGAACGCAAAATTCTCCGATCGAAGCTTCTCGAGCTCATCCTCCTTCTCAGCTTTCTCAACTCTGAACCCGCTCAGGATTTCTTCGGTCTGTTGCTCTTTTAGGGCTTGGGAGTCGCTCGCTTGCTTGCGGAGTGTCACGAGTTCTGCCCGCAGATTTGAGGCAGCCTGTTCGCTCGATACGCTTTGGTCGAAGGCCTGCTGACGAATTTGCTCCGTTTCAGCATCCTTCTCATTAATGACTGTGGTGGTCTGGTTTCGTACGTCAACGGCGTTGCTATCCATCAGTGTCTTGCAATCGGCAAGCTGCTGTTGCAGGGCAGTGATCTCAGTGCGACTTGCCGCGATCACCTTGTCGTTTGGGTGACTGTCGTTGTGAACCGATCAAGCACGTCAGTTGCTTGCTTTTCCCGAGTAGATTGGCATTCAACAAGCTGTTTCTTGAGAGTTGCAATCTCGTTGTCTCTGGCCTTGATTGCCTCCGCTTGAGCGGTCGTCATATTGGGCAGCCGCTCCTTGTCATGTCGAAGGCACTCTTTGCTAGCTTCTTGAGACTCAAGCAGCAGCTTCTGGAGGTCGGATTCGTTGGACTGGAGCTTGCTGATTATTTCTGCATATACCATGTTAGCGTGTCCAAATTTCAGATGTTCTGCTATCATACCTTGATAGTCCAAGTTCTCTTTCTGAAGATCGCACAACCTTGTCTGCATCAGAATGACGCTATCACCAAGACTCGGTGCTGCTTCTTCCAAGCTGGGATCGCGAGCGGCGAGGTTATAGATCTTTTTCACCAAATCGGTGTTCTCTTCCGTCTTTGTCTTCAGGTCTTCAAGTTAGCCATCAGTATCTTCGACCGCTTAGCTGAGTTGTTCTTGTAGCTTTGTGCTTCGATCCTTCTCCGCAATCCACTTGTCCTCCAGCTCAAGTGCATTTTCACCGGCTGCTCGGAGCTCAGCGTAATACTTCTCGAATGCGTCAAAGGACAATGTGGTCTGCTCGTAAAGGCGCATGTACTGCTCGTTGCTCGTGTAATGCGTCGTATGAAGTTTTTTCCAGCTGGGCATCGATGTGGGCGTAACGCTGCACTTTCGAATGGATAACTTCCGGGGTCTTCGTTCAAAAGGCCACGAGGATTGGAAGAATGTTCAGTAAATTGCAATTCACCACCGTGAGGTTCGTGACAGTGACCATGTTGTATGCCGCTTCGATTGTTCGCTTGCTCAGATGTCGCTTTGCGCACTTTAGCTGGCGCTCCAGGAGCTTCGCGCGTCGATTACTTCCGACTTTGATTGTCACGCGGGTCTTTTTTGCCAATGCTGACTCGAGTCTCGAAAGACGCGCAAGCAGGTTGATGTGATCATTGACAAAGTAACGAACGGCGTCATATGACTGAAGGACGAAGTTGTGGAAACCCTGGTAGACGCGGTCTAGGATGTTGTCGACGTACTGAACCATTGGAATGACAAGAAAGCGGATGGCGAAGAATGTAACAAGGATTTACATGGATAGCTCCATGTTAATCTCGAGGATACTGTGCAGCTCGTTGTGAGTGCCACAGACGTACTCCTTGACGAGTTTGAAGGAGGTCCCAGTGCCTTTGTGACAGTCGAAGAGGCGGAAAGAGTCACAGAAGGGGAGAAGGCAGGCAAACATCACGAAGATTGCTAGCGCTGCAGTCTGGAAGAATGAACGCAGCAGGTCCATGGTCATGAGTGCCACAGGTGTTTGAGGAGGCCGGTTGAGACTTGGTGGTTGGGTAGATTTTATAAGAAGTTGTTGTGCCTGTGTGAGGTAGGTGATGATAGATGTGGGCGGCAGGGTGGGCTGTGTTGAAGAAACTGTGCTGTGGCAGGGATCGCGGCGGCGTGACTCGTGATGAAGTGGAAGGGAGGGCGCGAAAAGAGCGACTGCGGCATGACGTACTATGGAGGCAGTAAGTGAAAACACAACTTCGCCAAGTCAAGTCATATTATATAGGAACACAATCAGATGCAGAAGATCGGATGAATTCATTCTATTTGCCAGAAGCCCCCTATCTATATAAGAGGGGGACAAAGAACAAGCAATGCTAGCGTGACTGCATACTAGCAATCTAGAGTATGCAGTCGAACTATCTACACAAACATAAGATGGAAGCTGCTGGAAACCAACATACCAAGGCTGTGGAAGATGTTCTTCAAATGATTCAAAGGTTTATGAACCTGCCCTTAGCGGCAGATACAACAGCGCCGATAGTAAGCTCAGGGGCTCCTCAAGTGTCTTGTATCTTACTCCTGACTACTGTCCCTCCTCAAGCACCTGGCCTTGAACAATGCCTCTAATCCTGGCACATTTAGTCGCTCGATGTCCCATCCGCACGTCTTGCTCTCCATATGTAGTACCATCGAGCTCAAGTGACCGAATGCCTTTTTGCAGTCGTCGGCGCGGCATATGAACGGCATCAGAATGCCAGCATGCATCCACTCGTGCACCTCCTCGACTTTGATCCGGCCTGTGCGGATCGATGCATGGATGTCGAGGTCCATGAAGAGTGGCGAGTACCACCATTTGCCAAGTGCCTGTAGAAGCAGTGAAGGGTCGTGAAATTTAGGGCAGGCGCCTGATTCGAGGTGGTTGATGAGGCTAGAGAATGTGCGCATGGGAAGGCTGCAGCCCCAGCATGGGATTGCAACGGCTGCGTGCTTCGCCGTATGCTGTAGCGTGGTCAGAAAGAGCTTGTAATGTGACAGCAGGTCAGAAGGACTTACGATTCGCAAGTTTCTCTCGTGTGAGGTATAGAAGCCGCACTCATCGCAAGCAAAGTATTGTTTGAGGTGGCGAGCGAGTCCACCCTGACCAGCGCAAGGTTCTTCGCAATGCGGGCATGATACGGGCAAGTTGCACTCTTCTTGATGCTGATAGAGCTTCGTCTGACTAGGATATATGAGTTTGCAGCCATCGCACCTGAAGTGGTCGCGCTCATGGTGTGCATCTAGCGCTGCAAGATCAGTTGCATCGAAGTCGCAGCCTATTTGTAGACAATGCTTGTGCGCTGCGCAGTTGATTAGCACTCGACCTGACTGTAATCGAAGTACTGAAGCAGCCTCTAGAAGGGCAGTTTGATGGCACAGCATTTGACAAACTCACCAGTCGTAGTCCTCCAGTGTCTATCGCGTTCGCTCTGGGAAGGGAACGGCTTCTTGCATGTCATGCACCAAGTATGCTTCTTGGAAGTTTTCAAGTGCTTATCTAGCTCCGACTGACCCTTGAAGCCGAGCAAGCAAGTCAGGCACACGAAGCGATGGTCGACCACGTAGTTGTTCTCGAAGTGGTTCTTCAGGCCCCACTCATCTTTGAATGCGCTGAGACATAGATTGCAAAAGATCTCATGGCCTCTCGTGTTGTCGACATGATTCTTGAGGCCGTTTCGATCCTTAAAGATACGGACGCAGAGGTTGCAGTAGTGCTTGTGATCTGGTGTCTGCTTGATGTGGTTCTGTAGGGCAATCTTATTGGCGAACCGGATGCTGCAGGCGCCGCACCAGTTTTCGTGAACATCGTACGGCTTGTCGCTCGTAGTCGTTGCGCTCGAAACAGCGCGCGAGCGTGTCTGCTGACTGGAGGTGCGTCGGTGTGCGAGTGCCGGTCTGTTCGGGTCCTTGATGACAAGAGTACGAACTGTTGCTGCGACGGGTACCTGTAGAGCCCCACGCTTCTTGACATCTTGCCATGGCAGAGGATTCTCGGCAACCTGATTCAGAAACGGATTCTTGGTGGGATCTTCCAGAGGAGCTGGCTTCGGGAGGTCTACTTCATCGTCGCGGAATAGAGAATAGCGATTGACGTTCTGAGGCGCCATTACGAGGCGGTGTGCGGAGTGTAGCAAAACGTACGAATGTCTGAAGTCAACAGCAAGGCTGGATGGTGTATTTGTTGTTGCTATACCTTTCCGGATCCGTGGGGTGATTGGGCAGTGGAAAGCTCTAGGCAGCAGAGCACGTGTCACCAAACGGGAGCAGACATTTGCGGTAGTACCAAAGTGACGGTGAAGGCATGAACACCCACAATTCGGCGCGTGAGCACGTGGTACTCAAGTGGATTACGGAAGGAAGGAACGATCGCTCATAACCTATGTACAACAAGACCGATGATACACTCGAGAGATGCGAGACGATCACGGCAGCAGACGCGCCAGATGTGCAGCTAAACTTAGGCGCCGCATGACCATCAGTGAGGAATTACCTCCACCTGCACAGTGCCCTGCTCCTTCTCGGCTACGGAAGGGTTACGAACGAAAACGAACTCTGCAATCAACGTCAGCGCCGAATCAACCGCATAACAATCGCATGAATAGTAACTTACGGTCAACACTAGTGTATTTGAACTTTCTCGCAGGAACCTTGTTCTCGAAGAGCAAATCGATTTCGCCAAACGGCCGGTCCTTTGTCTCGGGAAGACGGAACCAACACCAGATGCTGCACAGCAGATTGGTGCCGGCGTAGAACAAGGCAGCTTTTGCACCCCAGTTCCAGCCTGTATCGAGGTCAGTCAAGGCGCGGTGTTTCTTGATAGCGAGAGGTCGACTTACCAATGGGAGACAGCATCCTGGGTGTCACAGAGTTGTGGAAAAGGCCAGTGAGGTTGTAGACAAATCTGCCGATGCAGATTGTCTTGTAGCGGAGTCTTCCGGACGGCGTCTCTGCAACGATAGGGTAGCAGACAGGCCCGGTGGTGATCATGTTGACCAAGGTGGAGAAGACCAGCAGCATGCCAATCGCCATGCTCGGGCCTTTGCCTGATGTGAACCCCAAGCCTCCGATGACGACTAGGAACATGAACATGATTGCCATGCCGCTCATGTAGATTGTTGCACGTCCGAAGTGCGGGAACAATAACCAGCAGATGATGCCGCCGATAATGTAGCAAGCCGAAAGCGATATGTTGACGTTGAAAGCTTGCACTTCGGAGAAACCGGCATTTTGCAGGAAGACGACTGAGTAACCGAGGATTGCGTTGCCGCAAAGAATCTGAGCGGCCCATACGACGCAATTCTGAAGTAGTCAGTAAACACCCAAGATGAGTGATTTCACGTGACACTTACGATCTCAGTGCGGCGAAGATTGACACCCTTGAAGCACTCCAGATAACTCGCATTCTCGGTCTCGGCTCTTTCTAGCTCGGTTGTATACTTGATGTAAGCCAACGTCCTTGCAACTTCCCTGTCTCGATCAGGAGTGTCTTGTCGCAGACGCTTCAAGCTCTTGGTGGCCTCTTCTGCGTTGCCGCGTCGGATGGAGTTCCACGGAGATTCAGGCGCAAGATAAGCTCCAATCAGTAATGGCAATGGCCATACCCATTGCAACGCGAATGGGAGGCGCCAGGCAAGGTCGCCCTGTACGTCTACCATAGCCCTGACTACACCGGACGAGAGAAGAATACCGGCACCCCAGCACATGCAGACGTATGCAGTTACGTAAGGTCGTAGGATAGTGGGTACGACTTCGGAAGCGTATGTGGTAGAAAGTGTCTGTCCGTGTCAGTGTCCTTGCAAGGAAGATCGGGTATCGCTCACGTACCTGGAAGACTCCCCAAGGAATCCCACACATCGACTCACCAAACGCCAACACAGACAGAGACGGAGCAAAGAAGACAATAAAGATGGCACAGATCATCCAACCCATGAAGAACATCATGGTCCTGCGGCAACCGAAGCGATCCTGCATGTAGCCGTTAATGACGAGTCCAGCGAGCTGGCCGACGAGAGCAGAATTGGTGAGCCCAGACTGCCAAGCTGGCGATATGAGTCTCTTCCCAGACTTGCTGTCGAGTTTGCCAAAGCGCTCCAGGAACTGTGTCTGTCCGTAGAAGGAGGTGATCTATCAAGTCACCATGTCAGCCGGCCCCGATGTCCGTGTATGTGGAGAGAAGGTTCAAACTTACGATGACAATGTCGTATCCTTCCATGATCAGGCTGGTGGAAAGGAACATTGCCCAGAACACAGCTTTCTTGTATTTCTTGAGCGCTTGCATCACGGTCAGGGTGCGGTCGGCCGCATCGTTCGCTTCTGCCTCTCGGATGAGGTCCTGTGTGTCAGAGCTGGAGAAGTCGAGGATCTTGAGCTCCCGGTCGGTCGGGACTACCGTAGCTATCGCCATGGCTTTGCTCTGTATGATATTGCTCTGCGAATTTGTACTGCCTTACTGCGCTGGGTCAACGAGCCTGATGGAAAGAGTGAAGCCTGGTGATCTGCAGCTGCTATATAGTCGAGCTCCTGAAAAGCACGTCCTCCCATACTGGCTTGGAAAACCACGTGGGTTGCATCCAGTTTGAGAGTAGTTCGCGGGGACCCCAGATTTGATGTTCTCGCGGGACCTCTTTCACGATGGTCAAGACTTGCATCGACCAATGAGCGAGGATCGGCGAGCCAGCCAAACTCCCTGAGCGGACTTCTCCCACCGGTGGACTGAACCATGCCATTGGACTCCACCGGTGGGCTGAACCATGCCACTGGACTCCACCGGGGTGAGATACCAGCCCAGAGCTGTCATCCCACCGCAGCCCACCGGAGCAACGGTTCGCTTAAGGCACCGTGCGGATGATTTCTCCAAGATCGTTGGCGCTACGAGCATCAGCTACGAATTTGTAATGCACTACAGCGTTACTATTACGAACAGAGAAGACAATCCAATTGTCGCGAGCTGGGAGAAGAAGTATTTCTTCTGAGAGAGCCTGGAGCTTGCGCGGCATCAAGACTGTCGAAGGTTGTTGGTGCGGTAAAAGCACGGTCATTGCCGCAAAGCCGCTGAGGGGCCATGAACAGCATCGTTCTACACAGCTTCCTTGCAACACAGTGATAGAGCCATAGAAAACAGATTTCGTCAATATAGTGAAGAGGCGAGATGCAAAGATTGTATTGGCTCTAGTAAACGCACTGCAAACGCTCTTTCTGACACGCGCTATGGCCAGCTTCTGTCGGAGCTGCAGCGTTGCAGAGCCTCTAAGGGAGCGAGGCGACACTCCTTGCGAAATCCGTATGTGAATGCACGAGCAGGAAGCGGATGGCTATCCAGTCACAGTCCGGACTTGGGTATTCTGCGCACGCCTCTGTTAGGTCGAGTGGAGACGACGGGATCGTCAGGATGAGCTCCAAACGCCCTTCTCACAGTTTGGACTGCCTGCCATGTCGGCTGGATCGTGATTTCATGATTTCAGGCTAGTCTTGAACTGCAATTTATACGAGCAGCCTCACACTGGCTCGGCTCTTACCCCGCTACTCGTCCTCAGGCAAGACTTCCTCCGCGCTCAAGCCAAGTTCTTCGCCCACTCTCCTCACCACGTCTTTGATAGCCTTACACGCCGGGCTATCCGGGTACGCGGTAAGAAAACTCTCGCCGAAGTCGCAGGCCATACCAATTCGCGGATCCAATGGGACAGCGCCGAGGAAGGGGATGTTCTCATCCTTGGCCAATCTCCTCGCACCTCCTGTACTCGGGCGGAAAATCTGGCTCTCGTGTTTGCAACCAGGGCACACGAAGCCGGACATGTTCTCTACGATGCCGAGAATGGGTATGCTCGCCTTGCGGCAGAAATCAATTTCCTTCCGGACATCCAGCAGACTGACTTCCTGCGGTGTGGAGACGAGCACGGCACCGCTGACACCGCTCGCCTTGAGGAATGAATTCACACTGAGATGCTCATCAGACGTGCCAGGCGGAGTATCAACGAGCAAGAAATCCAGCTCGCCCCATTGGACATCCATGAGGAACTTCTTGATCAGGCCGTTCTTCTTCGGCCCGCGCCAAATGACCGCGTCGTCGCGATTGGGCAGCATGAACTGCACACTCATAACGCCCAGATTCTCGCTCACCCACACAGGCTCCCACCCCTCAGCAGTGACGTGAATGGTCTCGTCTTCGACACCCATCATCTTCGGGATCGACGGCCCGCAGATGTCGGTGTCCATCAGTCCGACTGTGGAGGTGGGGTTCGATGCAAAGCCGTGCGAAAGCATGGTGCTGAATGTGCTCTTCCCTACGCCACCTTTACCACTGAGGACTAGGATCTTGTGTTGTACGGAGGCGAGGCGGGCGGTGATGAGGGGAATATCCGGGTCGGGCCCTTTTGGCGCCGAGGCGCATATTGCTTGGTTAGGGCAGCCAGCGCAGTTGTCTGCCTTGCCTGCTTGGAGGGACTCAGGGCCGGGACAGTGTTCTGCGCAGCATTAGTATGCGATTCGACGGAGGTCGCTCACGAGCGGCGTACCTGGCTCTGGCGCAACGAGCTTCGGCGCATTCCTGAGCGGCGCGTCAAAGTCGACTTGTGTTGGTTCTTCTAACGAGGGCGCCATGCTGGGTTGCTGGCGAGAGTGTGTGTGGCTCACATGTTTGCGTGTTGGAGAAATGTCGCTGAGGCTTGATAATCAATGTCCCGCCATTGTAGGGCTGACGCTTTGGCCACCGCCCCACATGCTGGCCGAGACTGGACTCAATCGCCGCAACGGTCGGTGGCACGTGAATGTTAGAGGTGAGGGCCCATGATCTGAAGTGTCTATTCATGCAATTCGTCTATCGTCATCGTATCCATACCAAGTCACTCGTAAATGCACCAGGTCTATGATCTCCACGATCCTACTTCAACTTGACCATCACGTATGGGATCTCAACGTCCTCCTCCTTCTGGTCCTCTGCTGTGATTTCGAAGATAACGTTCTTCTGGTGTTCAGGCACAGGCTTTTTGCTGACGTGTTCGACGAGCTTGCTCATGCTAGAAAATGTTAGACGATGTTGCATGCAGTAGTGGAAGATTCCAGCTTACCTCAATCCCATCCTGTCCTTGAGCTTGGCAGGAGGATAGAACGACGCGTACAGCAAACTGACGCCAGAGCTGACCATCTGAATATCAAGACCCTTCTTCTTGAAGTGCTCGACGAACTCCTTGAGCGTAATGTCCTCCACCTCGAAGCGATCCCATAGCCTATCGATCGTGACATCGCCGTCTGGCCCGGCGTATGTACCTTTGGGGCTTGCGATGGGCTCACTGAAGCCGAAGAAAGGCAGCGCCAGGTTTATGAAGCCGTTCTTGTACTGTTCAATATCGTCCTTGCCGTCGATGATCTTGTACAGCTCGAGATTGACAAGACCAGTGACAAGCGCCGTAGTTGTTGCGATCGCTGGGATGATTTTACCAGCGATGAACTTGGTCTTGTGGCGGTCAGCCTGCTCGATCTTGTAATTTTCAGCACGCAGGTTGCTGCATGCTGTGATGAAGTCGATGTGGTGATTTGTATCGTCGTCCTTCTCAAACTCGACGGGCTCGAGCTTGAAGCCAGCAAGAGACTTAGGCGATGGCAGCTGGCTGATGATCTTGTTTAGCTCGTCGTTGTCGTCCAAAGGCGGTGCGTTGGCATTCGGGTCGGGATCGTTCTCGCTGGCCTGGATCTTGACAGTGGGATCAGGCTTGAAGTCAGGCACGATCATGTCGTTCAAAACCTCGTGGTAGTGCTCCTTGGTCGCGGTCGGTTTGATACCGTAGTTGTACGCATGCAATATCGCGGCAGCTTCAACAAATGTCGCATGTGTTGGGTTGGAAGGATCAAACTTTAACGGATCCGGTGCGCGCTTGGGTCCTGACCAGAACGCTTGTCCCGAGCCTGTAGTGGAGTCCTTGGGGAAGTTATACAGCAGTTGTGCAATGCTATGGTTGTAGCTCTTCTCGAATTGCTGGCGGGCCCAAATGATGCAGTCGTCGAAGGTCAGCGGCTTTTCGGTCACCAAGAAGTCGCGCAGTGTCTCTAGAGTCTGCTTCTCGTTGCCGGACTGCTTCAATGAAGCGCCAAGATAGTCAGGCTGTGTGAGATAGAGATTGACGACTTCAGGACCTTTGACAAAGAGCGAGTCGAACACCTCACGCGCCCATGCAATGGTGTGCTCGATGCGGTTGGGGAAACTACGAAGTGTGCACATAGGAAACGACTTCTCCGGCGGATCTTGCGACGAAGAGTAGGATTCCGTGATGAAGGGAAGAACGACCTGGGTGTTGCCCTTGGTACCAAGTGTACCGCTGTCGAGTAGAGGCTTGCGGAAGAACACGCATCGGCGGTCGACGTATGTGCGAGCCTCAACGTTGTCAAGAGCGTTTGTGACACCGTCCAAGGAGTTCCAGAAGGTCTCGTTGAAGATGTCTTCTGTATCTGGGCCAACCTTGTCTGAGAGTACCTCAATCTTGTTGTTGAGATCGGGGTTCATGGCCTGGACCGCCTTCGCAGCTGCTGCAGACTTTAGTGAGCCGACATCGTGAGGACGGAACAGGAACTGCCGGTTCAAATTGCTCTTCTCAATTTGATCGTTGTCGGTAACGGTTATCTTGCCCTCAGGTCCAGCAGCGAGACCCATAAGGGCCCAGTTCTTCAGCATCTCGCAACCGATGGCGCCAGCACCAACGAGGAATTGTTTGACATTGCCAAGCTTCTTCTGGTACTCCTGTCCAAGAACCGCAATCTGGCCATCGTAGCGGGAACCAATCGGAGCGCAGTCCTTTTCTGAGCGCGCTGTCGAGGTGGGGAGCGACTCGAGGGAGTCGAAATACAACCACTGCATGATCGGGTGGAACTTTCCAGAAACAGACTTTAGAACTTCCTGAGCAGCCAGACCACCGAAGAAGGCCGCAACAGGGCTGAGATCACCGCGAGCCTGGTAGCTGAGCTCCTTGATCAGCTTCTCATCAAGCTCTACTGTATCCTCACCTTGTCCAGCCAGGTTCTGCGCAATCTTTAGAACCTCGGCTGCGTCGGCCTCATTATGTGGTCGCGGGAACTCGCCATTGTGGCTCTCAGCGAACTGGTGCAAGGCCTGGATACCGACATGCAGCTGCTGTGGGCGGTCGAATTTGGCGAAGTCGGAGATCAGAAGCTCGGGCTTCTTCAGCTGCTGGCTGAGTGGCTCGAAGTTCACAATCTTGGGCATCTTGACTTGGATGTACTGTCCTCCGCTCTTGTACTCTCCGAGCCCTGAAACGTCGCCAATGGAGAATGTGTAAGGCCCCTTGACCTCGATCTTGCGAGGCGCGCAGTCGTTCAGTCCCTCCATGCCCTTGACTTCGGAGAATGTGACCCAGTCTCCGTCCTCAAGACCGTGTCGTGTCTCGTCAAGCGCTGAGACTAGACCCTCGGAATCAATGCCAGCAATGATCCCGTTTGTGACGTTTTCGCCGGTAGGATCGCCAATGGTAAAGTTCTTGCCAAAATCGGTGAAGATAGATCCGAACAGACCAAAGGTGTCGGTGACAACAACATAGATGCCGTTCTCGTGACAGTAGTCCGCGATTGTGACCTGGTCCTTCAGCGGTGTGTCGGTCAGAACGATGACTTGGAACTTCTTTAACTGAGACAAGTCTGACGTCAGGTCCTTGCCAGAGTATTCTTGCACAGGTGTGTATGGGTTTAGCTCAGAGACTCGAGGGATGGTAACAGCCGCGCGGGGCTTGCCGACGTCATCTGGGCGGAGGAAGAATTGCGACGAGAGATCGGCGAGAGCGGCGGGCTTGGGATCGTATAGCGTTAACGACTTGACACCGGCGAGGGCAATGTTCTTTGCGATCTCGACACCGAGACCCCGCAGACCAGCGACGAGGACATTGGAAGATCCCATGCGCTTCATAGCCTCATGGCCAAGCACGTACAGCTGTCTGCTGTAGAGGGACTCGTCGATCTCGCCATTGTTACCAGACGCATCCTTGAGCTGCTCGACGGCAGCTGGAGGGTCGTCAACCTGCATCTTGTCCTGCTGTGTATCAGTCATTGCAGTAGTGAGGACGTTACTGGTGAATGGGATAGCATCGCGATATTCCATGGTTGCCACACGTGAGCACGCATTGGTTTACTAATGCTGCACAGCCCGGCGCAACCCACTTTGGCGCAGCTGCTTAGTGATCGAGCGAGCGCACTCACTGTCATGATTTTCTTGGTTGGACTAGAGTCCTCGCTGGAATGCTTGCGCTTCGACAGCTTGTCGGTGGCTGCGGTAGATGGAGCTATCGTGGGTGTCGTTACGGATGAGCTTGGTGTGGCCGGCTGTGACGTATGTAGTGGGATGGTTGTATGTACAGCACCTGTAAGAGTGGAAGGTATGTGTGGTCGAGCGAGGAAGGAAGTGAGGGTGTGGTTCTGTGCTATTAAGGCAGCAGCAGTGGTGATAGTTGTGTTTGATGACTTGAATGAGAAGAAGGTGCTGGAGCTCGTTGCGCACCCCACATGGCCCGTGCCCTATGCTGTCACCGCGCTAGGCCCGCCATTCAGTCCTCACATGTCTCAACCTCAGCTTTCAATAGCCTTCGCGGACGCGTTCTCGCCCTTCAATTCTTCAGTTGGGAAACCTCTCATTCGATGAATCTAGCATGCTTTAGAATGATATCCATCATGTCCATCGCCTAAAGTCCGTTCTGCGCACAATCGACCTGACTAAAACAACTCGCAGCTATGGCTTTTACTGCATGTGTCACCACCACCAGTACTTTCATATTGTGTATCTCCGACCATCATATCTGACCCTGATTGGCGTCAGCTGCTGTGCGCTTTTGTGTGATTAGAGGCCTTTCAATATTGCAAGCAAAGTTGTCGTTGTCGCCAGAGTGCAACCAGGCCAATGGTAAGCTGCAAGACGCCGAAGATAATGGCTGCGGCCGCTTCTACGGAAAGATTGCTTTTGGTCATTATATGGGATATTGACGAATTCGGAACAAGAAAAAGGATATCCACAAGGGCAACACATGTCCTCCTAGCTATTATATACAGAAGCCTGTGACGCGCCGCTCATTTCCCGCAAGTGCATAGTACTTTTGCACCCTCCGAATTGTTGGTACTTCAGCTATGTCTTGAACTGCATAGTACTTTTCCTGCGTATTGAGCTACATAGTACTTTTACCACATCTTAATCGTCCAAAGTTGTTGAGCAATACAAGGCGCGACGGATAGTAATTTGGTCAGCCTACTGAAGCGCGCCACCGTTATCACGCGAACGCGTACTGGCTACCCCACACAATACCTGCACGAAGTCTAGCCTAGCTTCCTATTCCGTCATGTGACGGTGCAGGGAAGGTAAATGCTCCGACGATGTTGACCAATGAATGGACCTTTGTTGGTGGTCCGAACCCGGTACAACGCACGCATTGTCGACGAAAGGGAGGGCCTGAGTTGCGCCACCACGCTCAGCCTCCTGGGTCATCAACTATTCCTCGAGAGCAGCACAGAGCTTTACCCTCATCGCAACGTTTAACAGCAGAACAAGCTCGCCCAAGCATTCCTCTTCTCTATTTCAAGGAGACTTTCCAGTCCCCGCGAAAATTCGGTTGGAATGACTCTCTGGCCGGCGAACGACGGTCGACTTAAAATCTCAGCCTAAGGATCAAGATTCCCAACTGCTTGACCGACCTTCCGTGTATCTGAAACCATGGACTGGGAGCTGGCGTCCTCGGACTCAGGTCTTTTTGATTTCGATTTCGACATCGATTTCAGATCACACACAGACAGTGGACTTCGATTTTGAATCGTTGGAACTTATCTTCAATCTGCCCGATCCGGATCAGATCATACCGAATCATGAATCAGACTCGACGAACGCCCAAGTAGCGACAACTGACGGTTTGATGGGCCCGCCAATGCTTTCCCGAAAGAGGAAAGCAGCAGACTACCTCTTGGAATCAGCGGCTCCTCCAAGAAAGAAGAAAGCCCAGACGCTCACACCAGAAGACTGGGAGCGGCACAAACTGCAGATCATTGAGCTATATGTCAACCAGAACCGGCCCCTGGATGAGGTAATGAGTATCATTGAGATGATGACTGGTTTCAAAGCTGCGTTAGTTTAATTCGATCCATATCATTCGCAGAAGGGGCTGACATGTCGAAGGAAGCGGCAATACGTAACTTGCATTAAGAAATGGGATCTTAACAAGAACATTCAACCAGAGGAAATGGAAGCGATCGTGCGTAAATGTCAGCACAAAAAACTGATTGAAACACACAAGAGTGCACTCCTTATTGAAGTAAGAGGCCGTGTGGTGGAACCAGATAAGATCGAGCGTTGGATGCGGGCCAATGTCATAGGCGAGGACGAAGAATACGCACTTAGTCCAAAGGCCCGTAAGTAAAACTCACGCTCTTGATATGGTGTTCCAAATTGACTGGACAAGCCACCCCACCAGCCATACTTTGTCGAACCATCTCCGATAGAGGTACACCCGCCCCAAGCCCAAGGACCATGACAATCTCTGTCGCAAGTCCCTTCCTTCGCAGTGCAAGTCCGTGGCCTAGAGGGCAGATGCTTTTACCCAATCGCTGTTGTCTCCCAGTCGGGCTGGCTTTGCTACTGACCTTGAACGAGGAAAGGTTCTACAAGAAGCTCGAATCACACCTTGCACAGGCTGTCCAGAATGAGGTCACATCAGGGCCAAAACGGACCTCACTCCTGTAGATTATGGAACTCTCATATAACCAACTGTGCAGGGATCCACATAAGCCCGAACATTGACAGGCATATCGTTTGCTACGCAACCTAGCAAAACAACTTTCCAAGATTTCGGCAAGTGACGGAGTGCTGGCGGATAATTGTTCTCTTTCTCTGCTTGTATGGTCCTCGTCCACTTTCTGGAGCCCAAGTCCAGGTTTTGCGATATACGGCTTCCGATGTGGCCGGCATCCAGTCGTACAGCTCCATGGAGCCAAGCTGGTCCTTCGGTGGTCAAATTCCTGCGACTAAAGCGCCGTGAACCTTGTCTCCGTATTTTATCTACATGAAAGTTCATTGCTGACCATGAAGTTGTTCTTCGATAAGAACGGTGAGGTCCAGCCGGCCGGGGCCTTCGCTGCGTATCACGCATTCAGCGCCAAGCTATCCAACAATTCCTTCCTGCAGGCTGTCGAATCAGGAGATGACGCAGAGATCAGAGCTTCGCTGGAACGCATCAACAAGTATTGATAACCGTTCATTAATCCCTCGAAATTCTGATTACTGAGCCGCTCGCGAGCAGTTTTAGCTCACGATCGAACGCACAACAAGATTGAACGTGTCTCCATTGGAAAGACGCAAGATAGAGCTATAATTTCTGCAGTCGATTAATCGATCCCCAAAGCTGAGTTTGATGCGATGGCAGAGCCTCGAAGCCTTCCGTAACTGGACATTGCCCTTTGTAAGGCAGCCGCGACGTACTATCTTTCGACACACTTTCGGCTTTAACACACATTCCAATCTCATGTGCACCATGTTATCTATTGGAATTCTCTGGTGTATTTCATCTCTATTCCGGAGATGGCGCTGCTTCAATCCAGTAAGGCTGTCCGCAACCCAATCAAACCTTCTTCCGCCGAGATCGATACTACCCATGTACAAGTACAAGAACAACACTATCGCTCTAGGCTGGCCTGCCTTCACCCTTGGTCGTGGATATGTCATGAGAAGGCACGTCGATCTCCAGACTTGAATGCCGGAACAGGCGAACTTCGAATGGCAGTCTGCTGAACCTCAAGCTCCGGTTTGAAAAAGCTGAGTATCACAACTTGGCATTAATTTGTAATGGGCTATCTCAAGTCCCGGTTCCAAGGTGAATCAAAGCGCCTCAACTCCTCGTCGGGCAGAGCGCCTATCCGCAGCAGCGCTGTGACGTCGCCATTCTCATTGTCATACTGCTCAGACGTCTGATATGCTCCGCTTGGGACTCGCAACAGCTCGATTTGCTCATCTACGCTTGCCTTACCTGTTGTCTCCGCGCCCTCCTTTCGTGGATTCGTCGCCTGAAAGCCAGTGACGTTTGGCCGTCTTGTTGGCTTATTGCGCGACGGGGGACTACCAGCGCGGTCCACCGACGACCAGAAAGAGGTCTGGAATGATTGCGATTGCTTCGGAAACAGTGTCCGCAATGGGTTCCATACAGAATTCTTGGTCGGCCCGCCCTGTGGGTATCCTCGCTCGATGTCACCAACTGTCTCAGCCTGGCTTTTTGTCCAGCTCGATGTCGAGATGTCCGTTGTGACACCGAAGGTCGATTTCCCGAGCTCGGAAGCAGTAGGCACGGGGAAGATCGATCGACCCTTGCGGTGGCGCTGTGAGATCGGTGTTCCGCCCTGGTCTCGGCCTGGAATGCTACGGCTGCGCGATCGATTCGTGAGACATTTCTGAAATCGACTTGGCAGGATCATCATCAGGAGCTGTCGAACAGCGGGCAGCGATGCACAAACGATGCCTGCTGCGAGCTCGGCACCAGTCCAGATGACCACGTTCGTGTAGTCCCATGTTGGATCGAGGGAGATCTTAAAACCGGCAAGTGAGCGGAGGCGGATGATGGTTGTGATGCAGCCACTGTGTATGTTAGTCTAAAATCAGTGATTGCGTAGTAAGATCACCCACAAGCTCCGACCGCAAACATGAAGGCAACTGCAATCTTGCGCCACCGTTTCATCTGCAAGCCCCACAGACTAGGCATAGGCATAATCAGAATGATCAAGTCTTCTGTGATGGCCAACGCGCTTTTCGCAAATCCAATGGCGCCAACATCCAGACATTTCCCTTTGACGTTTCTGTCCCAGAAGGACTGGATTGGAGTGAAACGACGGTGTTCGAAGACTTGGAGGTAAAAGACAACCAGGGAGATCTTGACGAGACCGAGCGTAATGACATATAGGTTCCAGCAAGCATAGACTAGATGTTTCAGAGAACATGTAGTATAGCCCGCGCAAACGGAACGTACAGTATCGAAGTGCCATCTGCAGTTGGCCAGGCTCGAGATCCCACAAATGTTTGCCGAAGTTGTAGCGTGTCACTGGTTGGGTTAATTACGACTGAACGGCTCTGAAGCTTGAGGTGCATACTCTGGTACGCTGAGGTGTATGTTGCAGTCGCAAGCAGTAGTGCGGCGAGAATGCACCAGTGATCGGCTCTCACATGCTTGGTGAGCAGTCGATTTGCGAACCTCAAGGCAACAAACAAGCACACCATCGTATACACTATTGTCAGAGATGCGAAGACAAGATCAGTCTTTGACTCATGTGGGAGGTTGTAAAGATATGCTTGGACTTTTGCGGTGCCGAGGGAGTCGGCCATAGTACAATTCATCAAGATACATGCTGCCGTGCTGTAAGTCAGCTCCTTGCTCGCACACTGGCACTCGGTATCCCAGAGACTACATCCAGCAGCTGGCACGGTTTGGAGGAGGCAGTCAAGCTATTTCAGTCAGCACTGTGGAGGTGAAAGGCAAAAACTAAGTACACCACATTGAGGAAGATCGTCCACTGTGAGAGCTCGTTCATTGTTGTGGAATCCAGCGACATAATCAACGACAAGGCCCGTGGCGAGCAGTGCTATGTTAAAGAGACGCATGGTGGCCCGATCTCCAGGTGAAGCTCATGAAGCTGGGTGTTGAAAAGGTCATAAGTACCAATGCGAAGCAGGACCAAGGGACCTTCAACGATCCGCGCATGGGCTATTCGACCTTTTACGTGGAAGATCCGGACCGAACATGTTCATGTGCGAGGGGCAAGTGGACACTATAATTGTCATGCTGTTCCCCCGACTCTTGACTCGCTATGGAGGACGATATCATAGGCAAATGTCACTGAAGCACACTAGTGTCGGAGCGTGAACTTACGATCTGCGCTAAAGCTGTGGAGGAGGCTTGTGCTTTCACTGCCGACGTTGGTGCACCCATTAGCGTCCGCGGAGCTGCCTTCCTCCCGCTTGCACGATCCTGTCAATCCCGGGCTCGTTTCCTTGACCCAAACTTCGCGCAGGACGACATGAACAGGGCTGATGGCATGAAATATACTGCACCCTCTATTGCATGTGGTGTGCTCAGCTTCGCGGATATCGTGTGTTGTACATCGCAAGGCAAGTGCCGGATCGTCATTCGCGCGTGACGCTGCTTTTCAGATCCCCCGAACAACGTTCGCGAACTGTCACATCAACCAGATCACCTACATTTCGGTTGGTCTAACCCTAGTCAGTATCGACACCGGGGCGATCGTCCGGTTTCCAGTGTTTCGGCTTTCGCATCGCGTGGTGGCGTTGCTACTGTGTAAATTCTTGCCGCAGCAGGCCGAGTAAGATACACGGAACGGAGCATGACAGGCGATTTGCGCGCTGGTGGTCAAAGACATGGTCTGCCCCCTGCAACAGGTCGCGCCAGGTTGAACAATGAGGTTGAGCCAATGTCATTCGAAAGTCAGTTTCGGAGGGAGCGTGGTACATACGTCCAGGGCCAGAACGCGCCAGAACACGCCAATGAGCGGCAGTGGGTGATGCCCAAGTCAATGCGCAATCGGACCAACACCATAGCCTGTGACCATGCATATGAAGGCCTGGTGCGTGTGCAGACTGTTTACATTCCAAGCGTTGCCGGTAGGTACATTATGAAGAGAAGACTGGAGTGCTCGTGGCGCAGGCGCATCATCTTCCCCGCAATACGTCATGACACCCAAGGTTGCTTTGAACAGTATCAAACCACATCGCAGAAAGGACTCCGTGAGAGGCCCCGTGCACCAAAGCACGCGATAGCATCGGACTAGAAGAGACAAGCAAGTTCCTACAAACATTCATAATATGTCCAACTATCAAACGGTACAGTCAAAGGGCATCTTCCACGGGCTGCCAGTCTTCCCTTCTTCTGTAAAAGGCCTCACTGCGATCATTACTGGGGCCAATGGCATTTCTGGCAACTACATGTTACGAGTACTCGCAGAAGCGCCAGAGCGATGGACCAAAATCTACTGCATGTCTCGGCGTCCACCTGCCATACAAGACGGACTGCCACCCCAGGCCGAGCATATCGCCCTTGACTTCTTGGAAGAGCCAGAAGAGATAGCTAAGATACTGAAAGAGAAAGGTGTTAGGGCTGACTTTGTATTTTTCTACAGCTATGTGCAGGCCAAGCCCAAAGAAGGCGGTGGTTTGTGGAGTGACGCTGAAGAGATGTGTAGGGTCAACAGTAAGTCTCACCTTTTGAAAACCACCGTAGAACATTGGGATCTTCGCAGCCCTAAAATTCAGTTGTCAGATTTCTAGTATCCAATTTTACCTCTCATCTGACATCTCCAGCTACGCTATTGCGCAACTTCTGTTCGGCACTCCCACTGGCCTCCATAACACCACAGCGCATCATGCTCCAGACTGGCGCAAAGAATTACGGCGTCCACCTCGGACCCACTGCAACCCCCCAAGAAGAGACTGCACCACGCGTCACCCTCGAGCCTAACTTCTACTACCCTCAGGAAGACTTTCTCTGGTCTTTCTGCGCTGAACAAGGAGTAGACTGGAATATTTGCATGCCAGCCGGGATTCTGGGAGCCGTTCCAGATGCGGCCATGAACCTCGTCTTTCCACTGGGCGTATACGCCAGTGTACAGAAGCATCTCGGGGAAAAGCTAGAATTCCCGTCTGACTTGCAAGCTTGGGAGGCTAATCGATGCATGAGCAGCAGCAAGATGAATGCATATATGGAAGAATGGGCGGTTCTGACTGATAAAGCTATCAATGAGAAGTTCAACACTATGGATGGCACGACATTTACCTGGGGCAACCATTGGCCGAAGCTCGCGAGAGCGTATGGTATCGAATACGAGCGCCCGAGCCTGGATGAAGATGTGTACACTGTGATACAGAGCAAGTATGATCCGCCCCCACGAGACTTTGGGCCCCCGGGTGTGTACCGTATTCGCTTCAAACTGGTTGATTGGGCGAGACAAGACAAGATACAGAAGGCGTGGGAGGAGCTCACGTCAAAGTATGGCCTGACCGCCGGTAAATTACAGGACATGGAAATTGATCGGATTTTCGGCTTCACGGATGGCAGTTTGATGGGTACATCGCTGGATCTCACAATGAACAAAGCAAGGAAGATGGGGTGGCACGGATTTGTTGACTCGAACGATGCTATCATCGAAGTGCTTAGGGATTTTGAGAAGCTCAAGATGCTGCCTGTATTTCTTGTCTAGTCTATTGCCACAGTCATACTCGTTGCTCTCTCGATACGGAAACATTATTTTGCTGGTCCTTGAGGTATCTTGCACTGTTACTGCCAAGGCGATAATGCTTTGATCAAATCTCTTAGATGTCATTCGCCTTCAGTGATGCCGAACTATTGTCCAACTAGATCGAGCGAGACGAATCATCTCGATGTGATAGTCCCGAGCGGTGTGTGCGTGAATGCAACTCGACGCCAGCTGATCATTCTGCGTCTACCTCACAGCTACACATGACATCCAATCAGGTCATTTTATTTGTCGAACATGCAGCTGCATCTCTGAGAGGGATCAGACGCTCAACCTTGAGGCGCCCACGGATCTCGAAATAAGTTAGGCAGCTGGACAGCAGCAAGGGACCCCAAGACCAACACCAAGTCTAATGGACAGGCCATGTGATCCTTTGGCCTCGGGCATCGGGGTTGCATACGATGATGGGGTGTGATTTCGAACCTGAGATAGGTCTACGGCATCGAGTATTTATGATCTGAGGAGACAGACTGCGGAGCGAATCGATCCAATACTCGTAAGGTAAAGTGGGATTAGCGATAATGAGATCTGTATGGTTGCAGGTAAAACTTAGAGATACCATGTCTGGCGAGGAGGAGTCATATGAATACTGATAGCTACACGATAGTTAATGCTGCATAGAACCTGCATTCTAGTGTCTTATAAAGCCAAGTCGTTGGTGCGACCGTATAGAGGCGCGGCGCGCAATAGATGGATGGGAGAGGTGGAGATTTTGCGAAGCTGTACTGACGTAGCACGAGCTAAGGCAGATTCCTGCCCACTATTCCACCACTCTCTCCCGTCAACCCAGCGAAGCTAAGCCCTTCGCTTTGAGAGAAGCGGCAAGGTTCGTTCTCCCAATCCTGATCGCAGTCGGCCCACAGTGCGTTGAAGCCATCGCCATTGAAGCCATGGCTAAAGGTGATACGACTTGGCCTCTGCCGCATGTTGATCCAATGTCGTGCAGTCGGATCAAAGCCGGCATAGCTCCATGGTACGTTGTTCCAGATCTGTTGGCTCGATATCTTGACGCGGGGCATAGTCGGTACGTATGGTTGTCGGCCGGGTTCATTTTCGGCGATGTACCTTCGTTCTGCTACGGTCGCGAGAGGATCGGCTTCCACAGCCTTACCAGCAAGGAAGTAACGAACACGCACAAGACAGCCACGTGCAAGACGACTTTCAATGAGATTCCACAGCATGCCCAGAGTTACGAACTCTCGATCGTGATATTGATGGCCCCAGCCGTCTACATCTACTTCTTCTTCGTTGAAACCTCTTCCCGAAGCCTCGAATATGTCGTCATCGCTGATGTTTTGGTCGTACAGCCACTCGTGCCACCAGTCAATGCGCCTGAGAGGTGGCTGAGATACTAGCATACCGCGCCAAGAAGCTTCACTGCGAGTGAAGGCGCGGCACATAGGTGCGTCCGGAGAAAGATCGCGAGCCCAAAATAATAAGGTAATGTCAGAGTAAGTGCATGGGAACCCAGTCTCGATGACTTCTGTGGCTTCTTCATTAGATGTTTCTCGATGTTGCAAGGGTGGACTGAGTACCGGGGCGAAATGGGATCGTAGCATTGGGTTCAGCTTGCGACAGTCACCATTCGCAATTGTAGCTGGCTTCAGGAAGAGGCGCTCCTGCAAATAATCGGTTCCAGTGACAATCTCGTTCCATTCGTTGCACACTAGCGTGCAATTGAGCAACACTTGAGTAGTACATTCGTGAAGTAACATCCTGACAAGCTCCAGGATTGAAAAGAATCTGCCAAAAGCATCAGGGACAATCGCATATTGATTCTGATTTTTGGACATGCTGAGATAGAGGAGACCAAGAACGAGGTAAATGACGCTCGGTAAGCTCAGGTGACGATTTAGGGCGGGACGCGGTGAGCAAGCTTAACGAGTGCAAGCAGGTAGCAATGCAGCTCACGAGTTCGGGATGATGTTGGTGCCGTATCTGCGTGACAATATAGATGCATCTTGGATTATGTGTGTTGCGTGAGAGATGCAAACGCGGGAGCAGATGTCAGGCCGAACTCCAGATTTCACGTGCGCTTTTCCCCCGCGGCTGCCCGTTCACCGCACTCGCATCAATACTCACATTGCTCGTTGCGTCTCTTCGATAAACATTCTGCCTGTCCTTGCTTGCCTGCGTTCTCATGCTGAGACCACCCACTATTGGAAGACCTCTTCGTTTTCCAAAAGACCGGACCTCAGCTTGACATGCTTGCGGATAATGGTAATTGTATGCACTTCGACGACACAGTTTTACACTTGCAGAGGAAAGCATGCTCTTGCGTACGCTCACGTCGGCCCAACTACTATCAGCCCCGAAAGCCGCCGTTTGGGCCATATTCCGGATTGGGATGTGGAATTGAGATCTTGATGTTCATCTATCGCGGTCCTGCAGACTGTGGCGGCGGACATCGTCAGCACTAAGGAAGCTTGCATGTGCTTATATACAAAGCCCAGGCCTCCGCAATGCTGTCGCTCAAGAGAAATTTCGACTAACTGAAACTCTGTTCCTCTACAACACGGCGAATTCGAAACTAACATCTTATCCGTACACGGCAGCTGGCATTCCCCGGCCCACTTTGCTCCTATCATTGCACTCTTCTTCAAAGCTGGCTTTCCGACGTCCTGCCCCTGTCAACCAAGTGTTGGGCATGTGCCACCATTGCCAGTTTCCGCAGATATTGAATACATCCAAAATGAACTTGTACGATTGATAGAAGAGCAAGAGAAGGCCGTCCTTGTCGTGGCACATTCATACGGTGGAGTGATCAGCACTCAGGCGGTAGAGGCACGCTTCGCCAAGCGGAGCCTTGAAAAGGATGGTAAAGCTGGAGGCGTAATCGGCATTCTGTACATGTGTGCCTTCTTGCTAGAAATCGTTCAAAGCCTTGCAGGTGCTTTCAACGGCTCGCTACCACCGTATGTTGCCGTCGACGTGAGTGCTCATAGACCAATCTCCGATCGAGAATATTCCCAAACTCTGACCGTCATTGTAGAACGACCACATGATCACTATGCTCAATCCTGAGCATTACTTCTACAATGACTTGCCATCATCAGAACAGCAACATTGGATCGCTGAGCTCCAAAGATCTCCTCGCGAGTCGAACTATACGCCAAATTCATATGCGGCGTACTTGCACCATCATCTAACGTATCTGTACTGTGAGAACGATAATGGTCTACCATACCAATTACAGAAGGAGATGGTAGAGAAAGTGAGGAACCAGGGCGTACGAGTGGTTGAGGAAACGTGTAGTGCGGGGCACAGCCCATATTTGAGCATGCCGCAGATAGAGCTCGAGGTTGTTCAGGGTATTTTGAAGCGCACACAGGTAACCTAGTTCCGATGTTATTTCTTAGACCTCTTGCCCAGGGTGTAAGCAGCCGTATTTGATTGCTGTTGACTGCACGTCTTAATTCAGAGGTTGCTCGTACCACCAAACAAATCTTGAAAAAGAGCTTGGTTCACAGTTTGCAACGTCAAATCGTTACACAATGCCATCTCTTGTAAATCTATCTCACTCCAATCCATACTGGTAGTGTGGAACGTGGCAAGCTCATCGGTGGCAATACAAGCGTGGGTTGCAGACGAGCCATTCACTGGGTCCGGATAACGATGTCGCTGCAACACGATGGTGCCAAAGTACGGGATACGAAGGCGTAGCTGATGTCCTCCATCAAGAACCTCACTTTGGTATTCTGTAGTGCCGTCCCCGCTGTACAGCGCAGTGGCCCTATACTGTACGCCAGCGGTCGCCTCGCTTTCGATATTGAGAAGACTCTGCATCATATCAGAAAGCTTAGATGCAGTGTCATCGTGATCGAAATGTTGTAGGAGCTCGAGAGTGCGCTGCATCATGCCCCGATCGACAGGATGACTGTGGGCAAGCTCATGAGACATGCTGATCCGAGCCACAGAGGTCGCTTGCTGAGCTTTTGCGTCGATGTGAACGACGCATAACACTGTCAGTGCAATTAGAGCAAGAAAGTCCATACCCCTGCAATAGTGGCGACTCTGATTCCAGGTACGAAAAGCATGATATCGCAAGAGGATGTTGCGGCTAGCATTCAGAGCTATGCGCTTGCCCTGGCTGTGATCCGCGTCGCATCGAGGCTGAAAGAGGCATGGCAGATACAGTCGCAGCAAGAGATGATAGTGTGATAACTGAAAATTGAAACGGACGATCACTCCGTCTTGGTCTGGATCGACAATGGTATTAGCAGGACGCGATGGCGACTCCGGCGTCAACCACCAGTCGTGTGGCATTTGAGCGGCAGTTTCCAATAGCAGTCCATCGATCTCGGCCACCCCATCGAAGTCGTCCTTGGGTCTATCAAGGAGCCGTTCCGCGATGACACATTGCAAGCGCGCCATGCGATCGATAGGAGCAAAAGTAGTGAGTTGTTCGGCCGTCTTCGCATACGGGAGATTGGAGGCGTATGGCAGTCCCAACGTAGTCGACAGATAGCGATCCATTGAAACCATGTAGAAGCAGAATTTTTCGACGTCGAAATGGCGCCGACTTGTTGTATCGAGAAACCTCTCTGGTGGAATTGGTGCACTCCGATGCAGGCCTAAGATCTGCCCCACGGTCACGGCACGACGTACAGTTCTCCAAGCGTGATGGAGCTTGCCAGCATGATTATAGATCATAGCTTCCATCATGATACATTCGATGCCCTCGATAGAAGACGTAAGATTGTCGTCGCTTGTCACCAACCTGGCAACTGCGTCTGTCATACTTAATGCGCGTGACTCGAATTGCCGTTGAGTTTCTATGGGCAAATCTGTTACCGCAAGCGCTGCTTGCAAAAGGCCTGCAAGTATGAGCAATTTGTGCGCAATCAGTATTGTGTGTGAGCCGGGAGGGGGGAACTGTAGCATGTCATGCACATTTGAGACGTCGTGCAGTGGTGTTCCAGGCGATGCTGAGAATGAACGCATCTGCAGATGGGGCGACAACGCGACAGGCAGACCGTAGAGATGGGAAATATCGGCTTCTCCAGGCCAGAGCGCCACGAGTTGCTTCGCTGTGCCTTCGTACTGGGCGTTGTCAGGTGGTGAATTGGAGAAAGCATTTGCGGTCGTTGAAGGGGTGGGAAGTGGATCTTCGTAGCGTCTATGCAAATCACTATGACTCCCGCTAGATGATATCTCCTGTCATCAGATATCAAGAAGTAGGTACGAGTGGTTCCATGCTTACCGTGAATGCCCCTCTTTGTGATGCGCCGCTTGTCCGGCCGGACCTACCGCGATCAAGTAACTGTTGCAGAAGTTGCTCGACCCTTACAAGGCGAGCGTCAAGTCCGTCGTGCGTTGAGGGAAGAGCGGTCTCTAACTCATATTCCTGACGGACACATGGTGTTCGTCGCTGGGTACAGTTGTCACATGCGGTCCCGGTGGGCGAAGTAAATGTACAGCGGACCTTGCGGCGCTTGCACTCCCAGCAGTTTCGCGTGCCTTTACGTACGGATCTTCGTTTGAGTGATGGTTCTGCCATGAGAAAGCGCACATACTGTGTAAAAGAGCATCATGAGTATCATAGCAGGCATGCAGTTCGTTTTGAGTGAGGCCACGTGGTAGACGCGTCGAGCTCCTCGACCGAATTCGGCCGAAATGGATGACGTCATATGTAACACCAACATAATGAAGTAGAGCATCATCTTCTTACAATACAAAGAAAATCCGGATGTAACAGCGACAATTAATTGTACCTAAGTGGAAGAAAGGCTCGTATATTCTCAACTCAAGCTGAGATGATCACTGACTGCCTCCGGCCTTTCTCTGCATCACGGCTCACTCAAGGCTTTCCGTGCCAAACCTTACTCAAGAAGCTCTCAGCATTCTCGAACTTGTAATCAGGCAACAGGGTATTCCAGGCATCGTTTGACTGAAAGGCTCCTGCATTGATAGAAGAAAGCAGACCTGCTGTAAGAGTTTTTGAGGCCTGTTCGACGGCCTCAGGAGGGATGGATGGATGTTTGACTTCAGGAAGCCACGGGCTGTTGCATTCCCCTGTATGCAACAGGTCTGCTTCGACTTTTGTGACTTCGAAAGGTCCTACACTACAGTATTAGCACTCACCAGACCTCCTCCAAGAGCACACAGCGACCGGCGTCAACGTACCTCGCAATTGTTCGCCGAGAGTGATCAGGTTTCTTATGGACAAGTCGCTGCCCTTGATGCCTCCCATCACAGGCCATGCCCCGGTGTACTCGACCGCTATTGCGACAACGTTGGCCAAGTCGCGCACGGTTGTCAAGGTAATTTTTTGATCTTCACCTCCGTTGACTACGATCATTCTGCGGTTATGAAAGTCGAATGGCGTCTCGATTTCCGCAAGGTGATTAGTTGTCCGGTACGGTCGCGAGAGATAGTTTGTGAATAGACCGGGCTGAAAGAGACAGTATTCAAGGACCTTGGAGTCTTTGTTGATCTCTTCCAGGTATCGACGAGTCTCAGTCTTGTAGCTGTACCAGGGCACGAACTCAAAGCGGGCCCTGCCATCGTCTTAGCGGAAACCGCCATAACGCGTACAAAACCTACGAGACCCATTCGCTGGGCGCGAATCGTTTGACGCCAGCTCTTATGGACGCGTCAATCAAATGCTTTTGTGCCAACGCGGCCTCCGACTGGTCGAGATAAGGTGCGACAAATGAGAGTACTACATCATAGTTACGAAGCAAGTTTGACAGTTCCTCCACTGACGAATAGTCGGTCGTTGCATACGATACATTGCCTGCTTGCTTGCTATCCGACGGAGAGCTCTTAGCATATCGTCAGCTGCTACTTCGGTGGCTTTGTAGTAGGGGTGTACCTTTCGAGACAATACCAATATGTCATGCTTCTTGCTAGCAGCAAGCACATCGATAATCTCTCGTGCAACGCCTAGGTCATGGTTAGCCGAGCAGTACAACACCTTCGGCCTTGGGATCGTACTGCCAGTGCCGCCGGCGACAGCGATTTTGACCATGTTTTGACGAACGGTCTTCAGTCTGGAGATAGATTGTTGAGATTAAGTTTGCAGCTTGTAGAGAATCAAGAGGCTGCAGTTAATGAAAGATAAGTCAGGTTGCTCGACTTCTTATATCAATCATCACCGAGCACTCGGTCGAGTGTCTGACGCAAGTAAGCAAGGCGTTCGGTCGAATTCAGCCGTACACGACCCCGCTTCCTCCATGCATGCGACTACTTGGCATGTGGTACAACGAGATACCAGCATTACTAACGTCAGATTTCGCATCCTACTCGGAGTTTGCTCCCAGGCTCTGGACCATCTTCCCGTATCTGTGGCGATTCTTTCCTACTACTGCTTTGACTGCTACCCCTGGTGGTTTCAAGCGCCTTAGGAAACGCGCGAGTGAGCATAAGGCGTACTGTGGGTAGGCATGCACAGATGATACCAACATTAATCTCGATGTTCGACCAACTGACCACTTTGACCTAGTCACAAGTAGAGTTGTTTCCCCTCATGTATACCACAAGAAACCGCAGTCGCGTCATAGATACGATCGTTACACTGTCGCGAAAGTCCGTAAGGTATCCTTATCCGGAAGCTTAGCAAGCTGACAACGTACCAACGAAAAACATGAGTGCGAAGCTGCTGCGCTTGCGCCAGGACATGTAAAGACAGAATACTTCATATAGCGGGATGACCAGCAACCACACATCAAGAACGATACTCATCGCAGCATTCGCCCTGTCGATCACCCAGTCTTCGATAGCAAGACTGTTCAATAGTTACCGGGATGAAACCGCAATGATCTGAGAGTTGCCTGCCAGTAATGGGATAGCAAAATTGGCATCCCCGAGTAGCCTCCTGCGAGACGGTCAATGTCTTATTGACTGCATTTGAGATCACGGAAATAGAGAGTGCGTTATTGTGGAGCTGATCTGGATTGTGCAAGGCTGCACACAGCCTTGGTTAGGTGTCTCGGAGATGCGCACTTCTCGCAGAATCAACGTCCGGACGCGATGACAGCTACACAACGAAAACCGCAAATAACCCTAACGCGACATGCTAAGACCTAACGTCTACCTTGGAGCTCGAGGCAAAACTTGAGAATTGAGCTCTGGCCTGGCTGCGACATTTAGTTTTCGCAATAAATCCTCCTAGAATCTCTAAACTTAGCTGAAGGAGAGCAGACATGTCTTGAAATTGTCTTACTTTCCGGACGAAACCAGCCGCCAAAGCACGGATTCAGCCGTTGCGATGACATACATGTGAATTACACTTTGTTCGCCACTCTCAGTTTTGCAACATCGCCCTCAATTTTGCAACTTCCTGTCTATGGCTGCACAAGAGCGTGACTTTCCGTACGCATTGAAAGCAGCACAAAACTACCCCTCGACTATCTTTCTCTGGCTAGACTTCTACGATCGTGAGGACTACTGGCTATTGTTTACTAAACATGTTTCGCATCCCTCACTACGAACTAAAGCACTTATGACTACTGGAGGCAAACTCTCTCGTCCGCATGCGTAGAAACACAGGCGCAGCCTTGAAAGTCATGATAAAAGTTAGCCAACATGGACAGTGTTTGATCCTGCCAAGTCGCTTCTATATTCCAATTTCGATAACGAAGCGCCACAATACAATGGCTGGCAACGTTCACGGCATTGTCGCCGGTCTGGCAACATCTTTTCCAATCGCCATGCTCATGTCAGCGCTGCTTTCCATCGCATTCTTCTCCGCCCTGGAGCTCTACGTTTGGATAATCTCAACCTTCAGGCAACGGAAGGGTCTCTACTTTTGGAGCCTAATCGTGGCCACGTCCGGTATCATACTGAACGGCCTGGGATACACATTAAAGTTCTTCCAAGTCACAACTCAAGACTTCTTCTCCGTATCCATAATCTGCTTGGGCTGGACTTGCATGGTCACTGGTCAATCGATCGTCCTATACTCAAGGCTACACCTTGTGGTGCGCAACGAAAAACTGCTACGTTACGTCCTCACCATGATCATCATCAACGCTGTGGCGATACATATACCTGTCACAGTCCTGGTGTACTTAGTCAACTCACCATATCCCAGCCGGTTCATAGGCCCTTATGAGACCTACGAGAGGACTCAGCTTGTCATCTTTGCGATCCAAGAAGCGCTCATATCCGGCCTGTACATCTACCACGCCAAAGACATTCTCACCGCGCTTGATGAGGTGCGAACAAGGCCACGCCGAGCCGTCATGAAGCAACTTATCTACATAAATGTCATCCTGATGGCCCTTGACTTGGTCCTCATCGGACTACAATTCGCAGGATTTTACGAGGTGCAAACAAGCCTCAAGCCGGCAATCTATGGGTTGAAGTTGAAACTAGAGTTCAACGTTCTCAACCAACTCCTGCGAGCCACCAAAAACAGGAGTGAAGACATCATTTTCTGCTGGAGCGGTGCAGACACTCTCAATGGTCAGTTTGTACAGTCGTGCAGCGTTCCATAGAAGGTTTCGTAACTCAATGGTGTAATAAACCTGCTCAACCTGTCTCTGCGACTAGACTCGTGCCATTTTGAACAACTTGCGCAGGCAATCTCGAGAAAGCACGAAACATCACCGTATAATTACAGTTGCAACATCATGGAAGAACTATGCAGAGTAGCTACATGAATACCAAGTGCACTACTCGCTCAATAATTCGTCTTGGGTTAACTGGCTTGGAAACACACAAGCACTATGAGATGTTCGCAGCGCCATAGTTTTTTGCATAGTTGTCCACTCGTAGCTCCAGGAACGTGTGTGCCTCCAATGACGGCCCATCCCGCCCCTCAAGAACGGTAACAGGCAATTTGTTTTCTCTGGTTGAATGTCACCCTAGTGAGAATCAAAGCAAGCTGTGTTGGCTTCTAACGAGCTCGCACATGTCTGGAACAGGGGTATACATGAAGAAGTTCACCTGCGTTGCGCTTTGCATTCGTACGCTCCTCGTCAGGTAGCAGAGAGCCAGGAGATTTGGCTGATGTCAAACTCGGCGCCGCTGTATTCCTTTAAAGAACAGGGGTACTGCGCAAGCGCATGCCATTTGAGTATGTCGTTGATCAAGAGAATAAACTACTAGCCATTCAAGACGCAATTCCCCGCCAACGACTACTAATCTAGGTCTCAAGTTCTGTCTAATCGCTCAGATAGAAGCACGTCCATGCGTCTCATATGGTAGCGCAAAACAGAAAATCCCCGTAACAATCCACAGCGCTGCACTGACATAGATAGGTACGACAGTGTACCCACTGTACGTGGAAATGAAGCTCGCAATGAGACCACCGACTCTCAGCAGCGTGGCCGCAATTCCCGTGCCAGTCCCACGGATCGGGCCTGGAAATGACTCGGGCGTGAATGCGTACATGATTGCGTACTCTGTGAGGATTGTCAGCGGGATGGAAGGAGATCACGAGGGGGAATGATTCAATGGAGCCTTGGAAGACGTACCAAAGTTACCCAGAATACCGACCGCGCACTGGAACCCAATGTCCGCCGCTTCCGTCTTCGCAAGCGTGTATAGAAATAGAAAAACGCCCGTCAGGGTCGCAGAAAGTGCCATCATCCAGCGGCGACCAAGCCTAGTCTCAACGCTGAACCCAGCTGCAACCGGGCCGAGCACTCCGACTGCCGATACGATACAATACACCATATACGTGTGGCTGAGCGACAAGTTGGCAGAATACGTGGCCTTTGTCTCCAGGTAGGAGGTTATAAAGGCGAAATACATGGGATATGCACAGCCGATTGTCAGCCATATCAGAAATGTTACGGCGCTATGACGGGCCATGCGGCGGCCACTGAAGAGGCGTTTGAAACTGCCGGTTTCGTAGTCCTTGAAGCTCTCTTTGAGTATTTGCATTTGCGAAAGGCTCTTGGACCTTGTCGTCGTCGCCGGATGTTGCCCGCCATGAGATTGGGTGAATTGCGCATCGATCTCTTCGAGCATAGCGAGGCTTAGGCCCTCGGGCTTGCCGTTGAAACGTGCGATGTAATTGACGGCCTCGATGGCATCTTCATCGCGTCCCTTGGAAAGAAGGTATCGTGGCGACTCGGGGATCTTGAATGCGAGGATACGGATGAGGCCGAAAGCTATAGCTATCGCCCCAAGGGTGATCATAACGTAGCGCCTGTTGATTTGTGAGCGGTTGACCCTCTTGGATGCTCTCGGGGCATGCTTACCAGCCCATGTTGTCTCCTCTCGAGCAGAGAGCTTGGCTAGACGGACATGCATAATTGGCCAGGAAGACCCAAGAAAGCAGGGAAACAATGACTTGGCCAAAGTTCCACCAAGCCGACAAACTGACAAGCAGCCATTGCTTTGCTGGTGGCATGAACTCCAGGAAGATGATGCTGTCCACAGGTACATTGCCACCGGCTGCTGTACCAATGACTGCCCAGAGGGAGCAGAAGGCAACGAAATTTTGCGTACCAGCGACTGCACAAGCAAAAATACCCCCTATCAGAATCGTAGCATTGAAAGCAGGCTTACGTCCAATCAGGTCTGCAGTTGTTCCCCAAAAGCTGGCGCCCAGGATCATGCCCACATAGTATGCGACCGAGCTGAAGCTGAGGCGTGTGATATCGCTGAACTCATTAGCAACGGCCGGCCGCACGGCTGATATGCCTTGTGACCAGAAGTTGTCCACAATCTGAATACGTTAGTCTTTGTAGCAGTGGTGACCATTTGACGTGAGGTTGGACGTACCCAACCAAAGCCGGTCACGACGAACAGCATCCATTGGAACCTAACATGAATTTAGTCTTTGCAATCTAGGCAAGCCATATGATTCTCTCTGTGCGGTACTGACTTTCCCATGCCAATATTAGCGAGATGCTGAGACACCAACTCAGATTTCATCCGATACGCTTCTGAGACCGCGTCGCCATAGAAATCTTTGACCGCAGGATCCTCGGACACGACGCCACCCGCTGTGGTGGCTCCTGCATGGCTGTTTGTATCAGACTGTGCTTCCAAAGTCTTCGGCTCAACAGTGATCTCCTTTCCGGTGCTCATGATGAAGGGACAATGGTGTGTCCTCGACGTGATAAAAATTTTCTCATAGAAGACTTCGTTGCGAAAGAGGTCTGCAGAACTCTTGGGCAAGAGGAGTATCAGATGATGTGATACTGCGCCATACCCTGTATATTTGTAGATGCTCTGAATTATGCACGCGCGCAGTGCTCGCAGAATCGGGTTGGAGTCAAAGGTGGGGGCTTCCTAAAGCGGGATGCTCGTTGGAGCAGGCGTTCAGCCGCAGCTCCCTAACAACAGCCCTGAGTTCCAGAGCCTTGTATCTCCAAATATGGCCGATTTCCCCAGGGTCGTATTAAGTATTGATAAGCGCACGAGTCACTGTAGCGCTTTGTGATCGGTGCTGAGGCGTCGTTGCAATTTGAGTCGCGTGATTGGACAAGTGACTGTGACAAAAGTGGGGTTGCCTTATGTTCGAGGGCTGAGGGATCCAGACAACCCCAGATAAAAAATCGGATCGAGACTTCGCGTAGATCAAAAGCCCATTAGGATATCAGATAAAGAGAACGCGAAGAAATGGGGCGTCGCAACGGCCTACGGAATCACAGGTTATGCTTGGTGCTTTGTGGACTGTATCGCATTGGCCATGGGATTATCAACTTGAGAAATCTTGAAGTTAAACATCATCTCTCTTCAATGAGTCGTATTCACACTATGAAAAGAGACCAGAGATACAGAGATATTTCAAACTCATGTGCTGTTCACAACCACCACCGTGTCTTGTAGCACATGAATCCTGCTGAAATCTTGAGGTGTTACTCCATCGTATTCTTCATAATGATGTGTGGTGCTTGAGATGATCGTATGTACCCCTGCCGGTGGGCCATCATAACACTCTACCGGTAATAGATAATCTGGGTCGGCGAGTTTACGTGTCGAACTACTGTCGTCCTCTGTCTCCTTCCTTTTCGTCGTTGATATCGTCGCCAACCGCATCGCACTTCTTGAACGGGAGGTAGTTGGAGCAGTCGCCCAAGGGCTAGGGAAAAGATTGGGGCAGATCAACCTGGCAACCGGTCGTACCAAGGGACAACAACCTAGCACGCGTGTTAGTCGCGGTTTATCTCTTGCGGTTCGGATGTGAGGCAACTTACCAGACACGATAGCAACGTTCACCTCTACAGCCCCCCAAATACAAAATGTAGCATAATCGTACGGCAGCTGCCCCGTATCGGCAGGGAACCGAACCAATATCACCAAGACAATGCAGGATGCCACGCAAACACTACAACTCGGTCAACAATAGACTTGCGGTATCGAAGGGATCCTTACATGGCACCGACTAGGAAGAAACCAATGACGCCAAGTTTTTGTTGCAGCGGCAACCGGAGGCGGAACACTGGGAAGATAGGAAGAAGCAGGATGATCACGTCGAGCATGAAATGCGTGGTGATTGTGGCCAAGAAAAATTTGTCGCCATCGATATTGCAAACTGCCGGTATTGTTTTGTCCCAGATCGCTCGTGTAGGGACGCAACGGAATGTCAGCATGAATGTTCGCAAAATGAGCCACATTGTCGATATAACGAGGAGAAGGATGATTGGTATCCGTATCACCGAGAACTTGAATAGTTTCCAGTAAAACAATAGTATGGATATCTTCGAGCAGGCGAGCGTTGCGGCGTAGCATAACGAGTTGAAGTATCCGAGTTTGCGAGCCTGGTAAAGGATAGCTTCACGAGTTGCGTCATCGATTGAGCTGGGCATGCGTTTTCCGAGTGACCAGCAGACGGTCCCTGGTGAAGGATGTCAGTCGAGTCTAATATGGGTCCAGAGTCCTTTACAATCGATCAGGATGGCGCAGTACCCCGTCGCGAAGAGCTGTACACGAAGGACTTATCAGAATCTTATCTGTCGTTAGGAGACGCAACTCTTACAAATGCCAGAAACGAAAAATAGTCATCGAGCCACCATTTTACGCGGGTTATTTGCCGCGCGAGCGTGCGCAGAAAGAGCGCAATCAACGCCGCAAGCCAAGTAATGCCGACACTGACGTAGACATCGACCTGGAGCTCAGCCATGTGGGTGCTAAAAAAGTGAGAGAATGTACGTCGCTATGATGTGCAGAAGTCAGAGGGATGAGTCCATGCTAAGCACAAGGGCATACGGTGCCTTGCACTGGTGACTCGTGAGACATCTGTTTGCATCTTCTTCGCTGAATCAGGCCCCGAACCTCATCCAAGCGCCTCTCGTTGCGACCGATAACAGACCGGAGCTCAGGCGAATGGAACACAGCTGTCGTCGAAGCATGGATACACACAAAGATGATAAGCGAGTCTGGCGGATATTCGACCACTGGCGTTGCGAGCTTGGCTGTCGGTTCTTTTCAAGGTCTCAGATCAGCTGCCAGCTGCGGCCCGGCAGACACGATGTGTTTCTTCTCGGTCCTTCACCGTGGCTCCCGAGCCGAGGGATCAAGGACCGCACGATGTTCGGTCATTTCGTTCGTTTCATAATTATCTCGCTATTAAGTTGGTATGAAGTGTGGGAGGGTGGATGAGGGACTCGGAAGCTAGCGAGGGAAGCCGCCTTGGAGACCCCGCAAACAGGACTAGTGCCAATCGGGCACACGTCGACTTTCGAGTTAGGAGGCGGTGGTATTCGCACACATGGGGAAGATCTGGACTGCTCATTCTTTCTTGTTGAGATTTGAATAGGATCACAGCCCAGCTCGGACCTGCTTTCTTTGTCTGTGATATACTTCGTACATCAGCGCCTACGGCGCCCCGACTCGGCCGACGAACGCTACGCCAAGGTACGAGCAAGTCAATGATCTGCTATAGTATCGGATACTCGACCACAGAGGGCACCGAGCCCCTGATATCACAAGAGAACGCCATTCCGATATCATCACTCCGAGGTGTCAATCAGTATGTGCTGAAAACCGGCTCCACGCAGATCAGAATCCTCACCCAAGTCGGCAATCTCGTCTTGCACCTTGCGCCAAATTGCTGCGGCTGCATCATATGTGACTCCACATTCATTCGTCAGATCATCCTCACTGATGCAAAAGTCCTTCTCCGGATTCTCCACCGCTTCGTCCACGCCATCGTGCGGCTTGTCGTCTATCGGCCCACGGTTGAGCAGTCCTCTCAAGTCCAACCGATTGGCAGCCAGCCAGTACGCTCGGTGAAATCGCTTCTCGGTAGGCTTGGCATTATGTGTCCACTTGTACTTCTCAACAAGCCAGCCACTTTGGATGCACTGCACGAACAGATGGCGTTGATCCGTTGCGAGCGTGGTCCAATGGATCTCGTTGTGTCGGTACCAGTAATACCCATATACCCCAATCGTCACCGTCGATGTTGGAGTCGGCTCATACTCGAAGGGATTTGCTGCTTTATGCAGTACGATGATTGAGTAGCGATCGCCATCCTGAATGAAGCCTCGAGAAACATGCGTGACGTGACGCGCGTCATACTCCGCACTCAATGTTGTATTAAACAGTTCCTCTACCCAACGCTGGGCAAAGTCATAGCCCTTGGGTTGGAGTTGGTAGTGGAAAACTGACCATTTGTATTCCTCATATTTGTCAACGATGGCTTGAGGCATTTCGTCAGTAGTTGGCGGGGTCTTGCACGCCGGATTCTGAGGATTAAGGTCGTTCAAAGTGGGTTTAGTGTGTCTTTGATCGTCATAGGGATTTTGGTCGGTGGTGACAGCTGGCTTGTGCTGTGAGCTTCGACGGTCTTCAGGCGAAGCGACAGTTGTAACTTTGCGTCGCTTCGCAGGTGGTACGTATGCTGGCTTAGTCTTGGAATGATCAGGCAGCGGTAGAGAGTGGTGGGCAAGAGTTTGTGATGAGGCGGTGGCCAGAGTATTCCTGCGAGCCTCCCCTTTTTGACGGTACTTCTCTTGCTTGCGTCGAGTTGCGGCATCTGGGAGTTTGCGAGATGTCTTCCGAGGTCCTATCTCAGGTGAGTATGAATGTTTCGCCAAGTGAGACTCCTCAGGACATAGCTCACTGGTCAGGTTGTCTGTTCGCCATAACTGCCACACGGGCAAATTGTTGGATTGGCCATGATCATCAGCGGGGGTGGTTGACAATGCAATTGAGGGCGTACGACTGGACTCGCCTGCTGGGACTGGCGACATTCGGTAGTATTGAGGCTGGGTCGGGGGTGTTCCATATCGTACAGCGTGCTCTGACAGCTGCGTTTGATAAAAAGGTTCTGACCGTCTACGTTCATCGCACAGCCAGTTTTCATCGTCATGTACAATGCCGTCAACATTCGAGATGGATGCACTGAGCATGTCCGGACCTGCTTTGAAGGCAAGATCTGCGCTCGGATGCGACAAGAAGTCCTCCGGACTCAGTGGGAGGCCATTGGGAACTGACGTACGTTGGTTGAGAAAGTTTTGATAACTACGCGGTTGACCACTTCCTTCTTCAGTCCATTCGAGACGATCGTCGTAGGCCTCCAGCGGTCGTTGCAAGTTGTAAGCTAGCGGCTTCGGTGGGCGGTATGGTGGTATCTGGAACGTCGATTTGTGTAAGCCGCCGTCGGCTCGCCAAGCTCCAGACTGATAGCCACCATTAGGAGGCACAATGTAGCTGAGGCCATACGCCTCAGGCAGTGGGCTCGGTGAAAACGCTGCGGTGAAGTGAGGCTCACGTGGCACTGAGAGTCGTCCCTGCGGCAGGTATTGCCAGGCGTCGTAGATTCTAGCAGGCGCGCTGGAATGTTGGGGAGGTGCACCTACACTCAACTTACCCGATGTCGCGTGACGCAAACATTGGTGAGCGCCATCAAGTTGCTCGTTTGGAGTATGCATGAGACCAAAAGAAGCGTAGTACGTGCAGTGCAATGGCTGAATATGTGCTTGGCATCATTAACGCGGCGGTAGAGTCGTGGGTCTTGAACTTTATAGTCGAAGGGCAGGCAGAGGTTGCTGCCTTGGCGCGAGTGAAAGGAAGGAGCGGTCTACGAGGTGAGCGAAAGAGCGCACAAAAACGGGTGAAGAACCACGAGAAGTTGCAGCTATCCGTCCCTTGTTGCTCTACTTGGAACAACGAGCGGGGCTGTGGGAGATGAGCAAGTATTGTTGCTCGATTGAGAAATCGAGCAAACGAGCCGTAGTGGTGAAGCAAAGTCCTGATGCAGCGCACAAACAATGTCGACTTCGAGTTGAAAAAGGCGGCCCTAAGAGACTACAAGGTAGACATCATGTGTGTACATAGACACCACAAGTGGCGACAAGACAAATACATATAACGGAAGGACTACAGACAAACGACGGTAGGCTAACGCAGCGTCAGCCGAAGATTGGTAGGCCCCTGCACGTGGTAGCAGGACTCAGTGGAGACCTGCCCGTACCAAAACTGGCCTTTGTTCCTGATTCAGATGATCAGCAATCAAAGGGAATTACAAGGAATTGTTGCAGGCTCATAGGCACGGCACGTCTTCTGGCACCAGATGTAGGCTTTCTGTGTGCTCAGAAACTGTTACAAATAGCGCACACTCTGTCGAATTCTGGAAACCCGGCGTTTGCTATGCCCAAGGTGCCCATAGTATTCACGTACCTCCTATCGTACCTTTACCTGAATCGCCCCAAAAGCGCTGTAACGCCGAAGGCAGAATGCTGCTCGTGACTCATTCATGCCCATAATGGAATGTTTAAACAACCCGCTTGACCTTTTGCGCCGATTAGAACCTATGTTGCCGCAGGCGCCTGGGGTTGACTCACCTCAAAGAACCTTTTTAGCCACCAGACCTGGAACCCGCCGTTGGCACTGAGTACGAGAATCTGGAAGATACTCCACCACTTGACTCGCGCATTGGTGCTCTCAGCAGTATTCCTGTGTGTCCTCTCGCGAACGACGATGTAGCCTTGTTCGTCCTTGACCTGCGAAACGAGCTCTGACAGCTGGCGCACTGCATTATGTCAGCTTCCCACCCTCGACCGCTGAATGACGTGAAGTTAATCACAAATACGTACCCTCTTTCTCCAGGGGGTCCTGCGGCGCCTCCGATTCAGGGACGTAGACAATGCCGTGTACGTTGAAAGACACCTCCTTTGTGTTCGCGCCCCAATGCTCGTTGTTGAAGCAGTATGTGTATTTGCCGTCTTCTGTCGCGTCGAAGGAGTGGTCGCCAGAGGATACGCCGCGCTCGTGGACCTGGTAGCTGCGAGACGGGGTCTCGATCTGGGTGCGCGTATTAGCAATTGCTGCTGCACCTGTAGTTGTGTCCTGGGGGTCCATCACATACCCAGAAGTCGATCTCGAGGTTGCCACTACCACCAAATTCTCTGTCGCCGACTTGGAAGGTGACGGTCATCTTGTCATCCTTATGGAGCTGCTCGTGAAAACATTCGCGCTGGTGGGCCTTCATCTGGATGTTGTGCGCCGATGTGAGAGAGAGCAGACCGCTCGCGGCGGCAAGGAGTCCAAAGGAGGAGAACAGCATCTTCGCGACGGGCCTGGGTGGCTGCTGTGTGGTGTTGTTGCGTTCAAGGGATGGTGTTGCTGAGCATCACGGAGATGCCACGATTGCCCGCAATCGAGACGGTTGGCCCATGCACCGAGCACTTTCCTCGCCTCACCTCGGCCGCACCTATGTTTCCCTACCGTTCGACCAACAACATGTCGATCGATGCAATGTCTGTATCGATACGTAGCAGTCTAAAGGGCAAGTGGTCATTGTACGTTCGAAGCAGTGCAGTGTTGCGATGTGCCAATTGCGGTGCAACGGGTATTGATCCACACCCTTATCCATGCAGACCTCCTGTCCATGCAGGCCTACTGGCCTTGAAGACAGACAATACCAGAACGTAACCTACGCTCAATTCAGCCTGGGACTCTAATGAAGTGACAGCTCGTTCCGTACAGTAAAGTTGAGACGACGAAATCGTGCATTCTCACTCCATCACTTTCATCATATCATGACTGTTTGCACCACCCTACAGCTCTTAAAGCGGTCTCCTGAGCCTATTTTGGGCACTCTCATTCAGTTTCCTCAATTTCAGATGTTGGCACGATCTTCAGGCTCGAATGCTCCGCCGTGCTCTCCTTCACCTCATCCCTCTCACCAGCCAAGTCCACCCCACCGCGCGATACAAACAACACTTCGACACTGCGCAAAACGGCATTGACGACAACGTTATTGAACTACGGATCTACTGCGTCTCAAGCACATCAACATGGTAGATGCAAATGGCGCGCCACGACGCGTGTCGATGGCCTACCTCCTTGGTTTCAGCAACAAGCCGTTCAAAGATGGGGGCCCGGCTGCTCCGCCGCCTGCACCTCGCCATCCAAGCGTGTTCAAGCAAATGGTGAAAGCCCATCGCATCAATTTACAGTCTGCCTCTAATGAGTTGCAGGTCACCACTCCCGGGGGTGTCATCGAATGGACTGCAAGTGATGGGCGCCGCGGCAGATTGACTGGACCGGGCAAACCGCGTCTGACAGCCAACAACCTCGTTCAAGTGCCCAGAGGCAAAGCACCTTCAGCCAAGGCAGCAGATGAGGACGACGGAGGTATCTTCGGCGGTGGTCTGTTCAACGATGCGCCCGATGCGCCAGCTGCGAAAGCCGCTTCCACCAAGGCTGCAGATGATGGTCAAGCAGCTTGCAACGACTGGGTCACAGAACAAGATGAGAAGCTCATGGAATTGAAAGGTGAAAACAAGTCATGGGCCGACATTGCCACGGCCATCGACAAGAAAGTGCATGAGTGCAGAGAACGCTTCAAGCAGATCAAACCTAAAGATTGGAAGCCGAATAACGCAAAGGGAGGAGGTGGAGGTAAGCAACCCAAGGATAAGCAGAAGAATAAGAGAGAGGAGAGGCAGCAAGATGGCGACAAGAAGGATGAAGGCAAAAAGGACGGTGCCGCAGATGGTGGTTTCGACGCAAACGCTTGGCCTGGCGGTGGTGATAGTGGTGGTAACAACGATGGCTGGGGCAACAGCAACGACAACGGAGGGGCCACTGGCAACGACACCTCGTGGAATAACGACAGCAACAAAGATGCAACCTGGGGTGGCGATGGTGCCTGGGACGCTACAAACAGCAAGAGTGAGAAGAAGGACGATGCCGGAGACCAGTGGGGCAGTGGTGGCTGGGGCAATGCAGACAACACTGACGGCGACAAGAAGGCTGACGATAGCTCTGACAAGAACGAAAAAGGCTGGGGTGGAGACTCTGGCGACAATGCCGCGACGGGCGGTTGGGGTAACGATGGTTGGGGCCCAGTTGTCAATGATGCAACTATGAACAGTGACTCGAAGAAAGGCGCGTCGAACAAAGGCTCATCCTCGGACAAAGGCTCCACCTCAAACAAGGTCAACAAGCGATCCTCTGAAAAGGCTCCCTCTCAAGCTGGCTCAAAGAGTCGAGTCTCTCAGCGCATCGGGAACGCCTCAACATCGTCCCCGAAAGAATATGAGCTCAAGCCTGACTCGACTTTCTCCGCCGACGATCTGCGGCTCATCGCCAAAATACTGCAACAAGACTGCTCGATGGTGTGGAACAGGGTGAGCTGGAGATTCAAGGACAAGACGGGCAGGAATCTGCATCCGGAGGTGTTCGAAAAGAAGATCACTGGGAAGGTGGAAGTGATGGGTAGTGAGCGTTGAGCATGCTGTTTGCAGCCACAGGACCCAGGAAAGCTCTCGACTCATCAACAAACGATAGCATGAATATCAATTTGCTATTTGTGAATGACCATCTTATTAGAGGTAGCCTCGGCGTGTGTACACGCGCAGTGCGCCTTCCGCCGCTCCAGCAATAACGGTCTGAACTAATTAAGATCAAGACAACAAACATCGATCAAACACAAATCAGCCAGCGAAGTCTGGGTGTTGCAGACGATCTTGTAACGAACAAATCTCTTTCGTTCAACTCCTCATTTCGACCAGCGTTTTCCAAGCCACTAGCTTGAGCTTGGAAGACGGCTTCATTTTCTATCCCCGAGACTGAGTCGTAGTCGTCTGCCGCATCTTGGCTGTGGCGGTCAAGGCGTCATCTCAATTTGTTGCCATTAATTAGCTATCAGGCTGTATGAGCAAGGTCATCAGTACCCGACGGCGTCTCGAGCTTCGTCAAGCTGACGGGAAGCGTGACGTTCCCAAGGTGTCCAGTCAAGGCTTGAGCCCGGGGCTCTCTTCTACATGTAGTCTCGTATCGATGGACTGTTTTATGACGACCGGTGTTGATGTAGATGGTCGTACGGCACATGGAAAGCGAAACGTTTGTGCCCTCCAGACTTGATAGACGGCTCAAGGCTCAGCATGCATGTCCCAGTCCATACTGCGCAGATGACTCTCTGGTGATTGAACATATGCACGCCTCTATCGTCATATTGTAGCCGAAGACGATGTCTTCAATGCCTGTTCATGCTTGCACGCCGGATGTCTCTCGGAAATCTGGATCACGGGCTGCGCAAAGTCGGGACCGACTTTCAAACAGCAATTTCGGCTTATTCTCGTTGTTCCTGCTGATTGTATTGCTGACTGCACTACGCCTCCTTCCTTGGCCGGTTATGCTTGAACGCGTACGGTGCGGTCACGGGTCACAAACACCTTCCAAAACGGCTAAGCGCCTGCCATCTTGCGCCTGCATATCAGTCAGCCCAATTGAACGGCTACAACGAATGCGTTATTTACAGGACCGTTGCCGGTGTTCGCGGCGTCAGCACCAACATGGCAGCTGGTTGGGCTGTAGATAGCTGTTCTCGCAAGTTTGGGTCCTTGCATTCTGCGAGCAGCATCAGTGTAGATCTCCGGTATCACCTTCGAATTTTATTTACCATCCTGCGATAGCCGCTGTTCGCCGTTACTCGTCAGAGATCAAAGCTGCGGGCCGCTCAAGTCCCCAATGTCACACATATTGAACAGCGCATCTGGTCCCGTCCAGAAGCCAGCTTCAATTCAGATCTTGCACCGAGCTGAAGCTCATTTTAGTCATTCAAACACCGTCAGTGAACCCCGTCACTCGTGCCGCATCGCAGCGTGAACGCCTCATGCAAGGTTGATATCTGGCTGCACGCTGACCACGTGTCTTGAGCCCTCCTTCCACCATGCGCTGTTCCAGCCATCAGCGATGCATATTTTGATTACTTGCCTGGCGACCCACAACTACAGAATTGTGCCATTCGTCAACTTCGTGATCAGCACAACTTATCTCTGCATCGAACCTGCCGAACTGCACGTTCCGCACGGGAGATACTCGACAAGGATGCTTGGCCAATCGCCGGTAGAGCTTGTCCCAAAGCTTATTTCGATACGCTAGCGTCCGGCCATAACGAGTGTCGTCGCGCGGGAGGCTGACGGCAGCTAGCTGTTGCCGTGAATGCGGGGTAAAGCCTCATAGAAGGCTGCCCCCTCAACACCAGCGGTGACATGTCTCACTATGGTTGTTCGGCATTTTGGGCTCAACAACCGCTCATTCACTGTTGATGTAGTGCTGACCCAGCAGCGCGTTCTGACAGATTGCATGGAGCGTCACGCAACATCGACGTCGTCTTAGCACCGCTTAACATGACATGCACACGTGCTGACCCCATGCAAGTGCCATCTACTTCGTAATCACACTCCGCCAAGCTGGCGCATGCTATTCGCCACAGCTGCTTATCGAAAACTCATAACGACTCGCATCGATGGCCCTGTCCCCACTACCTAACAGCTCACGCCTCGGTTCCACACATGGAAGGTAGATGGTGGCGTTTCGGTGCTGCTCACCGCCTGATTTGATGCACTGCTACCGGCACGCTACCTCCTAGCGACTACTATTGGCAGCTCGATGTGACGGGCTTCTACCTAGAACCACGTAAATATACCCATGCGACGCACGTAAACTGATGGTGTAGCGCTCATTCATCCTGTAGGTGCAGTGTTCCGCCCTTCTACCAACCCTTGGAGCTCGCCAGTACCCCTCATTGTAATGAACGGTGCGAAGCATCTCGACCTTGGAGCTTGTGTGAAGCAGTCTTGGTATCCCGAGAAGCATTTATACGGCAGTGCTCTTCACTATTACAGTAACCACGCTCTGCTGTCTCTTTCCAGTACCGCTCTGACTAGTAACCACCATGGACTACTTCAAACGGATGCCAGGCCGCATATCCCATGCACTTTCCACAGACATCACCATTAATCGCACCATTCGGTATGGTAACAAGGCTGTTCGAGCGGCCCCATCTGTTGCTGCACATTATCTCATCGAGCGGGTTCCTGTCGTACACTGGCTCCCGAGATACAATCCAAGATGGCTGCTGAACGACACTCTAGCTGGAATCACAGTCGGAGTGCTCTTGATTCCGCAGTCACTTGCCTACGCTAAAATTGCAACAATTCCCGGTGAATTTGGATTGATGTCAAGTTGGCTGCCGAACTTCCTAGTATTCATGTAAGTGAGCGACTTGTATAGTACGACAAACGACTGACATATGCAGAATGGGTACTTCCAAGGGTATGTGACCACGACCGCCCCACGACAAGTGACTGACAGATACAGATCTCTCAACCGGTCCCACATCTCTCATGGGCTTGCTCACCGCCGAGATTGTTGCCGATGTTGTTCACGATGGCTATTCAGCACAGGCTATTGCTTCCGCTGTTGCCATGTCCGTTGGGATATACTCCTTGGCCATCGGTCTGCTCAAGCTTGGCTTTCTGCTCGAGTTCATCTCGGTTCCCGTGCTGAGCGGCTTTATCTCCGCAGCGGCCATTGTAATCATGCTTGGCCAAATCCCCTCTCTCTTCGGCATCACTGTCCGATCAGGTACTGCGAACATCATACACGATATCTTCGCCAAGCTACCACAGTGGGATGGTGCCACTACAGGTATTGGTCTTGGAGGAATCCTCATCCTCGTGCTTATGCAAAAGATGGGCCAAAGATGGGGAAAGAAGAGCAAGGCAGTGTGGCTCCTCGCTCTGGGCCGCAGTGCAGTGGTGCTCGTCCTCTTCACCGGCATCTCGTACGGCCTGAATAAGAACAGGGACGATGACCCGATCTGGGCTTTGAGCAAGGTCAAGTCGGATGGCATCAGCAACCCGAAGATGCCTGATGGCGAACTGATTAAGAAGGTCTTCCCACGCTCTATCGCACCCTTCATCGCTGCTGCGCTTGAACACTTGGCCATCGCAAAAGCGTTCGGCAGAAAGAACAACTACGTCACTGATGCGGCACAAGAGCTCGTCTATCTCGGGACAACCAACTTCTTCAACTCTTTCTTCTCGTCCATGCCCGTGGGCGGTGCCATGTCCCGCACAGCCGTTAACTCCGACTCAGGCGTCAAGTCCCCCGCATACGGCGTCATTGCTGGTGGCGTCGTAATCCTATCCATCTTCAAGCTCAGCCCAGCACTATACTGGATCCCCAAAGCCACACTCGCCGCCATCATCGTCACAGCCGTCTGGCACATCGTCATCCCCCCTAAAGTCTTCTATGGCTACTGGAAGACCTCTCTCGTGGATTTCATCGCCAGCATGCTCGCTTTCTGGCTGACCCTCTTTGTCTCCAGCGAAGTCGGCATCGGCACCGCAGTCGGCTTCAGCATCGCCTACCACCTGCTCTTCGCAGCCTTCCACCGCGTCACGCGCGTGACGTCGCTCTCCGCCGTAGCCAGCTGCACGCCCAAAGTCGTACCGCTAGACACCCAGGTCTTTGCCGTCCACCAGAGCATGCTCTTCCACAACGCATACTACATCAAAAACCAATGTCTCGACGCCATCCAGACCCACAACTCCGGGCAGGTCGTCACTGCTGAAGCGCAGAACGACCGCAATTGGAGCGTCGCGGGTGATAAGCGCGCAGCCCATCTGCGCACAAAAGCCGCCATCGTCGAGGAGCCGGTGCAGATCCGCATCGTCGTGCTCGACCTCAGCGGTATGCACAACATCGACACCACGGGTCTGACGGCACTTAAGGACTTGAAAGCTGATGTGGAGAAATTTGGTGGTAAGGGCACGCAGATGCGGCTTGTGGGGCTGAATGAGAGGGTTGCGCTGAGGTTTGGACGGTTTGGCTGGCCGGTCGCGGATGTCGCAGAGATTGAGAGGAGCAGTGAGGAACGCAAGAGAGTCACGGCTGTGTATGCTAGTGTAGAGCAGGCGCTTGTTCAGCGGGGGCGTACTTTTAGTGAGGATGACATTCAGCCGGTTGAGGTGCATGTTGTTGGGGGCGAGAAGGAGAAGGTTTGATCGTGGAGTTTGGTGAATAATATTTCGGTAGTACTTATGTAACCGTGATCACCGCCTTCTTGTTGTTGGTTCTTCTTGACTCGAACGCTCGACTTCGCGAAGGCTATTCGTTTACACTCGTCAATCCCAACAACCTTCTGCCAGAGACTTTTCCCAGTCGCAGCCTACCACACCTAGTATATGCCGGATTCACACTCGATACACATTATCACCTCGTACCCACTCACTTCTGCGCCAGTGACCGTCAACCTCACTCCCCAATCGTCTCGCGCCCTCGCTACGCCGCGAGGTACGCCATGCCCCCTACGCGTCTCAGCAACTGAATGCATTACATCTAGTACATGAAATAAAAAAAAAACCGGCGCTTTGTTCCGTCGAGCTTGTCCTCGCTTGACTGACCTAGGGTCCGATCTCCATCAATAAACGACATTCGATCTTCCGTATTGATCGAAGAGCAGCACCTCCACCCCACCCAAGTTGATATTGATAGCTCTGATACAAAAGAAGATGGCGAGGGGGTGGACCCGAACGCGACACCCGAACGAGTTCCAGTCGCCTTCGATAAACGCAGGACCGGCTCACAGCGACAAGGTAGTGAATGGCAGCGCTATCCACCTCCCAGGCTTATCGATGCGTTACCCAAGAATTCGGTGTATGATCAATCTGTGCCCTGCACCGACCTGGCCCCAGTCCCGGCGCGAGTCCGTTGCACACCCGTGTCACTATACCAGCACGAGTATCGTCCAGGAATAGGAAGAGGAGAATGTGTGCGAGCACACTACATGGTGAGTACAGTCTGGGACTAGCGTCCAAGGCCTGCTTTCATCCCCCAAGATCAGACGTGGCGATAGGTACGGGCTGGCCGTCTCGTGGTCGGAGGGGAGGCGTGGTAAACATGGAAGCGACGGCGATGATAACAGGGCTGATTGTTCTGCTGTTTCTGCTCGAAGAAAACAGGGAGAGTTTGCTTGGGTGTTGCTGCAGTGTTGTTTCTACGATAAGAGCGGGCATATGCACAGACGCGGTGTTCGTGAAGGGGGTACTGATAATTAGCGTCGTTGGTGGACGAGCTTTGCCAAGGCTATTGTCGGTGTCATTATGGAGACATGCGGCACTGATATGGGCATCGTTACATGGCATCGAGATGGAAGGGCGTTAACACAGTAGTATTATTATCCTGCTCATCGATAAAAGGACGACCAGGGCAGCACTGCTAAATAACGCCTGAACTGGACGCTGCTACAGCATATCTACAACTCGCGCTGCACGACCACCTATGCCTTTTCAATCTGCACATGAGCCTCCTTGATGCTACCGTTGCGGTTAGACAGACCCTTGCCATCGATATCGATATCAGCAACCTCAGCGTTGTCGCCGTCGAAAATACGGGCAATCTCCTCAAGAGTGGGGCCACGAGTCTCAACGTAGAAGAACCAGATCCAGATCAGCTCGAGGAACACCCAGCCGGCGTAGCAGGCAAACAGCTTCCAGTTCTGGCCGTACCAGCCGCCGCCCTTGGAGATGGGGATGGGGTTGACGTAGTTGTTGATGGTGAGGGCGACCTGCACGGCGAGATTCATGATGAAGACGCCCTTGGCGCGGAGCTTGTATGGCAGGATTTCGACTGTGTAGGCGACGAGAAGACCGGACCAGGCCAGCGCGTAGGCGACGCCGTGGAGCCAGACGAAGACAATGTTGACATAGCCGATGGAGAGCTGGTTCTTGGCGGCGTACTGCTGGCCGGTGATGGTGGCGCAGATCAGGAAGATGAGCATACCGCCAGTGCTTGTGGGTGTTAGTTCGGGTACTAGAATTGAATGGACGGGAACTTACGCAGCGAGAAAGAGTGGGCGACGACCGACGCGGTCTACCAAGAAAGCGCAGGAGATGGAAACAAATAGAGAAAGGACCTTGTTTCCAGCGTCCAGACCCAGCTTGCTGGTTTGACTCGTGATACCGGCACCGTCGTAGATGATACTCGCGTAGTAGCTGACGAGCGCGTTGCCAGACCACTGAGAGAAGAGACCGAGGGAGATGATGATGATGAGGCGCTTACGGTTGCCAGCGGTCTTGATGAAATCCAGATAAGAAGAGCTCTTCTGGTGCAAGAATTCCATGCGGAGGGTCTCCTTCATCTCAACATACTCAAACTGGACAGTGGGGTCGCTATCGTTGCCGTCGGCGTGGTAGTGAGCAAGCATGTGCAGCGCCTCGTCGTTCCTGTCCTTGGACAGCAGCCAACGTGGGGACCTACAAGCACGTTAGCAATCGAAAAAAAGAAATCTCTTGTAGAGGACATACTCAGGAATCCACCAGATGAACATAAGCTGGACGATGGAAAAGATGCCCTGAATGAGAGTCGGGATTCTCCAGGACCAGCTGTTGTTGATGTGCTGTGTGCCAAAAGCAAGCCATCCGCAAATGAGGGCGCCAAGGTTCCACAAGCAGTTGTAGACGGTGGTAATCTTAGCACGATGCTGCGGGTGCGCGATTTCGGTGATGAGCATGGGGCAGGAGAGTTGAGCCAAGGAGTTGCCGAAACCCATGAAGAAACGAGCGCCCTCGTACTGCGGGCGGCTCATAGAGGAAGCCTGGACAGCCGCAGCGATGATCATGATAATGCAGCCAGCGGTGATGGGTGTCTTGCGGCCGAACTTGTCGCTGAGGAACGGGACAACAGGGAGAGATGCGATGGAACCAATCGAGTACATGGCGGTGAGACGACCCAGAGTTTCTTCCGAAGGGTTGTCCATGGTCGTCTTCCAGGATTCCAGGATCTGAGACGTGTTCATGAGAGATCTTGCAAGTTAGCCGCTGAATCGTCTGGTGGTACAAAAGATGATCTCACCCATCATAACCTGTGGTGGCCGAGCAGACGCAGAGAATCGCACAGTAGAAGTAGAGCTTGCGCATGTTGGGCGACTTGCTCCATGACACCAGCGGCAGCTCAGGCGCAGCTTCCTGTGCCTCGACCGTGGCGGCATTGTTGTGACGCTTGAGGTGGTTCATCGTGGCACTCAACCGGCTGTTCGCAGCGGACAACGAATACAAGGCGAGTTTGAGGAGACACTGGGGAAACAGTGGAGTCTGGGGAAACGATGGAGACTGGGGTAGTCCTTATATGTGAGTGCATTTACCCATGCAATTCCATACCCAGGTATGTACGGCCCGCACAGCAGGAGCTGGCAAAGGACGAGGTGGATATTCTCGCATTCAGCCTAATCTTGTGCCAGGCAGATCGGAGGCGGCCTCGGTGATTGGACGGCTATGGTGTAAGACTTGGCCAAGGCTGGGCCACCAACGCCTCTTGGAGTCTTGGGCCGGACCTGAGCCCGAAATCCCGGGTGTAGAAGCTCATCATGTGAGCGAGGCGAGACCAATAGGCAAAAGAGCTTTGGACGACGCTACAAAGGTCGGCGCAGACGAAGACGCGACCATGAGATGATGAGAGTATTGTGGCGTGTGTGGGTAAAGTATTGAGAATGAAGGGTTCAATGGAATCTGGGGTGCGGATTATCCAACATTAAGCCCCATGGGGACCCCTCACCGAGCTGCGGCAGATGAGCCTGGTGCACAGAAGAACAACACGACACCATGGTCCATGGCACGAGGCTGCAAAAAGCTTGTTGTATCGCACAAGACCAGATCCTTTCCGAGCCGCATGTAAGCTTATTGAGAACCGTACCTGCATTCGCAATATACACACGAGCCGCATACTTGGGCATCAGCAATCTATCACTGTAATAACGTCGTGTGGGGTATAGTGCCGGACCAGGCCTATCCCTCTGGCTGTCGAGATGGTTGTTAACGATGCCCACCGCAGTGGAAGCGCGATGCGGCACGCGTGAGACATTCAACCAGACGCGGCACCGCTCACGGCTAAGTCTCAAGTCATGATGTCGCGGAGAAATTCGCTTGCGCTATTTTAATACTGCGCGTGATGCTGGCGCCCTTGTCCTTTGTTCAAGAGGCTCTGTCGAGGCTGCGGTCTGGTGCAATGGCATTTACCCGCGCGTCTCCTCTTTCCTTGACAGCCACGCGACGCCGGGGTGCAAGCAGTTAGCGTGCCGGCTTTTCTGGCGATGTTCTGCTGTAGCTTCAGCCGCCCAGCATCTAGACATGCCATCGAGCCAGGTGAGGACTATGCTGCGGCGGCTTGTTTCGACATCATGCTGTCTGCCAACTACCTGTATGCACTGAGGATGCAGCGCAGGTGGCTGTTTTTCCGGTCTGGCACTGCGAAGTCTTTCCTTGCATCTTGAATCGCAAATTGCAGCATCGGCGACATTTTCGAATCAGGTATCTGATTGACCCACTTGCAATGCTCCACCTGTTACGATGTTTCGATGACAAAGTTGCTGTCATCGATCTCGAGGCTCTGGAGTGGAGCAGACATATCAACGAAGGAGCATCGTTCCCTGTGCTGACGCCAGCGGCTCACACCACTCAGCCCAAGCAGTCTAGTTCAAGACACCCAGTCCGCTGCATCAGTGACTCCATTCAGTCGCTCTTCCCAGATTCGATACGCCTCGCCAGCGGTGCTCGACAACTCGGAGTCTCGGACAGCTCCCACAGACGCGTAGAGCCGAGAGACAAATCCAAACATACAATCTACCAGCTCGCAAGGTTCGACTCGGGCGCAGCCTTGGTAGCCTCTGCCCGTGCAGCACCAGAACCGCCCGCGATCTATAACAGGCCAACTACTACTCCCTGGTTCTAGCTCAAGAGCATGGCAGGCCAATTAAGAAGCCAGCGTACATTCGAGGTAGTGCAATTCATACAATATACAAAACTACAGTCTAGCTAGATGTTTGTTACTGTTATGTAGTGTTTGTTTGTTTGTTTGTTTGTCTTTGTCTTACAAGGGGAGAAGAAGGAGAAGAAGGGGTGCACGAGCTAGATCCAAGATTCCATCACACTGCGTGAGCATAATGTATAGGTAGATTGATAGATCAACACTCTACCCTATCCACACCAGACTCGCCAAACTCGCCAAACTCGCCAAACTCGGCAAGCTATCCAACCTCTGTCTTCTTCTTCTTCTTCCTCCTCCTCCCGCCCTTCTTACTACCATTACTATTCCCACCCCCTACCAACGGGGGCGCATCACGCACCCACCTCGCCACCCTCTCGGCGCGCTCGGATCCAATCCCATCGGTCGCATTCCCTTTGCGCCAGCGCATCGTGTCCTCCGCCGCAGCACCATCGTCAACAGCGCGTGTAGCGGAGAGTTTCTTATCCTCATCCTCCTTGAACCGCATCTCGCGCGCGCGCACAGCCATCCGAAAACTCTCCTCATCCACAACCCGCTCATCAGCCAATGCCTCAACAACAGCATCGTACCTCCCCTTTTCCCTCTTCTCTTGCGCCCCCTCCGCACCCGGACACGGCGAACGACACAACCCTTCCCACTCCCCCACCTCAACCCAATTCCCGCCGCGGCGCAGGACTTCCCCCCAATCCGCACGCGCGGGGCTGCGCGCAGACACGAAGACTGGGGCGCCGGAGAGGAGGCGGACGAGGCGCGCTGTGTTGTATGCGTGGCGGCGGAGTTCTGTGGGGGGGGTTTGGAGGAGCGCGTGGGCTAGGAGGAGGGAGTGCAGGGCGTCGGGGAGGAGGGGGTGGTATGTTGTGGATTCGTTTGTGGGGGAGGGGGAGGGGAAGGGGGGGAGGGGGGGAGGGACGGCGGAGAAGAGGAGGTTGAGGGTGTAGACGGGGGGTGTGGGGAGGCGGGGCAGGGGGGTTTTTTTCTTGTAAGGGACGAGGGATGAGGAGGGGAGGAGGGGGGCGGGGTTGGTTGGGTAGTCGGTCGAGTGAGACTCGGTCTGCGCGTGGTACTGTTGCAGCCAGGCGTCGGCCACGTCGGGCGCGATGCCGGGCGTGTAGTCAAAGTGCGAGAGGAAGGCCGTGTAGTCGCGCAGTGCGCGCTTGGCGTTCTGGCGCAGCTGCTTGCGGCTCTCTGCGCGGGCGAGGCGGGCGGCGGCCTCGTCGGGCGTCTCGGGGACGGGCTCCTCGCCGGCAGCAGCCTGGGCGTCGCGGGCGGCTGCGGCCTCCTCCTGCTGCTGCAGGCCGTCGAGGGCGGCGGGGACGTGGGCGCAGGCGAGGGCCAGGTAGACGCCGGCGCGGTGGAAGAGCAGCTGCGTCTCGAGCGAGCTCGGCTGGTCGTCGTCGGGGAGCTTGGCCTCGTTGCGCGCGTCGCGGGTCGTCGTCGCGAGCAGGCCGTTGCGTGCGTCGCGGTGGTGGAGGTAGCGCGCAGCCGCCAGGGCTTCGGTCAGGTCGCGCGCGCTGTTCTGGCAGTCGTCCTTGAAGAGGCGCGTGAGGGCGCGGGTGCGCAGGGCCGCGGCGTCGGTCGGGCGGGCGGCGATGACATGGTCCAGCGCGTCCAGCGGCGTGCACTGCGCCATCATGCGGCTGGGGATCTTCTCGTGGAAGAAATGCACATAGCGCGCGTCGGCGTCCAGCGGACTGCGCTGCAGCACCAGCTGCGCCACGTCCTCCAGCGTGCTCGCGCTCTGCATCGTCGCCACGCTCGCCGCCACCTCGTCCAGCCGGTACGCCGCGGCCAGCTTGCCCGTCGCCAGCTCGCGCATGCGGTGCTTGCGCTCGCGGCTCAGCGTCCCCCCGCCGCCGCCGCCGAAGCCCATCCCCAGCGCCGCCGCCCCGCCCAGCAGGCTGTTGTGGTGCGCGCTGCTGTGGAGCGCCGCGCTCGTCAGCCCGCTCGTCGCCCGCACCGCCAGGTTCGTCGCCTCGTCCACCAGCCGCCGGATCTTGACCACGTCGAAGAAGACGGCCGCGTCAATCGGCCGCGGCCGCGGCGCGACCCAGTTGGCGTGCGCCAGCGACTCCAGCACCTCGGGCGGCAGCTGCAGCCACGGCCCGTGGAACGACGAAATGTACCGCCAGTGTCTGCCCGTGCCATCAGCGCGCGCTCCCCGCCACAGAGTCCCAGAGCCCTGACCTACTTGTTGCGACAGATGATCAGCGCCGACGTCGACGGATCGCCCGCCTTGCTGCGTCCTGCGCGAGTAGGGACATCGCCGTCCGCCTCTTGCGTGCTCTTCTTTTTGCCCATGCCGACCGTGTCACCTCATGCGGGTGGCTGAACTGACGTCTCCTCTCTGAAAGTCCTCAGCAGTGACGTGGGCAGGAAATTTCGTGAACCGTCGTTCCTGCCTCGCTAGCGCCCGCTCCTGTGTTCCGGCCTTCCTCTCCGCAGAACACCATCCACATCTCCATCCATCCTTAGTCAGCTCTTGCATCTGTGCATCTCTCGTTGTCTGCATGTGTAATGACCGCTGCGTTGTACTCATACCACGTCTCCATTGCGGATGAGACACTTAAGCGTCAGCTAATTTCTTGATGACCCCTCTGTCACGTGCAACCCACCACCATCTCCATCAAACACACTGCGCATCCCAAACCACCAAACCCATCACCCAGCTCCTTCCCCCACCATTGCACCACGATCCCCCATCCACCACCCAGCCTCCCCACTACAAGCCTACTGCACATCTCCTCCACCATCAGAAATTCTGTAAAGTGTCGATCATGATAGCTCCAACACGATTAGTATCGAAAAGCCTCAAGCACACACGAGGCCACGCCACACACCTCCTACGCTTGGTGGGATGGAGATGGAGATGGGTGTGAGGTGGGTGGATGTATTGTTCCAAATACTTGTCTGAGGGATGATGAGGGTAGTGCTCCGTTCGAGGGTGTATTTGGGACGCAAGTGTGTGAGATGGGGTCTGCGCAGTGCTCGGGAGAACTGTTCAAAATCCTTTCCAACCCTGTATGTGCGCTTCGACGAAGCTCACAACGACACAGCCAAGCCAGACCAAACAGCACCGTCTGGTTATCCACCCTACAGTCCCATACCCTCACACTCCCCCAGCAGGAACAGTGCGCATCCCCCCTGCGTGAGATCAGCCGCGACCGTCCCTGTCCAGCGCCAGTGACTCTGCCACGATCACTAATCGTTCTGTCCACGTCTCGAGGCTCAAGGTCCTGCGTAAGTGGGGGGACAGGCGGCGACTTCCTTGATCTGGGCCCATGTCGAATGGTAGCGCTTGCGTCGTTTCACACGCCGTTCCGACTTACTCGCGGAAGTCCTCGCGACGCAGCGCTAGAACTACAATGTCCCTGACACTAACTATACCCCGTGCCTGGCCTTTCACGCCGTGAGCTGGCAATCTTCCCATCATATCATCACATCAACGCGACAGCGAGTTCTTCGGCCACGCTTCTGCAGCATCGTGCTGTGGGTCCCGTTGGCGGGATCTTCTGCTCTCTGATCCTGAAGGATCTCCCGGATGCGCACTGGCAATCGGCGAGGCCCACTCCTACAATCCTGCCAAATCCTCCTGGAGCAGCCTACGGAGGGGGAGTCGTTCAGGAGAAGTGGAATGCGATCAGGCACGGGCCGGAGGATGCGAATGAGCAAGGCCACGATGACAGATGTGTGGGCCGGGGGGGGGGGGGGGGGGGGTTCTGCGTGGTGGGTCGTGATGCCGATTCAGTGCGATCGTGGTTCGCCATCTTTACAAATCCTGGGCGAGGTACACATCTGGAGGCGTTGACTCGACAGGCATGCGATCCGGTTTCCTCGTACTGTGGTAAGCAATCGCTAACGTGTGCTTGATTCGCAAGCGTCTCGGGGGAAGCTGTCGTGAGAGTGACGTCCGTCGCAAGTCGACTTCCGCGAGAGGATTTCGTGGCCTCGGGCCTTCTGCTCGGAAAACTTACTGCGCAGTTTGGCGACACGGCGCTCCGAAAGAAACGGTCCATGACGTACATTACTCGTTACGCCTAGCGCCGTTCCAGAACCACGATTATGGATGACGGTGCGGGTGGCTGAGGCGCCATCTACTCGCTAATCTTCCCATGGCGTACATCGGTGGGTCCGACTTGTAAAGATAGGGCAGACTCCTATGTAGGAAAATTTCCTGCAATTTAGAGAGCGGATGCACGCATCCACGGCTAGCACCACGACATGCGGCCAGAATCGGCGGGAGGTATAAGTCCAAGGCGATCCTCCACATTGTATCCTTGTAGCTTTTGAAGGAGTTCACCATCTTTGTTGTGCGTTGTTACCCCGGATCCGAACTCGTCATGGCATCGAACGACGTTGATCCTTCCGCGAGGCTCATTCCCCTCGATGGACTGCCACTCGCTATCGTCGTGATCTCGTTGATCTTCTTCGTGGCCTCGATAGTCACCGTATCGCTCAGGACCTACATTCGTTTGAAGAAAGGCATCTTTGGTATGGAAGATGCATTCATGGTTGTTGGCACAGTAAGTTCTCTCCTGCAGTTTTGACAACATAGCAACACTGACACGTCCAGATCGCGTACGTACCCGTTAACGCCCTTGCAGTATATGGATGCATGGTCGGCCTGGGCAGGATGAACGAAGACCTCAACGCATGGCAGCAGTCTGAGGCTATCAAGTACTACCTAATTTGGATCCTGGTCTACGTTGTTGCACTCGCGACTGTCAAGTCGTCTGTGTGCATCACTATCAGGCGCATCGCATCCATCAAGAGGCCGATGAGGATTACCGTTTGGGTCTTGCTGGCAGTGACCTGGTGCTCATTCCTCGTCACTTTCATCGGAACACTGGCATACTGCCAACCAGTTCGCGCTTTGTGTAAGCGAAAACATACAAAGACAACAACTAAATGTAACTGACATCTGAAAGGGACACCAACTTTGATTCTGAGCGGCGAAGGACACTGCGCCTCCGCAGAAACATTCCTCATCATCGCACACACTGCAACCGTCTCTACCATCTTAACCGACATGGCCCTAGTCGTCGTACCCGCCATCATCCTATGGAACACCCAAATGAAGCGCCAAGCCAAAATCCAAGCCTTTGGCCTCCTCTCCTTCGCCTCCCTAGCCTCCATCATCACCATGATCCGCATCCCCTTCGTCAACAAATTCGAGTCGCAAACAAACCTTCCCTTCTGGGTCGCCCACATCGTGCTCTGCTCCAACGTCGAAACAGGCATCGGCTGCTTCGCCTCATCCATCCCTGCAATCCGCCACTTCTTCACCCACGGCCGCGACGGCAGCTCCGACCCCACCAGCAAACGCGGCGTGTCGACGGCCATCACGGGAGGAGCCTCGCGCCGGCCCAAGGGCCGCGATCCGCATGATACGGGCTTCAGTCTGGGGACTGTCGGTGCAAGGGATAAGGATGCTTGGGAGCGGATTAACGATGGGGCGTCGGATACGAGCACGGCGCCGATGAACGATAAGAGGATTTATGCGGCGAGGACGTATACGGTGGATGTTGAGAATGCGTGAGCGAGGGACCGGCATGTACGATAAGTGATGAGGGTCCGGGGTCGAACAATGCAACAGTATACTTTCAAGGCGGGTGGACGAGTTCAAGCCCCGTACCACGCTTTTGGGTACTCCGATCGTTGCCTTGACGACAGCTGCTGTCTAGGACCAGCCTGTAGAGACCACATGGGACAGCTTTGACAGGGACGACCCTTCCATCGCCTCGAGCTAGATGATCGACACTGCCTTTTCTTGCAGGTGATTGTCCACGTACGTGTTTGGGCATTGTTCAGTCCGAGGCCTTGACTGAGTCTCTCACTCGCGCCCAATGCTAGACATTCCGCAAAACTATCCGTCCTTTGAAAGCAGCTTATCGTCTTGAACACATGGCTTGACAGAAGTCAAGACTATCCCAGAATTCATGACCTTTGTAGCGAGGCGCCCAAGATACGAGACATACAAACTAAGGGTCTGAGTAAACGCGGTCTGCACCTCATGCTACCGATCGCTGGTTGCGGACAACATTGTTCCCGATAAATCGATCGCAAATGGAAAGGGCTGGGCCGGAAGGAACTACACGGTCTAGGTAGCTTTTGGGGCACAAGATATTGCCGATTACGTTTATGGATGTCGATACAGACTGTGTCGAGATTTGCAATGAAAGGCCATGTTACGATCACGGCGGAATTTGCCGTTCGATGATCTTATGAAGATGTGAGGCGCATGTTAACTGTTTGCCATCCGACAACGCGCGTAACCACATTAGCGCGGCTTTGGAGAGTGCTGCTGCATGTACGCGTTGAGGATTGTTTCCAGCCAGCTAGATCAGTTGTTCTGTGAGATCATCTTGTGTGTTCCACCATGGCCAATGCCAAACGTGTTCATGGAACTGGAAGTCACACCAACATCCGCTTTCAGCTATTCAACTTTCGAACGACAGATTCATTTGTGTGTAGAGCAGCGCCGCTTAGCCCCAAAGTGCTCCAATCTTTGCGAGATGAAATCATTCTGCCTAATGGTGCCCCTGAAGCCAGACTGCGTCGTGCTACGAAGATCCGAATCCGCAACACTAGTCATGACTGCACTAGCCAGTCCAGAACCCAGCGTCGGCTCCCCTCCGCGTAGACTCAGACAATGCAAACCTCCTGCTCCTCCCCCACAGGCGCCCACATATCTGTCAAGAACCTTCCCTGCACACGTTGTGTAGACGGGGCATCAGGACAATAATCAAGAGGCAAGTTCTCGATGATGATTCCAACCCTTCGGTAACACCGCCGCGCGACATCGACCGGTGTCAATACCAGCCCGTGGTTGCGGTACTCCGAAGATTGATCATCGGGAAAGTGCTGGCATACCAGGAGTAAACAAAACAGATTCGTTGATGGTGCGTTTGGGTCGGCAAAATAATGACTTCTCATGTAACCATTCGCCTTATTGTGGCCGTATCTTGTGCCGCTCGGAGGAACATGGTCGGGCTCATCGTTGGGGAACTTGGTCCAGGAACTCTTGCAAGGCACAAGGTAGCCCTTGATGCGAAGGCTTTTGTCCCTTGAATTGTCCAAGAGAGACATTTTGAAGCCCGAGTCTGCGGGCCATGATACTGCCGTGGCCAAGTAGCTTTCGACCACTCCAAGAGTCACGCGCTTCGGATACTCTGTAAGGACTGGGTGGTCATGCGAGCTGATCCAAGACCACGACGGAAAGTTCTTTGTAAGGGTTTCATCTCTTTCTGTAGAGTCACTGGAAGCAGATTGCCACAGAAGTTCCTGCACGATGAAGCCGGTCCACAAGCCGTAGGTCGATGTCCATTTGAACTTGGTTTCCAGGACAGAGGCGACCCCAGCAATAGCGATGAGTTTGTCTTCTATATGTGATATACCTGTCTCAGAGTAGGCTCTGAGAACGTTCCGCCATATCAGCTCGGCTCTCAATGCATCTGCAGTGTTGTTGGGTTGTAGTGTCTGCAGCTCAGCATACTCTGACTTCAATCCGTTGTGTTCGTACCCGCCTACACCCAGATCGTTGTGATTTCTCTTGATGTCTGGGCGAACTTCACATGCGATACCTTGTCGACATTCCCAGTGGATACCCTTCTTCCCAAAGTAGATACACCTGGGTGCCAGGAGTCGTTCCTGGAGACACCATGCCCTCGAGTCAATGTGGAATTCACCTGGCTCACCTCTTTCGCAGAAGAAGTCCGGAGCGGCCCAGTACTCCACAGCTTGAGAGCCCACAGCTGGGCTAAAGTTACAGTCCAGCCACTCTAGTGGATTCCTGCGGATCAGGAAGGACTCGGTAGTATCTCTTGAAGATGCGGCGACAATAGTCATAGTTGATCCTCCATAAACGTCTCGCATGCGCGGTGCTTCTATTGAAAAGTCACCATCTCTGCCCTGCACAATGCACAATGCATCAATCCATAGGTATGAGATAGATAAAATTCGGCAAACCGATATGGCATCTCTTGAGACTTTGCTCAGCTCGGCCAGTGGTATCTTCTCTCGGAAGCGCTGCAAGTTGTCCTGGAGGAGCAGCAGCTGTGGCACTGAACCCCAACAGTAACTCAGAGCTGCATATGGCGCATTGCTTGAATCGCCGTCGACAAGTCTCACGTCTTCGTGGTAGTAGGTAAGATCGAGAAGCCGAGTGGGTCTGCGGAGTTCGCTGTCGGAACGACATTGTGGATGCTGCGCTTTATCAATGCATGCAGCCAACCAGCTGTTAATGAGGCGGTAGTGATCGCTCGTGCCGATCTGGTGTGAAAGTTGTGCGCGTTGCATCCACTCTGATGAGCTGGTTCCTTCGTTGACTTTGGTGTTGCGAGCTTCGACGGGCATGAAACTAGAGAACATTGGCGGATCGATGGAGTCGCCTACTGGACTGATCTTGAGGGAGATATGAGCCTCACCTCCATGAGTCCTGATACGAGAGTGTATCGCTAAGTTGGTGGCGGAGAGATCCATCAAATCATTGTTCATGGGCGTTTTCAACCATGGAGGCCACGCTTCTTCCTCAAAGTCAAGTCTTTGCCTGATGTCTTCGGTTGTCAAGATGCAGAGGTGACACCCCTGTAGTGTGCCAGTGACGAGATCCTTCAAGGTGTCATAGCGCGGACATGGTTCAAGAGCACTCCTTTTGAGGATTGGGCGTATCTTACGGAAAGCGTCTGCGTATCTCTTGCACCATTTGCATAGTTGGTGAGGTGTCGCGAGGGCATCTGCTGGGCTGAGCTGTGGCTGTGCATCGCTCATGGTGGCAGCAGATACAGGGAAAGAGGCAACAACAAGGAGCTACCGTTGACAAGTATTTAGACGGCACTGTACACTGACTAGCGCATTGCGTCGCGGCCATGGAAATACGCTTGTAAAGAAGAGCGTCGTTTCGTTAAGCCGGAGGCTGGTTGGTGGGGTGGGGGCTGGCTCAATTTCCCCAGGTCGTTCATGCCGAGGTTTCGCTCATCACCGCTGCTATTGAGTAAAAGGATCGATATCGGTGTAGTATTGATTTGTAGTCGTTAAGAGGCCTGCAGGTGTACAGGCGATAACCCAGGACTTGGCGCAGGTTTGTCGTGATCGAGGTTCCAGCTTACACAGATGGGCGGCGCAGCCAGAGCGCTTGCAAGCGCTTGCACGCGACGTGACCTCGCTACTATCTGACATCGAATTCCTGGGGCCAAATGGCGTTTTATGTCCAGTTCCAAAGCCCCAGAGGTCTTTGAAATTGAAATCGTCAGCCTCTATCAAGGACCTCGGCTCTATGAAGTACTTGCCGGCGATAAAATAATCATTGAAGATGGTGTATTCGAAATTCTTCACCGGCGCGGTGGTATTGAAATACGTGCCTTACGCTCATGGATGGAACAGAAGCCATTCTTCCAAAGATGGTAAAGGTGTACAGAATTTCGGACGACCATTTTTCACCCATGTGGTCAGACGTCGCTTGTGAAGTATGGTCATCAGACGTCACTCTTTTTGACATTGGACTCCAGAGATGGTTCGAAGTACGCAACAGTGTTCTCCCGACAAACTGGCGTCTTCGCAGCAGCGTCGGTCGACTCACGAGGAAGTGTAAGGACGCTGTGCAATCAGTCAGTGCTCGCGGCTTTGTTTGTTTGTACCAAGTCGTGCCTGCCATCTCTCACCTCACCATCTCACCTCACCTCCTTCCGCCTCGAACAAGCTCTCACCTCAATTTTACATACAACAACCACACACTGACTACACCCACGCCCGACCGTGACCACAAACCAACCCAAGGCAAGCCGCTCACCTAACTGACCGTCACTACACCACTAACCACCCTCAGCGAACATGTGCCTCTACTGGAGAAAGCAACACACCTGCACGCACCCCTCCGACCGTCCATATATTGAAATGTGCCGCCTAGGATTCCTCTCCAACACCGTCTGCCCCGACATCGCCGAAGACCCCAACCTGCGCCCTTCGCACTTCCCATGCTGGACATGCATCAAAGCCGCAAGCCGCGCGGACGCCGAGCAAAAGCGTCTGCTGCTCGACCTGCAGACATCAGCCGCGCAGACCGCGCACCAAGCGGCACTTAAAGCGCGACAGGATGCCGAGAAGAAGGCGCGCGAGGAGCGGGTAAGGCGCGAGGCGCGGGAGAGAGCGGAGCGCGAGCGGGTTGTTGAGATGAAGGTCCAGGGTGAGAGGGAGAAGGAGGCTGAGCGGGCGAGGAGGGAGGGTGGTGCGTGGATGCTGGCTGAGGCGGGGAGTGGGAAGAAGAAGAAGAGGGGTAGTGTACTGGAGGGTCCGAGGAGTCCGAAGAGTCCGTCTGCGATTACGGGAAGTAAGAAGGATGTGAGGAAGGAGAATGGTGGCGTTGGAGGGGGCAAGGCAGTGTGGAAGGATGAGAAAAGTGAAGTTGGCGGAAGGGCTGGGACGTGGGGCCCGAAGAAGATATTGAGCAGGAAGGAGGGTGTGAGTGTCCTGGTTGATCGCACGGGTGCTTCGATCGGCGGGAATGGCTCGAAGAACTGAGGTGGTCAGTTCAACGACGAATGTGGTGGTGGTCTTTGTCAGACAAGCTCACCATGCGGACACTTCGAGGAAGACTAGATACCTGGTCAGCGTGGAGACGCTCTCCGGAACAATAGTCCACGTTCAGACCGCGACTACAGCAAAAAAAGAATCGACGAACACGCCCAAGTAATAGAATGAATACAATTTTCTACTCTCTGTCAGCGACGCTCGTTCTGATAAGACTATCAAGGGTATATCCATGCCTGTCCAAACCAAACACCACCTATCCAAACCTACACCGGACCGCCGAGGTAACGCAAGACAAACCACAGCCCTCTGCGCGGCACCGTCCACACCCACATACTCGGCGGCCCAAAGACCACGACTGCCGCCACAACCCTCCGCGGCGGCGCCACGGGCAAGAGAAGTACCATACAAACGACCCCAGTCCTCGCAGGCACCACGCACTCGAGCGCACGCTAAGCCCTCTGCCTCCTCATGCTGTCCACCTTCTCCCTCGTCCCCTGGTGCACGACATCCGTGATCCTGGTCCCGCCCAGACTCTTGAGCGTATCGATCAGCTTGTCCGTGTCGTCGAGCTCCTGCATGTCGTCTCCACCGCCGATGCTCTTGCCCTGGACCAGGACGTTGGGGACTGTGCTGCGGCCGGTCATCTGGGCGAGGGTGTCTTGCAGCTTTGCGCCGAGGGGGTGCTCGTCCAGCTCTACGACGTAGGGGGTGGGCGTGATTGTGTATTTGTCGAGGAGGATGTGTTTTGCGCGCTTGGAGAAGGGGCAGTAGGATTTGGAGAAGATGATGACTGTGGTTGTGTTAGTTTCGTTGGGCAGTGTTGACGTGATTTTATAGGATGCGGACGTACCCGGGCTCTTCTTCAAGATGGCGTTGAGCTCAATCTCGACATCGTGGTCCTCGGGCGTCTCGTGCTCCTTCATGGCGGCCTGGTCTCGTGGCCGCCCGCCCTGCGCCGCAACACCAGGCACAGGGGTCCCCTTGGCGGCCTCCATGACGACGCGGCCGGCGACGCTCTTGTCCTTGCCTTCGACGGCTTTGTGGAACTCTGCGCTCTTCTCGTCGGCGTTCTTCTTGGCGGCTTCCTCTGCGGCTTTGAGTCGTGTGCCTACGCTCTCTGCGTCGCGCTGCTTCGCGGCCTCGGCGAACTCGTGTTGTTGCAATGCTTCTGAAGTCTTGGTGTAGAAGTCTGAAGCGTGGGTTTGCGTGCTCGAGCGCGTCATGTAGAGGATTACAACGACGGTGACGAGAAGAAGGACGCCAAAGAGCCTCATGCGGCGTTGTGACGGCATTGTAAGGGTGCTGGTGGTGCTCGTGCGGCTCGAAACGTGGTACACTGGGTTGTGGTGTGGTAGCTAGGTTGCGTGCCGGTCTTGAAGGGCGGCAGGCGTGGTCAAAATGGTCCAATCTGACTGTGTATGCAAGGCGTGGTCAAACGTGCAGTTGGGTCAAGCGCGCAATTGCAGAATGCGGTGTTTGTCCGAGGAACCCGCGGGCCTGCAACGAGCGACTGATGTAATTCTGCTTTGTGGGAGCAGTCGGCGTGCAGGAGAAAACCGATGCTGGCTTTGTACAGACGTGGAGAAGAAGCAGGCAGGGCGCAGTGCAGCGGAGGGAGCTTGAGCCACTCGAGGCGGAATGCGCTGGGGCTTGACTGAACGCATGTGCGAGGCGAGCTCTTTCCCGTCTCCACTTTTCCCCTGGCCGATCAATCATGCTTCGATCATCCTTGCAGATGTTTTCCGTCTGATGCGTGACACACTCGCGACAGGCCCTAATTGTCATGGCCAACTGAATCTGGCAGACCATTGACACGCTTGCTCTTTCCAGCTGTGCTGATCGACCGAGGCTTAACAAGAGGAGGCCTCGTGACAGCATGAGTCGCTTTCCCGTAATCGTAGCGACTTACGCTTTGTGACAATTCTACGGCTTGACAGACACTCAGTGCCACTGTCCAGGCACTTTTTGTATTTAGCCAAAGGGTCATATCACAAAGTTCGACTCAGAGCAACCAGCCGTAACCTAAAGGCGCCTGAGCTTCCCCACAACATCCAGCCCACCCCCGCAAGGCGCCTTGCCAGTCCTGGATGGCTGCGAGAGCTTAGCCTGGCTCTAACCGTCTTCTGCCTTTTCTTCCGCTACGTCACTGGCAGATTGGTACGTTCCAACAGTCAGACAACGATCAAGAGTCGCCATGAAGAACACGGTGGAAGTGCTTACATCTGCGACTTCATCCGCTCACCAATTGGTGCACCTTCATATCTTCACATCTCCCCCCGACGCCCAAGTCACTCGCTGTGTCTGCCGCTGAGAAAACAGCTGGTCGTCTCACGCAGCGCAATCTTGAGATTGCACACGGAAACTGGGCTAAGCAGATCTGGCTGCAGACCAGCGTCGCAGACCGGGAGGGCGCATGGCGAGCGGAGGAGTTTGTGTGTTAAGAAGAAACTACGTGAACAGAGGAGAGAACCGAGGCAGCCCGCACTGAGGTATTCGAAGTTGTAGCATAGGGGATGCTGAATCTGGGGGGTAGGTTGCGGGTTATGCTTGCTTTGAGTGAGTTTGGGTGCTCTGGTACGGGGAGTGCGTGGTGCTGATTTGTGAGTGTGGATTATTTTGCAACGTGGTGTGGGGAGTAGATAGTTGTGGAGGTTGCTGAGGGGCTTTGTGAGTGGTTGGCGAGGGAGAGGACTGGGGTGGATGGCGCGGCGGTGGTTGTTGGGGATGGGGAAGGGGCGGGGGAGTATCTTGATAGGCCGTGTATGATTTTGATCAGGGCAATGAGATTAAAGGGCTTTTTTGAGCCAGTCAAGTGAGGCTGCGACTTTGATACGTAAGCAGGCCATACGATCAAGTTATCTTTCGCTGCAATTATTCAGTTAGAGCTGTGCCACATCAGCCAACTCAGCAGCAGAGTTCTGTCACCCACGCTTCTCTGCCAGAGAAACACCCACCGTACTTCCAAATGGCTATCATCAACCTCTATAAACAATCCCAGCAGTTCCTCGAAGACGAGATGTCATATCATGAATCGGTCAAGTCTAGCGTTGTAGGAAGAATATCAAGAACTCTTACGGAGAGTGTGGACTAGGGTGGGGAACGCGTGTACCGTCGATGAGAGGTGTAAATGGATGGGGGAGTTGGAAGGTTGGGTGGGAGGAAGATGGCTTCGCTTAGGGTGTGGTGTGCGAGGTTGATATAGAGGGAGGAGATGGGAATGATGGGATGGGATGGTTTGTGGTAGGGTAGGCGACACGAGATGCGGACGGTTTCGACGAGGGAGAAGCGTGACGGGTCGGATATCTGTGAGGGTGGGTAAGATGAGAGTGTGGATTCGGCGCGGGGGGTTTGTACATCTGATGGAGATGTGTGTTCCGATCGGATTGGGATCCAGCTGCGTCTTCCTCGACACAGTCAACCACGTCGACAAGAACCAAGTAACGCATTGTGAAGAATCTTCGAATTCAGCCCCAGGGGCTTTATAATTATATACACCCCACCGCTACCCGTTTTCCGCGCCGCATGTCGTAAGTTCACCATGGCCCATTACCGCCATCTCATCCCGTCTCGTGAACCGTGTATCGTGAGTCGTGAGCTCCAACCCCAAACGCCGTGGGTGCCGTGGCTGCCCTGAATGCAAATGAACCGCCCGTAAACGCGTCGCGAAGACGTTTCGAAAAAAAAAAAAAAAAAAAAAAAAGAAAGGGAGGAATGTACAAGATTCAGCGGTGCTTGGAAAACGAAAAACTACCGCCTGCTCGAGTGCCTTGTGCGTCGCGTGTGGCGGTCTGACGAACTCGCGCTACCTGGTGTTTGTTAGCGAGCTGCTGAGATAGTCTGTAATAGGGACGGGACTTACTGCTGCTCGTGTAGTCGCTGTAGTAGTAGCTGCTCCCAGACACAGTCGTGCTCTTATCGTCTCTCCTGTCCTGCTTCCGCTTCAGCCCAAGCGCGAGCGCCAACCCGCCAAGCGCAGCCGCCATGCCCATGCCCTTTCCAATACCGCTCTTCTTCTCGCTCATCGGGCGGCTGGGACGACTCGGGCCCTGGCCGTACCATCTGCCGCCTGCCGCTGCGGAGCCGCCGGAGTGGTGGTGGTCCTCGATGTACGTCGTCTCCTCGTGGGTGTGCTTGCGCTTGCGGCCGCCGATGCCGAGGATGCCGAGCAGGGTGTCGAAGAGGGCGCGGGCGCAGCAGAACAAGCAGAGCAGCAGCAGGAGCAGGATGCCGACGATGACGCCGATGACGATGCCGGCGATGGCGCCGCCGGAGAGGCCGTTGGAGGCGCCCGTCTCGGTCAGCCCGCCGGCTGCGCCCGTGGGCACGGCCGTCTGGAAGGGCACCGTGGCCGTGGGCGTGCCCGTGTAGGTGATGACGACCACCGTGGACGACGTGGGGCGCACGGGCGCAGAGGCAGAGACGGTGGGCACGATGCCGCCTGAGGAGCCGCCGGCGATGAGCGCGCAGGAGCCCGAGGCCTTGCAGTAGAAGCCCGAGTCGCAGCACACGCTGCCGCAGGGGCTCTGGCTGTTCCCGCATGCCGCCGTCGTGGCAGCGCCGCCCGCGCCGCCCTGGAAAGAAGACGCGACGCTCGTCACGGTCACGGCGCCCAGCGTCTCAACGTATGTGGTCGTGTAGTAGACCCAGCCGCCGCTGGTAGCAGCAGCGCCAGCAGCGCCGCACTGCGCCTGGTTGCTCGCGTCTGTGACGCACGTCGAGCCGGACGGGCAGCACAGCCAATTGTCCCAGCCGCAGGTCACGCCGTCACAGGCAGCGCGTCTGTCGATTTGCGTCGCGTTGTGGAGCTGCATGAGCTCTTCGTCGTGGACTGGGAATGGCTTCGCTAGGGCCGTGGAGGTGGTGAGCGCGAACAGCGCGAGAGCCTTGAAGAGCCCCATTGTGGGCTGTCTGTAGCGAGCGAGTCCCGAAAGGACCTCTCTGCGACTGCTGTCGTTTGCTGATGCCCCAACACTCGCGTAGTCGGCCGCGGCGAGCTCGAGTACGGAAGCAGTGGTAATGCGATGCGGGGTTGCTATCTTAGCGTATCTGCAGGCGATAGCGAATGAAGCTTCGATGCCTCGTGGGTGCTTCGACAGTTGGAATGCAGCGCCCAAGTCAGCGATTGTTGTTCTTGAGAGTCGAGACAAAGAATGAGTGCGTAGACGTGGAAGGGACGGTGTCGTGCAATGCAAGGGAGGAAATAGGGCACTTGGATTTGCTCGAGGCTGGCACTCCCGCGAGGGGGCTGGGGAGGCTGGCTACACCGCAGGACTGGCCAATCGCGGATTCTGGACGGGATTCGTGAAACCTCTAGCTGCGGGTATACAGCTCGATTGTGATACAATGCTCGAGATTTATGTGCAGGCAGGCCTTGCAGGGCTTGATTATCCTTCGCGTGAGACGCGCTGGTCGTTGAGACGGGCTCACTGTGTGTAGGTAAAGAGTCCGTGCGGCGTGTTGGATGGACAACAGCGCCAGCCACCCCGTACAGACGACCGCCATCACCACCCATGCAACAACCCGCTGTCAATACATTGATGCGGCAACAACCTTGATCCGGCCGTCTGCGCTCGTGCCTGACTAGAGATTATCATGCGTCATCGCCGCGCAGGGTCTAATCCAGGGCCGAGTCACTAATCTCAGCCTCGTTCTGTCCGACACCTACATCTTGGCCAGAATGGTGCTCTCCTTGTCCTTGGCCTGCCCCGCTGTCCCCAAGCCATACTCCTCGATGAGTCTCTGCGCCGCTTTGTATCCGACCAAGTAGGCCGTGGGCTGAGTGTGGTTATTCGTCGTCAACGGGCACACACTCAAATCCGCCACTCTCAGCCCCTTCACACCCAGCACCCTGTAGTCCTTGTCCACACACACCCCTTTCTCACCCACCTTGCCCATCATCACCGAGCCGCACGCGTGCCAAACCGTGCTCGCGTTGTCGCGCACAAATGCGTCAACGTCGTCGTCAGACAAGCTGGCGGGCCCGCAGAGCGTCCGCTTGATCGATGCCTTCAGCACTTCGTTATGCGTGATCTTCGCCCACACAGAGCGCACAGCTTCACGCATGATGCGTGCGTCGTACGGATGAGTGAGGAAGTTGAGGTTGATGATGGGCTTCTCCTTTGGGTCTGGCGATCTCAAGGTAATCGATCCCTCACTCTGCGGGTTCATCAAGAACGCAACGCAGGTCATGTAGCTGTTGCCCTTCTCGATCTGGACACCGGGCGGCCAGGCGAGGCAGTTGTTCATGAGCTCGTACGTTGGCACGTTGGGTTTGGCCAGGAATTGCTGTGTCGATGGCGGCAGCGCGGTGTACTCGGGAAACGAGCTGAGGTCAGGGTGCTTCAAGAATCCACCCCAGAGGCACGACTGCTGCAGCGCAAACGCGCCCGTCTTGTCCTTCTCCCACATAGCAGCAGCTTCATCCATTAGCTTCTGGTCCGACTCGAAAGCCCATCGGTCATTCATCGCGCCGTCGACTTCCACGCTCATGAACGCGAGCACGTGGTCTTGCAGATGCTTCCCCACGCCCGGCAGGTCTTTCTTGACCTCGACACCAATCTTCTCCAGCTCATCCCTGGGTCCAATACCGTTGACGAGCAGCAACCGCGGGGAATCAATAGCGCCAGCACAAAGAACAACCTCCTTGGACGCATACGCTGTCTTCGTCAGTCCACATCCTCCCTAGGATCCGCACACATACCTCGCCGCCCATCCTCCGTCTGCACACCAACAACCCTCTCCCCGTCCCCACTCCACAACAACCGCGTCACACTCGCATCCGTCCAGACCGTAAGATTACTCCCCGCATCCTCCAAATGCGCAACCGCACTCGTCGTCCTCCCATCACCACTATAACTGTACGGAAACACACTCATCCCCACAGGATCCCCACTATTCGGATCCAGATTAACAACCTCCCCCGCATCAACCAGCGCCTGCATCCCCTCCAACACCCCCTTTTCCAGCTTCGGCGGCAGACCAACCCTTACCTTACCCCGCACACCATGCGCCCCTGCCACCGGGCTCGCGACGTGCTCATACGCCTCCCTCGCACCGACATCATACGTCTCAATCCTCGCATAATCCCCCTTCACAACATCCCACCTCCAACCCGGATCCCCCACGCGCGCAGCCCACTCATCGTAATCTGCCGCCGACCCCTTGAGCCACACGCCGAAGTTCAGAATACTCGATCCGCCCAGGCCCTTGCCGCGCGTGTACGCGATAGTGCGCTGGTTGAGCGCGGGTTCAGGCGCAGAGACGTATCCGTGGTCGAGGTCCGGGCGGAAGAGCGCCGCGTGGTAGCGGTGCGCTGGGGCGGTGAGGAATGCGCCGGATGGGCGGGCGCCGGATTCGAGGACGAGGATGGAGGGGTGCGAGGGGGAGGTCGCGAGGTGGTGGGCGAGGAGACAGCCGGATGTGCCTGCTGGGGGAGGGTTAGGCGCACGAGTGAGTCTGGGAGAATTTGGAACGGACGTACCTCCGACGACGATAAAGTCAAAAGTATCTGCCATATCCATCACTTAAACGTATATCACTGCAGATAAGCCACAAGTAACAATACACCACACCAGCAGCACACCCTAAATATCCCCTCTCCTTCGGCAACCTCACAACCCCTTGCCTCCCTCTTCCGACGCCCATCCTCTCGACCCTCCATCCCTGCACGTCGATCAAGCACCCCGTACCCGTAAATCCCGATATTGTACCCAATCCCAGCCCGCGGAGCCGAGAATCCGAGAGATCGAGTCGCGCTAACTGCAGTGCTCGGCTACGTGAATCGGCACGCTGAGAAGCGGTTGTGTGAGGAAGAAGGGAGTTGATTTGGTGTAAAGACTGCAAGTCGTGTGTTTCTTGATTCAGGTGATGCTGGCGCCAGCGCGATGCTCGGGCGTGAGTCAGGCGCTTGTAAGAATGAATAAGCCGATCGTGCATGTCTTGGAAGTTGGAACTAAATTAGCACACCGTTGAGATGGGAATGCGGGTGAGGCTGCTGTTAGGTAATTATCTATCGCACGGTTGGGTGCAGGAGTTGCAGGTATGGGATCTTGAGAAGAGTGTGTAAGTTGTTGTATTGTTTCAGCATCATAGCTCAGCTTATATCTAGGCCCTTGCGCGGCACGATTACCGAGTTCGGCCTCGTGATGCACACGGCGCGTGATGCACACCCCACCAACTTTCGCACCCCAGAATAAGTGAGGTTATTGATCGACACCACAACGCTACTATCGCGAGATAAGTTGGTGGATTACTATATAGACTATTGCGAAACTTTTGGCTACCACAGTTTTTTTGGAGGACGCGTGGTGCGGCCAGTAGACGTTGTTGTGGGTGAAGGTGGTAAGGGCGCCTTATGGGCAGCCACCTGCCTTCGCACAGCACCACCACCACGATTCTTTGTTACTTTTGACTGAGATCTCTGTGAGGCCTTACTCTTAGCCTGTTTAGGCAATTGGGTACTTTTTTCTGCGTTGCTCTTGCGCTGAGCCTCTTCTTTACAAGCCTCAATTTGAGCGCGCTTTGCAGCCTGTGCCTTAGCTGTCAATACCTTCTTCTTCTCTCGCTCAACACGCTTATCTTCCTTCTCCTTCGCTTGAATAAGCTTCTTCTGGTGTTGAAGCTCCTTCTTAGTAGCTTTTGCTGCCTCCGCAGCGCGCTCTAGGTCCTCTTTTGCCTGGAGTTCTTGCTTCGCGCGCTCAATGCGTGAAGGACTCCACAAGACTGCACCACCACTGTCATTACCGTCAATAGGTTGCAAAGGTAGTACCCTCCGCTTTCTCTTCTTATTCTTATTAGCCTTTAGAGCCTCTTCTAGGCCTTCAATCCGAGCTTCTTGGACTTCTAATCGCACGTGGAGTTGGTGAAGGGCTTGATCAACTGCCTCATCAGCACTGGACCTATCCTCTTCTCTTGCACGCTTAAGTAGCCGCTGCGTCTTGCGCCAACTAGGTGAACCTGGTGCAGGCTGAGGCCCTGTAGGCTCTGAGGTCGTGCTAGGCGTCCTTGGTGTTGGTATTCTGAACTTCTTGAGCACGACGTCGGCATCTGGTGGGTGGATTCCAGTACACTTAAAGGCCTGTACAACGAGGTCTTTGGTGAAGGTCTTCTTCCAAGCTGCCCAAAAGAGCGGGAAGAAGTCAGCTTGACCTACAGGCACCCACCCCTCTGTGGTATGGCCGCGGTGAAGGAGTTCCATGGAGTAGCTCTGTGCCAACGGCCCAAAGCACGCTACATCAAGCGGCTGAAGCGCGTGGGTTGCGTGCGGAGGGAATATAAGTAGGAGAATCTTGTTAGCATGAGCGTATTCGATGATGGCCTGGGTAACGTGACTGCCGTGGCCATCAAGGATCAAGAGCCTGTACTTCCCTCGCGCTCTTACTCTTGTATAGCGATCAAACACCTGCTTCAGCCAGGCAACACCAAGAGCATCATTTATCCAGCCATTTACTGAGGTACCAAAGTGTATATCGTGTTTCCCTGCGTCGACGCGCTGCACCCAGCTCTCTTGGAGCTGGAGAGACGATGAAGGATAGATGACTGCGGGCGGCAACGCATAACCATCAGCTCCTACTGCTCCTACTACTGTCACCCACTTCCTGTTGCCATCATGAGATGCTAGCTTGTATTTCCGGCGCCCAAAGAGTCGCTTATCGAAGATTCTGACGCCCTTTGACATCACTCCAATCATGAATCCCTTCTCATCCATATTGTACGTGTTTTCAGGCTCTATTGAATGCTGCTTGATTGTACTGTGCAGCAGGTCAAAATAAGAGCTAAAGGATTCATATGAAGCAGCATCGTGACGTGATTTTTCCATAGGCGTGGTCCAGGCTGTGAGAAGGTCGTCGGGGTAGCGATGAAGGAAGCGCGATACCCATCGATCGGAGGGCTCCCATTGACACAGCGACTTCACGATTCTCCGCAGGATCTTTCTTGTAGGCATAAGGTGTCTCTCGGTAAGTGATTTGACGTATTGTACAACCTCTATTTCATCGCGTGGGTGGAGAACTAGCTGGTGTTTTGATTTGACCTCATTTGACGCGCATACACCTTGGTGCCTTCGGCTCAACGTAGTGCGACAACAACCGTGTTTCTGGGCAAGATCTTTATACGTAAAATGTTCTCCATACTTCAAAGTAGCTAGCTCTGCGAGGGCTTCTTTTAACGGCATCGTGGGGTTGAGTTATGGGGGGGTGCGCAGTATAGGTCAATGTTGGTGGGGTGTGCATCACGCGCCGCGTGCATCACGAGGCCGAACACGCTAGTAACACAGTTTAGGTTCACGACAGCGCTTGGCCTGCGACATTATCCGACTCCCGTGTTATCATCTACCCGTTGGGGTCTCACCGCTAGAACGCGTTGCCGAGCTCGCTTCACAAGCGGGCGGGTTCGCTGGGATGATGGCGAGAGATCGGGATGGGAATGAGGATTGATTGCTGGATTGAGGTAGGGTCGAGGAGTGGGTGGACGGGTTGCACGAAGATGGCGAGAGTCTGCATCGCTGCCGCTGGTTCAATGAAACTGAAAGGAATGGGGAGAAAGGAAATATGTGGTTGGGTATATAGTTGCCTAAGGCGGTGTAGGTGTACACTGAGAATCGGTGGATGGGTGTCCAGAGTGTGCATGGTCAACATTACGCTCAGGGGCACGAAAAGCGATGGTTAGCGCGGCATCGTCGAGCGCGATGAGAAGATGCTGCGATCGAGACGAGGCGAGAAGACGTGCGGTAGTGCAGTACACTACACTCACTACTCCACGCGCTTCGTCGGATCTACCACAAAACCCAATCACTCCTTTCCCTTATTACTCCTCAAAAGCGGAGAGTTGGAACTCACGCTTTTCGTCGTACCAACACATCATCCGCGCTGTGCACGATACAATACGATACGATACGATACAAACGTCCGCGACCCTGGAGAAACCCAGCATTCACCGAGGTAGCAATCATAATCTCCTCACTGTCCTGAGAAAGTGAGACAATTATCAGCAGCGATTCGATCTTTCACGGTGAGCGTCGAGTATATCCGAGTACGACGTACTGAGCGCTACCTAGGTAGACACCCGGGATCTCAGGCGTACGGTATGCGATGTGGAGCGGCGTCGAGGACAGCGCCGGCGTCGCCTGCGAAAGCTACCATAGGAGAGTAGGGTGGGTGAGAGCCCTCGCGTTCCGAACTGCGGATAGGAAATAGAACAGTCTTGGTATGCTGAGTGGAAATTTCGCGGGGGGGGGGGGGGGGGGAGGTAGATATATATAGGGCGTACTCAATATAACCCCCCTCAACATGCATTTTGATCCGTATATGCATCGCATCGAACAGCGCAAGCATATCCTCCTCATTCCCCGCGTGAATCCTCCCCAGCCCACGCAACCAGTCCCGCCGCGTGAGCGTGTGGTACCCGTCGCCGGGACGTTGTCGGTCTGGAGGGACAGGAGGGGCTGCAGATGCCGGGGAGGGATAAGAGGTTTACGAGGCGCCGCGCAGGCGCGGGGTTAGTGTCTTCGGATAGGGATGAGAGATGGGGTGAGGGAAAGGGGCGAGGTGATTGCGGGCAGGTGCTAATGATGAGGCTGGGGAGGATGAGTGGTGGTGGTGAAGGTTTGTGGAGAGGGCTTTGGAGAGTTGCTACGTCTAGGCAGATGGGTTATTGAGAAGTAGATGATTGAGTTGCCATGGCAGAAGAACCTCGGAACAGTATGTGCGGTGGTTTTTGCTGCTGACGTCGAGGGGCTATTTGTTGCGCTGTGTGCGGATTGGTGTGTGATACTTGAATTAAGATGAGGGTATTTATGGTACTGTAGTGTTTATGAGATGGTGGAATGTAGATGGTGCTGCCGAAGCGGATGTTTAGGTCAGATGTGTGGTTAGTTAACCGTGTTGATATCATACTCAAAATCTTCGAACATTGTGTACCGTCGACGAAATTCCGTGCGATTTCGATTTGAAAGGCCACTGCATGAAACTCGTGAATATGTCTGTGAGGGCACAGGGATGTGTGTTCGGGTCGTTCCTGTAGTGGGCGTCCGTCAGTGACGATATCTAGGTATGCGCATAAAGAGGATGAGGAGAGTCTGTGCCACGAGGTGCGGCCCTCTTGGACCTTATTGTTCCGACCGGCATGTAATTTACTCAACCACTACAAACACAGAACTACGGAAAAGTCACATCGGCGACAAATTGACACTCTGGAACTGATGAAATCGACACTGTGTGAGACATGAACCTCAAAGCTGTAGGGGTCGCAACCCCTAGTGATTGCTGCTGCTGGCATTGTTGACCGATGGCGACATCATGAACACACGCGCACAGTGTAGAAACACATCACCACAATGCGAGCCTAGGTAATCAAGTGTGCGCAACCAAGTCTCCTTCTGATTCCCGCAGATAGTCCGAGAGCCTACTAGCAGGATCTTGAAAGTAAATTGAGCAAACATCTTGTTGGACTGTCACATACTGCTCACGTATAGACGATCATTTCTAGGTTTATATAAGGACTGCTTGACCTCTCATCTCATTTGAGCATATGGCTCAGCAACGAGAAACACAGCGAAGAAAGCTGCGGCCGAAGAAGCAAGTCAGAGGACGCTTTAAGATAGGGCGCATAAGCAAACCTCCCAAACACGTTAGGAAGGACCATTTGACAGCAAATCAGCAAGCATGGGCTCATGCATTCACCGTATCGCTGTCAGGGTGGCGCAGCCGCCAGAAATTCTGCAAAGACCATCTCGAAACCGACATCAAAGCCGAGCGTGAGGCCATAGTCCCAGAGGCAGCATACGATACTGATCAACTTGCAGATCACGAGTCTGACGTTCAAGAAGATGCCGAAAGAAAAGCAGGTCAAGTCGCCAAAGAAGAGGAAGAGAAAGCCGAAGCATGGGCACACAAGGCCTGGCAAATGCACACCGCAGGCCGTGGAGTGCGGAAGCTGAAGCACCAGTACTATGGCTGGGATCCGGAGGAAGAAGAATACCCCCGCGATTTCAAGACTGAGAGGATATTGGCACGGGCTGATGCGAAGCGCATGGCTGCACGTAGGGCGGTGCTTCTTGCGGCTGGCGAGAACCCGGATGATGCTTACAATACGGACACGGACTCGGATCTTGACAACAGTGATTGTGAGGGAAGCGCTGGGTCGCAAGATGTTGACTTAAGCTCACAGAGCTCGCGGTCCCTGTCAACTTCCGGTTCTTCGTCTAGTTCATCGTCTCAATCGGCACCGCGGTCAGCGCCGGTTGTTGAGCGCGCTCCGGCTGTCGACTGGCGGGAGAAAGCGCGAGCTGGAGTCATCAAGAAGAAGCTCTTCGTCGCGAAGGCCTGGGGCGCAATCACTTGGAACCAGAAGTCGAACATACAAGAGCGCCTTCTTGTTCTTGAGGACGATAGGTATGACATCTCAGCACTGGTCGATGGCAAGACCCCTAGTGATCAAATCACGAAGATCATCCTAGCACGTGCAGCTGGCGATCAATCCTCTGATCTTCAAGTTGGCCAGTCGTTATCAAATCCAGGGCCGTCATCGACGGCTCAACTAGAATCCCAGACTTTGACACTAGACGAGCTGGATCCAGCGTTGTTACAGCAATACTTGGAACAAACTGACGAAGAATCACCCCTCGGATCTTCATCTGTATTCTCATATGGCTCTCCATTTGTTAATTCGCCTCAGTCTGCTGCATCATCAAGACAACGATCAGAGAAGCAGCCCGAAGACGACACACAACCTTTTTCTTTCGACAAGCCCTACTATGTGCAACCTTCTCGACCTTGCAAGCGCAAGCGCAATGATGATGATGATGCTGAGATTGAACATGAACTGGTGCTTTCAGCGCCAGTGCAGAAGAAGCGAAAGGTCCAGTGGGTCACTGATGATGAGCTCAAAGCGCAGGCGTTACACGAAGTCAAGCAGAAAGTACTCTGTGATGTCTTCCGTTCAGCCCGAGAGGTTGGCCGAAAGTCACTGCCACTATCGCGAGTTGTTTTTACCGCTGAAACCCTATCGGCAGATGCCAGAGCGCAAGTGCCTGAACGTTCGAGCATGACCTATTTGTACCCGGAAACGCCTCGGTACACGCCAATCAAGTCTGTCGTTAGCGCTGACGATGGACCCCAGGCTTTGAGAAAGGACAATTCAGAGGGCTTTAGGAGTACATCGGCTCCAGTGTTGTACGATATATCGAAGTGCGCTCTCGAGAATGTCGTGGCTGAGCTCCGCTACCTGAATGACATTGGTGATGGAGAACCAACGATTCTAATAAACGACCCAGATTACGATGAGGATTCGAACTATATGCTAGCCAGGCCAGAAGAGCGTATCAAGCAGAACGTGCGTATGATGCAGCGCCAGGCATTGCGCATCACTGTCACCGTCAATGGAGAAGGTCAGATGATATTCCAAGGCGACGCGGTTATCCTGGCCAAGGTTTTCAAGGCGCTTCGAACGCGTGAACTGCTGCGTTATGCCGACTGGGAGTGGGACGGTCTGCGTTTGCAACGGTCGAGCGAGCCGGCGTGGTATTTGAGTCCGCAGACGCAGAACACGTTCGTGGGAATTGAAACTATACTTGAAAGCCGATCAAGAACGGAAGCGATCGAGATTGTGGTTGGTGTTGTTGAGAACGGGCGAACAGAAAACAACGATTGACCAGATGATGCATATGAGAAATAGCGCTCTGGGTCTGTAAGCCAAAAGAATGGGGCGAATGAAAGGCAATCAAGCAGCATGACTAAGCAGTCCAAGTGAGTTGTTGTGTAGCAGTTCCTAGGTTAAGTTTCATGCCCTACTCATATCAGTACGAGTCCACCGCGAAGATCATTCCACTCACCCTGCTGTGCCTCCCTTGCAATCTCCTGCAAACATTGTATGACTTCCTCCTCACTGCCTGCTGGTACAAAGCGATGATCATGATGATATCCGCTTACAGGATTAGTACCAATACCCAGAACCCTCAGCCTGTCTGTTATGAATGCAAGAAAACCGACAGCATCCAGATTAGAGTTCACATCGAGCGTGATCATCCTGCTCACGAAGTGATAGTCGATTCCTTCGGCGTCAGCTGCGTTCCGTGTGGTGATGAGCATCGTGCCCTCTGCCTCGCGAAAGAACATCTGTACAGGCAAGGAAGATGGAACTGGCATGTCAAGATGAAAGGTAGCCTAAGCATAGGTTGACAAGGAAAGCACGGGTTTGATGGTGGCTAGGAGCTTCGAGAGCTCGAGTTCTCCTGGAGAAGGCATGATCTTGATAGCTTGGACGGATTCCCCTGCGGGATGTCCTCGTTTGTATTTGCACCACCTAGACAAAAAAGATCGGACACTCTTAGCCGATGACCTCATCAAAAGTGTCCGAATTTTTTTGTCTAGGTGGTGTTTGGACTTGTTCTGTTAGGAAAGGCAGAAGCTGTTCTGCGCGGTGCGCCCGTTTGTCATCTTTAGCCAGCCCCGCAATCATGTACGATCTAAATGCGGCAAGCGCTAGGCCCATGGAGACTGAAGCAGGTAGACACGAACCGTCAACTTGATTTATTCCTGATGCGAGCCGAGCTTGCTCAAGTATATATGGGGCGTTCAATGCCACAATGGGGTTGTCCCGCTATCAGCGGGTCCTTCCCTGCAGGCTGCATCACCACGAACTTTGAGGCTACGCCTGAAGGCTCTCTTCAGGAACCAAGATATGCCGTGCAACAGAAAAACATTACGGGAACAAACTCCGGGAGGTTTCCAGACATTGGGGAGTTGTGTTGTTCAATGGAAGATCTTCGTCAGCTTGCTAGTCTTTCCATTGGGTTCTGAGGCTTGCGCCGACGATCGTCGGCAATGGTAGTGGCCTTCAGCGATAGTCTTCGCTGTCCTCATTAGCTACACCAGGACATAGATAGCACCGAGATGATACCTCCTTATGGCCGTGGTGGTGAAGTTCTTGCGCAGATACGGCGAAGCATCGGCGAGGCAGACCTTCACCGCCTACGATTGCAGCTGCACCCCTGTGTGGCAGAAAAGCCGTAAGGCTGAAGCCCCGCGGTGACATCACCGCAAAGCTTTGGGGCTCGGGGGTACTCAAATAAGACGTCTGTGCAACGCAATCGTGACAATTCATCCCATCTTCGCACCTCAATAAAGTTCCTACCTATACACTCCCTCCACTCCCTCCGTAACCATAAACAAACACATCAGCAACAATGGCACCCAAGATCCTCTTCGTCCTCACTTCCCACAACAAGCTGGGTAACCTTGACAAGCCCACTGGTTGGTACCTCCCGGAGCTCGCTCACCCCTACCACGTCCTGCACAACAAGGCAGAGATCACAGTCGCATCGCCCAAGGGCGGCGAGTCTCCTCTGGACCCCGCATCCGTCGAAGCTGCCAAGGACGACGTCTCCGTCACCTTCCTCAAAAACAACGAGTCGGTATGGAAGAACACACAAAAGCTCGACCAGTTCGTTGGCAAGGCCAAGGACTTTGATGCCATCTTCTACGTCGGCGGCCATGGGCCCATGTTCGACCTCGTCGACAACCCAACCAGCCAGCAGTTGATACGCGAGTTTTGGGAGGCGGACAAGATTGTTTCGGCGGTGTGCCATGCACCGGCCGTCTTCTACGATGCTAAGCTTTCGGATGGTAGTTTGTTGGTCGCGGGCAAGGAGGTCACAGCTTTCACAAATGCAGAGGAGGAGCAGGTTGGTTTGACAGATGCGGTGCCTTTCCTGCCTGAGGATGCGCTGCAGAAGGCATCGGGTGGCAAGTTCGTTAAGGCTGCTGAGCCTTGGGGCGAGAAGGTTGCGATCTCTGGGCGTCTGATCACTGGCCAGAACCCCGCCAGTGCGACGGCTGTTGGCGAGGCCCTTGCGAAGGCTTTGGGTATTTAGGTCGTTAGCTCCTTACTAAAAGAATGAACAAAGTTGAACTTCACCGCAGTCTCAGGTTGACTGCGTCTGTCTGCTGCATGAACATACTGGCATTATGCGTAAGCGACTTCCTTTCCTTGGTTGATGAGCCCGTGCTTGTTTGGCGCAAATACGCTTTGCTTGCTCCGGTCGTTTCTTCACTTACCCTCTAGGCACCTGGGAGGTCATTGAGATCATTGACACTGGTGCCGTATTTTGTACATAACTAATATTAAATAAATATAACGTAACGTGTTCCACGGGCGAGCGGCGCACACGGGCGAACGGCGCACTTTTGCCAAGACCCTACCAAAACACCAACCTCTACCAATGCCTCTACAACAACAACAGTTTAACGCGTTAAAAGAACGTCAGATACAGCTTACAATCCAAGTTCTTAAACAAGACACAAAACTCTCTGTACGACGCGCTGCAGCTGTCTACAGCACCTCTGAAACAACACTTCGCGCAAGACGCGCTGGACGACCTTCACGCGTTGATACCATGGCCAACTCACGGAATCTGACCAATACTGAGGATCAGGTGATTGTTACGCATATACTTGAGCTAGCTAAGCAAGGACGACCCCCCGCGGCTCGCAGATGTGACTGATATCGCCAATTCTCTGCGGAAAGAGCGCGGTTTGGCCCCTGTTGGCTCAAACTGGGCCAGCACGTTCGTTTCGCGTCAGGAGGAGCTCAAAGTGGTATTCAATCGCAAGTACGACTACAAACGAGCCCTCTGTGAGGATCCTGAGGTTATACAGGGCTGGTTTAGTCTAGTAGCTAATATTAAAGCCAAGTATGGTATCCTGGACGACGACACGTACAACTTCGATAGGACAGGCTTCATGATGGGCCAGATAAGCTCCGGAGCAGTCGTTACAGCTTCAGAGAACCATAGACGGGCAAAAGCAGTCCAGCCAGGCAATCGCGAGTGGGTAACGGTTATCTAGGGCATTAATGCTACAGGGTGGGCCATTCCGCCCTACATCATCTTCAAAGCCCGCTGCTACCAGTCCAACTAGTACAAAGACGATGACCTGCCCTAGGATTAGACTATTGCTGTCTCTAAGAACAGCTAGACTACTAATAAGCTTAGTTTGAACTAATTAAAGTACTTTAATAGGTACATAAAGACGCATAACGTACCTCACGGGCGAAGAAATCACCGGGCGAGAGAATCACTTTTGCCAAGACCCCACCAAAACTCAACCTATTATGGCCTAAAACACTACAAATTGGCGCTGCACAGGGTGAAACAAGCTGTGATATTATTTAGAGACCTCTTCTACAGCATTCTTGCACGTTCGCGCGTTGTGCCCACCCTCTCCGCACCGTCCACAGCGTCGTTGGGATGGTTCACCTCCTTCAGCGCGCACCCGCTTCTTTGCCTTCTTACCATCACTACGCGCGCTAAACTCCTGTAGAGCAGTCAACCGCTGGCCTTCTTTAACTGCAAGGCTTCCCTCAGCTTAAATACGCTTTCTTTTGTGCGATTTACGTCGCGTGGCGGCTTCATTGGCTGCTCGAAGCTTATGTTGAAGTCGTACTTTAAGCAAAGCTCGTAAGCACTAGTTCTGTTGGTTCTCAGGGATAAGTACGGTAACAGGGACACGAAGGGTGGAGTTGCAATGAGGTGTGCAGATATGATCTGTCAGTCTCGAAGGCAGGGGTAACGATGAGTAGTACAGAGTAGACTGTCTAGCTCGAAGGTTGGTTGAGATCCAAAGACAAACTTGATTGACTAGGTTGAACACGAACTGTAAGAGTTGTGTTCCTACGTACTATATACTATTCCTGTATCCTGAGTACCTGTAGTCTCCGGGATACCTGTGGTCTCCGGGATACCTGTGGTCTCCGGGATACCTGTGGTCTCCGGGATACTTGTGCTTGGCGGGATACCAGTCACGTGACTTGTGGGACACATATGCGTCACCCCGCACTACTGCAGTAGAGTCCGTTCGTCTACTTGTGGCTTCCCTTCTCCTGTGATCGTAACACTATCCTCCCCTCCTAGGATTATCGTCCTCGATAACGTTGTTCCGTTCCGTGCGGTCGCATATCAGGTCGTAGGTATAAGTATAGTGTCAAAGGCGTGCCGCCTCTTGTTTCCGCATCCTCCCTGACCATGCCTAAGGAATCAACGAGATCTCGTGCACCTCGCAAGGTGTCGTCTACCGAAGCGCGTCGTGCGCGTGCAGATCGTCTGCGTGCTGAAGCAAAGGAAATGGTGTTTCGCTGCAAGCGGTGTGAGGAAAAGAACTTCCGTTGCTTTGTGGATACTGCAACTGGTCGCTGCGCTGGCTGTATCGCAGTCCATGCAGAGTGCAGTCTTTTTGTTTCTGAAGAAGAATGGGAAAAGGTTGAAGAAGAGAAGCGTAAGACGCGTATAGCGTTGTTGCGTGCCAAAGAAGATGCTGCTCGTCTTGAGCGTGAGCTGGCAGAAATTGAGAGTCGGGAGCAGGTCTTCGCGCGTCGTGATCTGGCCGTGTTGCAGGTGCAGGAACAGGGGCAAGAGTCGGAAGCGTCGCGTACGACAGCCACGTCATCCACCACCAATCCACTCGCTGATTTCTGCTGGTCACAGGCTAACGATTCCTCCTCTGGTCTCTTATCAGACCAACTCTTTGTTGACTTCCTTGCTGGGAACCCCGTGGATCCTGTGCCGTACTGGCCACAGAATTTCGATACTGCGTCAGCGACTGGCGACAGTTCGTGAGGTTTGCTTCTGGTTCCCACGTGTTCTCTGAGTCTGGGTATCCTAACCACTTGACTAGATACTCAATGTTTCGTCCCTTCTTTCGGTGTTTTATTATTTTTTCAACTTCCCACTCGTCCTGGCCGTCTGCCTGGTAGTGGAAGTCTTTCTGGATTGGTGTTCTGGGGTCGGCAGGTTCCAACAGAGCGATGTGGAACACTGGATGGATCTTTGCATCCTTGGGCAGCGCGAGTCGATAGTTGACTGGGCTGATTCGTTTGGAAATGAAAAATGGTCCGACTTTGACTTTGTCCAGTTTTTTTGTTGGTCGCCGTGTGCGTAGATTCTTGGTGAGGAGATAGACTCTATCCCCCTCCTTCAGCAGAGGTGCCGTTTTTCGTTTCTTGTTGACATAAGAGATGCTTCTTGACTGAGCTTTGGCGATGTTCTCAAGCGATTGCTGATGTACTTCCTTTAGTGCTTCGACTGAAGTGATCGCTGATTCCGTTTGAATGTTACTGTCCAATGACCTTGTAAAGAGATTTGGGTGTCTCCCGTGGTTCGCGAAGAACGGCGTTACGCCCGTTGCTTCCGATAATTTGTTGTTGTACGCGATTTGAGCCATAGGCAACAGTGAAACCCAGTTGTCCTGCCGCTGGTTGCAGTAGATGCGGAGGTACGTCTCCATAGTTTGGTTCACTCGTTCCGTTTGGCCATCCGTCTGCGGATGATACGCGGTTGACAGTTTTTTCTTGGTACCAATAGCTGCTAACAGCGTGGTCCAGTAGTTCGATGTAAACAACTTGTCTCTATCGCTAATGATTGATTCGGAAATGCCGTGGTGTCGAACAATCCTATCCAGGTACACTCGTGCGAGCTGCTCTGCAGTGTAGCTGTGGCGGAAAGGCACAAACTCAGCGGCTTTCGTGAATCGATCCACTACAACGAAGATTGAGTCGTAGGTGTATCCTGTTACAGGATCCTTGGAGACAGGTAGCTGTGTAACGAAATCCATCGTAATGTTCGTCCATGGTGCCTTTGGCGGCTCCATTGCCTGTGCTTCTCCATACTTGGCGTGCGCGCTGTGTTTGTTCTGTTGACAGCTTACGCAATTCTTGATGAACTTGGCGACCTTGTCGCGCATGTTCGGGAACTCGTAATGTCTCTTGATGAGTTCCATTGTTCTGGTGATACCGGGGTGTCCATGAAGCGGGTCATCGTGGTGACTGCTTATGACTTCTTCCTCCAGTTCCTCTGGTACCTGTGATGGTACATGATGCTCTTGACGTACTAGCATCATATTGTTGAGCTGCTGGGATGGTCCTAACGATCCGTCGCTATTAACGCCAAGAATCGCCGATTCGTTGATCGTCTTGGATCCTGCGAGGTCGTGTCGTCGACTGAGTGCGTCGGCTCTACCGTTGTCCTTTCCTGGTGTATAGAGGATCTTGAACTTATATTGTCCGAGGGTCTCAGACCATCGTACTTGTCGTCTGTTCAATACCTTTGTTGTCGTGAAATGTACCAGGTTTTTGTGATCCGTGTAGATCGTAAGTTCCGAACAACTTTCAGCGTAGACTCGCCAATGTTCTAGGGCAGATACGATCGCGAGCAGTTCTTTGTCGTGTACGTCGTATCGTTCTTCGGGTCCTGAGAACTTGCGTGAGTAGTAGGCAATCGGGTGCCATTGACCATCTCGTTCCTGTGTGATGCATGCTCCTAATGCCAGATCTGAGGCATCTGTTTCCATTCGTAGCGGTTCTCCGCTCCTGAATGTAACCAACGTGGGTGGATCTATACAAGCCTGTTTCAACGTTTCAAAAGCTTTGTCCTGATCCTCGCCCCACTTGAAGGGTGTGTCCTTCCGCGTAAGTTTCGTAAGCGGCAAGGCCTTCGTGGAGTAATCCTTGATGAAGCGTCGGTTGAAGTTGACAAACCCAAGGAACTCTTGAATGTTCTTGACGGTTTTGGGTGTTGGCCAATCCTTCACAACCTGAATCTTTGCTTGGCTCATCTTGACTCCGTATCGTCCTACTACAAACCCTAGGAACTCGACTTCCTCCTTGTGCCATTCGCATTTCTCGGGTTTCAAGCGTAGGTGCGCTGCTCCTAGGCAGACAAGCACTTGTCGTACGTGTTCGACATGCTCTTCTAGTGTCTTACTGTACACTAGGATGTCATCGAGGTACGCTACCACAGTGATGTCCAAATGTGCTCTCAATACGTTGTTGATGAGCGCTTGACATGTTGCTGGTGCGTTGGTAAGCCCAAAAGGCATGACCAAATACTCGTAATGACCATAACGGGTTCTAAACGCCGTCTTCCATTCTTCGCCTTCCTTCATGCGGATGAGGTTGTACGCTCCTCTCAAGTCCAACGCAGTGAAGTACTGTGCTCCGGCTAACCGATCTTGTAGTTCGCTAATGTTCGGTAGCGGGTAACGATTCTTGATAGTGATATCGTTGAGCTTTCTGTAATCGATGCAAGGTCGCAGCTTGCCATCTTTCTTTGGTACGAATAGAACGGGAAATCCCGCTGGGGATTCTGATTCTCTGATGAATCCTTTGTCAAGGTTCTCCTTAAGGTAGCTGCGCAACTCCTCAAGTTCCTTTTCTGACATCTGGTATATTGGCCCGAATGGGGGCTTCTTGCCTGGCTCGAGCTTAATCTCGTGGTCCCATTCTTGGTGCTGCGGTAATGCCTTCGCAGTCTTCTCATCGCGGAAGAGGTCTATAAACTCTCTGTATTCGTCCGGGATGTCAGGAGTTGTACTGTTCTCCTTAACCGTCGCTTTGTGATCCTGGGGCTGGTTGGTATCTGCGCGGTCGACCGCTCTAACTTGGCGCGTCTTGTTCGAAGAGATGTTGTTAATCTCCTTCTCATCCACCAGCTGCGTCGTGAGCTGCGCGGGTCGCTGTCCGGGTGTACCTGATCCGTGACACGTGAGCGTTATTCGCTGGTTCTTCCAGTCGATCCATGGATTGTGCTCTCTTAACCAAGGAAGTCCTAATATGATATCGTGGGCGGCCGTTCCCAGAACATCTAGGTCTGTCAATTCCTCGTGGTTGAATACTTTCAGACGTCGCTGTACCACTTCGTGGGTCACAGTCGACTCTCCTGGCATTGGTTCTCCGTTGGCTACTCGTAAAGGGTATGGTTCCTCCTTTCTTCGCTTCTGCAAGCCTGCTTGCGCGATAGCGGATTGAGACACGTAGTTGCTCTGTGCTCCTGAGTCCAACAATGCCGTCATCCTGGTGCCTTCTAGCACGACAGGGAATTTGATGAGGGACTGGGCCTCATTGGAATCCTGACGTCGATTCCGGGAGCCCTGGACTGCGTTGAGAAAAAGCTCTCGTCCGGGTTGTCCTTGGCGTCTGTTTGCCATATGTCTAAAAAAGACTCGTCCTGGGGCATAAAACCGCTCAGGCGTTTTAGTGTCTCGTGGTTCCTGCAATTCGGATGGAAACACTCAGCCCATTCTTGGCCGTAGCACCTCTCGTTTTGTACCATGTGCATGTTGAATATGTCTTCCACACATTCAATTCCTGGAAAGTGGAGATTCGTGCGTTTATCCCACAAGTGCTCTGCGCAATAGGTATCCGTACATTCCCACCAGTATTCCTCGCAGCCCTCGGGCTTACTCGGAAACCATCCACTGTTCAGTTTGTACTGTCTGTGGTCTTCGCAGGCTTCGTGGTAGCACTGCGTAGGTGGTAGTCGAGAATGGTACGGGTTTCGAATATCCTGGAACAGCTTCGACGTATAGCTCGGCGTTGGCAAAGCGGGCTGTCGGTCGAAGTCGGGTTCGTCTCGACTTCGAGCGTATAAGTTGTAGTCGTCCAGCTGTTGCTGAGTTGCGGAGTTGCTTTCTTTCCAGCGGATAAAGTCTTCCGTGTGCCATTCTTTGTTGGTTTTCTGTGCATTGGCTACCTGTTGGTCGAATCTCTTAAGTGCTTCGGGGTCACCGAGCAAGTACCGTCTTGACCGTTGAATATTTTCTTCCGTCATCCAATCGCGGACAGACTCGACATCCTGTAGGCTTGGTGTCTGGATAGAAACGGATGACGCTTCTCCCTTGTGCTCTGGGATGTTGTTGACAATGGTCAAGTTTATCGTTGGTGCTTTGGGTTCTCGGAAAGCAGGAGTCTGGGTGGATTGGTCGCGCGAGACCATCATGTCCTGACTATGTTGCGTTTTGTCGCATACAATTAAACGTTTCCCTTCCTTTGAATAGTACTTGTCGTTGAGCCGGAAAAAGGAATCGTAGTATCGTTTGCCAACAATAATGGTGCCGTCCTGGGTGTCGCACTCCACTACATGGTGTTTCCTGGGATCATTCTGGATCCACTGAGGGTGGTAGGGCGTTGGTGACCGAACTAGTTCGTTCGTTGTATCTTCGTCAGATTCTTCTACATGCTCGTCTTCCATAAGACAACCCATGTCTTCAGTGAGAACTTCCCATTCGTCACTGGTCTCGTTGTCGTCAGTGGTCAGCATGTTGAGCTGTCGAACCACTTGGTTCTTCATGCGACAATCGCGAGCGTAGTGGCCCACCTTGCCACAGCTGTAACAAGTCACTGAAGACTTATCACTGCGTTTGTTACTACCCTTTTTCTTTTCATTCCATCGTTCAGGTCCTTTGTTAAGGTTGGAGAGGTCCATTGCCGCAGGGCCGTAGTATCCTCCACTTGTATCGTTGTGGACTCGGCGCCCTACGTTGGCTTGGTAATGGCTTCCTCGTTGCCCACGGCGATAGTTGTTATTACGCCACTGGTTTCGTGAGGTTTGGGGTGGGCGAGCGACCTGAGTCGCAACTCGCACACGAGGGTCCTCTCTCAATTCTTGTTGAAGGTCGTAGAGCTTGGTGTCGATACTGATCGCTTCGTGGACTAGCGCATCAAAGGTATCGGTAGCTGCTGCAGTTCGCATGAGCTCTTCCTTGACCTTGGGTTTTAGGCCTTGTTTGAACATGGTCATCAGCGCGACGTCGTCCCAGCCGGTGAACGTGGCTACCTGCTGAAACTTAGCAGCGTAGTCCGCGGCGGATGCAGTTTGTCGGATGCGCTGAATCTCGCGTCGGGCGATGGTTGGTTCGTTGTGTACTCCAAATACCTGGCGGATCTGTTCCTTGAACAGATCGAAGTCTTCGATCCATGGGTCGATATCCGCGGAGTTGCTTGCTCCGTCATGGTAGCGGCGGATAAATGGTTTGATCCAAGTGAACGCGCGATCCTTCATGAAGGTTGACGCCAAAGTGACGCGTTTCTCTTCTGGGATGCGTTCTCCCTGGAACATAAAGAACAGGTCGAACTTCATAAGCCAGTCTTCCAGTTTGTCACGAGTACCATCGAAGGTCTCGGGCTTAGCTACTGGGTAGGTGCTCGTAGAGACGGGGGCCGCTGCCTCCTCGTCCATGTCGAGATCGTCATCAGCCGTACGGCGTGATGCGTTGGAGTTGCTAGGGGTAGCACGTGTTCCTGAGGTAGTACTCATCTTGGGGGTGTTCAAAATGTTGAAGTCGTACTTTAAGCAAAGCTCGTAAGCACTAGTTCTGTTGGTTCTCAGGGATAAGTACGGTAACAGGGACACGAAGGGTGGAGTTGCAATGAGGTGTGCAGATATGATCTGTCAGTCTCGAAGGCAGGGGTAACGATGAGTAGTACAGAGTAGACTGTCTAGCTCGAAGGTTGGTTGAGATCCAAAGACAAACTTGATTGACTAGGTTGAACACGAACTGTAAGAGTTGTGTTCCTACGTACTATATACTATTCCTGTATCCTGAGTACCTGTAGTCTCCGGGATACCTGTGGTCTCCGGGATACCTGTGGTCTCCGGGATACCTGTGGTCTCCGGGATACTTGTGCTTGGCGGGATACCAGTCACGTGACTTGTGGGACACATATGCGTCACCCCGCACTACTGCAGTAGAGTCCGTTCGTCTACTTGTGGCTTCCCTTCTCCTGTGATCGTAACAGCTTAGTGTTGCACGGTTGGGTGCGGGGGCTGCAGGTATAGGATCTTAAGAAGAGTGTGTATGTTGTTGTATTGTTTCAGCATTATAGCTCAGCTTATATCTAGGCCCTTACGCAGCACGATTAGTAACACAGTTTAGGTTCACGACAGCGCTTGGCCTGCGACACTCAGCGTTCTCTTGTTGTGCTAAAACCAGCTTGTGCGCAACAATTGCTGCCCCCTTTGCGTAGTGCTCAAGTGCGCTTAGCACAGAGTTTGGTGAGCTGCCCTGCTGCTGCTTATATCTCTCTTGAATTAAAGTTAATTACGACCTAAATTCTAGGGTATTGCTTAGGGTTTACGACTGCCAGGGCTTGTTGTTTGTAGGGAGTGGTGGTGATAGAGTGCGCAGCTTCACATCAAGGGTTAATATAACCCGTTCTAGGTCAAAAGGGACTAGTCCTGCGCCTTAGAACCCTCCCTAGATATTGCTAGGGGCAATAGCTTTCTTATGAGCTGCTTTAAAACATAGCAGGAACTCCTGCTTTGTAATGTAGTTAATCCAGTTGCGTATAAGCTTATTAACCTTATCCCTATACGCCTTCTTTAGAGGGCTAAAACAACCCACGTTAAGTGGCTGCAGGAGGTGCAACGAGTGCGCAGGCATGCATAGGGTTATAATCTTGTAATTCTTGCAGTATTGCGTGAACTCTGCAGAGTTGTGGCTCCTATGACCGTTAATAATCAGCATGCAGGAGGTACCAAGAGTGCGCGCCTTTGTATGCCTGTTAAAGTGCTTCAACTAGTCAAAGCCAAGCTTGTTGGTAGTCTAGCCGTTCCTAGAGATAGCAATAGTCTAATCTTAGAGCAGGTTGTCGTCCTTATACCAGCTAGACTGGTGTTGGCGGGCTTTGAAGATGATGTAGGGCGGAATGGCCCATCCTGTAGCATTAATGCCCTTAATAACTGTTACCTACTCCTGGTTGCCTGGCTAGACCTGCTTTGCTTGTCCTAACTTCTCTGCATCTGTAAAAACGACTCTAGTGGATATCTGGCCTATCATGAAGCCTGTCTTGTTGAAGTTGTACGTGTTATTGTCTAGGATACCATACTTGGCTTTGATATTGGCTACTAGGCCAAACCAGCCCTAGATTACCTCGGAATCCTCGCAAAGGGCTTGCTTGTAGTCGTACTTGCGATTGAAGACTGTTTTGAGCTCCTCCTGACGCGAAACAAACCTGCTGGCCCACCTTGGGCCAACAGGGGCCAAACCGCGCTCTTTTCGCAGAGAATCAGCCATATCAGCTACAACTGTAAGCCGAGGGGACTCTCCTCGCGTGACTAGCTCAAGTATGCGCATAACAATCACCTGCTCCTCAGCGCTGGTTAGATTCTGTGATTTGGCCATAGTATCAACGCGTGAAGGTCGTCCGGCGCGTCGATGGTGTAGCGTAGTTCGAGAGACTCTGTAGATAGCTGCAGCGCGTCGCACTAAGAGTTTTGCGTCTTGTTTAAGAGCTTGAAGCGCAAGCTGTATCTAACGCTCTTTTAACGCGTTAAATTGTGGTTGTTAGGGAGGCATTAGTGTAGGAAAGGAATTTTGGTGTGGACTTGGCAAAAGTGGCCCGCTTGCTGTGCTGACCCGCTCGCTGTACATCTACGTTATTAAAGTTATACTTTAAGTAAAGCTCTTAAGTACTAATTCTATTAGTTCTTAGAGATATGTATAGTAATAGAAAGCTAAAGAGGTAGGTTATAGTAAGGTGTATAGATGTAATCTATTAGTTTTAAAGGTAGAAGTAATAAGTAACGCTTTGTACGGCTGAATGGCGCACCCTACTGAAATGGCGCGCTTTGTCGCACATTCACCTTTGCACCTTAATATCTCAACACTACAACAAGCAATTCAGGCGTGCGATGGCTTAGATTAATCCTCTATCTCTGCTACATCTTTCTAGCAGGTGCGCTTGTTGTGCCTAGTCTTGCCGCACGTCTTACAGCAACGTTTATTTTTACTGCTGCTACCTACCTGCGCACCACCTTCTTGTGCCTCAGCCTTAGCGTCTATCTCCTTTAGTATTTCCTCTGCCTCTGCCTGCGAGAGAGTCCCGCCTTCCTAAATCTGCTTCTTTTTGCGCTTCTTACGCTTAGAAGCAGCCTCATTTACCTGCTTAAGCTTAGCTATCCTTGCCTTAAGCAGCGTGTGCGAATGGTCCCTCTTTACAGACCCCCTTTTAACCTGCAGAACCATCTCAATAATTAAGTCAGGAGAGGAACTCTTATGTTCCCTTATCCTCTTGATTATTAGCGTTGTCTGGCTGTTAATTACAATCGCGTTAGTTAGTGTTTTAGGCTGCCAGTTAGTAGGCCCTGGTAGAGGCGGTGTTAGCGTGCAAGGCTTGACTTCAAGCCTTAACAGCACTACCTCTAGGTTAAGTGGAACCAAGCCAGTTGCTTTAAAGCTTGATATAATGTTGCTCTTTAATAACGTACCTCACGGGTAAGTGGGCCACCCTGTCTAGTGGGCCACTTTTGCCAAGACCACACCAAAACTCTCTCCCTACACTAATGCCTCAACAACAAGGTCAATCAGACGCGTTAAAAGAAGCTCGGATACAGCTTGCACTTCAAGCTATCAAACAGGATGCGAATCTCTCCCTGCGACGCGTTGCAGCTATCTTCAACGTGCCCCGAACTACACTAGCCCAACGACGCGCTGGACAGCCCTCAAGAGTTGATTCTATGCCTAGCCGACGGTATCTGGATGAGCACGCAGAGGAGGCGATTGTTGATCACGTTCTTTACCTTATACAGCGAGGAGAACCCCCTCGCTTGTCAGATGTGGCTGATATGGCCAATTTGCTGCGACAAGAGCGTGGAATGGCCCCTGTTGGCCGAAATTGGCCCAGTACGTTTGTAAAGCGTCAACCAAGGCTAAAAGTAAAGTTTAGTCGCAAGTATGACTACAAGAGAGCCCTCTGCGAGGATCCTGAGATAATACAGGGCTGGTTCAGCCTAGTAGCTAATGTCAAAGCTAAGTACGGCATTGTGGACGAAGACACGTACAACTTTGACGAGACTGGCTTTGCAATGGGTCAGATTACCCCTAGAGCAGTGGTTGCAGACGTAGAGAACCGAGGACGAGCAAAGCAGATACAGCCAGGCAATAAGGAGTGGGCTACGTTAATCTTAGGCGTAAATGCTGCAGGGTGGGCTATTCCACCCTTTATTATCCTTAAAGCCAAAACCCACACCACCAACTGGTCTAAGGACAAAGATCTGCCCCAGGACTGGGTAATTGGGGTCTCTGAGAACGGCTGGACCAACAACGAGCTTGGTCTTGACTGGTTGAAGCACTTTAACAGGCATACTAAGGAGCGTACCTATGGGACCCACCGTTTGCTACTTATAGACGGCCATGAGAGCCACCAGGCCGCAGCATTCACCCAATACTGCAAAGAGAACAAGATTGTAACTCTTACAATGCCTGCGCACTCATCGCACCTCTTGCAGCTGCTTGATGTGGGTTGTTTTGCCCCTTTGAAGCGGGAGTACGGGCATCAGGTCAACAAGCTCTCGCGCAACCGGATCAACCACATAGACAAGCAGTCGTTCCTAGTATGCTTAAGAGCAGCATATAACGCGACTATCACCCCTAGCAACATCCAGGGAGGGTTCCGAGGCGCTGGATTGGTCCCCTTTGACCCAGAACGGGTCATATCAACCCTCAATGTGAGGCTGCGGACTCCATCACCCCAACTACCTACCAACAACGAGCCCTGGCAGTCCCAAACCCCCAAAAACCTGCTTGAATTTCAGTCGCAATCAACTCTAATTCGAGACAAGTATAAGAGGCAGCAGGGCAGCTCACCAAATTCAGTGTATAGCGCGCTAGAGCACTATGCAAAGGGGGGAGCAAAGGTAGCGCACCAGCTTGCGTTGATGAGAAAGGAACGTGATGAGCTTCGAGAGGCTCTAGCAGCTGCAACAGAGCGCAAATCACATAAAAGGAAGCGAATTCAAACAGGAGGGAGCATAACAGTTGAAGAGGCACAGCGTTTAACTGCTCTAAAGGAGTTTGGCGTGCGTGGTGATGGTAAGAAGCCAAAGAAGAGGATGCGCGCTGAAGGAGGTGAACTATCCCAACGACGGTGTGGAACGTGCGGAGAGACAGGGCACAACGCGCGAACGTGTAAATAACACTTATCTACCATGGACCTTGCCAGGACGTCTTCCTCAGAACCCCCATACGCGAGGTGCTGTTACTATACTACAATTTAATGTGAAGTTTGGTGTGGTCTTGGCAAAAGTGGCCCACTAGACAGGGTGGCCCACTTACCGAGTCCGTGCGCGTGACGCCCACCATCGCGTAACGCCCCGCTGAGATCCTATCGACTTGTTGAAAAATAAGGTTACTGAGCCACCAACAACAGCAAATATTGTATAATATTGTAGTAGAGTAGTAAATAGACCTATGTGAACTACTTGTGCTACTTGTATTTACTTGGAAGCCTAACGTTGCGTCCGCGGCGAGTAGTGACTGGTGGAGGAGCTGAGGGTGCCTCAGGGGCTTCTTTCGCACCACCAGCATCACCAGCTTGTTTCTGACGCTTATTGCTACCTGAGGTAGCTTTTAAGGCTTTACGCTTACCCTTTTGGGATAATTGGATAGCAGTAGTAGCTTGACGAGCGTCCCTTTGACGCTGCGCTTCAGCTGCCTTCTTAGCCTTCTCCTGCACCCTCACCTCCTTAGCTCTCTCACGCTCTGTACGCTTCTCCTGAGCCTCTCTTGCTCTCTGAAGCTTAATTGCTACTTGCTCTTGCTTCTGACGTAGCTTTTGAAGATGCTGCTCCTCCTGTTCTTGCTCATTGATCTTCCGACGATAGTGTGCCTCTCTGACCTTCCGAGGAGACCAAAATACAGGTTGACTTTGGTACTCCTTCCGCTGTTGGAGACTCAGGGGCTTACTCTTCTTATTGTGCTTCTTCCTGTGTGCAAGAGACTCCTGCAGGCCTTTGTTCTGCTCAGTAAGCAGCTCAACCTGGGCAGTAAGAGAGTGAATTGCCCCTGTCAGCTCCCGCACTGCCTCACTGTCAGGTTCCTTCACATGATCCTTAAGTACCTGCCTTATACGCCTCCAGTCTGTTGGTCTAAGAGCTCCTGATTGTTCTTCTTTGTCTGTATAAGTGTTGTTGACTTGTTTGAGTACAGCAGAGGCGTCAGGGGGCCATATCCCTGTGGCTGCAAAGGAGTTGACGATTGTTGACTCCTGAAATGAGCTCTGCCACGCCGCCCAGAACAGGTGTAAGAAGTTTGATTTAGTGACTGGAGAGGTCCCCTGACTGCTTTGGAGGAACTGCGTAAGCTCATTTGAGTATGCTCGTGCCAGAGGTGAGAACAGGCAAACGTCCAGTGGCTGGAGCCTGTGTGTTGAGTGAGGGGGAAGGATCATCACGAGTATCTTGCGTTGGTTGGCGTACTCAATAAAGTCAGGGGTAACGTGGCTCCCGTGGCCGTCAAGTATCAAAAGACGATACTTTCTCCGTGCTGTGGCCTTAGTAGCGCGATCGAACACCTGTTCAAGCCAGGCAAGAGCTATCTCGTTGTTGCTCCAGCCTGTACTAGATGAGCTGACAAAGACTGAGTGTTCCCCTGGCTTGATATCCTCCACCCAGCCTGAGTATATAGCTTGATTGGCTGCTGGGTATATGAGGCTTGCTGGCAGGGCTTCCCCTGAGGCACTTATGCAAGCAATAAGCGTGATCCACTCCCGTGAGCCGTCTTGGAGAGTACCTCTGACTTGCTTGCTGTCCCACAGTGGCCGGGAGAACACTCGTTTTGCACGTTCAAGTACCCCGATCATGAAGCCCTTCTCATCCATATTGTACATGTGCTGAGGCTCAATGCTGTACTCAGCTATCTTGCTGTGTAGAAGTGTGAAGTAGGCCTCAAAAGAAGCCCCTGAGTCAGCTTGGTGGCGATTGCGATCCTTCCCTGTTGCCCATTTGGTGACCAGTTCAGCTGTGTGACGGTGGAGGAAGCGAGTAACCCAGCTATCAGAGACGCTGCTACCAGCTACTTTAGACGCGTAATTTCGGATTTGAAGCCTGTTAGGAGGGAATCCGTCCTCAGTAAGCTTATTAATAAGCTTAATAAGCTCTTGTTCTTCAGTGTTGTTGAGTTTCCGTTGGTTAACTGCTTTGACCTCCCTAGAAGTTGAAACCCCTTTGTGCCTCCGCGCTAACGTAGACCGATCAACTCCCTTTGCTTTAGCAAACTTTGTGTATGAAAGTTGTTCTTTATGATTGCGCAAATCGAATTCTGTAGCCGCTTCTTGAATTGAGTCCATATTGACTGAGCTATGGGGTGTTGAAGATGGGGTGCGATTTGCTTAGCGGGGCGTTACGCGATGGTGGGCGTCACGCGCACGGACTCGGTACCCGTGAGGTACGTTATACTATATGCCAAAACCGTACTGATGGGGTAGGGTTAGGTTGCCCCCAGGGGCGAAAATAGGAGCTGCCCCTAGGGGCAAAGAACAGCTGCGCTAACAAGTCTAGGTATTGCCTGTGGCTTGCCCCCAGGGGCAGAGAACAGTTGGCTCGAGCTAGCAAGTTAAGTACCGCTTGCCCCCAGGGGCAAAGAGGACCGTGCTAGAATCCGCGAACTCTTAACCTACTCACAACTAGCTTAGCGACTCGCATCTCCTGCAATAAAAAAATTCTTACCTTCTGAGGCACTGCTCTTTCTACATCTTCTAACGCTAATACAACTAAAGCTGCGATGAAGCGCAAAAGTGCAGACGTCTCGACGGAAATAGGAAAAAGACAACGTACGGCTGTTAAGGAGATCAAAGAGGCAGACTCCATCTACAACCAAGCTGCGCTGTACCTGCTGGCAACAGCCAAATTTCCGATTGACGCACTCACCTCAGAATGGAGTATTGGTGTGAACAGACCCATCGACCAAGCGCACAAGCGTCGGCTCCGCCAGATTTTCGACGAGGCAGGCGTTCTTCGGCGAGACACAAGTCACCAATTGCAGATCGCTTGCTCCAAGGCGCAAGTGCAGCAGATGCTAGATCACCTAGAAGAGGAGAACCAGGCTCAGACCACTGCCATTGCAGCCGGAGGCGCTGAAGAGGGGGACTCGAAGTGGCCGTCGTTTGAAGGTTGGGCGGCCGTCATTGGAGCGAAGGCAGAGCTTATTGCAGGCCACCATCGCGTTGAAGCTTTCAAGGAGTATCTACGACTTCGCCGGTTGCCAGAGGAGGAACGGTGGTGGGTGTGCAGTATTTACGACAAAGGTTTCAGCCCCTGCACGTGCCAGCCAAGCCAACAAGCTAACCTAAAAGACAGATACGCTTCCCGCACACTTGCGCGTCCAGCTTCGCGCCAACCGAGAAGACATCATCCTTCCCGATAGCCACGGGCAGATATGGACAGAGCTAGCAACCCTGTCCTCCAACAATGGCCAGCTGTTCCAAGGTTCAAATAGGTCGGTTGAGCAAGAGATGCTGGAGCAACTAAGGCTCAGCAGCAGAGTAAAGTTTCCAGTCCGACGGCTGGCTACGCTGTGGAAGAATCTTAGCTGGAGACCGATGATCACTCAATGGTGCCGCACCTCGATTGGGCAGGCGACCTTCAACATCTCCACGTTTGAGTGGATGGCAAGCTGCAGGATAGACGATGTAAGTGCAATTTGTATCTAGGCACGCTCTGTACATCTACGCTAAGCAACCATCTAGTATTGGTTTTCTGCAATGAACGAGGTAACGAAGATCACATCAGAGTTCCAAGGCCAGCATGGACTGGACGTTCAGCTAGCCGACTGGAACAAGCTGGCTGGCCTACCGCGCGTACGAACTGTACACGAGGTGCGGGGATTGTTCTATCCTGGCCTTGAGCCTGACGTGGACCCCTATTCCTCAGGCACACGTCGGCGAGACTTGTTCCTGGACGCAGACGATGATACATACCTTGGTTTGTATTAAACGGTTCTTTCAGAACTAGGACGCCAGTTCATTGACATCTAGGCGCTTTTGAGAACTACAAAGCAAGAAGGAAAACTAATAAGCATTGTGATGTCTCACGTCACCTTGTGGATAAACGCCGAACCCGCAAAGGTCTCAGACCGCGACAACAACAAGCCTGCGCTGCGAAAGGACCTAGTCCCTGCGCTGCAAGCAAAGTATGGCGACAAGGCTGACGAGAAGTCTCGAGTCCTCCAGCAGGCAGTCCTTGATTACGTACATGGAAACGCAAAAGACTTCACCAGCTCTACGCTAGAGCACTATCTCCACAAGTATCCGAGCGGAGACAACAAAGCCTACGGCACACGGTTTGAGCATAAGGTGTGGAGAGAAGTGCTGTCTATCGTCATAATCTACGCAGGGCCGTCTCTGCAGCACAAGTACATCGCCAGTCCCATTCCAGAGGAGGCTGGCAAGATCAGTCCGCCTACCATTGCACAGACTGCGCGTGATCTCATCTGTCAGATCCCAGAAGTTGCGAACGATTCAGCCCTTCGGTCAGCAACTGCAGCCAAACAGCTGCTTAGGATGATGCAGCCAGTGATTGCTCAATGGATAACACAGCAACACGTGGATGCGTCGGATTCTTATAGCGAAGATGGGCCACTAACTACTGTCGACCTGGCAGATGAGCAGCGCGCGGAGAGCGGGCTGTTCTCTCAAGCATCAATCAGCCACGCAACACACGAAGGGCAGCCATTAGCAGAAGCGCGGAAGCGTAGGCCCCTCCCCCGGGCCCAGAATGGATCAAGTACGCACCAAGCCATCCAGGAGCCAACCACTGCCCAATCACCAAGCTCCAGATCGACAGCGGAGTCGGACGCAGGGGCTTCATCACGAACGGAGATGCAGGAACGAGTGCTGATTGACTTTTCCTTGGACGGGCTGAATAATCTCCGAAAGCAACACGGTCACAACAGCGCGATCAACCAGCAGTCGGCTCAGCTGCAACAGCATCCCCTCGCGACAGAGTCTCACCAGCCTGGATATCCATCCACACCTCTTTCTTCACGCGCCACGACCGGCTCAGGAGGACGTTGGAGGCAGAGAGCATCGGCAAGGCGTGGGAAATGACGAGGATTCATAAACTTCGAAGCCGCCGCAGAAGGTCCGACATTGGTACCTGGCACGTACCACAGTAGCTGAAGATGATCAGCGCTAGTAAAAATAAAGAATAGAGATTGCGTTACATGTTTACTGCTCTCAAGTTTAACCTGCCCCGTGGCTTGCCCCTGGGGGCAAGCGGACACCGCGCGATCCTTCCACCGGATCCCGTCGGCGGTTGCTTCGCCTGTTCCTGCTATGGGAAAGTGCTGCCTATACATGTCTCACGATGGATTTCGATGGATTTGACGACGAGCTTTTGAACCTAAGTCCACCCCAAGACATAGATCTATGGCCCAATTCGCCGCCAGCCGTTGTCGTAACGCAGCCTCCGGACGCGCAACAAAGCGCCAACAGCGATGATGATGGTTCTGGAGATGACGATGGACTCTACGGCGACGCGTCGCCCGGCGAACTTGGGGACGACTGCAGCGAGGGCAGCTTTGGCGACGAGGAACAGGTGATAGTGGCGGCAGACCAGTACTCGTGGAAGATTGATCACTCCAAAGGGGACCACAAGTTCAAATGTGTGTTGGTGTGCAGTGGACTGCGTGTATATGCAAATGCACACAGCGACTGACAATGCAGCAGTGCAGGAGTTCATGGCGGCGACCAAGAGCACATGTTTCGACGGCAGCCAGGCTATCGACATGCTGCAAAGGCGATACACGATCGACTAGGGAAGCAGGAAGGCTGGCTCCCGAGCTGCTGCGTTGGAGGACGAGTAGATACCGTCGTTCTTCCTTGATCTTCTCATCATCGTCGGACGACCGCTCAGGCCGATCACGCAGCCATGCAGCCGCTTTTTCGACAAAGTTAGATTAAAAGAAGGAAAAGCAAGAGTAATTGGAAAAGTTATAGAAGATAAAAGTAGGAAGTAGAAGAGAGAGAATAAAAGAAGGAGAAGGAATTAAAAGACAACAAGATTGAAAGAGGAAGAAGGTAGAGCAAGTTTAAAAGAAGAAAAAAGGTAGTGTTGGGGTTATAGTAGAGACAAAGGAATAGAGTATTATTGTTAGGGTTATAGTAGAGACAAAGGAATAGAGTATTATTAGAGTTGTAGTATAAGAAGTTAAGTGAAAAACAAGAGTATAATAAGCTTAGAGAAAGGAAAAGAAGAATAAAAATAATAAGGCAGAAGAGAAGGATTTAGAAGAAGAGAGGTAAGAAAAGAAGAGTAGGATGAGAAAAGAAGAGTAGGATAAGAAAAGAAGAGTAGGATAAGAAAAGAAGAGTAGGATGAGAAAAGAAGAGTAGGATAAGAAAAGAAGAGTAGGATGAGAAAAGAAGAAAATAGGCTAGAAGATGTAAACAACTAAGGTGCAGTAAACAACTAGGGTGCAGTAAACAACTAGGGTGCAGTAAACAACTAGGGTGCAGTAAACAACTGAGGTACTAAAGTTAAGGAGTGGGCAGTAAGCCTACATGGCAGGGAACCAACAGGTTGGGGTACCCGCACGGATCTCTTCTGCCCTGTTTCGTACTAGTCCCGGATGGACTCCATGACTACCCCTGCACTTACCCCTTTTAGCTATCTTGGCTCCGCAACCTCTGCTGCTGAGTTGGACCTCCGATTTCATGCAACTGCTACAACTGCGGGGCGTGGTGCTAAGTCTAGTCTATGTCTCGTACGTGGAGAATTTACACAGGAAATCCTGTCAATCCCAGCTACTGCACGTTGCAGTCTAGCCTTCCAGATCCCCCTTCTACTATCGCTAAGGCAGGTGTCCAGGCAATTATACCAATACAGTCAAGTTTACTGACTGCTTGCTTCTAGTTAGAAGCGAGAGAAACGCTGAACATCATCTCCTACCTGCCACTATATGGCTACCTGTTTTGCACGGTTTGCAGGAGCGCCATTTCCCGCAAGGTACTCCTCAATCATCTCCAGCGACATCACGGCATCAGCAGCGGCCTATCCACAACTATACTTCGCCAATACGAACATCTCTCCGTAGCGCAGGAAGACTTGGACATCGTTCCACTTCCCAATGACAGCCGTGTCTTGCCGTTCCTAGCGGCTCCTGTCCAGGGTTTCAGCTGCCCGCATTGCATCTGGCTTACGGTGAACTGGGGCGAACTTCGAAAGCATCTAAGTAAAACTCATAGTATAAGGAACATACTAGTTGACAGGAGGGACGTTTCATGCTTCCTGCAACAATGGGTCGCGCACAGAAAGACTGGACAATACTGGCGCGTGGACCGCACCAGGACGGACAGCGTTGAGTCTGTGGAAACAGATTGCGAGGAAGAGCCAGCAGATGAAGAAAGATTGATGCAGCTGGAAGAAGCTTGTCGCGACCCAGAAATAGCGGAGCTTCTCCGTATGGAAGATGAAGAGGAACGCCGGCTTGCCAATGAAGCAAACGAGAACGCATGTCTCCCAGACAAGTTAGAGCACGACGAGAACACGCACTGGCTTTGTGAGTGCGGGTGGCCACGCTGGTTCGCACGCAAGCCGCTTCATGTAATTGTCGCTACATCGCAGCTTCCCTCGAAAAAGCATGAAGCTCTCTACCTAGGACCATGGAACGGCTCTCAATGGAGCAGCTGCTCAGCTACAGAGACGAAGCTCTTGGTGCTCGTTGAGCTTGTGAGTCGCGTGCTAGACAGGTGCGAGGAGACCCTGTCATCTACACCGCGGGTTCTTCGCTGTTGGCTACGCAGCTGGGGCCCACATTATTGCCCTATCCCATTTGAGCAACCAAAGCGACAGGCTACGCAGAAAAAGTACCGCTCCTACTGTTACCGCTTCCTTTGCTATGTTTTCCGAGCGAGGCAGATTTGCTTTGCGCAGGGTGACGACGCGAAGGACATCTACGGCCTGACACTTACCGCATCCCAGGCAGAAATGGCGGATACTATCTGGGCGGCGCTGGACAATCTGTCGCCGAGTGAGGCAGAGAGAGCCCTGTCAAGTCCTTCGTCGCCACTGCCTCCTCCATCCTCTTCCATCCTCGAAACTATCTTCCAGCTGCTTGTTCTCTTCTGGTCAGACACTTCGATAGACGGGGATGCAGGTGCCAAAGCACTCATTCATTTCTCCGGTGTGCTTGGGATCCACCCGTATAAGCTGACTCTCCGCACCGCGTATGATTACACACCATATCTTTCCGCCTTAATCTGGGTAGGAAGATTAGTGATCCTCGAGTATGCGCTGCCGTCGCGAGCTTACAGTTCGTGGGACCCTCTTCTCCAGGCACGCACTACGCATCCAGATCAAGGGTCGAGGCTTCTTAGAGAGATTCGGCCAAGGTATCTCCAACGTGGTACCTTCGCGCCCCTCGGATATTTCATTGAGCGCCTCCAACATGGCAGAGCTGTAGCAAAGCGGGAAGGTGGCAAAACAAACATCTCCTGGTCACCTGATGGCCAGATGCTCGAGGTGAACGGATCTCAGATCACTCTGACACAGCTGCGCTCTACAGTGCACTCTCTTCTGGATGCGATCAATCGGGAAGCTCGCGATCTAATGTTTCAGTGGTGGCCTGATGTCAATTTGCGTGGGATCAAGGACAAGCTAACAAGCTATCGAGCGGGCTATTCATTTCTAGCGGAGCCTGAGAACAATCTGCAAATGAGCTTCAAGCATCTTTACCGCCGAGCGTTCTTTCTTCAAGAAGGGAGGCTAGCACTGCAGGGCGCTGGACGCCAGCAAGCGGTGGCGTATCTCCAGAGACGTGGCGAGTTTATTCGACTGATCTTTGCAGGTATCCACATGACGAGCGGCATGCCCGCTAGAGGGGAAGAGCTCCGCATTATACGCTGGGCAAATACCGTCGCTGTACAACGCAACATTATAATACACAAGGGACACATCATGCTGGTTTTCACTTACAACAAAGTGTCCACAACAGCAAACCACTCGTTCTACATTATTCGGGTGCCTTGTCCTATAGTAGAGCGAGCTCTGTTCCTATATCTTGCCTATATACGGCCTTTTACCGACTTCCTCCTCCGACAACTGAAACTCATTAATGCGCGAACAAAGACGAATCTGCATCTCTTCACCCGAAGCAATCATCCCACTGGTTGCTTCAGCGCAGTAGACTGCTCGAAGAGCCTAGAGCTGGCTACGCCAGACTGCCCCATTCGACTTCAGCTGTGTATCTATCGCCACATCGCGGTCGCCATTAGCAAGAAGCATATCCCAACACTGCTGGAGCCGTTCGACCCCAACATTCCAAAGGACCAGAACGGCTTTCTTCATCTATTAGCCTTCCAGACAGGTCACACTCCATCGATTCATGCAAGCGCTTACGCTCTCGAGAGAGGCTATCCGGCGAGATTGCAGCCAGAGCTCATCGACCGCTATTTTGAGAACAGCCTGATTTGGCATCGGTTCCTGGAGATCGAGGACAGACCTATAGACAGAGAAGCAAATCCGGGCCCGTTAGACCCACAGATACAGAAATTGATGATGTCAACGATGAAGCCGGCACATCAAGCGGTAGACGTGGGTATGTCAGAAGAGGTATTTTTCGCACTGCATAGCGGAGACGGAAAGAAAGCAGAGGCAAAAGGGCCTGATAGGAGATTATTGACACGAAGCAAGCGTAGACTGAGCAGCGACCTTTGTAACGTCCTTCAGAACCAAAGCGTATCACATTCAGCTAGACTAAAGAGCGGGAGAGTCAGCATCAGCTGTACGAGCACTGGTCTTAGATACACAAAGATAAGAAAGGGTTAGAATTATAGGAATAGAAGGAAAGAAACGTGTGCTACGCAAGCAAAGCGTTTAGTAACCTCAGATAGCTACGTAGCCAGATTGCGAAAAGAAATGACCTACCCATAGCGTCTATTGCTAAGCAAAAGGTATGCAATGTCAGCAACCAATCTGCTAAGCTTGCTATCCAAACGCTACAGGAACATGGACCAATCGCTCTAGACTACGTTACGTTTGTTGCCAGCGAGAACGTTATTATCTGTACACCTTGTTACACCGCAGTACCTGTAACTGGTTTAAACACCCACTTACGGACTTGCCACTATAAACCCGCCAAAGTGCGTCGAGCTACGATAGCACGATTTGACGACGTGCCTGCTGCGAAGTCCTTCAATGATCTAGTGCCCCGACCGGATGGATCTACGCCGCTCTCTTACCTTGGCCCACCTCTGACTGGATTTTGTTGCCCGCACTGTCTGGAGGGAAAGAGTATTAATTGGGATCAGATACGACAGCATACAAAGAAACACCACAACATTAGCGCGCCTGAGTGCCTTTAAGATCAATCGCGATACAAGTGTTATCTACAGAGCTGGACGAAGTACTCGCCCAAATACTGGGTGGTGAGCCAAGACGACAGCTCTCACCAGCATCAGAGCGACGAAAGATCACTTGAGACAAGCAATAGCGAGTGCTTGACACGTGTAGAGGATGAAGAGAAAGAAGAAGAAGAACGTTTAGATGATGAGCTAAACGGCGTGGTTCTCGACGGAGAGCTAGAACACGACGAGAACACTGAGTGGCTGCGAGGCTGCGAGTGGCCAGCGTGGTTTGCTCACAAGCCTATCCATATCATTGTTGCAGCTGCAGCACTGCCTCCCATAGCAACATCAGATGATCTCAAACTAGGCCTTTGGAACGGATTCGAATGTGTAAGCCCAGCACAGACGGAGAGAACGATCTGGAAGATTGTAGAAGCCAGCAGAATCGTTTTCCAACGATGCGAAGCAACACTAAAGCAGACGCCACGGGTTTTGCGTTGCTGGCTGCGGAGCTGGACGCCTTCTTTTCTTCCTTACCCTTTTGAGCTGCCACAACGCGAAAACACCCGACGAAGATACTATAGAATCCACGAGCGATTCTTATGCTACATTTTCCGCGTCTTAGCACTGTCGCGCAACATAAAAGAGCCTACAAACGACATCTCTGGGCTGCAGCTAACCACGGCTTAGCTGGCCATGATGAACCATATCTGGGACCACGTCACTGCTGTCAGCCAGCAGGCAGACCTCGGGATTCTGCTCCAGTCATCTCTGGCCGCCCTGAACGAAAATCTCTTTCAACTTCTTGTCATGTTCTGGACAGACTTGTCGCACGACGGAAACATGAGCCGTAGCGCTATCATGAACTTCTCTGGTGTCTTGGGAATACATCCCACAGAGCTATGTTTCCGCGAGCCCTACGACTATACTCCTTTTATATCAGCACTGCTGTGGGTAGGTCGCCTGATTATACTCGAGTATGCCCTACCACTTGCACCATACAACTATCTTAAGAATCCTTGGCCCGAGCGTACAGCCTACCCCGACCAAGCACAGCGACTGCGTGAGCATATCCGACCCAAGTATCTTCAGCGAGGTAGTCTTGCACCAGCTGGTTACCTTATCGAGCGACTACAGCACGGAAGAGCAATCGCGAGGCGCGAGGGTCCTAGAACAAACATCTCCTGGTCTTCAGATGGCTTGACACTCCATATTGCGGAAACACAGATTCATATGCGACAATTTCGTGAGACAATTCACACTGTTGTAGTAGGTTTACAAAGCCGTGCACAGGAGCTCCTCTTCGGATGGTGGCCAGACGTTCAACTCGACATTCTACAAGATAATCTTGCGACCCATCGCCCTGGATTCTCGTTTCTGGCGCACCCAGCCAACAAACTCCAGGGAGCTTTCCGCGCTGTGAGCAAATTAGCGTTCTCAGAACAAGGCGGCTTCTCGTCAGAGACAAGTAGAGGGAGAGCAAAGCAGAGGCGGTACTTGAACGAAAGCGACAGCTTTGTTCGTCTGCTTTATGCAGCAATGCACCTAACAAGCGGCATGCCAGCACGTGGTGAGGAGCTCAGAGTCCTACGGTGGGCTGACACGATCTCCGTGCGACGAAACATCTTTATCTACAAAGGAAAAGTGATACTTGTCTTCGCATACAACAAGGCAAACACCAACACCAACAACTCGTTTTATATCGTACGCTCCCCCTGTCCTATGGTACAAAGAGTTCTTTACCTTTACCTTGTGTACATCCGCCCATTCCGCAGTCTTATTAGTCGAAAGTCAGGGGCGCAATCTACAGGCTCAACGAACCCTCACTTGTTTAGTACTCATGACAGTGCAACGGCCTGCTTTTCTTCAAGTAAAGCCCACTCGAGTCTGAAAAGGTCAACAGCCAAATGCCCTACTCCGACAACTACCAGTCTGTACAGACAAACTGCGACTAGCATTGCAAAGAAGCATCTCCCTGCACTTGTTACTGCATTCGACCCCAATACGCCTAAGGATTACAATGGATTCCTTCAACTCCTAGCTTTCCAAACAGGTCATAGACCAGTTACACATGCCAATGCATATGCGCTAGAGCATGGATTTCCTACCAAATTGCAGCCTGATCTGATTGATCGCTACCTGGTAAACAGCCATATGTGGCATGAATTCACGTTGACCCGAGAGGAAGACGCTCTAGACTATAGCTTAGCAACCGTGCACAAAACCTCAAGCAGTACGACACAAGTTGGTTACTACCCGGACGCTATTTCTGAGGGAACACCAGAGTGTGCTACACCCGGAATAAGCGATACAGAGCCCCCAGACGAGGCTCTGCATACACAGACACCTGAGCAGAGGCAACAAAGAGGGAAAAAGCGACGCAGAGAGACTGAGAGTTGCAGCCCTCTTACGAGAAAAATTCTCGATATGCAAAAGCAACTGAACGATCTTGTTCAAGAGCGCGCCATGTCAAAAAAGAGGCGAGCAACAGGTCGAAATACTGGTCAGAATAATGTAGAATCAGATCCTGCGTCAGAGCTGGATACAAGCGAGTGGGAGGAGGAAAGGACGCTTAGGGCAAGGACTAGGATTCCGAAGGATGGAAGCAAGAAGGACTCTAGTTCAAAAGTACAAAGTAGTCGAACCTCAAGTACTATAAAGCGGAGGAGGGGACGGGTATCTAGTAAGAGGTTACTATCGTAAATTCAACTCTTCCGTACCTACCTCCACGCGACCGCCACGACCCCGAGCCTCGTTCGCGCTTGATGCGGTATAGTGCGCGACTTCGGCCCTACTTCGTCCCCTCCCAGCCTTAGCCTGGAGTCGACCCCTTTTGATGCTCTATTTCGGTCTAGCTCGGCCCTGCACGGGCATGCATGCTCCAACACAGGGCAGCTATAGCAGTTCCTGCTTGTTACCTGTTGTTCTGTACTACTTTTACCTGCTTACGCATTAACTAAGACGCCACGGCCTGCTATTCAATTGTGTGCTACTGTTAGCAACAAAGTAGTGCTATGTCTCACCAGACAGCGTCTCGCTGGATAGTCTACACGGGTAATCCAGAAGCCGGTGTCTTTTCTGAAAGCGCCTCTAACCCTTCCTCATGGACTGTCCATTCAGGCGACTCAGCAAAGAGCAAGGCATGTGAATGACGTACCTTTGCCGCACTTTTTATTCTATCTCACCCTCACTTGCTAATTATAGATAGCCTGCAGAACCCGAAGTGCCAAACATTATCTCCTATCTGCCAGAACATGGACACCTGTTGTGCACCCCATGTAGAAGCGTTATACCCTACAAGACGCTCCGTTACCACCTCCGCCACTACCACAAAACTCGATCGTCCATATGCGAAATTATCCTTTCTCAGTATAAAGGACTTCCTGTATCGCAGATTGATGCAGACGTTGTCCCTCGTGCAAATAACTCTTCTAGCTTAGATTTCCTAGCGCCACCCGAGCGAGGCTACTCCTGTCCGCAGTGCGACTTGACAACTTGTAGTTGGGATACAATGCTGCTGCATTTTCGGAAGACGCAGTGCAGTAGGGGGCAGAGGACGCGCAATGATCTATTCTGCTTCGTCCAGCGATGGTCTCCTATCAGGCGAAACGTGGGAGGTACCTGGAGGGTAGCACACGCTACACACACAATTCAAAGCAGAAGAAGATCAAGCCAGGACGGATCCGTGTCAGACGACCCTGCGACCGCCGCTCTTCTGCTGATGGAAGCCGAGGAGGAAGCTAGGCTCTTACAGCAAGATCAAGAACTGATGGCCCTAAGCAACGAGCTTGAGCATGACGAGAAAACCGACTGGCTGCGCGGTTGTGGTTGGACGCGGTGGTTTGCCCAAAAGCCGCTCCATCTGATTATTGCTACTTCTAGGTTGGCCACTTCTACCGGTGAAGCTATTCACCTCGGCACCTGGAACAGCGTGGAGTGGATCAGCTCCGCAGCTACAGAGTCAAAACTAAGACAACTATCAGAAATTGTTCATCTCGTGCTTGATCGCTGCGAGGAAACATTAGAACAAACTCCGCGAGTCTTGCGCTGCTGGCTGCGAAGCTGGGGGTCACACTTCTACGCGTATCCCTTCGAGCTACCTCAACGAGACGCTACGAAAGCTAGGTACCGCTCCTTCCTAAACCGCTTTCTGTGCTATGTATTCCGATCATGGCAGGTATGTCAGAAGCTCAATCAAAGCTTAAGCGAGGTATATGGGCTTCAGCTGTCGGACGCACAGGCGGATATCGTGAAATCTGTCTGGTCAGATCTGTCCACAAAAGGATTCAGTAAGGCAGAGCCTACGTTCTCTTCCCGTTTATCAGAAACCGTCTTTCAGCTGCTCGTGCTATTTTGGACGGATGTGTCCACAGACGGCATATTGGAAGGCAAAGCAATTGTCCACTTCTCTGGTGTGCTGGGTATCCATCCGTACGAGTTGGCATACCGTACAGCTTACGACTACACACCGTACCTATCAGCTCTACTGTGGATTGGTAGACTTATTATTCTCGAGTACGCCTTGCCGCTGCGAGGGTACACTACCCTTGATGTTCTCTGGCCAGCACGAGCAGCCTATGCTGATCAGGGCAAACGTCTCTGTGTAGAGATTCGCCCAGCATACCTCCAACGCGGCAGTCTCTCACCTATGGGCTACCTGATTGAGCGTTTGCAGCACGGCAGAGCCATTGCCAAACGCGAAGGACCACGCACCAACCTATCTTGGTCCCTCGATGGTCAGACCCTAGACATCGCTGGTTCTCGCATCTCTATGCATGAATTCCGCTATACAATCCACTGCCTCCTTGCTAGACTTGAAAGAATCACGCGAGACCTCATGTTTGACTGGTGGCCTAAGGTAGATCTCCATACCTTAAAAGAGGATCTATCAAGGCACCGCCCAGGTTATTCGTTCCTGCAAGAGCCAGCAAATCAGCTACAGACTAGCTTTAAGCATTTGAGCCGAAGAGCCTTCTCTAAAGAAGGGAGGGGGTTCTCCCTACAAGGCAGAGGCCGAGAGAAAGCAATGTCCTACCTGAAACAATATAACAACATGGTCGAAGTACTGTTCAGTAGTATCCATGTGACCAGCGGAATGCCTGCTAGAGGAGAGGAGCTTCGGGTTCTGCGCTGGGCAGACACTGCCGCAGTGCAACGCAACATCTTCATTTGCCAGGGCCGGATCTTGCTAGTCTTTTCGTACAATAAAGCTAGCCAGAACTCGAACAACTCTTTTTTTGTTGTTCGAGTTCCCTGCTCATCAGTAGAGAGGTGCCTGTTCCTTTACCTCGCATACATCAGACCATTCAGCGATTTCCTTAGCCGACAACTAAAGCTTGTCAACACAAGCGTTCCAACCAATCCGCACTTGTTCACTGCGTACGACACACCTGTGTCGTGTTTCAGCTCATCAGTCTGCTCGAAGCTCCTGCAGCAATCCACACCAGAATGCCCGATACTGCTCCATTTTCAAATGTATCGCCAGATTGCAGTAGCTATTAGCAAGAAGCATCTTCTAGATATTGCCCAGCCTTTTGATCCTCACACTCCGAGGGATCGCGATGGACTATTACGACTTCTCTCTTTCCAGACAGGACATAATCCAGCTACCCATGCTGGCGCGTACGCTTTGGATCGTGCCTATCCTGCCAAGCTGCAACCTGAGTTATTAGAACGATACCTCGAAGTCAGTAAGGTATGGCATCAATTTCTGGGTGTCGACAGACAAAGCACAGATCAGGCTATTCTCAGCTTTAGTGCAAACAGAAGTTTACCAGAAGCTCCAGTAGAGCATTCAATGTTTCTGCCACCAAAGGATGATGCGTTCTTGACTAATAGGACTACACAAACACTTGAAGTACCCGAAGAGAGCACAGTATCGCAGATCGAGGCATCGGCCGCTGGCGAGAATGAGCGACCGCGGAAGCGAAGGCGCGACTCAGATGAGAGTATAAGTCCAATACAGCAAAAGATTGATGCTTTACGAGCAGATCTTGCCGCCCTAGAGCATGAGCACAAGATGCAAAAACTCTGCAAAGCTGCCTCCCAACGAGCGCTAACAAACCAAGGGGGCGAAGACCCCAATGGAACGCTCCGGTATCGTAAGAGGGGCTCACAAGTATCGTTAAGTAACTGCGCAGATGTGTTCTGCTTTTTAGAAGACTTCAAGGTCTTCGTATGCAAGCAACATCATACCGCAGTTATGAGTCTTGACCGCCATATGTTGCAGCACCACAAAGTGCCTGCTTCAGTACGAAGACAGGTTGTTGACTGTTTTAGTCGCCTTGAACCAGTGGCTCCAAGCAAGATAGAGCTGCCTAAAGAGCCCACGCAGGCTATAGAACAGCTTGGTAAGCCACTTGCTGGGCTAGAGTGCAGAGCATGCGGGTATATCACTGTTAGCAAAGATCAGATTCGGATGCACTGCAACCGAGATCATAAACTTGCTTGGTTAGGCGACAAGAGCCAGTTGTATAATTCAGTGAAGGTACAGAGCTTCTTCCGAACAGGTGGTCTGCAGAAATACTTTATAGTCGTTTAGTGTTCTGTAACTAAACACGTCCTCTGCATGTAAAGTGTACTAACAACTATAGTAATTCAATAATATATAAATTACCTTAATAGTGACTTAGCCACTTCTAACCTGCGACAATGTTCACTGTTTTCTAGAAGACTACAGCGTCTTAGTATGCAGGGAGCATCACACTGCTGTTGTTAATCTCAACACGCATCTCTTGCAGCATCACAGCGTGCCCGCTGCAACTCGAAAACAAGTTGTTGAACGCTTCAATCAATTCGCGCTGATTGACGCAGCAGACGTTGAGCTTCCAGATGAGCCGGCGCGACCGATAGAAGAGCTTGGGAAGCCGCTAGACGGGCTGCAGTGCAAGACATGCAGCTTCATCACTATCAACAAGGACACAATGCGCATGCACTGTAAGAAAGATCACCAGCAAGCTTGGCTAGGAGAAAAAGGCGCGCTCTATCACACTGTCAAAGTACAGAGCTTTTTCCGCACAGGGGTTTTACAGCGATATTTTGTTGTTGATGTAGCTGTAGCCGAAAATGCTCTAAACGACGACGTCGAAGTTGCAGTTCAGAGGCAGCTTGCCGAGTATAAACTGACACAACAAGAAGTCGAAGAAGAGCTTCAAACACTTGAAGAGGCTGCAAAGACAGACAAGACAGGCTGGTTTAAGCGGACAGGCTGGTTAGAGTTCTTCAAGGATCGAAATCTTGTTCATCTGGCCCATCAAGCCCGGGCTCCCGATCGGAGCGAGCACAAGCTCAAGCTAGCTGCTCAGCTTGCAGAGGGACTGATTGAGAGAAGCGTCAAGGGATTGGCTACGCTTCCGCAAGAACTCAGGCGCTGGCTGCGGAGCGCAAAGCAGAGCGAGATCGACGTGCGGCCGTTGGGGCGACTGCAGAACCCAGAGAGTCAGGCTGTGTACGCAAGCTATATAGTGAGGTTTGTCTGCTTCTATCTACGCGTGCTAGGAGATGAAGAGCAGCAGGTTATGCGTTTCCGACAGCAACGCGACACAGCTGCTCGATCAGAAAGCAGTGCGGCGTCGAGCAGCGACGAAGACAGCGAAGACGAGGCGGAAGGCAGTGAGGCTGACGACGACAGCCCGCAGCCCCGGCGCAGGACACGCAGTCAACAGGCACCAGACATGATGAAGGACACGCGCGAGCTCTTTACGTGGACAGCTGAGCAGAAGTTGTGTGCGATCAGGCTGTGGGACGCGCTGAATGGCGACGACAGAGGCGCTCAGACGGAGGCGCTTCTTGCGTCTATCAGCTCGTTCATCTTCACGACGTATCATCCCGTGGCGTTGTCTACTGGTTTGATTCAGTTTCTGGCGGTGCTTGGGATTGATGTAGACACGGGCCGCTTGCGGACCGCAAAGAACTACTCGTACATGCTGGCGGGGATGGTGTACTGCGTGCGGGTGCTCGCTCTAGAGAAGCTGCTCCCAGGAGGGCAGCGCGACACGCAGACAGAAGAAGACCGCGACAACTTTCTGGCAACGCGGCACAAGCAGCTAGCAGACGGCACGTTCAGCCCAATGAGCGAGATGATCAGCATGCTGGCGTACGGCAAGCACATTGGACTGACGGCCGGCAACTCAGGCAACGCATACTGGTCAGAGGACAAGCAGACGTTCTATCTGAACGGCCGACCGATCGTCATCCGCCGCTTCTGCAAGATGGCGCAGGACTTGCTGGCTGAAACAGAGCAGATGCTGTGGGAGCTGTGCTGGGTGGACGGCGAGGAAGAGCGGGTTACCGTTGATTTGAAGCAAGTAGTTGACGACGTCACGTTCACAAAACGACGCACGTCGTTTGTCGACGCTCCGGGCAACAAACTGCAAGGCGGGCTGGTTTGGATGCTTAGGAGAGCGATGACTACAGCGGGCGGGCTGCGATTGAAGCGTGCGGACGGGCAGTGGAGCGTCAAGGCGGTGCGGCAGTACATGCGACAGATGGATCGCTTCTTGGAACTACTGCTCTGCAGCGTGCACATCACGTCAGGACAGCCCGGGCGTGGGTCCGAGATCACGACGATTCGGCACCGCAACGGCGTACTGCAGGACCGCAACATCTTCGTCGTGGACGGGCAGGTGATGACAGTGGTCCGCTATCACAAGTCGCAGTCGCAGTGGGACAAGCCGAAGATTGTGCCGCGGTTCTTGCCGCCGCAGCTAGGGCAGGTGATGGCGGTGTACTTGGTCTACGTACAGCCGTTCCGCGAGTATCTAACGCTGCAGGTGCTAAGCGGCAGCTACAGCGACTACGTGTGGCAAGACGCGCAGGGCGCGTGGGACACCGGCCGGCTCACGAGGGTGCTGAAGCGCGAGACAGGGAAGAGGCTGGGCGTGGTGCTGCACACGCTAGAGTACCGACACACGGCAGTAGGTATTGGGCGAGTCAAGGTGGGAGAGTCGTTCAGCAGGGGCTATCAGGACGACGTTGGCGAGACAGAAGAGGCGGAAGTGGACGACGATGGCGAAGACGTTCTTGAGCTGCAGAACTCACGCACAACCGCAATGGGGGTAGGCAACTACAGCGTGCCGATGGATATCGTGAAGCATCTCAGCGTGCGGTCCGTTGATGCGTTCCGGCCGCTTAGCGCAGCATGGCACCGCTTCTTAGGGGTGGATGGGAGCGCAGCGAAGCCCGTAGAGCCGAGCAGGACGACAAAGCGACGGATGAGCAACAGCACGTCGTCGGCACTTGTTGGGCTGCCGAAAGAGAAAGAAGTGCGGTTTGCAGACCCGCGAGCAGATGCGATACACAGGGGGCTGCAGCAGGTGCTAGGCAAGCAAGATGTTGGCTTTCGATCGGTGGAGCAGGAGCAGGCTTTGCACGCGGTGCTGGAGAAGCAGACGCCGCTCATCGTCGTGCTTCCGACGGGCGGAGGCAAGAGCTTGCTGTTCACGCTGCCGGCTTGCGTGGAGGAGCCGGGGGTAACGGTGGTCGTCGTGCCGTACCGGGCGCTGATTGAAGATCTAGTCAGGAGGATTCAGCAGTGCGGCGTCGAGTGCATGGAGTGGAAGCACGGCGAGAACAACCCGGCATCTGTGGTGGTAGTCAGTGCAGACGTAGCTGGCGACATAACAAGCACTGGCAACTTTCTTGGCTACGCGCGGATGCTGAAAGGAAAGGGGCTGCTGCATAGGGTGGTGATTGACGAGTGTCATCTGGTGTTCACGGCGAGGAATTGGCGAGAGAAGCTGCTGGCGATGAAGAACTTGCGGCTGCTGGGTAGTCCGATGGTGATGCTGACAGCAACGCTGCCGCCGCTGCAGGAGGGAGAGCTTGAGGCGAGCATGCTTGTGCGTCACGCAACGTACGTGAGAGCAAGCACGGTGCGGCCGAACGCGCGGTACTTTGTGTCGTGGTGTCAGCGCGACAAGCTCGAGGAGACGGCGCTGTTCGTGTGCAAGCGGTGGGCAGAGAAGCTGCGGCGGAGCGGACAGAAGGGGGTGGTGTACTGCAAGAGCAAGGTGCAGTGCGAGCGGCTCGCGACGGAGCTGGGCTGCGGACACTATCACGCAGGGGTGGTGGATCGCGCAGACCGGCTACAGGAGTGGGTGGAGGGGGGCGGAATGATGGTGGCGACGTCGGCGCTGGGGACGGGAGTGGACTTTGCTGGCATCGTGTACATCTTGCACGTAGGCACACCGTGGAGCATGAGCGACTTTGCTCAGGCAAGCGGACGCGGGGGACGAGGAGGAGAGCAATACGATGTGGTGGTGCTGGTGGGGCACGGGGAGGTGGAGCAGGTGATGGAGCGAGAGAGAGAGAAGATGGAGGTGCTCGCGATGGGGCAGTTTCTGATCGGCAGCGGGTGTCGACGAGAGCTGATGAGCTCGTATCTGGACGAGCGGGGGCAGAGCTGCGGGCAGATTGGGGCAGCGGGATGCGACCGGTGCGGAGAGGGAGAGGAGGTGTGGATAGAGGAGCAGGAGAAGTGGTCGCGGGAGTGGGCGGTGGTGGAGGAAGGGTTCACAGAGCTGCGAGAGGGGTGTGCGATCTGCTGGATGGTTAGGCAGGAGTTCCCGACGGCTGAAGAGGAGCAGTGGAAAGGGCACCGGGCGATGCAGTGCACGGCATGGGCAAGGGGAACAGGGATGCAGGCAGATGAGTTCCGTGTGAAGATGCGGGATCGGACGGTGAAGAACAACTGTCGACGGTGCTGGGTGAGTCAGAAGTACTGCGCGACTGGGGAAGGGATGGACAAGCGGTGTCAGTGGCCGAACGTGGTGGTGCCGCTGGCATTCGCAGCGCGGTTGACGAGGGGTGGGATTCAGGCAATGGGAGAGCTGGGGTTTGCAGAGACGGGAGACGAGGCGTACGCTGGGTGGCTGGGAAAGCCGCACAGGTCAGAGATTTGGGGACAGATGTTTAGCAACGCAATGGCGATGGCGATTAGGCTGGTGTTGGAGGGGTGGGGACGAGAGGGAGAGGAAGAGGAGGGTAGCAGAGTAGAGTAGCAAGCAGGGGAATAGATGAAGTAATAGGTGTATATGCGTAGCAAAGCCGTGACAAGGTATTAGCAAGAGAGTAACAGGGTAGGGAGGTGGTAGGCCGTCCGGGGCAGAAGAAGGGGGGGTGGGCAGTAGGCCCGTTAGGTGTTACAAGCAGCGGAGCGGTTAGGGTGAGTAGGAGAAGAAGGGGGGGTAGGTAGTGGGCCGTTTAGGTGTTACAAGGAGTAGAGCAGCAAAGGGAAAGAGAGAAGAGTATAGCAGGGTGTAGCAAGGTATAGTAGGGTGTAGCAAGGTATAGTAGGGTGTAGCAAGGTATAGTAGGGTGTAGCAAGGTATAGTAGGGTGTAGCAAGGTATAGTAGGGTGTAGCAAGGTATAGTAGGGTGTAGCAAGGTATAGTAGGGTGTAGCAAGGTATAGTAGGGTGTAGCAGAGTATAGCAAGATATAGTAGAGTGTAGTAGGGTGTAGTAAGATATTACAGAGCGTAGTAAAAAGCAGAGTATAGTAGAGTGTAGCAGGGTATTATAGAGTATAGTAAGGTATAGCAAAGTATAGCAAGATATAGCAGAGCGTAGCAGGGTATAGGAAGGTGTAGTAGGGTAGGGTTAGGTATAGTAAGGTATAGCAAAGCGTAGTAAGAAGCAGAGTATAGTAGAGTGTAGCAGAGTATAGTAGAGTGTAGCAGAGTATAGTAAAATATAGCAGAATATAGTAAGGTATAGTAGAGTATAGCAGAGTGTAGCAGAGTGTAGTAAAATATAGTAGGATGTAGTAAGGTATGGAAAAGCATAGTAAAGTATAGTAGAATATAGTAGAATATAGTAGAATATAGTAGGATATAGTAGAATATAGTAGGATATAGTAGGATATAGTAGAATATAGTAGAAGGCTAAGCTATAATAAGATATTATAGGTTAGAAAAAGAGAAGAGTAGGTAGTAGATATAAAAAAAAGTAGGTAGTAGGTATAAAAAAAAAGTAGGTAGTAGGTATAAAAAAAAAGTAGGTATTAGGTATAATAAAAAAAATAGGTAGTAGGTATAACAAAAACAATAGGTATTAGGTATAATAAAAAAATAGGTAGTAGGTATAACAAAAACAATAGGTAATAATTATTAAAAAAAAGAATAAGTAGTAAGTTTAAGAAATAATATAAGAGAATAAATAGATTAGGTAGTAGAAGAATTAAAGATAAAAAGAAGAAATAAAAAGTAGAGTAAGGTTATAATAATAAGATACTAAGAGAAGAGAAGAAAAGAAAAAGTGTAGTAAAGCTGTAATAAGGTATTAATAAAAGCGTATTAGGGAGGGTAGGGGGGTAGGCCCGTAAGAAGGGAAAGGAGGGTGCCCGAAGGGCAACCCGTTAGAAAGGATTACTAAGAAGAGTAAAGGGGTGGGGGGTGGGCCCGTAAGAGGGGAAAAGAGGGTGCCCGAAGGGCAACCCGTCGATAGGGTTAGGGTTAGGGTTAGGGTTAGGGTTAGGGTTAGGGTTAGGGTTAGGGTTAGGGTTAGGGTTAGGGTTAGGGTTAGGGTTAGGGTTAGGGTTAGGGTTAGGGTTAGGGTT